>JAQQTO010000029.1:3020000-5420000 GCA_029884595.1 Ormosia semicastrata
CTGAACATCCACCATAAACCCATTGGTTTGTTGAATATTAATAATTTCTTTGATCTTTTGTTATCTTTTCTTGACAAAAATTTGTGGAACGAAATTTATCACTCCTTCTAAGAAGACAACTTCTTATCTCTGCCTCCACTATTGATGAGCTCATTGATAAATTAGAAGCTTTTGAGTATGTACATGATAAGGTATTAGCTCGATAGATTGGTCAACAGGAAGCAGCGAAGGAAGTAACAAGAAAAGAAAGCCAAATCTGAAACTTTCTCTTTAATGGGTTTGATTTTATTGTACTTTGTTTCTGTTTAAATTTGTGTCAGCTTTCTCCAACAGGTAATATCTTCTATCCTTTACTCATCTATATTTTAACATTGAGGATAATGTTGTGATCTAGTTGGGGGGAAGGATAGTTGACCCAAAAAAAAAAAATTTTGTTGTTTTGTTTGGAAAGCATGATATAATTGTCATGGACTTATTAAACCAATTAGTGATGGCAGAGTAAGGAGTAATTTTACTCTTGAGACGCATCTTAATTGGTGGCAGAGTAAGGAGTTTTTTTTTTAGGTAGTAATTAATTAGTATTAAATTGTGGAAGTACTAAAGTTTTATTATTTGATTTCTTTTCAGGGTCTGATGCGGCACTGACAGTGTGCTTCTTTTCTGCTTGGCGTTGATTCACTTCTTATCAGGTTGTGTTGCTTTTTTCTATATCTCTCTTTCACATTGAGGACAATGTTATATTAAGTGTGGGGGAGAGATTTTAGCATATTTTTTCTTTAAAAAAAATCAAAAAAAAAAGGAAAGGTTCATTGCATGATTGAATAACTTTTCTCCCCTCTTGAACTGATATGCTTGGTGATGGATGATTGAATTGATGAATTGAGTTTGATGGATGCATACCTTGTGAGATTTTGAGCCTAATGGATGGATTCAACATTTATGTCATTCTCTTCTTTCTTGTGTGATTTTCATTCATGTTAATGACCACTCTAGAACTTGCTTTGATTCTTTTTGAGGCTACATTTCACTTGCATGCATGAACATGATTAAGGCCCTCTTTCTTAATTAGCTAGTTTAACCGAATAGCCAACCTTGTTTTCAATATGATATCAAGCACTCTTTTAACTTCTTGAAAATTCTCTGATTCCTGCCAACCTTGTATATTTTCCTTTACTTAACCCCTTTGAGCTTATTTGACCATTCCTTGTTTCTAGCTCATTATGTGCCTTAAATGAAAAATCGTGTTCTTACTTTACCTTAGGGAATAAAAGAACATTAGCTTGGTTAATGGATGAGTTTTTGAACAAGTGTGGGGGTGTGTGTACAAAATGGTTGTTGAAAAAGGAAAGAGTGCTAAAAAAAAAAAAAAAGAGGAAAAATGTATGTATATAGTTATGTTCATATATATATATATATATATATATATATATATATAAGAAAAGAAAAGGATTGGGATATGAATATGTAAAGGGATATACATTAGAGTTGTGATGAACTTTTATGCTTATTATTTGAACTCAGCTCTCATTTGCTTTTATTCCCTTTGGTATTTATCTTATCATATCCATTTTATCCTCTCCTGTTACCTTGACCTCACTACAACCTTGAATAAAGTCCCCATGATTTGTGTGTGCATGTGTTTTGAGTAGTGGAGAAGTAGAAGATAAGCAAGCTTATGGTAGTGCAATTTTCATGGGTTGAATTGAGTGAAATACCTACCTTTTAAACACTTGAGAGATTAAGAGGGAATCTTGTGAAGATCTATCATTCTCGATTCATGTTGAAGATATCTTGCTTGTTGGTTTGAGATGTGGAGAATTGTTAACTCATGAATATTTTGATCCCTTGAACCTTTGGTTGTTCTTCTTGATTGTAAAATTTTGGGCTCTTGAATGTCGTTGGAATTTAAATTTTTGTTAATCTCTTATGTCCTTGTTTTGGTCTTGAGTTTTGCCCAAGAGTGTAAAAAACTAAGTGTGGGGGAATTTGATAATCACATATTTTATTCATTAAGAAACCCTTATGTTTAGTCATTTACACTCTCCATATTCTTAATTGATTGAGTTTGGTATGATTTTGTGAGTTTGAGCTCAAATTGGTCCTAATTGAATATTTTCAGCATTATTGAGATTTGACACTGTTTCTGTATTTTGGCCATAACTTGAGTTTCTGATATCTGATAATCATGAATTTTACCTTGTAGGAAACTTAAGAGGAAGCTCTACAACTTTGATAAAGAGCTCGAAGTCCTAAACAGATGTCTAAGGGACCTAAGTTTACATGGAAGTCAGAATACGGGTTCTGTCACTAGAATCCGAATGGTGTGCACTCATAAAATCATATCTCAAGCTGTAATAATGGAGATGGGCTGACATTTGGATAGTTGATAGTTAAGATCTAAATAAACAACTTTTATGAAGAACACTTTTTGAAAAAATGAAGTCTAATGGGTCAGTTTGAGCTTGCAAGTTGGAACAGAGGTGCTGAAGTTGGGTTTGAGCAACCTGTGGTATTTGGGTCATATCTTGGGTTGTAGGAAGCCAAATTGGATGATCCAGATATGCATGTTATAGCCAAGACAAAGATCTACAACTTTCACGAAGAGTACTTTTCATGGTTCTGAAGTATAGTTGGCCGTTTTTGGCTTCCAAGTCAGACAAGAAATTTTCATCCTTAATCACCAACTCCACCAACCCACTCAACCACTCCACTCAACCACCCACTCATCCACCCACTCCCCTTTGTCCTTTTATTACCCTAGACTTCTATAAAAGGCACCATTGGTTATCATGAATGACAAGTTGTATTCTCCTTCATTTCTCTCATAGTTTCTTCTTGTTTCTTCATAGTTTCTCATAGCTTTTGTATATTTTGATGCTCCCCTTCATGGTAATGGAGGGCTAAGCTACTTTCGGTCAATTTAGAACTCTTGAAGAGATTGTGGTTTGGATTCTTGAGACCTTGGTTATGTATTGTATTTGATTTGTAATTGAATTTCTCTTTTCTTCTTCTTTTTTTCTTCTTCTTGATCTTGAATGCATGAATGGTGATTCTATTTATGTTGATCTGATTTGATCTTAGTTTAAGATTGAGATTTGTGATGAAACTTAGAACTGATTGATCTAAACTAATCACATAAATGAAGATTGAGATTTTTTATGAAACTTAGAACTGATTGATCTAAATTAATCATTGAATTGAAAAGGTTAGGTTACTGATTTGTTCCTAAGTTAATTGAATTTGGTACTTGAAATTAACATAGATCTTCATGAATGGTGTGATTGCAGATTTGTGTTTATCACTTGTTAATTGAATTCTAGACGATCGTCTAGTATGAATTCTGGATTTGATGCAGAGATCTCGGTTAGATCCAAATTAACAATTCAATTGTGCTTCAAGTGTTCTATGAAGGGTCTATGATTGAATCCACCCAATCTTGGATAGGTTTCTAAATTGACTGCTCTTTAATTGTTATTTCTTCTTTTAATTTTGTTAAGTGTGATCTTAAACTGTCAAACCCCCCTTTGCTAAACTTTCACTTGATTTGATTAAATTGCATCTACAATCCTCGTGGAGATGATCCGGTGTTGTCACTGTGCTACAAGCTTAGGTAATAACTTCAGTTATAATTTTGACTGAGTTCGGCGCTCATCAGTGAGGTATCCCTCAAAGGTTGTAAAGGTGAGGCATCCCTATTTTGAGGCTCAAAGCACAAGGGTGAGGTATCCCAAGGTGTTGTTGAGTGCTCCAATCTATAAAGGTTTTCAAGCACCCGTTCAAGCTTGAAGTTTAGTGGAAAATCTCGAGTGCTTCGCTTGAGGACTAGACGTAGGTCACAAGGGGTGACTGAACAAGGATAAATTCTTATGTTTGAATCTCTTAACCCTATCTTTTTACATTTGTGCATTTATTTTATATGCTTACTTGAATGTTATTCATCTTGGCTTGTTTAATTTGTGAGTGAAGTATTTAATCTCATTTATCTATTCACTTCAATTATCCAATAGCTTCAACGAAAATTGATAAACAAACATTTTACGAAAGATTTGTGAAAATATTTCATGAACTCAATTCACCCCCTCTTGAGTTTGAGGCCACTTGGTAACAAAGCTTGAAGATGATTGATTTAGACTAAAGTCTCAACACCAAAGAGTCTTAGAATGATGTGAGAATTTAAGAAGTGAAGTTAGATTAAATTAAACAAACTTGGAAGGTGATTTTAGAGTGGTTGGTCGTGAGCTATACAAGGAAGAAATGTAAGAGCTTTTTGATCTTCAACATGTAGAACAAGGTTGAAGATGATAGAACTAGGCTAAGATCTCAACTACAAAGTGTTTTAGAATTGTGTATAGGTTCTAGATCTAAGGTTGTACAGAATTATTGAAACTTGGAAGGTGTTTCAATGGTCTTGGTCGTGAGGTGCTTTGGAGAGAAAAGGAGAGAACTTTTTAGTTGTTCTTGGTGTTCTTGGTTGAGAGAGAAAAGATGATAGATGTTTAGCTTCACAAAGTGTGAGAAATGAAATGGAATAGACTATTTTTCTTATGCATGCCCGTGTAAATGGCTTGATAGAAAGATCAAGGTCTAATTATGATGATAGAAAATATCACATGGCTTCACATGCTTTCCACATGGCTTATGTCACTTAATGATCACCCATTAGTCATTAGATGAATCAAGAACATGGTAGAAGGACCAAGTGGCCGTGTGACCCAATGGAGGATGTAACTAGTTTAGTTTCATTCTAATTTCCTAATTACACTTAGATTAACCAGTTATTTCATCTAGTTGCATTTAAACTAATTTAGTTAGGACATTTAGTTACATTCTAACTATTTAGTTACTGGATTAGGTCATTGTATAGGTCATGCATTAGTCATTCCTTCTAGATGATTCTAGATCCATTTTGTAACTAGAGTTTCTAAATATTTAGTAACTAAGTTAGTTCCATCTAGTTACTAATTAGGCTTTAAGAGTAACTAAGTTAGATTATTTAGTTACTTAACTAACTAATCTAGCCATTAATGTTGACTTGATCTCCTAACTATTGATTTAATCTAAGGTAGATATGGTAAGCTTCCTTATCAAGTTTGCTCTCACACCATTGATTAGATCAATTATGATAATCAAAGACTTCTTCATCAAGTTTGTCATCCAACGGTTCACAACAAAGTCCAAGCCACTAAGTTTGACCAATTCCTACTGGTTAGTCATAAAGTTAGGTAATGATGGTTCATGATTATACTTAAGATATTTAGCTTAGATATTTTCACTTAGATATTTTCATTCAGATATTTTTTAAAAGATATTTTCATCTAGATATTTTACGTAAATATTTTTCTGAGATATTTTACTAAGATATTTTTCATTAGATATTTTATCCTTAGATCTTTATCCATAGATATTTTATGAGACGTGTCATCATTTCTACAAGTGAAAGAGTAAGTAGCCAAATTGAATTTGCCTTCTAGTTTAAGTAATCAAATTGGATTTGCCTTCTAACTTGAGTAGTCAATTTGAATTTCTTTTCTTTGACTTGAGTATCCAATTTTGCCTTCTTCATGCTTGCCATTGGTCTATCACTTTGAGTCATCGCCATCAAGATATTTTTTCCAAAGATATTACCCAATGGATAATAGCTACTGATATTATTACTCAATGGGTAATAGAAAACTCAGATATAAAAAATTTTCATCAACTGTTCTCGGTTTCGGGTTTAGTAAGATCCCCCGATTCTGCCTTAGCAGTCCAAAACTTTCTGGTCCAGGAAAAATTTTTATCTTTCCGGGCTCGCCTCAAACACACATACAGCTCAAAATAATATTAAAATAATCACAACCTCAGAAAATTTCACAAAAATTTTCAAAAATCATAAAAATTGTAAAACTCATATATTTAGAAAAAAATGTTTTTGAGCATCACAGTGCAAAATAATATTAAAATAATCAAAATAATATTAAAATATTCAAAATAATTTTTAAATTCTAAAATATTCATAAAAACTCATAAATATTATAAAAAATATTTATATCAAGAAAAATAAAAAATCGGGGTGTTACAGTCATCGCAGTCTTCACAGACATGAGCATATAATAGCAACAGATAGAATAACAATATAAAGAGGTGAAATCCCCTATATCAATACCAGCATGACAGCAAGAAACAAAAAGAATA
Source organism: Ormosia semicastrata (assembly GCA_029884595.1). NCBI lineage: Eukaryota > Viridiplantae > Streptophyta > Magnoliopsida > Fabales > Fabaceae > Ormosia > Ormosia semicastrata. Next base: position 3,026,175 of record JAQQTO010000029.1, read on the forward strand.
ACAATATGTTATTCATAAACAGCAATATCACAGAACAACAGGTAAAATCATGTCATCAACTAACAGACAATTTAACGATATATATATCACTTTATATGAATACTGACCATACCACAAGATAAGTATACTGACTATGCCATAACAATATGTACACTGACTATGCACATGCACAATGTGTATACTGACAATCATTATGCACAATGCAACCATTTCCTACTCCATGGAGCTAAATACAATTCAGAGAGAATGATCTAGAAGATATGTCTGTATATCGGCCGCGCTCACACCAAGTGTTATAATTTTTTAATGTGCGCATCAGGCATTATACAAGATATTCTACGCCAGATCGTGAATAGGAGCAGTGTCTAGTCGAGATCGTCGGTGCGTATGCATCGGAAACCATGGCACAGTAGCGCTAGTCAATTGGCCACTTGTGGAATTACCACACCCCGACGCCTCCAAGATCCATTATAGACCGTCACCACGCAATTCGCACCTGCACTAAGGTATAATTCATCTCCTAGGCAACCATAGCCTTAATCGACTCCGCTAGTATAATGCATGATCAATGACTCAATGCATGCGCACATATTAATATCATGATTTTCCATAAACATGAGCTACTCATGAGTCAAGCCAGTCATTAACATCTCCAAGTCTCGTTCAAGAGCCTGACAACACGATGTTGTTATTTTCAAACGCAATTATCTTAAATGCATAATTCAGAAATCATCGTTCCTAAATTTCGTAAAACATTATCACAAATTTTTCTAACATGTAAAGCTTTCATCTCACTTTTAAGCTTAATTTTTGAAACTTTCAAGGATTAATATAGAAATTAACTTTAATTACAAAACTCTTCTAGCTAGGCTCCTCTAGGTAACACCTCCTAATATTTTTCCACTCAAAAAACATAAAAAGAAAACCACATTGTCTTAATCCCATAAATTCTTTTCCTTTCCCTAAACCCTAAAAGTACCTTAAGTTTTTATTATCTCTTTCTCAAGCTTATTTTTCCACTCAAAGGCGAAATCCTTCTCTTATAAGATACTTTAATTTTTTCAAAACATCATTCTAGCTTTATTCCCATTGATATAGCCAAAAGGTCATTACTCCTTAAATTATAAAATGAAAATCCTTTAATCCTAATTTAGTCCCCAAATTATCTAAGTAATATTTCCTAGCATTCCTTCCAAAACTTTCATTAGTCTATTTCTAATTAAAATCCTTTCCATTTAACTTATCAAAAATCATCTTAAATAAAATACTTTAAGTCTCCAAATTACTTCTCCATCCTATTATCAAATATCATGACCGAAAATCACCTATCAAAAGTCATCTTAAATAAAATATTTTAAGTCTCCAAATTACTTTTCCATCCTATTATCAAATACCATGGCCGAAAATCACCTATCAAAAATAATCTTAAATACTTTAAGTCTCCAAATTACTTCTCCATCCTATTATCAAATACCATGACCGAAAATCACCTATCAAAAATCATCTTAAATACTTTAAGTCTCCAAATTACTTCTCCATCCTATTATCAAACACCATTTTTGCATTGAATTCCCCTTTGAAAGGCATGAAGGCCATGAGCCTCTATGGTCATTAGAACCAAAATACTTTTCCTTTCTAGTACAATTTGTGGCATACAAGATACTTTAGTAATCACAAACCTACTATATCACGTTCATACATAATATCAAAGTAATAAAAGTCACATATAATCAATAAGCAACCATGGTAATTTTATGCATACAATCAATATCATATAATTATACATAATCAAACAAGCATAAACCAATAATCACACAATCGAGTGAATAAATTCTCACATGGATTTTTCACTCACAAACACAAATATTTCGTTCCTCACCACCATAACATGGTTGATGAGGTTAATCTCTCTCTTACCTTAAATGTAGCTTCCTAGGTTCTTGTAGGTCTCCTTGTGTAGCAAACTTTCACCACCAAGAGGTTCTTAAAATCAAGGTAAACACATAAGAATTAACGTCTAAGGCTTGAATAAGGTGACCATAGATCAAAGTATGGTCTTTTATCTTTAAAAAAATGAAACAAGAAAGAAGATTCAAGAACTTTACCTTAATACTCTTGAACCTGAGATTTGAAGAAAAACTTGAAGATGGATGAACTAAAGATTGATCTCCACACAAAAGTGTCTTAGAATGATGTATAGATTAAGATCTGAGATTATCTTGAATCATAGAAGATTGGGTGATGGCTTGGGTGTTTTGGCCGTGAGCTAAAAGAGAAAAAGTGAGAGAGGGTTTTGTATTCTTGTTTCATGGAAAGATGGTAAGTGAATAATGAAAGAAAGATGAAGATGGAGAAATTTCACCTTGAAAGCTTTCCAACCCTTACTTGAAGAAGCACTTGAAAATGGATGAACAAGGTCAAGATCATAACATCAAAGTGTCTTAAAATGAGGTTTGGATTCAAGAAATGAGATTGGTTGGAATTGATCAAGATTGGAAGGGGTTTGGAAGGTGCTGGCTGAGAATCACAAAGGAGAGAAGAAGAGAGAGTTTTGGTGTATTGGTTCTCAAAATCAAAACAAGAAAAGTTTAAGAGAGATAGAAAACTATTTTGGTCACAAAGCTTCTCTTGGAAGCTCTTTGTGTAACACCCTCCTTAGGGCGTCACATTTCATGTTACTTAATTACAAAATTACCCCTTCATTGGAAAATCATGCTTTGTGATATAAATACGAGTTGTAAAACTTCTTAATAACAGTAAGATAAACTTAGCGGAAAATAAAAACATTACAACATTATCATATCACAAATAATTAACATCTTATATACATATACCAGTCTTTAGTACTATCATATTTTAATATTTACAAACTAGACTCTCAAAATATATAAGCTTTAATTTAAACTAATACACTGCCCAAGTACTACTACATAGTAGAACCCTCAGACGGGTCCTCCTCAGATTCCTCAGAAGATAGGAATCCAGTTTGACGCGAAGTCCTACGGACAAATATCTGAGCAGACAACACAATACTAATCACACTGGGAGTACGATAGTAAGCTCCCCAATATTGCCTAATAGATAAAGGAAACTCTAGCTGTATATTAATATTCCCACTAAAGTAAGGGTGTCCAAGATAAAGCCTACTCAATCTCATATACCCAAGGAAACAAGGTATCTCCAACTCTTCAAAACTTAGCTTCCTCTACGGAAATCTGCTCCTCTCCGCCTTCTCGGTCAACTTCTTGCTCGGCGTCTTAACAAATATAAATACAATACAGAATAGGCATACAAAGAGGTGAGATCACCTACGCCAATACCAGTATGGTAGCAATGAAGATAAACACATACAATATCTCATACCAACATATCATACATAATTACAATTATGCCACCAACATCATTTATCATCATAACTCATGCAATAAACAACAATTACAATCATGCAATTACCAATATTCAAACATTCAACATTTCAATCATCATAAATCATAATTACGATAATACCCTCAATAACTATGCACATGCACCTAGACTCAATTTCTCACTCTATAGAGCTAAAACTCATATCGGAGAGAGTGATCAAAAAGATCTGTCTGCACCAACATGCCTCAAACCACATGCTCAATTTTTTTGCACATCTAGCATATGCACGACAATCTTTATCAGGTCTTGATTAAGGATAGTGTCTCGGTCCAGATCATTGGTGTGTTACGTCGGTCTAACACACGGTATAGAAGAGCTACCAATTGCCCATTATAGGCAACCCGTACCCCAATGCCCCCAAGGTCAACGAGTGACCTACACTACGCATATTGCACCCACTCAGGAGGTGTATTTTCTCTTAGGCAATTAGCCTTATTCAGTGAATCGGACATTTCCAATGCATGTATTATGCACCATTTACAGTTTCAATTCATTATCTCATATTCTTAATTCAATTTCTTTACCTCATATTTTCAATTCAATTTCTTTATCTCATATTTGGGGTCCTCATATAGGCCCAATAGTATCATTACTGTAATTTTATCGTAAAACCATATTTTTGTATTTTCTCAATCGCGTAAAATATTTTTCATACGTTTAAAATCAAAAATACAATTTTTCTCATTTAACACTAAAATTGACTTTATTTTTCATATTTACATAATAGTCCCTCAAGAATATAATATTTATACTTTTGTCCTCATCTAAATAATATTTTTACAATAGTCCCTCATAAAATTCATATTTACGAAAGAGTCCCTCCAAAACATAATATTTATGTTTTAGTCCTTTTTCAAATAATAATTTCATAATAGTTCCTCATAAAATAATATTTACGAGATAGTCCCTCTTTTATAAAATATTTGTAATATAGTCCCTCTAAAATTAATAATTACAATATGGCCCTATTAAAAATGAAAATTATAATATTGCCCCTCTAAAAATCATAATTATAATATAGCCCCTTTTTAAAACAAAAATTACAATATAACCCCTCTAAAAATTAGTATTTGTACTGTTTCTCAAAAATTTATAATTCTTTCTTTTACTTCCAATAATACAGCTCAAATTTTATGGACGCGCTTCAAAACTCATAGGGTGAGCTATACGTCAGAAAACTTCAAGTATTGATATCCAATTTTATTTCATAACCCATTTACTTAATTATATCAAATTGTTTTTCCAAAATCATTTTACTTTATTATACTTAAACTTTTTCAAATTCAATTCATTTTCATTTAAATCTTTAATTCTCATTTGAATCCATCATTTTTAGGACTTTGGTCCTCTTTTTCATGGTAAGGCCGTGAGCCATCAAGCTCTTTGGAGCATTCATACAATCGTTTAATCATGTTGTTCACATCCTAAATTACACATACTCTTACATGTATTCAAATCTCATACAGATAAACATATATCAAAGTAGTAATCATATATCACACATGCAAATGACAAAAACATAATCACAAAAACCACAAACACAATAAAGACACATCAAATAATAAGTAAATAAACCCTTATGGGTTTTTCACCGAACAAAACCATCCCCACACTACCAAAACTTGGTTGGTGAGGTAAAATCTCCCTCTTACCTCTTGAAGACAGGTCTTTCAAGCTCCTATCCTTCTCCTTGATTTCGTGTGGCTCGCAAACAATTCCTAACAATTCTAAAACATTTAGCAAAATCACATACAAAGCTTAATAATGATAAACCATGGGACAAACATGGTTTAGAAAATCACAAATTTGAATTAAAACCAAAGAATCACAAATTTACCTCTAAGGAAGTAAGATAGAAGTTGGATTTTGAAGCACTTAGAGTGGGATTTTGAGAAAACTTCCTAAATGGAAAGTGTTTAGGAGGTTGTCTTAGGAAATGATGAGAGTGAAAATTATAGAAGAGTGATGGTGTTTATAGGTGTAGGGGCCGAATTCTAGAGAGGAAAATAGAAGAAAAATGGCTTCTATGTGTTCTTAAAATTTAGAGAGAATATGATGCTTGGTCTTTGGTGAGAGAAAAGTGAAATTGTGAGAGTGAAATTGAAAGGTGCTGCTGCTGTGGGATAAGCATAGGGAAATTAGAGGATTTGCATGAAATAAAATATCTAATTGGTTTCACACTTGAAGCACATGGCTTATGTTATCTTTTAATTATTAAATTCCCATAGTAGATGGTTTAAGAACCATGGAGAAGTCTCCCAAGGCTGCTGGCCGTGTGGCTCTTCATAGGATTAGGGACTTAATTGTTTTTAATTATTGTCTAATTACTTGTTAATTAATTAGTTAATTAGTTAGGTTAAGTTTCCTAATCAATCTTAATTAACATTCCAATTACATAATTGATTAATTAGACATATAATTACACATATCATAACCTCTAATTAAAATTAGGATATCTAATTAAGAATTAGATTATAACTAATTAATAATTAGGTTAGTTTACTTAACTTGTTAATTAGGCCATTAGATTAACCAAATTAGGTTTAATTAGTTACTAAGCAAAGTCAAGCCACTATATTTGACTTCATCTAAGCCATTGAATTTAACTTTGTTTCCTATCCATTGATCTCATCTACGGTGGATATTACTTAGTGGTTTTATCAGGATTCGTTTCACACCATTGATCGGATCAACGGTTATGATCAAAAACATCTAAATCACGCTTTTCATCCCATGGTCCTTAATGAAGTCTATGCTTCTTTATTTGACTAATTCTCATTGGTTTAGAGTTTTCAAGCCACCTTTGTTGACTTGTTCCTATTGGTTTAGAATTTGGTCCAGTCAGAATCGTTGACTGCTACTCTAAACGTGGGTCCCACAGAATTTTTTGGGTCCATGATCATTTTGAAGCAGATTTCTACTATTTTTAAGACAGTAGATACTGTCAAATAAAATAAAATTATAATAATATAAAATTATTTTATTACATAGTTAAATCTTAAAAATTAAAAGATTAATATATATATCAATCGGAATTAGGTTTAGTAAGATCCCCACTCAGAATAATTAAAATAACAATTTCTCCTACCGAAAATTATTATTTTCCTGACCCGAAGCAAATCACACAAAACAATCAAAAATAATATCAGAATAATCAAATTATTTTTATATTGCACAGAAAACACAAAACAGTGTAATTCTGTCAATGCTGTAACATAGTCTAAAATTTGGGGTGTTACAACTCTCCCCCTCTAAAAATAAGTTTCGTCCTTGAAACTTGACACATACTCAAAATAAAAATGGATACTGCTCTCGTATCTTCTCTTCCAACTCCCATGTTGCTTCCCCACTTACATCGTTCCAAACCACTTAACCAATGCGATCTCCTTACCTCGAAGTTGCTTTGTTCTTCGATCTTCAATCTTGACTGGAAACGTCTCCTAGGTTAAATTTTCCTTCAATTGTACAGTGCCTAGTTCGATGACATGAGTTGGATCAGAAATATATTTCATGATACTAACACAACGGCGTTCTACATCTTCTTCCATATAATACCTCATAAAATGATATCCTATACTCGAATGAAAACTATTATTGTATGTGAACTCTATCAATAGTAGAAATTCATTCCAACAACCAGTTTGTTCTAGATCACAAACTCTCAACAAGTCCTTTGAAAATTCTAGCTATCGTCTCTTCCTTATATCCAAGCCCCTCTTGATTGAACAGGTACTTCAAGCCCTTGAAATTATTGTAGACTTTATAGGAAAGAAAATGTCTTCAAATTTTCCTTACAAAACAACTATCGCATATCCTAAACGTAAATCGAATAATTCTTCCCATGCATGTTTCACTGCCTTGTAGTATACGTCACAACCTTTCTATTTGATCCCTACACTCAATCTAAATCTACGAGTTGAACTTCTTTTAACAGAATTTGCGTTTGACTAGTTTTACGCATAACTCCTTCTTCTTCAAAAATTGAAGAACCGCATCGAGATCTTCATCATGTTCCTTCGAATTTCAAAAATAAGTCAAAATATCGTCAATAAGGATAACGACAAATTTGCCTAGATGGAAGAGAAAGATCCTATTTATATAATTTGTGAACATCGCAAAAACATTCTTTACCCTAAATGGTAATACTAAATACTCATAGTGTCTGTAATGCATCCGAAAAACTGTCTTGGAACATTCTCTACTTTTACGCGAATCTGATAATAAACAGCACGCAAATCGATCTTGGAGCAAACAACGACTTCTTCATTTAGTCTTCTAGTTCCCCTATTGTCACATCATTCCAGATTTTCTTCATCAAAGTAAGCTGTTCTACTTGCCTATTTTTAATCTTAACAGAAATCATCTTATAGATCAAGTTTTCTTCTAATCGCACTATATTTGGTACTATGACATAAGTTGAATCAAGAATAATCCTCCTTAATTGAGATACATGAAAAACACTATGAAGGTTATAAGGAAAAGTAATAAGACTATTCAGTAGGTTACTAGATTAGTCCAACAAAGAATTTGAAATGGTCTAATAGATTTTGAAATGAATATAGTCCAATAATTTTAGAAATAAACTTTCTGGATTCAAATCCAAAATCTCAAGTCAAGGAAACACTAAAGTTACATTGTAACAATATAGTAGGATATGGTTGGAAAATAACCAATCCATTTATAAGGTCAGGCTCTCAAATAGATGTAATTTTAGATAAACAAATCAAATCAACAGAAAAGATTTGATATTCAATAGATATAGGGTAGAGTTAGAAAAATTGAGTATAAACAACAAGTTTAACAAGAAGAGTAGAAATACCCAGATCATATTATAACGAAGACATGGATAAATCCAATTGATTTACTTAGTCTATTTAAGAAAGAAATAGATAAACCAGATCAACAGAAAAGTTTCAAACTCTAATAATAATAGGATAGTTTTAAACAGGCTCGAGTAGTAATAACAAGTTTAGAAGTTGAAGTAGTATTATGAAAAGAAACAAAACACAGATAACCCGAAAAGATTTACACAGTCACAGATCACAAAAGAATGGGTTACCTTGCGAATTATACAGCACAGTTTTAAAATTACCCTCTATGGCACAACCTTCTTGCTTCTTAAGTTTTTGTATTTGAACGTTCTCATTACACCCTCTGCACCGGCTTTTTCTTCTTCTTGAGATTTTGAAACACATGTATTACTAATGGAAGGTTCCATCTTCAGTTGATCACAATCTCTAGAGAAATGTCCAGGCTTCCCACATCCATAACAAATAATCCCTTTATGCTGACAATCTTTGGTGAGATGATCTTTCCCACACTTGAAACATTTCATTAGTGATGCCACAGTCTGACCAAAATTGTTGCCACTAGTACTTCCTCTCTTTGTTCGTTGTTGCTTCCCCAGTGGTTGTACATACGGCTCTCGTTGAAAACGATTGACCTTACACTTCCTTCCATCTTGGATTATCGAAGGTTCTAAGTTACAGCTTCTCGCATCCAGTGGTTGCTCCAATCCTAATAAGCTATGAAGTTCGATTATCAGTTCCTGCTGATGAGCGATCATCTGTCTCTGTTGTACTGCTACTTCAATCATCTTTTGCATCACACTTCTAGCTGCGGCTATACGATCTTCATCACGTCTCGCGTCCACATGCTCATGTTCGCTACGTTCCATTATCTTTCTTCATAGACAAACAAAATCAAAACACAACAAACTAAACGTAACTATTTCACACAACATCATCTCCGTTCGGAAACCAAAACATATCTCTGTGTTCAACGTCAGAGATTTACACAGCACAAACAAGACAAACCTACCCACAAACCCAAAAGACTCTAACTTGGGCTCTGATACCAGCAAATGTAACACCCTCCTTAGGGCGTCACATTTCATGTTACTCAATTACCAAATTACCCCTTCATTGGAAAATCGTGCTTTGTGATATAAATATGAGTTGTAAAATTTCTTAATAACAATAAGATAAACTTAGCGAAAAATAAAAACATTACAACATTATCATATCACAAATAATCCACATCTTATATACATATACCAGTCTTTAGTACTATCATATTTTAATATTTACAAACTAGACTCTCAAAATATTTAAGCTTTAATTTAAACTAATACACTGCCCAAGTACTACTACACAGTAGAACCCTCAGACAGGTCCTCCTCAGATTCCTCAAAAGATAGGAATCTAGTTTGACGTGAAGTCCTACAGACAGGTGTCCGAGCAGATAACACAATACTAATTGCACTGGAGTACGATAGTAAGCTCCCCAATATTGCCTAATAGATAAAGAAAACTCTAGGTGTATATTAATATTCCCACTAAAGTAAGGGTGTCCAAGATAAAGCCTAATCAATCTCATATACCCAAGGAAACAAGACATTTCCAACTCTTCAAAACTCAGCTTCCTCTACGGAAATCTGCTCCTCTCCTCCTTCTCGGTCAACTTGTTGCTCGGCATCTTAACAAATATAAATACAATACAGAATAGGCATACAAAGAGGTGAGATCACCTACGCCAATACTAGTATGGTAGCAATGAAGATAAACACATACAATATCTCATACCAACATATCATACATAATTACAATTATGCCACCAACATCATTTATCATCATAACTCATGCAATAAACAACAATTACAATCATGCCATTACCAATATTCAAACATTCAACATTTCAATCATCATAAATCATAATTACGATAATACCCTCAATAACTATGCATATGCACCTAGACTCAATTTCTCACTCCATGAAGCTAAAACTCAGATCGGAGAGAGTGATCGAAAAGATCTGTCTGCACCAACATGCCTCAGACCACGTGCTCAATTTTTTTGCACATCTAGCATATGCACGACAATCTTTATCAGGTCTTGATTAAGGATAGTGTCTCGGTCCGGATCATTGGTGTGTTACGTCGGCCTAACCCACGGTACAGAAGAGTTACCAACTGCCTATTGTAGGCAACCCGCACCCCAATGCCCCCAAGGTCAACGAGTGACCTACACTACGCATATCGCACCCACTCAGGAGGTGAATTTTCTCCTAGGCAATTAGCCTTATTCAATCCACCGGACCTTTCCAATGCATGTATTATGCACCATTTACAGTTCCAATTCATTATCTCATATTCTTAATTCAATTTCTTTACCTCATATTTTCAATTCAATTTCTTTATCTCATATTCGGGGTCCTCATATAGGCCCAATAGTATCATTACTGTAATTTCATCGTAAAATCATATTTTTACATTTTCTCAATCGCGTAAAATATTTTTCATACGTTTTAAATCAAAAATACTATTTTTCTCATTTAACACTAAAATTGACTTTATTTTTCATATTTACATAATAGTCCCTTAAGAATATAATATTTACACTTTTGTCCTCATTTAAATAATATTTTTACAATAGTCCACATAAAATTCATATTTATAAAAGAGTCCCTCCAAAACATAATATTTATGTTTTAGTCCTTTTTCAAATAATAATTTCATAATAGTTCTTCATAAAATAATATTTACGAGATAGTTCCTCTTTTATAAAATATTTGCAATATAGTCCCTCAAAAATCAATAATTACAATATGGCCCCATTAAAAATGAAAATTATAATATTGCCCCTCTAAAAATCATAATTACAATATAGCCCCTTTTAAAAACAAAAATTACAATATAACCCCTCTAAAAATTAGTATTTGTACTGTTTCTCAAAAATTTATAATTCTTTCTTTTACTTTAAATAATACTGCTCAAATTTTACGGACGCGCTTCAAAACTCATAGGGTGAGCTATACGTCAGAAAACTTCAAGTATTAATATCCAATTTTATTTCATAACCCATTTACTTAATTATATCAAATTGTTTTTCCAAAATCATTTTACTTTGTTATACTTAAACTTTTTCAAATTCAATTCATTTTCATTTAAATCTTTAATTCTCATTTGAATCCATCATTTTTAGGACTTTGGTCCTCTTTTTCATGGTAAGGCCGTGAGCCATCAAGCTCTTTGGAGCATTCATACAATCGTTTAATCATGTTGTTCACATCCTAAATTACACATACTCTTACATGTATTCAAATCTCATACAGATAAACATATATCAAAGTAGTAATCATATATCACACATGCAAATGACAAAAACATAATCACAAACACCACAAACACAATAAAGACACATCAAACAATAGGTAAATAAACCCTTATGGATTTTTCACCGAACAAAACCATCCCCACACCACCAAAACTTGGTTGGTGAGGTAAAATCTCCCTCTTACCTCTTGAAGACAGGTCTTTCAAGCTCCTATACGTCTCCTTGATTTCGTGTGGCTCGCAAACAATTCCTAACAATTCTAAAACATTTAGTAAAATCACATACAAAGCTTAATAATGATAAACCATGGGACAAACATGGTTTAGAAAATCACAAATTTGAATTAAAACCAAAGAATCACAAATTTACCTCTAAGGAAGTAAGATAGAAGTTGGATTTTGAAGCACTTAGAGTGGGATTTTGAGAAAACTTCCTAAATGGAAAGTGTTTAGGAGGTTGTCTAGCTTTCGAAAATGATAAGAGTGAAAATTATAGAAGAGTGATGGTGTTTATGGGTGTAGGGGCCGAATTCTAGAGAGGAAAATAGAAGAAAAATGGCTTCTATGTGTTCTTAAAATTTAGAGAGAATATGATGCTTGGTCTTTGGTGAGAGAAAAGTGAAATTGTGAGAGTGAAATTGAAAGGTGCTGCTGCCGTGGGATAAGCATAGGGAAATTAGAGGATTTGCATGAAATAAAATATCCAATTGGTTTCACATATGAAGCACATGGCTTATGTCATCTTTTAATTATTAAATTGCCATGCTAGATGGTTCAAGAACCATGGAGAAGTCTCCCAAGGCTGCTGGCCGTGTGGCTCTTCATAGGATTAGGGACTTAATTGTTTTCAATTATTGTCTAATTACTTGCTAATTAATTAGTTAATTAGTTAGGTTAAGTTTCCTAATCAATCTTAATTAACATTCCAATTACATAATTGATTAATTAGACATATAATTACATATATCATAACCTCTAATTAAAATTAGGATATCTAATTAACAATTAGATTATAACTAATTAATAATTAGGTTAGTTTACTTAACTTGTTAATTAGACCATTAGATTAACTAAATTAGGTTTAATTAGTTACTAAGCAAAGTCAAGCCACTATATTGTAGATCGTCTAAACCATTGAATTCAATTTTGTTTCCTATCCATTGATCTCATCTACTGTGGATATTACTTAGTGGTTTTATCAGGATTCGTTTCACACCATTGATCGGATCAACGGTTATGATCAAAAGCATCTAAATCATGTTTTTCATCCCATGGTCCTTAATGAAGTCTATGCTTCTTTATATGACTAATTCTCATTGGTTTAGAGTTTTCAAGCCACCTTTGTTGACTTGTTCCTATTGGTTTAGAATTTGGTCCAGTCAGAATCGTTGACTGCTACTCTAAACGCGGGTCTCACAGACTTTTTCGGGTCCATGATCATTTTGAAGCAGATTTCTACTATTTTTAAGACAGTAGGTACTGTCAAATAAAATAATATTATAATAATATAAAATTATTTTATTGCACAGTTAAATCCTAAAAATTAAAAGATTAATATATATATCAATCGGAATTGGGTTTAGTAAGATCCCTTAGCTCCGAATAATTAAAATAAGAATTTCTCCGGCCCGAAAATTATTATTTTCCGACCCATTGAAGCAAATCACACAAAACAATCAAAAACAAGATTCGGAATAATCAAATTATTTTTATATTGCACAAAAAATACAAAAGCAGTGTAATTACATCGGTCTTTGTAACATAGTCTAAAATTTGGAGTGTTACAACTCTCCCCCTCTAAAAATAAGTTTCGTCCTCGAAACTTGACACCTACTCAAAATAAAAATGGATACTGCTCTCGTATTTTCTCTTCCAACTCCCATGTTGCTTCACCACTTACATCGTTCCAAACCACTTAACCAATGCAATCTCCTTACCTCGAAGTTGCTTTGTTCTTCGATCTTCAATCTTGACTGGAAACGTCTCCTAGGTTAAATTTTCCTTCAATTGTACAGTGCCTAGTTCGATGACATGGGTCGGATCAGAAATATATTCCATGATACCAACACAACGGCGTTCTACATCTTCTTCCATATAATACCTCATAGAGTGATATCCTATACTCGAATGAAAACTATTATTATATATGAACTCTATCAATAGTAGAAATTCATTCCAACAACCAGTTTGTTCTAGATCACAAACTCTCAACAAGTCCTTTGAAAATTCTAGCTATCGTCTCTTCCTTATATCCAAGCCCCTCTTGATTGAACAGGTACTTCAAGCCCTTGAAATTATTGTAGACTTTATAGGAAAGAAAATGTCTTCAAATTTTCCTTACAAAACAACTATCGCATATCCTAATCGTAAATCGAATAATTCTTCCCATGCATGTTTCACTGCCTTGTAGTATACGTCACAACCTTTCTATTTGATCCTTACACTCAATCTAAATCTACGAGTTGAACTTCTTTTAACAGAATTTGTGTTTGACTAGTTTTACGCATAACTCCTTTTTCTTCAAAAATTGAAGAACCGCATCGAGATCTTCATCATGTTCCTTTGAATTTCAAAAATAAGTCAAAATATCGCCAATAAGGATAACGACAAATTTGCCTAGATGGAAGAGAAAGATCCTATTTATATAATTTGTGAACATCGCAAAAACATTCTTTACCCCAAATGGTAATATTAAATACTCATAGTGTCTGTAATGCATCCGAAAAACTGTCTTGGAACATTCTCTACTTTTACACGAATCTAATAATAATTAGCACGCAAATCGATCTTAGAGCAAATAGCGACTTCTTCATTTGGTCTTCTAGTTCCCCTATTGTCACATCATTTCAGATTTTCTTCATCAAAGTAAGCTGTTCTACTTGCCTATTTTTAATCTTAACAGAAACCATCTCATAGATCAAGTTTTCTTCTAATCGCACTATATTTGGTACTTTGACATAAGTTGAATCAAGAATAATCCTCCTTAATTGAGATACATGAAAAACACTATGAAGGTTATAAGGAAAAGTAGTAAGACTTTTTAGTAGGTTACTAGATTAGTCCAACAAAGAATTTAAAATGGCCTAATAGATTTCGAAATGAACATAGTCCAATAATTTTAGAAATAAACTTTCTGGATTCAAATCCAAAATCTCAAGTCAAGGAAACACTAAAGTTACATTGTAACAATATAGTAGGATATGGTTGGAAAATAATCAATCCATTTATAAGGTCAGGCTCTCAAATAGATGTAATTTTAGATAAACAAATCAAATCAACAGAAAAGATTTGATATTCAATAGATATAGGGTAGAGTTAGAAAACTTGAGTATAAACAACAAGTTTAACAAGAAGAGTAGAAATACCCAGATCATATTATAACGAAGACACAGATAAGTCAAATTGATTTACTCAATCTATTTGAGAAAGAAATAGACAAACCAGATCAACAGAAAAGTTTCAAACTCCAATAATAATAGGATAGTTTTAAATAGGCTCGAGTAGTAATAACAAGTTTAAAAGTTGAAGTAGTATTACGAAAAGAAACAAAACACATATAACCCTAAAAGATTTACACAGTCACAGATCCCAAAAGAATGGGTCACCTTGCGAATTATACAACACAGTTTTGAAATTACCCTCTATGGCACAACCTTCTCGCTTCTTAAGTTTTTGTATTTGAACGTTCTCATTACACCCTCTGCACCGGCTTTTTCTTCTTCTTGAGATTTTGAAACATGTGTATTACTAATGGAAGGTTCCATCTTCAGTTGATCACAATATCTGGAGAAATGTCCAGGCTTCCCACATCCATACCAAATAATCCCTTTATGCTGACAATCTTTGGTGAGATGATCTTTCCCACACTTGAAACATTTCATTAGTGATGCCACAGTCTGACCAAAATCGTTGCCACTTGTACTTCCTCTCTTTGTTCATTGTTGCTTCCCCAGTGGTTGTACATACGGCTCTCGTTGAAAACGATTGACCTTACGCTTCCTTCCATCTTGGATTATCGAAGGTTCTAAGTTACAGCTTCTCGCATCCAGTGGTTGCTCTAATCCTAATAAGCTATGAAGTTCGATTATCAGTTCCTGCTGATGAGCGATCATCTGTCTCTGTTGTACTGCTACTTCAATCATCTTTTGCATCACACTTCTAGCTGCGGCTAAACGATCTTCATCATGTCTCGCGTCCACATGTTCATGTTCGCTACGTTCCATTATCTTTCTTCATAGACAAACAAAATCAAAACACAACAAACTAAACGTAACTATTTCACACAACATCGTCTCCTATCGGAAACCAAAACATATCTCTGTGTTCAGCGTCAGTGATTCACACAGCACAAACAAGACAAACCTACCCACAAACCCAAAAGACTCTAACTTGGGTTCTGATACCAACTAATGTAACACCCTCCTTAGGGCGTCACATTTCATGTTACTCAATTACCAAATTACCCCTTCATTGGAAAATTATGCTTTGTGATATAAATACGAGTTGAAAATTTCTTAATAACAGTAAGATAAATTTAGCAGAAAATAAAAACATTACAACATTATCATATCACAAAAAATTCACATCTTATATACATATACCAGTCTTTAGTACTGTCATATTTTAATATTTACAAACTAGACTCTCAAAATATTTAAGCTTTAATTTAAACTAATACACTGCCCAAGTACTACTACACAGTAGAACCCTTAGACGGGTCCTCCTCAGATTCCTTAGAAGATAGGAATCCAGTTTGACGCGAAGTCCTACAGACAGGTGTCAGAGTAGACGACACAATACTAATCGCACTGGGAGTACGATAGTAAGCTCCCCAGTATTGCCTAATAGATAAAGAAAACTCTAGGTGTATATTAATATTCCCACTAAAGTTAGGGTGTCCAAGATAAAGCCTACTCAATCTCATATACCCAAGGAAACAAGGCATCTCCAACTCTTCAAAACTCAGCTTCCTCTACGGAAATCTGCTCCTCTCCGCCTTCTCGGTCAACTTCTTGCTCGGCATCTTAACAAGTATAAATACAATACAGAATAGGCATACAAAGAGGTGAGATCACCTACGCCAATACCAGTATGGTAGCAATGAAGATAAACACATACAATATCTCATACCAACATATCATACACAATTACAATTATGCCACCAACATCATTTATCATTATAACTCATGCAATAAACAACAATTACAATCATGCCATTACCAATATTCAAACATTCAACATTTCAATCATCATAAATCATAATTATGATAATACCCTCAATAACTATGCATATGTACCTAGACTCAATTTCTCACTCCATGAAGCTAAAACTCAGATCGGAGAGAGTGATCGAAAAGATCTGTCTACACCAACATGCCTCAGACCACGTGCTCAATTTTTTTGCATATCTAGCATATGCACGATAATCTTTATCAAGTCTTGATTAAGGATAGTGTCTCGGTCCGGATCATTGGTGAGTTACGTCGGTCTAACCCACGGTACAGAAGAGTTAACAACTGCCCATTGTAGGCAACCCGCACCCCAATGCCCCCAAGGTCGACGAGTGACCTACACTACGCATATCGCACCCACTCAGGAGGTGTATTTTCTCCTAGGCAATTAGCCTTATTTAGTCTATCAGACCTTTCCAATGCATGTATTATGCACCATTTACAGTTCCAATTCATTATCTCATATTCTTAATTCAATTTCTTTACCTCATATTTTCAATTCAATTTCTTTATCTCATATTCGGGGTCCTCATATAGGCCCAACAGTATCATTACTGTAATTTCATCATAAAACCATATTTTTGCATTTTCTCAATCGCGTAAAATATTTTTCATACATTTTAAG
This sequence comes from Ormosia semicastrata, assembly GCA_029884595.1. Taxonomy (NCBI): domain Eukaryota; kingdom Viridiplantae; phylum Streptophyta; class Magnoliopsida; order Fabales; family Fabaceae; genus Ormosia; species Ormosia semicastrata. The sequence goes on from JAQQTO010000029.1 coordinate 3,043,570, forward strand.
TCAAAAATACTATTTTTCTCATTTAACACTAAAATTGACTTTATTTTTCATATTTACATAATAGTCCCTTAAGAATATAATATTTACACTTTTGTCCTCATTTAAATAATAATTTTACAATAGTCCTCATAAAATTCATATTTATGAAAGAGTCCCTCAAAAACATAATATTTATGTTTTAGTCCTTTTGAAATAATAATTTCATAATAGTTCCTCATAAAATAATATTTACGAGATAGTCCTTCTTTTATAAAATATTTGCAATATAGTCCCTCTAAAATCAATAATTATAATATGACCCCATTAAAAATAAAAATTATAATATTGCCCCTCTAAAAATCATAATTACAATAAGGCCCCTTTTAAAAAAATTACAATATAACCCCTCTAAAAATTAGTATTTGTACTGTTTCCCAAAAATTTATAATTCTTTCTTTTACTTCCAATAATACAGCTCAAATTTTACGGACGCGCTTCAAAGCTCATAGGGTGAGCTATACGTCAGAAAACTTCAAGTATTGATATCCAATTTTATTTCATAACCCATTTACTTAATTATATCAAATTGTTTTTCCAAAATCATTTTACTTTGCTATACTCAAACTTTTTCAAATTCAATTCATTTTCATTTAAATCTTTAATTCTCATTTGAATCCATCATTTTCAGGACTTTGGTCCTCTGTTTCATGGTAAGGCCGTGAGCCATCAAGCTCTTTGGAGCATTCATACAATCGTTTAATCATGTTGTTCACATCCTAAATTACACATACTCCTACATGTATTCAAATCTCATACAGATAAACATATATCAAAGCAGTAATCATATATCACACATGCAAATGACAAAAACATAATCACAAACACCACAAACACAATAAAGACACATCAAACAATAGGTAAATAAACCCTTATGGGTTTTTCACCGAACAAAACCATCCCCACACTACCAAAACTTGGTTGGTGAGGTAAAATCTCCCTCTTACCTCTTGAAGACAAGTCTTTCAAGCTCCTCTCCTTCTCCTTGATTTCGTGTGGCTCATAAACAATTCCAAACAATTCTAAAACAATTAGTAAAATCACATACAAAGCTTAATAATGATAAATCATAGAACAAACATGGTTTAGAAAATTACAAATTTGAATTAAAACCAAAGAATCACAAATTTACCTCTAAGGAAGTAAGATAGAAATTGGATTTTGAAGCACTTAGAGTGGGATTTTGAGAAAACTTCCTAAATGGAAAGTGTTTTGGAGGTTGTCTAGCTTTAGGAAATGATGAGAGTGAAAATTATAGAAGACTGATGGTGTTTATGGGTGTAGGGGCCGAATTCTAGAGAGGAAAATAGAAGAAAAATGACTTCTATGTGTTCTTGAAATTTAGAGAGAATATGATGCTTGGTCTTTGGTGAGAAAAAAGTGAAATTGTGAGAGTGAAATTGAAAGGTGCTGCTGCCGTGGGATAAGCATAGGGAAATTAGAGGATTTGCATGAAATAAAATCCAATTGGTTTCACACTTGAAGCACATAGCTTATGTCATCTTTTAATTATTAAATTGCCATGCTAGATGGTTCAAGAACCATGGAGAAGTCTCCCAAGGCTGCTGACCGTGTGGCTCTTCATAGGATTAGCGACTTAATTGTTTTCAATTATTGTCTAATTACTTGCTAATTAATTAGTTAATTAGTTAGGTTAAGTTTCCTAATCAATCTTAATTAACATTCCAATTACATAATTGATTAATTAGACATATAATTACATATATCATAACCTCTAATTAAAATTAGGATATCTAATTAAGAATTAGATTATAACTAATTAATAATTAGGTTAGTTTACTTAACTTGTTAATTAGGCCATTAGATTAACCAAATTAGGTTTAATTAGTTACTAAGCAAAGTCAAGCCACTATATTTGACTTCATCTAAGCCATTGAATTCAATTTTGTTTCCTATCCATTGATCTCATCTACGGTGGATATTACTTAGTGGTTTTATCAGGATTCGTTTCACACCATTGATCGGATCAACGGTTATGATCGAAAGCATCTAAATCATGCTTTTCATCCCATGGTCCTTAATGAAGTCTATGCTTCTTTATATGACTAATTCTCATTGGTTTAGAGTTTTCAAGTCACCTTTGTTGACTTGTTCCTATTGGTTTAGAATTTGGTCCAGTCAGAATCGTTGACTGCTACTCTAAACGCGGGTCTCACAGACTTTTTCGGGTCCATGATCATTTTGAAGCGATTTCTACTATTTTTAAGACAGTAGAGTATTGTCAAATAAAATAATATTATAATAATATAAAATTATTTTATTGCACAGTTAAATCCTAAAAATTAAAAGATTAATATATATATCAATCGGAATTGGGTTTAGTAAGATCCCTTAGCTCCGAATAATTAAAATAAGAATTTCTCCGGCCCGAAAATTATTATTTTCCTGACCCAGAGCAAATCACACAAAACAATCAAAAACAGTATCGGAATAATCAAATTATTTTTATATTGCACAAAAAATACAAAACAGTGTAATTCTGTCAGTGCTGTAACATAGTCTAAAATTTGGAGTGTTACAACTCTCCCCCTCTAAAAATAAGTTTCGTCCTCGAAACTTGACACATACTCAAAATAAAAATGGATACTGCTCTCGTATTTTCTCTTCCAACTCCCATGTTGCTTCACCACTTACATCGTTCCAAACCACTTAACCAATGCAATCTCCTTACCTCGAAGTTGCTTTGTTCTTCGATCTTCAATCTTGACTGGAAACGTCTCCTAGGTTAAATTTTCCTTCAATTGTACAGTGCCTAGTTCGATGACATGGGTCGGATCAGAAATATATTCCATGATACCAACACAACGGCGTTCTACATCTTCTTCCATATAATACCTCATAGAGTGATATCCTATACTCGAATGAAAACTATTATTATATATGAACTCTATCAATAGTAGAAATTCATTCCAACAACCAGTTTGTTCTAGATCACAAACTCTCAACAAGTCCTTTGAAAATTCTAGCTATCGTCTCTTCCTTATATCCAAGCCCCTCTTGATTGAACAGGTACTTCAAGCCCTTGAAATTATTGTAGACTTTATAGGAAAGAAAATGTCTTCAAATTTTCCTTACAAAACAACTATCGCATATCCTAAACGTAAATCGAATAATTCTTCCCATGCATGTTTCACTGCCTTGTAGTATACGTCACAACCTTTCTATTTGATCCTTACACTCAATCTAAATCTACGAGTTGAACTTCTTTTAACAGAATTTGCGTTTGACTAGTTTTACGCATAACTCCTTCTTCTTCAAAAATTGAAGAACCGCATCGAGATCTTCATCATGTTCCTTCGAATTTCAAAAATAAGTCAAAATATCGTCAATAAGGATAACGACAAATTTGCCTAGATAGAAGAGAAAGATCCTATTTATATAATTTGTGAACATCGCAAAAACATTCTTTACCCCAAATGGTAATATTAAATACTCATAGTGTCTGTAATGCATCCGAAAAACTATCTTGGAACATTCTCTACTTTTACGCGAATCTGATAATAATCAGCACGCAAATCGATCTTGGAGCAAACAACGACTTCTTCATTTGGTCTTCTAGTTCCCCTGTTGTCACATCATTTCAGATTTTCTTCATCAAAGTAAGCTGTTCTACTTGCCTATTTTTAATCTTAACAGAAACCATCTCATAGATCAAGTTTTCACCTAATCGCACTGTATTTGGTACTATGACATAAGTTGAATCAAGAATAATCCTCTTTAATTGATATACATGAAAAACACTATGAAGGTTATAAGGAAAAGTAGTAAGACTATTCAGTAGGTTACTAGATTAGTCCAACAAAGAATTTAAAATGGTCTAATAGATTTCGAAATGAACATAGTCCAATAATTTTAGAAATAAACTTTCTGGATTCAAATCCAAAATCTCAAGTCAAGGAAACACTAAAGTTACATTGTAACAATATAGTAGGATATGGTTGGAAAATAACCAATCCATTTATAAGGTCAGGCTCTCAAATAAATGTAATTTTAGATAAACAAATCAAATCAACAGAAAAGATTTGATATTCAATAGATATAGGGTAGAGTTAGCAAACTTGAGTATAAACAACAAGTTTAACAAGAAAAGTAGAAATGCCCAGATTATATTCTAACAAAGACACGGATAAGTCAAATTGATTTACTCAGTCTATTTGAAAAAGAAATAGACAAACCAGATCAACAGAAAAGTTTCAAACTCCAATAATAATAGGATAGTTTTAAACAGGCTCGAGTAGTAATAACAAGTTTAGAAGTTGAAGTAGTATTATGAACAGAAACAAAACACAGATAACCCTAAAAGATTTACACAGTCACAGAGCACAAAAGAATGGGTTACCTTGCGAATTATACAGCACAATTTTGAAATTACCCTCTATGGCACAACCTTCTCGCTTCTTAAGTTTTTGTATTTGAACGTTCTCATTACACCCTCTGCACCGGCTTTTTCTTCTTCTTGAGATTTTGAAACACGTGTATTACTAATGCAAGGTTCCATCTTCAGTTGATCACAATCTCTGGAGAAATGTCCAGGCTTCCCACACCCATAACAAATAATCCCTTTATGTTGACAGTCTTTGGTGAGATGATCTTTCCCACACTTGAAACATTTCATTAGTGATGCCACAGTCTGACCAAAATCGTTGCCACTAGTACTTCCTCTCTTTGTTCATTGTTGCTTCCCCAGTGATTGTACATACGGCTCTCGTTGAAAACGATTGACCTTACACTTCCTTCCATCTTGGATTATCGAAGGTTCTAAGTTACAGCTTCTCGCATCCAGTGGTTGCTCCAATCCTAATAAGCTATGAAGTTCGATTATTAGTTCCTGCTGATGAGCGATTATCTGTCTCTGTTGTACTGCTACTTCAATCATCTTTTGCATCACACTTCTAGCTGCGGCTATACGATCTTCATCACGTCTTGCGTCCACATGCTCATGTTCGCTATGTTCCATTATCTTTCTTCATCTACAAACAAAATCAAAACACAACTAAACGTAACTATTTCACACAACATCGTCTCCTTTCGGAAACAAAAACATATCTCTGTGTTCAGCGTCAGAGATTCATACAGCACAAACAAGACAAACCTACCCACAAACCCAAAAGACTCTAAGTTGGGCTCTGATACCAACTAATGTAACACCCTCCTTAGGGCGTCACATTTCATGTTACTCAATTACCAAATTACCCCTTCATTGGAAAATTATGCTTTGTGATATAAATACGAGTTGTAAAATTTCTTAATAACAGTAAGATAAACTTAGCGAAAAATAAAAATATTACAACATTATCATATCACAAAAAATTCACATCTTATATACATACACCAGTCTTTAGTACTGTCATATTTTAATATTTACAAACTAGACTCTCAAAATATTTAAGCTTTAATTTAAACTAATGCACTGCCCAAGTACTACTACACAGTAGAACCCTCAGACGGGTCCTCCTCAGATTCCTCAGAAGATAGGAATCCAGTTTGACGCGAAGTCCTACAGACAGGTGTCCGAGCAGAAAACACAATACTAATCGCACTGGGAGTACGATAGTAAGCTCCCCAATATTGCCTAATAGATAAAGGAAACTCTAGCTGTATATTAATATTCCCACTAAAGTAAAGGTGTCCAAGATAAAGCCTACTCAATCTCATATACCCAAGGAAACAAGGCATCTCCAACTCTTCAAAACTCAACTTCCTCTACGGAAATTTGCTCCTCTTCGCCTTCTCGGTCAACTTCTTGCTCGGCGTCTTAACAAGTATAAATACAATACAGAATAAGCATACAAAGAGGTGAGATCACCTACGCCAATACCAGTATGGTAGCAATGAAGATAAACACATACAATATCTCATACCAACATATCATACATAATTACAATTATGCCACTAACATCATTTATCATCATAACTCATGCAATAAACAACAATTACAATCATGCCATTACCAATATTCAAACATTCAACATTTCAATCATCATAAATCATAATTATGATAATACCCTCAATAACTATGCATATGCACCTAAACTCAATTTCTCACTCCATGAAGCTAAAACTCAGATCGGAGAGAGTGATCGAAAAGATCTGTCCGCACCAACATGCCTCAAACCACGTGCTCAATTTTTTTGCACATCTAGCATATGCACGACAATCTTTATCAGGTCTTGATTAAGGATAGTGTCTCGGTCGGGATCATTGGTGTGTTACGTCGGTCTAACCCACGGTACAGAAGAGCTACCAACTGCCCATTATAGGCAACCCACACCCCAATGCCCCCAAGGTCAACGAGTGACCTACACTACGCATATCGCACCCACACAGGAGGTGTATTTTCTCCTAGGCAATTAGCCTTATTCAGTCCATCGGACCTTTCCAATGCATGTATTATGCACCATTTACAGTTCCAATTCATTATCTCATATTCTTAATTCAATTTCTTTACCTCATATTTTCAATTCAATTTTTTTATCTCATATTCGGGGTCCTCATATAGGCCAAACAGTATCATTACTGTAATTTCATCGTAGAACCATATTTTTGCATTTTCTTAATCGCGTAAAATATTTTTCATACGTTTTAAATCAAAAATACTATTTTTCTCATTTAACACTAAAATTGACTTTATTTTCCTTATTTACATAATAGTCCCTTAAGAATATAATATTTACACTTTTGTCCTCATTTAAATAATATTTTTACAATAGTCCCTCATAAAATTCATATTTACGAAAGAGTCCCTCCAAAACATAATATTTATGTTTTAGTCCTTTTTCAATAATAATTTCATAATAGTTCCTCATAAAATAATATTTACGAGATAGTCCCTCTTTTATAAAATATTTGCAATATAATCCCTCAAAAATCAATAATTACAATATGGCCCCATTAAAAATAAAAATTATAATATTGCCCCTCTAAAAATCATAATTACAATATAGCCCCTTTTAAAAAGGAAAATTACAATATAACCCCTCTAAAAATTAGTATTTGTACTGTTTCCCAAAAATTTATAATTCTTTCTTTTACTTCCAATAATACAGCTCAAATTTTACGGACGCGCTTCAAAACTCATAGGGTGAGCTGTACGTCAGAAAACTTCAAGTATTGATAACCAATTTTATTTCATAACCCATTTACTTAATTATATCAAATTGTTTTTCCAAAATTATTTTACTTTGCTATACTCAAACTTTTTCAAATTCAATTCTTTTTCATTTAAATCTTTAATTCTCATTTGAATCCATCATTTTCAAGACTTTGGTCCTCTGTTTCATGGTAAGGCCGTGAGCCATCAAGCTCTTTGGAGCATTCATACAATCGTTTAATCATGTTGTTCACATCCTAAATTACACATACTCTTACATGTATTCAAATCTCATACAGATAAACATATATCAAAGCAGTAATGATATATCACACATGCAAATCACAAAAACATAATCACAAACACCACAAACACAATAAAGACACATCAAACAATAGGTAAATAAACCCTTATGGGTTTTTCACCGAACAAAACCATCCCTACACCACCAAAACTTGGTTGGTGAGGTAAAATCTCTCTCTTACCTCTTGAAGACAAGTCTTTCAAGCTCCTCTCCTTCTCCTTGATTTCGTGTGGCTCGCAAACAATTCCTAACAATTCTAAAACATTTAGTAAAATCACATACAAAGCTTAATAATGATAAACCATGGAACAAACATAGTTTAGAAAATCACAAATTTGAATTAAAACCAAAGAATCACAAATTTACCTCTAAGGAAGTAAGATAGAAGTTGAATTTTGAAGCACTTAGAGTGGGATTTTGAGAAAACTTCCTAAATGGAAAGTGTTTAGGAGGTTGTCTAGCTTTAGGAAATGATAAGAGTGAAAATTATAGAAGAGTGATGGTGTTTATGGGTGTAGGGGCCGAATTCTAGAGAGGAAAATAGAAGAAAAATGACTTCTATGTGTTCTTAAAATTTAGAGAGAATATGATGCTTGGTCTTTGGTGAGAGAAAAGTGAAATTGTGAGAGTGAAATTGAAAGGTGCTGCTGCCGTGGGATAAGCATAGGGAAATTAGAGGATTTGCATGAAATAAAATATCCAATTGGTTTCACACATGAAGCACATGGCTTATGTCATCTTTTAATTATTAAATTGCCATGCTAGATGGTTCAAGAACCATGGAGAAGTCTCCCAAGGCTGCTGGCCGTGTGGCTCTTCATAGGATTAGCGACTTAATTGTTTTCAATTATTGTCTAATTACTTGCTAATTAATTAGTTAATTAGTTAGGTTAAGTTTCCTAATCAATCTTAATTAACATTCCAATTACATAATTGATTAATTAGACATATAATTACATATATCATAACCTCTAATTAAAATTAGGATATCTAATTAACAATTAGATTATAACTAATTAATAATTAGGTTAGTTTACTTAACTTGTTAATTAGGCCATTAGATTAACCAAATTAGGTTTAATTAGTTACTAAGCAAAGTCAAGCCACTATATTTGACTTCATCTAAGCCATTGAATTCAATTTTGTTTCCTATCCATTGATCTCATCTACGGTGGATATTACTTAGTGATTTTATCAGGATTCGTTTCACACCATTGATCGGATCAACGGTTATGATCGAAAGCATCTAAATCATGCTTTTCATCCCATGGTCCTCAATGAAGTATCTACGCTTTATTTGACTAATTCTCATTGGTTTAGAGTTTTCAAGCCACCTTTGTTGACTTGTTCCTATTGGTTTAGAATTTGGTTCAGTCAGAATCGTTGACTATTACTCTAAACGTGGGTCTCACAGACTTTTTCAGGTCCATGATCATTTTGAAGCAGATTTCTATTATTTTTAAGACAAGAGATCTTGTCAAATAAAATAATATTATAATAATATAAAATTATTTTATCTGTACGATTAAATCCTAAAAATTAAAAGATTAATATATATATAAATCAAAATTGGATTTAGTAAGATCCCCCAGCTCCGAATAATTAAAATAAGAATTTTTCTGGCCTGAAAATTATTATTTTCCTGAACCGGAGCAAATCACACAAAACAATTAAAAACAGTATCGGAATAATCAAATTATTTTTATGTTGCACAGAAAACACAAAATAGTGTAATTCTATCAGTGTTGTAACATAGTCTAAAATTTGGGGTGTTACAGTTTGTGGCCGTGAACTTGGTGGAGAGAAAAGAGAGAATTTTATAGTTAGTTGCTCAAAAACAAGATAAGAAAAGCTTAGGAGAGAGAAGAGCTAATTTTTGGTCACCAAGTCTCTCCAAGAAGCTTTTTGGCTATGGGCCATCAAGGGTAAAAAAGGAGAAGGGCAAGGCTTCTCCAAGAAGCTTTCTCAAAGCTTCATTAGGAAGCTTCCTTCCTATTGGTCCAAAGTTGATGAGACATAAATGTGTGGGTCCCATGGGTGATGTCATCAAGAGAAACCTCTAGAAAGAGATGAATAAGCTTATATCTAGAACCATCTTCTAGATCTTTATTAAAAACTATTATCCAATGAATAAAAGTTACAGTTAACAAAATCAGTATTTATTGTCCAATGGATAATAAAACATATCTAGATTTTATTTGTCAGATAAAATCTTAGACAAAGAAAACTTCGAAAACTGTCTCCGGTTTTGAGTTTAGTAAGATCTCCCGGCCCCATTTCAACAGTCTAAATTTTTTTGAAAAAAATATTAAAATAATCAAAATAAATCAAATAATTCAAAAAAATTCACAAATATTATAATACTCATAAACATTAAGAAAACAAAAAAATCAGAGTGTTACAAAAATGAATTAATATGCAAAGGTAAATATGTCAGGGTAATTAATATATGATTATAAATTTATATATTTTTATGTGTGAATAATAAATTTAATTTAGATCTAACGATACATGTATACTTTTATTTTAAAATTATAATATAAGATGTTACATGATAACTATTGGAATCATGTATTTACCACATTAATGATTTTTAAATATATCATTTTATGTCGAATAATATATATCGAATATAAAAACACATATTTTTTTATATATTATATGATTTGTTTTACATTTGTTTATATGATAAAATTAGAGTATAATTGTATAAAAAATGAGATAAATCTAATTATAATTAAATAATAAAATTAAAAAGATGTAAAATAATGTAATTAAAAGTATAAATAAGAAACATTAATGTTAGTAAAACGAGGTGGCAAAATTACTCTTCATTTCCACTAGATGGCGGTGTAGTAGTGTTTTTGCATTTATTGGAAACAGGAAAAAAAAAATTTACACCATCTCCTCGCCCACCCGGAGTTCTACATTTATCCGAGGCAGACGGAGAAGGTGAAACCAAGGCCTCGCTCAGTATCTCGCCTGCGCTGCGTTGCTAGACGCACACACTCTCCCTCCTTTCTTCCTTCATTTTCACCTATCACGCTCTTCTTCGCTTCCCCAACCATCTTTCTAATTCTTTCCATTCCCTTTTTTCCGGTAAGCTACAAAAAAGTTCCTTTGCGTTTTGCTAGAAACCCTAACTCTCTATGGATTTCAATGTCGTTTTGAACTTACTTCACCTTTCGGTCCATGCCTTTCACTCCATCATATACTCTGTTCTTGTAATCACCATATTGGATGTTATGCATGTTTTTCCTTACTTGTTCTTGGTTATTGTTATTACCTTTCTGTGTCTTGGTATTTTTTTTTAATCCCGTTTTGTTCCATTTTTACGGCTTTCTTTCCATCTGGGGATGTTGTGTTCCATTTTCTTTTGGAAATTATCTTTCTAACTAAAGAACTTAAAAAGAGTTTAACAACTAGCAGAGTTTTATTTCAACTTTGGAAATAGGAAATTCATTTATGATTCTTGCTCATGTACATGTTGAACTTTTTAGTATAAAAACACTAATTTAGTTTGAGGAACTAAACTGGCATGATTTACTTGACTATGCTCTCTTCAAATTCAAATGTAACCTTTTTAATTGATCCTGTTGGAAACATATGTAATTAGATGTAATTAGTAGTACAACTGTTAGTCCCACATCATGTAAATTGTGTAATTATTTATTACCGTATATATTCAACTTCCGTTGTGTAGTTGAAAGACACGGTTTCTTCATTTGTCTCTCTCTTTTCTCTCTTTCAACAGATCCAAACTCACTCTCCTAGTCTATTAAAATTTTCATGTTGTTTGATATGCCTAGGAATTTAAGATTGCCATGATTGGTATGATGATTATAATTTCTCAATGAATTTAAGAAAAATGTGTAATATTAATTTTTTATTGCATATAAAGGTTATAGATGTTCACCTATTAATTTCTTGCTTATAGTAACTATCCAAGATTCCTGGATATTTTGGGTTCTCTCTCTCTCTAGGTGATTTAGACATGTAAGGAGAAGATCCTTAGATGCTCCTGTAAGAAGAGTAGATCAAGTGGAAAATAACTTAATAGTTAGAAGTAGAGGAAAATCAAGAAAGACTATAGGTGAAACGATTAAAAAAGATTTAAATTCGAATGACATTTTTTAAAACTTAGTTTATGATAGAGCACAATAGCGTCGTTTGATCTATGTAGCCAACCCCATTTAGTGGGAAAAGGCTTAGTTGTTGTTGTTGTTCTCTTTCTCTCTCTCTGACAATTATGAGATCTCGATAATATTGAGTGTTGTTAACTGATGTGCATTCCATTCCTATATCAAAATATGATGAATCAGTCACATGAATTCCTTTTCAACCTCAAACTGTGCCCAAAGTCATATGTATACATGTTAATAATTTATGTGTTATTGGTTGAATTTGCTTATTTAGTTACTCTATGTTGTATTCTTGTTTTGTCATGTTAACCCAACTTTTTATGATTAACTTTAGTTATAGGGACAAATATGGGCACTATAGAAATTGTGGAGTTATCTAGCGATGATGAAAGTGAAAAGGTTGGTCCCAAAGCTGTTAAGTTGGAGTCAGATTTTATTATGGGTGCAAAGCTACAAAATACGACCAACGAAGGCTCACTAGGCAAGCATAAGAGATCTCGAAGTCATTCTAACAGACAAGATTCTGAAGAAAATATAAGCTCCAATGCTCCAAGTACAGGTCATAGTAACTCAAGTGTATTGGAGCAGGGACTGTCGCCAGTTGATGACACGGGCCTTTCTTATGCATCACCCATTTCTGCAGCACCTGTTTGTAGGCAGTTTTGGAAAGCTGGAAACTATGATGATGGGCTTGGTTCTAAAGTCACATTCCAAAGTAATCCAATATAATTTTTTTCAAATTAATATAGCTTACTAATTGGTTCCATGGTTGTAACTCCCCTACACAATGTTCTGTCAACCAAGGTTATATAGATACAACGTGAATTGTTAACAGATTTTTCTTCCCACTTGATTTTCAAAGGGATTATAGTTTTCAGATCTCACATGCTACATGCTAAGCTTGTAGCCTGTAGGTCCTAAGAGTTTTGTCCATTCTAGACTTCTTATCTCTTTGTTAATTTTCTTGGATTGCAGATGCAAAAAACTATCTACATGTAAACCCTATGTTTCTTCATTCGAATGCAACTTCACATAAGTGGGCATTTGGAGGTATGTTCTTATGATCTATATAAACTTGTCCCTTCTTTATGACTACTTTAATTGCCCACCTTTGTGATTATTTCCATGAGTTTTCTTTTTCTTTGTTTTTGTTTGCAGCCATAGCAGAGCTTCTCGATAATGCAGTTGATGAGGTGATTATTCCTGATGTTTGAACTATTGAACTGCATGAATTTTTAAATATTATATAAGCTTCCATTTTCTTTCGTCATCTGCATCACACTAAGTTAGCCATTGCAAACTAATAATACATTGTCCATTAATTTGTGTTATTTCCCCATCCCAGAAATAGGTCGTCTTCTGTAGATGTTTGCCTTTGTGGTATTTTTTTCCTGCCTCGGTTGCTTTTAGGTTCATGTTTATTCCAATAAATTTTTTAATTGTCATTGCATAGATTATTATAAAAGCTTAATGTCTATTGCCAGCTGCTATTGCTTTGTGCTTTTTCAATGTTTGAAGCCATCATTTCATATTTTACATTTGTTTTTTATTCCTATTTTGTATTGCATTGTTGACATTTGTTCTTAGGATAGATCCAAAATGGGGCTACCTTTGTCATTGTAGATAAAACTTCAAATCCAAAGGATGGAAGTCCAGGATTGTTGATTCAAGGTATAGTGGTTCTGGAACTCATCAATTATAGGAAGTTGATAGTTATTGTGGTTTTAAATTCCTAGTCCTAAATCTTGTATAGAATCATATTTACACTGGATATGATGATTTGGCAATATATTCTAATTGTTTTGATCTGGTACTGACACTTGCCAATCAGATGATGGCGGTGGAATGGATCCACAAGCAATGCTTCATTGCATGAGTTTTGGATTTTCAGATAAGAAGTCAAAGTTTGCCATTGGACAGTGTACGGATTGTGGTATTCTTTCTGCAAATTATTTTGGTATTCTCTTTTATATTTATTTTTCTATTTGGTGTACCAGATGGAAATGGCTTCAAGACCAGTAGTATGAGGCTTGGTGCAGATGTCATAGTCTTCAGTCGCCATATGAATAATAGGTATGTCAAAAAGTGAATACATGATTTTCCACTAAAGTTGGATAGGGCAAAATACTTCCTGCTGTTTTGGCAATCATTGTTTTATCTTGAAGAAAGTGTGGATATCATTGTATTAAAGTGCCAACAAGAGCCTGAGATAAGTGTGGCAGAGATGAGAATGCTGCGTTGGATGAGTGGGCATACAAGAAAAGACAAGATCAGGAATGAATGTATTAGAGGAAAAGTAGGAGAGACACCTACTGAGGATAAGATGATAGAATTGCACCTAAGATGATTTGGACATGTGAGGAGAAGACTAATAGAAGCCCCCATTAGAAAGGATTTAGATCTAAATGGCTTCTTGGAAGACTTGGTTTTTGACAAAACACAGTGGTATTATTTGATCCATGTAGCCGACCTCACCTAGTGGAAAAAGACTTTGGTTGTTGTTATTGTATTCTAAAGGTCATATTCACTTAGATTTATTTATTTTTTTTTATGTATAGTTGACTATAAAGCACGGATACATCATTTTGGTGCCGTGTTCATGTGTCGTACAAGGGTCTATGTCCGACATGGACCCTATGGACCCTTGTATGACACATTGACAACACGTGTCTGACGCACGTTTGTATGTGTCCAATTTAAAAATTATATTTTTTCGGCTTTGACACGGCTACAACAAGGTGGGACACGACATGGACACGACCATTTAAAATTTGAAAAAGAAAACAAAAACACACAGAGGAGGTTGGGTCTATTTTAAACTTATAAGCAATTTTTAATAATAAAAAAAGAAAATAAGGCAAGGGTGCTCTTGTCACATACCAATTTCATTTCCTCCAATGATATGTACGATTGTATGGGCGGTTGTATAATATCGTTGATAGTTGTTAATATGATACAGTGGTCGTAGCCACTGGTGTGATAGCGGTTGTAGCCACAGTTGTGTGTATCTCTGAGATGGAGATTGTTGTATTTGTATCTCTACGATGGAGATGCTGTGTTTTTGTGAGCATGGTGATTGCTTGAAATCTATTTGTGATAAATGAGTTTTTATACAAACTTATAAATGAAAATCTATTTCGGGAAGAGAAAGGACATGGTTTTGGCTTTTGCCACCTTTTTAGCTTGATGTGTATGAGACTTGAGTTTAGAAATGTATTTTTTCCCAAAATGACTGGAATGATTGTGATGACATATATATATATATATATATATGTATATGTGTGTGTGTGTGTGTGTGTGTATGTCGTGTCCTACAATTTTTAGAATTTGGTGTGCCCTCATATCGTGTCGCGTGTCCGTGGTAGTGTTTGTGTTTCATAGATAATTCAGCTATTTTTAAAATTTTTATATTGAAATTCTGATTGGAAAAACTGAAAATAACTACTCCAAATTTTTTTCTTTTCTTTTTATAGCCTTGGAGAAATGTGAAGTTAGAATAAGCTGTTTTAAGACATTGATATAGTCTGCTCTTCACTGTTAGGAATTTAAACTTTCTGTCTCGAGGCTGTAGCCAGAAACCAATCCATTGTATGTACATTTATTATTACAGTCTAGCTGGTTCCTTCTCTCACTCTCTTTCCACTGTTGGCTTCACTTACTCACATGACAGTGAGGCAGGGTGATTTTGCAACAATATGTGAAGTTATGGGGGAAAAGTTTCTTTTTTCTTACCGTTTCTATCTTGATCAGGGTTTTAACTCAAAGCATTGGACTTCTGTCATATACATTTTTGATGCGGACACAGCTTGACAGAATAGTAGTACCCATGGTGAGTGGTATTTCTCATTTTTTACTACTTAAAGGTTTTGGTTTTTATATAGTCCATTGACTTCAAACGCTACTTTCTCTTCTCCATATTGATTTGATACTAAAAGAATTGAAAATTGCAACTGTATTGGTTGGTCTAGAGACCTATAGTAAGCAACTATCATGCGATTATTTTTTCTTCTCTTTTGATTGGCAGTACATTTGTGCATTTATTTTGGGTACTTGTATGTTAGTAATGTTTGCTAGATGTTGCTGGGACTTGTTTTCTGCATTTTTCTCTCTTGTCACTCATCATGACCGTTAGAATATCTGAGATTATTTTAGCATATCTTCATAATATCTTTAGAATATCTTAGCATATCTTCATGACATGGTATCAAAGCCTCTATGATCAAGTGGTCAAGTGTTAGAGTATGTTCAGTTACTGCTTTACTTATGCGATTAGGTAAGTATGGCAGTTTATGACAGTTGTCATTCTGTTATTCTGTTAAGCATTACAGTTGTAATTCTGTTAGGCTTAGCTTCTAGATACTCTAGAATGATCTAGGACTCTATTTAAAACAGTTGAGATCAGTTTCAGATCTCAGTTTTAGTTAATGAGTGTTACATTTCTCTCTTTCTCTCTCTCAACATTTTCCTTCATTTTCTTTCTCTTTCTCACACTTGCTCAGCAACTATGAATTCTTTCATCAAGAGTTTGATGCTTACTGCCCTCATTCTTCTAAATAAAGTTGAATTTTAGCACAAGGTAAAATGGGTTGGTGCATTGTTCATGCTTCAAGCCCAAAGGGCTCTTGCATGAGGGGGCATGTTAGATATAGAAACCATTCACGAGCCTCCACCTAACAACCTAAGCTTTTGGGAGGGTCCTTGACAATAATGATTTGATACATATTGTACTCTCCATCTCCTGATAACCTTTTCTTCAATGAAGATTCTAGTAGTTTCAGGTTACACCACTAACTGATCTTGTCAATTTCAGGTGAATTATGAATTTAATACATCAAATGGATCATTGGAAATATTAAATGGAAGAGAGCATTTCTTGTCTAATTTATCCTTGCTGTTGCGTTGGTCACCATATTCATCAGAAGCAGAACTTCTGAAACAAGTCAGTTTCTACCTTTTCCCTTTCATCCATGATAATTGGCTGCTTCTTTCTGAACACATTGAATGCTTGCAATACTTATTGTCTTTGGTTTTCCTTTTTCATGGTTCTAGACAATACAGCCTAGCACCATGAACATAGTTTGGTTTGAGAATTGAGACCTAATTTATTTTCTTTTTTATTTTTATTTTTCCTTTTTTTTCTAGGATTTTAATGGGGTGAAATTGTAAATTTGTAATGATGTCTTCCGAAGAAATCTGATCCAGGCCATTGATAAGATTAAAGAAAATAGAGTAGTTGAAGAGCAGAAGAAAAGCAACCTAAGCATCACACCTAGGGTTTGATTGCATCACTTAACCAAGAATAGTGCAATTTGCTGTCATAATTCATAAAACTGACAATCTATTCAAAAGAAAGCATTACAACCTCATATTACTTATCCGACAATAATCCTAATCCTTTAAGGATCTGCTAAACTCATGAAAGGAAATTTGGACATTGAAATAAAACCCATTAACACCTAAATAACATAATCCCAAGCCTGATTGCCATCCTAGACCAGAAAGAAACAACTTTCTAATGGTAATAACCCTGAATAATAGTTACCTAGTAAGATCTATGGAATACTACATTCAACCTTTTAACCATAAGTAGGCCATAATATTGAGATAATTTGATCTTTCAAATTTAGTCTCTCTCTCTCTCTCTCTTAATGTTAGTGTGACCTGTATCAGTACAGCTGAAGTTTTTCTGGTCTATATGGTAACCTCCTTTATGACTCCTAGGGCCTGACTGTATAATCAAGTTGCAAGTTCTTACAATGGATATTATCTGCTAGCTAACTTGATATTCTTATCATTCTTCTGAGAGGTGATAGCTACTGCTGTAGTAGTCAAAGATGGGGCTATTTGAAGAATATGAAATGTGGCCAAATAAATCTTTGTAAAGTAATTAATATAACATATTATATTAATTTGCTTCATAATTTTGATTGCTATCTTGATAGATTAGTAGCATATTCTGATTCACTTTAAATCTTCTTCACTCTGGCAGTTTGATGACATTGGATTTCATGGTACCAAAGTTATTATTTACAACTTGTGGTTCAATGATGATGGGAATTTGGAGCTAGACTTCGATATGGATCCTGAGGTTGTATTTTTTGTTTGATTGATTTTCCTTGTTTTACTTTACTGTCTGTTTTGAAATCGTGCTTTCATTTCTTATGAGGGAGCGTTTTCTCATATGCAGGATATTCGTATTGCTGGGGATGTCAAGAAGATTGATACAGTTCCTGCCTGGAAGACAATAAATGAGCAACATATTGCTAATCGGCTTCGTTACTCTTTACGTGTATGCTTGATTTAGAAAATTATGCTTAAGTGGCTGTATAAAAGATTGATTCTCTTGAGTCTAATATTCTGATTGTTCACAGGTTTACTTGTCCATATTGTACTTGCGGTTACCGGAAAGTTTTCGAATTATATTGCGAGGGCAAGTTGTGAAGCCACATAACATTGCCGATGATCTTAAATATACTGAATTTATCTTATATAGACCACAAGCTGGCAGTTCTGTAGAGGTCATTGTCTAACTTTTGAAAGCTTTTTAATTTTATATTAATTGAGAGGAAAAATTATCTTGTGCTGAATATGCATGCATAATTTTATTTTGATATAAGTAATAAGTGTTTCAAATCTTTAGGGCTAAAGAGTTGAACTGAGGAATTTCTACTAGTTATAGTTCACTCATTTTTTTTTTAAAAAAATTATTAGTTGATTTATTTTTTTGAATAACTGTTCAGGCAACAGTTGTGACTACAATTGGATTTCTAAAGGAAGCTCCTCAAGTCAATATCCATGGTTTCAATGTATATCACAAAAATCGGCTGATACTGGTAATTATCACCCAAAATGTTCTCTAATATGCCTAGTTGAAAGCAACTTTTTTATGTTATGATTGAGTAATTGGTTAATGCTATTGAAAATTGAAATATTTGGCTGGGCAAAATTTTATGTTTTGCACTGTACCAAAAAAAAATTTTGTTTTGCATAAAGCAGATTCCTTTTCTATGTTTTCTTTTTTGGGGTTGGGAGGTGGGGGTGGAACAAGCATGCATATGGTTGCCATTTACGTTGCTCAATGTATAATGATAGGTATGGCAGTCAGATATGATTTGTTTTTAAGGCATGGAAAGAGAATGGAATTGTTCTTATAATTGTATAATGCAAAATGGGTTTCCCAATTTCCATATTCTGGTAAAATGCATCTATTTCATATTGCATTGGATAAGTTAATTAGTGTATTTCTAGATATATCTGGCAAAATAATATTAGCAGCTAGTTTTTGGCCATGTACTTGGATGTAAGCATAATTATATTGCCCTGAGTGTATTGGTAAATATACATGAAATGCTGAATATATTTGAAAAAATCCATGTATAATTTCCTGCATTTCAGACAAGCATGGACTTGATGTTATCCCCTGCAATTCTCTGGAATATAGTTACATTGTCATTTCATCATGGTTATAAGTAGTTTTAGGTATATTGGGTGTAGTGTTTTTTACTTAATTTTACTAATATAGAAGTTTCACTTTTGCGTTTTAATATTAGTAGTTACAACATGAGCTTTCTGAGAAATTTACCTATATATTTATTCTCAAATTTCATGGAAAGCAAAAATGGTATTAGATTATATATTGTAGTGAAACATTCACTAGTAGACCAAATCACAACTCATGCCACAAATCTACAAACCCCTGCTTTTGTATGTTATCACAAATGGTTTGTAGTAGGCAAAGAATCCTGTAAATGGGAATGGTTATGTGGTTGAGTGGCAATGGTTTAGAATATGGTGTTTGAAAATGAAGTATGCGATGAGAACTAATTCTTTGTATTGATTTTGTTTTGATAAAAGATATTTTATTAGAAGAGAAGGGTTATAAAGAAAGAGGTGGATAAGATATCCTCCGTAAGCAAATGATAAAAAGAAGAAAGAAAAGTAACTCAAACAAAGGAGATCTTCTATCTCCGCATATTTTGTTAATAAGACTCTTGTAAAGAAGCCATCTGCAGAGCATGAAAGAAATGCCATGAACACAATCTTTTTTCATAATAATTAAAGGAGAGATTTCACTGTAAAATCCTTCTTTTTGAAGTGTTCGGAACACATTCCCATAAAACTATGCCGTGCTTCTGTCAAAAGCTTTAAAACTAATGATAATAAGTTGCTCCAAATTCTCAGGTCATACAGTGCATCAAGTACTTGGCAAGGAGAATTTAAATTAAGTTAGCACAATCAATATAGTTGAATTTCTTTCCTTGTGAATATTGGCATGATACTTAGTACTTATATTTTTAGTATTATTTGGAAAGGCCTTTTGAGGAGGAGGAAATCCGTAGGACTGTTTTTAGTTTGTGGAAAGACAAAGCACTTGGCCTAGATGGCTTTACTTTTGGTTTTTTTTTCAGAATTGTTGAGATATTGTCAAGTCTGACCTCCGTAGGGTGTTTGATGAATTCTTCTATAATGGTAAAATTGAAGTTTTCATGAACTCTACTTTTATCTCTCTTGTTCCCAAAAAGGATAGATCGGTTAAAATAAAGGATTTTCGCCCCGTTAGCTTGGTTTCTAGTATTGATAAGATCATAACAAAAGTTTACTTCCAGGCTGAGTGAGGTCCTTTCTGATACCATTTATGAGAATCAAAATCCTTTTATTCCAGTTAGGCAGATTCTTGATGCCACTCTCATTGCTAATGAGGTGGTGGATGATGTTAGAACTCAGAGGAAACATTGTCTTGTTTTTAAGTTAGATTTTGAGATAGCTTATGATTGTGTTAGCTGGGTTTTTTTTGGATAAAGTCATGGATAGGAAAAGTTTTGTGGCGAGGTGGAGGAATTGAATTTCAGGATATTTGTCCTCTTCCATTTTTGCTGTCATAGTGAATGGTGAACCTAAATCTTGGTTTAAGGGCTAGATGAGAGTGAGGCAAGGAGATCCTTTATCTCCGTTTCTCTTCACTATTATGGTTGATGTGCTTAGTCGGTTAGTTAATAATGGGCTGGTTAAGGGGCTGACAGTTGGTTCAGAAGGGGTTTTAGTTTCTCATCTTCAATTTGCTGATGATACTGTTTTCTTCTTGGAACCAGATATTGATTCTTTTGTTAATATTTTGTCTAGTTTGAATTTCTTGAGGTCACTTCTGGTCTTAAAATTAATTTGGCTAGAAGTGGTTTGGCGGGTGTGAATGTGGACAGTTGGATTTTGACTGCTTTTGCTACTTTGCCAGGTTGTTAGTCTTTTCAATGGCCTCACTTATCTTGGCTTTCCTTTGGGAGGCAATTTTTGTGCCTCATCCTTTTGGGATCCGGTGGTTTGTAAGATTTGCACGCGGTTAGACTGTTGGAAGGGTGCCTTTTTTTTTTTTTTGGTTGTCGGATCACTCTTATTCAGTCTTGTTTGTGTAGCATCCCTTTATATTTTCTCTCCCTTTTTCCGATACTGGTGGATGTGGCGCAGAAAATAGAGAGAATTATGTGGGATTTCCATTGGTCGGGGAGCGGGGGATTCTAGTAGAGACCACCTTGTTACTTAGGAGGTTTATTGTAGACCAAAAAAGAAAGGGGGTTCGGTCTTGGTAATTTGATGTTCAAGAACATTGCTTTGGCAGCTAAGTGGCTTTGGCTTTTTCCTCAAGTCTTCTTCTTTATGACATCAAGTTATCCGAATGGGTCGGACACCAATTCTGCTAGTAGAGTTACTCATGCTAGTCTTTGGAAATTTTTTTCTTAGGGATTACCTTCTTTTAATTCTCTCTTGTCCTTGCATTTGGGTGATGGCTCTCGTATTAATTTCTGGGAAGATATTTAGGTTGGTAATGTTCCTCTCTCTGAAGCTTTTCCAAGACTCTTTCACCTATCTTCTTTACATAATGCCCCTATCTGTTTGTTAGTTTTATTCTTAGGATAATTTCTCTTGGAATCTTCTTTTTTTCAGAAACTTGCATGATAGAGAGGTTGATGAACTTGAGTCTCTTTTGATTTTGCTTGATTCTATTAATCTCTCATCAAATCCTGATTCAAGGATTTGGATCTTGACTCTTTGGGAGTTTTCTCTTGTAAATCGTGTTTTCAGTTTTTAACTCAATCACCTATTAGAGATAAATTTCTTTTTGACAAGCCCTTATGGAAGTCCAAAGCCCCCTCAAAAAAATCAAAGCTCTTGTTTGGACTGTTGTTCTTAACAGGATTAACAATAACGACATGCTTCATAAGCATAGACCTCTCTCACTGCTTTGTCTCCTAAAATGTGTATAATGTGCTGCTCTAGTTTGGAATTTAGGGCTCATCTCTTTTTGTATTGTTCTGCTGCGAGTTTTCTTTGGAATAATAAGCTGTTTGGGATTTTTGGAGAGTCTTGGGTCTACCCAAGGGATTTGCATCAATTTCTCCTTACGAAGTTTAGAGGTTTCTATTCTCATAAAGAAGCAAAGATCTTGTGGTAATGCTCTGCTTATGCTATTCTATGGTGTCTTTAGCTAGAAAGGAATGTTAGAATTTTCAATGACTCTTTCGACTCTAGACTTTAGTTGAAAAGAGACTTTAGAGACTTAGAGAATTTAGAAGGAAAGATTTTTGAACTGCTTGAGTGATTAGCACTCAGCAAGAATGATATATATACATATACTGTGAAATAAATACAAATTTACATTTTCAAGAACATTATTCCCTATGTACATGAATCACTTTTCCTATGTACATGAATCTAATGAATCATCATTAACTACTTCTATTTCCTATAACGTTATTTCTAACATTCCCCCTCAAGCTGGAGCATATAAGTCAAATGCTCCAAGCTTGCAACAAATATAATGGCTTCGAGGTCCTCTAAGGGATTTTGTAAAGATATCTGCTAGTTGATCATTTGAACTAACAGATTCAGTAATAATTTTCTTAGAAAGGACCTTTTCTCGAACAAAGTGACAATCAATTTCGATATGTTTAGTTCTTTCATGGAACACAGGATTAGAGGCTATGTGAAGAGCTGCTTGATTATCACAGCATAGTTTCATTTGTTGAACATCTCCAAACTTCAATTCCTGAAGAAGTTGTTTAATCCAAATAAGCTCACAAGTGGCCGTAGCCATAGCTTGGTATTCAGCTTCTGCACTAGACCGTGTAACAACATTTTGCTTTTTACTTTTCCATAAAACAAGATTTCCACCAACAAGGACACAATATCCTGATGTGGAACGTCTATCGATAGGAGAACCTACCTAATTGACATCACAATATCCAATTATTTGAGTATTCCCTTTATCTTTAAAGAGTAATCCTTGTCCAGGAGCCTTCTTGATGTATCTCAGAATTCTTATCATTGCTTCCCAATGATCTGTGTGTGGAGTTTGCATGAATTGACTCACTACCCAACTGCAAAAGAGATGCCTGGTCTTGTTATAGTGAGATAGATAAGTTTTCTAACCAATCTCCAATACCTTTCAGGATCAAAATAGAGCTCCCCCTGATTTGGTAACAATTTATAATTTGGATCCATGAGACTATCAACAGGTCTACAATCCAACATGTCAGTTTCCTTGAGAATATCCAATGCATACTTCCTTTGTGAGATAGCTATGCCATTCCTTGATTGGGCAACCTCAATACCCAAGAAATATTTTAATTTTCCTAAATCCTTAGTTTGAAAATGATTGAACAGATGTTTCTTCAACTGAGAAATTTTCTCGTGATCATTTCCTGTGATGACTATATCATTTACATACACCACCAAGTAAACACAAGTGTCTGGAGAAGATGGCAATAGAAGATTGAATGGTTTGCTTCACTGCGTTTCAGTCCAAATTCTTGAATAACAGAACTAAATTTTCCAAACCATGCTCGTGGAGACTGTTTGAGTCCATAGAGAGAACGTCGTAGTTTGCAAACTAATCTAGACTCCCCCTGAGCAACAAAGCCTGGCGGTTGCTCCATATAAATTTCCTCTTCTAGCTCTCCATGAAGAAATGCATTTTTAATGTCCAACTGATATAGTAGCCAATGACGAATAACTGCCATGGCAAGAAAGAGACGAACTGAAGTGATTTTTGCAACAGGAAAAAGGGTATCCCCATAGTCAAGGCCATAGATTTGTGTATAACCTTTGGCCACTAAACGAGCTTTAAGACGATCAATCTGGCCATCTAGACCAACTTTGATAGTATACACCCACCTACATCCAACAGTTGTCTTGCCTGGAGGAAGGGAAACTAACTCCCAGGTACCATTTTGTTCAAGAGCTTGCATTTCATCAATCATGGCTTGTCGCCATCCTGGATGATCAAGTGCTTCATGAATATTTTTTGGAATTGAAACAGAGGACAAGGATGATACAAAAAGAAGAATAGGAAGGAGATAAACGATGATAGCTTAAGAAAATATAAATGGGATGAGGATTTTGGGTGGATCGAGTAATTTTTCTAAGGGCGATTGGCAAGTCAGCATTGGGTTCAGAAAGGTCCGTAGTAGAGGTGGTTGGTGGAGTAGGACATGATTCTTCTGGGTCTTCAACTCCCTATAATGTTGGATCAAGAATACGTGGGCGACGCTGATACGTGATAAGAGGAGGTGAAGATGACTCGGTGGTTGCATGAGGAACTTCTTGTTCATTGGGGGCTTCAGGAAAGACTTGTTCCCGCAAAAGAGAAAGAGATGGACCAAAAAAGGAAATAGGTAAAACATTAAAGATAATGTTAGACTCATAAGAAGAAAAGTATGGAGTTTCTTCAAAGAATGTAACATTTGCAGACATGTAATAATGATTATTGGTTGGAGAATAACAACGGTATCCTTTCTGTAGTCTGGAATACCCAAGAAAAACACATTTAATTGCTCGAGCCGAGAGTTTATCTAAACTTGGAGAGAGATCATGAACAAAACAAGTACAATAAAAAACACGATGAGCAACACGAAACAATGGTTCTTTAGGAAATAAAATGGAATGTGGAACTTTATTACCAAGAGAAGAAGAAGGCATCCGATTTATTAAAAAACATGCAGTTAGAATTGCATCACCCCAATAACAAATGGGCATTTTTGCATGAAGTAACAATGTCCGAGCAGTTTCAACTAAATGTCGATTTTTCCTTTTTGCTATTCCATTTTGTTGGGGTGTATGAGGACAAGTTGACTGATGTGAAATCCCTTTTGAAGTCAGAAAAGAAGAGAAAGTAGCAAAAAAATATTTTCTTGCATTGTCAATTCGAAGAACTTTAATTTTCTTAACAAATTGGGTTTCAACCTTTGTATAAAAGGAGGTAAAAATAGAAAATATTTGAAAACGTTCTTTCATTAAGAATATCCAAGTACATCCTGAAAATTCGTCAATGAAAGTAACAAAGTATTTAAAACCCAAAGATGTAGTTACACGACTTGGACCCCATATGTCTGAATGAATAATAGAAAAAGGAGAATTTATTCGACTTTCAACCTGACTTGGAAAAGAAGATCAAACATGTTTTCCGAGTTGACATGACTCACAGTTAAGAGTTTTTATTTTCTCAAGACTTGGAACCAATTTTTGCATTTTTGACAAACTTGGATGACCTAGACGTTCATGAAGAAGATTGACAGATGCAACACAAGTTTCGGAAGGAGCTGATTGGAGGTAGTAAAGACCCTGAGATTCATGTCCTACGCCAATCATCCGACTCGTACCACGTTACAGAACAATTAAGAGAGCGAGTAAGTTGGCTAAGAGAGATTAAATTAAAAGGACAGCCAGGTATGAATAAAACAAATTTTAAAGACATAGAAGGAGTAGGTGAAGCATGACCTATTCCTTTGGCAACAACTTTGGAACCATCTGCTAGAGTAACGAAATGCAGAAATTTAGGTGGAGATATGGTGGAGAACAAAGAACTATTACCAACAATGTGATCAGAGGCACCTGAATCGATAATCCATGGACTTTGAGAATTACCAGACTGAGAAATGCAAGTTGTAGAATGATGGGCACCTGTTGCAGTGGAGGACTGAGATTGGTTGGCAACCTTCAATTGAAGATATTCTTGATATTCATCCTCTGTGAACTTTCCTTCAGTCTTAGAGACATTCACAGATTTTTCTAGAAATCCACGAAGTGAGTAGCATGTATTCTGGGTATGACCCATTCTTTTGCAATATGAACATTGAGGACGACCACCTCGTCCTCCTTGTCCTCCACGATTAGATACCATTGCAGAAGTTTCAATTGAATCAATAGAATTACCTCCCACTTTTGGTGAAGGGACTCGAAGAAGTCTAGTAATTAGATTCTCCATTGAAGGGACCTCTTGACCACTTAAAATTTGGTCATGTATATGATCAAAATCTGAATTCATCCCACAGAGGATCCACACCATATATAGATTGTCAAGTTTTGTCTTTATGCCTGCAAGGGTATCAGCTTCCAAGAACGTTTTTAACTCCTCAACTGTAGATTGAGCTTTTGAAACATAGGAAATCATGTCATGGTCTAATTGTTTGAGAGTGACCAACTTTTGCACTGAAACATATAGCCTTTGTATATCGTTAGCAAAAACACTTTGAGCCTTCTTCTAGAAAGTATGACAGGTTTTAAAGGTTTTGAAGTTTGCCAAAATGGTTGGTTCGACGGATTGCCACAAGGCACAAAGCTGATAATCAAGTTTCTCCCATTGACTACGATTTTCTTCTGGAATATCATTAGAGGACTTTTTCGAATGATCATAGACTCCTTGACCAAGAAACCAAAGCTCAACAGATGCTGACCAAGCCAAATAATTTCTTCCATTTAGCTTTTTTGAAGTTATTGTTGGGGTTTCAGAAATAGAGAAGGAAGAGTTGTATGTAGGTATTTGACTTGGTTGAGATTTTGTGGGTATCTGAGAGGCAGCTCTGGATTCCATCTTGGTTTTGAGAGGTTTCCAGAAATAAAGGTGAATGGGTAGTGAATGCACAAGGTATGGTTGGGGAAGGTGATGGCAGGAATGGAAAGAGGAGGTAGAGGCGCGATGTTGGTTCAGATGGCATTGGTGCGACGGTGATTGGACTTGGGGAAGGTGGCGTGTGAAGCTCACGCACCGACAGGTAAAGGCGCGTGTGGGGGCGCATGAGGACTCTGCTGGTGATGGGTCATGGTGGGCTGGCCGGTCGGAACCTTTTGAGTCATCCGTTGGTGCGTGTGTAGTAAGTCTCCAGTGGTGGACAGTGGCTGAGTGCGGGGCTGCTACTGTTTGTGACTACCGAGTGTGGGACCGTGACAATGTGATGGGTCTTGTTGACTGGAGACTGTTTGTGACTACAATTTGTGATAGAAACAAGACACGGGTCACAAATGATTTGTTAAGGAATTTTTTGCCAGATCAGATGGCAGAGATTCCAAAGACAGTAAGCAGAGGCGGGATCGAACCCGCTCTGATACCGAGCTGAAAAGAGACTTAGAGAATTTAGAAGGAAAGATTTTTGAATTGCTTGAGTGATTAGCACTCAGCAAGAATGATATATATATATATATATATATATATATATATATATATACTTGTGAAATAAATACAACTTTACATTTTCAAGGACATTATTCCCTATGTACATGATTCACTTTTCCTATGTACATGAATCTAATGAATCATCATTAACTACTTCTATTTCCTATAACGTTATTTCCAACAACTTTATTTGGGATAGGTTTACTCTTTTGTCCTCCCTTTGGTGTTCTGCTCACGGTTTCTTTAGGGGTGTTTCTTTGTTAGACATGTAGAGAGATTGGCATGCTTTGTTGCATCACTCAATCTCATACGTTTTCTTGATTCTTTTTTGTTTGTTTGTGAGGATGTCTTATCCTCTTTCTTTGTATTCTTCTCTTCTCATTTACTAATATTTCTTTGTCTATTAAAAAAAAGTATTATTTAGAAAGATTTGGATGCAGATTGACATATTTTAGCTTTTTATAAGCAATTTTATTATAATAAAATATTGGTGACTTTCTGCTAGATAAAATGGAGATTACAAGTCTGTCAAATTGCAGAAATTACTATGTTCTTTGTTTTTACTTCTCTGGAGTATTCCTTATCCTCTTCATTAGTTGCCTTTCTCTCTCCTTTCTTTTGAATAAATTCTTTTTCTGGAAAAATTGCAGAATTTCACCATTAATTAAACATTTTAAATCATTTTATGTTTCTTCCCTGTTGCTTTTTGCATAGATTTACCATCTAGTGTCTTTTTTCTTCTTTGTTTATTTGTTTCTAATATGTTGCTACCTTTTCAATATGCCAGCCATTTTGGCAGGTTGTGAGCTATTCAGACAGTAGGGGTAGAGGAGTTGTTGGTGAGTGACACATTACTGTGCAATGTCAAGTTCTCTTTTATGTTTAGAGATATACTGGATCTGTGGAGTATGGGTGCCTAACTATGTCAATCTTGTGTTAGGTATCCTGGAAGCAGATTTTGTTGAGCCAACTCATAATAAACAAGATTTTGAGAGAACTTCCCTGTTTCAAAAGCTTGAAGAGCGGTTGAAGGAAATGACATGGGAATACTGGTATAGTGTTCATGCTAGTGTCCTTTATTCTTGCTTGCTCTGCTCTTTTTTCTTCTCTCGCAAATTCTCTACTTTTCAAGCATGAAAGTATTTGGTTTGCATAGCTTTTAAATAGTTGTATGCTAAGAAATACACTTGTATTATGTAAAAAATAATTTATGATTTTTAAGCATTAATATCTGACATATCCAGGACACTTTTTAAACCTCTGCAGGGATTACCATTGTAAACTAATTGGGTATCAGGAAAAGAAGAAGCCTCCAGCTCCAGTTACTGCACTGCATCCATCACCACATAAACCACTTGGTATAGAAAAACCAGTCACACTGAACAAAAGTTACTCCCCTGTTGTCAATAGAAAAGTAGCATATGGGAACTTTGAACAACACACAACAAACCCACAAAGCAGATTTGAGCTAGGTAATTGCTTATATGAGAAACAAGATATTGTATCACTATCTTAACCAATTCTATCTAACTAAATGTATCCTCATTGTGGTTCAGGATCTCATAATAAGAGGAAGACACCAGAATTGATAGACCTTCAGAAGATGAAAAAGCATGCAAGGGAAGAAAATGTAACAGGTGTTGGTTTCAGTCAGAATAAACAGGTCTGTTTTGGCTTCTTGTTCTTTATGTTTTAATTTGTTCATTTTGTTCATACATATCATTTCAAGGCATATTTTCCTATGAATGTATTCTGAATTATTTTAATTCTTAATTTGCATAGGAAAGAGATAGTGAAAATTTATGTTACAACTCAAACAATGGTCTTTGGTTTCTAATCAAATTTGTTTCCAATATTGATTGATACCCATCAGCTCCATTTTTGTATCTTGATTGCTTGCCTGTTGCTATCATTATTTGGTGTAGAGAAAACTTATTTATTTTATTGGTTACAGTAGTATTCTAGAGTAACTACTCATTCATCAATTCTATTGATTTGCTTGATTTCCTTGGACTTCATATTCTGCCATTGTAGATCATTGAAAAGTATTTTAATGCCAGCCTCAACCTTGCATTTTATGTAGATCATTGCAACTCCTGCAGACCAGGTGGTAGACCAAGAGACTATAAACTTGATGCAAGAAAACAAGAAACTACATGCAAAGTGAGTATATTTCTAATTACAGCCACTTTGATGATTCTTGATTTTATGGAATGCTGTTGTTTAGCAACTTGGATTGGCTTCAATCTTGGTCAACTCTTGCTGGCAAACACAAACTACATGCAATTTTTATTGCTTTCATTTTCACATTTTGATTTGGGCAACATCTAGCAAACTTAGTTCTTGCGTCCAATTTTGAATTATCACAACAGTTATAGACCTTATTTGTACTCTTCTTTTCCCTGCAGATGTCTGGAATTTGAAAAGACAGGGGAAGAACTTAATCTCAAGGTAATTTGTACGAAGTACTAATACTTGGTTAATTACTCTGTATATTCCAGTTGCCTAATTCATAGAGAACAATTTTTGTACATTATACTGTTGGTCGAGTTGCATTCGGAGAATTATTGAGTACTGGGATTGTTGGATGCAGCATTAAAAATTAATTTCTTTTTTCTTTTTTGAAGTTTTGAAAGCCTAACCTAAGAATGTATTTTAACTCCCCCCTTCTGTCACCAGAAGAAAAAAAATAAGAAAAAGGAAACAAAAACCTTTATTGGACAATTGTATGGTTAAAGTTTTGTATCCCTAAAGTTGTACCTTATACTGGATTTGGTTGAAGTTTGTTACTTTAGATACTTTGCAGTAACTGCAGAGAACGAAAAACTTTTTTTGGCCTTTGTGATCTATTTAAGAGAAATGGTTATGATTTTTGTACAGGTGACAAAGCTTAGAAGTAAAATACAAGAAGCACAACGTGAGTATAGTCGGCTTTTGGCTGAACTACAGTCCCTAGACGTGAAAGAGGAGTAGTTGTGTAGCTGTCCTTTTTGCTGTCTTGCTTCAATTCTTTCGTTTGTAGAATTGTTGTTGTATTGTATAGCTTAATCCTTTTTGCAGTCTGCCGCTTGCCAATTTTGGGGGGCCTAAATCTTTAGGTCTGAGATCCGGCCCGCTATGTATGCCCTGGTTGGGTTTTCGCTTGAAGGTTTTCAGGCATCCTGTAAGTAGATGGAAGTGAGCCACAGCTCTCAGATCTGCCTTCTGTACATGTAAAATGCTATGTACCTTCAGCTATATGCAATTAAGAATTGGTTTTTTTTTTTCTTTAAAATTTTTTCTTGAATTGATTTTTTTTCGTGTGCTCATACAAGTCTTGTGTTCAAAATAAGGCGAATCTAGTATAAAAATTAGATAAAAGAGGATTTTTTTTCTTGAAAAAAAAAATCATTCTCACAAGTCCCTCCAAAAAATAAAAGGGGATTATTTTCGTGTTTTTTTAGAATCAATTTATATGTTAAAATGGTAGGGTCTTAAAATGTCGTCATTTAAATTTTTAGAGTGAATGAAATGTATAAAGATGGTTAATGGAGATTTTCTTTATTTTTTAAAATTTGATGGGAGATTAGCAGAAGTTTTCTCTTTTACCCCGTCACCCGTGATATTTGACGTTGTGGCAGGCAATGAATCTGAAAATTTAAGCCCCTTAAAAGGCTTAAAAAAAAAGAAGATAAACTAAACGATGGTTAATGTGGCTAAAGCTTACTGGAAAGTAATGTATGAATAACTGTTAGAGCTAAACAGAAATCTAATGGGGTTGTGGTAAATGAAAAGCACTCCTAGGATAGAAGTTCGAGAGACGTCACATGCAGGAAATGTTTAACTATCGTGTTTGAAGAAAGTGATTCTAGTGAGGATATTTCCATTTTTAAAAGAGGTACAAAGAAACTATTGACAAAACAATTAGATCTTATATATATATTCATGTAGAAAAATCTTGATATAAAACAACACATTAAGGAAGAAATCTAATGTTATAATCAGAGATAAAGTTTTGTATTTGTAGAGTGTTATCTCTTAATTATGTGACAGTTCTTAGCCAGGTCAAGATTATCATTTGTTATGTACTAAAAAAAATAGCATTTGTTAAGTATAAAAAAGATAAAAGACTAACTGAACCATTTGATCTTGGACTCAGTGTTAGGAGTGGGAATATGCCAGATAGCTTATTTGTTATAATCTATTTAACAAATTAGTGTTTTATATATCTGTAAGATGCATAGAGATAATTAGTAAAAAATTTATTTGTGCACTTCATAATTAGAAGAAATTTTATTTATGCTGTTATTGATAATATGGTTAAAATACTATTTATTCATTCATAAGGTATTAATACAATAATAATAAGAATATGACATGTAAGTCTGTAATTGAGAAAATTAAACATAACAATCAAACAAATAATTTTAGTGTAGAAATATACTGTAAACCAACTTCTTGGATAAAAATAAATATTTTAAATATATATATAATTAATTAACTTATTTTTATATTAATAAATTATATTTTAATTAATTTTATTATTCTTTCTTGCATAGTTTTTAGCCTATGAATGTATTTATTAATTAATATAATTTCATGTAAAAATTTCATTCCCGTAAACTATAAGTATAAGATTATTTAAAGATGAGGGAGGATCAACTTACACCAGTGTAAGTTTTTTTTTTCTTACACTCATTTTTAACCATTAATTTCATTTTCATCTAATGGTTACCTTTAATGAAATAATCTCGACTATTAGATAAAAGTAAAACTAACGATTAAAAATAAGTGTAAGAGAAAAAAGACTTAAATTGGTGTAAGCTGATCCCTCCTCTTTAAAGATATTATAAAACAAACACATATGTATCTTAACGAAAATGCATAAATTATTATTGAATGGAATGGATCAACTGCATATTAAAAATAATATTAACTTATTTCAAGATAATTCCAACCAAAAATATTAATATTTTAAGGTTTGATTGGAATTCACATAAAACATAAATATAAGGTGATGATTATGGAAAATAAAAATTTCCATTTAAAATTATTTTAAAATAATATGCATGGGATAATTGATATGCATTATATAACACAGATAAAGCTAATAATAATGTACATAGAAAAAAAAGTTAATCAATCATGTGATATATAAAAAGAATAGTAATGGAATTTGAATTTAAATTAATCAATAATGCAATCAATTATGTGATGAGCAAATAAAAAAATACTAATAATATATTTATTAGTGAAATGTGATTTATTTTACAAACTAAAATAGATTTGAATTACTACTGTCAAAAAAATTTTATACATCATTTTTAAAAAGGTAATGACATTAAAAATTTATGCCATAATCAATATAAAAATCATTCATGCTTTTATTTGATTGAATAGAAATGCAATCACTATTAATTAGATACAATTTCTTATTTTATCAATTGCATGTAAGTGTCATAAATTCTCAATTCAAATTTAGACTAATGAAAAAAATTATTTAATAAACGTGCATATAAAATCTTAGGGAGAAAAAGAAACATTCAAGAAATGAATAAAATTATAAAGTTTAGGTTTAGGATTTAAGGTTTTGCAGGAGAAGTAAGAATTTGTATATCTGTATAGTTAATACATGATAAATCAATTGTCTACTATTAAATTTAAAAATAACAATGCCCTAATCGTAGGATGGGGTAGCTACCCATGACCCTATATTTTTCTTTTTAAATTCTGCTAATAAGAATTTAATTTTTGCAAATTTGATAAATTAAGAACATTAAGAAGACTAATCGTAACTGTTAAATGATTACATGACATTGATTGTCTATAATCTCTAATTTTCCATATGATATTTTAAACTTGTAAAAATATAAAAAAATTAAAATGGTTAACAAAAATAAAGATTCATATCCATCCACATTAAGCTTTATGGTGTTCATCTTCACTATATTTCCTTACTTTTAGTAGTCCTTTTATGTTCCGAAATACAAATAATAACCCTATTACATATACACAAACACAATGACTTAAATTATGTATATAACCAACAAAAACATGATGAAGTATTTCAAATGTCACATTACATATTACTTACTAAATGTGAGTGCACCTTGTTTGTTTGAAACATATCCTAAAATGAAATAAGGTTGAAATCATACTGTAGAATCGTTGAGGATTGATTAGTTCAACTTTGGTAATAAGAACTTACCATTGAATGTTACGGATAGAAACATTCAATGACAAAAAAAAATTGCAATATCCTTATAAAAAGTCAAATGGAAAAAGCAATAAATTAGAAGAAATACATATGTAATGGAGTTTAATAAAAAAAATGAAAAGAATAAAATTTATAAAACAAATAAAGTTAATGGTCAAGAATAAACTTATTTCAAGTATGAATTTGAAGATAGTTTCTTCAAAAACTTAGATCCTAAAACACTAATAAACAAAAAAGTGCATTATGAAACATTCTAAATGCATAAAAAGAACAATAAAGATTGAAATTGCAATTTGAAAGGTTTGGATGGAGGAAAATAAAAAAGATTACAAAATTAGAATATGAAGAAGGAATTTAAAAAATAAAAAACAAAATCCTTACAATGCTCAAGTTAAATTTTTGGGAAGTCTTTTAATATTGGAAATGTAGAAGAGAAGCAAGATGACTTCATTAAACTTAACTCCATCTGAAAAAAAAACATAAAATAAATTACATGATTAGAGAGAATGGAGAGAACAAAAAATTGTGAAAAAAATGAGAAGAGCTGAAACTGTTACATATTTATACACATTAGTAGTAATGATTGAACTTTCAATGACCATATTTTTAAATTTAAAACTCAACGATGATTTTTGATATAAAACTCAATGATGATTTAATTCATTAATTGATTCCTTAAAATAATAATAATAATAATAATAATAATAATAATAATAATAATAATAATAATAATAATAATAATAATAATAATTGATAATCAAATCAGTTAAAAAAGTAATTGATAATTGAATTTT
The DNA here is from genome assembly GCA_029884595.1 of Ormosia semicastrata. Taxonomy (NCBI): domain Eukaryota; kingdom Viridiplantae; phylum Streptophyta; class Magnoliopsida; order Fabales; family Fabaceae; genus Ormosia; species Ormosia semicastrata. The sequence goes on from JAQQTO010000029.1 coordinate 3,077,592, forward strand.
TTAATTGATGAAATATAAGATAATCATGGGATAAAAAAGATATAATTTCGTATTTTATCTAATTAGTTGACTTAGCTTATTTCATTATCCTTCTATCAAATTGAATACACTAATTATTTCCTTACGTACCAATGAGCTAATTTTATGCATGCATACTTAATTTGATAGATATAAAATATTAGTCATTGATTGAATATTATATTTAAATATTTTTTTAAATAATTGATATTTTAAAAATAACAAACAAAATTTAAGGACGACCTATAACTTTCAAATATTTGATCTAATTTTTTATATGTATAACTTTTCATATTTGATATAATTTGTACATTTTCAAAAATGAATGATAATATTTATATATACACTATTATGTTTTAAAAACTAATCTTACTAAAAAAATCAATTTGAATTAATTAAATATTTTATTGCCAATAAATTAATTTTATGCATGCATATAGATTAATAATATAGATTATATACATAAGAACAATTAATTGTGATAAATTAGACATCAATTACATTACTATATATATCAATAATTTAAATTGGTCAGAGCATTATAAGATTTGTAATAAATTCAATCAATTTCTTAATTTCAGTATCAATTATTATCTAATTTTACGTTCAATAGTTATTTTGTATTTTTTTAATAATTTATACTTTTCAATTTTGAATCTATATCAATGTTACTAATAGAAGAAATGTTGGGAAAATGGAGAGAAATTATAATGTCTATAAATGCGATATGTGTCTAAGGTTTTCCTGTAAATGTGATACGTGTCGATTGTAATTGTTAATGTTGGAATTAATAATAACTTATCAATTAATAATAACTAATTAATTTATTGTTTTAATTAATTTGTTTTCTAATATTTGTGTTTTTCAAGTTTTAACTTTAAAAAATCCTACTATTATTAAAAAATCTTGAAAATAGAGGGAATTTAAGTACCTTAAGAGGTGACACATGACCCAGGTTATAATTACAGTTGAATTTAATTGAATGATATCAATTATAATTCTTAATTAAGTAGCTTTGATTGGGTCAATAATTGTTAATGTTGTAATTAATAATAATTAATCAATTTATTGTTTAATTACTTTTGTTTTAATTATTATGTTTTCAAATACTTATGTTTTTCAAATTTAAAATTTCAAAAACCTTATTATTAATAGAAAGCCTTGAAAATTAGAGAGAATTTGAGTGCTTGAAAAAGTGACACATGGCATAATTTTTTTAAATATGAGGCTTTAATTGTATATTATATTATATTGATATTGATATTGATATTGTTATAGATAACAATACACAAACTTATACTTTTAGAAAAATTTATTTAACTAGGCCTTCAAAAAAGACCTATTTAGCCTATTAAACTGCCTTGTTTATTATTTAGATATATAATTAAAATTTTATAATATATAATTGATTAATTTATTTATTACATATTAATATAATATATTTGTTTTATACAAAATATAATAACTTCATTAAATATTATACCTATTTAAAAATTAAAAAATTTAAATTTTTAACTTATTTGAAGGCCTTCATATAATCTATATCTTTTAATAAGTTTTCAAACTAAGATAAGTTTTCATATTTTCATAAAAAACAGTTAAGTCAAACTAAAAATAAAAAGTATAAAATAAGCAATATAGCCAATATTTTATAAAACAAACTTGAGCCCATTTGGTAAAAGGTTGGCCTGTTTCCAACACAAGGAGGTCGAGAGGTCAGGGAAAAATCCCTTACTCAACCTTTCGTGGTTAAGCGGCTCGTGTTAGACTAATTTTGAGTCAAGCATATTAAATTATATGAATTTTAAGTTGATATTTTATTAATTTAATTTATTTTTATGTGATGTTAATGGGTCGAGTTAAGTTAATTTAAATTATTTTTAATTTTAAATAAATATTTTATTAGTCTAATACGTTTATTTTATCTGACTAATTGAACTGGTTCATTAGATTCGATTAATATTAACGACTCTAGCTAGAATCCCGAAGTAGGTTTTACTTCACGTGAGTTTGTCTATGTTACATTTGTGCATATGTAAGAATATTCATTCCACTTTGCCTGTGTGCACTAAGGTAGACACCCGAAAGGAGAAATAAGTAATCTTCTCTACTTTCCTATTTCTACATCTCTTACCTAGACTAACTTAAATATAAAGTGTATTTTACGTATACCCACCACATTATTCGTCAATAATAAAAGCTGGAGCGAAAAATAACTTGAAGCGCCGAAAAAGCTAAATGCATCGATCACAAAATTTAAATCTGACCTTTATTAATTAATCAGAGTTAATTAACTTGCATAGTATTTCTCCGTAAATGTTCTAATTTTAATGTAAAAAACCTCTTTGAATGAATTGAGAAGCTGAATTAGTAAACATGCGAAAAGACGAGAACATCACAATATTAAATTGAAAATGGGATTGTATATCAAAAAAAATTAAAATGGCATTCTCCCTGTTTTCAATGTTTATTTAAATAGTGATTTTTTCCATAAAAAATATTTTTGTTTTATTAATTTTGAAGTGTTTGAATGAACTTTCTTAATAAAAAAAAGTTGAAGTACCAAAATAAAAAGTACACTCATTTACGTCAGCAATCACATCATGAAAACCATAAGTTTAAATTATTTTTTAGTCTTTATAATTTTATTAAATTTTTAAATAGGTTTTTATAGATCAAATATTTTTAATGAAATCTTTATACTTTTAACTTTTTTAAATAAGTTTCTATGTTTTGAATAAGTGTTTAATTAGATCCTCATTAATTATAAAATTTTGTAATTAAATCTCTAAAACCTATAATAGCAAGACAAAATTATTTAGAAATATAAGTATTCATTAACAGAATCTAATAGTTGTCAGTAAATAGGAACTCATTTAAAATTTTTTAGAAGTATAAGAATTTTATTACAAAATTTTAAAATATAAGGACTTATTTAAAAATTTAAAAAAATTGTAAAGACGAGAAGAATAATTTAACCTAATGATAGTTATCATGTCGTTGTTGATTTGAAAACATGTGCAAGTAAAATGTTTTGTATTTTGGACTAAGGAGTTTGCTGTAAAACGCTTGACCTTTGTAAGCTTGAAGGTTTCCGGCCGATGATTTTACACTCTTGTTTTGAGATACGTGTAGTGTTAACAATATTTAAAAAAAAAAATGTTGTGTGAAATAGAAACTCGCAAGAAGGCTCAAATGTTATGTAGCATTGTTCTTTGGAGTAATTTTTAAATAAGCATGATTTATTATATGTAATCAAATTATTATTTAACATATATAAAGATGTGTTCATAATAAAATTAAATTTATTTTTAAAAATATTTTTATACATATCAAATAATAATTTAAATATTTAAAATATAATGTGGACAATATTGTATCTATCTAAAAATTTACCCAGTATTTTGTGAGTTTTGTGTGTGCCATTGATTACTTATTGGTTCCACAGTGCTAGTTCTTCGGCAATCCCATCATTGAAAACACTTCTATGAGAACATGCAATGTGATGTTTGCATTTATCACATTCTGCTAGTAATTCGTCATCTTTGCATCCCTCTCTCTCTTTTGACACTTCAGTTGCCATGAAATAAAAGTATTTTAAGGACCGTGAGACTGAGAAAGCACCACACATCATTAGATAATTAAATGTGCTTTTCTTTTCAATCACTGGCGGAAGGGAGGGAGGAGGGTTTGAATTAGTATTTCTTCAATGATTGTTAAAAACTACTCCCTCCGTCTTAATAATAGTTAAAAACTTCTTTTCTTTCATTAATTAGCTAAATGATTAAAAAATAAAAACTATATCAAGTTAAATGGTATTCTTTAAAAACTAAAATTTTTCAAAACAATTCTAATACGAAGTGTTAAGTTTAGGTAACTGTTTTAATGTGATCCGTGAAAACTCCAATAATTTATGAAAATCTTTTACAGCACAGCGTGGGGTGAATGAATGCGCCTCCTGGTCCTGGAGTGCATCATCTGCCGACATATGTTAATGACATGCATTCTTGTTATAAGATACAAGACAAGGCAAAAGACAAGTTGGCCTATATAATATACAATATAATACAAATATCAGAACTGATCTCACCCAACTTGTGCATTTCTTTTATTTTGCGGGCAGCTCAACCAAGGATGCCCGGAACCCACCCTTTTCGAAAGCACCCCTGCCCGTAGCCAGTAGCCCGTAGCCCGTAGCCCGTAGCCCGTAGCCCTACCAAGTTGCAAGTGGTGTAGCAGTAGTACTGATGCTTTGCCCTAGGAACAGCCTTGGAGCCTCTATAAATGCTCTCATTCTTCTCATATCATGTTCCGCTTCTGTTTTCTATTTGTAGATCTATGAGTTTCATATATATATATTCCTTCTATTATATCTTGGTTATTTTACATCTTTATTTTTTCTTTCTTGCTAATTAAGGGCTTGAGCAAATGAAGTGACGGTTTTTCTATATATGGTCAACTTTATATGTTAAAAAGATCTATATATTTATCATTTCTGTTATTTTTGTCCTTCTTCCTTATCTTCATTTTCTTTTCTTCAAATGTGCAAAAAACTTCCATCCGCATGCGACACATGGTGGGCATGACGGCCATATTTTGCACAGATCGATTGAGTCTTGAAGCACCTCTTGTGTGCTTTAAGCTGCTTCTAATAAGAGGTTCATGTGATTTTTTCCAAGTTTGCATAAACCTCTTTGAAATAGCAAGCATACAGTTTTTTCTTCAATACCACCAAACTCTTTGTTCAGCTTGCTTTCTCTTCAATGAGGTTTCACATGTGTGGAAACTTCTAACTAACCCAAGTCTGACGTAGAAGGGGGAAAATACACAATACGTTTAGTTGGAAAGGTAGATTTCCTTATTAAGTAAAGGGGCCAAATTTTGACAATTGAAAATGACCCACAAAAGGAATAAAATGTATATTAGATTATAGCACTAAGCTAAAACACTTATGCTTATTTAGAATTTCATTATTTGAACAATACGACACACAAACATCACATTCATATATATATATATGGTACATTTATTTCAACTTGACATATGATATATAAGAATAATAAATCACACTTACATATAATATAGTGTTTCGGGTATTATATTCTGAGTATTTAAAAATAATTTTTAATATATATATATATATATAAAACTTCTGATCTATCTATAAATATTAAATAGCACTACTCCTATTGGTAAACCTCATTTAGAGTTTTGTATAACTTAGGGTCCAGGGAGGAGCCAAATGGGCTATGGGTAATGGATTTGAGATTGGCCTGGTTTAAAGCCCTAATTATTTGGTCTCTTTGTATGATGCTTTGTTGTCTGAATGAAATGCAAGCCCATTTGATGATGACTATGGGTTTTAGCATTGCACAAACCTACAGATTAAACTAGAAGAATTCTGTGGCCACTTAAATTAAGATGGTAAGATCCTTCTCGGGTCTAATCAATGCAGAAGTCTCTATACACAAAACCCTAATGTATATTTCACCCAAAAAAAAAACCCCTAACGTATATGATGAAGAAAGAGTTTGACAAAGAGAAATGTATACAAAAAAAAAAATTCTCTAACAATTGGACTGAATTGTCATACATACTTTTCATAAATTTTCATGCTTTAATATATGCTTGAAAGAGGTAAAGTTGTTGGTTTTGCAATTATAAAACAACATCGATCGCAGCTAAAAATGTCCACTGGGCCAGGAAGCCGCTTAGGAGTTTCGCACAAATCAGCCGAAGATTGGTCCAACTGTATGTTACAATTAGTCTAAATATACAAGTCTTTTTTTTTCTGGGTCTAATGTACAAGTTTTATATGCATAATAATGTAAAATTGTAAACCAAGAATCTTTTCAATGCAGCTAATATCACACATTGGATCGAATTGATTTGATGAATATGAAAATCTAAACAAATTAACTAAATTAATTTAGTTTGATTTGAATAATTGAGTTACATTGAGTCAAATTTGATAAAAAATAATTTCTACTAATTCAATTTTTGAATTTGTAATTTTGAATCCAATGACCTAATGACCCAAACCAAATAATTCCATGAAGTTTTTTTTTTTAATAAATGACTATTATTTATATTGTGCATTTTAGTTAGATCACAAATTAAATTTATCATGTTATTCCTCATTTTTTGATGTCCTTAGAAGATTAGAAGGCATACCATTCCACCCACTTAACTAATGAACCATCATGTCTTAATTCTGCTCTATTAGCTCTGTGATTACAGCTTGCCTTTTTTTTCATTTTTTGTTCTCTATGCATGTGTAGCTTATTGCTTTTTATAACTTCTATTTTGATAAAAAAGTATTTTGTTGTCATATTCATTTTATTTGTTTAGTTAATAGTTTATTTATTCATTTTATTATATTTAGTTTATTGTGTTCTTTGTCTTTGTCCTATTAACAATTAAAAAAAAATTAACAACTGATGACTCGAACCAAATCAACCTGAAAAATTTGTAGAGCTGAACTAAACCAAATTAATTAAATTTGATTGGTTTGAATTTTTTTTCTACCAAATTTAAACCAAACCAACAAAATGAACATCCATATCATCTTTCACTTTAATTGTGTTTTGATTTGGTATTGCCATCGAGCTATTAGCAATTTTTCATTTTAATTATGAATTTAATTTGCATAACTTTTAGAGACATGTACGTTACAAATAATTTTTAATCAGAAAAAATTTAGCAAGATCAATTTATTTCTTTTAATTATCATAAAATATCAAAATAATTATAAAAGATGAGAAATGTTACACATCCAGTAAAAATTGACAAAATTCAATTGTCATGATTCAAAGGTAATTGCTAAATAAGTTAAAATGATAAGGACCACTCATCTATTCAAGAATCATTAACAATGTCTATTAATTTTGACAAAAATTATGTGAAAAAAATTCTAACTATATAATATTTTCCAGAAAAGATATATTTACTTTCAACATAATTAAAACTTCTTTTTTAATATTAAAAAAGTGTTGAAGAATTAAGTTTTGTGTTAGGGAATAAGGAAAAGAGAGAGACTTGTAAAATTGGATTATTATTAATAGATGTAATGTGGTATAAAATCTTAACTTACTTCTCCTATCTATATATTGATAATTAGGTCAAGTACTAACACTATTGTACCAACCTAAGCCCACTAACATAAGACTAAAAAACCTAATAAGTAATAACCCTAATATTCTCTAACACACTCTCTCAAGCTAAAACTTATTTAGTTGTTACAAGTAGCAAGTCTACAAACATAAAAAAAATAACAGAATCCATCTTTACCCAAAAGCTATCAACAAGAAGAGAAGAGAAACTCAACATAACATATGGTAAACCATCAAGCAGCAATACTAGACCATCCAGTGTCCTAGAAGAAGAGAAGAGAAACTAGGAAACTCCTGCTCCCAAACTTGTAACACCCTTGGTTGCACCTTTTTAGCTGGCCAAAACCACAAGATACTTGGACAACTCTTACTCCTAGACCTACAACAGCCTTGGTTGCACCTTGTTGGCCGACCACACATAGAAGAAGAAAGGAGAGAACCAACCCACGACACCGTTAGCTGTGCATAGAAGAAGAAAAGAGATAAACAACCTGCAATACCCATGGCATGCATAGAAAGGAGAAAGGAGGGAAGAATAGCTTGAGCACAGAGAGCAACCAAACCACAACTAGAATACTAGCAACAATAGAAGAAGAAAGGCAATCTAGAAAACCTCAATAGCTCCATCATCCTCTACTTCTCAAATTAAAAACCTAGAAGATCAATCCAAACCCACATGATTCCTCTGCCTCTGTACATAGTTGCAAGTCACACCAGACCTCAATCAACACCTAAAAATACTATCACAAAGACACAAGTCACTTTTCATCATCGCACAACACATGAGCCATAAACCTACACACACAACCTCAGAGACCACATAGTATGTGAGTTTTGTTGTCTCAGTTTAGTAACCATCACATCCCATTCTGTAGTATGAGCTAGCACCACAAGCCATCGAAAAAATTAACAAAATCACTGAAATCAAACTAGAAAACACCAACACCAACCAACATGAAGCTAATCTAGAAGAAAACACTAGAACCCAAGCAAACCCTCATGAAACCGACTTAAAATCTCCACAAACAATAAGGAAAATCACCAAACCAGCCTAAAAATTGCATCAAATAGAGCTGGGCTTTAAAGAAGCAATCAAAATCACACCAAATAACACTAGAACCTGCTCGTTGGAGACTTCACTGGAGCTCCAATCACTGACAACCCCTTCTAGCTATCGACTGGAGCTATCCCTACTAGAAAATCAAACAACCATTGCAATAGAAGGAGCGCACTGTTTCAAAACATCGCAAACATTGTGAAATGCGGACAACCTAGTGTTGTTGCCGCTCACCCAACCACCGCCAAGGGCTCCCTACCATCGGCTAACTATTATACGCTTATATTAGCATTGGAATCATGAGTCACTAGCCACACATAACAATAGAAGTCGTGCACCCTTGCTCAAGCACTCGAAACACCATGATCTCCCTGTCATTGTTGATCACTAGAAACAACTCGCTGGCCATTCACTCGGCATAAGTCGACCACCATCGATCGAATACCACCAGAAACCACCACAGACTGTCTAAGAGATCAAACAGTAGCCATAAGGGTGGCTCTGCCCTAACTTGTTGATAGAGTTCTATTTTTTTTTTCAAAACATTGTTCTATTTCTTTGTTCTTCTTTTTTTCTTTCAAAACACAAGAACCACGTATAGAAAAAAATAGGGTTAATGAAAAATAAGAGGGGGCTTGTACTTAGAGTTCCATGAAATATCTTAAACCGAGGAATATCTTTGTGAATCTCATAGTCTCAACATAGAGGTGTTCGTGAATTGGATTAGATCAGTTTTGAAGGAAAAAGTCATTCAATCTAATCTAACCGATTTTCTTATTTTATCATCTAATCGGTTTAGTTCAAAATGTAAATCCAATTCAATCTAATCCAACCTAAATCAATTTGGATAGGATCAATTTTTTAGTTTTTTATTATAATTCTTTTTAAATATAAATTTATCAAAATATGAAAATTCAAATTCATTAAAATACATGACATATAAGTCTAAACTAATTCATTAAAGTACAATAAATATAATTTCAAACTAATTTATCAAAATATAAATCTAAATTATGAATACAAGTCCAAATTAATTGTTAATCCTACAATAAATGTCCAAATTCAAGAAAAATAATTAACTTTTATTTGGGAAATAGTAAGAAATTTCAAAATAAGTATAAGTTATATAAGAATTTTCTAAGTAAAATATTATTTTAAAAAATGTATATAAAATTTCGGTTTTGTTTGGATCAGTTTTCAAATTTGGATTCGAAATATGATCCAATGCAATTAATTTTTTCGATTTTTGAATTTTCGGCTCGATTTTTTTTAGTTTTGATTGGATTGGTTATGTTTTGTACACCCCTATCTCGGCATGAATGACTTGCATTTGATTGGACTGGAGAGGTGAATTAGTCAAGATGTGCGCAAGCTGACCTAGACATCACCTGATTGCAATACAAGAAAAAAAATTTACAATTGTGCAAATAGATGTAAGTGGAAAAATAGAACAACCTCATTAGTGCATTAACATTTTCTCTTGTGCAGAAAAAAAGTTTCTTGATACTAATGATAAAAACATGGGAAAATTATACTGACCTTCCTTAAGGTTTGTTTTAATTACACTTAAATCCCTTCTAGTTTTGGAAATTATATTAGTTTCCCCTACATTTTATGTTTGTATTACATTGAGGCCCATTCCGTGTGACAAACCATTAGCTCATCTAACAACAAGATGATCATGTGAGCTTCACGTGATTCATAATGGCACATATGTAATTCTTACTACTATTTTGATAGTTGATGGACAAAATTTCCCTTTCTGCTCCCTATCCTCTATATCAACTTTGATGGCCCGAGAGTTTGAAGTGTGGAGAACATTGATTTTTCCAAGTTGGAGTTGCGTGGACACGTGGAGATTTTGGTACTTATTTAATCTGGTAAGGCATTTTTCAATAACTATTAGCTTGTTTCATCATGTTTTTTGTCCTTATGTTAACTTTGAACCAAACAAACACAGTGCACGATATATGTTTGATAAAATGCTAAAGCTGTTTTTAACACTTGATTCCTTGTTTTGTGCTTAGTTTTACAATGCCTTCAAACGTAAATGAAAGTGGGGGAGGGGGGAGGTTTGGGGCCAAGATATTGCAACAAGATTTGTGTTTATGAGAAAAAGGAAGACACCAAGTTTCAGGTACCCTAAGCAATCCAAATAAGTTGTTTTACTACTATAGAGATAGGACCTATCAATTCTTCTAGTTGTGCAATTCATGTAATGTTTACATAAAACCTTCATCTAAGCTTCAACTTGTTGATAGTGATGTATTTAGTGAAGAAATGCAGGAAATCAACAAAAGATAATCAAGGATAACGAGTAAGAATGAAAGAGTTGTGCAAGATTAAGGAGTAATTGATAATGATGCAAGCCTCACTTGACTCCTTGAAGTTGCTAGTCTTGGTCTCCATTGCCATGTCTTTGGTATTTGTTATTTTAAGACTGATTATTGTCGCTATCAAGATTACGGTGAGAGCGGTGACAAAATAAAATTTTAGAAAAAAGTATAGAATATGAAGTCGTTACCAAATTTATGTCAATTGGGAAAAATTTAAAAATCTTTTTTAACAAAATATAGTCTTTGAAACTAGGTTAAGTTTGAGAGTCGATTGTGCACAAAGAATGATGAAAACTGAATCGTACAACAACTCTGATACATCCATTATGACAGTTACCTTAAGTTAATTGTGCAAATTTATTAATATCCTTAACAAATGTTTGTTTCACCCTTTTTAGCAAACAAAATAAACTAATTTACAACAATTGACAGTTACATTTATATTCTTCGAATGCAATGAAAAGTTCAAAACCAACGTAGTTGTTTAGAGAATGATTGTGAGTTAGTTGATTTTAACTTTTGAAAATGATTTTCGTAAAGGAATTTTTGTTTGAAAGCAAGTCCACTATTGCACTGAGTTCAAGATAACAAAGTTATACGATAACCCTTACAATATATATGACAATTAAAGATGGTAAACCATACAACGTGGCAGATTGTTGTGTTGATTGAAAGATTTTTTTTAACAATTTTTAACAACTAAAAAATTAAAATTTCTTTTAGAATTTTTTTAAAAAAACCACAGAAAGAGAAACATGCACTAGGATAAACCAGCAATAACATTATAAAATTAATATAAAATCATGTCATTGAGCAAAAATACATAACGAATTAAACTAATTCTTAACAACTGTTAAGAGAATTCAGATTTTGTTCATTTTTTTATTTTTTTTTGAATTTGTCATTTTTTTTATTTTTTTTTCTGAATTTTCTATCACTTGTATACCCTTTTTATCTACTTACTTCATTATCCTCAATTTTATTTTCCTAGCTCTAATAAAAGGAACACACCCTATTTTAAGAAATTATTTCACTAATGAAGGAGATAAAACCATGCCCAACTGATATCACATGGATTAGACTTAATCTTATGAATTCAAATCCACTAACCTAGCCTACTGACTAAACAACGAAAAACTCACTCTGTTAACAAGATTAAGCCCAATATCAAGCCCAAAGCCCATTGGGTCAAAATAATGTCACTAAATTAAAAAAACAACAACAACTAAACCAAGATAAAATAAAGAAAACAAAAGAACGGGGAGATTCCATCATCATCGTGAAACACAGACTGGGAGGCTGTTGGCTGCGGTTCTGAGGTGTGGGTGATGGACGCCGGCACGGCAGCGGCGAACGAGTTTTGGTGGCCGGCGGTTTCAAGTCGGCGGAGCAAGGTTGAGACGCGGTGGCTGGCTCGTACTGTGACTGGTAGCCATGGCCTAGGGTCGACGAGGAGGAGCTGGTTTCGATTGGGTCTTGAGATGAAGTTGCTCGACCATCTCTGAAGGTGGCTCGGTGCAGATCGGTGGATCGTGACGGAACTCGACTAGGGTCGTATGGCTGGGTTCTCTGATTACAGGGACAAGGAGCAGATATGGAGGTTCACGGTGGTGGTTGCGTAGTGGTTCCGGTCTTCTGGGTGGAAGGGAGTGATTGAGTCGTGGTGGGGGCTGCGGCGACGATTTCGGAGGAAATTCACGTCAACTGCTTCAAGTGGTGGTTTGAGGGGCCTGTTTCAATGGGTTGGAGCTTGTTTTGGGGTTTGATTTTGTATTGGGTTTTCTTGTGGTTGTGTTTAATTTTCTGGGAAAATAGTGGTTTTACAGCTTGACAGAAATGGTGTTTGGCAGTGATGGCAGATTTGGTATGGTGGTTTGCTATTAGCGTGGTACGAGGTAGTCGAGCTCAGACGCGTTGGTAGTGCGCGGTGGCTATTGATTTCCAAATTGTTCTATCCTGGGTGGAGCAGGGTCATGTGTGTTGGTTTGGTTATAGGGTGGTTCTGTTTCATGGGTTGCTGGAATTTGATGATTTTGTGTGTTTGGGGTGGTATGTGATGGGGTAGATGCAAATAAGCTTATATGGAGGACATGAGCTCAACACAGAAAGCAGAGTAAGAAAAAATATGCATCTAAAGTGACAGATATCATTCATGGTACCATTGAAAAACCAGAAACTGATTTCAACTTTGTTAACATAAAAAATAAAAATATAAAAAGGTTGATGTATCATAGGTTCACGCCTTCCTGTACCACAAAGAAATAGAGATCAAATGAACTTCTTCCTTTCCAATATGTTAACTCTTGTTCTTACTGTTTTCTCTCCAAATTTTTGTCCTCTTCTTCCTTCATCTCAGTCCTTCTCTTATGCGCTATTCCAAGAAGAAAAAGAAGAAAAATAAGAAAAACAAGAAAAACTAAAATTGTACTTAGAGTGCTAAATATACATCATAACTTCTGCACCTAGAGCCTCTCCCACGTCTTCTATCACACAGACTTTTTTTCAAGAGAAATTATTATCTAAATAAGAAGTATCATAATTGGATATAACAAATTAATTAAGATTTAATATTTTTATAAATTTTTATAAAATTAATTATATTATATAAAAATTTATAAAAATATTAAATATTAATCAACATGATATACTTAACTTGATGTTCTAAATTTAAATAAAAATTTTTCTTTTTTTTTATCACTCGGTCCTCTATCTCTTCCTTTTTTTTATGTGTGTATGCTGTGTTGCATTAAATGCTTTTGCATAATGACAAAATTATGAATGACAAAATTATAAGTGTGGATGGAGATTTGCATGGATTATCAAGAGCGAGAGATAAGCATCTATTTAATAAATGGGAATAGGGACAAAAGTTATAGTACTTGTTCTATAGTTATTTATAAATTTATGAAGTATATTTTTTATTTAATATATAATATATATTATATATTATAATTTTTTTATTATTTATTTATTTTATGATGAGATAAAAATATATATATTTTATTATTTTATAATAATTTTTTATTGAATAAACTTATAACAATAAAATTTGTTAAAAAACATCATTTATATAATAATTATTTATGTATACTAATTATTATAAAATATAATTAAATTAAATTTGTTCTTTATAATAATCTTTTCATTTTATAAAAATTTTAAATTATTGAATAAAATTATAATATGAAGTGTTAAAATTTATTTTATTTATATTTTTATAATTTTTAAAATTTTATTTTAAATTATTAATTATCAGAGATATTCATAAATCCTCACCTATAGGCAGATATTACAAATGTATACCATAACGAGTACGGGGCAACCCGTTGACATCCCAAATCAAAACTCATTTTCTCTCTCTCGTTGGGAAATCATCATAAACTAATAAGACTACTACTACTTAACACGTGTGGGCTTGTGAGATATTTGGCTATGGATTTTGGAGTCAAAGAATGAGTGGGTATGAAGGGTATAATGTGACCAAAATAGTTTTTTTTTTTTCTTTTTGTTGTTTTGTTTTGTTTTTATTTGATCAGGATAAAATTGAGTGTTTATAATTGTAAATGTACTAAAGTGAAGTAGTGGTACGGTATACCAAAGTGTGCAAGTAAGTAGGAGTTTAATTGTGTGAGGTTTAGGTTAATGAAGTATGATGTAATTTTTCCTTAGAAGGAGTAGAAGTTATGTATAAAAAAATTCCTTAATGACAAATTATATTTTGGCATTAAATTGATGTGGTATTGATGAGACATGGTATTGAAGTTTGTAGCAATTACTTGAAATTGCATTGTGAATTTGTTTGCTTCTATGGGAGAACATTAAATTCCAACATATAATAAGCTCTGGAATAGGTATTGGAATATAATTTCTACAAAGCATCATTATATTTCATTATTTGAAAGTGCATAATTACATAACAAGTGCTAGCACACTTACTTGCACAGTGACTTGCACCTTGAGTAACGCTAGCACTTTCGCTTGCCCTTGTTGCACCTTAAGTAGCACTAGCACTTTCACTTGCCCTAATTGCACCTTGCGTAGCACTAACACTTGCACTTGTTGCACTAGCATTTATATCCCTTGTTAGCCCTTGACTAGCACTAGCATTTGCACTTGCAATCCTTTGTTGCATCTGCACGATAGTAGTAAAATAATAACTTAAAGTGACCGTATTTCCAAAATTTACTGGAGACAGGTGTAATTCATTTACTTTTTTCCTTCCAACTTGATTTGATGTCACAAATGAACTTTGAGTAGCATTTGTTCCAACACTAGTAGTAGTAAGTTACTTTTGAAATGCAAAAATAAAATAACAAGTTAGAAAGTACAAGTCACTAAAGACAAAAAAGACTAAATCATACCTTCATCTTAGTAGTTTTTTTTTCTCTTTGATAACCCATTCTATTGTGGCCAAACTCTTTGCAAATGCCATATCCAATTGTGCTAGACTTTCTTGCATCATTTTGTCCATATCTACCTTCACAACATCTCTCTTTCTCCTTGACTTGCCCAACCAACTCTTCATATTTCTTACAATACATTCTATTGGAGTAGTAGTGGTCTCAAAACCTTTCCACATTAGCATATTTTTTAGGCTATGCATGCACAAGCATGATTGCAAGGCAAACCACACAATTTCCAATGGTTGCACCCACATGACCTAGTCCTAAGATTCTGCACAAATGTGGTGAATCCATCCTTCACTTGAAATTCATTATCTCTTGCACACGTAACTCTACAAACCCTCCCATCCTATATTGTTTTGTCAACAACTTTTCTAATCCAATGAGTTATCATGTGTTGAAAGCTATACCCCTTCTCATACTTCCTTTGAAACCTCCCCATTATCCTAGTCATCAATGACTCAACTAGCCCTAATATAGTTTCCTTCCTATCATCCCCAACCCAACCATTAAAGGACTCAGACACATTGTTAGCAATGTGGTTAGATTTATATGCATGGTCTATAACATACCTAGCCTACATATATTTAGACCTCTCAACAGCCATTAACTAATGTGCAACCTCACTACTACTTTTTCTTATTTGTGTCATAGCCTTCTTAAACACAAATTCATTGTAGGCCTTTACAATAGTCCAATAATGAGTTACAAGCATCAAGGTTGTATATTTCAATATGAAATTATTTAACAAATGGTTACAACAATTGGTATAATCAATGAACATATGTTACATATAGAATAATAGCAAAATGAATATGCAAACAAAATAATTACAGTATTTATAGATTCCTATACTACTTAAAAAAATTAATATTTTAAACCTCAAAATTTGGCCATATATGTTTACCACATTTAAAAGGAAAAACCCATAATGCAATAGTAAGATACTGTATAATTTTTCTTGGTTTTTTATACACAAAAAGAACATAGCAGGGAAAGCTGACACTATATAAATTCTTCTCACAAATGCAGGAAAAAAGAGAATAAAACAAGTAAACATAGTAGGTCAAATCAAATGTATGGAGCCTACCAAATGGTCACTTCACGGTAAAAGATTAGCAAGTGTCCCTATTGATCAACCTCATAACTGCTTTTATTGATAGCCTAAAGGAAGGAAATATACTTTCTTCTATCAAATTCACAATTCGAAACCCATGAAAGAAATCAATATTTTAAAATTGTTAGATTAATAAAGTATAATTTGCTTCAACATTTAAGTATATTAATTTATTCACACTCATATTTAAGTTGTAAGGGAGGGTATTTTAGGAAATTTAATTTTTAAGTTGTTAGTGGGAAGTATAAATAAATAATTAGAAGTGTCAATAGCTCAATCCTCAACATTGATATGTAACTCATAGATATTGTGCTCAAAGAAAAACAAAACAATGTAAAAAAAAAAAATACAAACATTGACATAAAAATTATAATATTTAATTAAAGGTTACATTTTTCTTATTATTTTAATTCTATTTAGGGTGATTTGAAAAAAGTTATATTACTTTTGTTGATGTATTAAAAATGGTTAAAAAAATTGAACTTTATAATTATACAAAAATTCCTTCCGTTCATCAAATATCTATTTCTTTAACAAAAAAATTACATGTATTTTATATCGTTATACCAAAACCAAAAAGAGTAACAAAACTACTATTACAACATTCCCAATTTATACAACATTACATGTATAATCACATAATCAGAATGTATAAAGTATGTGATCCAGAGTGATGTATTAGGCCCACAATAGGCCAGATCCTATAGCCAAAAGGAATGCCACTTCATTGCAAAATGATGCCACCATCCTTATCCATTAGGGAAATATTCCCTCATAAATGCCAATGATTGGCACACTAAATAAGAAAAAGACTAGGAAGCTTTCTTAGATATTTCATAGGGCACAGGGAAAGATTAATCTGCCCCTATAGCCACATGGTTCTCAAGACACTCCCCTTTATAAATAGAAGGAATGACCTCTAAGGTAAGAACCCTCTCCTTCACACCGAGCCTCCTTCTACCCATTTTTACTTGAGTGTTGGAGTGTCTTATAAGTACACCAACCCCCTCACTCCACCGTATCAAGGAGGCGTAATTATGAGCAACCTTCTATTTAAGGATAAAACCTCTCTCTTCACCTCAGTATCAAACTTTAGCACAATTTGTGGGAAATGGCAAATTGCTACTCCCACTATTTTCATGGCCAACACTCGCCAGGAAATAGCTACTCACCAGGAGTAGGAATGAGATAGCGGCCTCCGTGACGAAAAAGCTAGGCTTACAGCAAGCACCTCACCCCCTTGCGTAGGCTCTGTGGTCCAAACACCAGAGCTTGCAACTTAGGAACCACCACCAATTCTCTTTCCAGTGACAAAGCAATAAGTTGCAGTGGATCCTAAACGATGAAGTCTGACGTATTAGGAGCTTTACGCCCTAATAATGGCTCAACAAAATCAAATAATGGTTCTCCTTTGTGTGCTGAACATGGAATGAGTGGCAAAGAACAATCCCAATCTTGGGTGAATCTGGATCTACAAAAAAGGCAAAAGCCCTCCATGGCTTTAGGCCCCTTACACCAATAAGGGACCTAATATCATTTTGTCACCCATTCTCCGACTTTGTAATCATAGTTACACTACCAAAGGGATTTAAGGTCCCAACGAACATTAATTAAGTGTATGATGGGACCACAGATCCTCAAGAACACTTGGATGCCTTCATATCATCCAAGCTGCTTGTGGGGGAAACCAACCCCATAATGTGTTGTGCCTTCTCAGCTACCCTTAAGAAAGTTACCTTTAAGTGGTTTTCCTCCCTTATCCCAAAGTCCATTAATGACTTTCCCGAGCTGGAAACCAAGTTCCTGAATTACTTCACCACTATTAAGGCACAACCCAAGACCTTGACCGACTTCATTAATTTTAGAGAAGGAAAGGATAAGCCACATCGTCATTATATGGGAAGGTTCAACATAGAGACTTTGGAGATAAAGGATCTCGACAAGGCGATTACAATGCACACAATCATGGTTGGACTTTTGCTAAGAGAGTTCACCAAATTCTTAGTCAAAAGAACACCTATTGATCTTGATGAGCTAAATAAATGTTATGAAAAAGACATTAATATGGAAGAGGTCTTGAAGGCCAAAAATGACGCTTATAGAGAAAACGAATCATCACGGAGAAAGGAAAGAGAATCAGAGTCAGAGCAACCTAGAATGCTCCGAAGGGACCACCATTGGGAAATTTCAATGAATACTCCCTTCTCAAGGTATCTTGGAGCAAAATCCTAAAGGAGGTGTACCATATAGAAATATCTAAGCTCCCTAAGCTAAGAGCCCTACAACCTCATGGATGGGTGGACAAGTCCAAGCACTATAACTACTGCAAAGCTTGCTGTCACAACATGGAACATTGTGTCTACATGCAAAAATCTTGGGAGGGAGAACCATCATATTTCTAAGACCGAGATGATAGGAAGAGAAGTTATAGCCCAATGTGATGAACCGCTTCTTTGGAGGACAAGTCCTCACCTCAGGAGCATCAATGACGTCAGCTAAGGAAGGACTCTTAGCAGAGGAAAGAATAGAAGGACAATGAGATTACCAGAACTATCAACACCATCTCGAAAGAATATGTTGGAGGCAGATAGACGAGGTCTGAAAGGATGAAACATTTGAAGGCAATATTGAGTGTGTATTCCTGACTAATTCGTAAGAGGGAAAGTAAATCTCGAAAGGCACCAGCAATCAGCTTCTCCGATGAAGATGCAAACGGAGTCATCCTAAGCCATAACGATCCTGTGGTAATTTCTAGAGTCATTGCCAATAAACATGTCAAAAGGATCTTCGTGCATCAAGGAAGCTTTGTGGACATTCTGTTCATGAATGCATTCTGAAATCTGGGACTACAAAATCTGACCTAGTCCCACTTAATGGGGACTTGGTAGGATTTATGAGAGCAAAGGTCTAACCTAAAGGACAAATTGACCTTAATCTTACCTTGTGACCGAGTTCACTAACCAAAATAATTAAGGTTAAGTTCATATTTGTAGATTACCCATACACATATAACATTATTTTAGGAAGGCCTTCTTTGAACTAATTTAAAGCTATCGTGTTCATGCACCACCTTGCCATGAAGTTTGTAATAAGACATAACAAGGTAGTAATGATGAAGGCATACTAGGCCACAACTAGGAGCTACTATAACACTAGTCTAGACCTACCAAAATTTGCACCCAAAACGGGATAATGGAGCACCTCCCATCCTGATAATGATCCGTCCACTGTCCTCTTAATTGAACTCGATGCCCGAAATGATTTGAAGGAAAAGAGATTATAGCTAGATGGGCAATTGATTGAGATCCAAGTTAGGCCAAAACCCTCTTAAGTCACGAATATAGGAGTAGACCTTCCAGATGGGGAACATGTGAAGTTAGCTGAACTTTTGCAGAAAAAGAGATATATTTGCTTGAATAATGGCAGATATGCCCAGCCTCGACCTAAACTCCATTTGTCATCAGTTATCAGTGTTTCCCCACAACAAACCGATGTCACAAAGAAAAAGAACAGTGGTTCTGAAGTGCCAAAGAGCAATAGAAGAGCAAGTTAAGGAGCTCTTGAAACTAGTTTCATTAGAGAGATTAGTTACACCACGTGGGTGTCTAATGTTGTTTTGATAAAGAAATTTTTAGGGAAATGGCGGATGTGTGTTGATTTCATCGACCTTAATAACCCAAAGATCCTTACGCATTACTAAACATAGACAAGCTAGTGGACGGTGCCTTTGGCTACCGATATCTCACCTTTATGGACTTGTACTTAAGATGTAATCAAATTCTGATGTATCCAAGGGATGAAGAAAAAATTGCCTTCATAATAGAGTGGGTCACCTACTGTTACAAAGTGATGTCATTTGGATTAAAGAATGTAAGAGTTACCTACCAAATAATGACGAATAAAGTCTCTAGGGAACAAATTAGGAAAATAATAGAGGTATATATAGATGATATGATTGTTAAGACACCCACCATGGGAGACCATGTCTAAGACCTCGATGAAGATTTCAAACATTTAAGAAAAAACAACATGAGGTTAAGTCCAGAGTAATGTGCCTTCGGGGTCCACATTGTGAAGTTCTTGGGATTCATGCTTACACACCAGGGGATTGAGGCTAACCCAGACAAATGCCAAGCCATCATCAATATGCAAAGCCTCAGCTGTGTCAAATAAATCCAACAACTCATAGGACAAATAATGGCATTAACTAGGTTCATAGCCAAGCCGACACAAAAATCTTTATCTTTCTTCAAGCTTCTGAAGAAGGGAAAAGACTTTAAGTGGACTTTGTAATATGAAAAAGCCTTTTAGGGTTTGAAACTTGTGCTCACCACACCTTCCATCTTAACAAGACCGAAAGGAGAAACCTTTTACTTACACATCTCAATTAACGAGGAGGCAGTTAGTTCAACCATCGTCAAAGAGATAAACGAAGGACATAAGCCAGTTTATTTTGTCAGCAAATTCCTATAAGGACCCAAGATCCATTATCAAAAATTTGAGGTGCTAACCTTTACCCTTGTCATGACAACCCAAAGGTTGAGACAATACTTCAAATGCCACCATAATCGTAAGAAAGGACTAACCGATTAGGTAAGTCTTGCATCAACTTGAATTAGAAAGAAGGATGATAGTCTGGTTTATTGAATTATTAGAATTCATAATCATGTAGAGCCTTGGTAGGCTCTCAAGGCACAAGCCTTGTCTGACTTTGTAATTAAACTCACTTATTGCCTAACATCTACCTAAGGGAGTGAGTAGATCATCTACATTAATGGTGCCTCCAACCCCAAGGGCAGCAGTGTCGAGATCATCCTAGAAAATACAGAAGGTGGGACTATTGAGCAATCCCTGAGGTTTGAGTTCCCAACCTCTAATAAAAAGGCAGAACATAAGATGAGGATAATAGGGCTACTTATAGCAAAGAACCTCGAGGTCACCAGGGTGAGACTATGCAGTGACCCACATATGATGACATCCTAACTCCTAGGAAATTATCAAGACAAAGACCTTTTGTTGCAAAAATATCTTATAAAAGTAAAACAACTCATGGCAGAGTTCTTTGAGGTTAGCATAGACCACATTCCTTAGGAATAAAACTCTAGGGTGGATATCTTATCCAAACTAGCTAGCACTAAAAGTCTTGGGAATAATAGACCAGTCATCCAAGAGATACTCCACACACCCAGCATTGCAGATTGTGACATAATGATGTCGATTTAAGAAGATAGTGGCTAGATCAAACCCACTGCAGCCTACCTCTAAGATGCAGATCTCCCTTCAGACCCAAAGGCGGAAAAGAAGATATTCAGGATAGCCAACTGGTACATCCTAGTCGATAATTGGCTTTATCGAAGAGGGTTCTCCATCCCGCTAATAGCTATCGAGACTATCAAATTAAATCAATTTATAAATCAATTCACCAAAATACTTGTAGTATAAGGCACAACTGGGTCGAACCCTTAGATCACTCTAATCAAGCAATCAAATTAATAGGTTAACAATGAAAAAAAGGGTTGCAAAATTAATTAAAAGAAAATAATTAAAAATTATAAATAGAGTTAAGTAAATAACCAATCTAAAGAAATAAACTAATCTTGAATTTAATCCATCATTGATCACTACGAATCCATTTAATTTTTAATTATATTCTTAATCTTAGATCATATCAAGAAGCCTTAAGATGATCCATGAATTCTCTACTAGATAAGCATCCAGAATTTAATTAATCAAGGATAAACGAGTTAAGTACGCATCTAATCCTAAATTAATCTATAATCCAGAATTCAACCAAGCTTAACAAACAACATCTAAGAAGACTTTGATGTATTGTTTAGTATCTGTAATCCTCATTAAACATGTGATAATTATGCAATTATCACATCAACATTCAAATCAAATTAAGCAATTCAATTCATATTTAATAAAATCAAAGAACAACTTGATTAACAAATAAAAGATAAACTTGATCAACAAGTAAAAGATAAACTTGATCAACAAATAAAAGAGAAGCTTGATTAACAATTTAATGTAAAATAATCAAAACAAGATCTTAAAATTAAACATCAAGATTGTCAATCCCTATGGTTGATTTAAAAGGGTCTAGCCTTCCATGGATGGAAGGAAAAAATAGAAAAGAAAAAAAATTAGAGAGAAAGGAAAAGAAAAAAGATGAAAAGAGGAAGTGCAAGCAAGATTGACTAGGAGAAAATTAGGGTTGAGTTTTATGGTTATTGCTGCTGCTTAAATAACTATCTCTAAAATTAAAAATCTAAGTTTGCCCTCAGCTTAGGATTAATCTTCTTCCTCTTAGATTTAATTGGACACCTAATTCGCATAATTTGGGTTTAGGATGAGAGTTATGCCCAAAACATTCTTAATTGCTCTCTAAATAAGTCAGCCGACTTCAAGAAAGACATCTACAACCTAAATTATGATCCAATCTTTGCACATCTTCCAGGTTCCAGTAAAAGCATCTCTGTTCTGATTTCGTGGCCTAATCTGATCCACTAGACATCCGATTTAGCCTATTGATAACTCCACAAAATGAAGTTATTTGTACTCTATATTTGTGCTATATTGGTTTGTTTATATGCATGAATGGAAGACTTTAGCATCATATTCATATGATTTTATCTTGATGACTTTCATTATGATTTTGAGCAAATACTTCTAAATCTTTGATAAATTGAGTACATTTGCATTTGCTATTGAAATGGTAACTTCTCTATTACAGGAAGGGCTCCAATTTAGAGAATTTGGACAAGCATTGGACCAGGAAGCCCAAGAGAAAGTCAAAATTAAAGACCAACAATCAATGCTGAGGCGCAGGCGTGTCAATGCCGCGGCGTTGTGCATCCCCTACTTCAGTACCGAGACCCGAGGCTAGAGCGTTACAACGCTAAGAATTGGATGCCACGGCGTCTGTGACCTAATTGAATGCGTGCCATGGCGTGATGTGTTTAATGCCACAGAATGACTCTATTTTATTTAGCTTATAAATACTATTGTATTCATTTGCACGAGAGTTAGGTTATTTTAGATAGTAGCTGCCAAGGTTTCGCATTTCAGACTGAAATGAAGCAGAAGCAACTAACATAGAGGGCTTTCTTCACATTGGAGGAGGATTGAAGCTTGGAGAATCATCAACCTTGAGCTTCATCTTCTCTGTCTTCTACTTTCTCATTTCCTTTCCATGAACATGATATATTTTGCTATATTTTCGTGCTTCATGGCTGGCTAAGCTGTGTGTAGGGTTTACTTTGGATCCTCCTATGAATATTGAATAATATTGTAATCCTTTGAGTTTATATACATGATATGGTTTTATTTAATCATATAGTGCTTAATGCTTTTGATTGTTTGATCAGTTTTTGATTGATTTGTTGAAATCTACTGAACCTAGACATAGGAATTTGGATTTGAGATCATATGTATGATTGATGTATGTTCTATTTCATTCAATTAGTTTGGGTGAGATAATTCATTAATAGGATAGAAATATACCTATTGGCTATGCATAGTAACTATTAGGAATAGATTTTAATGAGTAGATTTACACTAGTTCTTATGGAAACATAGTGAATTAGGTAACTGAAGCATGATTGATTGACCTAAACATAGACTTTTAACTAATTTAGATTTTCAAGCTAACCTAATCATTTTGTTTATATTGCTCATAAGGATTACTTGTTATCAATTGAAGTAGGAGGTGAAAAAGGATTCCCTATTCTTTAATTCTCAACTTTAATTTAATCTTAACGCTTTTAAGTTCTTTTAATTAGTTTAAACACTCGTATTTCAATTTATATGCCCTTGGATAGAAACTCTTAAAATTTTGGTTTATATTTAGCATTGATTTTAATCTTAGTTCTCGTGGAAACGATATCCAACTCCTAACTATATTACAAGTGCGATCCATGCACTTGTGGTAAGCAAAAGAGCGAACACGGTATGAGCTCTTCATCAAAATTGTAGAGCTCTCTCTCAGATTTCCCACAAGATAAAATTCATAATTTTTAGATGTCTAGAACTCAAGTTATTCCCAAAATACAGAAATAGTGTAAAATTTTCAATAATGCTGAAAAATACAATTAAGCCCAATTTGAACCCAAACTTATAACATGTAGCCAAAACTAATCAATTAAGCATATAAGATGTCTAAGAGACTAAATATAAGGGTTAACTAATATATAAAAATTGTGTTTATCACCCGCTCTTAAAGTGCCTTAACCCAGATGAGGTTCGCTATATGCTAGCCGAGATCCACGAAGGAGCTTATAGGCAACATCTCGGAATAACCAGAAGGCTTTGTATGGTGGGTATTTTTGGCCGGTGATGAAAACTAACTCAATGCTCTATGTTCAAAATTGTGATAAGTGCCAAAGGTTTGCCAATATCCAAACTGCTCCGCCTAAAGAACTCTCCATTATCATTATTCCTTGGCTCTTTTATAGATGGGGGGGATGGACTTCTTGGGACCTTTCCCACAAGCACCCGACTAGTTGAAGTACTTGATTGTGGCAAGGACTACTTCACCTAGTAGATCGAGGCAGAAGCCTTGGCAACTATCACAATAGAGAGAGTTAAGAAACTTCTAAACAAACACATTATCTATAGAATTGGGATCCCCAAATCCATTGTCACAAACAATGATACCTAGTTTATTTATAAAAAGTTCAGGGAATTGTGCTCCGAGCTACCCATCAAGAAATACTTCACATCAGTGGAATGCTCCCAAGCTGAGGCAGCTAACAGGTTGATTTTATAAGGATGGAAGAAGAGGCTAAAAGAAACAAAAGGAGATTAGGTGGAACAGTTGGGGCACATACTGTGGGCATACTAGATGATCCCTCATTATGCCACAGGGGAAACTGCTTTCAAGATTACTTACCACTGTGAAGCCTTTATTCTCGTGGAAATTGTAGAACTAGGCTAGCGCAAAGATCATTTTTCCAACACCTCAAATGACAGACTCCTCTGAGAAGAGCTACACTTTAATAAAGAATAGTGGGAGATTCCACACATTAGAGCAACCACCTTTAAGTTCCAAACTGGCCAACGCTATAACAGAAAGGTCTCTCCATGAAAGTTCAAAGTAGAGGATCTTGTCCTAAGGACAACGGACATTGGAGGGAGAAACACTAGAAAAGGAAAACTTGCTACTAATTGGGAAGGCCCAAAATAAGTTACAAAGTCACTACTCACTAGACAAAAGAGCCTATAAAATTGTATGACTATCTGCCTAAGAGTTCCCTAGAACTTGGTATGCCTCCGATCTTAGAAAATATTATAGTTAGCCTATTGTAATGAAAGTTCATATATAAGAGGCCAGTATATGGCATTAATAATTATTTTTTATCCAATATGATAAATTGTATGGCTCCCTTAAAGCTTTAGATTTTGTTCTCTCAAAGTTTCAGATACTAAAAACCCAAGAATGGTATCATGGATACTAACTTAGGATAAAAGGGACGTTGGATCCCTAAACATTAAAATTAAACCCAAGTATGGGATCACGAATCCCATGTTAGGGTAAAAGGGACGTTAGATCCCTAAGTGTTAAAAATAAACCCAAATATGGGATCACAGATCCCAACTCAGGGCAAAATACAAATGATAAGAAAGCAAACAAACAACAAATAGAAAAATGGCAATAAGATTAAAACCCCAACAAAGGGGAAATATGTCCATACATATCTTAAAAAAAAGCTTATCAAGGGCCAAAAACACTAAAAAGCAAATGAAAATAAGAAAATAAGTAGAAGAATGGAGTATGATTAGGCCATTGGAGCATCTAGCTGATTGGCGTTGTCCTCAGGGGCATTAACCTTGGCTTTGGCACCATCGTCATCCTCCTGATCCTCGCCATTGGAGTCTACGAAGTCATTTATCTTCTAGTCAACCACTAACCCTATCTCACTTACCTCAGGAAGATCTAGGCTAGGATGGATGATCGGCGATGTCGCACTCGCCTCAAAATAAACTAGGATTTACAATGGAATATAGCATAGTGTATAACCTAGGTCATCTCCCAAGGACCAATTCGGATTTCTCAAGTATGTTAGCAGTTATTAATAAGTAAAGGGGGGGTTTGTTCATTTCAATAACAGAAAACGAATTCAAGTTTTAAGAAACTTCAATTAATGAAACACCAATCCAAGGTCTTCAACTCAAGTGGTAGAATTAATCATTGTTCAAAGAGAATAGAATTATGTTGCATTCACCTCTATTAATTCGAATTCAACTAGATAATCATCTAGGATTTCATCAACTAAAACAGAATCATAATCGCAATTCTTGATTAAGATTGATTTAGGAACAGATTCGGATTAACATAGATTATCAATCGATGATCTATTCTCCATTAGATTTAGATTAATCAACCCTAATTCTAACTTCAAATTCGAAATCATATCAGAAATCAATTGAAGAAGGAGAAGAGGGAAGAACACAAACAGAATTCACAAATAAGCAAGAGAACTCAAAACTCTAACCACAATCATTGAATTCCCTTGGATTGATTGGAGCTTTAGCCTTCCATGGCCATTACGAAATTGCAGAGAAGAGAGAAAAAATGAAAATAGAGAAGATGAAAAAGGAGAAAAGGTTTCTGCCCAAAAAGTAAAAACTGAACAATAACAAATCAAAAAGGTGAATTCGGAATACTGTCTTGACCTATTTGTAACTGAAAAATCTTATGTAATTCCTAATCTACCCCTGGCCCATACTGTAGCCCTCTGAATAAGCTTTTCAGAAACATATCATTTGCCTTAATTGGGTTTAAATTGAGAGAATTAGGCCCAAATCATTGAGGAAAGGTCCAAGCTTTGTGACAGCAACAATGTCCTAACTTTGAGGCCCAATTTCTGCCATGAATCCAGCTGAATTGGAAAAATTTCATTAGACATAAAATTGTGTATCTTTGTTTCATCTTTCAGGAGACACCAAGATCATCCAAATATGACATTTGTAGCCCAAGTTATGGCCTGTACAAGACAGAAAGGTCAAAATGAGTTAAAATCCGAAAATTAATGAAGTTTTTACAATTAAGCTCAATGAAGACCAATCATCTAAAACTCATCTTCAAACATAAAATTGAGCACAATTATCATCAATTAGGCCAAAAATAAAGCAATGATGAATGCCTAAAAATTGATTGATCAAATTCCCCCACACTTAAACCTTTGCACTCCTGGGCAAAATTCAAAATTGAACCAAAAGGGGTTTCATCACAAGAACACAAAATCAACATACCTCCCAATGAATTACAAGAATGCAAGGTAGTGATCAAGATTCAAACATCCAAAGTATCAAGGAGTCAAGACAAACATGAATATATCTCTCAACATCTCAAGCAAGCAAGAAGACAAATCGAATCAAATGATGAACCAAAAGTGATAAGATCCTCACTAGGCATACTCTACTCTCAAGTGTTTAGGATTGTATTTACACTCAAGGCACCCATGAAAGCAAGTATTACCATAAGCTTGACAAGTCTCTAATTTTCATCACTTGAAACACATGCAAATAAAGATCAAAAGGACTTTATTCAAGGTTGTAATGAGGTCAAGGTAAGGAAGGAACAATATGGATATGGCAAGTTAAGCACCCAAGAGAATAAAGAGCAATGAGAGGAACTCAAATGACAAGTAATGCACATTCTCTTACTTTGATCACCTTTCCTTTTGCCTTTCACAACCTTTCTAGAACCCCTTTTTTTTTTTTTTTTTTTTACTTATTTCTTCCTTTTCTTTTTCTTCTTTTTTTTTTTTCTTTGGCTTTCTCTTTCTTTTTCTTAATTCTGTTTTTTTTTTAAAAAAAATATCTTGCACATTGCAAATCAATTACACAACCCCCACACTTGAACTTCTACCCACAAGCCAAAAGAGCTCCTCCAATGAAATGAACCAATGCTCTCCTATTCCCTAAGGTGAAGGTAAAAACATGGTTTTTCACATAAGGTACAAAATGAGCTAAAACAAAGAATAGGCAAGTAGGCTCAAGGGGGTTAAACAAAGGGAAATGATGCAAGGTTGGCTATTTGGCCAAAGTAGCTAAACAAAGAAAGAATGCCTCAATCATCTCAATACATGCATGTGAACAAGGAGCTTCAAAAAGAATCAAGTCAAGTTCTAGAGTACCAACAATCATGAGTGAGATCACACAAGAAAGAACAGAGAATGGCATAATGCAATCCATCCATTATAAGGTCCAAAATCTCACCAAGGACAAGCCTATCACAAATGATGCAACACTTTAATTCTCAATGCCAGCTTGCAAAACCAAAAATGCAAGAAAAATATTATATCATGTCAAGAAACCCTCTAACTAAGAATGATGAAATTATTCACAACCTGTACAAACCAAGATATTCAATGAAAGACATGCAAAAATGGATCAAAACAGAATTAAAACAAATAAAAATAGAATTAAAAATAGCAAAATGAAAATAGAAATAGAAAATGAAAACAAAAATAGAAAACAGTAACAGAAAACAACAAAACAGAAAACAAATCAAAACAGAAAACAAAAGAAAATAGAAAATAGCAGAAATAGAAAATAGCGAGAAATGGAAAAAGCAGTGAAACAGAAAAATAGGAAAATGAAAACAAAAACAAAACAGAAAATAACAAAACAGAAAAATGAAAACAGAAACAGCAAAATTCCCCTCCCCCACACTTAAATCACACATTGTCCTCAATGGCAAACAAATCAAAAGACAAGTGAAATAAAAGAGCAAAGGAAGAAAACACCCTTATCATGGTGGGAAGATTTGCACTTGGGGAAAGGTGGGCTTTGCCAAGGAGAGATCCTCTACAGTCTTTGGGCTTGCAGGGCTCTCGAGGAAGGGCTTAAGACGGTGGCCATTAACCTTGAAACTCTTATTGGAGGCTTCATGCGAAATCTCCACTGCACCATAAGGGAAGATGCTAGTGACAACAAAAGGACCATCCCACCTAGAACGGAGCTTTCCGGGCATGAGTTTAAGGCGAGAATTGAACAAAAGCACCTTTTGGCCAATGGAGAACTCCTTCCTAGAAATCAGCTTATCATGGAAATGCTTAGTCTTTTCCTTATAGATCCTGGAATTCTCATAAGCCTCCAAGCGTAGTTCTTCCAGTTGTTGCAATTGAAGCTTCCTCTCTGAACTGGCTTGGTCAAATGCTAAGTTACAACTCTTCACTGCCCAGTATGCACGATGCTCTATTTCCACCGGAAGGTGACATGGTTTACCAAAGACAACCCTGAAAGGAGACATCCCTATAGGTGTCTTGTAAGCGGTACGATGAGCCCAAAGAGCATATTCTAACCGGTGGCTCCAATCTTTCCTATTTGGCTGCACCATCTTCTCCAAAATCTGCTTAATCTCTCTATTAGAAATCTCGGCCTACCCGTTAGTTTGGGGATGATATGCAGTAGACACTCTATGCACGACCCCATACTTCCGAAACAAAGCCTCCAAAGTCCGGTTACAAAGTGAGTCCCTTGGTCACTAATGATAGCGCGAGGCACTCCAAACCTGCAAAATATGTTAGACCCGACAAAATCCACAACAACTCGAGCATCATTAGTCTGGTGGCCTTAGCCTCCACCCATTTAGAAACATAATCAAGCTGCAAGCACAATATAAGAGAAACCAAAAGAAACAGGGAAAGGGCCCATAAAATCGATACCCCAAACATCAAAAACCTCACAAAACAAAATGGGCTACTGGGGCATCTCCTGTCGGCGAGTGATAGCCACTCCTGCTCTCTGGCACTGCTCACAAGTACTGAAGACCTGATAGGCATCTCTGAAAATGGTAGGCCAAGTAGAATCCAAAATCCAAGACCTTCCTACCGTCCGCTGTGGTCCAAAGTGACCTCCAACCGGAGAGGCATGACAGAAATGAAGAAACAGATGGATCTCATGGTCGTATGCATCGCAAATCACTGGTCACTACAAAACTTCCACAAATATGGATCATCCCACACATAATATTTAGCATCACTCTTAAGTTTAGCTTTCGTGATCTAGATGCATGAAGAGGAAAAACAGATGCAACCAAGTAATTAACTAAATCAAACAAACCGGGGGAGAAAGTGGGGTATCATGCGGTACCGCATGAGTCGCTCATCGGGAAATCATCTTTGATAGGAGAAGGGTCAACAACTCCTTCTATCCTGCTCAAATGATCTGCCACCAAGTTCGCTGCGCCACTCCTATCTTTAATCTCCAAATCAAACTCTTGGAGAAGCAGCATCCATCTAATCAATCTAGGCTTCGAATCTGCCTTCTTCAACAAGAATTTTAATGCTGCATGATTAGTAAAAACAACCACTTTAGAGCCAAGCAAATATGATCTAAACTTATCAAGTGCAAATACAATGGCAAGCAACTCTTTTTCAGTGGTAGTATAGTTAGCATGTGCAAAAAGATCTAAAGTCCGAGAAGCATATGAAATGACATGAGGCGATTTGCCAATTCTCTGTGCAAGGATAGCTCCCAATGCATAGTTAGATGCATCACACATGAGTTCAAAAGGAAGCGTCCACAAAGGTGGCTGAATGATGGGAGTGGTGGTCAAAGCTCCTTTGAGGCAATCAAAAGCCTCTCTACACTTGCCATCAAAATCAAAAGCAACATCTTTCTGCAACAAGTTGGACAGGGGAAGGGCCTTTTTGCTGAAATCCTGAATGAACCACTTTCAGTAGAAACCTGCATGGCCAAGAAAAGAACGAACCTCTCGCACGCAAGAGGGTAAGGCAACCGGGAAATAACATCAATTTTAGCGGGATCTACTTCTATTCCCTTCGAGAGATGATATGGCCTAAGACTATGCCCTGTTCTACCATAAAATGACACTTCTCATAATTAAGAACAAGTTTAGTCTCAATGCATCGATGCAAGACTCTATCCAGACTGTCCAAACAGGCATCAAAGGAGGAACCATAAACAGTAAAATCATCCATAAATACCTCAATGCAATCCTCTAAAAAGTCTGAAAAGATACTTACCATGCATCGCTGGAAAGTTCCAGGGCATTACATAGGCCGAAAGGCATCCTCCTGTAGGCAAAAGTGCCAAAATGGCAGGTAAAGGTGGTCTTCTCCTGGTCCTCGGGTGCTATATGGATCTGGAAGTACCCCGAAAAGCCATCAAGAAAGTAGTAGAAAGACTTTCCAGCCAAGCGCTCAAGCATCTGATCAATAAAGGGCAAAGGAAAATGATCCTTTCTTGTCGCTTGGTTGAGTCGCCTGTAATCAATACAAACTCTCCAGCTACTCTGGACTCTGGTAGGAATCAGCTCATCACGATCATTCTCCACTACTGTGATTCCTGATTTCTTTGGAACCACTTGAACTGGACTCACCCAAGTACTATCTGAGATAGGATAGATGATCCCTGCTTGCAGAAGCTTGGTCACCTCTTTCTTTACCACATCAAGGATCAAAGGGTTGAGTCGCCTCTGTGGTTATCTCACTGGTTTAGCACCATCCTCAAGTAGTATTCTGTGCATGCACATGGAAGGACTAATGCCAGGAAGGTCAGCCAAGGTCCAACCTATAGCTTTCTTATGCTTCCTCAGAATTTACAGTAGCCTCTCCTCCTGGTCAGCATGAAGGGCAGTAGAAATGATCACTAGCAGCTGCTTATCCTCCTCTAAGTATGCATACTTAAGGTGCTCTGGGAGTGGCTTAAGCTCTAGTGTAGGTGGCTGCACTATAGATGGAAGGATCCTAGAAGTAACTGTATTTACAGCCTGCAATCCAATGAAATCTGATTCGGAGGTACTTGCTGTAATCAAGCTACTACATTCTGACTCCACATAATCTGTATCCACACAATCTGTATCAGAATCACCATTTAAACAGGATGCAATCTCACTACAAACACTGCACATTTCTCAAAACAAGACAAGCATCACATGTGTAGGTATCAACAAAATCAGAAAAGAATGGAAGATCATCAAGAAAGAGCTCAGAAAAGCCATCATCAACTATATCAGCCAGCAAATCTATATGGAAAACTGAATGTTCTTCCATGGGGTGCTTCATGGCATCCAAAATATTAAATCGAACCACATTATCTCCAAACTCCATGGAAAGAGTGCCTGCATGGACATCAATTTTGGTTCTGGCAGTTTTGAGGAAGGGTCTACCAAGAATGATGGGAGCCTTGCTGGATTCAGATTCTCCATCCATATCCAGAATGTAGAAGTCTGCAGGAAAAATCAGATCATTTACTCTAACAAGGACATCCTCAATGAATCCAGCAGGGTATGCATTACTCCTGTTTGCCAACTGAATGATGACTCCTGTATTCTGCAAGGGTCCAAGAGCAAGAGAGTTGAACACTGACATAGGCATAACATTAATTGAAGCTTCTAAATCCAACATGGCATTTTCGAACTTGCTATTGCCTATGATGCATGGGATAGTAAAAATCCTTGGATCCTTGCATTTCGGGGCATTGTAGGTTGTATAAGTGCGAGACACATTTCTTCCCATGCCGATCTTCTCATTGCCCTTTAGTCTCCTTCTATGAGTACACAAATCCTTAAGAAACTTGGCATATCTTGGAATTTGCTTGATTGCTTCAATGAGAGGAATGTTCACCTCAACCTTCCTAAATGTCTCCAGGATCTTCCTATCGTGTCAGTCTCAAAACTCTTCTTAGGTCGCATAACTCTCTCGAGGAATGGTAATGGGATGGACCGCTCGCCGGTGACTACAGGAATGGGGCCAGAATCAGATCTGTATTTTTCCTGCTACATGGAATTGCTGGTATGGCTTGCTTCTTCTTATCTGATTCAGGTTGCAACCCACAGTTTGGTGCATCAACATTCTTACCAGATCTTAGAGTGATGGCACTCATATTTCTTGGATTTACCACAGTTTGTGCAGGAAGTTTATCAAAATCTTGGGACTGTAATTGATTCATAGAACTAGCAAGTTGCCTAATCTGATTCTCCAAATTCTGAATGGTAGCTTCTGTCCTCTGCTGGAATTACAAATTATTCACAGCCATCTGTTTCATCAATTCTTCCAAGGTTGGCTAGGATTTAGGAGGGGCATTATTTGGCTGTTGCAAATTTTGCTGCTGGAAAGGTGGCTGGTATGGTCTGCTAGGTCCTGCAGTGGGTGGAAGGGTGGTAGCTTGCTGCTGCCTAAACTGAGTAGGGGCAGGCTGTGTAGAGGTATTTCCCCACCTCAGATTTGGATGATTTCTCCAGCCTGGGTTATATCTGTTGGAGGACAGATCATAGCTCTGTGGTTCTGCCGCTTCTTGAGGCCTATTATTGTAGATGTTTGCTGCATAGGCTTGGGGGGTACCATCAGTATCAACCTCTTGCAATGTAAGGCAGGCATCTGTTAGATGATCAGCAGAAATATAGATTCCACACACTCTGGCAGGAGCTACTGCAGTAGGCTGCTGCTGTTGAGTCACAGCCAATTGCCTCACCAAGGATGCAAGGTCATCAATTTTGCTTTCCAATTTCCTATGATCTGCAGCATAAGTTGCCTCAATTTCGTGGACACCTCTACTCAATACCACTGAGTTACTTCTGGTGCCAAACTGTTGGGAGTTAGTGGCCATATTCTCAATCAATTCTCTTGCAGCCATAGGGATCTTGTCTACCAATGCTCCTCCACTAGCAGCATCAATCATGCTCCTATCCATAGGCAGCAAACCTTCATAAAAATACTGGATTAGTAACTGGTCACTAATCTGATGGTGAGGACAGCTAGCACACGTCTTCTTGAATCTTTCCTAGTATTCAGACAAGGGTTCTCTATCAAACTGCCTGATGCCACATATCTCTTTTCGGATTGATGCAGCCCTTGATGCAGGAAAGAATTTCTCCAAAAACAGCCTCTTAAGATCATTCCAGCTAGTGACAGATCTGGGATGCAAATAATAAAGCCAGTCCTTAGCAGCATCCTGTAATGAGAAAGGGAATGCTCTAAGTTTGATGTGATCTTCTGAGATGCCTTGAGGCTTCATGGTAGAACACACAATGTGGAACTCCTTGAGGTGCTTATGAGGATCTTCTCCTGCATGACCATTAAACTTAGGCAGCAAATGAATCAATCCAGATTTAAGCTCAAATGGAACATCAACATCAGGATACTGAATGCATAAAGACTGATATGTAACATCAGGAGCAGCCAGCTCCTTCAAGGTTCTATTATCCATAATCTCAGTATGCTCAGTATGCTCAGTAGAATCAGAATTGAAAGATGGATTAATGACAGAAAGTGCAGAATCAGAAATTTCAGAAGCAGAATCACTAGTATGATAAGTATGTGTACAATCACTACTTCCTATATGCTCAACAAATGCAGAATCAGATCTATTGAACCTATGCAAGGTATGAAAGGTTCTATCTATCTCGGGATCAAAATTATGCAAATAACCAGGATTAGACCTAGTCATATAACATGCAAAACTTGAAAACAACAAAGCAGCAAAATGGAAAATCTAACACTAGAAATACACCAAAATAAATCTAGTTGACCTACCAAATGATTTTTAAAAAATATGGGACCACCACACACTTAAAACTACACTAAAATGGAACTCAAAAATGCAATGAAAAAACTTCAAAAAATGAAAAAGTGGTCTAAATGAAGGAATTAGAGCAAACCAGGGTGGACCTCACGGTAAGGCCGTGAGCCTTGTGGAGAAGGCCATTTTCCTTCAGCCCACTAATTTTTAGCTCATTCTGAGCATGTTTGATCAGCCAAAAATTACAAAAATGTCATTGTCTCACCTAAATATGCTTAAAAACCCTACCAAACGATGGAATTTGGCCAAATTATGCAGGAATGATCCGGATCAGTTTGCTTAGAATGATGGTTTACCTTTGGGGACCAAGTTTCAGCTCAAGACTCCATTGCAAATACAATTCCTGTCTACTAGTCCCTTTTTGGATTCAAAAATTTGGGAACAAAGTGAAACTCAAAAGTGAAATTGTGGGTAAAACTCAGGAATGAAGATGAGAACTTTCATATGTCAATAATGAAGTATATGGATGACCAAATGCATCAAAATGACATGCAAAAGCCCGAATGTGATGCAAGAGACCAATGGAACAGTAACCAGGATGTTTAGCACAGTAGATTATGCAGACTAATGCAAAAGCCCGAATGTGATGTCAATTATGTTGAGTGAGGCAATGTACATTCACAGGAGTCATCAAATGCAATAAACAAACCAATGGAACAGTAACAGACCAATGGAACAGTAATAGTAATATGAAAATTCAATGAAGTGCAAAATGCAATGCAACAGAATTGGTGTGTTATGCAGAATTGAACAATGGAACATCAATAAAACAGAATTATGTAGTAGCAGAATCAGTAAAGCAGAATCAAAATCAGAATTATGCAGCAGAATGGCAATTATGCAGCAGAAGCAGAATGACAATTATGCAGCAGAAGCAGAATGGCAATTATGCAGCAGAAGCAGAATGACAATTATGCAGCAGAATTATGCAGCAAACAAAATAGACTCAGAATCAGTAGAGTAGTACAGAATTATCAGTAGAAGAAATTATGCGACAGACTCAGAAGAGTAGCAGAATCAGAATTATGCAATAGAACCGAGTTTACGCAATGCAACGCATTGCACTTGGATGAATACAAATGAGAATCAAGAACAAAAGTAGTATCAAAATCAGTAACCTAAGAAATCTAAGAAATCGAAAATAGATCCCCGGCAACGGCGCCAAATTTTGATCGGCGATGTCGCACTCGCCTCAAAATAAACTAGGATTTACAATGGAATATAGCATAGTGTATAACCTAGGTCATCTCCCAAGGACCAATTCGGATTTCTCAAGTATGTTAGCAGTTATTAATAAGTAAAGGGGGGGTTTGTTCATTTCAATAACAGAAAAAGAATTCAAGTTTTAAGAAACTTCAATTAACGAAACACCAATCCAAGGTCTTCAACTCAAGTGATAGAATTAATCATTGTTCAAAGAGAATAGAATTCTATTGCATTCACCTCTGTTAATTCGAATTCAACTAGATAATCATCTAGGATTTCATCAACTAAAACAGAATTACAATCGCAATTCTTGATTAAGATTGATTTAGGAACAGATTCAGATTAACATAGATTATCAATCGATGATCTATTCTCCATTAGATTCAGATTAATCAACCCTAATTCTAACTTCAAATTCGAAATCATATCAGAAATCAATTGAAGAAGGAGAAGAGGGAAGAACACAAACAGAATTCACAAATAAGCAAGAGAACTCAAAACTCTAACCACAATCATTAAATTCCCTTGGATTGATTGGAGCTTTAGCCTTCCATGGCCATTACGAAATTGCAGAGAAGAGAGAAAAAACGAAAATAGAGAAGATGAAAAAGGAGAAAAGGTTTCTGCCCAAAAAGTAAAAACTGAACAATAACAAATCAAAAAGGTGAATTCGGAATACTGTCTTGACCTATTTGTAACTAAAAATCTTATGTAATTCCTAATCTACCCCTGGCCCATACTGTAGCCCTCTGAATAAGCTTTTCAGAAACATATCATTTGCCTTAATTGGGTTTAAATTGAGAGAATTAGGCCCAAATCATTGAGGAAAGGTCCAAGCTTTGTGACAGCAACAACGTCCTAACTTTGACGCCCAATTTCTGCCCTGAATCCAGCTGAATTGGAAAAATTTCATTAGATGTAAAATTGTGTATCTTCATCTCAGCTTTCAGGGGACACCAAGATCATCCAAATATGACATTTGTAGCCCAAGTTATGGCCTGTACAAAATAGAAAGGTCATAATGAGTTAAAATCCGAAAATTAATGAAGTTTTTACAATTAAGCTCAATGAAGACCAATCATCTAAAACTCATCTTCAAACATAAAATTGAGCACAATTATCATCAATTAGGCCAAAAATAAAGCAATGATGAATGCCTAAAAATTGATTGATCAATGGATAATCCAAACCTATATCAGGGTGTTGTTGAAGGCCTCCTTGTTAGAATTTTCACAGTCTTTGGTTAGCACAACCTTCTTCTTATCCCAAACATGGCTCCTGTCCTCAAGGGCCTTCTCGAGTTCTACAAGGAGAATCGCTAAGGCTGAGTTCTCTTTCTCGAGCTCCACAGCTTTAGACTCGACATCTTCAGTCTCTTTTACCTTGGACTCAGTATTCTTCGCCTTTTTTTTACAATTCTCAACCTGGGTTGCAGTGAAGGTAACCTTGCCTTTAATAATTTTTAGCTTGGCCTGGAGGTTGCCCACTTCAGCCTCTAGTTTTTTCTCCTAAGTCGTACTCTTCTCCTAGAGTAGCTTCAAGTCGAATTCCATCACTTCCATCCTTATCGAATACTACAATCTCTAGATATCAAAATAAACCGGATATCTAGAATCCAAATCTCTCTCTGTGGAGAAAGAGCTCGCTTAGAGATAGTCTCTTTAGAGTAGCAAGGTCCTTTGGGGTCTTGGTGAAAGCGTCAAAGTGCCCAATCACGTGGAAAGAAGACCCTTATATGGACATGGAGGATCTTGAGGAAGCACCCATGATGTTAACCTAGTTACCAACAACTAAGATCTCCATAGAAGGCTCTTCTTTATCCACCATTACCACTTTGTTAAGCCAGCTTTCCCCATCCTATTCAATTGCTTTCTACTTTTGGTTGAGCAGCGTAGGATCAGAGGGTCAAAATTTGTGTCCTTTGCGACTTGGGGTTGTCCCTCCACAATAACCCAGACTTTGGACTCCGTGACGGTGGCCACAGAATCTGAAGCAGCAATGCTCTACTTCATGAGCTTCTTCAACTTCTGAAGATTCTTTCCCAGAGCCATGTTTTCTGCATCTACAAAATGGTCAAGTCATGGTTAGAAGCATAGTCAAATGGAAACAAAGGGGAAGAAAATGTAAAGTACAAGAATACATAAATAATTTCTCAACTCAGACCTTGAAGTATGCCTAAAATGCCACCACACCACTCTTTATATAGTTTATTAGTTGTGAGCCACATATAAGTTACTTTTATGTCATCTCAAGAAAGAAGTTAACTATGTGTTTCTTAAGCTATGAAAGCTTAAGCCACAAAGACTCTAGCCTTTTAAATCCTTTGTGCTAATATAAGTTAATCTTGGGATCATTCTATAGGGCCAGAAAGAATAGGTGATGATCGAGGGCAACTTCTAGTCAGAAAAATGTGTCCTTAAAATCTTTATGGGAATTGTTGTAAGGTTCAAAGCATTTACAACCTATATGATTTTGGATTGAGATCCACCTAGGGTTTCTGCTATCTCAAGTGCAACACATAATGGAAAACAAATAGAAGAAGATGCTAGTGAAGATGGGGAAGTTGAAGTGATTGTAAGTGATTTAAAAAAAATGAATGAACACCTAGATATTCAGGTGAAATTATGAGGGCACTGCCTTTATCATCTTGAGGACCTTGATCTGAAATGGGGTAAATGAAAAATATATCGTAAGGCGAGTGAAGAAGGTATCGTATAAATACATGAAATGAGTACCACTCTTCCATATACTACAAATTCTCTCATCAAGAGTACACGGGTGGTAGATGTAATTATTTTAAAGCTCATTACTTGGAGTAAATTCCATACAAGCACAGAGGGCAACTGCATCTCTTTCCTTTCTAATAACTAAATGGATCCCCAGGGGCTCATAGTCCATCTAGTCATACGATTCTTATCTAGATAAAGTCAAAATTCCTTTAATTTCTTTGCCTCATCAACCATTTTCTTGTGACCCATAAACATATAAGACCGAACTGGGTATATCGGTGAACTGTTGAGATTATTACTTATGGGACCAAGAAGTAAAGATACTTCTCTATGTCTATCTTGATCTCAGAAAATGAACGTCTTCGAGAATGTATTTTAGCCTATGATCTGTTGATTATTCCTTTATCTTAAATACCTTGTAATTGATTCATTGGACTCCATTTGTGCTTAATTGTCATCATTTAGATAAGTTTCTGACATCGAATCCTAGTTGGATCATTACTGTGAAACTTTGCTTAAATGTGTTTTTAGACACTAATGAATGAACTGAACTTTTCAGGAAACCTTTGGATGATGGAGTCCATCAGGCTTGACGTCCACTTGTAGAAAGACTAAAGATTCATGAAGATGAAGATCACCTTTTGAAGCAATGAGAGAAGAGTTTCTGAGAAGAATTTAAGCTGAAAATGAAGGTCCTATGTCAAATTTCAGGGCCTACGTAAAGTTCAGGGCCTGCATAAAGTTTCAGGGCCTGTGTCACATTTCAGGGCCTAGGCCGTGTAAAATTACACGGCCATGGCCATGTACCTCTCTGACTTGTGAAACAGGAGAATTTTTATCACCCAAACAGAGCATTACACGGCCTAGGCCGTGTAATTCCACACGGCCGTGTAATCATGTCAGACACTAATTATTGAAAACTTCCTCGAGAAGTTTATGTTGGAGGCCTATATATTGACACTCTTGGCTCCTTTGGAAAGGAGTTCTGACCTTGGGAAGCAGCTGGAAACCCTAGGAAAAGGAGAGGGGAGGCTTGGATCAAATATTGGAGTCTCGGGTTCGAGCAATCGGAGATCCATCATCCTCAATCCTCAGAAACTCATTTGCTATTTAGTTTTTCTTCTGCACTTTGTTTCTTATGTTGTTCTTTCTCAGTTTTTCTTGTGATTTTGTTCTAGCTATATATAACTAAACCTCCCTTAGTTAAGGGGGTTGTGAACACCCAATTTTGACCGGACTAAAAAAGAAAAGAAGTAAAAAAAAAATAATAAAAATAAAATAATAATAAAAATAAAAAAATAATAAAAAAAAAAAATATAAAATAAAAAAAATAAAAAATAGTCACATGCAGCACCACACTCATGTTCCCACTAACACACACTCACTCCATTTTTTTTCTTTTCTTTTTCTACTTTGCTCTCCACTCACTCACGTAACACACACCTGCTCCCTCACTAATTGCACCTACTCCCTCACTAATTCACCCACTCCATTATACAGCACACACCCACTCCATTATCACCTGGCTGCTAGCAACTAATAAGAGAGGACTCATTTTATCTGGGGAAAGAGCCAACCTGAGGATTTGGATTCACGTCTGCAGACACTCATCCTCACTATCAAAAACCACCTCTTCATCCTTAAACAAAAAGACCATCTTCATCTCCATCAACATCCAAACAACCCCTCCAAAGCGTGAGCGCCCTTGTTCACCACCATAACCAAAACCTTTCCACCCACCATCTACCATCTTGATCATCCTCTAACCATCCCTTACTCCATTTCAACCAAAACACCACCATAACCGTGACTCCCCCCTCTCACCATGCCATGACCGTGACCTTTCCCTCATAATCATCTTCCAAACACATATTCATCATCTCTTCCCATCAACCACCAAAAACCCCCTATACCGTGAAAATCACCATCAACCACCTATCTTCCTCTCCTTCACCTACCATCACCATCAAACTATCATCCACGACAAGAAGCTCCCTTGGCATCCACCTTCCATCACCCAAGCATTTTTCGCCATCAACCTCCCTAGCCGACCGTCGAATCCATCCTCTCATCCGACCGTCGGACCGCCACGTAAAGCCATCGCCTTTCAACCGACCGTTGAACCCCGGATCCTCCAAACTTCACCCCATTCTCATCACCTTTCGCCACCATAAGACCACATCGAACCGACCGTCGGGCCGTAATCCTTTAAACCAAATCCATCCCCTCACTCGATCAACTTCACAAAGCCATCACCTCTAACTCGACCGTCGAACCACCCCAAGTTACTAACCCACCTTCACCTCCAACTCGACCGTCGAACCATACCATTGTGACCCTCGACCAACTTCACAAAGCCCACCTTCATCTCTAACCCGACCGTCGAAACCATCCCACAAACCGGACCACCTACCTCTCAAATCTCCAAACCACATTTCAAACACCATCACATACATCGACCGTCGAAATCCAAAGAGCCACATCCTTCCCCTTTCCGACGGTCGAACTCAAGCACAAACTCCATCACATCCGACCGTCGGACCCCAAAAGCAAGACCACCTACATTCTCCACCCGACCGTCGAACCGTGAGTTCCACTCCTCTCACCGACGAGCCATCCAAACCTCCATCACCATCAACCAAACTCCATCCCCTCACTCGACCGTCGAATCCATCCATTCACTCGACCGTCGAACCACACCAGCTACTACCCCCTCACTGACAACCCATCCAAACTCCATCACCATCCACCAACCTCCAACTCGATCGTCGAACCCTAGATCTTTCCCCTCACCGACCGACCCAAGATCCTTTCCAACCGACCGTCGAACTCCAAATCCTTCAACCAACCGACTGTCGGGCTGCCAATACCAGATCCCTCTCTTACGAGTCACCTCTTGCATTACCAGAGTGTTTATTGAGCAGTCTTGTGCTCGATCGTCGGATCTCAGAAAGTAGCTCCCGACCGTCGGACTTCAGAAAGCAATTCGACCGTCGAACCGAAGAAGCCAGCCACCCTCCCCTGCTAATTTGACCGCAATGAAGTCCTTACTGTTGTATCTCTCAGTTTTGGTTTATCTATTTCTTGGTTTTCTTTTTACATTTCCTTGTTCTTTTTTTATTGCATTTATTATCAGTTTGTTGGGCTAGAATTTGGGAGTTAAAAATGATAAATAAAAAATAATTAAACATTTTTAAAAAGGAATAAAAATGGGTTACCTGAGTTGCGACAGCTTGCTAACCCTTATATTTTGTAAATATCTGAATTGCGACAGCTTGATGATTCAATGGGTGACGTCTCTAGCGTGACGCGAGCTTCACCTATTCAATTCTTAATTTGAATAACTGAGTCGCGACGGCTTGTTAATTCAAATTTTCAAATTATTAAAAATAAAATCAATCATTAATTGATAATTTTAACTTGATAATCAATGGGTGACGTCTCTAGCGTGACGCGAGCTTCACCTATTTAATCCTTAATTTGGATAACTGAGTCGCGACGGCTTGTTAATTCAAATTTTTGAAATTATTTTAATTAAAATCAACCAACCCACAAATATTTTTTAAAGAACTACGTAACTTTGAGTTCCCCATTGCACCAGGGGATACGTAGGAGCAGAATTTCATTTCTGTCAAGCCCAAATTAAATTTTCATAATTTATTTGTTTATTTCATATTTTTTACAAAAAGGGGTAAAACAAATATTTTCAAAGATTATTAAGAATTTGCATAATTAATTTAAGGTACCGTCTTAGGACGGGTGTG
The DNA here is from genome assembly GCA_029884595.1 of Ormosia semicastrata. Classification (NCBI taxonomy): domain Eukaryota; kingdom Viridiplantae; phylum Streptophyta; class Magnoliopsida; order Fabales; family Fabaceae; genus Ormosia; species Ormosia semicastrata. The sequence continues at coordinate 3,119,889 of JAQQTO010000029.1, forward strand.
TTAAGGGTGCTGTGGGATTAAGTTTCCACCCTTCCCTACACATAACCGACTCCCGAATTCAATCTGGTTTCAAAGACCATTTTCTAATAAGGGTTTTCCAATTTTTCCTAATTTAAATAAAATTGGTGGCGACTCCATTTTCTCAATTTCATATTCTAAAATCCTATCGAGTTGCTATTTTTCGCCATTGATTTTTGGTCGCGACAGATTAGCGACTCCACTGGGAATGCTTGAGAGTCAAGCCTGTAAAAGTTAGTTATGCAAAATTTTTGGTGATCTTTAGGTGTTTGTTTTACCTTTTTTTTTATTATTTGATGATTTTTATATATATTATTTTTAGTGTTAATTGTTGTACTATCTGAACCTTAGGGTAGAAAATTTTTGGAATTTGTTCTGTATTTGCTTTGTTTTACAGGATGTAGGTAGTCTATTAGGATTGTAAAGGTTTGTACGCTCCCAGCACCCACTGCACCTACCCATAAAGCACACACAATCGAGTGGGGCCCTATACCCGGGTCTGAGTGAAGCTTAAGTTAAGTAGAGGTTGCGTAGTGGTAGACATTTTGGATGTACTTCCTGTTTGGTTATCGCGAAAACCTCATCTAGAGTGCGCCTTTTTCATGAATGTCCCACACCTAGTTGGTTTACCCACTATTTCGTGGTCAACATTCTGAAATAGGACTTGGCTCTAGAGACCTTTAAAATAGAAAAGCCACCCTATGAAAGTTCTCACGAATCAGAAGGACTCTTAGATCTTTAGGATAGAGAGTCCCAAGTTTAAGGCAACCTCATTAGGACACAAAGGGAGCGAACTTCTTCTTTCCTCATGCCATCCATTCTTAAAAAAAAAAAAAAACTTAAAAAAATACATTTTCTTACATTCTTAAAAAAAAAAAATCATCTTGCATTTTTTAACCTCAAAAAAAAAAAAACTTGCATTTTCATGACATTGCATAAAGAAAATCATGCATTCCTAGCATTCAAAAAAAATCATGCATTTTCATGACACTCCAAGCATTCTTAAAAAAAAAAAAAAAAATCATGCATTTTCATGCCATCCTTAGCATTTAAAAAAAAAAAATAAAAAAATAAATCAAGACATTTTCATAAAAAAAATTTCATGCATGGCATCTTTAGCATTCTAAAAAATATATATAAAAAAATAAATCATGCATTTCATTCCATGCATTTGAAAAGAAAATGTTTTCATTTCATTCATCTCATCTTATGCATGACATTCCTTGTATGATGTTACCGTGTTCGGCAACTATTGCGCGACTAAGGAAAGAAGACACCGCCTCAAACAGTTTCAAGAACTTCCAGAGAATGCAGAAATGGAGGTGATGAACCTTCTCCATCCGCATTATGAATAAAAAAAAAAGAAGAAAAAAAGACAGCTGTGTACCCGACAATGAGGTAGGTAGTGCCATTAAATTTTATCGGAAGCATGTGGAGACAACAACTGCGAAAATCTTGCAGTATGGATTTTATTGGCCTTCTTTATTCAAGGTCTGTTACACCTTTTGCGAAAGTTACGGAAATTGGTCAATAAAGTTTTGTTTTAAGATTCTCATCCGCACCTATTCCTTAGAAAATTGAGATCTAGGTGGCGCGGTTCTTTTGTTGTCAAACACGTGTATCTTATGGGGCCATAGACATTGAGAATCCTAGGAATGGTGTTGTATTAAAAGTTAATGGACCAAGACTCAACCATTTCTGGAACATCAAGTTGTTGAGTTCTCTGTGTTGCTGGTTAAATGGCGGATAACGGTACTCCGTGACTCTCAAGTCGGTTTGTTTTTCAGTTTCCCATAATAACTGATTTCTTCTCCTTTCAAAATGGATGTCATTCTCTCAAATCTAAGAAAATATTTTCCTTCTCTCCTCTAAATGCTCTAACAAAAGTCTATGAAGCTAGGTGTGAAAGATCGAGATTGTTAATGTATAAGGGCATCCCGAAGAAGATATACGTTGGATAATCGAAGCAAAGGTTCGTTTAGTGGAGAATCTTCAGATTTATTTGTCCCATACATGCTTGGTCTCGGTAAAAGTTCATTTTCAAAAAGGAGAAGAGCAAAAAGAATGAAAGTTTGTTACAAGTGTGCACGATGGAATTGCAACACGCGATGTCACTCTTTGGGGATGGTTTCTGTAAATAGAGAAGATAAAATATTCTTCATTAAGAATGGACTGAGTAAGGAGTCATTAGATAATATCTTATTGACTTTTGAGACGCATTCTTGTGGAGTTGTGCAGCGTGAACTTCTTAGATTGTGGAATCTCTTCAAGGACGAACAAGAGCGTTATAGTCTTGGGGATCTGACTCAAAAAGACCCTGTTTGCCAATTTATAAGAAAATTGAATGGGAAGCTTATCCTCGACTCATAGAAGGCGTGTAAGCCGTTTCTGGACGTGAAACCAGAGGAAGATGTGAGCCACAATCACAACAACATGTATATATTATCTTTCAAAAGAAAAAAATGAAAAATGAAAAAAATGAAAAAAAAATGAAAAAAATGAAAAAAAATGAAAAAAGGCGAAACTTCGGTCAACAACATGTATATATTATCTTTCAAAAGAAAAAAATGAAAAATGAAAAAAATGAAAAAAAAAATGAAAAAAATGAAAAAAAAATGAAAAAAGGCGAAACTTCGGTTGTACTTGGTCTTTAATTAGATTAGAGCCCTGCCGGTGGAGTGGCGGGACCGTCATTGACTCGGGTGGACCTTCGCACGCCGGTCGGTAAATAAGGTTCGTGTGCCATGCTCGCAGAGAGCGCGCAAGCATTCCTGTGTTTTAACCAAAGGCTCGCTGGCGATGGACGAAAGAAGCGTCCGTGTTTGCATTCTCTCGTGACAATGCCTCCGAGTGAATCCCGTGATTTAATGCCATGGGCTCTTCGACCTCTCACCGGTTTGTGGTCGTTGGTGGTAGTCTGTCGATTTACGCACTTTAATTAGTGGCGTCGTAGCTTAATCCAAAATATCCCACAAGCGGGAGGGAGAAGAATGCCCAGATTGGTGAGCCGTCTTGGTATTCTTGCACTCATGACGTAAAGTATAAAGATCTCGCCATGAAACCGTACATAAAGCTATGTAATCATTTGTTATTATTATTTTATCTTTGTATGATTTTGTTGAATTTTGGTTTTGGACAGACGATCCTTTGGATAGGATCCTTCGGGGTTTCTAGACTTCTTTACCCTAATGGTTTTCTTGAAAAAAATATAAATAAATAAAAACACAAAAAAAACAAAAAAAAAACATAAAAAAATAAAAAAATAAAAAATTATTATCATTTCAAACTTTTTCGACAACAAATGACCTACCCTTCTAGGTGCAATTATTTCCCTTTCCATTCTTTTTCTTATTTAAACACTTCATTTTCTCCTTCATCTTCAACTCGAAACACTCAAAGAGAGAAAGAGTATAGAATGGGGCCTTCTATTCGTAACCTCAAAAATGTCTGTTTTTTGTGGGTCGAGTTATGGGAAGGATTAGAGTTTTTTGTAAACGCACTAGCACTCTTGGTCGATCACTTGCTGCGAGGAATATTCATCTTGTATATGGGGAGGTTGTCATGGGTTAATGGGGTCTGTTTCACTTTCTGCTTTTATAGGAGGCGATCAGTTTTAGGTGTTATTCCTAAACCTTTAGCTGAAAATAACATCACGGCAAGACAGTTGGAGAAGAAATTCAGTAACATCATGCATGGACGCATGAAAATAATGATTGACAATTCGATGCATTTCTTGTCTTACCAGGAGGTTTTGGTACTTTGGAAGAAATTTTTCAAATTGTCTCTTGGTTGAATCGAACATCCACCCATAAACCCATTGGTTTGTTGAATGTTAATAATTTCTTTGACCTTTTGTTATTTTTTCTTGACAAAGTCGTGGAAGAAATTTATCACTCCTTCTAAGCAAGACAACTTCTTATCTCTGCCTCCACTATTGATGAGCTCATTGATAAATTGGAAGCTTTTGAGTATGCACATGATAAGGTATTAGCTCAGATAGATTGGTCAACAGGAAGCAGCGAAGGAAGTAACAAGAAAAGCAAGCCAGATCTGACACTTTCTCTTTAATCGGTTTGATTTTATTGTACTTTGTTTCTGTTTAAATTTGTGTCTGCTTTCTCCAACAGCTAATTTATTCTATCCTTTACTCATCTATATTTTAACATTGAGGACAATGTTATGATCTGGTTGGGGGGAAGGATCGTTGTGTGCCTAAATATAAAAAAAAAACAAAAAACAAAACAAAAAAACAAAAAAATTCAAAAGTGTGTTTGTTAATATGTTTGTTGTGTTTGTCATCAATTAACAACAAAAGTAAATAGGGATGACAGAGTAAGGAGTAATTTTTCTCTTGAGACGCATCTTAATTGGTGGCAGAGTAATGAGTGTTTTTAGGTAGTAATTAATTAGTATTAAATTGTGGAAGTACTTAAGTTTTATTAACTGGTTTCTTTTTAGGGTCGATGTGGCACCGATGCTTTTTTGTGTGCTTTTTTTTTGCTTGGCGTTGATTCACTTCTTATCGTCAGATCACGGCTTGACCGAAGCCGTGTGTGCTTCTTCTCGCTTGGCGTTGATTCACTTCTTATCGTGGTCGATTGCACCTGACGGCTTGTGTGCTTCTTTTTTACGCTTGGCATTGATTCACTTCTTATCAGATTGTTTTGCTCTTTTCTATATCATATTGAGGATAATGTTATGATCTGGTCGGGGGGGAAGGATGATTATGCAAAAAAAAAAAACAAAAAAAAACAAAAAAAACAAAAAAACAAAAAACAAAAAATAACAAAAAAAAAAAAAAAAAAAAAAAAAAAAAAAAAAAACAAAAAACAAAAAAAAAAAAAGTGTGTTTGTCAGTAATTTTCTAAACCAGTTAAGGATGACAGAGTAGGGAGTAAATTTTACTCTTGAAACGCATTTTAGTTGGGGTAGATAACTAGTTTGTGTGGAAGTAGCAATTGAAATTCAGGAAATTTGCATGATTGAATTAATTGTCTTCTTTCTTAAAAATCATATGGTTATGGATGTTGAATTGGTGGACTGAGAATGATAGAACTATATCTTGTGAGATCTTGAGCCTAATGGATGGATTCAACATTTATGCCATTCTCTTCTTTCTTGTGTGATTTTCACTCATGATAATGATCACTCTAGAACTTGCTTTGATTCTTTTTGAGGCTACGTTTCACTTGCATGCATGAACATGATTGAGGCCCTCTTTCTTAGCTAGTTTAACCAAATAGCCAACCTTGTTTTCAATATGATATCAAGCACTCTTTTGACTTCTTGAAAATTTTGATTCTTGCCAACCTTGTATATTTTCCTTTACTTAACCCCTTTGAGTTTATTTGACCATTCTTTGTTTCTAACTCATTACGTGCCTTAAATGAAAAATCATGTTCTAACCCAACCTTAGGGAATAAGAGAGCATTGACTTTGTTATTTGATGAGTTCTTGAACAAGTGTGGGGGTGCATGTGCAGATTGGTTATATAAAAAAAGAAAAAAAAAATGTTTCTATAAAAAAAAAAAAAGAGAGAGTGATTATTGCTACAATCAAAAGAATGCACCATGTGATATATTCATACCTAGAATGAGGGTGGATGATTGGAAATAACAGGAATAGAAGGAGAATGTTCAAGCCTAAAGAAATTCAATCTACCAATTGATCTTTAACAAAACATTAGTTAGATATTGGTCATTGTCCTGTATGAGAAAAAAAAAACTAAGAAAATCTTGGGAAAGTTAGACTGAATGTTCTCAAACATCTTCTCCACTCTAACTGTATCATAATGCTCTTCTATTCTCTTTGGTATTTAACTTGACATATCCATATTACTTCCACCTTTACCTTGACCTCACTACAACCTTGAATAAAGTCCTCATGATTTGTGTGTGCATGTGTTTTGAGTAGTGAAGAAGTAGAAGATAAGCAAGCTTATGGTAGTGCAATTTTCATGGGTTGAATTGAGTGAAATACCTACCTTTTAAACACTTGAGAGATTGAGAGTAAATTCTGTGAGGATCTATCATTCTTTACTCATGTTTTTCAATTGAAGTATCCTTGCTTATTGATTTGAGATGTGAAGATGTGTTACCTCATGAATGTTTTAATTACTTGAATTATTAATTGCTCTTCGTTCTTGAATGTCATTTGCAATTGAGTCTTTTAGAGTTTTTACCTTTTGAGTTTGTTTTGTTTTTCTTTGTTCCCTAGTTTTGGTTTTTTCTGTTTTGCCCGAGGACGTGCAAAAGAGTAAGTGTGGGGGGGTGTTTGATAATTAATGATGTACAGTTGTCGAATCTTGACTCGAGCAAAAAAAAAAAATCTTTTGATTTTCTTGCTTTTACTTCTTGTGTCTTTAACCATTGTAAATAACATCCTTTCTGTAGTCAAACTTCTAAGAACAATCTGGAAGTTGTTCGTTTCTTCCCTGTTGTACTTTTTGAATTCATGAGTGTCTGTGACATAATGCTTCAGGTAAAGTGAACATGAGTACAACGCCATGATTTGACCATCTAATGGTAATTTCTTATTGACCAATTCAGATCGAAGAGATCTTAGAAATCCCAATTGATGGAAGAGGAGGTACCCAAGCAAAAAACAAAAAAACAAAAAAACAAAAAAACTCGTTAGGTTGAAAATCCGAAAGGGCGGCCTAAACAAAAGTTTAAAAAAAAAGAAGAAGGAAACACCTTTAGTCTGAAAACCTGAAAGGTCGGTCTAAACAAAAGTTAGGGCAAATAGATGGACAAAATCTCAGAGGAAATTGGCCTGAAACACCTTGAAGGGTGCACCCAAATTGGGGCAATTTTGAATTGCGTGTGATCAGCTACACAGGGGCAGTTTTGTTTGCATTTAGTTGGCTATATCTTGGGGCAAAATTTTTGAAAGATTAAGGAGAAGCTGTGTTGAAGGAAGTAGCAAGCGGGACGGTGATTGAATTATCAAGCGGTTGCGGGGAATCAACTGGATGAGAGTTAAAGTTAAACACGGGGCAAAATTTTCTCTCAAGGAGTCGGTCAAGTTCATCACATTCCTTGAAAGGAGAGTTGAAAGTGGCAAACAAAGAAGAAGAAGGAAAAAGAAAGAAAGAAGAAGAATAAAAGAGAAGAAAGGATGAGTAAGAATGATTGAAGTTATCGGGTCCAACGAGCAAAAGCACGTGAACGAGGGGTTTGATTGGTCAAAACTTTCCAAAAGTCGCCGAATTGGTTCAAAGTTTTTTAATAAAACTAAAACAAAAAAAAAAAAAAAAAAAAGGAAAAAAAAAGAAAGAGAAGAAAAATCTTGTTTTCTAGGGACTCGATTGCCCATTTGTGTTCATTTTAATTTCGTCAATTCTTTTGAGCACATCGGCTCCATGCATTTTAATTTCTGTTAATTCTGTTGAGCGCATCGGCTCCCTACATTCCATGCATTTTAATTCCTGTTGAGCGCATCGGCTCCTTGCATTTTACTTTCTGTTGAGCGCATCGGCTCCATGCATTTTAATTCCTGTTGAGTGCATCGGCTCCATGCATTTTAAATTCTGTTGAGCGCATTGGCTCCATGCATTTTAATTCCTATTGAGCGCATCGGCTCCATGCATTTTAAATTCTATTGAGCGCATCGGCTCCATGCATTTTACTTTCTGTTGAGCGCATCGGCTCCATGCATTTTAATTCCTGTTGAGCGCATCGGCTCCATGCATTTTAATGCGTTGAGCGCATCGGCTCCATGCATTTAATTCTGTTGAGTGCATCGCTCCATGCATGCATTTCAATTTGTTGAGCATTCCATGCATTTAACTCTGTTGAGCGCATCATTTCAATTTAAATTCTTTGAGCGCATCGGCTCCATGCATTTAATTTGCGTTGAGCGATCGGCTCCATGCATTTCAATTTCTGTTGAGCGCATCGGCTCCATGCATTTTAAATTCTTTGAGCGCATCGGCTCCATGCATTTCAATTTCTTTTGAGCGCATAGGCTCCATGCATTTTAAATTCGATTGAGCGCATCGGCTCCATGCATTTTAAATTCTGTTGAGCGCATCGGCTCCATGCATTTCAATTTCTGTCATTTACTTTTGAGTGCATCGGCTCACTGCATTTCAACTTTCTATCGTTGTTCCTGCTCTGTTTTACATTTATCCTTTTATGCATTGCTGGACAAAATTGGAGTTCATATCTTTACTCGTTTCTTACGACGATAAAAAAATCAATCACAGTTTTTCTTTTTATCTAATAAGAAACAAGTAAAGAGGGGCAACTGTGAACACCCAATTTTGACGGACTAAAAAAAGAAAAGAAGTAAAAAAAATAATAAAAATAAAATAATAAAAAAAAAATAAAATAATAATAAAAATAAAAAAATATAAAATAAAAAAAAATAAAAAATAGTCACATGCAAAGACCACACTCATGTTCCCACTAACACACACTCACTCCATTTTTTTCTTTTCTTTTTCTACTTTGCTCTCCACTCACTCACGTACACACACACCGCTCCTCACTAATTGCACCTACTCCCTCACTAATTCACCCACTCCATTATACAAAGACACACCCACTCCATTATCACATGTTGTCCGCTAGCAACTAATAAGAGAGGACTCATTTATCGGGGAAAGAGCCAACACGAGGATTTGGATTCACGTCTCTGGAGACACTCATCCTCACTATCAAAACCACCTCTTCATCCTTAAACAAAAAGGACCATCTTCATCTCCATCAACATCCAAACAACCCTCCAAAAGCGTGGACTGCCCTTGTTCACCACCATAACCAAAACCTTTCCACCCACCATCTACCATCTTGATCATCCTCTAACCATCCCTCACTCCATTTCAACCAAAACACCACCATAACCGTGACTCCCCCTCTCACCATGCCATGACCGTGACCTTTCCCTCATAATCATCTTCCAAACACATATTCATCATCTCTTCCCATCAACCACCAAAAACCCCCTATACCGTGAAAATCACCATCAACCACCTATCTTCCTCTCCTTCACCTACCATCAGCCATCAAACTATCATCCACGGCAGCAAGCTCCCTTGGCATCCACCTTCCATCACCCAAGCATTTTCTGCCATCAACCTCCCTAGCCGACCGTCGAATCCATCCTCTCATCCGACCGTCGGACCGCACGTAAAGCCATCAGCCTTTCAACCGACCGTTGAACCCCAGATCCTCCAAACTTCACCCCATTCTCATCACCTTCTGCCACCATAAGATCACATCACAACCGACCGTCGGTTTGTAATCCTTTAAACCAAATCCATCCCCTCACTCGATCAACTTCACAAAGCCATCACCTCTAACTCGACCGTCGAACCACCCCAAGTTACTAGCCCACCTTCACCTCCAACTCGACCGTCGAACCATACCATTGTGACCCTCGACCAACTTCACAAAGCCCACCTTCATCTCTAACCCGACCGTCGAAACCATCCCACAAACCGGACCACCTACCTCTCAAATCTCCAAACCACATTTCAAACACCATCACATACATCGACCGTCGAAATCCAAAGAGCCACATCCTTCCCCTTTCCGACGGTCGAACTCAAGCACAAACTCCATCACATCCGACCGTCGGACCCCAAAAGCAAGACCACCTACATTCTCCATTCGACCGTCGAACCGTGAGTTCCACTCCTCTCACCGACGAGCCATCCAAACCTCCATCACCATCAACCAAACTCCATCCCCTCACTCGACCGTCGAATCCATCCATTCACTCGACCGTCGAACCACACCGGCCTACTACCCCTCACCGACAACCCATCCAAACTCCATCACCATCCACCAACCTCCAACTCGATCGTCGAACCCTAGATCTTTCCCTCACCGACCGACCCAAGATCCTTTCCAACCGACCGTCGAACTCCAAATCCTTCCCAACCGACCGTCGATCGATCCAAATCCTTCAACCAACCGACGTCGGGCTGCCAATACCAGATCCCTCTCTTACGAGTCACCTCTTGCATTACCAGAGTGTTTATTGAGCAGTCTTGTGCTCGATCGTCGGATCTCAGAAAGTAGCTCCCGACCGTCGGACTTCAGAAAGCAATTCGACCGTCGAACCGAAGAAGCCAGCCACCCTCCCCTGCTAATTTGACCGTAAAATGAAGTCCTTACTTTTGTATCTCTCAATTTTGGTTTATCTATTTCTTGGTTTTCTTTTTACATTTCCTTGTTCTTTTTTTTTTTATTGCATTTATTATCGTTTGTTGGGCTAGAATTTGGGAGTTAAAAATGATAAATAAAAAATAATTAAACATTTTTAAAAAGGAATAAAAATGGGTTACCTGAGTTATGATAAACTTACTTGCTAACCCTTATATTTTGTAAATATCTCGAATTGCGACTTGACTTGATGATTCAATGGGTGATTCTAGCATGACGCTTGAGCTTCACCTATTCAATTCTTAATTTGAATTGAGTTAAACGCTTGTTAATTCAAATTTTCAAATTATTAAAAATAAAATCAATCATTAATTGATAATTTTAACTTGATAATCAATGGGTGACGTCTCTAGCATGACGCGAGCTTCACCTATTTAATCCTTAATTTGGATAACTGAGTCGCGACGACTTGTTAATTCAAATTTTTGAAATTATTTTAATTAAAATCAACCAACCCACAAATATTTTTTAGAGAACTACGTAACTTTGAGTTCCCCATTGCACCAGGGGATACGTAGGAGCAGAATTTCATTTCTGTCAAGCCAAAATTAAATTTTCATAATTTATTTGTTTATTTCATATTTTTTTTACAAAAGGGGTAAAACAAATATTTTCAAAGATTATTAAGAATTTGCATAATTAATTTAAGGTACCGTCTTAGGACGTGTGTGTTAAGTCTTTGTGGGATTAAGTTTCCACCCTTCCCTACACATAACCGACTCGAATTCAATCTGGTTTCAAAGACCATTTTCTAATAAGGGTTTTCCAATTTTTCCTAATTTAAATAAAATTGGTGGCGACTCCATTTTCTCAATTTCATATTCTAAAATCCTTCGAGTTGCTATTTTCCCGCCGCGGTCACGATTAAATTTTTGGTCGCGACAGATTAGCGACTCACTGGGAATGATTTGGAGAGTCAAGCCTGTTGTTGTTAAAAGTTAGTGCAAATGTTAATAATTTTTATTTTTTATTTTGATCTTTATCTTCGTTTTTGTTTTTTGTTTTAAATGGATTTTTTTATTTATTATTTGATGATTTTTATATATATTATCTTTTTTAGTGTTACTTGTATATGTTGTACATAATGTTGAACCTTAGGTAGAAAATTTTTGGAATTTGTATTTATTTGTTTTTTGCAGGATGTGGGGGTAGTCTATTAGGATTTTGTCAAAGGTTTGTACGCTCCAAAGACCCACTGCACCTACCCATAAAGCACACACAATCGAGTGGGGCCCTATACCCGGTCCGAGTGAAGCTTAAGTTAAGTAGAGGTTGCGTAGTGGTAGCCATTTTGGATGTACTTCTGTTTGGTTATCGCGAAAACCTCATCTAGAGTGTGCCTTTTTCATGAATGTCCCACACCTAGTTGGTTTACCCACTATTTCGTGGTCAACATTCGAAATAGGACTTGGCTCTAGAGACCTTTAAAATAGAAAAGCCACCCTATGAAAGTTCTCACGAATCGAAAGGACTCTTAGATCTTTAGGATAGAAGTCCCAAGTTTAAGGCAACCTCATTAGGACACAAAGGGAGCGAACTTCTTCTTTCCTCATGCCATCCATTCTTAAAAAAAAAAAAAAAACTTAAAAAATACATTTTCTTACATTCTTAAAAAAAAAAAAAAAATCATCTTGCATTTTTTAACCTCAAAAAAAAAAAAATCATGCATTTTCATGACATTGCATAAAGAAAATCATGCATTCCTAGCATTCAAAAAAAATCATGCATTTTCATGACACTCCAAGCATTCTTAAAAAAAAAAAAAATCATGCATTTTCATGCCATCCTTAGCATTTAAAAAAAAAAAAAAAATAAATCAGACATTTTTATAAAAAATTTTCATGCATGGCATCTTTAGCATTCTAAAAAATATATATAAAAAAAATAAATCATGCATTTCATTCCATGCATTTGAAAAGAAAATGTTTTCATTTCATTCATCTCATCTTATGCATGACATTCCTTGTATGATGTTACCGTGTTCGGCAACTATTGCGCGACTAAGGAAAGAAGACACCGCCTCAAACAGTTTCAAGAACTTCCAGAGAATGCAGAAATGGAGGTGATGAACCTTCTCCATCCGCATTATGAATAAAAAAAAAAAAAAAAAAAGACAATTTGTGTACCCGACAATGAGGTAGGTAGTGCCATTAAATTTTATCGAAAGAAGCATGTGGAGACAACAAGCTGCGAAAATCTTAAAGTATGGATTTTATTGGCCTTCTTTATTCAAGGTCTGTTACACCTTTTGCAAAAGTTACGGAAATTGGTCAATAAAGTTTTGTTTTAAGATTCTCATCCGCACCTATTCCTTAGAAAATTGAGATCTAGGTGGTGCGGTTCTTTTGTTGTCAAACACGTGTATCTTATGGGGCCATAGACATTGAGAATCCTAGGAATGGTGTTATATTAAAAGTTAATGGACAAGACTCAAACCATTTTCTGGAACATCAAGTTGTTGAGTTCTTTGTGTTTCGGTTGGTTAAATGGCGGATAACGGTACTCGTGACTCTCAAGTCGGTTTGTTTTTCGGTTTCCCAAAATAAGCGAATTTCTTCTCCTTTCAAAATGGATGTCATTCTCTCAAATCTAAGAAAATATTTTCCTTCTCTTCCTCAAAATGCTCTCGAAAAATCTACAAAGTTCGATGTGAAAGATTGAGATTGTTAATGTATAAAGGTATCCCGAAGATATACTGTTGGATAATTGAAGCAAAGGTTCGTTTAGGTGAGAATCTTCAATTTCATTTGACTCATACATGCTGGTCTCGGAAAAGTTCATTTTCAAAAAGGAGAAGAGCAAAAAGAATGAAAGTTTGTTACAAATGTGCACGATGGAATTGCAACACGCGATGTCGTACTTTGGGGATGGATTTCCGTAAAGAGAAGATAAAATATTCTTCATTAAGAATGGTGAGTAAAGAGTCATTAGATAATATCTTATTGACTTTGAGACGCATTCTTGTGGAGTTGTGCAGCGTGAACTTCTTAGATTGTGGAATCTCTTCAAGGACGAACAAGAGCGTTATAGTCTTGGGGATCTGACTCAAAAAGACCCTGTTTGCCAATTTATAAGAAAATTGAATGGGAAGCTTATCCTCGACTCATAGAAGGCGTGTAAGCCGTTTCTGGACGTGAAACTAGAGGAAGATGTGAGCCACAATCACAACAACATGTATATATTATCTTTCAAAAAAAAAAATGAAAAATGAAAAAAATGAAAAAAAAAAATGAAAAAAATGAAAAAAAAAAAAAATGGCGAAACTTCGGCCAACAACATGTATATAAAAAAGAAAAAAAATGAAAAATGAAAAAAATGAAAAAAAAATGAAAAAAATGAAAAAAAAAATGAAAAAGGGCGAAACTTCGGTTGTACTTGGTCTTTAATTAGATTAGGAGCCCCTGCCGGTGGAGTGGGGGCAGACCGTCATTGACTCGGGTGGACCTTCGCACGCCGGTCGGTAAATAAGGTTCGTGTGCCATGCTCGTAGAGAGAGCCGCGCAAGCATTCCTGTGTTTTAACCAAAGGCTCGCTGGCGATGGACGAGAAAGAAGCGTCCCGTGTTTGCATTCTCTCGTGACAATGCCTTTGAGCCGAATCCCGTGATTTAATGCCATGGGCTCTTCGGTGACCTCTCACCGGCCGTGGTCGTTGGTGGTATTTGTCGATTTACGCACTTTAATTAGTGGCGTCGTAGCTAATCCAAAATATCCCCAAGCGGGAGGGAGAAGAATGCCAGATTGGCCGAGCCGTCTTGGTATTATCGCACTCATGACGCGCAAAGTATAAAGATCCGCCATGAAACCCGTACATAAAGGTATGTAATCATTTGTTATTATTATTTTATCTTTGTATGATTTTGTTGAATTTTGGTTTTGGACAGACGATCCTTTGGATAGGATCCTTCGGGGTTTCTAGACTTCTTTACCCTAATGGTTTTCTTGAAAAAAAAAATAAATAAATAAATAAAAACAAAAAAAAAAAAAAAAACAAAAAAAAAAAAAATTTTATTATCATTTCAAATTCAACCTTTTTCGACAACAAACCGACCTACCCTTCTAGGTGCAATTATATCCCTTTCCATTCTTTTTCTTATTTAAACACTTCATTTTCTCCTTCATCTTCAACTCAGAAACACTCAAAGAGAGAAATAGTATAGAATGGGGCCTTTTATTCGTAACCTCAAAAATGTCGTGTGTTTTTGTGGGTCGAGTTATGGGAAGGATTAGAGTTTGTAAACGCAGCCTAGCACTCTTGGTCGATCACTTGTTGCGAGGAATATTCATCTTGTATATGGGGAGGTTGTTATGGGTTAATGGGGGTGTTTCACTTTCGCTTTTATAGGAGGCATCGGGTTTTAGGTGTTATTCCTAAACCTTTAGTGAAAATAACATCACTGGCAAGACAATTGGAGAAGAAATTGTGTAACATCCATGCATGGACGCATGAAAATAATGATTGACAATTCTGATGCATTTCTTGTCTTACCAGGAGGTTTTGGTACTTTGGAAGAAATTTTTCAAATTGTCTCTTGGGCTGAACTGAACATCCACCATAAACCCATTGGTTTGTTGAATGTTAATAATTTCTTTGACCTTTTGTTATTTTTTCTTGACAAAGCTGTGGAACAGAAATTTATCACTCCTTCTAAGCAAGACAACTTCTTATCTCTGCCTCCACTATTGATGAGCTCATTGATAAATTGGAAGCTTTTGAGTATGTACCTGATAAGGTATTAGCTCAGATAGATTGGTCAACAGGAAGCAGCGAAGGAAGTAACAAGAAAAGCAAGCCAGATCTGACACTTTCTCTTTAATCGGTTTGATTTTATTGTACTTTGTTTCTGTTTAAATTTGTGTCTGCTTTCTCCAACAGGTAATTTATTCTATCCTTTACTCATCTATATTTTAACATTGAGGACAATGTTATGATCTGGTTGGGGGGAAGGATCGTTGTGTGCCTAAATATAAAAAAAAAAAACAAAAAACAAAACAAAAAAACAAAAAAATTCAAAAGTGTGTTTGTTAATATGTTTGTTGTGTTTGTCATCAATTAACAACAAAAGTAAATAGGGATGGCAGAGTAAGGAGTAATTTTTCTCTTGAGACGCATCTTAATTGGTGGCAGAGTAATGAGTGTTTTTAGGTAGTAATTAATTAGTATTAAATTGTGGAAGTACTTAAGTTTTATTAACTGATTTCTTTTTAGGGTCTGATGTGGCACTGACTGTGTGCTTCTTTACGCTTGGCGTTGATTCACTTCTTATCGGGGTCAAATTTTGTTTTTTTACGCTTGGCGTTGATTCACTTCTTATCGGGTCGATGCGGCACTTGTTGTGTGCTTTTTCTCGCTTGGCGTTGATTCACTTCTTATCGTGGTCGATGCGGACTGTGTGTGCTTCTTTTCTCGCTTGGCATTGATTCACTTCTTATCGGTTGTTTTGCTCTTTTCTATATCATATTGAGGACAATGTTATGATCTGGTTGGGGAAGGATGATTATGCAAAAAAAAAAAAAAAAAAAAAAAAAAAACAAAAAAACAAAAAACAAAAAAAAAAAAAAAAAAAAAAAAAAAAAAAAAAAAAAAAAAAAAGTGTGTGTAAAAACAAAAAAACAAAAAAGTGTGTTTGTCAAGTAATTTTCTAAACCAGTTAAGGATGGCGGAGTAGGGAGTAAATTTTATTCTTGAGACACATTTTAGTTGGGGTAGATAACTAGTTTGTGTGGAAGTAGCAATTGAAATTCGGAAATTTGCATGATTGAGTTAATTGTCTTCTTTCTTAAAATCATATATGGTTATGGATGTTGAATTGGTGGTGAGAATGATAGAACTATATCTTGTGAGATCTTGAGCCTAATGGATGGATTCAACATTTATGCATTCTCTTCTTTCTTGTGTGATTTTCACTCATGATAATGATCACTCTAGAACTTGCTTTGATTCTTTTTGAGGCTACGTTTCACTTGCATGCATGAACATGATTGAGGCCCTCTTTCTTAGCTAGTTTAACCAAATAGCCAACCTTGTTTTCAATATGATATCAAGCACTCTTTTGACTTCTTGAAAATTTTTCATTTGCCAACCTTGAATATTTTCCTTTACTTAACCCCTTTGAGTTTATTTGACCATTCTTTGTTTCTAACTCATTACGTGCCTTAAATGAAAAACCATGTTCTAACCCAACCTTAGGGAATAAGAGAGCATTGACTTTGTTATTTGATGAGTTCTTGAACAAGTGTGGGGGTGCATGTGCAGATTGGTTATAAAAAAAAAAAAAAAAAAAAAAAAAAAAAATATGTTTCTATAAAAAAAAAAAGAGAGAGAGAGTGATTATTGCTACAATCAAAAGAATGCACCATGTGATATATTCATACCTAGAATGAGGGTGGATGATTGGAAATAACAGGAATAGAAGGAGAATGTTCAAGCCTAAAGAAATTCAATCTACCAATTGATCTTTAACAAAACATTAGTTAGATATTGGTCATTGTCTGTATGAAAAAAATTAAGAAAATCTTGGGAAAGTTAGATCTGAATGTTCTCAAACATCTTCTCCACTCTAATCGTATCATATGCTCTTCTATTCTCTTTGGTATTTAACTTGACATATCCATATTACTTCCACCTTTACCTTGACCTCACTACAACCTTGAATAAAGTCCTCATGATTTGTGTGTGCATGTGTTTTGAGTAGTGAAGAAGTAGAAGATAAGCAAGCTTATGGTAGTGCAATTTTCATGGGTTGAATTGAGTGAAATACCTACCTTTTAAACACTTGAGAGATTGAGAGTAAATTCTGTGAGGATCTATCATTCTTTACTCATGTTTTTCAATTGAAGTATCCTTGCTTATTGATTTGAGATGTGAAGATGTGTTACCTCATGAATGTTTTAATTACTTGAATTATTAATTGCTCTTCGTTCTTGAATGTCATTTGCAATTGAGTCTTTTAGAGTGTTTACCTTTTGAGTTTGTTTTGTTTTTCTTTGTTCCCTAGTTTTGGTTTTTTTCTGTTTTGCCCGAGGACGTGCAAAAGAGTAAGTGTGGGGGGGGTGTTTGATAATTAATGATGTACAGTTGTCGAATCTTGACTCGAGCAAAAAAAAAAATCTTTTGATTTTCTTGCTTTTACTTCTTGTGTCTTTAACCATTGTAAATAACATCCTTTCTGTAGTCAAACTTCTAAGAACAATCTGGAAGTTGTTCGTTTCTTCCCTGTTGTACTTTTTGAATTCATGAGTGTATGTGACATAATGCTTGAGTAAAGTGAACATGAGTACAACGCCATGATTTGACCATCTAATGGTAATTTCTTATTGACCAATTCAGATCGAAGAGATCTTGGAAATCCCAATTGATGGAAGAGGAGGTACCGAGCAAAAACAAAAAAACAAAAAAAAAAAAAAAAAAAAAAAAACTCGTTAGGTTGAAAATCCGAAAGGCGGCCTAAACAAAAGTTTAAAAAAAAAAAAAAGAAGGAAACACCTTTAGTCCGAAAACACGAAAGGTCGGTCTAAACAAAAGTTAGGGCAAATAGATGGACAAAATCTCGAGAGGAAATTGGCCTGAAACACCTTGAAGGGTGCACCCAAATGGGGCAATTTTGAATTACGTGTGATCACCTACACGGGGCGTTTTGTTTGCATTTAGTTGGCCATCTGGGGCAAAATTTTTGAAGGATTAAGGAGAAGCTGTGTTGAAGGAAGTAGCGGTGACGGTGATTGAATTATCAAGCGGTTGCGGGGAATCAAGCGGATGAGAGTTAAAGTTAAACACTTGGGGCAAAATTTTCTCTCAAGGAGTCGGTCAAGTTCATCACATTCCTTGAAAGGAGAAAGTTGAAAGTGGCAAACAAAGAAAGAGAAGAAGAAGGAAAAAAAAAGTCTAAGGAAAAAAAGCAAGAATAAAGTTTGAGTCAAAGCTTTCCAAATGGTTCAAATGTTTTTAAATAAAATTTAGAATGATTGAAGTTATCGGGTCCAACGAGCAAAAGCACGTGAACGAGGGGTTTGATTGGTCAAAACTTTCCAAAAGTCGCCGTTGGTTCAAAGTTTTTTAATAAAACTAAAACAAAAAAAAAAAGAAAAAAAAAAGGGAAGAAAAAAAGAAAAGAGAAGAAAAATCTTGTTTTTCGGGACTCGATTGCCCATTTGTGTTCATTTTAATTCATCAATTCTTTTGAGCGCATCGGCTCCATGCATTTTAATTTACGTTAATTACATTGAGCGCATTGGCTCCCTACATTCCATGCATTTTAATTCTGTTGAGCGCATCGGCTCCTTGCATTTACTTTACGTTGAGCGCATCGGCTCCATGCATTTTAATTTGTTGAGCGCATCGGCTCCTTGCATTTACTTTTTGTTGAGCGCATCGCTCCATGCATTTAAATTCGTTGAGCACATTGGCTCCATGCATTTTAATTCTATTGAGCGCATCGGCTCCATGCATTTTATTTTAAATTCTATTGAGCGCATCGGCTCCATGCATTTTACTTACATTGAGCGCATCGGCTCCATTTTAAATTACGTTGAGCGCATGCTCCATGTCATTTTAATTCTGTTGAGTGCATCGGCTCCATCCATGCATTTGCGCGCGGCCCATGCATTTAATTTACTTTTGTTGAGCGCATCGGCTCCATGCATTTAATTCTGTTGAGTGCATCGGCTCCATGCATTTAATTTTCTGTTGAGCGCATCGGCTCCATGCATTTCAATTTGAGCGCATCGGCTCCATGCATTTTGAGCGCATCGGCTCCATGCATTTTAATTCTGTTGAGCGCATCGGCTCCATGCATTTTACTTTTCTTTGAGCGCATCGGCTCCATGCATTTCAATTTCTTTTGAGCGCATAGGCTCCATGCATTTTAAATTCGATTGAGCGCATCGGCTCCATGCATTTTAAATTCTGTTGAGCGCATCGGCTCCATGCATTTCAATTTCTGTCATTTACTTTTGAGTGCATCGGCTCACTGCATTTCAACTTTCTATCGTTGTTCCTGCTCTGTTTTACATTTATCCTTTTATACATTGCTGGACAAAATTGGAGTTCATATCTTTACTCGTTTCTTACGACGATAAAAAAATCAATCACAATTTTTCTTTTTATCTAATAAGAAACAAGTAAAGAGGGCAGCTAATGAACACCCAATTTTGACCTGGGACTAAAAAAAGAAAAGAAGTAAAAAAAATAAAAATAAAATAATAAAAAAAAATAAAAAATAATAAAAATAAAAAAAATATAAAAAAAAAAATAAAAAAATAGTCACATGCAAAGCACCACACTCATGTTCCCACTAACACACACTTTCACTCCATTTTTTTCTTTTCTTTTTCTACTTTGCTCTCCACTCACTCACGTAACACACACCTGCTCCCTCACTAATTGCACCTACTCCTCACTAATTCACCCACTCCATTATACAAAGACACACCCATTCCATTATCACGCTCCCATGTTGTCCATACCATAGGAACAGATAATAGAGAGAGGACTCATTTATCCGGGAAAGAGCCAACTCGAGGATTTGGATTCACGTCTGCAGACACTCATCCTCACTATCAAAAACCACCTCTTCATCCTTAAACAAAAGGACCATCTTCATCTCCATCAACATCCAAACAACCCCTCCAAAAGCGTGTTGCCCTTGTTCACCACCATAACCAAAACCTTTCCACCCACCATCTACCATCTTGATCATCCTCTAACCATCCCTCACTCCATTTCAACCAAAACACCACCATAACCGTGACTCCCCTCTCACCATGCCATGACCGTGACCTTTCCCTCATAATCATCTTCCAAACACATATTCATCATCTCTTCCCATCAACCACCAAAAACCCCCTATACCGTGAAAATCACCATCAACCACCTATCTTCCTCTCCTTCACCTACCATCACCATCAAACTATCATCCACGGCAGAAGCAAGCTCCTTGGCATCCACCTTCCATCACCCAAGCATTTTTCGCCATCAACCTCCTAGCCGACCGTCGAATCCATCCTCTCATCCGACCGTCGGACCGCACGCAAAGCCATCGCCTTTCAACCGACCGTTGAACCCCGGATCCTCCAAACTTCACCCCATTCTCATCACCTTACGCCACCATAAGATCACATCACAACCGACCGTCGGGCCGTAATCCTTTAAACCAAATCCATCCCCTCACTCGACCAACTTCACAAAGCCCACCTCTAACTCTAACCGTCGAACCACCCCGGTTACTAGCCCACCTTCACCTCCAACTCGACCGTCGAACCATACCATTGTGACCCTCGACCAACTTCACAAAGCCCACCTTCATCTCTAACCCGACCGTCGAAACCATCCCACAAACCGGACCACCTACCTCTCAAATCTCCAAACCACATTTCAAACACCATCACATACATCGACCGTCGAAATCCAAAGAGCCACATCCTTCCCCTTTCCGACAGTCGAACTCAAGCACAAACTCCATCACATCCGACCGTCGGACCCCAAAAGCAAGACCACCTACATTCTCCAATTCGACCGTCGAACCGTGAGTTCCACTCCTCTCACCGACGAGCCATCCAAACCTCCATCACCATCAACCAAACTCCATCCCCTCACTCGACCGTCGAATCCATCCATTCACTCGACCGTCGAACCACACCAGCTACTACCCCCTCACTGACAACCCATCCAAACTCCATCACCATCCACCAACCTCCAACTCGATCGTCGAACCCTAGATCTTTCCCCTCCCTCACCGACCCCGACCCAAGATCGAACTCCAAATCGACCCGTCGGAGATCCAAATCCTTCCAACCAACCGACCGTCGAACGGATACCAAATCCTTCAACCAACCGATGTCGGCCGCCAATACCAGATCCTCTCCTACGAGTCACCTCTTGCATTACGAGTGTTTATTGAGCAGTCTTGTGCTCGATCGTCGGATCTCGAAGAAAGTAGCTCCCGACCGTCGGACTTTGAGAAAGCAATTCGGCCGTCGGCAGAAGAAGCCACCACCCTCCCCTCGCTAATTTGACCGCAATGAAGTCCTTACTTGTTGTATCTCTCGTTTTGGTTTATCTATTTCTTGGTTTTCTTTTACATTTCCTTGTTCTTTTTTTTTTTTATTGCATTTATTATCGGTTTGTTGGGCTAGAATTTGGGAGTTAAAAATGATAAATAAAAAATAATTAAACATTTTTAAAAAGGAATAAAAATGGGTTACTGAGTTGCGACGACTTGCTAACCCTTATATTTTGTAAATATCTCGAATTGCGATGACTTGATGATTCAATGGGTGACGTCTCTATGACGCTTGAGCTTCACCTATTCAATTCTTAATTTGAATAAGCGAGTTAAACGGCTTGTTAATTCAAATTTTCAAATTATTAAAAATAAAATCAATCATTAATTGATAATTTTAACTTGATAATCAATGGGTGACGTCTCTAGCATGACGCGAGCTTCACCTATTTAATCCTTAATTTGGATAACTGAGTCGCGACGACTTGTTAATTCAAATTTTTGAAATTATTTTAATTAAAATCAACTAACCCACAAATATTTTTAGAGAACTACGTAACTTTGAGTTTCCCATTGCACCAGGGGGATACGTAGGAGCGAGAATTTCATTTGTCAAGCCAAAATTTTTTTCATAATTTATTTGTTTATTTCATATTTTTTACAAAAAGGGTAAAACAAATATTTTCAAAGATTATTAAGAATTTGCATAATTAATTTAAGGTACCGTCTTAGGGACGGGTGTGTTAGAAGTCTTTGTGGGATTAAGTTTCCACCCTTCCCTACACATAACCGACTCCCGAATTCAATCTGGTTTCAAAGACCATTTTCTAATAAGGGTTTTCCAATTTTTCCTAATTTAAATAAAATTGGTGGCGATTCCATTTTCTCAATTTCATATTCTAAAATCCTATCGAGTTGCTATTTTTCGTCGCGATGTCTTGGGTCGCGACAGATTGGCGAGATTTGGAGAATGCTTGAGAGTTAAGCAAATTGTAAAAAGTTAGTTATGCAATTTTTTTGGTGATCTTTAGGTGTTTGTTTTATTTATTTTTTTTTATTATTTGATGATTTTTATATATATATTATTTTTAGTGTTAATTGTTGTACTATGTTGAACCTTAGGGTAGAAATTTTTGGAATTTGTTTGTATTTGCTTTGTTTTACGGGATGTAGGTAGTCTATTAGGATTGTAAAGGTTTGTACGCTCAAAGACCCTTGCACCTACCCATAAAGCACACACAATCGAGTGGGGCCCTATACCCGGTGCGAGTGAAGCTTAAGTTAAGTAGAGGTTGCGTAGTGGTAGACATTTTGGATGTACTTCTGTTTGGTTATCGCGAAAACCTCATCTAGAGTGCGCCTTTTTCATGAATGTCCCACACCTAGTTGGTTTACCCACTATTTCGTGGTCAACATTCGAAATAGGACTTGGCTCTAGAGACCTTTAAAATAGAAAAGCCACCCTATGAAAGTTCTCACGAATCGAGAAAGGACTCTTAGATCTTTAGGATAGAAGTCCCAAGTTTAAGGCAACCTCATTAGGACACAAAGGGAGCGAACTTCTTCTTTCCTCATGCCATCCATTCTTAAAAAAAAAAAAAAAAACTTAAAAAATACATTTTCTTACATTCTTAAAAAAAAAAAAAAAATCATCTTGCATTTTTTAACCTCAAAAAAAAAAAAAAACTTGCATTTTCATGACATTGCATAAAGAAAATCATGCATTCCTAGCATTCAAAAAAAATCATGCATTTTCATGACACTCCAAGCATTCTTAAAAAAAAAAAAAATCATGCATTTTCATGCCATCCTTAGCATTTTAAAAAAAAAATAAAAAAATAAATCAAGACATTTTCATAAAAAATTTTCATGCATGGCATCTTTAGCATTCTAAAAAATATATATAAAAAAAATAAATCATGCATTTCATTCCATGCATTTGAAAAGAAAATGTTTTCATTTCATTCATCTCATCTTATGCATGACATTCCTTGTATGATGTTACCGTGTTCGGCAACTATTGCGCGACTAAGGAAAGAAGACACCGCCTCAAACAGTTTCAAGAACTTCCAGAGAATGCAGAAATGGAGGTGATGAACCTTCTCCATCCGCATTATGAAATAAAAAAAAAAAGAAAAAAAACACAATTTGTGTGCAGGACAATGAGGTAGGTAGTGCCATTAAATTTTATCGGAAGCATGTGGAGACAACAACTGCGAAAATCTTGCAGTATGGATTTTATTGGCCTTCTTTATTCAAGGTCTGTTACACCTTTTGCGAAAGTTACGGAAATTGGTCAATAAAGTTTTGCTTTAAGATTCTCATCCGCACCTATTCCTTAGAAAATTGAGATCTAGGTGGCGCGGTTCTTTTGTTGTCAAACACGTGTATCTTATGGGGCCATAGACATTGAGAATCCTAGGAATGGTGTTGTATTAAAAGTTAATGGACCAAGACTCAACCATTTCTGGAACATCAAGTTGTTGAGTTCTTTGTGTTCTTTGGTTAAATGGCGGATAACGGTACTCGTGACTCTCAAGTCGGTTTGTTTTTCGTTTTCCATAATAACCGATTTCTTCTCCTTTCAAAATGGATGTCATTCTCTCAAATCTAAGAAAATATTTTCCTTCTCTCCTCTAAATGCTCTAACAAAAGTCTAAGAAGCTAGGTGTGAAAGATTGAGATTGTTAATGTATAAGGGCATCCCGAAGATATACTTTGGATAATCGAAGCAAAGGTTCGTTTAGCTGGAGAATCTTCAGATTTATTTGTCCCATACATGCCTGGTCTCGGTAAAAGTTCATTTTCAAAAAGGAGAAGAGCAAAAAGAATGAAAGTTTGTTACAAGTGTGCACGATGGAATTGCAACACGCGATGTCACTCTTTGGGGATGGTTTCGTAAATAGAGAAGATAAAATATTCTTCATTAAGAATGGATGAGTAAGAGTCATTAGATAATATCTTATTGACTTTTGAGACGCATTCTTGTGGAGTTGTGCGGCGTGAACTTCTTAGATTGTGGAATCTCTTCAAGGACGAACAAGAGCGTTATAGTCTTGGGATCGACTCAAAAAGACCCGTTTGCCAATTTATAAGAAAATTGAATGGGAAGCTTATCCTCGACTCATAGAAGGCGTGTAAGCCGTTTCGGACGTGAAACTAGAGGAAGATGTGAGCCACAATCACAACAACATGTATATATTATCTTTCAAAAGAAAAAAATGAAAAATGAAAAAAATGAAAAAAAAAATGAAAAAAATGAAAAAAAAAATGAAAAAAGGGCGAAACTTCGGTCAACAACATGTATATATTATCTTTCAAAAAAAAAAAATGAAAAATGAAAAAAAAAAAAAAAAATGAAAAAAAAATGAAAAAGTGGCGAAACTTCGGTTGTACTTGGTCTTTAATTAGATTAGGAGCCCCCGCCGGTGGAGTGGCGGACCGTCATTGACTCGGGTGGACCTTCGCACGCCGGTCGGTAAATAAGGTTCGTGTGCCATGCTCGCAGAGAGCCGCGCAAGCATTCCAGTTTTAACCAAAGGCTCGCTGGCGATGGACGAGAAAGAAGCGTCCCGTGTTTGCATTCTCGCGTGACAATGCCTCTGAGCTGAATCCTGTGATTTAATGCCATGGGCTCTTCAGCGACCTCTCACTGGCTGTGGTCGTTGGTGGTAGCTGTCAGATTTACGCACTTTAATTAGTGGCGTCGTAGCTTAATCCAAAATATCCCACAAGCGGGAGGGAGAAGAATGCCCAGATTGGCTGAGCCGTCTTGGTATTACTGCACTCATGACGCTTGTGTATAAAGATCTCGCCATGAAACCTGTACATAAAGGTATGTAATCATTTGTTATTATTATTTTATCTTTGTATGATTTTGTTGAATTTTGGTTTTGGACAGACGATCCTTTGGATAGGATCCTTCGGGGTTTCTAGACTTCTTTACCCTGATGGTTTTCTTGAAAAAAAATATAAATAAATAAATAAATAAAAACACAAAAAAAACAAAAAAAAAAAAAAAAAATAAAAAAATAAAAAATTATTATCATTTCAAACTTTTCTGACAACAGCCGACCTACCCTTCTAGGTGCAATTATATCCCTTTCCATTCTTTTTCTTATTTAAACACTTCATTTTCTCCTTCATCTTCAACTCAGAAACACTCAAAGAGAGAAATAGTATAGAATGGGGCCTTTTATTCGTAACCTCAAAAATGTCTGTGTTTTTTGTGGGTCGAGTTATGGGAAGGGATTAGAGTTTGTAAACGCAGCTAGCACTCTTGGTCGATCACTTGCTGCGAGGAATATTCATCTTGTATATGGGGGAGGTTGTCATGGGTTAATGGGGGCTGTTTCACTTTCTGCTTTTATAGGAGGCAGTCAGGTTTTAGGTGTTATTCCTAAACCTTTAGCTGAAAATAACATCACTGGCAAGACAATTGGAGAAGAAATTCAGGTAACATCCATGCATGGACGCATGAAAATAATGATTGACAATTTTGATGCATTTCTTGTCTTACCAGGAGGTTTTGGTACTTTGGAAGAAATTTTTCAAATTGTCTCTTGGGCTGAACTGAACATCCACCATAAACCCATTGGTTTGTTGAATGTTAATAATTTCTTTGACCTTTTGTTATTTTTTCTTGACAAAGCTGTGGAACAGAAATTTATCACTCCTTCGGCAAGACAACTTCTTATCTCTGCCTCCACTATTGATGAGCTCATTGATAAATTGGAAGCTTTTGAGTATGTACCTGATAAGGTATTAGCTCAGATAGATTGGTCAACAGGAAGCAGCGAAGGAAGTAACAAGAAAAGCAAGCCAGATCTGACACTTTCTCTTTAATCGGTTTGATTTTATTGTACTTTGTTTCTGTTTAAATTTGTGTCTGCTTTCTCCAACAGGTAATTTATTCTATCCTTTACTCATCTATATTTTAACATTGAGGACAATGTTATGATCTGGTTGGGGGGAAGGATCGTTGTGTGCCTAAATATAAAAAAAAAAACAAAAAACAAAACAAAAAAACAAACAAAAAATTCAAAAGTGTGTTTGTTAATATGTTTGTTGTGTTTGTCATCAATTAACAACAAAAGTAAATAGGGATGGCAGAGTAAGGAGTAATTTTTCTCTTGAGACGCATCTTAATTGGTGGCAGAGTAATGAGTGTTTTTAGGTAGTAATTAATTAGTATTAAATTGTGGAAGTACTTAAGTTTTATTAACTGATTTCTTTTTAGGGTCCGATGTGGCAGACCGATCGCTTTTTCTCGCTTGGCGTTGCTTGCTTTTTTTTTTCGCTTGGCGTTGATTCACTTCTTATCGTGGTCGATGGCGTTGATTCACTTCTTGATCGTGTGCTTCTTTTCTGCTTGGCATTGATTCACTTCTTATCAGATTGTTTTGCTCTTTTCTATATCATATTGAGGATAATGTTATGATCTGGTTGGGGGGAAGGATGATTATGCAAAAAAAAAAAAAAAAAAAAAAAAAAAAAAAAAAAAAAACAAAAAACAAAAAAAAAACAAAAAAAACAAAAAAAAAAAAAAAAAAAAAAAAAAAAAAAAACAAAAACAAAAAAACAAAAAAAGTGTGTTTGTCAGTAATTTTCTAAACCAGTTAAGGATGGCAGAGTAGGGAGTAAATTTTATTCTTGAGACGCATTTTAGTTGGGGTAGATAACTAGTTTGTGTGGAAGTAGCAATTGAAATTCAGGAAATTTGCATGATTGAGTTAATTGTCTTCTTTCTTAAATATCATATGGTTATGGATGTTGAATTGGTGGACTGAGAATGATAGAACTATATCTTGTGAGATCTTGAGCCTAATGGATGGATTCAACATTTATGCAATTCTCTTCTTTCTTGTGTGATTTTCACTCATGATAATGATCACTCTAGAACTTGCTTTGATTCTTTTTGAGGCTACGTTTCACTTGCATGCATGAACATGATTGAGGCCCTCTTTCTTAGCTAGTTTAACCAAATAGCCAACCTTGTTTTCAATATGATATCAAGCACTCTTTTGACTTCTTGAAAATTTTCTGCCTTGAATATTTTCCTTTACTTAACCCCTTTGAGCTTATTTGACCATTCTTTGTTTCTAACTCATTACGTGCCTTAAATGAAAAACCATGTTCTAACCCAACCTTAGGGAATAAGAGAGCATTGACTTTGTTATTTGATGAGTTCTTGAACAAGTGTGGGGGTGCATGTGCAGATTGGTTATATAAAAAAGAAAAAAAAAGAAAAAAAAAGAGAGCTGATTATTGCTACAATCAAAAGAATGCACCATGTGATATATTCATACCTAGAATGAGGGTGGATGATTGGAAATAACAGGAATAGAAGGAGAATGTTCAAGCCTAAAGAAATTCAATCTACCAATTGATCTTTAACAAAACATTAGTTAGATATTGGTCATTGTCCGTATGAGAAAAAAAAAAACTAAGAAAATCTTGGGAAAGTTAGGTGAATGTTCTCAAACATCTTCTCCACTCTAAGCGTATCATAATGCTCTTCTATTCTCTTTGGTATTTAACTTGACATATCCATATTACTTCCACCTTTACCTTGACCTCACTACAACCTTGAATAAAGTCCTCATGATTTGTGTGTGCATATGTTTTGAGTAGTGAAGAAGTAGAAGATAAGCAAGCTTATGGTAGTGCAATTTTCATGGGTTGAATTGAGTGAAATACCTACCTTTTAAACACTTGAGAGATTGAGAGTAAATTCTGTGAGGATCTATCATTCTTTACTCATGTTTTTCAATTGAAGTATCCTTGCTTATTGATTTGAGATGTGAAGATGTGTTACCTCATGAATGTTTTAATTACTTGAATTATTAATTGCTCTTCGTTCTTGAATGTCATTTGCAATTGAGTCTTTTAGAGTGTTTACCTTTTGAGTTTGTTTTGTTTTTCTTTGTTCCCTAGTTTTGGTTTTTTTTCTGTTTTGCCCGAGGACGTGCAAAAGAGTAAGTGTGGGGGTGTTTGATAATTAATGATGTACGGTTGTCGAATCTTGACTCGAGCAATTGAGTCTTTTTAGGAAAAAAAAAAAAATCTTTTGATTTTCTTGCTTTTACTTCTTGTGTCTTTAACCATTGTAAATAACATCCTTTCTGTAGTCAAACTTCTAAGAACAATCTGGAAGTTGTTCGTTTCTTCCCTGTTGTACTTTTTGAATTCATGAGTGTATGTGACATAATGCTTGAGTAAAGTGAACATGAGTACAACGCCATGATTTGACCATCTAATGGTAATTTCTTATTGACCAATTCAGATCGAAGAGATCTTGGAAATCCCAATTGATGGAAGAGGAGGTACCCAAGCAAAAAACAAAAAAACAAAAAAACAAAAAAACAAAAAAACAAAAAAACTCGTTAGGTTGAAAATCTGAAAGGGCGGCCTAAACAAAAGTTTTTAAAAAAAAAAAAAAGAAGAAAACACCTTTAGTCTGAAAACCTGAAAGGTCGGTCTAAACAAAAGTTAGGGCAAATAGATGGACAAAATCTCGGAGGAAATTGGCACGAAACACCTTGAAGGGTGCACCCAAACTGGGGCAATTTTGAATTGCGTGTGATCAGCTACACAGGGGCAGTTTTGTTTGCATTTAGTTGGCCATACTGGGGCAAAATTTTTGAAAGATTAAGGAGAAGCTGTGTTGAAGGAAGTAGCAAGCAGACAGTGATTGAATTATCAAGCAGTTGCGGGGAATCAACTGGATGAGAGTTAAAGTTAAACACTGGGGCAAAATTTTCTCTCAAGGAGTCAGTCAAGTTCATCACATTCCTTGAAAGGAGAGTTGAAAGTGGCAAACAAAGAAAGAGAAAGAAAGAAGAAAAAGAGAAGAAAGGATGAGTAAGAATGATTGAAGTTATCAGGTCCAACGAGCAAAAGCACGTGAACGAGGGGTTTGATTGGTCAAAACTTTCCAAAAGTCGCCGTTCGGTTCAAAGTTTTTTTTAATAAAACTAAAAAAAAAAAAAAAGAAAGAATAAAAAGAAGAAAAAAAAAAAGAGAAGAAAAATCTTGTTTTTAGGGACTCGATTGCCCATTTGTGTTCATTTTAATTTACATCAATTCTTTTGAGCGCATCGGCTCCATGCATTTTAATTTGCACATTGTTAATTGTTGAGCGCATCGGCTCCCTACATTCCATGCATTTTAATTTCTGTTGAGCGCATCGGCTCCTTGCATTTTACTTTCTCGTTGAGCGCATCGGCTCCATGCATTTTAATTCCTGTTGAGTGCATCGGCTCCATGCATTTTAAATTCTGTTGAGCGCATTGGCTCCATGCATTTTAATTCCTATTGAGCGCATCGGCTCCATGCATTTTAAATTCTATTGAGCGCATCGGCTCCATGCATTTTACTTTCTGTTGAGCGCATCGGCTCCATGCATTTTAATTCCTGTTGAGCGCATCGGCTCCATGCATTTTAAATTCTGTTGAGCGCATCGGCTCCATGCATTTTAATTCCTGTTGAGTGCATCGGCTCCATGCATTTCAATTTCTGTTGAGCGCATCGGCTCCATGCATTTTAATTCCTGTTGAGCGCATCGGCTCCATGCATTTTAAATTCTTTGAGCGCATCGGCTCCATGCATTTCAATTTCTTTTGAGCGCATAGGCTCCATGCATTTTAAATTCTGTTGAGCGCATCGGCTCCATGCATTTTAAATTCTGTTGAGCGCATCGGCTCCATGCATTTCAATTTCTGTCATTTACTTTTGAGTGCATCGGCTCACTGCATTTCAACTTTCTATCGTTGTTCCTGCTCTGTTTTACATTTATCCTTTTATGCATTGCTGGACAAAATTGGAGTTCATATCTTTACTCGTTTCTTACGACGATAAAAAAATCAATCACAGCTTTTTCTTTTTATCTAATAAGAAACAAGTAAAAAGAGGGCAATGAACACCCAATTTTGACCTAGGACTAAAAAAAAAAAAGAAGTAAAAAAATAATAAAAATAAAATAATAAAAAAAAATAAAATAATAATAAAAATAAAAAATATAAAATAAAAAAAAATAAAAAATAGTCACATGTAAGCACCACACTCATGTTCCCACTAACACACACTCACTCCATTTTTTTTTTTTTTTCTTTTTCTACTTTGCTCTCCACTCACTCACGTAACACACACTGCTCCCTCACTAATTGCACCTACTCCTCACTAATTCACCCACTCCATTATACAGCACACATCCACTCCATTATCACCTGGCTGCTAGCAACTAATAAGAGAGGACTCATTTTATCTGGGGAAAGAGCCAACCTGAGGATTTGGATTCACGTCTGCAGACACTCATCCTCACTATCAAAAACCACCTCTTCATCCTTAAACAAAAAGGACCATTTCATCTCCATCAACATCCAAACAACCCCTCCAAAGCGTGACGCCCTTGTTCACCACCATAACCAAAACCTTTCCACCTACCATCTACCATCTTGATCATCCTCTAACCATCCCTCACTCCATTTCAACCAAAACACCACCATAACCGTGACTCCTCTCTCACCATGCCATGGACCGTGACCTTTCCCTCATAATCATCTTCCAAACACATATTCATCATCTCTTCCCATCAACCACCAAAAAACCCCCTATACCGTGAAAATCACCATCAACCACCTATCTTCCTCTCCTTCACCTACCATCGCCCATCAAACTATCATTCACTGCAAAGAAGCTCCTTGGCATCCACCTTCCATCACCCAAGCATTTTCTGCCATCAACCTCCTAGCCGACCGTCGAATCCATCCTCTCATCCGACCGTCGGACCGCACAGAAAGCCATCAGCCTTTCAACCGACCGTTGAACCCCAGATCCTCCAAACTTCACCCCATTCTCATCACCTTCTGCCACCATAAGATCACATCACAACCGACCGTCGGGCTGTAATCCTTTAAACCAAATCCATCCCCTCACTCGATCAACTTCACAAAGCCATCACCTCTAACTCGACCGTCGAACCACCCCAGTTACTAGCCCACCTTCACCTCCAACTCGACCGTCGAACCATACCATTGTGACCCTCGACCAACTTCACAAAGCCCACCTTCATCTCTAACCCGACCGTCGAAACCATCCCACAAACCAGACCACCTACCTCTCAAATCTCCAAACCACATTTCAAACACCATCACATACATCGACCGTCGAAATCCAAAGAGCCACATCCTTCCCCTTTCCGACAGTCGAACTCAAGCACAAACTCCATCACATCCGACCGTCGGACCCCAAAAGCAAGACCACCTACATTCTCCACCCGACCGTCGAACCGTGAGTTCCACTCCTCTCACCGACGAGCCATCCAAACCTCCATCACCATAAACCAAACTCCATCCCTCCTCACTCGAATCCACCGTCGAACCACACCAGCTACTACCCCCTCACTGACAACCCATCCAAACTCCATCACCATCCACCAACCTCCAACTCGATCGTCGAACCCTAGATCTTTCCCCTCACCGACCGACCCAAGATCCTTTCCAACCGACCGTCGAACTCCAAATCCTTCAACCAACCGACTGTCGGGCTGCCAATACCAGATCCCTCTCTTACGAGTCACCTCTTGCATTACCAGAGTGTTTATTGAGCAGTCTTGTGCTCGATCGTCGGATCTCAGAAAGTAGCTCCCGACCGTCGGACTTCAGAAAGCAATTCGACCGTCGAACCGAAGAAGCCAGCCACCCTCCCCTGCTAATTTGACCGCAATGAAGTCCTTACTGTTGTATCTCTCAGTTTTGGTTTATCTATTTCTTGGTTTTCTTTTTACATTTCCTTGTTCTTTTTTTATTGCATTTATTATCAGTTTGTTGGGCTAGAATTTGGGAGTTAAAAATGATAAATAAAAAAATAATTAAACATTTTTAAAAAGGAATAAAAATGGGTTACCTGAGTTGCGACAGCTTGCTAACCCTTATATTTTGTAAATATCTGAATTGCGACAGCTTGATGATTCAATGGGTGACGTCTCTAGCGTGACGCGAGCTTCACCTATTCAATTCTTAATTTGAATAACTGAGTCGCGACGGCTTGTTAATTCAAATTTTCAAATTATTAAAAATAAAATCAATCATTAATTGATAATTTTAACTTGATAATCAATGGGTGACGTCTCTAGCATGACGCGAGCTTCACCTATTTAATCCTTAATTTGGATAACTGAGTCGCGACGACTTGTTAATTCAAATTTTTGAAATTATTTTAATTAAAATCAACCAACCCACAAATATTTTTTAGAGAACTACGTAACTTTGAGTTCCCCATTGCACCAGGGGATACGTAGGAGCAGAATTTCATTTCTGTCAAGCCCAAATTAAATTTTCATAATTTATTTGTTTATTTCATATTTTTTACAAAAAGGGGTAAAACAAATATTTTCAAAGATTATTAAGAATTTGCATAATTAATTTAAGGTACCGTCTTAGGACGGGTGTGTTAGAAGTCTTTGTGGGATTAAGTTTCCACCCTTCCCTACACATAACCGACTCCCGAATTCAATCTGGTTTCAAAGACCATTTTCTAATAAGGGTTTTCTAATTTTTTCTAATTTAAATAAAATTGGTGGCGACTCCATTTTCTCAATTTCATATTCTAAAATCCTATCGAGTTGCTATTTTTCGCCGCGGTCACCGGTCGCGACAGGGGTGATGAAACCACTAGTTTTGATGTTGTGAATCTTACATATTTGATTATTTCAACACAGTTATATTTTTATTCATATATTTCTGAATCTATTGTTTGTATGAAAGTTTTTGTACTTGTTCCCACTTTCAAAGTGGTAGATCTGGGTTTATTATGCGCGGTTGCGGTAATAGATTTAGAGGATTGTATGTTGTTGGTATAAGAACCTTTATACTCATTTGCCAGTGATAAAAGTGGTAGATCTGGATTTATTATGCGCAGTTACGGTAATAGATCTAGAGAAATATATGATCTAAGTAATTTAATCCCGATGTATGATTAGATCTTAGCGTAATTGGTTTTCTAAATCTTAATGCAATTGTTGGATAGTTGTAAGAGCGGTTGCTTTATGACTAATCAGTGATTAGGAGTTGATTTGAGCGATTGCTAAATTGGACAACACTTAAGGAAAACAGAGATTTATTCTCACAATTGCATAAAAACATAATTGAGCATGTTGGAATAAAATGATATCTGGGTTTACATCATCATATAAATCTAGTGGTGGATTCAATCTCTTAACCAATTTCTCTTATATTGTTAATTCTAGTTTGTTTATTGTTATTGTTTTTGAAACTGTTCATTGTTCATCAAAACTCCAAAACCCCCATTTTTACTGTTTATTGTTAATCAGAGTTTAAATTGAGAATTGTTTGGTAGTGTTGATTGAATTAGTTCTCTGTGGATGGACCTTCACTAACTACAATTAGTTGTAAGGTTTTTATTTTCTGGTGGGCCCGACAACTGATTTTTATCTGAATTTTAATCACTATCCGCCTCACACCAGCCTAGAAGCCTCAAAACGCCTGTTACTCTTACCACGGAATTCGGCGAGTATGGGTGGCCTCCACACCCCTTACGCAAAATCTCCCTTTAAGACCCTCCTTTGTTGCACATGGCACGATGGAGGTAAGGATCTGGATAAAATTTCCTGAAAAGACCCATTTTCTCTATTACTCTCTATTCCCCTAATCTTAACCATAAAACTTGAAATAGAAAGGAAAAAAGGGAAAGAAATGAGTACCTAAGAAAGAAAAGAGGGAGAAAGCTGCAACCACCACCAAGGAACAAAGAAATACGAGAAAATGCCATTGGAACAATATAAATACTAACAAACAGAGGGAAAAACTCAGTTGCCTGCGGCTTTCTAAAATCACATAAGGAAAATAGTAGGAGGCTTTAAGGGGAATCTTAGAGGAAAGGAGTTGAAAATGAAAAACTACTCCCCCCACTTTCTATTTATAGAGAGAGCCTATGATAAATCCCACCAACTTTTAGAGGTCAATTCGTCCTTGCACCTAAATTCAAAATGATTGATACGCACGAATACCAAGTGACAGTTGCATACGAACGTGGCCTCGCTTATCATGTGGCAAAAAACTATTGGTGCACATGTAAAAAGATGTCATAACAATAGAGGAAGCGTTGAGGGCAAGTCAAAGGTCACACCAGTTGTACACCACGAAATTGTTGAGAACGTATAAGACCCTAATACAGATATCTCTATATATTCATTATATACAAAGATAAGTAGTACTAGTCAAGCTACTTCTAACTTAAACAACATTCTAACCCATAACATTTATACAAATAATTATGGAGAGCCATAAAGAAAATGTCATACATATATACATCAAAAGCCTCAAAGGGCAAAAGTGTTATACATACAACTTTATACAAGTCAAAGTAAAAATGTACAAGAGTTGCTCATAAATACATAAACTGAAACTATCTAATCTTGTTGTTTTTTCTTCTTTTTCTTTTTCCTTTCGGAAGGGTCTTGACTTACTTATTCCATGAAACACAGAACAGGATGAGAACATAAAAATTCTCAGTAATTAAACATATATATCATGGCATTATTATAAAAATACACAAAGGTAAATTTATAAACTATAAACTTATTATTGATATTAAACAACCGCCCATACAATTATAAAATATCATTATTCCTTGGCAAAATGTTTATCTCACTCTTTTGCCTAGCATAGGACTTAACTCGTCCTATTGCCCTTGGTAATAAGCTTTTCTCACCTTACTACCCTTTTTATGAGTGTTTTTCTCACTCCTTATGTTCATTGACAAAGAGCTTAACTCACTACTTTGTCTTAGGTAGAGTGCTTACCTCACTCCTCTACCACACTTGGTAAAGTGTTTTACTCACATCTTTACCATGACAAGGTACTTTTCTCACTCCTTTGTCTCAACTCATATTGTGCTATGGTTCAACTTAATCAAGTAAAGGAACCTTTCTTTGCTAACACTTCAATTCAACTCAACTTGATGAGATAATAGAACATTTACTTAAAAACTTGCATAATCAACTCAACTTTAACTTCAACAAAGTAATTCAAGCATCTAAATAAGTAAAACATACTTATGATACTTGTATCTAGCTTGCCTTATTATCACATCAAAAGTGGTAACTTATGTCATACTAGTGTATTCAAGGTTCTAGATATCTACTTTAGGCAATTCTTAACTTATGGAATACTCAAAAACTCGAACTTGTACATATATGCAAGGTGATTATTTCCTTTGTAAAATATCCCTAAGAGTGTCATAACACACTTAAGAAAGCATATATGGAGGATCCCACCAAGGAGAGAACTCGATTTCATCAAAATAAAGGTCCTAGAAAAATTTGGACTTGGTGCTTAGGCGCTGGCCTGACAAAGAATCTCCCTTTTTTTCCTTGCGACTGGTGCTTTGGCACCCAACATTGGCGCCCAACACTAGCGCCAGGCTTGCAACATTATGCTGTTATGGTTCTGGGCGGTGGGCAACTAGGTGCCAGACTCTCTGCCTGATACCCTTCATGTTCTGGTCAGTGGGTGCCTAGGTGCCCAACACTGGTGTATAGGCACTCGTTGCACTAGAAAACTCTGTAGAAAACTTGTTTACTATGCTATTGGTTTTTAAACCAAATTCAATCCTCAAATCTTGGTTCCACAAGGTTTCTAACTCCATACATGGCCACTAAACTCAATAAAACTATCAAACATTTTTACTACACATTAACTCATGGAGAAAGATCAAATCAATCAACCACAATTACCCATTTTCTAAACTCTTGGATGTGTAGTTTCAAGGATGTCAATAAGCTTCAAAACAACACTCATGCATGTAGCAACACAAATGAAACCACAAAACAAGTTTCCAAACAAGTCATCAAATGCAAAACATAGAAAACAAACAAAAACCCATTTTTCCCAAACCAAGTCATGCATATTACAACATGAAGAGAGAATAGGAGAAGTGAAAGTTTGAGAGCAAAGACCCTTACCTCAAGTTGTTTAGATAGTGAACTTCAAGCCTTGGGTTTCCCTTTTGTCTTCCTCTTTTCCTCTTCCTTTTTCCTTTCCTCTTCTTCTTCTTTTACCCTTCTGTTTTCTCTCTTTCCTGCTTCTTGTTTCTCTGCTGTAAAACAATCGTGAAAATGAAAGAGTGAAGGGGGGAAAAGTCAAGGTTAAGGGATAGGAACATAAGACTTTAGTAACTTAGGATATTTTTGCTGAAACTTTATATCTCTTAGGAATACTTTGATCTTACTAAATCAAGTTTCTAACTTCCAAAGGTATTAAAATAAATCCTAGGATTCATCTCAATTCTTGTTTCACTATTTTCATAAGTTTTCATTCAATCTGATATTAAAACACTCACTCAATGTACTTAAAAATACTAAACTAACTCAGTTTACTCTCAAAATTTAACTACATCCTCTTCCATATATTTGTGACATAATCAATAGAAAGCTAATGCAAATCCCAAATCACTGCAATATAGAAATAGCAAAATAGATTGCATAAACATTACATGTCTTTGTGTTTGGCATTTGGAAAGAACTTTGCCACAACCCCACTTAAACCTTAATGCATAATAAAAAGAAAGCATACGTCAGAGGCATAAGCCATATTAAAAATGAATTAATAAAATAATTTGAACCCACAATTTGTACCTTTTGCATGTCAAACATTATAGCTTTCTTCTTATCATCCCTAACCCAACTATTAAAAGACCAGACACATTGTTAATAATGTGGTCAAATTTTTATACAGGGTCTACAATGTGCCTAGTCCACATATATTCAAGCTTCTCAATAGCTATTAACCAATTTGCAGCCTCATTGTTACTTTTTCTGATTTGTGTCATAACCTTCTCAAACACAAACTCATCTAGGCCTTTGTAACAGTCCAATACTAAATTGAAAGCACTAGGGTTCTATATTTCAATTTGAAAATATTTAGCAAATAGTTACAACTATAATCAATGAACATATGTTACACATAAAAAATAGCAAAATGAATATGCAAACAAAATAATTATAGTATTTACAGAATTTCATACTATTCAAAAAAATTTAAAAAAAAGTTATAGAAGCTAACACAATCAATAGAAAGCTAATACAAATCCCAAATCATTACAATATAGAAATAGCAAAATAGGTTGCATAAACACTACATGTGTTTGGCATTTGGAAAGAACTTTACCACAACCCCACATAAACCCTAATGCATAATAAAAAAGAAAGCAAAAGTCAGAAGCATAAACCATATTAAAAATGAATTAATAAAAAAATTTGTACATTTTGCATATCAAACATTGTAGTTTTCTTCCTATCATCCCAAACCCAACTATTGAAGGACTAGACACATTGTTAATAATGTGGTCAAATTTATATACAGGGTCTACAATATGCCTAGTCCACATATGTTTGGGCCTCTCAGTAGCCATCAGCCAATTTGTAGCCTCATTTTTACTTTTTTTTTATTTGTGTCATATCCTTCTCAAACACAAATTCATTGTTGGCCTTTGTAACAGTCCAATACTGAGTTTAAAGCATTAGGGTTCTATATTTCAATTTGAAATTATTTAACAAATGGTTACGACAATAACTATAATCAATGAATATATGTTACATATAAAATAATAGCAAAATGAATATGCAAACAAAATAATTGCATTATTTATAGAATTTCATACAACTTAAAAAAATTAAAAAAACGTTACAGAAGCTAACACAATTAATAGAAAGCTAACACAAATCTCAAATCATTACATTGTATAATAATAGCAAAACAGGTTGTATAAACACTACATGTGTTTGGCATTTAGAAAGAACTCTACCACAACCCCACTTAAACCCTAATGCATAATAAAAAGAAAACATAAGTCAAAAGCATAAACCATATTAAAATTGAATTAATAAAACAATTTGAACCCACAATTTGTACCTTTTGCATGTCAAACATTATATTTTTTCTTCCTATGATCCCTAACTTAACTATTGAAGGACCAGACACATTGTTAATAATGTGGTCAAATTTATATACAAGATCTACAATGTGCCTAATCCACATCTGTTTAGGCCTCTCAGTAGCCATCAACCAATTTGTAGCCTCACTGTTACTTTTTCTAATTTATGTCATAGCCTTCTCAAGCACAGATTCATTGTAGGTCTTTGTAACAGTCCAATACTGAGTTGAAAGCATCAGGGTTCTATATTTCAATTTGAAATTATTTAACAAATGGTTACAACAATAACTATAATCAATGAACATTTGTTACATATAAAATAATAGCAAAATGAATATGCAAACAAAATAATTACATTATCTACAGAATTTCATACAAGTTAAAAAAAATTTAAAAAATATAGTTACAGAAACTAACACAATTAATAGAAAGCTAACACAAAACCCAAATCATTACACTATAGTCATAGCAAAATAAGTTGTATAAACACTACATGTGTTTGGCATTTGGAAAGAACTTTGCCACAACCCCACTTAAACCCTAATGCATAATAAAAAGAAAACATAAGCCAAAAGCATAAACCATATTACAAATGAATTAATAAATCAAATTGAACTAACAATTTGTATCTTTTGCATATCATACATTATAGTTTTCTTCCTATCTTCCCTAACCCAACTATTGAAGGACTAGACACATTGTTAGCAATGTGGTCAAATTTATATACAGGGTCTACAATGTGCCTAGTCCACATCTATTTTGGCTTCTCAATGGCCATCAACCAATTTGTAGCCTCATTGTTACTTTTTCTGATTTGCGTCATAGCCTTCTACAACACAAACTCATTTTAGGCCTTTGTAACTATCCAATACTGAGTTGAAAGCATTAAGGTTCTATATTTCAATTTGAAATTATTTAGCAAATGGTTACAATAATAACTATAATCAACGACCATATGTTACATATAAAATAATAGCAAAATGAATATGCAAACCAAAAAACTATAGTATTTATCGAATTTCATACTACTTAAAAAAATTAAAAAATTGTTATAGGAGCTCACACAATTAATAGAAAGCTAACACAAATCCCAAATCATTACAATATAGAAATAGCAAAATAAGTTGTATAAACACTACATGAGTTTGGCATTTGGAAAGAACTCCTGCCACAACACCACTTAAGCCATATTGCATAATAAAAAGAAAGCATAAGTCAAAAGCATAAACCATATTAAAAATGAATTAATAAAACAATTTGAATCCACAATTCGTACCTTTTGCATGTCAGACATTATAGTTTTCTTCCTATTATTCCTAACCTAACTATTGAAGGACTAGACACATTATTAATAATGTGGTTAAATTTATATATAGGGTCTACAATGTGCTTAGTCCACATTTCTTTGGGCTTTTCAGTAGCCATCAATTAATTTGTAGCCTCACTTTTACTATTTTTGATTTGTGTGATAGCCTTCTTAAACATAAACTTATTATAGGCCTTTGTAATAGTCAAATACTGAGTTGAAAGTATTAGGGCTCTATATTTCAATTTGAAATTATTTAACAAATGGTTACAACAATAACTATAATCAATGAACATATGTTACACATAAAATAATAGTAAAATGAATATGCAACCAAAATAGTTACAATATTTATAGAATTTCATACTACTTAAAAGATTTAAAAATAGTTATAGAATTGAACACAACTAATAGAAAGCTAACACAAATCCCAAATCATTACAATATAGTAATAGCAAATTAGGTTGTAATAACACTACATGTGTTTAACATTTGGAAAGAACTCTGCCACAACCCCACTTAAACCCTAATGCATAATAAATCAAAAGCATAAGTTAGAAGCATAAACTACATTAAAAATGAATTAATAAAAATATTTGAACCCACAATTTTTACCTTTTTCATGTCAGACATTATGGTCAATGGATTCTTTTTCCATCCTGGGACAGATGCTAATGCATCATCTAAGAGGTTAAAAAAGAAACTTCTAAAAACTAATATATTCTAATTCCATCACTGCAAAAGCAATTGGGTACATTCCTTTGTTAGCATCAATTACTATAGTAGATAGTAGCACTCCCCATAAGGACCCATAAGGTGACAACCATCAATCCAAACCTTGGCATGCATCCTCTTACAAAACCTTTCTTCATTGCACCAAGGCAAAAAAAAAAAAAAAGCCCTCTTAAATTGAGGGTTTTTGTTTCCTTAGCAAGCTCAGGCCAAGCTGGCACTTATTGTATGATTATGCATGATTTCCCTTGTTATCCTCTTGCACCTTCCTCCTTGAACGATATAATTGTCTGAAATTACTTGCCTCTAAGCCAAATTGTTCCAACAGATCAAACTTCATATCAGAGTAACTCTTTCAAGGTCAACAACTAACTTAGATTCTAATTTCTTAGCTATCCAAGTTAATGTGGCATTGGAATTCTTAGTTATTCTTATGCAAGTATGAATTGGGTTGTATGTTTTGATCTTGCATGTCAATCTATTAGGTGTAAGGGAGGTATGAATACACCAAGAAAACCTCTCAGTAGCACACCTTATTGTCACCCTAGACTTTTCATTCTTAAGTTTAACAATCTCAAACCCTTCTTGTATTATAAAGTCCTTAAGAACTTCCCTAAATTCATAAACATGCTAAAATAGTTATCCTTTTTCTAATTTCACCCTTACATTAACTCCACAAGTAAATTGTTTTCCTGTCTACCTCTATCAATGTAAATCTCTTCCATATCTTCATTGGACTCCTCATGGACAATATTGTCATATTACTTAATTTATCACTACTATTTTCATTTTGTTTTTCTTCATCTACAACGTAGTTAGGATCTAATTTTGATTCTATGTCACTTTCTACTTCACTCTCACTTTCACCCCCCTCAAGTTAACCTTTTGGTTCCATTCTTCATAAGACTCACTAATCATAACTTCTTCCTCATCCACTTCATCATAATAAGTTCTCTAGGCACCACATTTTCTTTCTCAGTCAATGCATTCATAGTACTCAACTCATGCAATACCTTCTCAATCTCTAAAATTACATTAACATGTTCATTCCCTAATACAACATTAATTAGCAAGTTCATTCTCTACTACAAAATTAGCAGATTCATTCTCTATCAAATCTGTAGAATCATAAGAAGCATACACATCAATGTATATAGAGTTTTGGTTCAGATTGAACATATTGAGAATATCATTGTTATTCTTAATTTCCTTCCTTCAAACACCACCTCTACGAAGTTAAGAAAGATTGAATTTCATACCATGTTTAATGTCAGTATGAACTTCAGCCGCCACTTGCACATCATCTCAGAGGTAGAAATACAAATAGAGGTCAAGATCAGCGTCAGTAATTTGTTTAGGTTCACTACTGTTCCCCATAAAATGAAGTAGTATAACGTGAGTTCCATGTCTGGTACAACAAACTTAAGAATCACCTTGACAACTTAACATAAAAGCAACCATCGTAAAAACCAAATCAAAATTTCAACCAAACAAGCAAATTGAGATTCTTATCCAGAAGAATATTCACAATGGTCCTAAAAGTCCAAAACAAATGGGGAGCAAGAATGGTGGTCCTACGGTGGTCCCCCTTCAAGTTCTTCTTTTCTAGCTAGGAAGGGCTTTTTATGTGCTAAAGTTTTTCAATTTGGGGGATAATCTTATAGCATTTTAATACTAGTTAACTTCTCTTAACCCCATCTACAATAAGGGAGGTGAGTGTCAGGTTGCAAACAAGAAGGGAGTTGGGTGTAATTAGAGCAAACCTTAAGGGAGATCAATATAATTTAACATCATATATATGATTTTAGTGAGCTTTTTTATATCAATTTTTTTAATAAATTCATCTATGAAAGACGGGGCATTGACGTGACATTATTTTTGAGTTATTAATTTTTTCAAAGCAATACAGATAAGAAGTAAAGGCAAATGTGACTCAGATGACAATTTGACTTTTGTGTGGGCAAATTTATTTATAGTGTAAGAGTTCAAATCTTACTAGTAGCATATTGTGGTGAAGATCATGTTATGTGATATATGAGGAAACCAAATATAAGAAGAACAAATAAAAGGAAAATGAAAACTACGCTATGAAAAAGATTGACTACTTTACTTTCAATTAAGAGTTACAACAAAATCTCTGAAAGAGTGGTTCCAGTAACAAAGTATAGCTCATATTGAGCTTCTTATATATCTAAAATACCATCATATTTCTTTTCATCTTGAAAAGCAAGGTACATTAAAGCTTCTTAAACATGATTTGAAAGAGCAAGATATTTAGGATTCAATTTTTTAAAAAAGAGAAAAAAATATTTTTTTAATAAGTAAAAGAAATCTTTTTTTTAAAAAAAATTGAATTACGTTTGTTTCTATATTCTTATGCAATTGATTCTTAATTCTAATATAATTAAAGTAACTATTATAAAATAATTGTAAAAAAGCTCAAGAAACATAGAAGAATTAAAGAAGAAAATAGAGAGAATAAATGAGGTAACTGATTAATATCAAAAGAGTGTATGATAATAGACACCCAATGAGTATTTATAACCTAAGGTTGAGGTATTCAAAACTAAAACCAATTTTTATCTTTATCAGATACAATCCTCCGTATAATATAATCATAAGTAAATGATAACTTCAAACTTAAATAAGGGATAATAGTTGGACATCTACATTTCATAACACTTCTCCTTGGATGTCCACTAAGGATATGCTTCATTAAAACCTTACTAGGAAAAAACTCAATGGGAAAATCTTAGTAAAGGTAAAAGAGTACAATATTCTTTTTATGGGAGCTATCTCATTAAAAACCTTATCAAGAAAAATCCTATGGGACAAAGCCTTAATCAAGGAAAAAAGAGTACAATACTCTCCCCCTCATAATAGCATCTCTTAATATCTCTAAATTGATACATTTGCCCCTATTAGAAGCTTCACTTGAACAAATTTGTTGAATATTTTCTACTTACTTTCGAAGATCACATGCAAGGAAGGTGATGTGTGTGAAACAACATCATGTTTTATTCTTGTTTTGCATGCATTCTTGAGCATTTTAGGCATTTTAGTTTTCCTTTTTGGTTAGTTTTTCCTTTAGTTCGGATAACTGCGGTGTTTTTGGTGTTCTTGTGCAGGATTGGTGCCAAATTGGCCTTGGAATGGATGGAAAGCTTGCATGATTGAAGTTGGAGCTTTATGGAACTAATTTAGGGAAAGATAAGATAATTATCTACAAATTTCATGCAGACCTCAAAGGCCCAATCACACGTTTGAATAACTCAAATTGGAGTGAAGCAAGAACTAGGGTCTGATCGACAGCTTGACCTTTGTGTAATGTTCATGACATATCTCGAGCTACAAGTTGTCAAATAAGCTGAAATTTTGATGGTTGATAGTTAAGATCCAAATCTACAACTTTCATTTTGAGCACTTTTCAAGATTTGGACGTCTAATAAGTCATTTTAGGCTTGGAAGTAAGTTATCGAAGCGACCACGGCACGGCCGTGGTCTACACCACGGCCGTGGTTTGAAACTGCGGTGAAATCCCTCTAACTCGAACCAACCACGGCCTGGCCGTGGTGGCCACCTACGGCCGTGGTTCGGAGCGCATACAGCAATTATTGAAACTTCTATGCGAAGTTTGTGTTGAGGGGCCTAATTATTGACATTCTTAGCACGTTTTGGGAGGTGTTCTGACCTAGAGGCTTGACTACAACTCCTTGGAGGAGGAGCTAGTTCTAAAGGAGGCACA
Organism: Ormosia semicastrata; assembly: GCA_029884595.1. Lineage (NCBI taxonomy): Eukaryota > Viridiplantae > Streptophyta > Magnoliopsida > Fabales > Fabaceae > Ormosia > Ormosia semicastrata. The sequence continues at coordinate 3,163,817 of JAQQTO010000029.1, forward strand.
AAGGAGGCTTGGTTTCTTCATCTTCTTCTTCTTCTTCCATTGTTACGGGTTTGGGATGTTTTTAAGTTTGATTTCTGTTTCTTTCTTCTCTATGTACGAGTAGTTACTTTTGTTTCTAGGATTGGGCAATGCCCTTTGATACATTGATAATGATTAATTGACGTTGTTTTTCCCTTTTATTAATCTTGATTGTTCATTGATTCAATTCTTATTGCTTTTATTCATGTGAATTTGTTGGCCACTTATTTGCATCTCATAGGCATTTAGGGACGATCTTGAGAGGTGAACCTAAGTGTTGGAACCATTAGAATTGAACTTAAGGTCTAAATCACGAGAGTAGTTTTAGCCTTTCGAGGAATCAATGAATTACCACAAAGCGTAATGGGTTCAATTTAAATTCAATTACCACGAGAGTAGGAATTGGTTTAATTGAGCACAGATCTTGTATCTTGAGAGAGAACATTAACTAATTTAGGGTAATTCACCTTCAATTGAATTTGATTTAATAAAAGGGTTGTCAATTAAGATTTATCTTGTATCATTGTGGTACCCCAATCTTGGAAGTTTTCTTAATTCTGAAAACCCCATTCTTGATAACTTGCTGTTTTTATTCTAAATTCTGTTTTCTTAATTTTTATTTAATAGTTTTGTTACTAAGCTCTTATTAATCAACAATCTTATTTTCTCTTGTTTAATTTAATTAAGTTAATTAATTAATTGGTATTCATACATACAGTCCCTGTGGATTCGATCTTTTATTACTTGACGACGAAACCGTACACTTGCGGATTTCACGCATCAGAAGGTTATCTTCTTTAATATATCCTCTCTTCAATTAAGTTATGCAAGTATTGTCTTCATATAAATTTTGAGATTTCATCCTAAAAAAACAATCTACAAAATCTTGAACATATAAAATCGTTACTTTTAACCATAAACATTCAGGACTTGCTTCAAGAATTGCGATTATCTTAGCATGATTTGAAGAAATAGCCTTGTGAATATCTGTGATCTAGTTGTATCTTCACATGTAAATAAATAACCTATTTGATACCTTGCTTTATGTTGATCGGATAAATATCATTCATCTGTATAGCCAATTTAGTTGTGATATATATTAATATAAAATAACTACATATCAATCATTCCTCAAATATATCAAAGAATATACTCATTTTTATTCCCATAACTTATAGTCGGAAAGGAAATATCTCTTGCTAATAAAATTACAAGAAAATACTATATTAGATCATGTATAATTAGAAATATGTATAAGTGCTTCTTTACCACTAATTTATGGTACTTCAGGACTAAGGGCCTTTTTGTTTTCTTATTTAATGACCTAATAATCATTGGTATACTCAATAGATGTGATTTATCCATATAAAGTCGGTTAACAATATTTTCTATATAATGGACAAAAATTCTAATTGCTAAATGATCGATCTGTTGGTCAAGACAAACCTTTGTCCTACAAAAATCTTTATTTTTTTTAGATATTTCTTTAAATCTTCTATAGTTTTGGAAGAACTTCAGGCCAATCCAATACTATTCGACTCATCAATGTACATAACAACTATAGTAAATCCAGTTACAAATTTCTTTGGAAAATCACATGGACAAATAGGATTTTGTTAAAAAATTAAAATAAATGTATCTACAATTCCTTGGAATAACATAATGCATACAAACCAACACTAATTCCAAATAAGAAAGTTCAATATGATAATTAAAAGAACATAAATAATTAGCACATGTAAATCAAATTCATTGTTGTTGATATATTTAATCCTTTGAAGATTTTCATGTAGATACCATTCCTGGGTGAACCATAAAATGCAAACAACAACATCCATTAGATATATACTTAGCCTTCTATATGCAAATAACCTTATCATAATATAATTGTATCCACCACTGAAAAGTAATCTTCTTCGTAGTTAATATATAGTCTTTGTGAGAAATATTTTTTCAAGGATCGTGCTTCATATCTAACAACATCATTTTTCCTCATTTAATTTTCACATAAGCATCCATTTGAATCCTATAAACATTTTCATCTTCTAGGGGTTCAGACTTCAAGTCCATTAAAACCTCTTTTGGGGTTCAAACTACATGTTCAAAATCCTCACATTTTGCAAGTAAGTTTAACTTTTTCCTGCAAAGCATTTTTTATTTTGACCAATCATTTCAACGTCAACATTCTTTGACGATTCTAATTTCAAGATCCTTGTTCTTATAATATTGTGCACTACATTATATTCAAATATGTCTACATTTATTTTCATTTGATTCCATCTTTTCCCATATAAACATAGCTCGTTGAGATCTCATTATTTTCTCTCTGTTAGGTACTTGAACTTGATATGGCGTTTGAACTATTTTAGAAGTTTAGACTACTTCAAGAGTCCTAATTATGTCTCTAACCTCTTTATCAAGAGTATTCTCTTTAGGATTGTTTGGCTCCTTAACAATATCTTTTGCTCCCTTTCTTTTTCTAGAATTTTTATTTTGGAATTGGTTGATCAACCTCGCTTCTGGCATGCCTTTCATGTATGGACCATCTACAACTAGTACGGGATTTAGTTATCCCTTTTTGTAAGAATGCATTCGTTAATTCATTTGCTATCCTTTAAAAAAGTATTATCAATTGCCTTGTTCGAGGATCTAAATTATATTATGGTGATGCATTTCAAATAATTTTATTTTTCAGCTACTTATTCTCTCACCCTCATGTTGGAAACATTCGTATCCAACATATAATCCCAACTTTTCTTTGGGGACCCATTATAATGTGATGTGGTGGAGAAATTGTGACTATATCACACATATGAGAATTCTTATATGGGATATATTTGGCTTATGACCAAAATCTAATTGTAGAGGGGACGATTTACAATAAATTGTTTGCCTTATACTAACAAATGTTGTAGCATGTAAAATAGCATGCTCCCAAGCAAAATTGAGAATTTTGTTTTCATAAACTATTATTTTAGCTATCAATTAGAGGCATATGAACACAAGCGATAAGGTATTCAATATTCATACTAATGGCCATACAATAATCATATTTACCAACATTGTCAAAACAAGATGTCTTAATTACATTATCTGAAAATTATGTTTTTAATTGAATAACTTGCACAACTAATCTCGCAAACGTCAGATTGTGAGTAATAATAAACACACATGTGACCATCTTATAGATACATCTATTAAAACCATAAAGGACCATTTCACATGTGTAAATGCTTAGTTCATAAAAATTTTAATGATAACAGAGTCATGACAAAGACCAAGTCCAAAGGAAGCTACAATATATAGTTTTTTAAGACTTAAGATCTTTTAGTAAGAAACAATCTAAGATATCTCAAAAAGTTAAAATGATTTTCTGAAAATTCCATCATGAAACTTTTTAGTTGGGGGTTGCTGGTTTGAAAACTATAGATGGTTTTAAACAAAATCATGTTTTAATCTTGGATTATGAAAATCGTGTTTGAATCTCTAAAAATTCCAAGTTCTCTATGTTAGAATGATTGTAATCTCCTACAAGAACTTAGTAATCCATTACAAGCATTTTACAAAGTTTGTAATTGATTACCATGAGCTTGTAATTGATACAAGCATGTGAAAACTTGTTTTTCTCAAAATAGAGGCTTAGTAATTGATTACCAAGCATGGTAATTGATTACCAAGCATGGTAATTGATTACCACAAGCTCCGTTCTCAAAACAAAAGTTTGGTAATCAATTACCACAAGCCCAAGAATAGTTTTTTCAAAGCTGGTAATCGATTACCATATTTTGTAATCGATTACCAAGTTTTTCAAAGAACCTAGAATGCATTTTAAGATATGGTAATCGATTACCATATACTTTTAATCGATTATCACACCTTTGAAACTAGCAACGACTAATTTTCAATGCATTTAATGTTGTAGAAACTTACTCTAACATATCTATTTCATTAATAGACTATAAATACAAGCCTTGAGACACTTAATGCTAGCTTTTGAACATCTAACAACTCATTCCTAAGCATTTAATTCGAGCTTTAATTCTTTCATTCATTTTTTTCTGTTTTCATCACTTTGAAATATCTTTGAGAGCTTCATAGTGCTTCAATTTGTATAATTCACTTTTGTGAGAGTTTCAATCCTTTATTTATCTGATTTCCTTTTTAAGAAGGTGAGGTATCCCTCAAGAGAGAAAATGGTAAGGCATCCCTTGTAGTGAGGCTCAAACACAAAGGGTGAGGATCCCAAAAGTGTTAAGAGTGCTCTTAATTGTAAAGGTTGTAAGCACCTGTTGATGCTTGAAGTTTAGTGGATAAATCTCTGGTGAATCACTTGAGGACTGGATGAAGGTCACAATGAGTGACTGAACTGGTATAAATTTTGAGTTTGCTTCTCTTTACTCTATCTCATTTACATTTGAACTTTGATTGTTATATGCTTTATTGAATACTTTACATCTTGGCTGATTTATTGGTGTGAGAAGTACTCATTCTCATCTATCTATTCATCTCTAACAATTAATAACTTTAACAAAAATTGATAAACAAATGTTTTTGAAAAAGTTTGCAATTTTTTTTTACAAATTCAATTCACCCCCTCTTGAGTTTGAAGTCACTTGGTAACAACATGGTGAATTAATCGGTCACATATATAACATTAAAAATGTTCTAGAAACTTAGGAGATTCAACTCCAATTTTAGCTGATGATGACCTTATAATCTACTTACACGTAGCACAAGAAAACTTATTACACTGAAGAATCTTCTAGTTCTTTAATAGATATCCAAATGAATTCTCAATAATATTTTTCATATCATTATTGATCCACAACTCAATTGAGTAAGAAAAAAAGAATTAACAAATGTCAAGCAAAGGCTAGTTCCTTCGTTTCTAGGGGAGGAACTCTTTAAATCTCACTTTTACATCTTTCTTGGCAATTACAATAACAGTAGACTTTTTTACACATGTATCAAGTGCCTACTTGAGTTATTAATTTCTAGCTAACTAATTATTATTTACATTTTAGTTTAAAAACCTTTCGTATTTTGCACTCATTTCATTTTGTTCGAAAATAACCTTGTCCTACAAGTTAAAGGCCAGGAAATTGATCTGGTCATATCAAGTAATAAAACCTTTGAACTAGTAAACATAAACTTCTACTTTCCAAGAGCATAATAAACTTCTGATTTAAAATAGCATATACTTCAATTGTATTCGAAGTGATATAGACCGGAATAAAAGCGAAAAAAACCTTTATAATATAGTTTTCTTATTTGAAACAATGTGGCCCTCAATCATCTTTATACTATCATTAAATGTATTAATATTAATTTCACCAATAATTCAAAATATTCAATGCTCTATAACTATGAATCTTGCTAATACAATTGCTTATAAACCTATGAATTACTAAAGCATATTTCATTAGAGGCAATAACATAAATATAACATGAAAAGAACAAATAGTACACCCTTTCATTGATGGTAAAACATGAAGAAAAAGACATTGTTGAGCAACTATTCGATCAAGAAAATAACTTTTTTCTAGTGGTGCCTCATGATTTAAATGTGAGGTCACTCAAGCATGTTGTTTTTGACGAGATCGTTTAGAGTAAGATAATGATATTTTCAATCCTTCATATAGAAGGCAGCAAAGAAAATTCATTATTTTCTTGATTTGACTATATTTCCAAGACCCATATAGAGTCAATATACAAATTTCAATCTAAATGTCTAGTTCTTCTAAATTATGTTATAATTTTTCATATAAATATTGACGAAAGAAAATCATTGAATTTTATGTAATCTTATATGGATGTTTGATTTAATTTCTTTCATTGTGTCAAAATCAATGAGCCACATATTATATGTTGTTTCCTCCATTATTTATCAAAATCAACAAATTTAATGTAAGACAAAACACATTAATTTAAGAATATTTGAAAATTAATAGTCATGAATGAAATACAAAAGATATTTCATATAGAAAAGAACCTGAAAAAAGTCATTACAAAAAATGAAGTCATAAATTAGATTAATTAAAAAAAGTGAAAAGAAAACGTTACTCTTCAATAAAAACTCTACATATTGATCAATTCATAATTCAAATGATAGAGACTCATACTGATAATGTATCATAAAATAATTATAAAAGGCTTAAGGGACATTGAAGAACTAGAGAAGAAAATAAAGAGAGTAAAACGGTAAATGATTAATATTAAAAGAGTGTATAACAATAAACAGCTAATAAGATATTTATAACCTAAGATTGAGGTATTCAAAACTAAAACCAATCTTTATCCTTATCAAGTACAATTCTCCCTATAATATAATTCTTATCAAATAGTAAGTTCAAATTTAAATCATGATAAAATAATAGTTAAACATCCATGTTTCATGACAGTAATCCAATATATCTATATAATCTCAAATACCTATACCAGAAAAACAGTCTCAGAATAAACTTACAATAAATAATATTTTTTTAAAAAATTGTTATCTAGTGTCATTTGATACACCATATTGACATATTCCAGTTTAACATGATTTTTTTAATTATCTTTTGAATCGCAAAAGAAAATTTACAACAAAGCATAGTTATTTCTCCATAATGAAATAATCGTTATTTTAAAAGATAAATTTATTTTTTTAATGTAGCTATTATATTGTGAACTGTGATTATTTGGCATTATTTCGCCGCCATTCTCGCAACCGTACATGGCGAGAGCATCTCCAAGATGGTGCATTCGGCGCTCGACACCGAGGGCAAGATCCGCTGTGCTGATAGTTAGTTCGCGGTGGAGGTGCATTTCGTCAAGTACCAGGTGGGCATTCATGCGTTCCAATTTGCTGCCGAAGATGGTCGAAGCTGCCGATGAAGGGGCGGCTAGCCTCGCTCCGGTGGCGTAGACTGCGAGCGAGCAACAAGAGGAACTTCAGTAGAAGCAGTCAAGCAGGAAGAATCTCATTCTCAAGTGAAAAAGGATCCATTTGCATCAACTGATGCCATTAACAAGTAAAAGGAAGCAATGATTGTCATTTCTTCTTTTGCTTATTATTTGATTTCGGAGAGATGCCATTAACAGGACCCATTCGATTTTTTTTTTTTTTTGAGTAAACCTCCGTTCTTTAATTATAAGGTCTGATTATAATCAGTTCGTGATTTTAAAAAATTATTATTTTAGTCTTTAAAGTAAGCATCAATTATAGTAGTTACGAAATTGTAATTCATTAGCCAAATAGATTCTAAAAATATATGAAATTTAATAATTCTATAGATTAATATATGATATAGATTAATATCATCGATATCTATAAATTTAAATATTAGAATAGTAATATCTTAAAATTAGAAATTAATGTGATTGATGCTTATAATTTAAGAGAGTAAAATGGTAGTATAATATGTTTCTTTTGTTTATCATTTGATTTGGGGGAAATAGCCTTGTAGCTTGTTGGAAGAATGGATGATTATGATGTAATTAATCTGCTTCAATTTTTTAATATATTAATATGTTTTTTTAGTATTATTAAATGTATTAATAAAGAAGCAAATAAAAATATAAAACAACGGTAATGATTTTGACACATGGTGCACACAGATTTTGTCATGTCACTTAACGAAGGAGAGGCTTGCTTATGACACATAAAAGCACTAACTGCAATAATTGGTATAGATTAGGAAATAAATTAGAAGATTTGGTAGTTTGTGGAGAGTGTTTGTAAGTGAGTAAAAGTTTAAGAAGATTATATGTCATTTTTCTTACAAAAAAAAATATTAGATGTATTTAAAAAAAAGTAAAAGATTTTAATATATCCGACAATATATATATATATATATATATATATATATATATAAAAGGTTGGTAAAAAAATTATTAATTTTTAATTTATTTAATCTATTCATATAAAAATTAATCTAATCAATTTAATTAAAATAATATATTTTATTATATTAGATCTAATGAATTAAATTTAGTTATGGATAATTAGTAATTCAACTAAAACATCCATTGGATATCTAATTAAAAACTAATTCAATGGATATCTAATGTATTTTGTATTTTTTTTTTCAATATTTTTACTTTCACTAAAGCACAAGAGCTGATAGCACAAAGCGTTGAGTTTCAAAATTTTTAAAGATAATTTTTTTAGAGAGAGGACAGAATTTTCTTAGAGAGGGAAACATTTTTTAGAGAGAGAATGAAAATTTTAGAGAAAAAAACATTTTTTAGAGAGAGAATGAAAATTTTGAGAGAAAAAAATATTTTTTAGAGAGAGAAAGAAAATTTTTAGAGAAAAAAATATTTTTTAAAAAAAGAATAAAATCTTTTAGAAATAGATATTTTTTTTAAATGAAAGGATTGAATATCCATCCATCCAATCCATTAACATGGATTAATAGATAGATTGGATATTTATCCATTAAATTGAGTCATGGATGGATTGGATAAGTATTAAGCATTTTGTAATGGATCTTAAATAGATTGATGGTTTATTTTGGATCCATCTATTATGATTTAATACAAAATCAAACTAATTCATCCATTTGTCACACCCCTATATATATATATATATATATATATGGTGAGAGTAGTGAATCTTGACAATTAAATCTTATATGAATGGTCAAGATTAGAACATAAATGCATGTGACTTTTTCAAGTGATCACATGACTTTTAAGTAACTTTAATCTTGATCATTCATGTAATAATCGTATGGTCAAAATTTACTCCTATCACCCTCTCATAATAAAAACTTCTTTCACTAGATACACACACACACACACACACACACACACTCCCATGCCCTGTCTTAAACTAATAGATTGAAGTATTTTTAAATAATTCTCATTCTCTTTAGGCAGGTTGGTAAGGTAGCAACTCAACAAGAGATCGAGAGAGTGAAGACTTTCTTCGTTCCCAATTGATCAAAGTCGTCTTTCTTATTGACCATTAATACTCATTAATTTTTCCATTCTTACTCTGAAACTTTTTAAGCATAGAACTTCTATTTTTTCCTTAAGCAAGTGGTGGAGCTTTTATTTATTTATTATGTACTTGTTATTCTTTTTTTTTTTGTCTTTATTGCTTTTCTCCGCTATAGGTAACATATTTTTTTATTTTTAATTATCTATTTTTTTCCATGATCTCCTTTGTGGGATTGATATTTAAAGATATCTAGTTGTTGTTATCTTTATATGTATTTACTCCCGCATAAAGTCATTCATACTATACACAAGAACACTTCCGTATAATGTCACAGGTGGGTGTTATACTCACATGTGACATAATGTAACATATTGTCATAGGCAAGTGTTATATTATGGGTGCTCAAAAAATATTTTTGGTAACTGTTCTGAAATAAATTCAGAGGAGTACCTGAAATAGGCACGTATTGATGATTGAAGGTGGACTCTTCTGTGGCACAGCTGCGACAGTAGTGGTGCGAAGGGTGAGTACCTACAAAAGGCACTCCGACACTCAAGTTAGACTATGCACATATTAGGCAGTCTGTATATTAGAAGAAATGCATACCTTTGAGAACTGACATAACATATATAGGAGTGTCTTAGGATGAGTGCAATCTGCATTAAATGCAGGTATTTAGGATTAGAATTCATTAGGAATTGTGATCCCTTTTAATTAATTTCTCTATTTATGTGAGATATAATTAGCTTTCATATCCATCAAAGATACTTAGGAGATTTATGCCTAATAAATAGGTAGATATACTCGTTAAGATAATGCGTACTAATATCTGGGTATTATTCTGGTGGGCTGGATTGCTCCTGACTGATAACCCAAAATCTCGGTTCAAAACAGTTGCCCCCAGTTTGACGTTTAGATGGGACAGCTAAGTGTCAAGGTACCCATGTTTAGTAGGAGCACACAACACGTAGTGAACAAAGGGACTAGAGTTAAACTTAATGTCGGATCTCACAATGTTTTCAAAAGGACCGAGGTCTGTGATATATCATAGTATTCCTCCAAGGTTGACGTGTAAGGCTGGGGTCTGAGTCGGATCACTCTGCTTACATTGTCATTCCGTCGTCCGAGGTGTCTCATGCGTTGCCCCCATGTGTTCGGGGGGTCTCGACCATACGTTGAGTGAATTCTTGTCGCGATGTCAACGACGGACCAGTTGGGTGTGTGTCGGGTTGACTCGTGGGATAAAATTCCAAATCATGGTCCAGAACAATTGCCATCTGCTCGACGTTTGGCCAGTATAGCGAAATGACAAGTCTTGATGCCCTCGGGCAACGGAATTCGTGCTTTACTTGAAGCTGTAATCTGTGCTTCTTCGTTGGGTTATGAGCTCTAATTTAGAGGCGTTTGCATCGTAGTCCGGACAAGGTCCATGTGTTAGTTGGCCATAAGTGGTTAGGTTCCGCAGAATGAGCCAGAATTGTTTCCGTTGTTTACTTCTTTTTCTATGGTCCTTACCAGGTCTAACGCCCATTGTGTTGCTTTTCACAACCATTTTATGGACTTAGGAACATTTCTAATCGAGGGGAAACCACGGTCCAAGGTCCATCACCAATTGCTTTGGCATTTAGGATCCTTCTTAACCTTGGTATAGAAACTTTGTTTGGGGTCCGTCACCAACTATTTGGCGTTTAGGATCCCTCTTAGGACTTAGACATAAAATAAACCTTGTCCGAGGTCCATCACCAACTATTTGGCCGTTTAGCTTTTAAGTTTAGGATCCCGTCACCAAATAATTGAGCGTTTAGGATCCCTCTTAGGACTTAGGCATAAAAAAAACTTTGTTCATGGTCTGTCACCAACTATTTGGGTGTTTAGGATCCCTCTTAAGACTTAGGCATAAAAGAAACCTTGTCTGGGATCCGTCACCAACTATTTGGGCTTTTAGGATCTCACGTGACTTTGGTATAAAAACTTTGTCCAAGGTCCATTACCATTTGTTTTGATAGTTAGGATTCCACGTGACTTTGGTATAAAAACTTTGTCTAGGGTCCATTACCATTCACTTTGGTATTTAGGATCCCTCGTGACTTTGGTTTAAGTGGTTCTTGCTAGGGTCTTTTATGTTTACGATTTAGTGTGCAAATTTTCCCAAGACTTGAGATTTTTCTACTGCACAACTTGTTTAACGTAAGACAACTCTCGGTGGGTACTGTAATGGATTATGCATGGATTTCACTATCTATGCTGCTAATAACCACTTGATAGTTTTAGTTAAGTATCGAGGTTTTGTGACTCATGACCAACCCTCTGAGAAGGGTTTGGTGGGTTGCCCTCTTAACCTGGAACGTAAGGCACTTCCTGATCCCATTGGTGGCTCCCCGTTTAACTGTCTAAGGTGTGGCTCACATGGGCACAGGTTAAGATCCTTGAATACGCTACTTGTCCCCAGTGGGTGGTCAAGTGGATTCCTCTGTTTGGCCGTCTAAGGTGCGGCTCACATGGGCACGGGTTAAGACCCTTGAATTGCTACTTGCCCCCAGAGGGTGGTCAAGTGAATTCCCCTGTTTGGTCGTCTAAGGTGCAGTTCACATAGACACGGCTTAAGACCTTTGAATCACTACTTGCCCCTAGAGGGTGGTTAAGTAGATTCCCCTGTTAGGCCGTCATGTATAACTAATCCTCTTCGGACCTTGTACTCCTCGGATTTCGCTAAAGTGTGGCAACTTTACGGGTTGTGTCTGGCCAAAGTACCTGTGAATTCGAGGTCTTCTAATGGAACAAATGAACTTGCTTTGGGCTTTGTGAGAAGGTCATCCGTATTTGTTGTGTGGGATGATATGTCGTATCTCAGGGCCAACTTTTATTTCCTTCTGGGAGACCGACCTTGCATCCTGTTTAATAGATAAACGATGACAGATAGAAGCGGGGTCTAACCCAGGCATATCGAAGGACGTCCAGGAAAAGAGGTATTTGTTTTTCTGCAAGAGCTCCATAAGCTGGCATTTCTCCTAGTCTTCTCGATTTGCGCCTATTTTGGTGACTTGGTCAGGCTTGTCACCTAGGTGGGTGAAAAAATTTCTCCTTCTGGCTGGTGTCTGGGGCCCTGAATTTGTTCTCTAACATCTAGCTCGGTCATAAGGATGTTAACTTGATCCATAGTTGGGCTAGACGTACGTGTTCTTGCTTTCTTAGGAATCTTATAAATCTTAAGGTTCTCATTATAACACTTGCGTGCTGCGATCTGATTGCCCTTGACTGTGGCCACCTCATTATTCTTGTTAAGGAATTTCATGGCTAGGTGAGCGGTGAACACTACAGCAGCAATGTCGTTTAGGATAGGTCGCCCCAGAATAATGTTGTATGCAGACGGGCAGTCTACGACCAAAAATCTAACTTTGAAGATTCTGTAGACTTTGTTGTCTCTGAGGGTCAGGAATGTTTCAAAATAGCTCACCGGGTGATTTTCTCTCCAGAGAAACCAGTGAGCTCACTCTCATAGGGGGTTAAGGCGGACATAGAGAATTCTAACTTTTCGAAACCATGAACAATATGTTTGCTGAGCTACCTTGATCCACGAAAATACGTCGGACCTCGATATTAGATATTATTCCGGAGATGACGAGTAGATCATCGTGATCCCAGATAATATCGTCGTAGTCCTTAGTGGTGAAAGAGATCGGTGGTTCTTCCCTATCATTAGCATAAGGCCTGTGCACAGAGCCAGAGACACTCAATACCATAGTCCGTAGTGCTTTCTTCTGGGAATTACTGGATGAACTTCCTCCTACAAATCCTCCAGGATAGTACTGACTAGCTGATCTGTCCTGTTGGCCCTGTTTTAAGTATCCTGGTTCCAATCCTGTCGGTTGTCAGTATCACAGCTAGGCAAAGTCAAGGATTTTCGAGTGGGGCTGCAGTTTCTTTTCCTCTGACATGGAGTCGGACTTTGCCTTAGACTGCGACTACGTCTCCGATCCCTCTGTCTTCTGCGACTCTCATTGTTGCAGATGCTGCTGATGTATTTTTGTAGTCGTCTCTACTTGATTAAGGACTCAATGACATCGTAAAGCTGGTAACAGTCTTGTATTTCATGGTCATAACTTTTATGTCACTTAAAGTGCTTTGAATAATCCTTCTAAGACTGTTTCTTTAGAGGGGGCAGCCTCTTAATATCCTAGAACTCAGTCTGAAGCACCTCCCTCATAATGGTTTCGCGTGAGGCCTTCAAAGGAGTGTAATCAGAATATTTAGGCCGATCTGCATCGCCTTTAGAGGAGCTTCGAGGTTGGTTAGAGTTTCAGTTATTTTTCTAGTGAGTGGGCTCACCTTTTTCCAGATTCTCTTTAGCCTTAGTGATTTCTTCTAATTCGATATATTTCTGATAGCGCTAGTAAAGTTCATCCAAAGTCTTTGGCTTTCTTTTTGCTAAAGACCGGAAGAAGTCTGAATCAGTCTGGTGGCTACTCCGAGCATAGTGAAGGGTAATCCTGTCATCCAGATTTTCTATATAAATGCAAGCTTCGCTGAACCTCTTGATATATTCACGAAGGGGCTCATTACACCCTTGGCGAATTCCAGAAAGAGAATCAACCGACTTGGGTCGCTCCTTGGCGGTGGTGTAATATAGTAGGAAGCGTTGAGTGAGATCATTCCATCCGGTGACAGATTTCGCTCGTAAAGTTTCGAACTAGTGGAGGACGCCTTTCTTTAAAGAGAGGGGGAAGACGCGACACAGCAACTCTGAGGATCCCCCATGGAATTACATAGGCTGGGTGTAGGCGTCTAAGTGTTCCTGAGGGTCCATTGTCCCATCATAGGGCTCCAAGTTGGAAGGAAACTTGAAGTTTCTTAGGACTCTATACGCCATTAATTCATCTGAGAGGGGCTATTGTTGACCGGTAGGGGCTGGGCTGTTGTTTCCAACAGCGTTACTGGCTTTGTCATGTTGCGGCCTTCTCTGGTTGTGGGCCGCATTCCGCCTTCCGTTATCATTCTCTTTGTGCACAAATCTCTCAAGATTTTCTAGCCGATGGCGGTGGTCGTCCATCTGACGTCGTTGGTTGTTGATCAACGCTGTTTGTTAGCATAGTTCTTGAAGGCAGTTTCTTGTCATTTCGAACTGGATAGCTTCCTCATGGTGAGACTTATGATCTGCGTCGTTATTCGAGAGCCCTAGGTGAGCATGCACGAGGATTCTGGGCCCTTGAACAATATTGTTAGCTCCTTCACCATGGAACACGAGTCTCTCTCAAATGGGGACTCTTCGCGAGGGGTGAGTGCTCTTGGCAGAACATGAAGTCACATGCCCTTCATTAAGAGTCTCAATGATAATTGCCCGGCTCCTAGCAGTGGAGGTTTCAGCATGCACTGGTGGTGCGACAGGTTGAGGATCGCATTGCGCCGCCAGGCCCTGTCCTTGACCAGGGGCAGCGTGTGCAACACCTTCTCTTCTTGAACGTTGTCTTGTGCTCACTGTGGTTGAATAGGAATAGAAGTTTATCGTTTCCCACAGACGGCGCCAATGTTCTGAAATACATTCAGAAGGATACCTGAAATAGGCATATACTGATGATTCAAGGTGGACTCTTCTATGGCACAGCTGCAACTACAGTGGTGCGAGGAGGTGGGTACTTGCAAAAGACACTCCGACACTCAAGTTAGACTGTGCACATAGTAGACAGTCTATATATCAAAGGAGATGCATATCTTTGAGACCTAGCATAGCATATATAGGAGCGTCTTAAGATGAGTGCAATTTGTGTTAAATGCAGGTATTTAAGATTAGAATCTGTTAGAAATTGTGATACCTTTTAACTAATTTTTCTATTTATGTGAGATATAATTAACTTTCATATTCATTAAGTATACTTAAGAAATTTATGTTTAATAAATAGGTAGATATATTCATTAAGATAATGTGTAGTAATATTTGAGTATTATTCTACTGGACCAGGTTGCTCCTGACTAATAATCCAAAATCCCGATCGAACAATAACATTTCCATTTGTAAAAATAGATAAACTACCAATTAATTGTGATCAGTTGATTATATTTATTATAATAATTTTATTTGAACATAATTTTTGTTACATTATTCTTACCCCATTTTTTTAGTAATAAAAACATAAAAAACACACATTTCAACATACTATTTTTCTACTTTTATTTTCCCAATAAAAAAGATGTAAGAACATGAGCAAAAAACATCTTAATTATTATGAAAAAATGTTAGAAAGTGATGTGTATCTCAGATATGTTTAAAATAAAAATGTACAAAAAATGAAGATAAAATTAGATATAATTAAACAATAAAAATTATACAAATGTAAAATAATATGAATGAAGTATTTATTACTAGAATTACTCCATTATTTTAACCTCTAAACCTATGCCATACTTCTTCTAACAGCAATTACTAAAACTATGATGCTGTTCACTCCATTAACTGCGAGGCCAAAGACTGCAGTATAGAGCTGTAAAGCACATCTTCTAATGAAGAAAAGTAAGCTATACGAGAATGGGGGCAAAAAGAAATATATACATGTAAATACGTTTTATAAGACCAAGGTATCTTCCATGGCTTCTGCATCCATTTTGAGATTACAAAAGCAAGTTGTTGTTTCTGCATTCTGCTTATATGGTGAAGTAATCAACGTATAGGTAGTGTTTGAAATTAATTAAAATTAAAAAAATTTGATTTAATTTGATTTAAAAATTAAATTTTATATTTAAAATTTATTAAAAAATAAAATTTAAATTAATTTAAAAATTAAATTTTGTATTTAAAATTTATTAAAATAAAATTGATTTGATTTGATTTTATTATTTTTTTTTTATTTTTAAGAGATATTAAAAAATAATTACTAAAAATAAAATAATTTATATATTTTAAATCAAATTTAATTTTAATAAAACTTATTTAATTTTATAAATTTTTTAAATTAAAATAAATAAAATATATAAAATTTTAAAAATTAATTTATTTTTTATTTTTAATATTTTAAACATAAAATTTAATTAGATTTGATTTAGAAATCAAATATAGTACTTTTACATTTTTTACATTCTAAACACAGTGATAGGAATTCATATTCCAGTACTCTCCATTCCTTGTCTTCCGATCAGCATGGCCCCATGTAGCTTCTTCTCCGTTCTGCTCAACTATACCACCATCTGCACTTGAAATAGCAACTTTTCTCCAGTTGCACCAAATTCTCAACATTATATAGAACATTGCTAAACATATCACTGTGGAAGTAAAGACAATGGCAACTATGATTGCTGCCACTTCTGTGCTTGACAGCTGCATTTGCTCCTTCCCCGTAGATTTTGAGCACAATACTAATGGTGGGCCACACAAGCGGTCATTATTCAGGAAGGAGCTTAGTGGGAATCCTGAAAAGGTTGAAGGAATCTGGCCTTGAAGATGGTTATTTGAGAGATTTAGCACATGCAGGCTGGTAAGTTTACCAAGTGAAGGAGGAACTTCTCCTTGAAGTTGATTAAAAGAAAGATCAAGTCTTTCTAGCATCATGAGATTTCCAAGAGATGATGGAATCTCACCAGAAAACAGGTTTTCACTCAAGTCCAATATGACTTGCAACTCATTGACCCCTCCTAGCTCAACTGGTATAGTGCCTGTCAGGAAGTTTTCTGAGAGCCTGAGCTCATACAGCTTTGTGCATTGCTGAATTGTTGAAGGAATGAGGCCAGAGAGATTGTTCCTTTGCAAATTGAAGACATTGAGAGAAGTTAGATTTCCAATCTCATAAGGGATTTCACCTGAGAGATTGTTGTGATTGAGAGAAAGCTTAAGTAATTTTGAGCAGCCACCAAGCTCAGCAGGTACCCTTCCATGGAAGGTATTGAATGAGAGATCTAGCTCACCAAGTTCTTGTAAGCTTCCCAACCATGGAGACAGTTCACCAGTGAATCTGTTATTATTCAGCAGAAGGTGCTCAATTTTCTGACATTTTGAGAGTTGAGGTGGCACATCTCCAGTTAAATTGTTGAATGATAAATCAAGAAAGTTTAGCTCAGTAAGCTGGCCAAATTCAGAAGGAATGCTTCCTGTAAGGTAATTGTGTGCAAGTCGGAGACGGATAAGATCTCTAGAGTTGGCTAGAATTGAAGGGATGGGACCTGAGAAGCTGTTGTTAGTCAAGTCCAAAACAGTCAGAGAATTTGAGCCAGTGAGAGGAAAGATACTTCCACTGAACTTGTTGTGGGAAAAATTAATGATTTTGAGGTTTTTGAGAAGAGAAAGTGAACCTGGGAGAGGTCCTTCGAAGGAGTTGTTGTAAAGGGTAATGGTACTAAGTTCTGAAAGGTAACTGAATGTGGGTGGTATGGAACCTGACAAGTTATTATCTGCTAATGCCAATAACTGAAGCCTTTTACAGTACCCCATGCTTGGTGGGATTGGACCTGACAAGTCATTCTGCCTTAAATGGAGAACAATCAAGTCCTTGAGCTTACCTATAGTTTCTGGAATGGGGCCTGCCAAATGGTTTCCAAAGAAGTCAATTTCCCTTAAGCTTGTGCAGTTTGTTAACTCTCTTGGTATAGGTCCAGACATCTGGTTATCATAGAGGTAAATGGTGTTCAATCTCTGCAGCCTCCCAATCTCCTCCGGGATTTTTCCTGTAAAAAAGTTACCAAACAAGAAGAGACTTTCCAAGCTACTAATATTTCCAATTTCAGGAGGTAGAGATCCAATGAAGCTGTTGTTGTTGAATACAAGATCTGTGAGGTTCTGTAGTTTGTCCAGGCTGGATGGTAGTTCTCCTTCAAAGCTGTTATCAGAAAGGTCCAACTGTTGGATTGAGTAGCAGTTGAGTAGCTCCAATGGAAATCTGCCAGAAAGCTTATTCCGAGCCAAGAATAGTTGCTGAAGTTTTGAACCACTAAAGCAGAAGTTACTTGGAATACTACCTGTTAAACCATTATCAGACAGAACCAGAGTTTCAAGATTTTGTAATTTGATATTAAGGAGGCTTAGTGATCCAGAAAGGTTGTTTTTGGATAAGTCAAGCTTCTGTAGCTGCCTCAAACTGTTAAGCTCAGACGGAATTTCCCCATTCAGTTTGTTTCCAAGCATATTCATGTATGTCAAGTTGGAGAGAAGACTCAAGGCTGTAGGAATTGATCCAGATAGACTGTTATTGGCCAGATTCAGAATTTTCAATGATTTGAGAGACCCCATAGAGGAGGGTATGTCTCCTTCAAGCATGTTGTTTGAAGCTGCAAAATTTTGGAGCTCTTTACAGCCTTGAATCTCTTTTGGTATGAGGCCACTAAGATTGTTCACTTGTAAATCAAGAGATATTAGATGCTTCAAGTTACCAATCTCAACTGGTATGCTTCCATTTAAGTTGCAGTTGGCTAGACCCAACACTGTCAACTCGCTCAAGTTGCCAATACTAGGTGTGATTTCACCTGTCAGCATGTTATCTCCTACTCTAAGAACTTGCAACTTATTCAAATTACCTATCTCTACAGGAATGTTACCAGAGAGATAATTTGAGTACAGTTGCAGTATCCTTAGATTTTGAAGCTTCCCAATCTCAGAAGGGATGGAACCAGAAAGGGAATTTGAAGACAAATCAAGTGTCTGAAGAGAAATGAGGTGACTGAACTCAACTGAGATGGAACCTGATATGCCTGAACCAGACAGATTCAGGCCTACAATATGTTTTTGATCAATTGCACATGTTAGTCCATTCCAGCTGCAGATATGATTTGTTGGAGACCAGTTGCTCAGGGCTCCTAATGGATCAACCAATTCTGATTTAATTCTTAGAAGCCAGTAAGATTCTGTTGTATTATCGCCTAGAGTTGCAACAAGAATAGCATGCAGTATGGTCAATAACAGAAAGAAATGGCTCATGCAAATAGAACCCATTGCAGAATGTTATTCTAACCAAATATGAGCCTCATGACAAAGAACCAGACACCATACCAAATGGTCCAAAGAGTATGCTCATGCTAATTCCATATGAAAGGAATAGAGAACAACAATTAAGAAAGGCTCAAGTTCTGCAAGCATAAAACGAAAGTAGCAAGAAAAGAATAGGATATGAAGGAAGAAATAATAAGCAACAATTACACACATTCAAGTTCTAGGAGAAAGTAAGATCCGACTATAAATGGTTCCAGTGAAGCAGCCCAGCCTACTGTATCTGAAAAGAGAGATGACAATTGTGCAGATATGTCATGTATATATCCTAGGCAAAAGCAACATTTTCGTTCTAAAGTTTTTGTGAAATTTCGATTTAGTCTCAAATTTTTTTTTGTTTCAATTTCGTCTCTAACGTTTCAAAAAAGTTTTAATGTTTTCCTTTCATCTAACGTCGTTTAATTGTTAACGGTGAGCTAACATGACATTTGACATGGATCTCATATGGTTAATATGGATCCCACGTAGCATCTGACATGGATCCTACATGATACCTGACCATATCAAAACTTTTATAAAACATGAAAGATGTAAATAGGATAAAAAAAACTTTTAGGACCAAATAAAAAATATTTGTGAAACATGAGAGATGCAAATAAGATAAAAAAAACTTTTAAGACAAAATCAAAACTTTCATAAAACATGAGAGACGTAAATAAGATTTTAGAACCACCACCATCCACCCCAGCAATTTCACTCCTACCACAATCATTAAATAGAACTAGCACCATCGACAACCAAGTTCCTCTTCTTGCCATCACAAAATACACAATCTAATGACATTCCACCTATGTCAGACGCCCTCTGTTCCACACCTTTCAAGCTTGGGTTTGGGTTGACTTTAGTTTGTCATACCATTGAAGCCATCGAATTTGGATCTTGTTTGTGGTGATTTTTCGTTAAAGGTAGTGACTACTCTTTTTTATTTTAAATCTAATATCTGAAAGCGAATCAACTCCTCTTAAAACCCTCAAGGTTAAGTAATCGTTAATTGGTTAAGCGTCAGTAAAAAAGTGTCAAAGCGTAGCGTGGAGTTAGATATGAACGTGAATAAATGAAAAGTAAGAGTGCGTCACAATAAACTTTCTAGATATAAATTGATGGAATGGTAATGAGAAAAGTAAACTTACTAAAAGTAAACTTGACAGAAATATAAATGGCAAGATAAAAGTAAATTTTAAAAGTAAACTTGCTTGAAGTAAACTAACATTAAAGTAAATGATTGTCGTAAGTAAACTTACAAAAAGTAAATTGACAGAATGTAAATGACATAATATAAATGGCAGAAAGTAAAAGCCAGAAAGTAAACACCAGAAATGTCAATGTTGATGTAGCATGCTGACAAAAAACATATTTGGAGTACTATATGTGTTTAAGTGAAGACTAAAACAAGAAAATATGCAAAAAATGCATGAACATGTAAGAATGCAAAGAACAACATAAATGCAGAAAGTAAATACAAAAAAGTGTAAATTTAGACTAAATTGAAAAAAGATTAAAGGAAACTTATAGAAGGTAACATGAATGGGAATTAACTTTAAAAGCAAGTAAATTGTAGAATTAAAAGAGAACTTGGAAGGTAAATAACCAAGAACAAAGAAGAACAAGTAAGAACTTGAATTACATTAAGAGTGTATTTGGGAAAGTTGAAAAAAATAGATTATACTGATAATCGATTATTGTTATAATCGATTATATAATCGATTCATTTTTATATTTGGATGCATTAGCTGTAAAGCAATTTTAAGCTAATATGATTCATTTAGATGATATAAAAAAGAATCGATTTTATGCATTAAATTACTAAAATAGGTATAGAATGATTAAAAAATTATTTAATTGAGGACAAAATAGTATTTACATATCAAAATATAAGGAATAATCTATAAGCTAAAATCATAAGTTTCAATCTTCAGCATTATGATTATTAGCTTTAAAAAACTTTTATTTTGCATTGAATTTCGTGTAAAAACTTTTTTAAAAAATAACCTTTTTACCCAAATATAATAATTATTTCACAAAACAGTTTAATCCTCTAAAAACAGCTGAATGGAAAAGAATTAATATTTTCCAAACAAGTTCTAACTGGAATGTAAATGATATATGAAATTAAGATGACTGAAAGATAAATGTCAAAACATAGAGAGATATGTGAATTGAAAGTGACGACTATACTTGACTGTTAACTTGTCAATTCGAGAACGTCACACTGGGGACTTAGAAACTATAGAAAGTATAGGGTGTTTGCAAGTAGATGGACTAGCCTATTCTTCATTCTAATTCCTATTTATAGGCTAATTTTGATCCCCCCCCCAAACACACCTATAATGAACTACAAAGAAAAGAGAAATGGGAGAAAATATGCATATGATATAATGGCTAAATCAGTAAGGGAGAAGAGAGATTCTTACGTAAATCCTGGGCACCTAGATGGGTGTACCAGATCAATCAAAACTTAGTATTTTTATAGAGTTCTGCGAGATTAATTATGTGACACAAAGAATCATAAAAATACTAAATTTTGATTGGTCTGGTGTACCCATCTGGGTGCCCAGGGTTTATGTAAGAATCTCTCAAGGAAGAAAGAGGAAAAAAAGGGCTAAAATCCTATTCATGCCATTCACGTTTTATGAAAGTTTTGATTTAGTCCTAAAAAATTTATTTTTGTCCTATTTACTTTCTTTATATTTTATAAAAATTTCGATTTGGTCAAGTGTCACTTGAGATCCACGTCAGATGCCACATGAGATCTATGTCAACCATGTAGGACCCATGATTGATGCCATGTCAACTCGCCGTTAGAAAATTTGATGGCTTCTGTAAAAAGGATATGACATTGAAACTTTTTTAAAACGTTAAAGGCGAAATTGAAAAAAAATGTTGGATTAGATCAAAATTTCACAAAAACTTTAGGTACGAAAATGATACTTTTGCCTATATCCTATGGTAAATGAAGAAATTCAACCTACAAGTTATCTTAAAAAAATATTTATTGATGCCTTTCTAGA
Organism: Ormosia semicastrata; assembly: GCA_029884595.1. Lineage (NCBI taxonomy): Eukaryota > Viridiplantae > Streptophyta > Magnoliopsida > Fabales > Fabaceae > Ormosia > Ormosia semicastrata. The sequence continues at coordinate 3,185,730 of JAQQTO010000029.1, forward strand.
TTTTGTCTTTTTAGTTTCACCGGGGGATTTGGTGCTTTTTCACTCTTTCTACTCTAGGGAACAAATGGAATATTTTAGGATTCTTTTGTAGCTTGTGTAATTGGGAACTATATGGAGATAAGATAATATATGATGGGTTTTTTTCAAAGAATTATAGAACATGAAGCTATTAAAGAGATCCACTCGTGCCTAAGATAAAAGGTGACATAATAAGCGGGTCAGTTTCTAGAGCCTTCTATTGATCTTAATTTTTTTTCATACTGCCGCGATACAAATTCATAGTATATTCACTAGGAATACAGAAAAAAAAATTCAAAAAATTAAGTGTGATTTAACTTTGAAAGAGTTGTGGTCAATTCAACTTCAAAAATTGTCAACTAAATAGGTATAAACCCATTATGCCATCGAAATACCACATTACCTCCAAGATCTTCAAGCATGACATAAGTGCACCTGGCCATTATTCTCTGCTTGGCGTGATAAGATGTCTCAAAGAAAAGAAAAGGCAAGCGCCGTAAGATTTGCGTGCATAATAGCTATCTGAGAAAGTGAGTGAGTATTCATGATGATAGATGGGAAAGTTGAATGACCATAACTTCTACATTTAGGCTTTCTCTCTTTTTCTTTTTCCCTTAATTTGTTCAGTTTTATTTCCTTTATCCACGTGTGAAGCACATTACAATCTTTTTTAAGTGTCCCCAGCATTATCATGTATATGCATTTGTATTCATCGACCAAGCTGACTAGATGGTTGTGTTTTTTACTCAACCTAAACCACCTAATTCCATGTTAAGTATGATAAGAAAACATATGAGAGAAAACAACCCCACTAGCTTTGGTCAATTCCAGAGTAAAGACCGGCTTCAATCTTGATGTTAGAAGTTCATAATAGAGCCAAAGCCATGTGATGTTTGGTTTACAATCAAAATATGTTGCATCAGCCTACTTAAGTCCAATAAAATTGAGGGAGGTGGTAACTGGTAAGGGAGAGAGAAATATTTGCTTCATGAGTTTATTACCAAGATTCCTGATATATATAAGCTCAAACAGAAGACAACAAAGTACTTCATATCGTTATCTTTCATATTTCAGCTCATTACTTAGCTTTCAGTGCTATCTTTATACCCTCCACCTTCGCTCAGTTTCTCAGGATTCAAGCACAAGCAACCCGTATATATCGGTGAATGTCCAGTATGGTTTGCCCATGTCCCATTCATAGCCCTAGACAAGAAAACATATAGTAAGTGCACTTGCTTACCAACGTGGACCACTAGCAACGGAGTGCCTTTCTCTATTTTGGGTACTCACCCGAGTGCTTACCATCATCTTGATCTTTATCTACATCTTAGCAAAATGCATTTATAGTTTTATTCACGCCTCTCTGCCCCAAACCACTATGTGGTCATTATGAAAGTTTTGGTGTCTACAAAGCTGTAGGCTCAAGATCTAAATGAGAAATGTTTGGTGCACATCCGTACAATGCATATCATTTTATATTTGTATAAGATGACAAAATCAGAGTGTGGATGTATAATTATTATGTAAAATTGATTGTAATCTTGTGATAAAAATTGTGAAAATGTAATATAATGTATGTATAACTATATGTGAGTAGTATTATTGGATCATAATACTCATCATACTTGTTTTAAAAGGAAATTGTATTGAGTTGCAATTAACTTGTCAGCAAATGACATACGGCTGGTGGGTATGCGATATGATGCGGATGCAAAGATGTAAATTTTTTAAGAATTATGAGATATAATATAAATATGATATAAAATATAAAATTAATATAAGATTAATAACATACAAATATACATACTAAAGATATATTCAAAATAAAAACATACATATGACACAAACTCCTCTATTTAAAATGTAAGCATTATTACATACTCATTAATCATTATAAAGACAAAATTAAAACAAAGAGAATCGATATTTCAAAAGTCAATACTAGTCAATAATAATTATAAACTCAAGAAAATACTATAATTTATTCAACTCTTATAAGACTATTTTATCCAATTAGTATATATCATCTATATTGACACAAAATCTATGTTGAAAAATTATAAGATACGGATTAAGAGTATGAACTTAATTTTGATGTATCATTAATGTAAAATAATTTTCACATTATCATCCAATCTTATTTTGACATTTCATTTAATGAGTTTCACTGTGTTAACCACTATAAGAAATGTCGAACTCATTAAACTAGCAATACATTAATGAATGTTGCAGAAGAGGAGGTTTTGCTTGAATATCTCTAAAGAAGAACCCTCCTCTCTGTCACTCCCCATCCCCGTAATCTTAACCATAAAAACAAAATGGAGCGAGAAGAAAGGAGGGCGATGATACCTAGGGGGAGATGAAGAAACTGTCGTTGGAAATAAAAACTACAAGGGGTAGAATCCAAAAGCCACCATGAGCATTGCTAACAGTAGGCAATAGAGAGAGAACCAGCGTAAGTGGAAACAATACCACCAAGAACAAGGGAGGAGCACCACCGGAGGGGAGTTTTTTGAGAAGAAAAATAAGAGTGACAAGAAGAAATGGGAACCTGCTCACTGCATCCCTTTTTATAGGTAGAAGGGATGCTCAATTGCCACCCACCACTGGGGGCAAAACCATTATCTCATACGAGTTTGAAATGACTACAATGCAAAACCTGAATGACAGCTGTAAAAATCACACCTTTTTCTACCAAGTGGCACCATGGGATTGGTGCACAAGACAAAACGCTGCAGGCGTCCAAATAAAACGTATCGGGCAAGCCAAAGCCACAAAAAGAAGGTTAACCTATCACCACAGATTCCTAGTGATGGTCTCATTCTTAGCAACCGCAACCATAATGAGATAGGACCTCAAAATGACACCTGCGATCTTAGTTGTAGGTCGAACACAACCTCGATATGTTTGAGCTCACATTAGATGCCTCATCAGAGCATCGAGCTGGAGGCAATGTTTTAAATTGGATTTCGGACCCTGCCCTACTAGGTCTGGGCTCATGCCGATTAAATAAGAGGCCCACACCAGCTCGATGACTAACATGCCCACTTTCTAGAAGGAATTTAGGACTGTAACATAATCCTATCTTATATGAGGATAAAGGGATAAAATCCCCACATAATTTCCTAGATTCCTAATTATAAGGAACTTGAATCTCTAAAGGATTGCTCCCCAACTAAGCAATCTCATCATTTAAGTAAGAGGTTTAGCTACTATGGTATGCATCTAATCCCTCACACATTAGCCACCTAGTGCAAAGTCTAACTTGAGTATCAGAGTACTTTGCAGGTACACCACTCCCCTTTCTGCCTCAACATTGGGAGACGCCACCAACTTCAACCATTATGATCGAGACCAAGTACCTCACTATTGATCTCGATACAAAACAATTTGCTTACAAGCCTTTTTTTTTTCCTTGGGTGCTTTGAGGCTATAAGTTTTGAATGCAAACTATTTGTTGAATCTATGCACTAGGAGAAGTTTTTAAAGCGTAAATTAGCAACTTGGTCATTGAAATTATTCTCATCTTACAGTTTAGTCCTTAAATTTAATTTTGTTTATAAGTTAGTCCATAAATTTATAAAATTCATATCAACTTATTCTTTCTTAAGGACAAAAGTGAGAAACAAAAAGAATTAAATTGATACGAATTTTATATATTCAAGAACTAATATATATACATAATTAAATTAAATTCAAGGACTAACTGAAAGTAGAAAATAATTTTAGAAAAAAGTTGCTAATTTAAATAAATATCTAGACAACATCGGACAAACAATTGTACTTAGAGCATGTCTGGGAACATTTGTCTAGCCTAAACTATGTTTAAGAGGGTATAAAACGAATTTCATTCTCAAACCAACATTTTTGATAAAACTTCAGTTGGGACTTGTCAAATGAGATTTGGATTTCAGACCATAGGTTCAGTGGAAGTGGGGGGAAAAAGTTACTCGTAGAATCAAAAATATCTTTGGCTAAAATTATCACTTTTCATGTAAATATATTTAAACATAAATCACTTCACTGCAAACCCAAAACTAAATATGCAAAATCAAATTCATCCAAAATCAAATTTATAAACTATAACCAAATACACATGTCCTAATTATGAGTTTTTTATTCTTTGGGCTAAAAACTAATCAAATAAGGCATTGAGATACTCACAATTAAATAAATTAATAATTTAGTTTCTAAAATTATTCTCCATTTACAATTTAATTTACAAATTTAGTTATTATGAGTTAGTCTTTGAATTTATATGAAAAGAATAATTTTAATCATTTTTATATCTCACTTTAATCCTAAATGACTAACTTATACGAGATATTCAATTAATACTCTCAGTATAGATCCGATAGTTCCCATGGAGCCGCACCCATGTGAGGCAAACATCTTTCTATAGCATAACCTTATTAATAATTTTTATGGATATAAATTTGGTAGAGTTCTTTTCTTGCGATGCTTTAGCTATTAATTTGACATTTTAAATGATCAAACTATTTTGTGATTAATCGGCAATGATTATTTTGATATTAATGAGTATCTTAGAGGCGAAGAGAACCAAACATGCCCTAGCAAAGAATGCATAAATGAATGAATTTGTTGCACCTACAATATTTTCCACTAGGTTCTTTAATTTGCTATTTCTTTTATTTGACACTATTACACCCATAAGTTTTACGGATATTTTCATCTTTTCAATTTTTTATATTTTATTATTTTTTATATAATTATACATAATATGTCACAATTAAATGACATGTCCGCATGAAAAAACAAAAAAAAAAAAAAATTGGCCGCGAGTTCTGCTGGCGAGAGAAGGCATGCGATAATAACAGCAATAATAAAAATTTTGATGAGAATAATTTTGATTTAATTGAAATCAAATAAAGACATATATCAATTAGAGGTTGTATAATTAATTATACATAATAGATATGTTACAACTAAAATATTGGTAATGCACAATTCCAATTTATTCATACCTGACATTAATTTCAGTATATCAAATCATATAATATATAAAGAAAAGGTATATATTTTTATATTCGACATATGTTAATCGATATGAAATAATATGTTTAAAAATCTATATGTAATAAATACATAATCTCAATAATTGATATATAACATATCATGTTACAATTTAAAAAGAATGTGCACATTTGTCATCAAGATTAAATTAAATTTATTATTTACACATACAAATATAAAAATTTATAATCACATATTAATTACATTAACATATTAATTCATATTCAAAAAAATTCAAAAAATTCTCACATATCTTTAGTTGACCATGTTATTAATTTTTTTCCTTTTGTGATTGATCTTAAAATTCTAAAATTTTCATAAGTGTGTAATATTATCTCTCTTATATATCTATTGTCATCCTAAATTAATTAATTAAATTTTTAAATTACTATATTTATTCATACATAATTATTTTATATTATTTACAAAACTTCAATATATACATCACATAAGAGTGAAAATTTTACATGAAAATTTATTAAAATTAATTAAATGTAATTTATTATGGAAAAACTAAGAATTTATTAAGTATTTTTTTAAACTAAGAAAATATAGTAAATTTTTTGCAATTCTGATATTCTTACGACAAACAGTGCATACACTTTTTTTTACACTTCATCTAATATCATTCATTATACTTACTTTTTGTTATCACTTTCTCTCTTTCAATCACACACTCTTAAAAAGAGTGTGTACAGTACCTACACCTCTAAAAGAGGTGTAGGATCATCTTTTTCCATTTTTTTGACATACTATTAATAATAAGTTGATAAAACTTTCAAATCATATAATTGTATACTATAATCATCATCATATCATATAATATATAATATATAATATATAATATATAAAAAAATTGTATATGTCTTCATATTCGACACGTGTGTCATTCTGACATAAAACAATATGTTTAAAAATCTGTCACGTGACAAATATATGATCCCAAATTCCTAATAATTGACTTGTGACATCACATGTTGCAATTTAAAAAGAAAGTACACATGTGCCATCAAATTTAAATTAAATTTGTTACTCACACATACAAATATTAAAATTTATAATCACATTAATTACCTTGACCTATATTTCTTTGTATATTAATTCATATTTAAAAAATTCAGAAAAAATTCACCTATTTTTAATTGATCACGTCATTAATTTTTTTTTTTTGTGATTGATATTAAAATCTCAAAATTTTCGTAAATATCAAATACCATCTCTCTTATATATATTATGTCATCTTAAATTAATTAATTATAATTTCAAATTACTATATGTATTCATATATAATTATTTTATATTACTTATAAAACTTCAATATATATATCACACAAGAGTGAAAATTTTGCATAAAAATATAATAAAATTAATAAAATGTGATTTATTATGAAGAAACTAAGAATTTATTAAATTTTTTTAAACTAAGAAAATATAGTAAATTTTTTTAGTATAATCTTTATAATAAGTTAATAAAATATCCAAATAAATAAACACACAAATTAATATTAAAATAAAAAACTAATAGAGTCAAAAATTAAAATTATTTGAAATTATATAAACTAATTATTTATTAGAAGATTATATAAAAAAAATATTTATTGAGATGAACTACATAATCTAGTTATCATAACACGAAAAGAATGAGTTAACAAAAACAAAAAAATAATTTTAAGTAAATTTCACCATTCAAGATATCATATCTCTAGGTTAAGTATATTTTTTCTTATTTATTATAATATTTTTTAATTTATCTCGTATATTTCACAGGTACAAAACCCTAATTTAACCAAAAAGTAGTGTTGAAGTTACAACTCTTTATACAGACAAAAGAAAATAAAAAAGAACATGCTTTTTTATGCACTATTAGATTCACCTCTATATCAGGTCAAATTCATACTTTTTCTGTATATTAATATATATCTAATGTTCTAATTGCCACTTTTATTTTTCTCTTAATTTTTGTGCAAATAACATATTTCTACTTAAAAGAATATGAGTACTTCATAAAAAACACAAGCCATATGCAGACGTAGAACTACAAATATTCCTCCATTTGCTTCTTCTGTATTTAAAGTCCACAATTTATAAATTCTTGCAACCACCATTTTTACACTAGACAAGTCAGAGGATCAGTGTCCAAATGTCCAATTAGATTTAACAGTTTATACCACAAAAAATTAACCCGAGTACATCTACAGATATTCCGCACGAAGATGAACTTTTAAGAAAGGGGAGGAGGGTGATTTGATCCGTGAGATGAAATTGTTAACAAACCTTACAAGAAATTCTCTACTTCAATGCATAGTTGTGGAAGCAGAAGGTATAAATCTCATGAGGAAGCTTGACAGGGACCAAATGCAAATCACTCCAAGGAATTGTAGGACATTTAAAAGGGTACCCAGAGAGCTGTTTATAGCTATGTTGTGTGAGGTCATTTCAGCTCCTCTAACCGTAAATGATAAAGCTGTCACCAGTTGTGCTGCTCTATTTAGTTGGTGCAGTCTATACACCTGTTGATAACAATTTATTAGTTTGTTATGTGAATCATCAATTGAGAAAGATGAGCATAAGATATGAAATTTTAGTCAATTCATTACAATAAAAGAGACAGTTAAATTAAATTAAAATTTAACAATTTATACGACCCAGAAATCAAAATGTTAATTTAGACTATCAATTAGGCACAACCATATAAAAGAGATGGTGCTTTAGCATGAATAGGGAGTGTACGGACTGTCTCAATTAGGTGTTTATTTTTCCTTAATTAGACACACTCCTTATTCATGCTAAAGCACCATCTTGTTTTTAGGGTGACGTAGTTCTCACTGCATGCTACCTCATGCCATCATCGGTTCTCCAAAATAAAATTCTTCACTCCATTATTTTTCCTACACAACCTCTTTATTCATTACCTCTTCTAGCCTTCGGGTCTACATGTTTTGTTCATGACCTCACACCAAGCAAAGATAAACTCTCTCCTCGATCACTCAAGTGTCTTCCTTGGATATCCTCGATCACAAAAGGGGTATAGATTCTTTTCTCCTAACCTCAAGAGATATGTAATTTCTGTTGATGTTACTTTCTTTGAGTCAACTCTCTTTTTCCACTCAATCTCCTCCGAAGAACCACTTATTTACGAGGTACTCCCTATTCCTACTCTCATTACCCCTCTTGAGTGTGAAGTTGATCCAAATTATCATATAGACCCGACACCTCCTTCACCACCACCATTATTGACTTACCATCGCTGTCCACGACAGGTCCAACCTTCTGGACAAACCACTATTGATGCTCCTGAGACGATTGAAGCCACAACTAATGACTCACATCCTACTCCAACATTATCTCCCACTACTCTGGACCTTCCAAGTGAGTCTAATCTTCCTATTGTTATGCGTAAAGGTATTCGTTCTTCCCGTAACCTTTTTCCTATTTATACTGGCTTGAGCTACCATCGTTTATCTTCACCCCATTATGCCTTTGTATCCTCCTTGGATTCTATGCCTCTCCCTAAGAATACAAGTGAAGCTTTTTCTCATCCAGGATGGAGACAAGCTATGATTGAGTAGATGCCCTGCATACCAGTGGAACTTGGGATTTGGTCCCCCTTCGGAAAGGCAAATCCACTGTTGGATATAGGTGGATTTACACTGTTAAAGTAGGTCCAGATGGCTACATTGATTGCCTAAAAGCACGATTGGTTGCTAAAGGCTATACTCAAATTTTTGGTCTTGACTATGGTGATACATTCTCTCTTGTTGCCAAAGTAGCATGTATTCGTCTTTTTTTATCCATGGCTGCCATCTGTCATTGGCCCCTTCACCAACTAGATATTAAAAATGTCTTTCTTCATGGTGAGCTAAAGGAAGAAGTCTATATAGAGCAAACTTCAGGCTTTGTTGCTCAAGGGGGGTGTTCTGGACATGTGTGTCATTTACAAAGATCTCTCTATGGCCTCAAACAATCTCCCCGAGCCTGGTTTGGTCGCTTCAGTACTGTGGTGCAACAATTTGGTATGACTCACAGTGAAGCAGATCATTCAGTGTTCTACCACCATTCTTCTCAAGGATGTATTCATCTAGTTGTATATGTTGATGACATCATTATCACAGGTAGTGATCCTCATGGCATTCAGCGGCTTAAACGATTCCTCTTCAATCATTTTCAAACAAAAGACTTGATGTGAGCCCACTAAGGAGCATGGATCAAGGAGCACTACAAGGACTTGGTGGACCTATGACAAGAGCTAGGACCAAGAAAGCCCAAGAAGTCCTAAAGCAAATAGTGACAACTTTAATTGAAGCAAGCCCAAATTCAAGTCTTGATGGAGTGGAGCCCCAAATTGGTCACTTATCTCATCCAACTTGAAGACCCATGATGGCTTGGACGTCCACTTCTCTAAAATAGCATTTTCTAGTTTATTTCTATTAAATAAAGTGTAATAAACCATGAAGGATGAATAGTGCACGTTTTTGGGAGGGCAACCTTTGGTTTGCATGCCTAAGTAACTCCTATTTTCTAGTTAATGCTTTAATTAGCCACTTAATGGATTAGTTATTGCTTTTTATGGGGAATTTGTCACATTATGATGACCATTTTGTATGCATATTCTATGCACCCCATTTTCCTATAAGTGTGTGCCTAAAACATGAATGAAAGGACTCTTGGATGTGAATTTGGATTGAATCCATTTGTGAGAATTTCATTCTCTTTGGTTCTTGGTTGAGCCATCTTGGTTCTTATCAAAGGCTTCCTTACCTTTGTGGCAAATCTTCACTTGACTTATCACTCTCTAAGAGTGTAGTGTCTTCTTCTTCCCCTTCCTTTTCCTTTTTCCATCTTTTCTATTATTTTTACTATTCACGCACACTATTCACATCACTATTTATCAGTTACTGTTCATCGGGTACTGTTTATCGTTTCATTCTTTGAAACACTAAATCAACTCAAGGACGATCCGTAAAAACAATATGCATCCAACTTGGATCATATCATGTGGTATCAGAGCCAGGTTTCTAGAGTTGATAGAGTTCTTGTATTTTTTTTTTAATACTTGTTCTTATTGCTTTCCAAACATCAAGCACCATTGCTTGAATGTCATAATTATACACAATCTTGATCATCATTGATCTCTACCATTTCTAAGAATTGGCAACATTCTTTACTTTCCATTCTTTACTTTTTGCCATTTAAATTTCAGTCCTTTTATTTTCTGTCTTTAGTTTCTGTTCTTTAATTTCTACGCAATATTTACAGCTTTGATCTTGTCAACTCTATATCCATTGCTGTTATATGTTTTATAGCACCTTAATTTGAAAGAAAACTCCTAAATACATAATTAGACATAACAATTGGAACAAAAATTGCAAGAACCAATTTTTTTTTTAAAGTGCAAAAAAAGAATAAGGGCGTGAAAAATAGTATTAAAAAAAAAGAAAAAAAAAAGACTGCCCTTGCACTTAAGCAAGATTAAGTTTGAATGCCTTGTGAATTTCAATTAAGCGGTGCTATTCTACATACCTTGTGTATTTCTTTTTCTTCTTATTTCTTTTGAGTTCTACCTTTCTTTTTAATTAGCTTTTCTTCTTGTCTTTAAATTAGTTTTGTCTAGAGTTTCATCTTTTTTCAACTCGAGTGCTTTTGTATTTCTTTTTCTTCTTATTTTTTGAGTTCTACCTTTCTTTTTAATTATTCCTTGTCTTTTAAATTCCTTTGAGTTTTGTCTAGAGTTTCATCTTTTCTTCAACTTCTGAGTGCTTACTCTTGTGAGGACCGCTACCTTTGTAAGAGCTTTTGGTAATTGAAACATGAGAGGGTTCATTTAAGAACTTGCAAAGAGAATTTGAGTGGAAAGAGACAAGAGTGAAAATTACATCTTGTGTGGAAAAAGCCTATTTGAGTGAAATACACATTGTGTGCACACGTGAGGGAGTGTGGTGAGAATTTATACTATCTTGTTATTTTGATATTGTGTGTTTCAAGTGATGGTAGCCCAAGGTGATAGTCCACCTCTTTCTCCAAGGTCCGCGGTTCTTCATGCTAGGATGACTACTCAAATGCAAATTCTTACAAGACAAATGGAGCAAATGAATGCAAACTTCAATGAACAACTTGCCAACCTCCAAAACCGAGAAGAATCAAATCATGGAAGTGGTTATGAGAGTGAGGACAGACTTAGACATGGACCACGTAGAGGAAGGAGGCGTGATAGAGAGGATAGAATTGAAGGGGTTAAAATCAAAGTTCCTACCTTTCATGGGAAGAGTGATCCCGAAGCCTACTTGGAGTGGGAAATGAAGATGGAGCAAGTGTTTGATTGCAACAATTTCAATTAAAGAAAGAAAGTGAAGGTTGCCGCTCTTGAATTCAAAGACTATGCACTTATTTGGTGGGATCAATTGCAAAAGGAAAGAAGAAGGTATGAGGAGGAGCCTATTGAGACTTGGGCAGAAATGAAACAAGTCATGAGAAAGAGATTTGTTCCAAATCACTACCATAGGGATCTTCACAACAAATTGCAAAGATTGACCCAAAGATCCAAAAGTGTTGATGAGTACCACAAGGAGATGAAGTTGGCCTTGCTTAGGTCCAACATTAATGAAGATAGGGAGGCAACTATGGCTCGGTTCTTGCATGGGTTGAATCAAGACGACATAGTGGAGCTTCAAAACTATATGGAGCTTGAAGATTTGGTCCAACAAGCCATAAAGGTGGAGCAACAACTCAAGAAGAAGAAGTCCAAATTTCCTTCTTCTTCTAAGTTTTCATCTTCAAGTTGGAAGGACAAATCAAAGAAGGAGAGTACTTCATCTTCAAAGGAGGTTGTGCCTACATCTCATGAAAAGAAGCCTATGGAAGCATCTCCTAGAAACCGTGATGTGAAGTGTTTCAAGTGCTTGGGTCATGGACATATTGCATCTCAATGTCCAACTAAAAGGACAATGGTATCAAGAAATGGAGAAGTTGTCACACAATCCGAGGCTTCTAGTGAAGAAGAAAGTGGGGGAGAAGTAGTTCCGGAAAGAGGAGATTTGCTCATGGTGAGGAGACTTTTGGGAAGCCAAGCCAAGGAGCATGATGAGAGCCAAAGAGAAAATATCTTCCACACTAGATGCATGATCCAAGGGAATGTATGTTCTTTAATTATTGATGGTGGGAGTTGTACTAATGTTGCTAGTACTAGAATGGTTTCCAAATTGAATCTTGTGACTAAGCCACACCCACGACCATATAGACTTCAATGGCTTAGTGAAGTTGGTGAGTTGACTGTGAACAAGCAAGTTGAAGTTTGTTTCTCCATTGGAAAGTATCATGATAGTGTTCTATGTGATGTGGTACCCATGGAGGCAAGTCATATGTTACTTGGGAGGCCTTGGCAATTTGATAAGAAGGCCAACCATGATGGATTCACCAACAAATTCACTTTTGTATATCATGATCGAAAGGTCACTCTTTCGCCCTTGTCCCCAAAAGAAGTAAGTGAGGACCAACTTAAGATGAGAGAAAAGAAAGAGCAAGAGCAAAAAGAAAGAGGGAGTGAAAAGAAGAGTGATGACAAAGTGAAAAAGAATAAAAATAGTGAGAGAAAAAAGAGTTATTTGGCAACAAAAAGTGAGGTGAAGAGGGCTTTGATTTCAAGGCAGCCCCTATATATGCTTTATTGTAAAGAATTCCGTTTGAATGCTAATGCTCCTAATGAACTCTCTTTGCCTAGTGGTGTTAAAACTCTTTTGCAGGAATTTGGTGATGTGTTTCCAAAAGAAGTGCCTCACGGTCTACCTCCTTTAAGGGGGATAGAACACCACATTGACCTCATTAGGGTGCATCATTACCCAATAGGCCAGCCTATAGGAGTAATCCTCAAAGACCAAAGAAATACAAAAGCAAGTGGAGGAGTTGATGCAAAAAGGATGGGTGCAAGAAAGCTTAAGTCCATGTGCTGTCCCGGTTATCCTAGTGCCTAAAAAGGATGGAAGTGGAGGATGTGCACAGATTGTAGGTCGTGAACAACATCACAATCAAGTACTGAGACATCCTATCCCTAGACTTGATGATTTACTTGATGAATTATATGGTGTTTGTTTGTTTTCTAAAATTGATTTGAAAAGTGGGTACCATCAAATTAGAATAAGGGAAGGGGATGAATGGAAAACTGCCTTTAAAACTAAATATGGATTGTATGAATGGTTGGTAATGCCTTTTGGTTTAACAAATGCACCTAGCACTTTCATGAGACTTATGAACCATGTCTTAAGGGATTTTCTAGGCCAGTTTGTTGTTGTGTATTTTGATGATATCTTGATATATAACAAAAGCCTAGATGAACATCATGAACACTTAAGGGCTGTTTTGCATGTGTTGAGAAAAGAAAAGTTGTATGCTAATTTGAAAAAATGTACTTTTTGTACGGATCATGTGATCTTCCTTGGTTTTGTTGTAAATTCAAAAGGGATTCATGTTGACAAAGAGAAAATTAAGGTCATTCAAGAGTGGCCAACCCCCAAAAATGTGAGTGAAGTGAGGAGCTTTCATGGCTTGGCTAGTTTCTATAGGAGGTTTGTTAAAGACTTTAGTACATTGGCTGCACCTCTTAATGAAATTGTCAAGAAAAATGTTGTGTTTAGATGGGGGGAGAAACAAGAGCATGCATTTAATGAGCTTAAGGAAAGACTTACTCATGCACCAATACTTGCTTTGCCTAATTTTGCTAAATCTTTTGAAATTGAATGTGATGCTTCTAATGTTGGTGTTGGAGCTGTTTTAATGCAAGAAGGGCATCCAATTGCTTACTTTAGTGAGAAATTAAGTAGTGCTGTCCTTAATTATCCCACCTATGATAAGGAATTGTATGCCTTGGTGAGGGCTTTACAAACATGGCAACATTATCTTTTGCCCAAAGAGTTTGTTATCCATAGTGATCATGAGTCCTTAAAGTACTTGAAAGGACAAGGAAAGTTGAATAAGAGGCATGCCAAGTGGGTTGAGTTTCTTGAACAATTCCCATATGTGATCAAGCATAAGAAATGTAAGACCAACATAGTGGCGGATGCACTTTCAAGAAGGTATACCTTACTCTCTACCCTTGAAACAAAATTGTTTGGGCTTGAATGCATCAAAGACTTGTATGAGCATGATAAAGATTTTTCTCATATCTATGCTAATTGTTTGCATTGGGCTCAAAATGGGTATTTTAGGCACCAAAGGTTTTTGTTTAAAGAAAAGAGATTATGTGTGCCCAAAAGTTCTATAAGAGAGTTGCTTGTGAGGGAAGCGCATGAAGGGGGACTAATGGGGCATTTTGGGGTTCAAAAGACTTTAGACATGTTGCACGAACATTTTCATTGGCCACACATGAAACATGATGTGCAAAAATTTTGTGAAAAATGCATTGTCTGTAAAAGGTCTAAATCTAAAGTGATGCCTCATGGACTTTATACTCCTTTGCCTATTCCTGATTTTCCTTGGATAGATTTGTCAATGGATTTTGTTGTAGGACTACCCCGGATAAAGAATGGTAAGGATTCAATTTTTGTGGTGGTGGATAAGTTTTCTAAAATGGCACATTTTATACCATATAAAAAAGTTGATGATGCTTGTCATGTTGCTGAATTGTTCTTTAAAGAAGTGGTAAGGTTTCATGGCCTTCCAAGAAGTATTGTTTCAGATCGTGACACAAAGTTCTTAAGTCACTTTTGGAGGACTTTGTGGAGTAAGTTGGGTACAAAGCTTCTTTTCTCTACTACTTGCCATCCCCAAACGGATGGGCAAACTGAGGTAGTTAATAGGACACTTTCTTCCCTTCTTAGGGCTATAATAAAGAAGAACATTAAGTCTTGGGAGGAGTGTTTGCCTCATGTGGAATTTGCTTATAATAGGGCTGTTCATAGTGCTACTCAATATTCTCCTTTTGAGGTTGTTTATGGATTTAATCCTCTCACTCCTCTTGATTTATTGCCATTACCTAACTCTTCAATTTTAAAGCATAAAGATGGCAGGGCTAAAGCTGAATTTGTGAGAAAGTTACACGAACAAGTCAAGGCTTAAATTAAGAAGAAGACTGAAAGCTATGTTAGGCAAGGCAACAAAGGGATGAGGAAGGTGGTGTTTGAACCTGGAGATTGGGTCTGGGTGCACATGAGAAAAGAGAGATTTCCTTCATAAAGGAAATCCAAGATTCAACCAAGAGGAGATGGGCCATTCCAAGTATTGGCCAAGATCAATGATAATGCCTACAAGATAGACCTTCCACGTGAGTATGGTGTTAGTGCAACTTTCAATGTGGCTGATTTGTCTCCTTTTGATGTAGGTGATGAAGATTTCAATTCGAGGTCGAATTCACTTAAAGAAGGAGGGGATGATGTGAGCCCACTAAGGAGCATAGATCAAGGAGCACTACAAGGACTTGGTGGACTTATGACAAGAGCTAGGACCAAGAAAGCCCAAGAAGTCCTAAATCAAATGGTGACAACTTTAATTGAAGCAAGCCCAAATTCAAGTCTTGATAGAGTGGAGCCCAAATTGGTCACTTATCTCATCCAACTTGAAGACCCATGATGGCTTGGACGTCCACTTCTCTAAAATAGCATTTTCTAGTTTATTTCTATTAAATAAAGTGTAATAAACCATGAAGGATGAATAGTGCACGTTTTTGGGAGGGCAACTTTGGTTTACATGCCTAAGTAACTCCTATTTTCTAGTTAATGCTTTAATTAGCCACTTAATGGATTAGTTATTACTTTTTATGAGGAATTTGTCACATTATGATGACCATTTTGTATGCATATTCTATGCACCCCATTTTCCTATAAGTATGTGCCTAAAACATGAATGAAAGGACTTTTGGATGTGAATTTGGATTGAATCCATTTGTGAGAATTTCATTCTCTTTGGTTCTTGGTTGAGCCATCTTGGTTCTTATCAAAGACTTCCTTACCTTTGTGGCGAATCTTCGCTTGACTTATCACTCTCTAAGAGTGTGGCGTCTTCTTCCTCCCATTCCTTTTTCTTTTTCCATCTTTTCTATTATTTTTACTATTCACGCACACTATTCATGTCACTATTCATCAGTTACTGTTCATCGGATATTGTTCATCGTTTCATTCTTTGAAACACTAAATCAACTCAAGGACGATCTGTAAAAGTAATATGCATCCAACTTGGATCATATCAAGACTTGGGCAAACTTCGGTATTTCTTGGGAATTGAAGTTGCTCAGTCTAAGGATGGTACTTCTATCTCACAACGAAAGTATACTTTGGACATACTTGAGGAAATTGGCATGCTAAATGCTAAGACTATTGATACCCCAATGAATCCTAATGTCAAACTCCTACCAAATCAGGGGGAGCCCTTAGCTGATCCAAACAGATATCAGAGACTTGTTGGGAAATTAAATTATCTCATAGTAACTCGACCTAATATCTCTTTTCCTGTAAGTGTTGTTAATCAGTTTTTGAACTCTCCATGTGACAGTCATTGGGATGCTGTAGTTCGGATTTTAAGATATATTAAAGGAGCATCAGGAAGAGGACTCCTCTATGAGGATAATGGACACACTCAAGTGGTTGGTTATTCTGATGTTGACTGGGCAGGTTCAACTTTTGATAGACGTTCCACTTCAGGCTACTGTGTACTTATTGGAGGTAACCTGATTTCTTGGAAAAGTAAGAAGCAAAGTGTGGTTGCTAGATCTAGTGCTGAAACTGAGTATAGAGCTATAGCTGCGGCAACATGTGAGCTTGTCTAGTCAAAACAGTTACTCAAAGAACTTCAGTTTGGAGATGTTGGACAGATGACCATTGTCTGTGATAACCAGACCACTTTACATATTTCCTCTAACCCAATCTTTTATGAAAGAACTAAACATACTGAGATTGATTGTCATTTTATAAGAGAGAAGATTCTTTCGGGTGATATTATCACAACCTTTGTTACTCAAATGATCAGCTTGTAGACCTTCTCACAAAATCTCTTAGAGGACTTTGAATTAGTTATATATGTAACAAGTTTTGATCATATGATATATATGCTCCAGCTTGAGAGGGAGTGTTAGATAAATAGGTTTTTACCTTTGGTTTTTTACTTTTTATTCCTTTGTACTAGCTATTCTTTTACACATATAATAGAATCAGCAGGATGACCAAAAGGTCACAACTTTCCTCTCAATGGTTTTCTCTATTCTCTCATTTCTCTTTCCTCTAAGTTCACAAAGTTTAACAATTTATACAACCCAGAAATCAAGATGTTAATTTAGACTATCAATTAGGCACAACTACATAAAAGAGAAGGGTGAGTGGATAAATTTAGTTTATTATATTCACTTTTACCAGGAAGACAAAATACAGGAAGTTAATCAACAGGGGATTGGATTGTCCTTACTTGAAAGATTAATGGAATAGCAGACCATGAAGGTGACTTCCGATATCTTGCATACTGCTCAAATGCAAATTGGACAACTATACCAACCAGGTATGGAGCAAGAGTTGCGGAAGCTGCAGGACCAGTCCATGGCCAGACCAAACCCATAGTGACCATTGGAATTATAAGACTAAGCACCAGCGTAGCAACAGAAGAGACTCGCTGTCCCAGTTGAGGGGGCAAAGTATCACTATTGTTTGCAATAGTATCCGGTTGTATGGGTCTCCTTAAATGGTCTAGTAGAAAAAGAAATACCGCAACACCGCAATAGAAAATTGCTTCTGTGAAGAATAATATGAGGAAATCTGGAGATGAAGAAAGAAGATTGTTCTGAGTTCAGAGAAGAATGCACATTTCAGAGCAAAGAAGAAAAAGAAGATTTTTTTGATAAATAATAAAAAAGAGGATTTAAAACAAACAATTGAACATTCTATTGTTTGAGGATAGATCAACTCACAACTGCCAATGTTGTAGCACGTAATTCACAAGAATTACACTAACTACAAACTCTTTTTCCCTGCAACTCCACAAATATTTTGAATTTCAAAATCAATTTCAATATTTGTAAATGTATTGATGATTATTGATACTGAAGTTGCAAAATTTATCATCCATTATGCTTTCAGTATGGTTCAGTCTCCATTTCTGTCCAATTATCCAATGATTGTTGCCAACCATTTTATCAAGAAACAAATAATTCCAAAGTCAACCAATGAGCATCATATCCAAGTTCTGAACATCCAAAATGTTTCCCCTAGCATTATCCCTTAATAACAGTCCCAAATACAATTAGTTCCCCTTTTTATCCCCAGTTTTTTTATCATCAGATGGCCGATCTTACCCACATTGATTCATGGAGATGTACAAACTTACTGCAAACTCATCCAAATGAAAGAAAACACTCCTCACAAAAATAGTAAATTATGCAGATTGCAGAGCACAGACAAAGCAATAAAGCACCAAATACAAACAGCAAACAAACACAACAGAGTCTTTCTTCTAACGAAAAGTTACCTGTTAACAAAGAGTCCTCAAAAATGACGGAAAGTACTTTACGCAAATAGAGTGAAGGAAAAATGAATGAAGCAACAAGGACTGCAGGGCCCACAAACCACAATATGCTGTTTTGACTCCTCTCTGAATTAGATACAAGGATCTCACTATCTCTTCTGTATGGACGGTTATAAAATGATATTAAACCTGGTTTTCCATCACTCCCTGATAAATGAAAAGATGAGTTGCTAGCAAGAGAGATGTCTTCAGCATTAGTATTGTCATTTTCAGGCACTAAAGCAGTTGTTTCAAGCTCACTGTATTGTGACTGATCCTCGGAGACAACAAAAATAGCATTATGCTGTTTCTGAAACCTTCCTGTTAACTTTGGCATTCCATGTATAAACTTAAACTGGCATGATTTGTCTAAACATGATACAATGCAAAAAACAAAAGAATGTTAATAGAGGACATATCCAGGGGAGTGCATATAAAATATTGGGTAAATTGCAGGTCACACCCTTCAACGTTGGTCCATGTGCAGATTAGACCTTAAGGTTTGAAGGGTGCAAATGACTCCAGTGAACTTCACACTTTGTGCAACTTTGGCCATGTGCAGATTAGACCATAAGGTTTGAAGGGTGCAAATGACCCCAGTGAACTTCACACTTTGTGCAAAAAAACACCCCTCCATTAAGCAAACTGTTAAATATCTGATGGAAATGTCATGTGATTTGCAGATGCCAACAAAAAAAAAAAGTGGGGAAATTGGAAATGTGGTTCTAATCTAAAATTTCGTACCCTTTCAGTTTTTCAATCTCCAAAAATGCCATAATTAATGGTTTTCTTAATTAGGGGTCATTTGCACCTTTTCAAATCCCTAAGGTCATAGGCCAAAGTTGAAGGGTGTAGGCTGCAATTTACCCTAAAATATTTCCAAATTTCTACAGCTAACAGATTTATTCATGAAATACACTTGGAAACATTCATATCGAACTTGCTATATCTTTAAAGAATGAAGAATAGGCAGTTGAATCAGAAATTTAATGCAGAATGACAATGCAGAATTTCATGAATCACTCAATAAATAAGCAAGCTACCTTTAGTGTATATTTGCAGCTGAGCACCAGTTTGCTGGTTGACAAACAACCCCTGCGATAAGCTCAACTGAATATCAAATGAAAAGAAATCATGTAAGTGGAAGAGAAAATAAAGCAATTCTAAAAGATACAGTAGTTAAAGATTTTGAATAACAGTATAATGAAATGGATTTTATCCAAGAGAAAGTATTACTGAAATAGCAAGTCACATAAAATTCTTGATGGGTGTTTTAAATATCTAGCAGAAAAGCTCAAAGTAGAAAATGGAAAGATTTATACAAGTCTTCCCTATCAACACCAATTTGCAGAAAAAAAAATTATGTATACATTCATTAACCTATAGCACGTATTATTTATATGTGAAAATTAATTAATTGATAAAAATTAAATAGTATAAACCATAGACTAAATTTTCATAACAATGGTGAATACCAAAAAGAATATAGTTGCAATAAATTCTAGCATCCATGAGATTCTAGTCTTTGAGCAAGTGACTATAAAATGAATTCCCAAATTTTAACATTATTCATTGATCAAATTAATGAAAGAAAAACTACTGGAATGCTTACATGCACTTAATCAAGTCTCAGGTAATATGCATACATCCATTAGACACATGCTGTAGCAGTTTATTGTGCCATTTGTATCTAACATAAACCAAAAACAATTAACCACCTTAAGAAACTCGAAAGGAAAAGTTAGGGAGAATGGGAGATAGAGAGACAGAGAGGAGATTGAAATTCAGTATTCGTCCAAACCAATCACAGTTAGCAAACTCATCAAACCAATTACCAAGTTAGCTATGATTTAAATAACTACTGAGCTTGCACCCCAAACCAAATCAATAGCACCTAGTTCTACCTCCCAAAACCACCTTATAACTAACACATCACATATCTTTTTCCAGCAGAGAATGCCACACAAATTCAACTGAATTCGTTTCACATGATTGCTGTACCATTGGTTTTTAATTGGTAACTACAGTACTATTGGTGGAATAAATAACAAAAAACCATGTTCCTTATTTCATACATCCTTCATATATTTTATGAAGATCATGATGTGAATTTATCTTCTTAAAAGATTGAATGAGGAAAGATCCAACTATCAATTGTATGTTCAACAGTTTCTCCTTAATTTTCTTTCTTTCTTCTTCCCAATGCCATTGAAATATACAGTCGGTGTAACTGATTGAATAGAATTGATTAGGGTTACAAGGCCGTTAAAGAATGAACCATTTAGCATCAATATTCAAAATGCCAAAGGGTGAGTAGAATATGAAGATTTTACTTTGCATGCCTTCTTTATTTGACCAGAGCTCAGATAAAACAGATGAATAAATCACCAAGTTACTTTTTCTAAACAATGCATTGAAGTAAGTTCGATTTCTATCTTTCAAGAATGCTGTCTTTTCAATAATGCTTATTTTCAGAGCTCTAGTTTTTCTCCAAGCCCTACTGATGAAGCAAAACTCAGCAAAAATGCTATCCTATGTAAGTCCAATACTAGCAGGGAGATTCTCCTCCTTCTGCAACTTAAATGATGTATCAAAATTTCACACATTAGAAGTGTCCAATAAAACCATAACAACAAAGTCCATCTGAAGTTGTGAAAATATATAATAGCAACATAGCAACCAGTCCAATTGTACAAAAGTTAGTACATATCAGGCATCATGTTTAATGATGATATATTGATGCATAGTTTTTCACAAATAGTCTTGAGTTGATGTTCTCACTTCTGTCCACTTTAACCCAACAAGTTGGGCCATGCTTAAAAGACACCTTATGTGATGGCAGCAAAACATCTCCTCATGTAATCCTCAAGACTAACTCGACATTAATTAATGAAGGACTTGGTACCAACACTGCCCCCTAAGTCAAGGGAGTCATGTAGTGATTCCTTAACATCTTGATTGAGGCAATGGCGTGTGCTCAGTACCAACACTACACCCAATCAAGGCAATGGGGGAAGTGTGGGCACCAACTCCTACATTGTGTAAACTGTAAAGTCAAAATTACTGTTGAGGCTTATAAGGAGGTGTTCTACTTCCACCAAGTGTGGGCCAAAGTGGACAGTGCCTACATAAGCTTAACACTACCAATGAACTCAGCATTAATCAACAAAAATGTATAGAGAACCTGTTATGACTTAAGCGCATGAAGAGGGTCCGACCTAAAAGACTAATCCTTTAGGTGGGAGAGCCTTATGACGTATTATATTGAGCTTCCTTATTTACTCAATGAAACTTATAACATTCCCACCCCTTTAAGAGCCAACGCCCATTGTGGCTTCACTCTACCTTCCAAATCAATACCATATTGATTCTCTTTCTTTTCTGTTAGCTGTAGATTTTTCCTATCAGAATCTAGTGAGGTCATTTTCAGTCAATCCATATACTACATACATTGTATTGCCAATTTGCCAATGAAAATTAAAAAGCGAGAACATTGTGGATTTGGGAAATTGCGCAAAATAAATTTTTAAAAAAAAAGTTGACAACAATGAATAAACGGGAACAAAGTAAACGGAAGAAACAAAGCTCATATAATTTGGTCATAAAACGTACCTGGGTATCTCTTGTGTGTTGGAAAGGAGAAGAAAGAGAAGGCGCTAAACAAGAAAATGCTGAGGAACCAATTTTAGTAGCCATAAGAAAATAATAATATCTGAATGAAGCAACAACAGCGTCAAAGGATAGTAGCTCTCAGGCTCAGACTGAATCACTCAACCAAACCATGTTAAATAAAAGAGTTAGAGAACACAACACACCCATTCGATTTGGGGAATATTAATATTCATGAATAAGGGACCCTTGTTGTGTGAATTTCTTTATTGGAATGGAAAACAGGGAAGGGTTGGTGAAATGGGCGAGGCGAAACTGGAACGGCGAGGCTCAGTTTTGAGTCCGAGTCTGGGAACGCTCAAGGAATGTGAGAGGCGTGAGTTTCCGGGTCTAAGATTGAACCGATTTGGTTTATGTTGTGGATTCCGACTCCTGCGAGGCCAACATTTTCCATTTATTTTTCCTTTCACAATTATCTTTAATAAAATGCAAAAAGAAAAACCCTCAAATATTGAAAAAGAAATTTAATTTTTTTATCTGAAAAACAATTTATTAAATACATAAAAAAATCATTTAACATTAACCAGTGTTTTTAAAACCAATTTAATTGGACTTGTTAACCTTACTAGTTCTAATTTATTTAAAAAATTAGGTGAGTGAAAAAAATAAAAAAAAATATGAAAGATAGTGAATCAATTAGTTGAATCAGGTTATTTTTAATTTAAATTTTTTAGTTAATTTTTTTAAAAGTAAAAAGAAACATATATAACTACAATATTAATTATTTAGGTGGTTGAATGATTAAATTATAAATCACTCATTTTATTAGTTCAACAGTTCAATCAATTTTAAAAATATTGGTTCTACCTAATTGACTTTGCCTTCAACCAGAAAATAATAATAGAACTCATCACGGGCAAAGCTAAAGCATGCAATCTAATTTAATTTAATGTAATACTATTATTATACAAAGTAAAGTTTTTGTTTGCAGATTCATGTCATGTAACACTTTTAGAATGATTATTTTTCCCTTCAAAATCAGCTTCTTCTATAAGCTCCTTTTCACATGTTAATTTTAGAATTGATATCTGCTTTTATTCTCACTTTAATCCTTGATATATTTTTTTTTTATTTTTGTCCATGACATTTATGGAATTATTTAATTTAGTCCATCCATTTATTTATTCATTATTTAATTAACGAAGATTTGATGTGTCATAGTTAGAAATGATGTAATACCATTATTTGTTGAGGTGATAATTGGATGTAAGATGACTTATTGAATACATATAAAATTACTTCATTTCGTTCTTTACTTTCCATTAAAAAAAATACTCTTTCAACATTTCAAATTACAAGTGAAGAATGACACAAAATCATTTTAAATGTATTTATCATCAAGTAATCTTTTATCAAATTGTTAATAATGTCAAATTATTTTTAACTGTGACACATCAGCATTTTCATGTATTATATAATGGGTATATAGATAGAGAAACTAAATTAAAGTGAATGCATGAATATTAAAGACTAAATCGAAAAAAAATGAAATATTAAGAATTAAAGTATGAATAAAAACAAATGTTAAGGACGAAAATAGAATTTTACTCTACTTATAAATAAAGACAACCCTTTAAAATAAAAAAATAAAATTATCTACAATAAGTCAACGTGTTTGATTTTCACCTCAATTGTTTGACATGTAAGAATTAACTGAAATTGTCATAATCAATTACTATTGCAACTAAATCAATGTTAAATCTACAACTGATATCAACGTGAATGGAAAATGCTATAAATTTTCTATGTAAACTTAATTGGTTCAAATTAAAATTGCATCAATCAACAACGCAATAAAAGGCCACAACACCTACCCTTTTCTTAACACCTTTTCCACAGGTTTATCATTCTGCTGAGCATTGAAAACATAGCTTTTCTCACGTCTCTCCCACAAATTTTTTTATTTCTTTTTACTTTCATTTTAATATTTTTCTTTCTAATTATTCTGCTGGCGACTACGCACTAATTTCTTTGGTGATTCCAGGGCTTCCTGTTTCAATACCATTGCTGAAGTTAATGTGAACAATGATTAAAACACATGGAACCTTAACATTAGGATTCTTTGATATCATTTTATAGTTCATATGTATTTATCATTTGTATTTTGTATGACCCATTTCACTTATATTATACAGGATCCACTCCTTAATGATTAGTCATATTTACTTACTCAGCAAGGTGATTCTGCTGATATAATGAAGGTTAGATTTTACTTTATGATTTGTTTTTTATTCCATAGCCAGATGCATTTTTTGTACACCATGTATATGAATCAATGAGTTTCTTTTTTACTGAAAATTATTGTTATTGTTTCTCGTAGGATAATTTCTCACATAATGAAGTGAGCTGGGTTCATCATCTTTTGTAACACCTTCAAAGACTAAGATGAAGCAGATTGTGTATGCTAAAGCTGTTGGCGATGACGTTGAGAAGGTGATTAAGAATGAAGTTGAATGAAGCATTATGTTGATTCAGTTCCATGAACTAATGCTTTTGATGGGTTTTGCAATCCTTTGAGACTCTTAGACTCTTATGGAGCAAGTAGTTATATTTATCGAAAAGGAACTTAAGTCCCTTAAGCATATGATCTTGAGTTTAATATCTAAATTCATATATATGAAAATAATATCATTGAGAGAGGTATTCGCTTAAGCGTCTAACCATATCTCGAGAAATTAGTCTACTACCTATCTAGTGGGGAATACTCTAGAAAAAAAATGATAATATTGAAAACTTGACCGATTATATTCTCCACCTATGATTAGTTTAGTATGGGAGTTAGAATAGGAATGAAAATTTCATGGATTAGTTTTATTAGTAAAATTATATTGAAAAATAAAGAAAGAAAAATGTCTTGAAACAATGAGGGAAAAAAGTGATTCATCTTTCCTTTCTTTCCTTAAGGCTGTGTTTGGTGCATTGTATAAGAAAAATATGATATTATAAGCTAATATTATCAGGTAATATCAGATATTTGGTGTATTTACCTTATAACATAGTTAAATCAGGTCAACTCTTTTTATCTTGTTATAACATAATAAAATTATCATTTCTCCTACCATAGGATAAGACTTAATAATATTTTTATTCCAACCCTACCCTCATCTCTCAATGCCATGGCTAACCTAAGCTCCAACCACCACCACCATGGCCATTTTCAAGCCACCACCACCTTGCCCACCTTTTCCAACCACCACTGTGCCTTTGTTGTGCATTATCCAGACCACCATGGCAGGCTTTGGGACGATACTACTGAACATCTACTTTGATGGTTTTGACCAAGGTTTTAAAAATCAGACCGATCATTTAACTAGTAAAGGAACTAATTTACGATTCAATGGTTCAACCATGATCAAATCGTGGTCGAACCAGAACACACACACACACATATTTAAATTGATAAATAAATAGAAAGAACATAAATAATTATTATAATTCTTTAAAATATTATCAATAAAAAATAATTATCATCAGGGGCGGAAACAAGGGGGGACGTGTATGAGCCACGGTCCCCCCAGCTTTGGATAATTGAATTTTTTTTTATATATACATGATATTTTTTTGGTTAGTCCCTCTAATAAAAAAATAAATATTTATCCTTTGAATGATAGATTATTTCAAACTCTTTCGTATCAATAATAATTATTAAAATCTTTTTAATTATGAAAATTATTAAAATAAAGTTACAAAATAAGATAAAAGATAATTTTCTCACATATTAGATGATTATTTATATTTAAAAAAATTACTAAAAAATTCACCACAAATACAATAATAGATGACTTTTATTTTATAAAACAACTTTGAAGCACAACTTAAAAATTGAAGATATATATTTAAGATTATCTTATATTCAATTGTGTTTATTATAAATGTTTTTAATTTAAAGCATATTGATTATGAATTGAATTGAATTTATTTTTATGTTTACATTATATAATAGTTAATTTTTTTTAATTTAAATATTTAACCTGATTATCATAGTATATTTTATATTGGATATATATATATATATATTTAAAAATGCTTCAATTATATTAATATATGTTCTGAATTAGGTTCGGAGGGTTACCTGTATATGTACGAAATGATGAGCTCCTCCATAGCACAGCCACAACAGCGATGAGCGAGGGGGTGAGTACCTGCAAAAGGCACTCCGACGTTCAAGTCTGTAAGTGCACAAGTAGAGTATAGTGAGGTTTTGGGACTTAACTCATACCTTGTTTCTCTTCCTTATTGTATTTATATTAGCGTTTTAGGATATATGGTGTCTGAGAATTCAGTGCGTGCAGAGTGCTGCTACTTGGGATCATGGAGACAAGGTCATAGAGACTGCTACTCCTTTGTCCTTACTCTCCTGCTTGTACGAGATACGATAGGGATTTGTTCTTGTCGTTACGCTTAGCGTCTAGGTTGCTTCATGCACACTGTATGCTCGGGTGCCAGCCTGGCGGGTCAGGTTGCTCTAGCTTTTTAGGCCCGTAACTCGGTCCAGAATAGTTGCTCCAAGCATGGCGCTTTGGTGGGACAGCAAAGTGTCGAGATATGAATTCTTCTAGAGCATATGACGTGCGATGGACAAAGGGATCCGAGTTGTACCATTGATATCGGGTCTCGCGATGTTTTTCCCGAAGGGCCGAGGTCCATGATGTATCATAACAGGCTTCCAAGGCTGATGAGCTAGATCGGGATCCAAGTTGGATCGCTCTGCTTATGTCATCGTTCCATTGACCGAGGTATGTAATGAGTTGCCCCCATGTGTAGTTGGTGGGGTCTTGTACCCTTTCATTTAGATTTGGATCGAGGTTTGAGGTTTTTTTATACCGTGGTGGCTCCTCAAAGGTTCGAGATCTGGGTTAGGTGTTCTAGAACGCAACGTGTTGCTTCAATTTCGAACATTCTATGTCTTGTCCTTTCATATGCTTTTGTTTAGAAACAGTGTGCCACGTCGCTGAGGAACAGTGGAGATAGTCGTTTGGGGTTCGTAGCATCATGATTAGCAATTTTTGAGTTTCAAAACTGAAAAGGTGTCATGATGAGGCACTTCGAACAGAAAAATGTATATGCCTCCATTGATAGCAGCGATTTGAGATGACTTTTCATGCTTATAAATAGGGGCAAGGTTTGTCCCTTCCCACTCTTCACTCATCCTACACTTTAGATTTTCTTCTCTTCCTACTTAGGCGATTTCTAGCACCTTGGTGGTTGTCGTTGGCGATTCAAGGCTTTCTCAGTGAGGCTTTTTCAGCATTTCCTTCACCTTTTAGAGACCTTTCAAAGACTTCTTTCAACTAACACTCAAGGTACTTTTTGCTTCACCCTTTCCATTTTTGTCCTTTCCTTTGAATTATTTAGTGGGGGAAAATGTTTGGGAGTGAGAAGATGGTGCAGAGTAGTGGCTCGTCAGTGAAGGTCTTGTAATATTCTCCATAACCTAATAGTCCTAATCAGAGTTATACAAGTTCAGTAACTCTAGTATGAGTTATCTGTTAAATTTGGGTAACCTTCTAGATTAGTTTGAGCCTAATTCTATAAAATTGAATGCAAAGAACAAGTAAAGTTTTCAGCCTAAACAGCTGAAATGATGGAAATAAATATGAAATATTTATTTCCTAGTCATAAATAATTGATATGAGCTATATTAAATTTTGAAGGATCAAATGAATTAATTTGATATTTTTAAGGACACTGAATGAGTGTTTAAATGCTTGCTTAGACAATTAAGTAGCTGAGAAAACCATGAAATTTTGTGGAGACATTAGGTAGAGGATAGAGAATATTTTGGTAAAGAATACCAGTTACGGTGAATATCAGTAAACATATTTGCTTAATTTTTAGGTTTAACTTAACTCAAGGAAGAGTAATGGAGCTTAACTGATAAATAGTAATATATGAAAAATTATGAAAAAATGGATACAAAGACTAAGTTGAGTCCTAAAACTTTTCATAACACTTATAGAAACTTGAAAACTTAGTTTTGGAAGATTAGAGAGTACTTAACAGATAAAAAGTTTCAGCATAACCATTTTTGTCTTTCTTTTTAGTCATCCACCGCCTCATCAAAGTGCTTTCATCATTATCCTTTTATTTGACTTTTCCTTCCTTATTTTGCTTCACTTTTCTCACGGTTCAGCAGCTCAAAAAATAGAGTAAGAGAAACGAACAAGAGAAAGGAAGAAATTCAAGGAATCAAGCTACAATAAGCTAGGAAGAAAGGTAGGGGATGCTTGTCTTCCACTTGCTCTTTCTTTTTCTATTGTTTGTGAATGAAATTTAGGAACTTTGTACCCCTTTGAGGTCACGGCCAGACCAAGAAAAGGAAGGGAAAGTTCTTGTTATTTTGTGTTTTAGCTCCTTACTTTCATCTAATTATTTTTCTTTATAAATTCTTGAATGAAAATTTGTGTTATTAGTTGAGTTCTTTAGCTATGAGGTTCACGGCCAAGTCATAGATAAAAGAAGATTTTTGTTGATTTTGTACTCTTGTTTATTATTTCTAGATGATGAGGTAAATACAAGCTTGAAATAAATTTTCATGAATGAACAAGTGAAGTTATGGTTTCGGTTCTCATAGGGTGAACCATGTGATATAAGTTGTGATTTCTTAAACACTACTATAATCACTTATTAATTAAGTTAATTAATAAGATGATGAAGAATAGTTGATAAGTTTTTCTTGATGGTCATTAAAAGAACCTTGCCCGAGACTTGCCTATGGCTAATTGTGTTTGTTATTGATCATCTGAAGTACTAAAGTTCTTAGATTCTTGTATAATGCATTTGGATGAGTAATGAAGCCCTAAATGGATGTGTATAATCTTTGATATGTTATTTTAACCATGTGGGCCGAATTAGAACTCAAGGAGATATGGTTGTCTCCATATTGCATCTAATGCTTATGTACTTGAATTGTGCTTGAATTATTATTTGTATAGAAATTTCTTGGAATAAATGGTATTATGCATTCATGGAATTGATTTTAGTTACTTGATTTGTAAAGTAACTAATGAATGTGTATAGAATGGAATGAATGAAATGGTATTGAATACTTGTTATATATTAAAGATTATATTACTTCTTAATTAATCAAGTTGAGCTAGAATGTGAATCGTATTGCTCCCTTAATTCTTTAAGGTTGAGTTAGAATAGTAATTTATGCTTGAGTTAAATAATCTCTAGGAAGGGAGAAAAGTATTCTGGGAAGGGAGTATCTTGAATATACTCCGAGTAGGGAATAATCTTGAATATACTCTGGGAATGGAGTAATCTAGAATAAATTCCAGGTATAGAGTATTCTTGAATACTTGAGAGATGAGTAAGTATCTCAGATATTGAATAGAGAGTATAGAAATAGAATTATACATGATTGAATAATTGTTATGAAGTTATGTAACTAAGGTGAAGATATTGAGTTATGACTTAGATTTGATATGATTATTATGAATGAAAACTATGTTTTAAGATTTGATGAATATATATGAATTTTTTTTAGTAATATTTTGAATTGGAATTCTGCCTTAAGAAAAGAAAGGACTTGTTTTGGCCTTTTGTCACATTTCTACTTTATAATTAAATTTTTTGAAATGATTTTGCCTCGAAGTAGTTGGAGGTATTAGGATGACACCGTTTTTAATAAAAATACTAAAAATTCCTAGAATTCTCACCCATGTTTTATTATATTTCCATAATATTTTTAGGAATAAAGTCTGCAGCAAGCAGAAGAGAAGAATAGAAATATGGACAAATAGTTTAGTTTCAATTTTTGAATAAAGTTTTGTATAATATTTGTATCAAATTATACCTTAAAGGCATATCTTGTGCTTGATGTATTATGAATTATAACTTTGTATAAATTTCCTTTCATAGTGATATTTACATTACTTCATCCACAATAGGCTCATATTTTTGTATATGATATAAATTTTTTTACAAATTTTGTTATTAGTGCAGAAATAACTTACCAATCCTAATTACTAATGCATAATTCTGGATATGTCATTAGT
Organism: Ormosia semicastrata; assembly: GCA_029884595.1. Classification (NCBI taxonomy): domain Eukaryota; kingdom Viridiplantae; phylum Streptophyta; class Magnoliopsida; order Fabales; family Fabaceae; genus Ormosia; species Ormosia semicastrata. The sequence continues at coordinate 3,215,921 of JAQQTO010000029.1, forward strand.
ACTAGTATTGGGATGTTACAGGTCTTAAGTCCTCCTTCGTCTTCATCGCCTCAGCCACAGTCGGGGCTTCAAGCCCACGGTGGGAATTCTGGTGAGGGTAAGAATCCCTTAACTAAGATGAGGATCTTGGAGGTGCTTTGAAGGGCGGACCAAGCTAGAGATCTGGTGAGGCATAGGCCCGCCCATCCACTCTCCAAACTTATGATAGCAATGAGGGACATAAGTGATTCTTCTATAGGTGATTCTTTTGAATCTGACTCGTGTGCGTCCTCCGTAGGCATGGCGCGAACCCGGAGGGCTGCACCTACGGAGAGGGAGAGGGCTATACCCACAAAGCAAAAGAAGCTTGTTTTTCCCTGAAATGTTGTCAGATACCGGTGTCTTGACTAAGAGGTTCTAGGCACTCCTTTCGACGTGAGGACCATATAAAATACCTTGGAGAAGCAATAGTATTTGCAGCTAACCGTGGAGAAACTCAAAAACCAAGAGTTTGTGCTCCGGCACCCATCAGAGGAAGAGATGGTGTGCTCAACCCGTACAGAGGGCGAGCATTTCATGTATATATACGAGGCTCTCTTTACCCGAATTGAGGTGCGCCTACCGTTTACTAATTTTAAGATAGGCGTTCTCAATCACCTACAGGTGGTGCCTACTCAACTTCCCTCGAATGCTTGGGGATTCGTCTAGGCATTCGAACTGGTCTGCCGAGTCTTTGAGTGGTCGTACTCAGACAAATCTTTCTTTTTCCTGTTCTCCCAGTTGACAACCTCTGGAAGCAAACAAACCAAAGGATGGGTCACGCTACATGCACAAAGCGAGTACGCTGTCTTCAAGCTCTACTAAGAGTTCTTTAAGAAGTTTAAAAATGACTTCTTTAGGGTAGAAGGAGCTCTAGGTAAGACACTTTTTTGTCACCTCGGAAAGTGAGCCATTCCTCCACTCATACTGAACTAAAGTCGACTAGGGGCAGAGTAAGAAGGAGTTAGATACTCCAGATTCCGAGGTCCCTCATTCTGAGGCTTGGGTATTAGGAGTTCATCTCCTGCAAGGATGTCTTGGATGAGCCAGTTAATTCCATAAAGGCCACACTAGGTACCTTGTCCTGCATATTTTTCTTTTATACTTTCCTTCTTGCATGAATTTGCTCATGTGTTTCAACGCTTCTCATTTTTGCTTGTAGTAAGCATAGCTCCATTGTCCAAACGTCGACGCTTGGCTGAGAGGTTGGGCCAGAAGTGGCGAGGCGTCAGGATCTCAAGCCCCAACGACTGCTCAAGGGGAGACTGTTGCTATCCTTTTACCTTTAAGCAGTGCAATCCCTCCTCCTATGGCCGTGGTGGTTTCTCCACCTCCCCCAGTTACTGGGGTTTGAGATGTTGAAGTGAGTTCTCCTGTATTGCCGCTGCGATCCCGGAAGAGACAGATGGGGAGTAGTAGGGATGACAGAGGGAAAAGGCTGACCATCGAAGGCATTCCAGAGGAGCCTGAAGTAGGCAAGGTTCCAGTCGGTCTAGGGATTAAGGATGCTCTGAGGTCTAAGGTGATTCCATGTCTCTTTTCGCCAGGATCAGTGTGAACTTGGCGGGCTAACCCTGTGGACTTTATTGATGGTCACTTGCTGAGTTTCACTGAGGCCAAGGTGCTGACTGAGTGAGACGTGGAAGAGATCCTTCACAAGGCTCAACTTTGGAGTTTGCGCGTCACCTCGGCCCTCCAATTTATGGAAGGGGCATGTAGATCCATTTGGGAGGTTACACGCTTGAAAAGAGAGCTCAATACCCTTTGGGGCAAAAAGTAGAAACTTGAGCTAGATCTTGCCGAGAAGGATAGACAGCTCGCCCAAGCCATTGCAAATGCCAAACAGAAGGATGAGCAGCTCAAGTTGTATGCCTCCGAGCTGGATAAACTCCAGGCTGAGGTTTCCTACCTTTTTGCAGATGTTGTCGATGTTCCCTCCCTTCGGGCTCAAGTTGTCGAGGTGGAGGCACTCCAGTTCAAGGCTGTTCTAGCCGACGATCTTCTGGTCCAACTTAATCAGGAAGTAGGTCGGGAGGATGTACTGAAGGAAAGTCTAGCCTCGACCGAGTCTGCCCTCTCTAGTGCTCGGGCTCAATATGAACTTCTACATGGTGAACTTGACCAAACAGTAGATGATTGGCCAATGTCCATGGAGGAGGCTTTCGAAAATGTCCTCTGTAACATCTTGAATTTATTAACCATAATATAACCAAAGTATACTACAGTGATTAGACTCAAGCATGTTACTTACAACAACTATGCAATTTCCAATATAACATAGCCATGTATATATAGAAAATATAAGCCTCAAATGTATAAATAATACACAACATATGTATTTATCACTAATACAATATGTACGTCATGTCAAAATAAACTACTCAGCTACACTAAGATAAGCACTCCAACCTCCTGCTTGTCTTCACTTTCTATAAGACTTCATCCCTGGAATCATCATGGAAACACACACAAGGGGTGAGAATCACATATTCTCAGTAGTTAATCCATAAAACATGTCAACATAATCGCTCCAGCCATTTTGGGGGGAAAAACACATTTCTAAACTCAAGTCCCATACATTTCAAGCTAGAAAGATAGCAAAAGCCAAAATTATGTCCTTTCTCTTCCCAAAATAGATTCACATTTATAAGTTTATATTAAAACTCATTTATCACAAATAGTTTTTAAGCAATCAACATGCTCACAAAACACATCATCTCCATCCCAGAGATACAAACAACTTTGGCTACGACCATTATCACACAAGTGGCTGCGACCACTACCTCATATTAACAACTATCAACGATATTATACAACCGCCCATACAATCGTACATATCATTGGTTAAGTTAATTGCCCATACAATTACCATGCAAATGCAATGCTTATTATGTTGTATGTTTATGACTAATATGTCCTAAGACAATGATTATGCAATGAGATTAAAATAGTGTTAGTGCAATATTATGAAACTCAACTATTTCCAAGAACTCTGTTCCTTGTACTTTCCCTAAGTAGTATGGTTCCAACTATTTAACACTACTTGGGAATGAATGGACTACTCCACTACTCAACAATGGGTGTTCACCATCTCATATACCACCTGGCAATGAATGGTCTACTCCATCTCTTAAAAAAGGGTGTTCACCATCTCATACATCATTCGCAGATACTTGGAAATAGCAAATGTATGAGAAAACATACAAAGTGATTTTATAAAGCACACACAGCACCACACCAAGTATTCTCTTACATGAGATTGTACCCAATGCTTCCAACTATAAGAAAATCCTTCTTCATAAGGTTTCCACACATTCTTTTAAGAACACTCACATACTCACTTTATGTGTCGTTCCCATCACATTAAATGTAATATTGAATACCCTCCTACATAAGGCTTTCCAACCATTAACTTAGAAATACCCACATACTCACACTACGTGTCATTCCCATCATATACAGTATCACAAAAGATACTAAAACAACCCCATATAGGTCAAAATCATAAGTGTTATCCTATGGCATTCCACCACACTATGGAAGCCTAAGATGTTCCAACATATTACCCTTTAATAATCCACCTCAAAATTGTTATCTAAGGTCCCTCTAAGGCTCTTAGCCTTATAAAATGCCAAAACATCATGCATTTCCTAACCAAAAATGCATCCTGCTCAATCTCAACCTTTGACCTTTGCACAGTAAAATGAGCATAACTTGAGCTACAGAGGTTGAAACGAGGTGATTCTAGCGGCATTGGAAAGATAAGAGAAAGAGCTACAACTTTTATGAAGACCACAAGAGCTAATTCTCATTACAAAAGGAAACATGGCCCGTATCCTCAGACACGGCCCCCCTAGTGTTTTGCTCTATGAGCACTGTTCACGAATTTCAACTGGCAAAGAGAGACACTACCCCCTTCGGACACGGGCCGTCTTTCTCAACCAAAAACTCTGTAACTTATTTTGCATTATCGTGGCACTAAGATTTTGGCCACTCCAAACCTATCTCTAGATGATTTCAAGTCCTAAACAAATTCACAAACATGAAGGGAACTTAAAACACCAATTGATTTCATAAAAAATGGATCAAAACACTAAATCACTCATCCAAACCCCTAAAATCAACACTTAGAGCATTTTAGGTCCAAAATGAGGATTTCTAGTTTCTAATCCAAACTCTTAGCATGAACAAGTCTCAAACGCCATTTAAAACTTATCCAAGCAAGAAAATCACTTAACACATCACTAGAACTCAATTTGACACATTAAACCTCAAACAAGTTTAATCATAGAAATGAAAGTTTAAGCTTAAGAACCCTTACCTCAAGGTCTTGAAGATGAAGATGAAGCCAAGGATGGGCCATGGAAGATCCAAGCTAACCCTTCCTCTTTTCATTTCTTCCTCTTCTTTTCTTCTCCCTCGGTTTCCCTTTCTTTCTTTTCTCTTCTTTTTTTTTTGTTTCCCAAATCTCCCAGTCGTGGGATGTTTAACAAGGGAAGTCAAATTTGACTTCTCTTGGATAGGTACCAAAACTCCGATCTGCTAAGAATACTATGATTTAACCAAATCTAGATTTCTAACTTCTAATAAGTTTAAATTAAATCCTAAGATTCATTAAAAATCCTATTTCACATTTTCTCAATTTTTTCATGTCAGCTGGGGGTCAATCAGGCACTAAAATACATAACCAGTCTGCTTAAAAATGCCAAACTAACTCTGATTAATCTCAAACTTTAATTGTAGCACAGTTTACACATTTGTAACCTGGAAACAAACACTCTACATTTATTTCCACTAACTAAGTAGTTTAAGCCATTTTCGGAGCAAATAACAATTATATTTCACACATAGTATTACAGCAAAGTATCTAAACGTGCTCAAACAGTCACAAAACTTAACAAGCATGATAAACAGGTATTAGGCTACCTCCGTAACCATATACAAGTCTATCATATTTTCTAGGGTGTTACATTTCTCCCTTCCTTTTTAGAATTTTGTCCCCAAAATTCACTCATCATCAACACTTAGTCTTTCACAACTAAGGTTCCAAAATCTCCATTAGACACAACACTCAAAGGATTCCCACCTTCCATGGTGATACCTGACTCATCAATATCAACTCAAGATAATCCAATCTCATGCAGGTCTCCAGCCCCCAAACAGCTTATCACGCCAAGCCTATACTAGATATTCTTTACCTAAGAAATCTGTTTTCCACAAAACTTTGGATTCTCCAACCCATAATCCTTGCAAGTCTTATCTAACAACTTTTTATCTAACTCATGGGCTCTACTCACACTAGAGGTACCACTCCAAAGGGTGTAGATGCAAACAAATCCTACACGAGTTCAGTCACACTAACTGGACCCTCACTAGAAGAACTCCTATTCTCCTAGTTTGCCTAGGTGAAGTCATAGTTTCATGTCCATACAGGACATTTCATATTGAGTAGGCTAATCCTCAATATCATGTAATTGTGTAACAGTAGCTACCAACATCCAACCTAAACCAAGTCATGTAATCCTTTTTCAACATCTCAAACAAGATATAAAGAAATGCATAACACATAGAGAAACTTCTACATGTTTAAGCATTGTCAGTCCATACCCCGGCTCAACAGGATGAAATGCTCTGATACCATAATGTAACATCCTGAATTTATTAACCATAATATAACCAAAGTATACTATAGTGATTAGACTTAAGCATGCTACTTACTACAACTATACAATTTCCAATATAACATAGCCATGTATATATAGAAAATATGAGCCTAGAATGTATAAATAATACACAACATATGTATTTATCACTAATACAATATGTATGTCATTTCAAAAGAAACTACTCAGCTGCACTAAGTTAAGCACTGTATGCTCTTGCTTGTCTTCACTTTCCATAAGACTTCCTTGATGTTCATATATTTGATGCATTAATAAGCCTTCATTTTTAGTCATTTACACTCTCCATGCACTTAATAAATTAAGTTTGGTTGTGTTTTGTATGTTTTGAACTCAAAATGGATTTAATTGAATTTTTCAGCATGATTTACATCTTACACTAATCTTGTATTTGGGTCATATCTTGGGCTGCAGGTGGATGTTTAAGGTAAATCTTATGTCATTTTAAAGATAATAGAGAGCTCTACAATCTTCATGAAGACATCAAAGACTCAATCACACGTTTGGATGGCTCAAATTGGCATTGAATCAAGAACTAAAGTGTTGCTCCTGGCAGAATGACCTTTGTGTACTGTTCATTACACTGCTCGTAGTGAAAGTTGTAGAATAGGCTGAAATTTTGATGGTTGATAGTTAAGACTCAAATCTACAACTTTCATGTTGAACACTCTTCCCGATTCAGACTTCTTGGAGGTGATATTGGGCTTGGAAGTCAGAACAGAGGAGCTGGGACTGGGCCTGAGCAGTGTGCAGTAATTTGAACATATCTAGAGCTATAGAAATGATATTGGACTCAAACCAAAGCCATTTGAAAGCTACGATATAGACCTACAATCTTTGTGAAGACCACTTGGCTCAAAAATGACGAATGCAATGACTTCAGAGCTGCATGATTTCGGAGACAAAGAATCTCCAGAATTTTTTACTCACCAAAAGTCATTCAACATTTTCCACTACTCCACCAACCACCATGACTCAGCCTCCTTTGACATTTTGTATCTTTAACCCTCTATAAAAGGGAGGCTATGCAGATCATTGTAATATGTAGAGCTTTTATGTAGAAGTGTTGTTATAATTAAAGTTTTAGTGTTTCATTTTGGAGAATTCTCTTCTTCTCTTCCTCTCCTCCTCTCTCTTTGTTATTTTCATTTTTGTATGGTTCTTGAAGGTTATCCAATGGTGATGGCTATGGAGAGCTAAACTTCTTTAATCAATCCAAGAGATTGACAAGCTTGATGATTAATCTTGAGATCTTGTTTTAATTGTTATACGTTCATCTATTAATCAAGTTTCTTTTTCTCTTCTTCTCTTGTTTAAATTCTGATTTAATGCTTAATTTGATTGGGATTTGCATATGTTAATTGCATAATTATCATGTGCCAAGAGATGAATTCAGAGGCTAAATAATGCATCAAAGGTGTTTGATGAAATATTTAGCTTGGTTGGATCTTAGTTTTTAAGTTAATTTGGGTTTTGGATGGATGCTTAATTTGTCTAACCTTAATTAATTAAATTTTAGAAGCGTTTCTAGTAGAAGATCTATGGATCATTGAGAGGCGTCTTGATGTGATCTAAGACCAAAGATTTGGTTGATAGTTGAACGGATTTATAAAGATCAAGGATGGATTAAAATCAAGATTTGTTAATTCTCTTGGATTGGTTGTTTTCTCAATCTTGTTTACTCATTTTAATTGTTCTTTGTTGTTTAATCTTGCAAAACTTTTCCCCCCTGTTTATTAACCTCTTAATCTGACTTCATAATTAGAGTGATCTACGGGCTCGACCCGGTGTTACCTTATGCTACAAGTAGTTTTGGTAAATCGGTTATAAATTGATTTAAATTTGGTAATCTCGACAGTTGTCAAATTTTTGGCGCCGTTGCCGGGGATCATTCTGATTTTGTTCAATCTTATTAAGAGTTTATTTAACTACTAATCTCTCACTAACCTTTATGTTGCTGTGTTTTGGTGGATTTCAAAGTAAACGGGTGATTACGGGTCATTTTACAAGAATTTCGTATTGAAAAAAGTGCCCAGAATGAATGAGTGAAACTTGGTCAGTTGAAGGAAAACAGCCTAATAAACAAGACTCACAATTAAATGTGAGGTCACCCCTGGTTTTTCCAAAATCCATCGTTTAGACCAGTTTTTCAATTTTTTAATATTTTTTATTACATTTTTTAGTTTCATTTTTGTGTAGTTTTCATGTTTGTACAAGTCCTATAATTTTTAAAAATCATTTCATTAGTCAATTAGATTTATTTTGGTATATTTTTAGAGTTGTCTAGTGTATTTTACTTGTTTACTTATTTTATTTTATTTTATTTTTGTGTTTTGATTAATGCATGACTAGGTCTAATCCTGATATCTTGCTTGAATTTGATCTTGAGATTGATAGAACATTGCATAGGTTGATTAGAACTCGTAGGCTAAGTGAAAGAATTGAGTCTGAATTTAGTTGTGACAGTGAATCTGAAAGTGCACTTGAGATCTTAAGTGATTCTAAAATCATGGCTGATAACGAGGCAAAATAGGACCCTTAAAGAACTTCGCTTGCCCGATGTAACTTACGGTCTTTGTGCATTCAATATCCTAACCTTGATGCCGACTTCGAGTTAAAAACTGGATTGATACACTTGTTGCCCAAGTTTCATGGTCTTACGGTGAAGATCCCCATAAGCACTTAAAGGAGTTCCATGTGGTCCGTTCAACCATGAAGCCACATGGAATCTCCGAGGAGCATATCAAGTTAAGGGCATTCCCTTTTCTCTCTTCGATGTAGCCAAGGATTGGTCGTTCTACCTTTCACCAGGTTCGTCACGAGTTGGGATGATATGAAGAAATTATTCTTGGAGAGGTTCTTCCCTACATCCCAGCAGTATAAATTTGCCATTAGAAAAGACATTTGTGGTATAAGGCAAATGACTGGTGAGACCTTGCATGAGTATTGGGAGAGATTCAAAAGTCGTGTTCGAGTTGTCCCCACCATCAAATTAGTGATCGCTCTTGATTCAATATTTCTATGAGGGCTTTGCCGCCGATGGATAGAAGTATAGTGGATGCCGCATCGGAGGTGCATTGGTGGATAAAACCCCTACTGCTAAAGAAGAGATTTGATAGTAAATATGGCGGCCAATGCTCAACAATTTGGCACAAGAGTCCTTACCTCAACCAGAGGAGTTAATGAAGTTCAATCATCTCAAGTCCATCAACAGAGAATGGAACACAGACTTGATGAATTGACTTCTTTGGCGAGGCAATTAGCAGTGGGACAACATGTACCTGTGTTATGTACAAGAGCCTGCAAGGGTGTGTGACATTTGCTCTTGCTCATCTCATCCTACTGATGCATGCCCCACACTTCAGGATGGTGGTTCCGCATTTCCAGAACAGTCAGTTGCAGCAGCTGGCATTTTTCCTAGTAGACCTCAATATCAGCAGTCCCAGCAACCAAGATATAATCCATTTTCTAATACTTATAACTCTGGTTGGAGGGACCATCCTAACTTGAGATATGGGAATTCTAGTCAGCAGCAACAACCCCAACAGCAGCAATTTAGATACCAAGCCGTAGGTCCTAGCAATAAATACCAACCACCGCATTCGACAACAACAAACCAGTGTACCCACTGTGCAAAGAGCCCCCTCATGTTGCCAAGTCCTACAACCAATCCATCCGAGCCATCATTGGAAGATTTGATGAAACAAATGGCCACAAATAATATTCAATTCCAGCAGAATGTCAATGCCACCATTCAGAACCTGCAAACTCAGATTGGGCAACTGGCCACCCCTATGAGTGAATTGAAAAGTCAAGGTTCGAGCCAATTGCCTTCACAAAAATCAAGAACCCAAGAGGCAATGTAAGTGCCATTACTTTGAGAAGTGGCAGAGAAATTGATGGTTCTAATTTGCCACAACTAGAGCTCCCATTGCAGCGAATGAGATCGAATCACCCAAAAGAAATGTGTCGAGAATTCAGATTTGGTCATTCCACTACCCTTCCCAAATAGAGTGACACGGTCAAGCGAGATAGCACAAGCGAAACAGAGAAGGAAGTCATGGAGACATTCAGAAGGTGGAAATCAATATTCCCTCCTAAATGCAATCAAACAAATTCCCAAGTATGCCAAATTCCTCAAGGAGTTGTGTACTCACAAGAGAAGACTTAAGGGTACCGAGAAAGTCGGTATGGGCGAAATGTTTCTGCGATGATTCACCAAGCATGCCAAAGAAATGTAAAGATCCTGGAACTTTCACAATCCCTTCGCACTATAGGTAATTCAGCATTTGACCATGCAATGCTAGATTTGGGTTCTATTAATGTCATGCCTACGTCGGTGTATAAGTCTTTAAACATTGGCACCTTACACCCCACCTGGTATAGTGATTCAGCCTAGCAAACAGGACTACCGCTCACCTGCTGGCAGTCTTTGGAAGATGTGTTGGTGCGAGTAAATGAGCTAATTTTCCCAGCAGACTTCTACATTCTAGACATGGAAAATGAGTCTTTAACAAATCATGCTCCATTGATTCTAGGAAGACCATTCCTCAAGACAGCCAAGACCAAGATAGATGTGCATGCTGGTACCCTTTCTATGGAATTTGGTGAAGAGGTGGTACAGTTTAACATTTTTGATGCCATGAGACATCCCCTTGAGGAGCATTCAGTTTTTCATGTTGATGTGATTGAAATCTTTGGTTGATGATACTTATGCCGATATGAATGTTGAATTCCGATATTCTTCGACTTTCTCGGATTCATCACTTGTGATACATGTGTTAGTCGTGATCTTGAACCATGTGCTTTGCATGTCTTGAGATTTATGCAGTTGTGAGTGATGATGCGGTGTGCTTATTTGATCGATGCAAAGATATGAAAATATGAGTCAAAATTATGTCGAATTTAATGTCTTTCTTTGAGTTGCTTGTTTCAAATAGCTTGTTGCCTTCTATTGTGCATCCCCCATCCTTAAAGCTAAAGACTTTGCCAGACCACCTTAAATATGTATATTTGGAAGATGGTGAGAAGCTGCCAGTGATTGTCGCTAAGAATCTACAACTTGAACAAGAAGAAAAATTACTGCAGGTTTTGAAGGCATAAGCGAAGCCATCGGATGGACACTTGCAGACATTCCTGGTATTAGTCCCTCCACATGTATGCATAGGATTTTATTGGAGGAAGATACCAAGCCAGTGAGGCAACCCCAAAGGAGATTAAATCCCCTAATTCTGGATGTGGTGAAGAAGGAAGTGACCAAGTGCATGCAAGTGGCATTATTTATCCTATATCGACAAGTAAATGGGTGAGCCCGGTGCAAGTGGTTCCAAAGAAATCGGAGTCACAAGTAATTGCAAATCGAACAATGAGCTCCTTCCCACAAGAATCCGCACGGTTGGCGGGTGTGCATTGATTATAGGCGCTTAACCAGGCCACTAGGAAAGATCATTTTCCATTGCCTTTCATTGATCGATGTTGAGAGACCGGCCGGCAAATCGCATTACTTGTTTCTTGGATGGATATTCGGGCTATTTCCAGATTCATATAGCCCCTGAAGACCAAGAGAAGACCACTTTCACTGTCTATTTGGAACATTTGCATACGGGAGAATGCCCTTTGGTCGTGTAACGCTCAGGGAACCTTTCAAAGGTGTATGGTTAGTATCTTCTCTGAATTTTTAGAGAGTTGCATAGATGTGTTTATGGATGATTTTACTGTCTATGGCTCTTCCTTTGATGCATGTTTGGATAGTTTGGATCGGGTTTTGCATAAGTGCATTGAAACTAACCTTGTGCTGAATTTTGAGAAATGTCATTTCATGGTAGAACAGGGTATAGTTTTAGGGCATATAGTATCTAGCAAGGGTGTTGAGGTAGATCCTGCAAAAATAGATATCATTTCATGCCTATCTTACCCCACATGCGTGCGGGAGGTTCGTTCTTTCCTTGGTCATGTAGGTTTCTATCGGCGGTTCATAAATGATTTTAGCAAAATTACCCTTCCACTGTCCAACTTGTTGCAAAAGGATGTAGAGTTTCACTTTGACCAGAGATGTAAGGATGCCTTCAATCACTTGAAGCAAGCATTGACCAAGACACACCTATCATCCACCACCAGATTGGACACTTCCATTTGAACTCATGTGTGATGCCTCTAATTATGCATTGGGAGTCTGTCCTTGCACGAGAGAGTCAAGCAAAGTACCTCATGTCATTTCCTATGCTTCGAGGACTTTAGATGCTGCACAAGCCAACTACACTACAACCGAAAAAGAACTTTTAGCAATTGTTTTTGCTTTAGATAAATTTCGATCATATTTGCTTGGTTCTAGAGTGGTTGTATTTTCAGATCATGCAGCTTTGAAGTTTCTCCTGAAAAAGCCCGATGCAAAGCCTAGGTTGATTAGATGGATGTTGCTCTTACAGGAGTTTGATATTGATATCAGAGATAAGAGTGGAGCAGAGAACCTGGTGGCAGATCACTTGAGTCGGATTGAAAAAGAGGCAGATTCTTCTCCTATCCATGATGCCTTCCCTGATGAGTAACTTTTCAAGATGCAAGGTAACATCCCTTGGTTTGCAGATTTGGTTAATTTCTTGGTTGTTAGAGCACTACCTGCACATTTCACTAAGGCACAGATTGATAAACTGAAAAGTGAGTCAAAATATTATGTGTGGGATGACCCTTATTTGTGGAGATTTTGTAGTGACCAAGTCATTAGGAGATGTATTCCTGCTCATGAGTTTGATTCTGTTCTTAGTTTTTGTCATGCACTTGCCTGTGGGGGACATTTTGGACCTACTGCATACTACTAGGAAAGTTTTGGACTCGGATTATATTGGCCCACTCTATTTCGTGATGCATATTTGTTTTGTAAATCTTGTGAACAATGCCAGAGAACAGGGAATATTTCTCGTAGGAATGAGATGCCCCAACAACCTTTGTTGTTCGTGAAATATTTGATGTTTGGGGTATTGATTTTATGGGTCCTTTTCCTATGTCATTTGGTTTTGTTTACATTCTCTTCTTTGTGGATTATGTATCTAAATGGGTGGAGGCAAAAGCCACTGCATCGATGATTCCAAGGTTGTTGTGGATTTTGTTAGATCAAATATTTTTCTGGTTTGGAGTCCCAAAAGCCATCATTAGTGATTAGGGTTCGCATTTGTAATCGAAGCATGGAAGCCTTGATGAAAAAGTATGGAGTTTTGCATAGAGTTTCTACACCTTACCATCCCAGACTAATGGGCAAGCCGAGGTTTCCAACGGAGAGATCAAGCAGATACTTGAGAAAACAGTTCAACCTAACAGAAAGGATTGGAGCAAAAGGCTTGAGGATGCTTTATGGGCTTATAGGACCGCCTATAAGACTCCGATTGGGATGTCTCTTTATCGGATTGTTTTTGGCAAAGCATGCCACTTGCCAGTGGAAATTGAGCATCGTGCATTTTGGGCAGTAAAAAGGTGTAACTTGGACCTAAATCAAGCGGGCATAGAGCGGAAGCTACGGTTGTGAATTGGAGGAGATCCCACTGGAGGCTTATGAGAGTTCCAAACTTTATAAAGAGAAGACTAAAGCCTTCCATGATAAGAAGATCATGAGAAAAACATTTAAGATTGGTCAAAAAGTTCTCCTTTATAACTCCCGCCTCAAACTCATGCCGAGGAAAGCTCAGATCTAGGTGGCTTGGTCCATTTGTTGTTACTAAGATTTTTCCTTATAGTCTTTGTCATGGGGTTACAAGTGAGACTACTACAAAAGCTTTCACAAGTCAATGGACATCGCCTCAAACCATTTTATGAGGGAGCTCAAGAGGATATTTTGGAGGAGGTCCACTTGCAAGAAGTCGTCTACCCCACTTGATAAGTAAGATGCCGCCTCAATGGACACAAAAAAAAAAAGTTTTGATTGAGGTAAAAAAAAAAAAATTTCTATTGTGTTGACCCATATTTGTTCAATTATTGTCCTGATCAAATCTTTTGGAGATTTGTACCGACAATGAGGTAAGTAGTGTCATTGAATTTTGTCATTCAGAAGCATGTGGAGGTCATTTTTCTTCAAAGAAAACAGCTGCAAAATCTTGCAGTATGGATTTTATTGGCCATGTTATTCAAGGGCAGTTATACTTTTTACAAAAGTTGCGAACATTGTCAAAAATTGGGGTCCAATATTAATACATACATATATTAATTTTAATTGCTACTTCCACACAAACTAGTTATCTACCCCAACTAAAATGCGTCTCAAGAGTAAAATTTACTCCTTACTCTGCCATCCTTAACTGGTTTAGAAAATTACTGACAAACATATAAACACAATAAACATATTAATACATACACACATTTTTTTACACAACTCTACACACGACAAACATAAACACACTTACTATTTTTTTTTTTTTAGTCACACAACTATCCTTCCCCCCAACCAGATCATAACATTGTCCTCAATGTTAAAAAAATAGAAAGGAAAAAGATAGAGGATAGTACCTGTTACTGCAATTACGGAAAAGAGAAACCTTACACAAATATAAACAGAAAGAAAGTACGATGAATAAAACTAAAGATAAAGGAAAGTCATAGATGAAGTGTCAGGTCACACTCCAGAGATTTTAACTGGTGGCAAAATCAGAATGTATCACCTGTGCAGCAACCCCTCAAGTTGCCAAGTCCTACAACCAATCCATCCGAGCCATCATTGGAAGATTTGATGAAACAAATGGCCACAAATAATATTCAATTCCAGCAGAATGTCAATGCCACCATTCAGAACCTGCAAACTCAGATTGGGCAATTGGCCACCACCATGAGTGAATTGAAAAGTCAAGGTTCGAGCCAATTGCCTTCACAAACAGTCAGTAACCCAAGAGGCAATGTAAGTGCCATTACTTTGAGAAGTGGCAGAGAAATTGATGGTTCTAATTTGCCACAACTAGAGCTCCCATTGCAGCAGCCGAGATCTTGACATCGAATCACCCAAAAGAAATATGTCGAGAATTCAGATTTGGTCATTCCACTACCCTTCCCAAATAGAGTGACACGGTCAAGCCAAGAGATAGCAAGCGTAAAAGAGAAGGAAGTCATGGAGACATTCAGGAAGGTGGAAATCAATATTCCCCTCCTAGATGCAATCAAACAAATTCCCAAGTATGCCAAATTCCTCAAGGAGTTGTTTACTCACAAGAGAAGACTTAAGGGTACTAAGAAAGTCAGTATGGGCAGAAATGTTTCTGCGATGATTCAGCCAAGCATGCCAAAGAAATGTAAAGATCCTGAAACTTTCACAATCCCTTGCACTATAGGTAATTCCAGATTTGACCATGCAATGCTAGATTTGGGTGCTTCTATTAATGTCATGCCTACGTCAGTGTATAAGTCTTTGAACATTGGCACCTTACACCCCACTGGTATAGTGATTCAGCTAGCAAACAGGACTACCGCTCACCCTGCAGGAGTGCTGGAAGATGTGTTGGTGCGAGTAAATGAGCTAATTTTCCCAGCAGACTTCTACATTCTGGACATGGAAAATGAGTCTTCAACAAATCATGCTCCATTGATTCTAGGAAGACCATTCCTCAAGACAGCCAAGACCAAGATAGATGTGCATGCTGGTACCCTTTCTATGGAATTTGGTGAAGATGTGGTACAGTTTAACATTTTTGATGCCATGAGACATCCCCTTGAGGAGCATTCAGTTTTTCATGTTGATGTGATTGAAATGCTGGTTGATGATACTTATGCTGATATGAATGTTGAATTCCCTGATATTGCTGACTTTCCCTGATATGCGTCTCAAGAGTAAAATTTACTCCTTACTCTGCCATCCTTAACCGGTTAGAAAATTACTGACAAACATATAAACACAATAAATATATTAATACATACACATATTTTTTTTACACAACTCTACACACGACAAACATAAACACACTTACTAAATTTTTTTTTTTTGGTCTTTTTGGTCACACAACTATCCTTCCCCCAACTAGATCATAACATTGTCCTCAATGTTAAAAAAAAAAATAGAAAGGAAAAAGATAGAGGATAGTACAATTATCGCAATTACGGAAAAGAGAAACCTTACACAAATATAAACAGAAACAAAGTACGATGAATAAAACTAAAGATAAAGGAAAGTCATAGATGAAGTGTCAGGTCACACTGTTGTTTCTTGCTGCCTCCCTTGTTGTTGTCTCTGTTGCTGCTGTCTCTTGACCAATCTATCTGGGCTATTACTGGATCAGGTTCATAAATAAAGGCTTCTAATTTATCAATTAACTCATCAACAGTGGAAGCCGAGATAAGGAGTTGTCTTGCAGAAGGTGTGACAAATTTCTGTTCCACAGCATGGTCAACAAAAGATAACAAATTATCAAAGAAATTATTAACATTCAACAAACCTATGGGTTTATGGTGGATGTTTAGTTGGGCCCAAGAAACAATTTGAAAGACTTCTTCCAAAGTACCAAAACCACCAGGTAAGGCTATGAAGGCATCAGAGTTTTCAAGCATTGCCTTCATTCGTTCATGCATAGATGATACTTGAATTTCCTGTCCAATTGTCTTTCCAACGAAGTTCCTTCGAGTTAAAGGTTCAGGAATGACACCTAAAACTTGACCACCTCTTAGAAATGCAGACAGTGATACAGCCCCCATTAACCCAAGGCAACCTCCCTCATATACTACACGGATGTTCCTCGCAGTAAGTGTTCTACCAAGAGTGCTTGCTGCGTTGACAAACTCTAAACTCTTCCCATAATTTGTCCCACAAAATACACAGATACTGACAAGTCTACGGACAGAAGAAGAAGAAGCTCCCTCCATTTCTACACTCACACTCTTTTTGAATGATTAAGAGTTGCAGGAAAGTGAAGAAAATGGAGTGTTGAAATAGGAAAGAGAATAGAAAAAGTAATAATAGCTCCTATATGAGTAGGTTGGCTGTTGTCAGAAAACTTTTGAAGTTTTTTTTTTGTTTTCTTTTGTTTTTCTTTTATGTTTTCTTTTGTTTTTTTAAATAATAAATGCATAAGATAATATATACAGATTGTTGTGATTGTGGCTCACATCTTCCTCTGGTTTTACGTCCAGAAACGGCTTAAACGCCTTCTATGAGTCGGGGATAGGCTTCCCATCCAATTTTCTTATAAATTGGCAAACACGGTCTTTTTGAGTCAGATTCCGAAGACTATAACGCTCTTGCTCGTCCTTGAAGAGATTCCACAAACGAAGAAGTTCACGCTGCACAATTCCACAAGAATGCGTCTCAAGAGTCAATAAGATATTATCTAATGACTCCTTACTCAGTCCATTCTTAATGAAGAATATTTTATCTTCTCTCGTTTACGTAAAACCATTCCCAAAGAACGACATCGCGTGTTGCAATTCCATCGTGCACACTTGTAACAAACGTGCATTCTTTTTGCTCTTCTCTTTTCGAAAATGAACTTTTACCGAGACTAGGCATGTATCGGACAAATGAATCGGAAGATTCACCAAGCTAAACGAACCTTTGCTTCGATTATCCAGCGTATATCTTCTGGGATACCCTTGTACATTAACAGTCTCAATCTCTCACACCTAGCTTTGTAAATTTTGGTTAGAACATTTTTAAGAACAGAAGGGAAATACTTTTTTAGATTTGAAAGAATGACATCCATTTTGAAAGAGAAGAAATCGTTATTATGGGAAATCGAAAGACAAACCGACTCGAGAGTCACGGAGTACCGTTATCCGCCGTTTAACCTTAGGAATCGAAAGAACTGCAAAAAGAAGAAAAAATTAAAATAAATTGTACCGATAACAAGGATTAGAAAGGAGATGGATTCTACCTCAAAGAAACTTGATGTTCGAAATGGTTTGAGTCTTTTTGCTTTATAATTTTTATTATTATTATTTTTATTATATATTTTTTTATTATTTTTTATGCATCATTTATTGATTCCGCAATTCATGCAATTGCAATTTGTAAAGTATAATTTTTCTTTCGAGAAATGGAAGATATAACTGCCCTTGAATAACATGGCCAATAAAATCCATACTGCAAGATTTTGCAGCTGTTTTCTTTGAAGAAAAATGACCTCCACATGCTTCTGAATGACAAAATTCAATGACACTACTTACCTCATTGTCAGGTACAAATCTAAAAAAGATTTGATCAGGACAATAATTGAACAAATATGGGTCAGCACAATAGAAATTTTTTTTTCTTTACCTCAATCAAAATTTTTTTTTTTTTGTGTCCATTGAGGCGACATCTTACTTATCAAGTGGGGTAGACGACTTCTTGCAAGTGGACCTCCTCCAAAATATCCTCTTGAGCTCCCTCATAAAATGGTTTGAGGCGATGTCCATTGACTGTGAAAGCTTTTGTAGTAGTCTCACTTGTAACCCGCCTGACAAAGACCATAAGGAAAAATCTTAGTAACAACAAATGGACCAAGCCACCTAGATCTGAGCTTTCCGGGCATGAGTTTGAGGCGGGAGTTATAAAGGAAAACTTTTTGACCAATCTTAAATGTTTTTCTCATGATCTTCTTATCATGGAAGGCTTTAGTCTTTTCTTTATAAAGTTTGGAACTCTCATAAGTCTCCAGGCGGATCTCCTCCAATTCCTGAAACTGTAGCTTCCGCTCTATGCCTGCTTGATTTAGGTCCAAGTTACACCTTTTTACTGCCCAAAAACAATCCGATAAGGAGACATCCCAATCGGAGTCTTATAGGCGGTCCTATAAGCCCATAAAGCATCCTCAAGCCTTTTGCTCCAGTCCTTTCTGTTAGGTTGAACTGCTTTTTCAAGTATCTGCTTGATCTCTCTGTTGGAAACCTCGGCTTGCCCATTAGTCTGGGGATAGTAAGGTGTAGAAACTCTATGCAAAATTCCATACTTTTTCATCAAGGCTTCCATGCTTCGATTACAGAAATGCGAACCCTGATCACTAATGATGGCTTTTGGGACTCCAAACCTGCAGAAAATATTTGATCTAACAAAATCCACAACAACCTTGGAATCATCAGTCCGAGTGGCTTTTGCCTCCACCCATTTAGATACATAATCCACAGCAAGCAGAATGTAAACAAAACCAAATGACACAGGAAAAGGACCCATAAAATCAATACCCCAAACATCAAATATTTCACGAACAACAAAGGTTGTTGGGGCATCTCATTCCTACGAGAAATATTCCCTGTTCTCGGCATTGTTCACAAGATTTACAAAACAAATATGCATCACGAAATAGAGTGGCCAATATAATCCAGAGTCCAAAACTTTCCTAGTCATGACGAGTAGGTCCAAAATGTCCCCCACAGCAAGTGCATGACAAAAACTAAGAACAGAATCAAACTCATGATCGGCAGAATACATCTCCTAATGACTTGGTCACTACAAAATCTCCACAAATAAGGGTCATCCCACACATAATATTTTGACTCACTTTTCAGTTTATCAATCTGTGCCTTAGTGAAATGTGCAGGTAGTGCTCTAGCAACCAAGAAATTAACCAAATCTGCAAACCAAGGGATGTTACCTTGCATCTTGAAAAGTTGCTCATCAGGGAAGGCATCATGGATAGGAGAAGAATCTGCCTCTTTTTCAATCCGACTCAAGTGATCTGCCACCAGGTTCTCTGCTCCACTCTTATCTCTGATATCAATATCAAACTCCTGTAAGAGCAACATCCACCTAATCAACCTAGGCTTTGCATCGGGCTTTTTCAGGAGAAACTTCAAAGCTGCATGATCTGAAAATACAACCACTCTAGAACCAAGCAAATATGATCGAAATTTATCTAAAGCAAAAACAATTGCTAAAAGTTCCTTTTCGGTTGTAGTGTAGTTGGCTTGTGCAGCATCTAAAGTCCTCGAAGCATAGGAAATGACATGAGGTACTACTTCGACTCTCTACGTGCAAGGACTCCCAATGCATAATTAGAGGCATCACACATGAGTTCAAATGGAAG
Source organism: Ormosia semicastrata (assembly GCA_029884595.1). Lineage (NCBI taxonomy): Eukaryota > Viridiplantae > Streptophyta > Magnoliopsida > Fabales > Fabaceae > Ormosia > Ormosia semicastrata. Next base: position 3,235,581 of record JAQQTO010000029.1, read on the forward strand.
TGTCCAATCTGGTGGCTGGATGATAGGTGTACTGGTCAATACTTGCTTCAAGTGATTGAAGGCATCCTTACATCTCTGGTTAAAGTGAAACTCTACATCCTTTTGCAACAAGTTGGACAGTGGAAGGGTAATTTTGCTAAAATCCTTTATGAACCGCCGATAGAAACCTGCATGACCAAGGAAAGAACGAACCTCCCGCACGCATGTGGGGTAAGATAGGCATGAAATGATATATATTTTTGCAGGATCTACCTCAACACCCTTGCTAGATACTATATGCCCTAAAATTATACCCTGTTCTACCATGAAATGACATTTCTCAAAATTCAGGACAAGGTTAGTTTCAGTGCACTTATGCAAAACCCGATCCAAACTATCCAAACATGCATCAAAAGAAGAGTCATAGACTGTAAAATCATCCATAAACACATCCATGCAACTCTCTAAAAATTCAGAGATGATACTAACCATACACCTTTGAAAGGTTCCTGAGCGTACTGCAGACCAAAGGGCATTCTCCTGTATGCAAATGTTCCAAATGGACAGGTGAAAGTGGTCTTCTCTTGGTCTTCTGGGGCTATATGAATCTGGAAATAGCCCGAATATCCATCCAAGAAACAGTAATGCGATTTGCCAGCCAGTCTCTCCAACATCTGATCAATGAAAGGCAATGGAAAATGATCTTTCCTAGTGGCCTAGTTAAGCCGCCTATAATCAATGCACACCCGCCAACTGTTCTGGATTCTTGTGGGAAGGAGCTCATTGTTCTGATTTACAATTACTGTGACTCCAGATTTCTTTGGAACCACTTGCACTGGGCTCACCCATTTACTGTCAGATATAGGATAAATAATGCCAGCTTGTAGCAGCTTGGTCACTTCCTTCTTCACCACATCCAGAATCAGGGGATTTAATCTCCTTTGGGGTTGCCTCACTGGCTTGGTATCTTCCTCCAATAAAATCCTATGCATACATGTGGAGGGACTAATACCAGGAATGTCTACAAGTGTCCATCCGATGGCTCGCTTTATTTGCCTCAAACCTGCAGCAATTTTTCTTCTTGTTCAGGTTGTAGATTCTTAGTGACAATCACTGGCAGCTTCTCACCATCTTCCAAATATGCATATTTAAGGTGGTCTGGCAAAGTCTTTAGCTCTAAGGATGGGGGATGCACAATAGAAGGCAATAAGCTATTTGAAACAAGCAACTCAGCAGCATTAAATTCGACATAATTTTGACTCATATTTTCATATCTTTGCATCAGTCAAATAAGCACCGCATCATCACTCACAATCGCATAAATCTCAAGACATACAAAGACATGGTTCAAGTATCTGACTAACACATGTATCACAAGTGTGAGAATCGAGAAAGTCAAGCAATATCGTGGAATTCAACATTCATATCAAAGATAAGTATCATCAACCAAGATTTCAATCACATCAACATGAAAAATTGAATGCTCCTCAAGGGATGTCTTATGGCATCAAAAATGTTAAACTGTACCACCTCTTCACCAAATTCCTTAGAAAGGGTACCAGCATGCACATCTATCTTGGTCTTGGCTGTCTTGAGGAATGGTCTTCCTAGAATCAATGGAGCATGATTTGTTGAAGACTCATTTTCCATGTCCAGAATGTAGAAGTCTGCTGGGAAAATTAGCTCATTTACTCGCACCAACACATCTTCCAGCACTCCTGCAGGGTGAGCGGTAGTCCTGTTTGGTAGCTGAATCACTATACCAGTGGGGTGTAAGGTGCCAATGTTCAAAGACTTATACACTGACGTAGGCATGACATTAATAGAAGCACCCAAATCTAGCATTGCATGGTCAAATCTGGAATTACCTATAGTGCAAGGGATTGTGAAAGTTCCAGGATCTTTACATTTCTTTGGCATGCTTGGCTGAATCATCGCAGAAACATTTCTGCCCATACTGACTTTCTCAGTACCCTTAAGTCTTCTCTTGTGAGTACACAACTCCTTGAGGAATTTGGCATACTTGGGAATTTGTTTGATTGCATCTAGGAGGGGAATATTGATTTCCACCTTCCTGAATGTCTCCATGACTTCCTTCTCTGTTTCTGCTTGCGCTATCTGCTTGGACTGTGTCACTCTATTTGGGAAGGGTAGTGGAATGACCAAATCTGAATTCTCAGCACATTTCTTTTGGACTGATTCAGTATCTGGCTGCTGCAATGGGAGCTCTGGTTGTGGCAAATTAGAACCATCAATTTCTCTGCCACTTCTCAAAGTAATGGCACTTACATTGCCTCTTGGAGTTCGACTGTTTGTGAAGGCAATTGGCTCGAACCTTGACTTTTCAATTCACTCATGGTGGTGGCCAATTGCCCAATCTGAGTTTGCAGGTTCTGAATGGTGGCATTGACATTCTGCTGGAATTGAATATTATTTGTGGCCATTTGTTTCATCAAATCTTCTAATGATGGCTCGGATGGATTGGTTGTAGGACTTGGCAACATGAGGGGCTGCTGCACAGATGGCTGCACAGTTTGTTATTGTCTGAATACAGGTGGTTGGTATTTATTGCTAGGACCTACCGCTTGGTATCTAAATTACTGCTGTTAGGGTTGTTGCTGCTGACTAGAATTCCCATATCTCAAGTTAGGATGGTCCCTCCAACCAGGGTTATAAGTATTAGAAAATGGATCATATCTTGGCTGTTGGGACTGCTGATATTGAGGTCTACTAGGAAAAATGCCAGCTGCTGCAACTGACTGTTCTGGAAATGCGGAACCACCATCCTGAAGTGTGGGGCATGCATCAGTAGGATGAGATGAGTAAGAGCAAATGCCACACACCCTTGCAGGCTCTTGTACAGAACCTGGTACATGTTGTCCCACTGCTAATTGCCTCACCAAAGAAGTCAAGTGTACACTTAAGATCTCAAGTGTACTTTCAAATTCAATGTCACAACTAAATTCAGACTCAATTCTTTCACTTAGCCTACGAGTTCTAATCAACCTATGCAATGTTCTATCAATCTCAGGATCAAATTCAAGCAAGATATCAGGATTAGACCTAGTCATGCATTAATCAAAATACAAAAATAAAATAAAGTAAAATAAGTAAACAAGTAAAATACACTAAACAACTCTAAAAATATACCAAAATAAATCTAATTGACTAATGAAATGATTTTTAAAAATTATAGGACTTGTACAGCATGAAAACTACACAAAAATGAAACTAAAAAATGCAATAAAAAATATTAAAAAATTAAAAAACTGGTCTAAACGATGGATTTTGGAAAAAACAGGGGTGACCTCACAATTAATTGTGAGTCTTGTTTATTAGGCTGTTTTCCTTCAACTGACCAAGTTTCAGCTCATTCTGGGCACATTTTTTGTTAATACGAAATTCTTGTAAAATGACCTGTAATCACCCGTTTTCGCCTGAAATCCACCACAACACAGCAAAATAAAGGTTAGTGTCGAGATTACCAAATTTAAATCAATTTATAACCGATTTACCAAAACTACTTGTAGCATAAGGTAACACCGGGTCGAGCCCGTAGATCACTCTAATTATGAAGTCAGATTAAGAGGTTAATAAACAAGGGGAAAAGTTTTGCAAGATTAAACAACAAAGAACAATTAAAATGAGTAAACAAGATTGAGAAAACAACCAATCCAAGAGAATTAACAAATCTTGATTTTAATCCATCCTTGATCTTTATAAATCCGTTCAACTATCAACCAAATCTTTGGTCTTAGATCACATCAAGACGCCTCTCAATGATCCATGGATCTTCTACTAGAAACGCTTCTAAAATTTAATTAATTAAAGTTAGACAAATTAAGCATCCATCCAAAACCCAAATTAACTTAAAAACCAAGATCCAACCAAGCTAAATATTTCATCAAACACCTTTGATGCATTATTTAGCCTCTGAATTCATCTCTTGGCACATGATAATTACGCAATTAACATATGCAAATCCCAATCAAATTAAGCATTAAATCAGAATTTAAACAAGAGAAGAAGAGAAAGAGAAACTTGATTAATAGATGAACGTATAACAATTAAAACAAGATCTCAAGATTAATCATCAAGCTTGTCAATCTCTTGGATTGATTAAAGAAGTTTAGCTCTCCATAGCCATCACCATTGGATAACCTTCAAGAACCATACAAAAATGAAAATAACAAAGAGAGAGGAGGAGAGGAAGAGAAGAAGAGAATTCTCCAAAATGAAACACTAAAACTTTAATTATAACAACACTTCTACATAAAAGCTCTACATATTACAATGATCTGCATAGCCTCCCTTTTATAGAGGGTTAAAGATACAAAATGTCAAAGGAGGCTGAGTCATGGTGGTTGGTGGAGTAGGTGGAGTAAGTGGAGTAGTGGAAAATGTTGAATGACTTTTGGTGAGTAGAAAATTCTGGAGATTCTTTATCTCTGAAATCATGCAGCTTTGAAGTCATTGCATTCGTCATTTTTGAGCCAAATAATCTTCACGAAGATTGTAGGTCTATATCTTAGCTTTAAAATGGCTTTGGTTTGAGTCCAATATCATTTCTATAGCTCCAGATATGTTCAAATTACTGCACACTACTCAGGCTCAGTCGCAGCTCCTCTGTTCTGACTTCCAAGCCCAATATCACCTCCAAGAAGTCTGAATCGGGAAGAGTGTTCAACATGCAAGTTGTAGATTTGAGTCTTAACTATCAACCATCAAAATTTCAGCCTATTCTACAACTTTCACTACGAGCAGTGTAATGAACAGTACACAAAGGTCATTCTGGCAGGAGCAACACTTTAGTTCTTGATTCAATGCCAATTTGAGCCATCCAAACGTGTGATTAAGTCTTTGATGCCTTCATGAAGATTGTAGAGCTCTCTATTATCTTTAAAATGACATAAGATTCACCTTAAACATCCACCTACAGCCGAAGATATGACCCAAATACAAGATTAGTGTAAGATGTAAATCATGCTGAAAAATTCAATTAAATCCATTTTGAGTTCAAAACATACAAAACACAACCAAACTTAATTTATTAAGTGCATGGAGAGTGTAAATGACTAAAAATGAAGGCTTATTAATGCATCAAATATATGAACATCAAATTTCAAAAATTTGACAACTGTCGAGATTACCAAATTTAAATCAATTTGTAACCGATTTACGAAAACTACTTGTAGCATAAGGTAACACCGGGTCGAGCCCGTAGATCACTCTAATTATAAAGTCAGATTAAGAGGTTAATAAACAAGGGGGAAACGTTTTGCAAGATTAAACAACAAAGAACAATTAAAATGAGTAAACAAGATTGAGAAAACAACCAATCCAAGAGAATTAACAAATCTTGATTTTAATCCATCCTTGATCTTTATAAACTGCTCAACTATCAACCAAATCTTTGGTCTTAGATCACATCAAGACGCCTCTCAATGATCCATGGATCTTCTACTAGAAACGCTTCTAAAATTTAATTAATTAAAGTTAGACAAATTAAGCATCCATCCAAAACCCAAATTAACTTAAAAACCAAGATCCAACCAAGCTAAATATTACATCAAACACCTTTGATGCATTATTTAGCCTTCAATTCATCTCTTGGCACATGATAATTACGCAATTAACATATGCAAATCCCAATCAAATTAAGCATTAAATCAGAATTTAAACAAGAGAAGAAGAGAAAGAGAAACTTGATTAATAGATGAACGTATAACAATTAAAACAAGATCTCAAGATTAATCATCAAGCTTGTCAATCTCTTGGATTGATTAAAGAACTTTAGCTCTCCATAGCCATCACCATTGGATAACCTTCAAGAACCATACAAAAATGAAAATAACAAAGAGAGAGGAAGAGAAGAAGAGAATTCTCCAAAATGAAACACTAAAACTTTAATTATAACAACACTTCTACATAAAAGCTCTACATATTACAATGATCTGCATAGCCTCCCTTTTATAGAGGGTTAAAGATACAAAATGTCAAAGGAGGCTGAGTCATGGTGGTTGGTGGAGTAGGTGGAGTAATGGAAAATGTTGAATGACTTTTGGTGAGTAGAAAATTCTGGAGATTCTTTATCTCCGAAATCATGCAGCTTTGAAGTCATTGCATTCGTCATTTTTGAGCCAAATAATCTTCACGAAGATTGTAGGTCTATATCTTAGCTTTAAAATGGCTTTGGTTTGAGTCCAATATCATTTCTATAGCTCCAGATATGTTCAAATTACTGCACACTACTCAGGCTCAGTCGCAGCTCCTCTGTTCTGACTTCCAAGCCCAATATCACCTCCAAGAAGTCTGAATCGGGAAGAGTGTTCAACATGCAAGTTGTAGATTTGAGTCTTAACTATCAACCATCAAAATTTCAGCCTATTCTACAACTTTCACTACGAGCAGTGTAATGAACAGTACACAAAGGTCATTCTGGCAGGAGCAACACTTTAGTTCTTGATTCAATGCCAATTTGAGCCATCCAAACATGTGATTAAGTCTTTGATGTCTTCATGAAGATTGTAGAGCTCTCTATTATCTTTAAAATGACATAATATTCACCTTAAACATCCACCTACAGCCGAAGATATGACCCAAATACAAGATTATTGTAAGATGTAAATCATGCTGAAAAATTCAATTAAATCCATTTTGAGTTCAAAACATACAAAACACAACCAAACTTAATTTATTAAGTGCATGGAGAGTGTAAATGACTAAAAATGAAGGCTTATTAATGCATCAAATATATGAACATCAAATTTCAAAAATTTGACAACTGTCGAGATTACCAAATTTAAATCAATTTGTAACCGATTTACGAAAACTACTTGTAGCATAAGGTAACACCGGGTCGAGCCCGTAGATCACTCTAATTATAAAGTCAGATTAAGAGGTTAATAAACAAGGGGGAAACGTTTTGCAAGATTAAACAACAAAGAACAATTAAAATGAGTAAACAAGATTGAGAAAACAACCAATCCAAGAGAATTAACAAATCTTGATTTTAATCCATCCTTGATCTTTATAAATCCGTTCAACTATCAACCAAATCTTTGGTCTTAGATCACATCAAGACGCCTCTCAATGATCCATGGATCTTCTACTAGAAACGCTTCTAAAATTTAATTAATTAAGGTTAGACAAATTAAGCATCCATCCAAAACCCAAATTAACTTAAAAACCAAGATTCAACCAAGCTAAATATTTCATCAAACACCTTTGATGCATTATTTAGCCTCGAATTCATCTCTTGGCACATGATAATTACGCAATTAACATATGCAAATCCCAATCAAATTAAGCATTAAATCATAATTTAAACAAGAGAAGAAGAGAAAGAGAAACTTGATTAATAGATGAACGTATAACAATTAAAACAAGATCTCAAGATTAATCATCAAGCTTGTCAATCTCTTGGATTGATTAAAGAAGTTTAGCTCTCCATATCCATCACCATTGGATAACCTTCAAGAACCATACAAAAATGAAAATAACAAAAGAGAGGAGGAGAGGAAGAGAAGAAGAGAATTCTCCAAAATGAAACACTAAAACTTTAATTATAACAACACTTCTACATAAAAGCTCTACATATTACAATGATCTGCATAGCCTCCCTTTTATAGAGGGTTAAAGATACAAAATGTCAAAGGAGGCTGAGTCATGGTGGTTGGTGGAGTAGGTGGAGTAGTGGAAAATGTTGAATGACTTTTGGTGAGTAGAAAATTCTGGAGATTCTTTGTCTCCGAAATCATGCAGCTCTGAAGTCATTGCATTCGTTATTTTTGAGCCAAGTGGTCTTCACAAAGATTGTAGGTCTATATCTTAGCTTTCAAATGGCTTTAGTTTGAGTCCGATATCATTTCTATAGCTCCAGATATGTTCAAATTACTGCACACTGCTCAGCCCAGTCGCAGCTCCTCTGTTCTGACTTCCAAGCCCAATATCACCTCCAAGAAGTCTGAATCGGGAAGAGTGTTCAACATGAAAGTTGTAGATTTGAGTCTTAAATATCAACCATCAAAATTTCAGCCTATTCTACAACTTTCACTACGATCAGTGTAATAAACAGTACACAAAGGTCATTCTGGCAGGAGCAACACTTTAGTTCTTGATTCAATGCCAATTTGAGCCATCCAAACATGTGATTGAGTCTTTGATGTCTTCATGAAGATTGTAGAGCTCTCTATTATCTTTAAAATGACATAAGATTCACCTTAAACATCCACCTACAGCCGAAGATATGACCCAAATACAAGATTAGTGTAAGATGTAAATCATGCTGAAAAATTCAATTAAATCCATTTTGAGTTCAAAACATACAAAACACAACCAAACTTAATTTATTAAGTGCATGGAGAGTGTAAATGACTAAAAATGAAGGCTTATTAATGCATCAAATATATGAACATCAAATTCCCCCACACTTAGCTTTTTGCACTCCTGGGCAAAACACACAAAAACAAAATGAAACAGACTCAAAAGTTAAACATTCTAAAAGACTCAATTTCTAATAATATTTAAGAATAAAGAGCAATTAATAATTCAAGTAATCAAAACATTTATGAGGTAACACATCTTCACATCTTAAATCAACAAGCAAGGATACTTCAATTGAAAAGCATGAGTAAAGAATGATAGATCCTCACAGAATTCACTCTCAATCTCTCAAGTGTTTAAAAGGTGGGTATTACACTCAATTCAACTCACGAAAATTGCACTACCATAAGCTTGCTTATCTTCTACTTCTCCACTACTCAGAAAACATGCACACACAAATCATGAGGACTTTATTCAAGGTTGTAATAGGGTCAAGGTAAAGGAGAAGGTAATATGGATATGACAAGTTAGACACCAAAGAGAATAAAAGAACATGAAAGCTGAGTTCTATTAACGATCATGAAAGTTCATCCCAACTTCATCTAATACAAATTCACTTTACATATTATTTTTCCTTCCTTTATTGCCTTGTTGACCTTTTTTTTTTTTTTTACATTTTTTTTTTTTAACATATATATTTTTTTTTTTTTTTTTCTTTTTTTTTACAAAAAGAACATCATATATACATTTTTCAACCATTCTGCATACACACCCCCACACTTGTTCATGAACTCATCCAATGACAAAGCTAATGTTCTCTTATTCCCTAAGATTAAGTAAGAACATGGTTTTTTTTTTCATTTAAGAAACATAATGAGTTCGAGACAAAGAATAATCAAATAAGCTCAAAGGGGTTAAGCAAGGGGAAATATGCAAGGTTGGCTATTTGGTCAAAGTAGTTAATTGAAAAAAAAATTGCATCAATCATTTTTATGTATGTATGTGAAAACGTAGCTTTAAAAAGAATCAAAGCAAGTTCTAGAGCAACAATTTCATGAGTGAAATTCACACAAGAAAGAAGAGAATGGTGTAGATGTTCAATTCATTCATCAATAGGCTCAAGATCTCACAAGGTATAGTTCTATCATTCTCAGTCCACCAATTCAACATCCATAACCAAACATATGATTTTCAAGAAAGAAGACAATTAACTCAATCATGCAAATTTCCATGAATTTTAATTGCTACTTCCACACAAACTAGTTATCTACCCCAACTAAAATGCGTCTCAAAAGTAAAATTTACTCCTTACTCTACCATCCTTAACCGGTTAGAAAATTACTGACAAACATATAAACACAATAAACATATTAATACATACACACATTTTTTTTACACAACTCTACACACGACAAACATAAACACACTTACTAAATTTTTTTTTTTGGTCTTTTTGGTCACACAACTATCCTTCCCCCCAACCAGATCATAACATTGTCCTTAATGTTAAAAAAAATAGAAAGGAAAAAGATAGAGGATAGTCACCATGTAAGACCATCGCAATTACGGAAAAGAGAAACCTTACACAAATATAAATGAAACAAAGTACGATGAATAAAACTAAAGATAAAGGAAAGTCATAGATGAAGTGTCTTTAAGGGTCTATTTTGTTGTTGTTTTTTCGCCTCCCTTGTTGTTGTCTCTCTTCTCAATGTCACTGTCTCGACCAATCTATATCTGGCTTCATATGGAGTTCATAAACAAAGGCTTCTAATTTATCAATTAACTCATCAACAAGTGGAAGCGAGATAAGGAGTTGTCTTGCGAAGGTGTGACAAATTTTCGTTCCACAAAGATGGTCAACAAAAGATAACAAATTATCAAAGAAATTATTAACATTCAACAAACTTATGGGTTTATGGTGGATGTTCGGTTGGGACAAGAAACAACTTGAAAGACTTCTTCCAAAGTACCAAAACCAAGGTAAGGCTATGAAGGCATCGAGTTTTCAAGCATTGCCTTCATTCGTTCATGCATAGATGATACTTGAATTTGAGTCTTGTTTAATTGTCTTTCCAACGAAGTTCCTTCGAGTTAAAGGTTCAGGAATGACACCTAAAACTTGACCACCTCTTAGAAATGCATGACGGTGATACAACCCCCATTAACCCAAGGCAACCTCCCCATATACTACACGGATGTTCCTCGCATAAAGTGTTCTACCAAGAGTGCTTGTAGTTGACAAACTCTAAACTCTTCCCATAATTTGTCCCACAAAATACACAGATACTGACAAGTCTACGGACAGAAGAAGAAGAAGCTCCCTCCATTTCTACACTCACACTCTTTTTGAATGATTAAGAGTTGCAGGAAAGTGAAGAAAATGGAGTGTTGAAATAGGGAAGAGAATAGAAAAAGTAATAATAGCTCCTATATGAGTAGGTTGGCTGTTGTCAGAAAACTTTTGAATTTTTTTTTTGTTTTCTTTTGTTTTTTTTTATGTTTTGTTTTTTTTTAAATAATAAATGCATAAGATAATATATACAGATTGTTGTGATTGTGGCTCACATCTTCCTCTGATTTTACGTCCAGAAACGGATTAAACGCCTTCTATGAGTCGGGGATATGCTTCCCATCCAATTTTCTTATAAATTGGCAAACTCGGTCTTTTTGAGTCAGATTCCGAAGACTATAACGCTCTTGCTCGTCCTTGAAGAGATTCCACAAACGAAGAAGTTCACGCTGCACAATTCCACAAGAATGCGTCTCAAGAGTCAATAAGATATTATCTAATGACTCCTTACTCAGTCCATTCTTAATGAAGAATATTTTATCTTCTCTGTTTACAGAAACCATTCCCAAAGAACGACATCGCGTGTTGCAATTCCATCGTGCACACTTGTAACAAACGTGCATTCTTTTTGCTCTTCTCTTTTTCGAAAATGAACTTTTACCGAGACCAGGCATGTATCGGACAAATGAATCGGAAGATTCACCAGCTAAACGAACATTTGCTTCGATTATCTAGCGTATATCTTCTGGGATGCCCTTGTACATTAACAGTCTCAATCTCTCACACCTAGCTTTGTAAATTTTGGTTAGAACATTTTTATGAACAGAAGGGAAATACTTTTTTAGATTTGAAAGAATGACATCCATTTTGAAAGAGAAGAAATCAGTTATTATTGGAAACTGAAAGACAAATCGACTCGAGAGTCACGGAGTACCGTTATCCGCCGTTTAACCGGGAACTGAAAGAACTGCAAAAAGAAGAAAAAAAATTAAAATAAATTCTACTTATAACAAGGATTAGAAAGGGAGATGGAGTAGGTGGAGTAGGTGGAGTAGGTGGAGTAGTGGAAAATGTTGAATGACTTTTGGTGAGTAGAAAATTCTGGAGATTCTTTGTCTCTGAAATCATGCAGCTCTGAAGTCATTGCATTCGTCATTTTTGAGCCAAGTGGTCTTCACGAAGATTGTAGGTCTATATCTTAGCTTTCAAATGGCTTTGGTTTGAGTCCAATATCATTTCTATAGCTCCAGATATGTTCAAATTACTGCACACTGCTCAGGCCCAGTCGCAGCTCCTCTGTTCTGACTTCCAAGCCCAATATCACCTCCAAGAAGTCTTAATCGGGAAGAGTATTCAACATGAAAGTTGTAGATTTGAGTCTTAACTATCAACCATCAAAATTTCAGCCTATTATACAACTTTCACTACGAGCAGTGTAATAAACAGTACACAAAGGTCATTCTGGCAGGAGCAACACTTTAGTTCTTGATTCAATGCCAATTTGAGCCATCCAAACGTGTGATTGAGTCTTTGATGTCTTCATGAAGATTGTAGAGCTCTCTATTATCTTTAAAATGACATAAGATTCACCTTAAACATTCACCTACAGCCCAAGATATGACCCAAATACAAGATTAGTGTAAGATGTAAATCATGCTGAAAAATTCAATTAAATCCATTTTGAGTTCAAAACATACAAAACACAACCAAACTTAATTTATTAAGTGCATGGAGAGTGTAAATGACTAAAAATGAAGGCTTATTAATGCATCAAATATATGAACATCAAATTCCCCCACACTTAGCTTTTTGCACTCCTGGACAAAACACACAAAAACAAAAAGAAACAGACTCAAAAGTTAAACATTCTAAAAGACTCAATTTCTAATAATATTTAAGAATGAAGAGCAATTAATAATTCAAGTAATCAAAACATTTATGAGGTAACACATCTTCACATCTCAAATCAACAAGCAAGGATACTTCAATTGAAAAGCATGAGTAAAGAATGATAGATCCTCACAGAATTCACTCTCAATCTCTCAAGTGTTTAAAAGGTAGGTATTACACTCAATTCAACTCACGAAAATTGCACTACCATAAGCTTGCTTATCTTCTACTTCTCCACTACTCAGAACACATGTACACACAAATCATGAGAACTTTATTCAAGGTTGTAATGGGGTCAAGGTAAAGGAGAAGGTAATATGGATATGACAAGTTAGACACCAAAGAGAATAAAAGAACATGAAAGCTGAGTTCTATTAACGATCATGAAAGTTCATCCCAACTTCATCTAATACAAATTCCCTTTAAATATTATTTTTCCTTCCTTTATTGCCTTGTTGACCCTTTTTTTTTTTACATATATATTTTTTTTCTTTTTCTTTTTCTTTTTTTTTTTTACAAAAAAGAACATCATATATACATTTTTCAACCATTCTGCATACACACCCCCACACTTGTTCATGAACCCATCCAATGATAAAGCTAATGTTCTCTTATTCCCTAAGATTAAGTAAGAACATGGTTTTTTTTTCATTTAAGAAACATAATGAGTTCGAGACAAAGAATAATCAAATAAGCTCAAAGGGGTTAAGCAAGGGGAAATATGCAAGGTTGACTATTTGGTCAAAGTAGTTAATTGAAAAAAAAAATTGCCTCAATCATTTTTATGTATGCATGTGAAAATGTAGCTTTAAAAAGAATCAAAGCAAGTTCTAGAGCAACAATTTCATGAGTGAAATTCACACAAGAAAGAAGAGAATGGTGTAGATGTTCAATTCATTCATCAATAGGCTCAAGATCTCACAAGGTATAGTTCTATCATTCTCAGTCCACCAATTCAACATCCATAACCAAACATATGATTTTTAAGAAAGAAGACAATTAACTCAATCATGCAAATTTCCATGAATTTTAATTGCTACTTCCACACAAACTAATTGTTTACCCCAACTAAAATGCGTCTCAAGAGTAAAATTTACTCCTTACTCTGCCATCCTTAACCGGTTAGAAAATTACTGACAAACATATAAACACAATAAACATATTAATACATACACACATTTTTTTTACACAACTCTACACACGACAAACATAAACACACTTACTAAATTTTTTTTTTTTTTGGTCTTTTTGGTCACACAACTATCCTTCCCCTAACAGATCATAACATTGTCCTCAATGTTAAAAAAAAATAGAAAGGAAAAAGATAGAGGATAGTACTTCATCGCAATTACGGAAAAGAGAAACCTTACACAAATATAAACGAAACAAATTACGATGAATAAAACTAAAGATAAAGGAAAGTCATAGATGAAGTGTCGAGTCATCTTGTTGTTTCTTCTTTGCCTCCTCCTTGTTGTTGTCTCTCTTCTTGTCATTCTCTCGACCAATCTATACGGGTCATTCGATCAGTTCATAAATAAAGGCTTCTAATTTATTAATTAACTCATCAACAGTGGAAGCCGAGATAAGGAGTTGTCTTGCGAAGGTGTGACAAATTTGTTCCACAAAGATGGTCAACAAAAGATAACAAATTATCAAAGAAATTATTAACATTCAACAAACCTATGGGTTTATGGTGGATGTTCAGTTGGGCCCAAGAAACAACTTGAAAGACTTCTTCCAAAGTACCAAAACCATTAGGTAAGGCTATGAAGGCATCAGAGTTTTCAAGCATTGCCTTCATTCATTCATGCATAGATGATACTTGAATTTCCTGTCCAATTGTCATTCCAACGAAGTTCCCTCGAGTTAAAGGTTCAGGAATGACACCTAAAACTTGACCACCTCTTAGAAATGCAGACAGTGATACAGCCCCCATTAACCCAAGGCAACCTCCCCCATATACTACACGGATGTTCCTCGCAGTAAGTGTTCTACCAAGAGTGCTTGCTACGTTGACAAACTCTAAACTCTTCCCATAATTTGTCCCACAAAATACACAGATACTGACAAGTCTACGGACAGAAGAAGAAGAAACTCCCTCCATTTCTACACTCACACTCTTTTAGAATGATTAAGAGTTGCAGGAAAGTGAAGAAAATGGAGTGTTGAAATAGGGAAGAGAATAGAAAAAGTAATAATAGCTCCTATATGAGTAGGTTACATTTGTTGTCGAGAAAACTTTTGAATTTTTTTTTTTGTTTTCTTTTGTTTTTTTTTTTATGTTTTGTTTTTTAAAAATAATAAATGCATAAGATAATATATACAGATTGTTGTGATTGTGGCTCACATCTTCCTCTGATTTTACGTCCAGAAACGGCTTAAACGCCTTCTATGAGTCGGGAATATGCTTCCCATCCAATTTTCTTATAAATTGGCAAACACGGTCTTTTTGAGTCAGATTCCGAAGACTATAACGCTCTTGCTCGTCCTTGAAGAGATTCCACCAACGAAGAAGTTCACGCTGCACAATTCCACAAGAATGCGTCTCAAGAGTCAATAAGATATTATCTAATGACTCCTTACTCAATCCATTATTAATGAAGAATATTTTATCTTCTCTGTTTACAGAAACCATTCCCAAAGAACGACATTGTGTGTTGCAATTCCATCGTGCACACTTGTAACAAACGTGCATTCTTTTTGCTCTTCTCTTTTTCGAAAATGAACTTTTACCGAGACCAGGCATGTATCGGACAAATAAATCAGAAGATTCACCAGCTAAATGAACCTTTGCTTCGATTATCCAGCGTATATCTTCTGGGATGCCCTTGTATATTAACAGTCTCAATCTCTCACACCTAGCTTTGTAAATTTTGGTTAGAACATTTTTATGAACAGAAGGGAAATACTTTTTTAGATTTGAAAGAATTACATCCATTTTGAAAGAGAAGAAATCGTTATTATGGGAAACTGAAAGACAAACCGACTCTAGAGTCACGGAGTACCGTTATCCGCCGTTTAACTTGGAACCGAAAGAAGCGCAAAAAGAAGAAAAAAAAAAATTAAAATAAATTCTACTCATAACAAGGATTAGAAAGGAGATGGATTCTACCTCAAAGACTTGATGTTCCGAGTAAATGGTTTAAGTCTTTTTGCTTTATAATTTTATTATTATTATTTTTATTATATATTTTTATTATTTTTTTTTTATGCATCATTTATTGATTCCGCAATTCATGCAAGTGCAATTTATGTAACTTGGAAGCATCATTTTTCTTTCGAAATGGACCCCAATTTTTGACAATGTTCGCAACTTTTGTAAAAAGTATAAGCGCTCTTGAATAATATGGCCAATAAAATCCATCTTTGCAAGATTTTGCAAATTGTTTTCTTTGAAGAAAAATGACCTCCACATGCTTCTGAATGACAAAATTCAATGACACTACTTACCTCTTTGTCGGGTACAAATGTCTAAAAGATTTGATCAGGACAATAATTGAACAAATATGGGTCAGCACAATAGAAATTTTTTTTTTTTACCTTAATCAAAAAAAATTTTTTTGTGTCCATTGAGGCGGCATCTTACTTATCAAGTGGGGTAGACGACTTCTTGCAAGTGGACCTCCTCCAAAATATCCTCTTGAGCTCCTTCATAAAATGGTTTGAGGCGATATCCATTGACTGTGAAAGCTTTTGTTGTAGTCTCACTTGTAACCTACACAGCACCATAAGGAAAAATCTTAGTAACAACAAATGGACCAAGCCACCTAGATCTGAGCTTTCCGGGCATGAGTTTGAGGCGGGAGTTATAAAGGAGAACTTTTTGACCAATCTTAAATGTTTTTCTCATGATCTTCTTATCATGGAAGGCTTTAGTCTTCTCTTTATAAAGTTTGGAACTCTCATAAGCCTCCAGTGGATCTCCTCCAATTCCGAAACCGTAGCTTCCGCTCTATGCTCGCTTGATTTAGGTCCAAGTTACACCTTTTACTTGCCCAAAATGCACGATGCTCAATTTCCACTAGCAAGTGGCATGCTTTGCCAAAAACAATCCGATAAGGAGACATCCCAATCGGAGTCTTATAGGCGGTCCTATAAGCCCATAAAGCATCCTCAAGCCTTTTGCTCCATTCCTTCTCGTTAGGTTGAACTGCTTTTTCAAGTATCCGCTTGATCTCTCGTTAGAAACCTCGGCTTGCCCATTAGTCCGGGGATGGTAAGGTGTAGAAACTCTATGCAAAACTCCATACTTTTTCATCAAGGCTTCCATGCTTCGATTACAGAAATGCGAACCCTGATCACTAATGATGGCTTTTGGGACTCCAAACCTGCAGAAAATATTTGATCTAACAAAATCCACAACAACCTTGAAATTATCAGTCCGAGTGGCTTTTGCCTCCACCCATTTAGATACATAATCCACACAAAGAAGCGAGAATGTAAACAAAACCAAATGACACAGGAAAAGGACCCATAAAATCAATACCCCAAATATCAAATATTTCACAGAACAACAAAGGTTGTTGGGACATCTCATTCCTACGAGAAATATTCCCTGTTCTCTGGCATTGTTCACAAGATTTACAAAACAAATATGCATCACGAAATAGAGTGGGCCAATATAATCCAGAGTCCAAAACTTTCCTAGCTGTACGAGTAGGTCCAAAATGTCCCCCACAGGCAAGTGCATGACAAAAACTAAGAACAGAATCAAACTCATGATCAGGAATACATCTCCTAATGAATTGATCACTACAAAATCTCCACAAATAAGGGTCATCCCACACATAATATTTTGACTCACTTTTCAGTTTATCAATCTGTGCCTTAGTGAAATGTGCAGGTAGTGCTCTAGCAACCAAGAAATTAACCAAATCTGCAAACCAAGGGATGTTACCTTGCATCTTGAAAAGTTGCTCATTAGAGAAGGCATCATGGATAGGAGAAGAATCTGCCTCTTTTTCAATCCGACTCAAGTGATCTGCCACCAGGTTCTCTGCTCCACTCTTATCTCTGATATCAATATCAAACTCCTGTAAGAGCAACATCCATTTAATCAACCTAGGCTTTGCATCGGGCTTTTTCAGGAGAAACTTCAAAGCTGCATGATCTGAAAATACAACCACTCTAGAACCAAGCAAATATGATCGAAATTTATCTAAAGCAAAAATAATTGCTAAAAGTTCCTTTTCGGTTGTAGTGTAGTTGGCTTGTGCAGCATCTAAAGTCCTCGAAGCATAGGAAATGACATGAGGTACTTTGCCGACTCTCTGTGCAAGGACAGCTCCCAATGCATAATTAGAGGCATCACACATGAGTTCAAATGGAAGTGTCCAATCTGGTGGCTGGATGATAGGTGTACTGGTCAATGCTTGCTTCAAGTGATTGAAGGCATCCTTACATCTCTGGTCAAAGTGAAACTCTACATCCTTTTGCAACAAGTTGGATAGTGGAAGGGTAATTTTGCTAAAATCCTTTATGAACCGCCGATAGAAACCTGCTTGACCAAGGAAAGAACGAACCTCCCGCACGCATGTGGGGTAAGATAGGCATGAAATGATATTTATTTTTGCAGGATCTACCTCAACACCCTTGCTAGATACTATATGCCCAAAAACTATACCCTGTTCTACCATGAAATGACATTTCTCAAAATTCAGGACAAGGTTAGTTTCAATGCACTTATGCAAAACCCGATCCAAACTATCCAAACATGCATCAAAGGAAGAGCCATAGACAGTAAAATCATCCATAAACACATCCATGCAACTCTCTAAAAATTCAGAGAAGATACTGACCATACACCTTTGAAAGGTTCCCGGAGCGTTGCACAGACCAAAGGGCATTCTCCTGTATGCAAATGTTCCAAATGGACAGGTGAAAGTGGTCTTCTCTTGGTCTTCTGGGGCTATATGAATCTGAAAATAGCCGAATATCCATCCAAGAAACAGTAATGCGATTTGCCAGCCAGTCTCTCCAACATCTGATCAATGAAAGGCAATGGAAAATGATCTTTCCTAGTGGCCTGGTTAAGCCGCCTATAATCAATGCACACCCGCCAACTGTTCTGGATTCTTGTGGGAAGGAGCTCATTGTTCTGATTTGCAATTACTGTGACTCCAGATTTCTTTGGAACCACTTGCACTGGGCTCACCCATTTTGTCAGATATAGGATAAATAATGCCGACTTATGACTTGGTCACTTCCTTCTTCACCACATCCGAGAATTAGGGATTTAATCTCCTTTGGGGTTGCCTCACCGGCTTGGTATCTTCCTCCAATAAAATCCTATGCATACATGTGGAGGGACGGACTAATACCAGGAATGTCCGCAAGTGTCCATCCGATGGCACTCGCTTATGCTTTGCCTCAAAACCGCAGTAATTTTTCTTCTTGTTCAAAGGTTGTAGATTCTTAGCGACAAATCATGGCGACTTCTCACCATCTTCCAAATATGCATATTTAAGGTGGTCGGCAAAGTCTTTAGCTCTAAGGATGGGGGATGCACAATAGAAGGCGCAAGCTATTTGAAACAAGCAACTCAAAGAACATTAAATTCGACATAATTTTGACTTATATTTTCATATCTTTGCATCGGTCAAATAAGCACACGTGATCATCACTCACAATCGCATAAATCTCAAGACATGCAAAGACATGGTTCAAGATCACTAACACATGTATCACAAGTGACGTAATCCAGAAAGTCAAGCAATATCGTGGAATTTAACATTCATATCAAAGATAAGTATCATCAACCAAAGATTTCAATTACATCAACATGAAAAACTCGAATGCTCCTCAAGGGATGTCTCATGGCATCAAAAATGTTAAACTGTACCACATCTTCACCAAATTCCATAGAAAGGGTACCAGCATGCACATCTATCTTGGTCTTGGCTGTCTTGAGGAATGGTCTTCCTAGAATCAATGGAGCATGATTTGTTGAAGACTCATTTTCCATGTCCAGAATGTAGAAGTCTGCTGGGAAAATTAGCTCATTTACTCGCACCAACACATCTTCCAAAGACTCCGCAGGTGAGCGGTAGTCCCTGTTTGTAGTGAATCACTATACCGGTGGGGTGTAAGGTGCCAATGTTCAAAGACTTCTACACCGACGTAGGCATGACATTAATAGAAGCACCCAAATCTAGCATTGCATGGTCAAACTGGAATTACCTATAGTGCAAGGGATTGTGAAAGTTCCGGGATCTTTACATTTCTTTGGCATGCTTGGTGAATCATCGCAGAAACATTTTTCGCCCATACTGACTTTCTCAGTACCCTTAAGTCTTCTCTTGTGAGTACACAACTCCTTGAGGAATTTGGCATACTTGGGAATTTGTTTGATTGCATCTAGGAGGGAATATTGATTTCCACCTTCCCGAATGTCTCCATGACTTCCTTCTCTCGTTTTTACGCTTGCGCTATCTCGCTTGACCGTGTCACTCTATTTGGGAAGGGTAGTGGAATGACCAAATCGAATTCTCAAAGCACATTTCTTTTGGGTGATTCAAGATCTGGCCGCCGCAATGGGAGCTCGGTTGTGGCAAATTAGAACCATTAATTTCTCTGCCACTTCTCAAAGTAATGGCACTTACATTGCCTCTTGGGTTACTGACTGTTTGTGAAGGCAATTGGCTCGAACCTTGACTTTTCAATTCACTCATGGTGGTGGCCAATTGCCCAATCTGAGTTTGCAGGTTCTGAATGGTGGCATTGACATTCTGCTGGAATTGAATATTATTTGTGGCCATTTGTTTCATCAAATCTTCCAAGGATGGCTCGGATGGATTGGTTGTAGGACTTGGCAACATGAGGGGCTGCTGCGCTGGTGGCTGCACAGTTTGTTGTTGTCTGAATGCAGGTGGTTGGTATTTATTGCTAGGAGCTACCGCTTGGTATCTAAATTGCTGCTATTGGGGTTGTTGCTGCTGACTAGAATTCCCATATCTCAAGTTAGGATGGTCCCTCCAACCAGGGTTATAAGTATTAGAAAATGGATCATATCTTGGCTGCTAGGACTGCTGATATTGAGGTCTACTAGAAAAAATGCCAGCTGCTGCAACTGACTATTCTGGAAATGCGAAACCACCATCCTGAAGTGTGGGGCATGCATCAGTAGGACTGTTTCATTTTGTTTTTGTGTGTTTTGCCCAGGAGTGCAAAAAGCTAAGTATGGGAGAATTTGATGTTCATATATTTGATGCATTAATAAGCCTTCATTTTTAGTCATTTACACTCTCCATGCACTTAATAAATTAAGTTTGGTTGTGTTTTGTATGTTTTGAACTCAAAATGGATTTAATTGAATTTTTCAGCATGATTTACATCTTACACTAATCTTGTATTTGGGTCATATCTTGGGCTGTAGGTGGATGTTTAAGGTGAATATTATGTCATTTTAAAGATAATAGAGAGCTCTACAATCTTCATGAAGACATCAAAGACTCAATCACACGTTTGGATGGCTCAAATTGGCATTGAATCAAGAACTAAAGTGTTGCTCCTGGCAGAATGACCTTTGTGTACTGTTCATTACACTGCTCGTAGTGAAAGTTGTAGAATAGGCTGAAATTTTGATGGTTGATAGTTAAGACTCAAATCTACAACTTTCATGTTGAACACTCTTCCCGATTCAGATTTCTTGGAGGTGATATTGGTCTTGGAAGTCAGAACAGAGGAGCTGCGACTAGGCCTGAGCAGTGTGCAGTAATTTGACCATATCTGGAGCTATAGAAATGATATTGGACTCAAACCAAAGCCATTTGAAAGCTAAGATATAGACCTAAAATCTTTGTGAAGACCACTTGGCTCAAAAATGACGAATCCAATGACTTCAGAGCTGCATGATTTCGGAGACAAAGAATCTCCAGAATTTTCTACTCACCAAAAGTCATTCAACATTTTCCACTACTCCACCTACTCCACCAACCACCATGACTCAGCCTCCTTTGACATTTTGTATCTTTAACCCTCTATAAAAGGGAGGCTATGCCGATCATTGTAATATGTAGAGCTTTTATGTAGAAGTGTTGTTATAATTTAAGTTTTAGTGTTTCATTTTGGAGAATTCTCTTCTTCTCTTCCTCTCCTCCTCTCTCTTTGTTATTTTCATTTTTGTATGGTTCTTGAAGGTTATCCAATGGTGATGGCTATGGAGAGCTAAACTTCTTTAATCAATCCAAGAGATTAACAAGCTTGATGATTAATCTTGAGATCTTGTTTTAATTGTTATACGTTCATCTATTAATCAAGTTTCTCTTTTCTTCTTCTCTTGTTTAAATTGATTTAATGCTTAATTTGATTGGGATTTGCATATGTTAATTGCGTAATTATCATGTGCCAAGAGATGAATTCAGAGGCTAAATAATGCATCAAAGGTGTTTGATGAAATATTTAGCTTGGTTGGATCTTGGTTTTTAAGTTAATTTGGGTTTTGGATGGATGCTTAATTTGTCTAACCTTAATTAATTAAATTTTAGAAGCATTTCTAGTAGAAGATCCATGGATCATTGAGAGGCGTCTTGATGTGATCTAAGACTAAAGATTTGGTTGATAGTTGAACGGATTTATAAAGATCAAGGATGGATTAAAATCAAGATTTGTTAATTCTCTTGGATTGGTTGTTTTCTCAATCTTGTTTACTCATTTTAATTGTTCTTTGTTGTTTAATCTTGCAAAACTTTTCCCCCCTGTTTATTAACCTCTTAATCTGACTTCATAATTAGAGTAATCTACGGGCTCGACCCGGTGTTACCTTATGCTACAAGTAGTTTTGGTAAATCAGTTATAAATTGATTTAAATTTGGTAATCTCGACAGTTGTCATTCCTCCCTGGAATCATCATGGAAACACACACAAGGGGTGAGAATCACACATTCTCAATAGTTAATTCATAAAACATGTCATCGCAATCGTTTTAGCCATTTTGGGGAAAAACACATTTCTAAACTCAAGTCTCATACACTTCAAGCTAGAAAGGTGGCAAAAGCCAAAACCGTGTCCTTTCTCTTCCCGAAATAGATTCTCGTTTATAAGTTTATATCAAAACTCATTTATCACAAATAATTTTTAAGCAATCAACATGCTCACAAAACACATCATCTCCATCCCAAAGATACAAACAACTATGGTTATGACCATTATCACACAAGTGGCTATGACCACTGCCTCATATTAACAACCACCAACGATATTATACAACCGCCCATACAATCGTACATATCATTGGTTAAGGTAATTGCCCATACAATTACCATGCAAATGCAATGCTTGTTATGTTGTATGTTTATGGCTAATATGTCCTAAGACAATGATTATGCAATGAGATTAAAATAGTGTTAGTGCAATGCTATGAAACTCAACTATTTCCAAGAACTCCGTTCCTTGTATTTTCCCTGAGTAGTATGGTTCCAACCATTTAACACTACTTGGCAATGAATGGACTACTCCACCACTCAATAATAGGTGTTCACCATCTCATATACCACCTGGCAATGAATGGTCTACTCCATCTCTTAACAATGGGTGTTCATCATCTCATACACTATTCGCAGATACTTGGAAATAGAAAGTGTGTGAGAAAAAATGCAAAGTGGTTTTATAAAGCACACACAGCACCACACCAAGTATTCTCTTACACGAGATTGTACCCAATGCTTCCAACTGTAAGAAAATCCTTCTCCACAAGGTTTCCATACATTCTTTTACGAACACTCACATACTCACTCTATGTGTCATTCCTATCACATTAAATGTAATATTGGACACCTTCCTACACAAGGCTTTCCAACCATTAACTTAGAAATACTCACATACTCACACTATGTGTCATTCTCATGACATACAGTATCACAAAAGATACTAAAATAATCCCATATGGGTCAAAATCCTAAGTGTTACCCTATGGCATTCCACCACACTATGGAAGCCTAAGATGTTCCAACACATTACCCCTTGATAATCCACCTCAAAATGGTTATCTAAGGTCCCTCTAAGGCTCTTAGCCTTATAAAATGCCAAAACATCATGCATTTCCTAACCAAAAACGCATCCTGCTCAATCTCAACCTTTGACCTTTGCACAGTAAAATGAGCATAACTTGAGCTACGAAAGTCGAAAAGAGGTGATTCCAGCAGTATTGGAAAGATAAGAGAAAGAGATACAACTTTTATGAAGATCACAAGAGCGATTTCTCATTACAGAAGGAAACACGGCCTGTGTCCTCAGACACGGCCCCCCAGTGTTTTGCTCTGTGAGCACTGTTCACGAATTGCAACTTGAAGAGAGAGACACTACCCCCCTGTAAATCTGTAACTCATTTTACAATATCATGGTACTGTTCCATTTGCCAAAATCTTGGATTTTGCCCACTCCAAACCTATCTCTAGGTGATTTCAAGTCCTAAACAAGTTCACAAACATGAAGGAAACTTAAAACACCAATTGATTTCATAAAAAATGGATCAAAATACTAAATCACTCATCCAAATCCCTAAAATCAACACTTAGAGCATTTTAGGTCTAAAATGAGGATTTCTAGTTTCTAATCCATACTCTTAGCATGAACAAGTCTCAAACACCATTTAAAACTTATCCAAGCAAGAAAATCACTTAACATATCACTAGAACTCAATTCGACATATTAAACCTCAAACAAGTTTAATCGTAGAAATGAGTAGAAATGAAAGTTTAAGCTCAAGAACCCCTACCTCAAGGTCTTGAAGATGAAGATGAAGCCAAGGATGGCCCATGAAAAATCCAAGCTCTCCTTTCTTCTTTCCCTTTCAACCTCTTCTTCTCTTCTCCCTCGGTTTCCTTTTTTATTTCTTTTCTCTTCTCTTTTCTGTTTCTTAAATCTCCCAGTAGTGGGATATTTAACAAGGGAAGTCAAATTTGACTTCTCTTGGATAGGTACCAAAATCCTGATCTGCTAAGAACACCTAGATTTCACCAAATCCAGATTTTTAGCTTCTACTAAGTTTAAAATAAATCCTAAGATTCACTAAAAATCCTGTTTCACCTTTCTCTATTTTTTCATATCAGCTGGGGGTCAATCTGACACTAAAACACACAATCAGTATGCTTAAAAATATCAAACTAACTCCGATTAATCTCAAACTTTAACTGTAGCACAGTTTACACATCTGTGACATGGAAACAAACTCTCCACATTTATTTCCACTAATTAAGCAGTTTAAGCCACTTTCGGAGCAAATAACAGCTATATTCCACACATAGTATTATAGCAAAGTACCTAAACGTGCTCAGATAGTCACAAAATTTTACAAGAACAGGTATTAATCTACCTCTGTAACCATATACAAGTCTATCATGTTTTCTAGGGTGTTAAATTTCTCCCCTCTGTTTTAGAATTTTGTCCCCAAAATTCACTCATCATCAACACTTAGTCTCTCACAACTAAGGTTCCAAAATCTCCATCAGACACCACACTCGAAGGATTCCCACCTTCCATAGCAATACCTAACTCATCAATATTAACTCAAGATAATCCAGTCTCAGGTAGGCTTCCAGCTCCCAAATAGCTCATCAGGCTAAGCGTATACCATATATTCTTTACCTAAGAAATCTGTCTTCCACAAAACTTTTGGATTCTCCAACCCATAATCCTTGCAAGTCTTATCTAACAACCTTTTATCTAACCCATGGGCTCTACTCACACTAGAGGTACCACTCTAAAGGGTGTAGATGCAAACAAATCTTACACGAGTTCAGTCACACCAATTGGACCTTCATTAGAAGAACTCCTATTCTCCTAGTTCGCTTAAGTGAAGTCATAGTTTCCTGTCCATACAGAACATTTCATATTAAGTAGGCCAATCCTCAATATCATGTAATTCTGTAATAGTAGCTACCAACATCCAACCTAAACCAAGTCATGCAATCCTTTTTCAACATCTCAAACAAAAGACAAAGAAATACACAACACACAAAGAAACTTCTACATACCTAAGCATAGTCAGTCCATACCCCGACTCAACATGATGAATTGCTTTGATACTATAATGTAACATCCTGAATTTATTAACCATAATATAACCAAAGTATACTACAGTGATTAGACTCAAGCATGTTACTTACTACAACTACGCAATTTCTAATATAACATAGCTATGTATATATAGAAAATATGAGTCTCAAATGTATAAATAATACACAACATATGTATTTATCACTAATATAATACGTATGTTATTTCAAAAGAAACTACTCAGCTACACTAAGCTAAGCACTCTAAGCTCCTGTTTGTCTTCACTTTCCATAAGACTTCCTCCCTGGAATCATCATGAAAACACACACAAGGGGTGAGAATCACACATTCTCAGTTGTTAATCCATAAAACATGTCATCACAATCGTTCCAGCCATTTCATGGAAAAACACATTTCTAAACTCAAGTTTCATACACTTCAAGCTAGAAAGGTGGCAAAAGTCAAAACCGTGTCCTTTTTCTTCCCGAAATAGATTCCCATTTATAAGTTTATATCAAAACTCATTTATTACAAATAGTTTTTAAGCAATCAACATGCTCACAAAACACATCATCTCTATCCCAGAGATACAAACAACTATGGCTACGACCATTATCACACAAGTGGCTATGACCATTGCCTCATATTAACAACTATCAATGATATTATACAACTGCCCATACAATCGTACATATCATTGGTTAAGGTAATTGCCCATACAATTACCATGCAAATGTAATACTTGTTATATTGTATGTTTATGGCTAATATGTCCTAAGACAATGATTATGCAATGAGATTAAAATAGTGTTAGCGCAATGCTATGAAACTTAACTATTTCCAGGAACTTTGTTCCTTGTACTTTCCCTGAGTAGTATGATTCCAACCATTTAACACTACTTGGCAATGAATGGACTACTCCACCACTCAATAATGGGTGTTCACCATCTCATATACCACCTGACAATGAATGGTCTGCTCTACCTCTTAACAAAGGTGTTCACCATCTCATACACTATTCGCAGATACTTGGAAATAGCAAGTGTGTGAGAAAACATGCAAAGTGATTTTATAAAGCACACAAGCACCACACCGAGTATTCTCTTACACGAGATTGTACCCAATGCTTCCAGCAGTAAGAAAATCCTTCGACACAATGTTTCCACACATTCTTTTAAGAACACTCACATACTCACTCTATGTGTCGTTTCCATCACATTAAATGTAATATTGGATATTCTCCTATGCAAGGCTTTCCAACCATTAACTTAGAAATACCCATATACTCACACTACGTGTCATTCCTGTTGTATACAGTATCACAAAAGATACTAAAACAACCCCATATGGGTAAAAATCCTAAGTGTTACCCTATAGCATTCCACCACATTATGGAAGCCTAAGATGTTCCAACACATTACCCCTTGATAATCTACCTCAAAATGGTTATCTAAGGTCCCTATAAAGCTCTTAGCTTTACAAAATGCCAAAACATCATGCATTTCTTAACAAAAAATATATCCTACTCAATCTCAACCTTTGAACTTTGTACAGTAAAATGAGCATAACTTGAGCTACGGAGGTCGAAACGAGGTGATTCTAGTGGCACTAGAAAGATAAGAGAAAGAGCTACAACTTTCATGAAGACCACAAGAGCTAATTCTCATTACAGGATGAAATATGGCCCATGTCCTCAGACACGGCCCCCTAGTGTTTTGCTCTGTGAGCACTGTTCACGAATTTCAACTAGCAGAGAGAGACACTAGCCCCCCCAGTGTCTTCGAACACGGGCCGTGTTTTTCAACCAGAAACTCTGAAATTCATTTTTCAATATCGTGGCACTGTTCTATTTGCCAAAATCTTAGATTTTGGCCACTCCAAACCTATCTCTATGTGATTTCAAGTCCTAAACAAGTTCACAAACATGAAGGAAACTTAAAATACTAATTAATTTCATAAAATGGATCAAAATACTAAATCACTCATCCAAACTCCTAAAATCAGCACTTAGAGCATTTTAGGTCCAAAATGAGGATTTCTAGTTTCTAATCCAAACTTTCAGCATGAACAAGTCTCAAACACCATTTAAAACTTATCCAAGCAAGAAAATCACTTAACACGTCACTAGAACTCAATTTGACATATTAAACCTCAAACAAGTTTACTCATAAAAATGAGTAGAAATGAAAGTTTAAGCTCAAGAACCCCTACCTCAAGGTCTTGAAGATGAAGATGAAGCCAAGGATGGACAATGGAAGATCCAAGCTCTCCCTTCCTCTTTCCCTTTCTTCCTTTTCTTCTCTTTTCCCTCGGTTTCCCTTTCTTTCTTTTCTCTTCTCTTTTCTATTTCTCAAATCTCCCAACCGTGGAATATTTAACAAGGGAAGTCAAATTTGACTTCTCTTGGATAGGTACCAAAACCCCGATTTGCTAAGAACACTTAGATTTCACCAAATCCAAATTTCTAGCTTCTAATAAGTTTAAAATAAATCCTAAGATTCATTAAATATCCTGTTTCACCTTTCTCTATTTTTTCATATCAGCTGGGGGTCAATCTGACACAAACACACAATCAATATGCTTAAAAATGTCAAACTAATTTCAATTAACTTCAAACTTTAACTGTAGCACAGTGTACACATCTATGACCTGAAAACAAACTCTCTACATTTATTTACATCAACTAAGCAGTTTAAGCCACTTTTGGAGCAAATAACAGTTATATTCCACACATAGTGTTACAGCAAAGTACCTAAACGTGCTCAGATAGTCACAAAACTTAACAAGAACAAGTATTAGGCTACCTCCGAAACCATATATAAGTCTATCATGTTTTCCAAGGTATTACATTTCTCCCCTCCTTTTTAGAATTTTGTCCCCAAAATTCACTCATTACCAACACTTAGTCTCACAACTAAGGTTCCAAAATCTCCTTCAGACACCACAGTCGAAGGATTCCCACCTTCTATAGCGATACCTAACTCATCAATATTAACTCAAGACAATCCAGTCTCATGCAGGTCTCCAGCTCCCAAACAGCTTATCACGTGAAGCCTATACCAGATATTCTTTACCTAAGAAATCCGTCTTCCATAAAACTTTTGGATTCTCCAGCCCATAATCCTTGCAAGTTTTATCTAACAACCCTTTATCTAACCCATGGGCTCTACTCACACTAAAGGTACCACTCTAAAGGGTGTAGATGCAAACAAATCCTACACAAGTTCAGTCACACTAACTGAACCCTCACTAGAAGAACTCCTATTCTCCTAGTTTGCCTAGGTGAAGTCATAGTTTCTTACCCATACAGAACATTTCATATTTAGTAGGCCAATCCTCAATATCATGTAATTGTGTAATAGTAGCTACCAACATCCAACCTAAACCAAGTCATGCAATCCTTTTTTAACATCTCAAACAAGAGACAAAGAAATGCACAACACACAGAGAAACTTCTACATACCTAAGCATAGTCAGTCCATACCCCGACTCAACAGGATGAATTGCTCTGATACTATAATGTAACATCCTGAATTTATTAACCATAATATAACTACAGTATACTACAATGATTAGACTCAAGCATGCTACTTACTACAACTATGCAATTTCCAATATAACATAGCCATGTATATATAGAAAATATGAGCCTCGAATGTATAAATAATACACAATATATGTATTTATCTCTAATACAATACGTACGTCATTTCAAAAGAAACTACTCAGCTACACTAAGCTAAGCACTCCAAGCTCCTGTTTGTCTTCACTTTTATAAGACTTCCTCCTTGGAATCATCATAGAAACACACACAAGGGGTGAGAATCACATATTCTCCGTTGCTAATCCATAAAACATGTTATCATAATCGTTCTAGCCATTTCAGGGAAAAACACATTTCTAAACTCAAGTCTCATACACTTCAAGCTAGAAATGTGGCAAAAGTCAAAACTATATCCCTTCTTTTCCCAAAATAGATTCCCATTTATAAGTTTATATCAAAACTCATTTATCACAAATAGTTTTTAAGCAATCAACATGCTCACAAAACACATTATCTCGATCCTAGAGATACAAACAACTATGGCTACGACCATTATCACACAAGTGGCTATGACCACTGCCTCATATTAATAACTATCAACGATATTATACAACCGTCCATACAATCGTACATACCATTGGTTAAGGTAATTACCCATACAATTCCCATGCAAATGTAATGCTTGTTATGTTGTATGTTTATGGCTAATATGTCCTAAGACAATGATTATGCAATGAGATTAATATAGTGTTAGTGCAATGTTATGAAACTTAACTATTTCCAGAAACTCTGTGCCTTGTACTTTCCTTGAGTAGTACGGTTCCAACCATTTAACACTACTTGGTAATGAATGGACTACTCCACCACTCAACAATGGGTGTTCACCATCTCATATACCACCTGGCAATGAATGGTCTACTCCACCTCTTAACAAAGGGTGTTCACTATCTCATACACCATTTGCAGATACTTGGAAATAGCAAGTGTGTGAAAAAACATGCAAAGTAGTTTTATAAAGCACACACAACACTACACCGAGTATTCTCTTAGATGAGATTGTACTCAATGCTTCCAACTATAAGAAAATCCTTCTCCACAAGGTTTCCACACATTTTTTTAAGAACACTCACATACTCACTCTATGTGTCGTTCCCATCACATTAAATGTAATATTGGATACCCTCTTTGTAACATCTCAAAAATTATTTTTTTCATTAGAAATAGTCATTTTATAATATTTGAGATTTTTGGAAATTTTTTTGGATTTTTTTGAAAACGTCAAATATTTAAATATATTCCTCATTTTGCGTGCACACTGATCAGAGTCAGTGTAAATCTCCAGAAATTGTTTATTTCATAATGCATAGTCATTTTCTAATATTTGAGATTTTTGAGAATTTTTGTAAATTTTTCTAGAAACATTGAATATTTTAATATATTCTTCATTTTACATGCACGTTGAGTAGAGCCGAAAAAACGAAATGTTTTCCCTAAGACTGGTAAACTTTGAACTGTGGAAACATCGATGGGGGATCTTACTAAACCCGAGGTCGGGTTCAATTTATGAAATTTACGTTTTTTAAAGTTTTATCTGATAAATAAAATCTCTGTACGTACTGTTAAGTAAAATTTTGCGATACGCTCTATTATCCGTTGGATAATTAATACTGACTTTGTGCACTGTAACAATTATCTATTGGGTAATAGCTTGTGGTTAAAACTCTAACCACCTTATTATTTTAATCACTTTATCACATAATTATCTTATCCAAATATAATCCACTTTATGTCTAATCAAATCTTCTTTTGAAAAAGCTACCAAGCTTCTCAAAGAAGCTACATACACTCTCTCTTTCCTCCTTCTCACCACACGACTGCATGGCCTTTCTTGGAGCCCAAAATTGTACTTTCACTTAATTAAGTTTCCTATTCTAATTTCAAAAATCAAAAGTCATTATTATTTTCTACTATCAACTTCTCTTACTACACTCATCTTTCTCTCATTTTCTCCTCCTTCTCTCTACACTCCACACGGCTGCCCATCTCTTCCATGCCCTCCACCATCACAAAAAATTTCTAACAACCACATTTTCTTAATCCCCACTATATTCTAAACACCTTTCTAGTTGAAGATTTCTTGAAAAGCTTCCATCTTCATCATCTTCTTCAAGCTTCAAGTTTGAAGCTTTAGGGTAAGATTCTTGGTTTCTCACCTCCTCTTCCTCATTTTCGTTTTCAAGACCACCTTCATGACGATTTATTGTCTCTTTTTCAAGCATTGGTATTGATTTATTGAAGTTAAAATTTTTAAGGTTTTGAAGGAGTGAAAACTAAATCCATCAAGGAGCTTCAAATGAGATTGCTCTTCTTGTTTTCTCTTGGTAAGAGGGAGATGATCCTCTTCAACCTCTCTTGGTAGTGAGAGACTTGATTTTGTGTTATTTTTGAGGAACCTTAGTTAGGGTTACTCTCTTTGTTGTATGATTTTTGTCATTATGTGTTGATTTTGCTTTACTTAATTTATTTTGTTAATCTTATATATATATTGATGATCTTTGATGGATTGAAATCATGAAATGGAAATAAAAGTCCCTTGCTTTCCTCATGGAGGCTACGGCCGTGACCCCTAATTTGAGGGATTATGATTGAAATTGTGTAATCAAGATGGAAACATAATTAATTCAAGTGAATAAAATGTAATGGAGTTAAGAAAAATTCTAGGGTTACTACCCTTGGGATGCCACGGCCTCTAGGTCGTTTTAGGTCCAAAAGATGTAATTTTTAGGTAACTTTGGGAATTCAATAATCAAGTAATAAGTAATTAATAATGTAATGGAGAGAAATTTAATTGATAACCTAAAAGTGAATCTTTGGACCTAATTAAGGAATAAGAGTGTGTAAGACTTGAAAAATCTTAGATTAATTTTCTAAGTGAGTATAAATAAAATTTAAGTAAGGAACTTAATAATCAAGAGGATTCCCCTAGTGAAGGATTTCATAAAAAATTGCTAAATTAAAGTGAAACTTAGTTAATTAGATAATTAAAAATTAATTAGGAATTCATAAAAGTGGAAAGAATCAAGAATGAGATCTTATCATAAAATTTAAATTAATTCTTAATTAAAGGAAGGATAAGAGTGTGAGTAAGATATTAAATAACTCAAATTAAAATTATCTCAAGAGAAGCCTAATGAGAAGAACGTAGAAGATTAAGTCATAATTTCTATAATGAACCCTAAAAGCATAATATATTATTTGATGTTTCAATGATATTTATTGTGGGTCCATGAGTGGGACTAAGAATATGTTGATGCTTATCTTAGCCAAATTGTGGTATGTTATGAAAAGTATATTAATGTTGAATATACATGAATGTATATTGAGTCATCATGCATTGTGGAAGTCCGATGGACTATTTGTCAAGGCTATATTGCCTAGGAGTTGAATCACACCTTACTGCAAGTGCGAATAGACTAGTGTAGGTCCTGCTGTTGACCTTGGGGGCGTCGGGGCACGGGCGTCTCACAGCGGACAGTTGGTAGCCCCTCTGGGCCGTGGGATAGACCGATGCAAACACACCGACGATCCTGACCAAGACACTATCCTATATCGCGATCTTGTGGGAATGCCGCTGTATAAAGCCCTGTTGCGCAAAACTATTATTTTTCTGGAATGCACTTGATTTTAGGCTGACGAGATACTGACATGTCTCCTTGATCATTCTCTCCGATGTTTGTGTCTAGTTTCTTTGGAGTAGGATTTTGATATCATGTACATGTACATAGTGAGTCAATATATTACTTAGCATTTAATTTATATGATGATTGGAACTGCTATCTTATTGATGTTATAACTGCCTAGAATTGTTAAGTTGTTTAATATCTGCTTCTTGATACTGTTTATATTTCTTGTAATGCTACGTGGGCGTCCTACGCCATTTCTGTTTCTTACTGCCATAATTGGTAATGAAGTTAGATATCTCACCTCTTGCTTACACTATTCTTGTTCTATGTGATATTTGGTTAAAGACTTTGGAGGGAACGAGATTGATTTCCCTAGATTTTACTTGGTATTGGTCTCCTGCTTTCGGTGATGGCATCAAGAAGGGGTTCTATTGGCTTCGTCAGGGGGTGTCAATGCTTGGCGAGTCGACTGGGCTGGCGAGCGTATACGGTATGTTAGGGATTTGATCTTGACTATGAGGAGGATCCGCGATGGAGATCCTATACTGACTCTCACTACATTAGTGCACCTGGAGTTTGCCTTGCCTATCCGGGAGCTATGGGGTGATCTGCTTCACACCCCTAGAGAGGACGAGGATTCTATGGCATCAGCTGCTAGGGCACCTGCCCGTGGGACCGCACTCGATCCTGTCCTCGTGTCTTCAGATGAGTCGGGAGAGGATCCCGAGGTGGATCTGATGGAGTACCCAACTCCTTAGATATAGGTATCATTATAGGTAGTCATGTTTCTTTTGTATTATCTGTGTAAGGGTTCTTTGGAGTAAAACCGCATTTTGATGTATATCTAAGTGTTCTTGAGCGGTATAAGTAATGCACCGCGCTATGTATATTTTAAGGTAATTATCCAGTCTTATGTGTTGTGTTTTGAGTATATCTAAGTAAATTATATTTTTAATGACGGCATGTGTATTTATTCATTCGCTGCTCATATTTTCTTTATATGCACAATGATTAATTTTTGGAAACTTATTATTTTGAGTCATAGCACGCCAAAAATTTAGTGACCGTAGTAGAATGACGATTGTGTAATGGTTACTAAATCGAAAGGTGTTACACTCCTACACAAGGCTGTCCAACCATTAACTTAGAAATACCCACATACTTACACTACGTGTCATTCCTATCACATACAGTATCACAAAAGATACTAAAACAACCCCATATAGGTCAAAATCCTAAGTGTTACCTTATGACATTCCACCACACTATGAAAGCGTAAGATGTTCCAACACATTACCCCTTGATAATCTACCTTAAAATGGTTATCTAAGGTCCCTCTAAGGCTCCTAGCCTTATAAAATGCCAAAACATCATGCATTTCCTAACCAAAAATACATCGTGCTCAATCTCAACCTTTGACCTTTGCACAGTAAAATAAGTGTAACTTGGGCAACAGAGGTCGAAACGAGGTGATTCTAGTGACATTGGAAAGATAAGAGAAAGAGCTACAACTTTCATGAAGAACACAAAAGCTAATTCTCATTACAGAAGGAAACACGACCTATGTCCTCAGACATAGCCCCCCCGATGTTTTGCTCTGTGAGCACTGTTCACGAATTTCAACTGGCAGAGAGAGACACTACCCCCCTAGGTCTTCGGACGCGGGCCGTGTTTCTCAACTAGAAACTTGGCAACTCATTTTGAAGTATCGTGGCATTGTTCTATTTGCCAAAATATTGGATTTTGGTCACTCCAAACATATCTCTAGGTGATTTCAAGTCTTAAACAAGTTCACAAACATGGACGAAACTTAACACACCAATTGATTTCATCAAAAATGGATCAAAACACTAAATCAATCATCCAAACCCCTAAAATTAACACTTAGAGCATTTTAGGTCCAAAATGAGGATTTCTAGTTTCTAATCCAAATTCTTAGCATGAACAAGTCTCAAACATGTAAAACTTATCCAAGTAAGAAAATCACTTAATACATCACTAGAACTCAATTTGAGATATTAAACCTTAAACAAGTTTAATCATAGAAATGAGTAGAAATGAAAGTTTAAGCTCAAGATCCCCTACCTCAAGGTCTTGAAGATGAAGATGAAGCCAAGGATGGGCCATGGAAGATCCAAGCTCTCCCTTCCTCTTTTCATTTATTCCTCTTCTTTTCTTCTCCCTTGATTTCCCTTTCTTTCATTTCTCTTCTCTTTTCTGTTTCTCAAATCTCCCAGTCGTGGGATATTTAACAAGGGTAGTCAAATTTGACTTCTCTTGGATTGGTACCAAAACCCCGATCTGCTAAGAATACCTAGATTTCACCAAATTCAGATTTCTAGCTTCCAATAAGTTTAAAATAAATCCTAAGATTCATTAAAATCCTGTTTCACTTTTTCTCTATCTTTTCATATCTGTTGGGGGTCAATCCGGCACTAAAACATATAACCAGTATGCTTAAAAATGTCAAACTAACTCTGATTAACCTCAAACTTTAACTGTAGCACAATTTATACATTTGTGACATGGAAACAAACTCTCCACATTTATTTCCACTAACTAAACTGTTTAAGCCACTTTCGGAGCAAATAACAGTTATATTCTACACATAGTATTACAACAAAGTACTTAAACATGCTCAGACAGTCACAAAACTTAACAAGCATGATAAACAGGTATTAGGCTACATCTGTAACCATATACAAGTCTATCATGTTTTCCAAGGTGTTACACCCTTAGCCAGCTCCGTCTTCTAAACCATGGCCTTAACGATGAGGGGGTTGGTGCTCTGAAAGAAGTCTGAGATGGTCGTATTGTGGACATAGTTATTTCAAGAGCTGCCCCAGATGACCAAGTGGGTTCTAGCATGGAAGATGAAAAAAGGATGGAAGCGGCGTCGAAGGTTGGGCGAGAAGGGACCAATGTGGTTGTGGTCGGGGCTATGCAGTTTGAGGTGGCTCCGACTGAAGGGGCATAGACTGAGGAGGCAGTGGAGACTTCAGAGGGGCAAAACCTTATTTTCTGAAGACCTAGCTTTTATTTTTTCCTTGCCTCCTGCGTGGGGCTACATTTATGTATTTGGACAAGTCTCGATCTCGAGCACTTTAGTTTTCTAATACTTGTTCCCTCACGATGATGCTTGCATTTTTTGCTAAGATGAGTCTAATGCTCGATTTTGGTGTTGTTTTCATGCTTGTTGAATTTTTTACCTTTGCAACATTGAGATGGGTCTGATGCTCAACCTCAGTGTTGACTTTACACTTGATCAATTTTGATTACGTAAGTCACCGGGATGGGTCCAATGCTCAATCTTGATGGCAAGGCTTTGAATCTCATGTCTTTTTAGCAGCCTTTGCTCTACACTTTATAGCAGTCTGTGCTTGCTTAGGAAATTTGATTTGAATTTATTGGGAGTTAAGGTTGTTTAAATGTGATAGCAATTTTTGCTCTGTTTCTCAACTGCCCCCTGCCTTAGTGGTTAATCATAAGGAAAGAACAATTAAACATGACCTCAAACATATACTCATTTCACCTTTCTGGGACATAATCAAAAAGTGTTATTCCCTCTTTAAATGGAGAATAATTACAGTGAAATATCCAAATACATGTCTTATTCTTTTAAATAATTCATCTTTACAGCAATAAAATACTATTGTTCCTCTCCCAAATTACAAATGATTAATTACAAATATATATGATCCATATTTTGTATAAAGGATCGGAAATGCCTTGCTTATGTATCATTGGAAAGTGCATTAACATAAATACGACAGTAAGAATGTAATATCCTAATACTAATATCTCAGTATATACATCATACAGAGAGATACTAAGCATTACAATGTCACTACATACTATCTAATCATATGTTATATCCATAATGTTTGTTGGAAACACTATAGAGAGTCATATGGAATGTAGAAATACAATATTTATACCATAATGCATTAAAATACATATACAACATTAGCTTTAGCAAAGGCTTGAAGTATTACATAACTCTATACATTTCAAAAGGAATACTTATAAGTACAACAATTAAACATAAAACATAATCTAAACTAATCTTTAACTTCTTTCTTCTTCTTATCCTTGGAATAAGTTTCACCTGGAATTACATGATACACAGCAGGGTGAGAAACTATATTCTCAGTATGAGTAATCAAAACCAGTCATACATAACATAGATAAACATGATCTCAATAACTACTAATGAAATATATTTAAAACATCTACAAGGTCTAACCATAACATTTAGATAAACCAAGGTAGCTTACATCTCATACATACATCCAGTTCAACTTACAACCAAAAATGTAAATCTTAGGAATTACCAGTTTAGTGTGTTATTTTGTGGTAAATAGAGGGGAAATTCATCCTCATATTACACATATCCTGGAACGCTGAGAAGTTCAGTCTAAGTTCTGATTCTGAAAAACCTTATGGACCCCTACTTATCTTCTTTGGCCTTGGTACTAACAAAATATCAGGGTTATGTCATTCCTCAATTGAGTCTATCAGACACTTTTCAATCTCTTTTGGCCTTCATGAATGCTGTCAAAAGATACTCACAAAATTAACACTATCAATCTTTCCCATACACACTAGGTATAATTCTTCTCTTGAAAACTATCCCTAATTATACCTTAACATACTTTAGGATACATATACTAATGATCTCACCTAGCCAAGAATATGAAAAACATAAAAAATAATATTTTTGAATATTCTGACCTCATACACGGGTCATGTCTCATTACATGGCCCACCAATGTCTTTGGACATAGGCCGTGTCTCTCAGCCAGAGAACTTCTACAGAACTGTGGTACTGTTCCATTGATTCTTTTCTTGGATTTTGGCCATTTCAATCCAATTTCTAGGTAATTTTAGGTCCCTAATTAATTATTAAACACTTAGGAATCATCAATCACAAACTTAACCTTTTTAATTTGGATTAATGCACCAAAATCACCTATAGGATGACCTAACCCCCTTTTTGTGAATCTAAGATCCAAATGAGATATTCAAAGCTTCTAACTTCAATTAATGCTATGAACAAGTCATAAATGATCAAAGAAACTCAATCATACATATAAAACTCACCAAACACGTCAAGAACACAAAATGACCTATTGAGCACCAAAGTGCATCAATGGAGAAAAAGTGAAAAGAAGTGAAGATGAACTTAAAAACCCCTATCTTTGGAACTGTGAAGATGAAACAAACTTGGTTGGATACTTAAGCCTTGTCTTTACCCTTGGCTTTCCTCTTTCTCTCTTCCTCTTGCTTGGCCTTTCTTTCCTCTTCTTTCTCTTCTCCTCTCACGATTTCTGCTTCTGTTTTTGAAGCCAAAAATAGCTATGAATAAGACTTAT
Organism: Ormosia semicastrata; assembly: GCA_029884595.1. NCBI lineage: Eukaryota > Viridiplantae > Streptophyta > Magnoliopsida > Fabales > Fabaceae > Ormosia > Ormosia semicastrata. The sequence goes on from JAQQTO010000029.1 coordinate 3,273,666, forward strand.
AAAGAGGGTCTAAAAGACTCATATGACCTTCAGGTCAAAACTGATAAAATCTCGATCAGCTAAAAATATTCAGATTTAGCTAAATCTAGATTTTCAGTTTCTAACAACTTTAAAATAAATACTAAAATTCATGTAAAAAGTCATTTCAACATTATTTGATATTTTCATATCTGCTGTTAGTCAATCCAGCTATAATTAGACAACCAGTATGCCTAAACATGCCAAACAAGCTCAGTTTACCTTGAAATTTTAATTGTAACTTGTTATATATATATTTGTGATCTAGAAATAAATTATTCATGTTTATTTCTCTCTCCTATGCAATTTATGTCATTATCTGAGTCATTTTTAGCTACTTTTCACAGCTCGGGTTGTAACTAAGTACTTAAATTAACTCAAATTGTCATAAAAATAATCATACATGCTAAGCAAGTCATATGTTACCTTTTGAACACATAAACAAGTTTAACATGCCATTTAGGGTATTACATTTCTCCCATCATTTTTAAAATTTTGACCCTAAAATTACTCACCTGGAAGGAACAAATCTGGGTAATCTTGCTGCATGAGGGACTCTAGTTCCCAAGTAGCCTACTCGGTGTCATTGCCACCCATATAACCTTCACCAGAGGAATCTGCTTACCTCTAAGCTCTTTGACCCCTCTATCCACGATCCTTACCGAATGTATACTATAAGACAAATCATCTCTTAACTGTATAGATTCATGTTCTATGATATGCAATAGATCTGGATTATACTTTCTCAACTGAGATACATGAAAAACATTATGAAGGTTAGACAAACTAGAAAGAAGGTTATCTAATAAGCTACGCGTCCAACTTTCTTTAGAATTTGGTAGGGACCTAGAAAACGAGAATTTAACTTTTGGGTTTTCAATGCTCTACTAATCCCTGTTGTAGGAGTAACTCATAAGAATACATTATCTCCCTTACTAAACTCAAGAGGTCTTCTTCTTTTATTAGCATAACTTTTTTGCCGACTCTGAGCAGTAACCAACCTATTCTTAATCATCTTGATTTGCTCTGTGGTCTGCTAGACCAACTCTAGACCTAGGATGGTTCTCTCACCTACTTCATACTAACATAAAGGTTATCTGCATTTTCTTCTATACAAAGCCTCATAAGATGACATACCTATGCTGGAATGATAACTATTATTATAAGCAAACTCTGCTAACGGTAAGAACTAGTTCCAACTACCATGTTGTTCTAAAACACATGCTCTAAGTATATCTTCAAGGGTTTGGATAGTCCTCTCTGTTTACCCATCTGTTTGTGGGTGATAAGCTGTACTAAGGTTTAACTTAGTCCCAAAAGCCTCTTGCAAGGCTCCCTAAAATCTAAATGTAAATTTAGAATCTCTATATGAAATTATACTTATGGGAACTTCATGCAACTTAATTATCTCCTTTAGATAAAGTTGAGTTAATTTCTCTAGAGGATAGCTAGCTTTCATTAGCAGAAAGTGGGTAGATTTGGTTAATCTATCCACTATAACCCAAACAGCATCAAAACCTTGCTGAGTTTTGGGTAAACTTATTACAAAATCCACAGAAATCTTCTCCCACTTCCACTCTGGGATTCCTAAAGATTGTAAAGGTCCTGCTGGCTTATGGTGTTCAATCTTCACTTTTTGACAAACTAAACACCTTGCGACATACTCTGCTACGTCTCTTTTCATTCCAGTCCCCCAAAACATTTTCTTCAGATCTTGGTACATCTTAGTGGTTTCGGGATGGATGACATACTTACTACTATGAGCTTCTTCTAGAATATTATTTTTGACCTCTGAATCTCTTGAAATACAAAGTCTGTCTCTAAATTTTATCATCACATCATCAATCATATCAAAATCCTCTATGGTTTCTAAAAAGATCTGCTCATAAATATCCTTCATCCTCATTTTGAGTTTCTAAAATTTGAGCCCTTAGGTCATTTATTATGTTCACCCAACTCACAAAGAGACTTTGTGGCATCACAGTCACCGCTAAACTCAGATCTCTGAAACTCTTGAGAAGTTCACTCTCTTGGATCATTATTCAGGACACATGTAGGGATTTCCTACTTAGTACATCAACCACTATATTTGCCTTACCCGGATGATACTTTAACTCAAAGTCATAATCTTTTAATAATTCCATCCATTTTTTCAACCGCATGTTCAGCTCCTTCTGATCAAACAAGTACTTTAAACTCTTATGATCACTGAACATCTCAAACTGGACTTCATAGAGATAATGCCTCCAAATCTTTAAGGCAAACACTACAACTGCTAACTCCAAATCATACGTAGGGTAGTTTTTCTCATTTGGCCTTAACTGCCTTGATGCATAGGTAACTACTGTCCTATTCTGCATCAGAATATACCCTAGTCCTATCTTTGAAGCATTACAAAAGACCTCAAAGTCCTTATGGGGATCTAGAATTACCAACACTAGCATAGTAGTCAACCTCTTCTTTAACTCTTGGAAGCTATTCATATAATCCTGAGTCCACTCAAACGTACTACCCTTTCTAGTTAATCTAGTCAAAGGCAGCGCTAACTGAGAAAAACTCTTGATGAACCTTCTATAGTACCTAGCTAGGCCTATAAAGCTCCTGATCTCGATCACAGTGGTGGGTCTCTCCCACTGCAGCACTGCTTCTACCTTGCTAGGGTCCACTGCAATTCCTCCATTAGAAATAATATAGCCCAAAAATTGTACTTTCGTTAACCAAAACTCACATTTGGACAATTTGACAAACATTTTCTTCTCCTTTAGGATATCTAAAACAATCCTTACATACTGCTCATCCTCTTCCCTTATTTTTGAATAGATAAAGATGTCATCAAAAAACACTACCACAAACTGGTCTAGGTAAGGTCTAAAAACTCTATTCATGTAATCCATAAACACTACTGGAGCATTCGTCAACCCAAAGAACATCACAAGATACTCATAATGTCCATACCTAGTTCTAAAGGCGGTCTTAGGGATATCCTCTCCCTTAACTCTGATTTGATGATACCTAGACTTTAGATCAATCTTGAAAAACATTTAAGCTCCTTTTAACTAATCCATTAGATCATCTATTCTAGGCAAATGATACTTGTTCTTCATGGTCACCTTGTTCAACTGCCTGTAGTCAACACACAACCGTATGGTACCATCTTTCTTCTTCACTAACAACACTGGTGCTCCCCACGGAGAAACACTAAGCCTAATGAATTACTTATCCAGCAACTCCTCTAACTGTTTCTTGAGTTTAGCTAACTCTAAGAGTGCCATCTTATAGGGTGCTATAGATATAGGTCTTGTACCCGATACTAAATTTATAGTAACCTCTATTTCTCTTTCCGGTGGTAACTCAGTTATGCCACTCGAAAACACCTCAGGATATTCCCTAACCAAAAGTAAACTGTCTAGGCTCTGCTCAACTTCTACATTTAATGAGGAAAGAAGAACATATCCTAGAGCTCCTTCTACCAAATAGTGATTGACCTGGTTAGCATTGAGATAGGCAAACTCTGAAGAACAACTCTGGTAGGAACATTAGACAGAAAAACTAGGGTTTTATCTGAACAATTCAAAATCACGTGATTGGATGACAACCAACTCATACCAAGAATGACATATATGTCCACAAGGGGTAAACAAATAAGGTTTACAAGGAAAACTCTATCCTCGATTCTTATACAACAATCAAGACATACTTTTGAAGTTATGATTGGCTTACCGGTGGGTATGGAAACAAATAAGTCATATGGTAACTTTGATATAGGAAAATCTAACATCCTTACACAATCATAAGAAACAAAGGAGTGGGGTGCTCCTGAATCATACATGACATTTAAAAGATGATTTTGAATTATGCCTTTACCTAGGAAAAGTCGAAAGATTGGGCCACCTTTGTTCCGCCTAGAGTGTAAACTCGTCCCCTGGCTAGCGGCTTTAGGGTAGGCGCATCTCCCTTGTTCTGAAGACAAGCTCTGGAGAAATGCCCCGGCTACCCACATGTATAACACACAGACTAGCTCGCAAGGCACTTGCCTCCATGTGCCCTTCCATATTCAGCGCATTGCGGTGCCTTAGACCACTGCTTACTTTTTCCTTCAGGGTTGCTTGCCTTAGAAGCACCCTATTTAATCCTGTTGTCCTCTTTCTTTCATTTTAGGACGTCTTGTGCCCTTTCCTCTTATAAAGATTTGTTGACTTCCGACTCCACAATCCTACATTTGTTAACCAAAGCAGGAAAGTCTCTAATCTCCATCGGTCTCACCATACCTCTGATCTCCTTCCTCAAACCAGATTCAAATTTTAAACATCTCCATTTCTCGTCCGGGTGATAATGGAAATGAGAAGAGAATTTTGCCAATTCATCATACTTGGCCACATACTAGCCTATAAACATGTTTCCTTATTTTAACTCCATAAACTCCACTTCCTTGTCATCATGTAGAGTCTGAGGGAAAAACTTCTCTAGGAAAGCTATCTTGAAGACTTCCCATGACATCGGGGTGTTAGCTGCTTCAAGTACCCTTTTGGTACATTTTCACCAATGTTTCGCCTCATCTTTCAGCATATATGAGGTGAAGGTCACTTTTTGCTATATCGAACAAACCATAGCATCGAAAATCTTCTCCATCTCACTGAGCCACTCTTCAGCCTTTGCAGGATTGTACTTGCCTCTGTACGATGGAGGGTTCATCTGACGAAAAGCTGTCAAGTCCAGGAAATTCTGATTCCTTCCAACTTGAGTTACCTCTTACGAGTGGCGATCTAGTGGTGTAGACTAATGAGATGGATTTGATTCCATTATATCAAGAATCCTAGTCATAACACTAGCCATAACCATAACGGCTTCAACCATATCTAGACCCGGTGGGGTTGAGCTCTCTCTAGATCACCTGTTTGGTTCCATAGTTTCCTGTACACACAGAAACAACATATATTAAACTGCATTCTCAATACTATGTAACCGTGTAACAGAATCTAATAACAACCAATCTAAGGCAAATCATACAATTCTATCATCACATTTAACATATGAAGCAAGAAAAACACAATTTCTAAGAAGGAACTCCTATATGCCTAAGCATAGTTAGTTCATACCCCAGGTCAATAGGAAGAACTGCTCTGATACCATAATGTAACATTCTAATGCCAATATCTCAGTATATACATCATACAAAGAGATACTTAGCACTACAATGTCATTACATACTTACTAATTATATACTATATCCATAATGTTCGTTGAAAACACTATATAGAGTTATATGGAATACGAAAATACAATATTTATACCATAATGCATTAAAATACATATACAACATTAGGCTTAGCAAAGGCTTGAAGTATTACATAACTCTATACATTTCAAAAGGAATACTTATAAGTACAATAATTGAAACATAAAACATAATCTAAACTAATCTTTAACTTCTTTCTTCTTCTTACCCTTGGAATAAGTTTCACCTGAAATTACATGATACACAGCGGGGTGAGAAATTATATTCTTAGTATGAGTAATGAAAACCAGTCATACATAACATAAATAAATATAATCTCAATAATTACTAATGAAATATGTTTAAAACATCTACAAGGTCTAACCATAACATTTAGACAAACCAAGGTAGCTTACATCTCATACATACATCCAGCTCAACTTAGAACCAAAAATGTAAATCTTAGGAATTATCAGTTTAGTGTGTTATTTTGTGGTAAATAGAGGGAAAACTCATCCTCACATTACACATATCTTGGCATACAGAGAAGTTCGGTCTAAGTCCTGATTCCGAAAAACGTTATAGACCCCTACTTATCTCATTTGGCCTTGGCACTAACGAAATATCAAGGTTATGTCCTTCCTCAATTGAGTCTATCAGACACCCTTCAATCTCTCTTGGCCTTCATGAATGCTATCAAAGGATACTCTCAAAATTAACACTACCAATCTTTCTCATACACACTAGGTATAATTCTTCTCTTGAAAACTTTCCCTAATTGTGCCTTAATATACTTTAGGATACATATACTAATGATCTCACCTAGCCAAGAACTTAAAAAACATAAAAAAATGACATTTTTGAAGATTCTGGTCTCAGACGCGGGCCATGTCTCATTACACGGCCCCCCAGTGTCTTCGGACACAGGCTGTGTCTCTTAACCAAAGAATTTTTACAGAACTGTGGTACTGTTCCATTAGTTCTTTTCTTAGATTTTGGTCATTCCAATCTAATTTTCTAGGTAATCTTAGGTCTCTAATCAGTTATTAAACACTTAAGAATCATCAATCACAAACTTAAACCTTTTAATTTGGATTAATGCACCAAAATTACCTATAAGGTGACCTAACCCCCTTTTCGTGAATCTAAGATCCAAATAAGATATTCAAAGCTTCTAACTTCAATTAATGCTATGAACAAGTCATAAATGATCAAAAAAACTCAATTATACAAATAAAACTCATCAAACACCCCAAGAACACAAAATGACCTATTGAACACCAAAGTGCATCAAAGGAGAGAAAGTGAAAAGAAGTGAAGATGAACTTAAAAACCCCTACCTTTGGAGCTGTGAAGATGAAACAAACTTGGTTGGATCCTCAAGTCTTGGCTTTACCCTTGGCTTTCCTCTTTCTCTCTTCCTCTTGCTTGGTTTTTCTTTCGTCTTCTTTCTTTTCTCCTCTCACGGTTTCTGCTTCTATTTTTGAAGCAAAAAATAGTTGTGAATAAGACTTATAAAGACGTCTAAAAGCCTCATATGACCTTTAGGCCAAAACTGATAAAATTTTGATCTGCTAAAAACATTCATATTGAGCTAAATCCAGATTTTTAGTTTCTAACAACTTTAACATAAATACTAACATTCATATAAAAAGTCGTTTCAACATTATATAATATTTTCATATCTGCTGCTAGTCAAACTAGCTATAATTAGACAACCAATATTCCTAAAAATGCCAAACTAGCTCAGTTTATCTTGAAACTTTAACTGTAACTTGTTTTATATATTTGTGACCTAGAAATAAATTATTCATATCTATTTCTCTCTCCTAAGCAATTTATGTTATTATCTGAGCCATTTTAAGTTACTTTTTATAGTTCAGGTTGCAACTAAGTACCTAAATTAACTCAGATTATCACAAAAATAATCATGCATGCTAAACAAGTCATATGTTACATTTTGAACACATAAACAATTCTAACATGCCTTTTAGGGTATCACAAAGAAGAGATAATACAAAAGTATGTAAACTATAAAAACGAGTCAAGGTATATTGTCCTATACTAGCACTTCCGCATAATAGAATAAAACATATATTTCATTGTCACTTTCCAATGAAAGTGTTCCTTTTCACTGTTTTCTAGGGTTGTCACTTGTTCTTTTTGTTTTCTAGTTGTTCTTGAGGGTGGATTTTTTTCCGGAGAATGGCTCCTTTTCCGCCTCTTGTGGGAACGTGGAAAGTCATATCCCTTTCTGAGACCATCTTCCTCTTTTCCCCCAAATTCCTGAAAGTGTTCCTTCATCTTATGTATTTTACTGGCAAAGGCCTTTCTTTCCAAGTGTAATGACCTAGTAAGGGCTAACTAACTGCTCTGTGTGGCTTAGTCAGCACGTCTCTTAGCAGTAGAAGACCTCTATTTACCAATTTAAGCCAGCAATGGTAAATTGAAAGCCTTTAAGTCATGGAAACCTAAGCCAACATTAAATTTTGTCCAGTAACAAATTTCACAACTCACCCAACATGCTCTATGATTTAAACCTGAATTACACCACTAAAATTTTCTCATTGCCTTTTGGATATCCTCACACACATTATGTGGTAATTTGAAGCAACTCATGGTGTATACTAGGAGTGAGGTCAAGACAGATGTCAGCAAAACCATTTAACCTACAATAGAAAGAAAACGTGCCACCCAACTTGACAATCTTTCTCTACTTTGGATTTAATAAAATCAAAACTAGCCTTGGATTTGTTTACCAAGGAAGGCAAATCCAAATATTTATCTTGTGATCCTACATGATTAATGTGTAGTTTAGCAACCAGTTGGTTACGAAACTGATGTGGCACATTTTTAGAAAATAAGACAGCTGATTTGTCAAGATTAATTTTACTACCACTCATTCTCTTAAAAAGATCAAATAAGTTCAATAAGTTCTCATAATGGGAATCATCAGCTTTGGGAAATAGAATTGAATCATCAACAAATAATATGTGTGATATAAATGGGCAATGTTTACCAATCTTAATAACTAAGATCTTTTTTTCCCTTTTCACTATAAGGAGGTGTGAAAAACCTTCAGCAATAAGCAGATAGAGATAAGGGGATAACAGATCCCCTTCTAAGTCTCCGTTAAGGCTTGAAATATCCAGAAACTTCTCCTTCAACTGCAACAAAAAAACAAACAATCTTCACACATTGTGTGATCCACCCAATTAGTTTTTTATGAAACCTCATTCTCTTCATGACTTCTTCCAAGAATACTCATTCAACACAATCATATGCTTTGCTCAAGTCGAGTTTGACTGCCATTTTAAACTTCTTCCCTTAACTCTTGTTCTTTAGGTAATGCATCAACTCATGGGCAAGAGAATGTTATTTGAAATAAGCCTCCCCTTGATAGAAGCACTTTCGTTGGGGATGATAAGTTTGTTCATGATGATTTGTAGTCATCCTACAAGAACTTTAGAGACAATTTTGTACGATACAGAGCATAGGTTGATAGGTTGAACTTGACCAATAGATTTTGCATTGCTTACCTTTGGGACTAGGGAAATGATGATGTAGTTGATTGAAGTAAGTAATCTGCTACTCCAAAAAAAGGCCATAGCTACCCCACATATATCAAAGCCAATCATGTACCAAAAGCCACAAAAGAAAGCACCTATGAACCCATCAATTCCTGGAGCACTAGATGGTGAAATTGAGAATGCTTCTCTTTTCACTTCTTCAGCTGTGACTGGATTGGTCAACTAGTTGTTCATTCTAGATGTTACTTTTATGGGCATAGAAGTTAATGGAGAAGGGTCCAATGAGGGGCATGAGGTGAAAATGGATTGAAAATAATAAATGGTCACCGAAGATATAGGTACAATAATGAATGACTCTATTTTCATCTTCTAATTTGGACAATGAGTTGTGTTTCCTTCTTGTGATGGCTTGGCCATAGAAAAATTGAGTTTTTGTCCCCCTCTCAAAGCCATTTCACTCTAGACTTCCTCTTCTAATATATTTCTTCTTGCTTCTAATCTTCCACAAGTTCTTTCTCTACCTTTTTGATCTCCACCTTCCTAGTAGAATCACTATCCTTCCTCATCTCACCTAGTTTCATTTGAAGAGCTTCAATGACTTTCTTTGAGTTAATTTGCTCCCTATTTACCAGTGACCAATTGACCAGTTTATGATGAATTTGTTTGAGATTCGTAGCAACTTAGAACATTTTAGTTCCTTCTATACTAGCCTGCTAAGTTGCTTGTACAATCTCCTTATCTACTTGCACTTGGATTCATTTTTCATAAAAAATAAGCTGCTTCTATTTCCCAAGAGAGCGACAAACTAAAAAGCAAAAATCACCAAAAAAAATCCATAGGCACTGGAAAGCACCAAGCAACAAGTTCAGGAGTCTTTGTGGATCTAGACTTTCTCATTCATGATTTTTAGACACAACTGATTATTCTCTTCACCAAGTTCTAAGGAGAGAAACTCGATTAATAACTGAATGTAAAAAATCAAAATAAGAATCTTAAGATTAAGCATCAAGAATGTTCAATCCCTTGGATTAATTAAAGACCCTACCCCTCCATGAATAGGAGGGAAGAACTCAGAAAAAGAATAGAAAATCTAGAGAGAATGAAGAGAAGAGAGAAAAATCTAGATCTAGAGAGAGGATGAAAAGTGTAGAATGAAAACTAAGTCTCGGACTTCAACTGCTAACCCTTATAACTAATCCCTAATTTGGCCTTATATGATTAGAAACCTATTAGTTACAAAGCTGGGTCCATTAGGAATCATTGGGCCTAAGTCTCATGTCAATTAGAGGCCTACAACTCAAGTTATACCTATTTAAGTGACATAAACTCATCAGCAACTCATCTCTGTCTTCCAGCTTCAATTGTATGCCCAAAACGATGTAGTTTTGCTCAGGAGTCTTCATAAGAGTTGTAGATTTAGGTCGTAACTTCGATTTGGGCTTGGTTTGATGTCCATTGCACCCTTATAACTCAAGATATGGGTCGATGAGTGCGCAGAGGTCAAGCTATCCCGATCAGCATTCTGGCTCTTACTTCAACTTCAATTTAAATTATCCAAACGTATGATTCAGCTCCCGAGGTCTCATGAAAGTTGTAGTGATTTGTCTTAGCCTTACTACAAGACCAGAATCACATCAATCAGATACTTGAAATTCATATTATATCCAAAATACTGAACACTGCCCAATAGATAATTTAAGACCAATTCATGTAATAGTTCCCACAATGATCCAATTAGGCCCAATATCATAAAATGTGACAAAACCAATTGAATTAAGCCAAATTGAACTTTAAGACACCTAGTGAGAGGATCATTAAATGAATAAAATATATTGCTATTAAATTCTCTCAAACTTAGCTTTTTGCACTCATGAGCAAAACACATAAAATCAAAACTAAGGAACAAGGAAAAACAACACAAACTCAAAAGCTTAAAACTCTAAAAGACTCAATTTCTAATGATATTCAAGAATGCAAAAGTTTACAAGTAAGAAGAGCAACCAAAGATTCAAGAGATCAAAACATCCAAAAGGTAACATTTCTTCACATCTCAAACAAACAAGCAAGGTATCTTCAATTTGAAAAACATGAATCAATAATGATAGATCCTCGCAAGATACACTCTCAATCTCTCAAGTGTTTAAAAAGTAAGTATTTCACTCAATTCAACTCATAAAAATTGCACTACCATAAGCTTGCTTATCTTCTAGTTCTCCACTACTCAAACACATGCATACACAAATCAAGAGGACTTTATTCAAGATTGTAATGGGGTCAAGGTAAGGGAAGGAAACAATATGGATATGACAAATTAAACACCCAAGAGAATAAACGAGCATTAGGAAGGAACTCAAATGATAAGTAACAAGCATAAAATTTTACCCCCAATTTCATATAATGCATATTCTCTTTACATATTCCTTTCCTTTTCTTTCACAACCTTTTTTGCATTTATTCTTTTTCTTTTTTATTTCTTTACATTTATTTTTATTTATTTATTTTTCTTTTCATTTGGTTCTTTTTTCTTTCTTTTTACCAAATATTTTACATATTGCACATCAATTTGCACAACCCACACACTTGAACTATTAATTACCCACAAGTAAAAGAGCTCCTCCAATGAAAATGAATTAATGCTCTCTCATTCTCTAAGGTAAGGTAAAATCATGGTTTTTCACATAAGGCATATAATGAGCTAAGACAAAGTATAGGTGAATAGGCTCAAGGGGTTAATCAAAGGAAAATAATGCAAGGTTGGCTATTTGGTCAAAGTAACTAATTCAAGAAAGAATGTCTCAATCATGTTTATGCATACAAGTGAAAATGTAGCCTAAAAAAGAATCAAAGCAAGTTCTAGAGTGATCAATTGACATGAGTGAAAATCACACAAGAAAGAGGACAATGACATAAATGTTAAATCCATCCATCAAGAGGCTCGAAATCTCACAAGATATGCATCTATCAAACTCAATCCACCAATTCAACATCCAAAACCAAGCATGTCAAATTCAAGAAAGAAGAAAATTTATTCAATCATGCTATGAACCTTGAATTTCTATTGCTTCAAACTCATAAACTTCACAAATCTCAAAACATCATTGGAAAATAATTAAAAACACACATTTTTAAAAAAATAGAAAATAGAATTAAAAACAAAAAAGAATTAAAATTAGAAAATAAAAAAATAGCGAGAAATTAAAAATAGTAAAAATTAGAAATAGTAAAAATCAACAAAGAAAATTAAAAATAGAAACAGAAAAATAGAATTAAAAATAGTAAAATAGAAATAGAGAATTAAGATAGAAACGAAATTAAGCATAGAAAATAGACATAAAGCGAGAAAGCAGTTGAAACAACGAGAATTAATCAAAAAAAAAATAAAAACACAAAACAAAACATTAATAATAAATTAATAAAACAAAATAGTTAAAACAACTAAAACATTAAAAATAAAAATAGAATTAAAATAGAAAAATAACAGCAAAAACATAATACTAAAATTCTTTTCCTACACTTAAATTCTACATTGTCCGAAAAGCTCAAAAGAAAACAACATCAATCTATTATCATCAATTAATCTAGGACAAGTAAAATAAAAGAGAGAAAAGAAACATCCTTATCAAATGAGGTAGATGGAGAGACTTCTACTAGTCCCATTGGCGAAAGTATAATGACCGAGTTATGCTTGAAGCATGAGAGCTTCCATCAGGGTCCCATTAGCCCTCCTTAATTCCCTTGGGATTCCCCAAAGTGATATCACTGGGATCCCATGCTTTCTTATACTCTCTCGAGATTTGTAGAAATCTCTCCTCTTGTTCAGCAGGGAGGTTCTTGGCCATGATCACAGGGAGCTGCTCATCATCCGCCAAGTATGCATATTTCAAATGTTCGGGTAATGGCTTCAGCTCCAACTTTGGTGGCTGCACTACAGAAGGTAGTAATCTAGGGGACTGCAATAATTCTGCTTCTGCTGGTTAAACCTCTACATATATATCACATGTTGCACAATCTGCTAACACAAGAACATATTCATCATATCCCAAAAATACAGCAATTTCAGAACACACAGAACACAACTTATCACCATCACAACAAGCACACAAATCACCACACACAGAGTCATCAAAATCAGCAATCTCAGGAAACTCCTCACACAAGTCAACATATGAATTATCAACTAAATCATCAATTAAATCAATATGAAAGACAGAATGTTCTTCTATGGGATGTTTCATAGCATCAAGAATATTAAACCTCACAATGGAATCTCTAAACTCCATGGAAAGAACTCCTGCATGCACATCAATCTTTGTCCATGCTATCTTGAGGAAAGGTCTTCGTAGAATGAGTGGAGCCTTGCCGGATGTTGACTCCTCCTCCATCTCTAGAATATAGAAATCTGCAGGAAAAATCAGCTCATTTACCCAGACTAACACATCTTTCACAAAACCAGCTGGGTAAGCATTACTCCTGTTAGCTAGCTGGATCACCACACCTGTGACCTACAAAGGACCAAGTTTAAGGGAGTTAAAAATAGACATAGGCATTACATTAATGGAAGCATCTAAGTCTAGCATGGCATGCTCAAATTTGTGATTTCCTATTATGCAAGGAATTATAAAAATCCCTAAATCCTTGCATTTCTGTGGCATAGGTTGGATGAGGGTTGAAACATTTTGCCATGTGTTGATTCTCTCATTGCCTTTTAGCCGCCTCTTGTGTGTACACAGTTCCTTTAAGAACTTGGCATACTTCAGTATCTGCTTGATTGCCTCCAATAATAGAATATTGACTTCCATTTTCCTGAAAGTCTCAAAGAGCTCTCTATCCTTCTCAGCCTCATATATCTTTCTAGTCTCAATGGCTCTCTGTGGAAAAAGAAGAGCCACTGCAAATTGCTGCTGCTCATCGGTAACAACTGATTTCTTCGGGCCCTCAAATTTTTGGGCTAGTTCATCAAAAACTATTTCTTCTGCTGGTTGATGCTTGCTTGCAGCTTGAGGTTCAATTAGTACTTCTATAGATTTCCCAGACCTCAGCATAATGGCACTCACATTCCCTTTTGGATTAAGAATTGTTTGTGAAGGAAGTTGGCCAAAACCTTGGGCCTGTAATTGACCCAGTGAAGAGGCCAATTGTCCAATCTGGGTTTCTAAATTCTGTATGGTGGCCTCTGTCCTCTGCTGGAGCTGTATGTTGTTGTTGGCCATCTGCTTCACCAAATCCTTAAATGAAGGCTCAGGTTTTGTGGTTGCTGTACTTGGTAGTTAAAGAGGCTGCTGAAATTGTTGTTTACTTTGTCCAGCTTGAGGTTGAAATTGCTACAGTCTTATTGGCTATTGGAAGGGTTGCTTGTACTGCTGTTGGGGTGTTACATTCCTATATCTCAGGTTAGGAAGATCTCTCCATCCAAGATTGTATGTGTTGGAGAATGGATCATATATTTGTTGTTGTTGCTAGAATTATGGTTTATCAACAAAGACACCTGTTGCAGCAACAGATTGATCTGGAAAAGCAGAATCATCATCCTAAAGTGTAGGGCATGCATCTGTGAGATGAGATGAACAAGAACAAATACTACACATAGATGCAGCTATCTGCACAGGTAATTGTTATCCCATTGCTAACTGTCTTACCAAAGGAGTCAATTCCTCAAGTCTGTACTCCATTCTTTCAATTCCTCAAGTCTGTACTCCATTATTTATTGGTCAACATGAGACAATTGAACCTCATTGACTCCTCTGGTTAAGGTAATGACTCGTGTGCCAAATTGTTGTGCATTTTCTATCATATTTGCTATTAAATTTCTTGCTGTAGTAAGGGTTTTGTCAACTAAGGCATTTCCACTCGCAGTATCTACTATGCTTCTGTTCATTGGCAGCAAGCCCTCATAGAAGTACTAGATTAACAGCTGATCTTTGACTTGGTGATGAGGATAACTTGCACATAACTTCTTAAATCTCTCCCAATATTCATGCAAGGTCTCTCCTGTCATCTGTCTTATGCCATATATGTCTTTTCTAATGGCAGCAGCTCTAGATGCAAGGAAGAATATCTCTAAGAATAGCTGCTCTGTGTCATCCCAACTCATAACTGAACCTAGTGAAAGGTAAAATAGCCAATCCTTGGCTGCATCAAGAAGTGAGAAAAGGAATGCCCTCAGCTTGATGTGCTCTTGAGGGATCCCTTGTGGCTTCATGATTGAACAAATCACATGGAATTCCTTAAGATGCTTATGAGGGTCTTCACCTACAAGACCATGAAACTTGGGTAACAAGTGTATCAATCTAGATTTTAATTCAAAATCAGTATTAAGATCAGGATATTGAATGCACAAAGGCTGGTAAGTTACATCAGGAGCAACTAATTCCTTAAGAGTCTTATTCTGCATGTTATCACCCATAGTTGCAAAATTACTTAAGATCTCAGGTTCACTTTCAAATTCAAGGTCAAAATCAAGTTCAGAAGAAATTCTTGTACTTAGCCTACGAGATCTAATTAGTGTATGCAAGGTCCAATTAATATCAGGATCAATATCAAGTAATTGGCTAGCAGAAGACCTAGTCATGCATCATCCAAAGCACATAAAGCACAAAAAAAGCAAATAAGCATAATACACTAGAAAACACTAAAAATCTACCAAAATAAATGTAGTTAACTTATCTAATGATTTTTAAAAATCATAGGACTACCACAGCATGAAAAATACTCAAAAATGAAACTAAAAAATGTAATAAAAAATCTTCAAAAAATGAAAAAGTAGTCTAAATGAAGGAATTTGAGCAAACTAGGGTGGACCTCACAATATTTGTGAGCCTTGTGAAGAAGGTCATTTTCTTTCAACCCACTAATTTTCAACTCATTTGGAGTATGTTTGTCCGTACAAAAATTACAGAAATGCCATCGGGTGAAGTGATTTTGGTGAAAACCACCTAAAACAATAAAACAGAGGCAAAACAAAGGTTAGTGAGGGTTAGTGGTCAGATAAACTCCTAATATGATTAATCATGATCATAATGATCCCTGGCAATGATGCCAAATATTTGATAATTGTCGAGGCTACCAAATTTAAATCAGTTTATAACTAGTTTACCAAACTACTTGCAGTATAAGGCAACACTAGGTCGAGCCTACATATCACTCTAATTATGATCACGAAATCAAATTAAGATGTTAGTAAACAGGGGGGAAAGGGGTTTGTAAGATCAAATAACAAAAACAGAAAGTAATTAAAGAAGAGAAAACATAATTAAGAAATAACTAATCCAAGAGAATTTTTCAATCTTGATTTAAATCCATCCTTGATCACTATAGGTCCATTTAATTATCAATTGAATCCTTGGTCTTAGATCAAATCAAGATGCCTCAAAATGATCCATGGATCTTCTACTAAATATGCATCTAGAATTCAATTAATTAAGGTTAGACAAATTAAGTATCCATCCAAAACCCGAATTAACTTAAAAACCAAGATTCAACCAAGCTAAACATTTCATCAAACACCTTCAATGTCTTATTTAGTCTCTGTAATTTGTCTTTCACATATAGTAATTATGCAATTATCATATGAAAATTCTAATCAAATTAAGTAACTCAATTAGAATTAAGCAAAGATGAAGGAGAGAAACTCAATTAATAACTGAATGTAAACAATCAAAATAGAATCTCAAGATTAAGCATCAAGAATGTTCAATCCCTTGGATTGATTAAAGGCCCTACCCCTCCATGAATGGGAGGGAAGAACTCAGAAAAAGAAAAGAAAATCTAGAGAGAAGGAAGAGAAGGGAGAAAGATTTAGATCTAGAGAAAGGATGAAAAGTGTAGAATAAAAACCAAGTCTTAGACTTCTGCTGCTAACCCCTATAACTAACCCTTAATTTGGCCTTACATGATTAGAAACCTATTAGTTACAAAGTTTGGTCCATTAGGAATCATTGAGCCTAAGTCTCATGTCAATTAGAGGCCTACAATTCAAGTTATGCCCATTTAAGTGACATAAACTCGTCAACAACTCGTCTTTGTTCTCCAGCTTCAATTGCATGCCTAAAACGACGTAGTTTGGCTTAGGAGTCTTCATAAGAGTTGTAGATTTGGGTATTAACTTCCATTTGAGCTTAGTTTGACATCCATTGCACTCCTATAACTCAAGATATGGGTCGATGAGTGCACAGAGGTCAAGCTATAAGGATCAACATTCTGGCTCTTGCTTCAACTTCAATTTAAATTATCCAAACATGTGATTCAACTCTCGAGATTTTCATGAAAGTTGTAGAGATTTGTCTTAACTTTCCTACAAGACCAGAATCACATCAATCAGCTACTTGAAACTTAGATTATATCCAAAATACTAAACATTACCCAATAGACAATTTAAGACCAATTCATGCAATAATTCTCACAATGATCTAATTAAGTCCAATATCATAAAATGTGACAAAATTAATTTAATTAAGTCAAATTAAACTTTAAGACACCTAGTGAGAGAATCATTAAATGAATAAAATATATTACTATCAAATTAACTAATATTCCAGAACTAATAGAGAAATTCTTATTTACTCTAAGAATACTACAATCAATTTAATAAAAACATAACTTGTAGACTCCATAACTTGTTGAATTAAATTTAAAATATTATTTTATAATTTTAAATGGAATCTAAATACTTGAGAAAATTTCGCAAAGTACCTTGAAATTTCTCTAACCATTGGGACAAATAACCCGCACAACATAAAATGCATCTAGATGAAAATCATCCTTGGGCTATTTGGTGGTTAACTTTGTATTAACACTCAACCAATAACAATTGGCACAATTAATAAGGACAAACTGTGTCAACTAAGTTAATTGATGTTCAATTCTGAGTTTGTTGTTAATAAGTTATTTATAAATATCTCTGTAAGCATTCATTGAACCTAAAAACCTACCTTAACACTAGGATAGGACACCCATCGTGGACCCTAAATTTTTACCTTCGCCAAAAAAATAAATGTATGATGGTAAACAGCATGATGGTAAAATGGAACAGAGCTCGTGTAAGTTGGGGGATAGTGGGATAGATGGGAACAGAATCTACGCCAAATGACCAATTACAGAATGGAATCAATCTCATATAGACATTCGAAGCATAAGCAACGGCTCAATGACCAAAAACAACTACAACCTAATCCAATCTAATAATAATAAAATAACGTTTTCAAGATAACATGAATAAGGAACTTAATTCCTTACGACCATTAACTTGCTCAAATCACCAAGACCCCAGCAGAAAATGGGATTGGCCACATCTCATTCGAGAATTTCAACACTATCAGAATATCATCTCCTTTCAACCCTCTTTAACCTTTCCAAAGACTACCCTCAAGAATACTTTCAAATCTAAATAAGATTAGCCCTCTTCAAAAATCTGATTGTTCGACAATAATAGGGCCATATTGATTCCACATAATCAAGATACTTCTCCACTATCCATTCCTGCAATTCTTTCAACTTTCTTCTTGTTAGCTGTTTATAATCTCTATTTTTTATGCTCAATATAGGCTGCAAAAGATGAGCTGTGACATCTTCTTTGAGCTTGCCACAAAAAACGTAGTTGTAGGCCAAAATGCAGTAAGAGGGTAAATTCTTAAGTACTTTGACAGTCTGATTGAAGGTGAAGGCATAAAGCGCACACAGCCACCGAATTATCATGATGTAGAGAGCCATAATGAGTGGGCCCAAAACCCATAAAGGAGTCAACTCCTTTGAAACTTCAGCACCATATCTTACATTAATAGCCAAGTAGAAAGGAACACTGCAGATAAAAGATAAATTAGAAGACACATAAAAGCATAGATCATTGTTGTGCAATTAATGCTGTTGACATTATTTAAAAGGCAAGAAAAGTTTAACAAGAATGCAAAAGCTAGTTACACACTATATTGACTAAGCAGTAAGCAAGTCCCACCCCCCACCCCCCCGGTTTGAATTTTCCAGGTTTCATTTTCTCCATAAATTCAGACCTAAAGTTTGCTTCAATCAAGACATCCAAGTTGACACATGATGAAATTAAATGATACAGACTGACAGCTAATTAACCTGAAGACCTCAATAACAAAACATGCATATGGTAAGATAAAAAATGCACACACATCCTCCTTTCACAAAGATGGTATAATATGCAGAGAGGAAAAAACCATCATACTTACAATATCAACAAAGGAATCTTTATTGTTGCATCCAGGGCTAGAAAATGAGACCACGCCACCTTCAAAACCTCACCTCTTTCCTTACTTTGAGTCCCTTTTAGAGTTTCTGGTAAATCACCTGGAGGCGGTTCTCCCAAAATTTCCTCCTCTTCTTGATTTGATGGTTGTGTGCGCAACATTGTTAGCCACTTCTTGAAAAGTCTATGAATAGCGGGTGATGTTGCAAGGCTCTCATTTGCTTCAGATGCATAAGAGAGTGGAACATTGTGGGCTTCCCCACTCTCTTCTAGTCTAACAGAAGTCTTAGGCACCTTCAATCGATTAGCCCTGGTTCCTGAATCATCATTTTGGGGGTTGCCTTTGAAGCCTGAAATCCTCAAAGGTTTGAGCTTGGATACACAAAAGCATGGAGGCCCTACACTGGAAACAAGAAACCCTTTACATGAAGCAGAAATAAAAGGTCATGTGCATTTAGTTCATGCATGACTGCATGTTTCTATATGCGCAACAATCCCAGGGACATGCAACTGAAAAAATTAATTAAAATATCAAAAGCATTAAAAATCAATTTTAATATTGGTATTAGAAACAAAAAGAGAAGCATAAGCTCTTCATCAAACATTTGGTGTAAGTAATGTTTTCAAGAACAATTTTGTTTTTCTCTCCCCAAATAGTATTTTCCTTGCATAATATGAACCTCCAATTCTACAAGACACCAAAGACCATATTTAATTTCCACCACAAGGACACAAGCATGTCTCCACCTTAAACAAATATTCCGCTTTAATAGGTAATGCCAATCAGTTCTTCCAATAATGTGATGTTTTGTTAAACACTGCTTCAACTTCAGCCTTTTGCTCCATAACAAACGCTTTGAGGAAGATGTCACATACAAACCCTGGAGACAAGCAAACAAATCATCTATAAAGTACATAATTCATATACCCATGCATTTGAAATCTGAACATGGAAATTCCTGATTGCAAAAATCAAAATCTCATAGCAAACACAGAGCAGAACACCCAGTAAAAAAAGACAAAAGGGCTTACTAACTTCAGATCAGGCAACACTTTGAGAGAGAGAAAGAGACGTATATATAGCCCCATCTCTCAATAAAATTTTGATCTTCAGACTTCAGGATATTTCAAAACTAGAGGTTGAAACTCTATGCTCCAATTATTAAATTTGAAACAACAGTTGAATCCTTTCCACCTGAAAACATCTGTGGGACGGTACTAATACTCTACCGAATATACAAATTGCATTGAAAGTTTGAAACTAAACTTTGAGAGCATCATTCTGCAATGAAAAGTAATCTTAACCATTCAATTGGCAAGCAATCAGGAAAAGATTTTCCAGAACCCTTTGACAATAATATACCACATCAATGGATATTGCTATTACTATTAGCCAGTTATTTGATTGCTCGCCTGATTTTATACATAAAACTTGACAGTAAGGGGTAATGGGTAAGATAAAATTGGACGTAAATCGTAAACACAAGACAATGATAGGCCTTCTGGACAAATAAGATGTGAATTCATTATCTAAGTACCTGTGGTTGATGGGCTACTAAAGCCATTTGATGCCTTTATCCTTTATCCAATCGACTCTATAAATCGGACCTATTCAACAAACACCAACAATGCAGTTAAAGATATAAGTAAACATAAACCCAAGCAAGAAATAACACAAACTACACATAGAACTTAGAAGCCAAATTGAACAAAATTAGGACAGTATAAGTGTATAACATTTCAAATTTGACAATTGAATATATTCACCCAAGTCGATCATTGAAACTGACTTTTAAAGAACAACAACCAAAAAAGAAAAAAGAAAATAAAAATAATAATAAAAAACAGAATGTCAAAGACATTAATTCAGCTACTTGTCGAATTAGAGTGTGCCATTCTGGATAAGTGTTCATAAGATCAATAACTTTATGCCAAAGAAAAAAAAAACCCGAGAATGCCAAGCCGATTTTCAAGATAAATAACAAGAGGCAAAGAAAAAAAGAAAAAACAGAGGAAAAAACTCAATTATGAGAATATGTCGGTCAGAAGCAAGGAACGAAACACGGTACCGTATCCAACGACAGTGTCGATATGTAAGATGAGGAATTGCAATGATGTGATGTATCCAACGTTGGGTAGAGTCTCGATTAGGAATGAAAAGAAGGCATTTTGTTTGGTGCGTGAAGGAAGGAATGAAGGGAAATTGTAACTGTATAAACCCTAAGGCTTAACCTAAGAGGCTAAATGGCTAAGACGATGGACCAACAAGATGACAGCGGAAGCAATAAGGTCACACAGCTGGCAGCTGTATCTCCTGCTCTTCTTGCACGAGGTTTTTATTTTATTTTGTTTATTTAAGCGAGCCTACTGTATGGAATTTTTAAAATTTAATTAGAATTTTTAAAATATAAATTAAAAGATAAAATAATTAAAATATAAAATTATATATATTAAAATAAAAAATATTTAAAATTAAGATTAAAAATTAAATGGTTTAAAATTTCGTTAAAATTTGAATTTGATTTTTTTTTTTTTTTAAAAATAAGAAGTTAAAAATAACATGTATCTTTTTTAGGGAGAATAGCATAAGTAAATTAAGTTAGTCTCTTCTCTCACGGTGTTTTCTCTTTTTGTTTTAATGATATTTTATTCTTCTCTTTTGCGTTTTTGTTTATTGACAGTAATCGTCTTTGTTTTTTCTTTTTGTGTTTTTTTCCGATAAAACTATTTAGATTAATCTACTACCTTTGAGATATATATATAAAGAGTTTGATTTTAAGTTTTTTATATTTGTTTCATATTATGATAGATTTAAATATTTTAGTTTTAGATTTTTCAGGTCAATCTTATAACATTCTATTTTTCATAAAATATTTTTATAAAAAATAAAATTTTATTTTTTTAAACTTGAATATTTTATTTATTTTATTCTACAATAATTATTACTAATAAAAAATGATTAGAAGTATATGAGAAGATATTTATAAATTAATTATTATTTTAATATAAAAATTTAAGTGTCATCATTATTAAAGATAAAAATCTAAAATGTAATCATTATTTTATAAAAAAAAAATGAGGTGCTATGTTACATCTGGAAGATTGGTGCAACAAACTCATTGACATCACCTCCTGACATCATCGAAGGCCACTTGTAATGGCTATAAAAAAGAGTAGGGGAAATAAAGTGAAATGAAATAAGAAACAAAAAAGAGGAGAGAAAGAATGAGGCGATGAAACCGTAGGAGATAAAGAGAAAGAAAGAAGGAAAAAGGAGAGAGAAAAAAAAAAGAAAGAAGAAAAAGAATAAAAGTCTCTATGAGATAGAACTAAACTTTTTTTTAAAAATAAAACTATGGTATCAAGTATGTATATATACTTTATTAGTAATTTAATAATGTTAATTAATTTATTACCTTAGCATTTTGTATATATTGTTATTCTTATTAAATTTATTATGCACATGTAATGTTGTTAGATTATGAAAACTTATATTTGCTTTTGTGCTTGGTTTTGAAATGTTTATGATATTTGATAAAATTTAGAGTTATTATAATTTGAATGCCGACTCTTTCATGGGACCGATATAATAAACTATAAAAAATTAAAATATTACTCAAAACTTAAGTTAAATAAATATTTTTAATTATATTGAGTTATTATTACCTTGACTTGAGGATATTTTATGATCTTTGCAAGGAGTGGACTATTGTAACATATGTACTTAATTTGCATGGACTTTTTTATATTTATCTTAACTTAGGAGCAAATTTATGACCTCTATATTAACCTTTGCAAGAAAATGACTCTTGTACAATGAATGCACGAATAGGATTAGGACAAATTATGGATCATGATGAGAACCTAAAAAACTATGGAATATGATGGATTATGATATGAATTTTTAAAAGAATTATTAAATTAATTTAAAATCAAAGTTGATCCCTTGAAAAATTGACATTTAAATTTAATAATTCTAAATTTTGTGAATTTTATTTAATTGTCATGATTTTATAGATCTATATATCATGAACTTAATTGTGATATATTGGTAATTTGTATTGCTTATGTTTGTGTGTGATGACAAACAAGTGATTCAAGGAAAAATTTGCACCTAGCTGTTAAGAAGGCAGAGGGATGAATTTCCTTTTTATGTTACCTGCTTCGGTTGATGTGGGTATGTCTTACTTTGTTGTCACGATATTAAAGTAATACCAGAGATAGGGTAGATTCTCTATGAAAGTAAAGGCTTTCGAATGTGATGTGAGATAAGTAGACATAGAAAGAAAATGAAATTTTAAGGGTAGATTCTCTGTAATGAGGAACTTGCTTGTTGATGTATGAGGAACTTGCTGATGTTTGTATATAATGTTGTATTGCATGATCTATTTAGCATTCGTTCAGTTATATTGCTAGAATTATTTTATTATTATCATACTTTGGTTGCCATGTGATTTTCTATATATTTTACACAGTTAAAACTCACCACGTGTTTTTAAATATTTTATAACTGTTCATTTTCTATTAAAAATTTTCAATTCTCACTCTGTTCATAGTATTTTTAGACTAGCACGGGATGCATTATAGTTACCATCATTCAAATAGACCATGTATATATTAGAGTTTATTTGAAATATATGTATTTTTTACTAAATAATGACTCTGATATGTGTAAGCAAAATCACAATTCTTTTGTTGTGTTTCTTAATTAGAACTTATACTTCTGATTTTATTTTTTTACTTACTATTGTTTCTTTCTCTTGTTTCGATTACGATTTCTGTTGTGATTTCAATATCCACTAATTTCGATTAATGTTCTTTGATTTCGATTTCTATCTTGATTTTATCAAAATTTTGGTTGCTGTAAACACATTTTTTTAATTACAAAATTCTTATCTTTCTCTACTTTGTATTTCAATTAGAAAACTTATCAATTGATTTCTCTTGATCTGCTAAGTGTTCGAAATATATGAAACTTTATTAGCAAAAAATTTAATTTTTAAAGATAGAGAGATAAAGGATAATATTCTTAATTAGTAATTTTTCTATTAGATTTTATATTTATTAAGGGGGTTACAAATCTCATGTTTTAGCCTTATATAACATTAAGACATTTAGATCTACTAAGATAAGAGACATAATACTCTTTCTATACAAAGAATATGTTATGTGTCGATCTTTACAGTAAAAATGTGTTATCTATAATAATCTATGGATCAAAAATAAAACTACATATCATAAATTAATTTTGAGTAAAAATTATATTTATTTTCGTCTTCTTAATAAGTTTATTATTTTTACTGAAATTATAAATACCGTTGGGCTTTTAGTTAAATAAGTTTGTAGTTTATAGTAAAAAAATGTACTTTAATTTAATGTTAAGAGTTGGATAAATAATCAATTTCGTCTTTTAAAATTATTCTCAGCTTGTAATTTAGTTTTTTTAATTTAATTATATGTATTAATTAATTTTAAAACTTATATTACATTCGTTTTTCTTGTGTTTCCCTTCAGTTTCTAATAAAGACTAATTCAACACGGGTTTTATATATTTAAAAACTAACTTATTCATATAAGTAAATTTAAATACTAAAATAGAAGTAAATCACAATTTCAACAATTAAAGCCCATTATGTTTTAACTTTTAACTACCATTCGGCGCAGCCTTGCGTTTGAGAAAAGGAACTTTCATGTTCTTTTTGCTCAATGATCATCAGAAAGTGGAAAACTTCCATTTGCGGCCAATAAATACTAAACCATTATCATAAGTACCCTATTTATTTATTTGTTTAATAATTTCACTAACAATTTTTATTTTTTAAAATTATTATTATGTCTCATATTAATAGCTTAGTTGGTAAGAACTAGAAATATACAACGAGAGAAACAGAATTTGACCCCACAAATACTCTTTATCTTAATTTTCCTTCTCCAATTCCCTACCCTCTCCCCCAACTCTCATTAGGTTCATATTGAGCTCATTAGGAATTCTTCTGCCAAGCCCACGAGCGAGATGTAGGCCTTACTAAAAATAATTATTATTATTATATAATAATTGTTCTTTGAATACAATCTTAATTATTTTATCAAACCAATATACTTTTCTATATATTCAACATTTAAAATTAAACTTCATTAATCACCATTAATTCAATATTAAAATATAGGATTTGGGTCATGGCCTATTTTTGTTTTAGTTTTTCTCACTCTAATTCCCCTTCAATTCAACTGTAAGGTATCCAAATTCTAACAACTAAGAGTTTGTAAGAACTTAATTTTAACTTTAATTTATTTATTGTAATAAACATTTATAAAACACTTAATCATGTTTGGATAAGCTTATTAATATAATTATAAGAACTCATATAAACTCTTTTAAGTTTTTTTATAAGCTAAAAAAATAAAACTTATTAAAAATAAACCTTTAAGAAAGTTAAAAACAATTTAAGTGGTAGTTGTTCTTATAATAATTTATGATAGGCCCTTCTTTGAGTCATGGAAGAACTTAAAAGGAATATTATTTCACTTCAAACAATAATGTGGATAAATGAGAAAACTCTTATTTATACACATGGATATATTACTAACTTGTAACTAATTCTGTTACATTAGTTTGTAGTCTTAACTGCAAGTGCCAATTTAACTGCTTAGTTACAGCTGGAATCTTGTGCCCAAGTGGGAGGGGGCTTTGATCCTTTCATATAATTGAATTTTAAATCACTTCAATCACCTTTGATCCCTTATGTTTGAATGGGTAGAGTGGAGTAATTGGTAATAGAGTTGAGTAATAAGAGTGGCTCAACTAATAATTGTTCTTTCATATAAGTGAATTTCAAAATAATAGAGTGGAATGGTTAAGGAGAGGAACTCAAACCACTTTAGTCTACTCTAACTTCCAAATTTTCGTACATTCAAATTTAGAGGTTTGGAATAGAACAATTATCCTTTTTTAAATAGATATTATATACAATTTTAACCTTATTCTAACTCTTTTTTTATCCCAATCTTTTTTTTTTTCTCTCTTGCCATTGTGAACAAGAGTTTGAGGCCTCTCTCCAAAGTTTTCCATCCCCTATATAAAAAGTGAGTTGTAACAAATTTTGCTACAACTAAGTAATTCTTTTTTATTCTTATTTTTGTTGATTGAACAATTACTCGTTGTGGCAAAAGCTTCCTATAGACTTCTCCAAGTCTTTCATCTCATCATCATATCCTTTTCTGACAAGTTTGGAAAAGAAGCAAGGTGCATCATAAAAGAAAAATTATGGTGCTATACATATGCACTAGACTTTTTTGTTGAGTTTTTTACATTCATTTTGGGTAAACCACGTTGATGGTTTTATGCATAAAATAATAGAAATGAAAAGTAAAACCTTCTAATTAGAAAGAATACTAACACTAACTAAATATTTTAATGTGACAATCTACTACATATGAAGAGAAATGATTAGGTGATGAGTAAGAGACTTTTAGATATAAAGAATGACTTTCCAAAAAAATAAAATGTTCAATAACTACTACCAAGGGAGTAACAAAAACTAAAAGGGTGATATTAGAATATTCATTCATAATCCACTCCACTCTATTATTTATCATCTTGACTTCCAAATAATGGAGAGGGGCTCCATCTATCCCCTTATTAAAACTTCCAAACAGTAAAGTGATATTATTTCTTCTTTCCATTGTGAACCATTTCACTCTATCCATTTAAAAATCCCCAAACATAGTAGTTATATTCATATCAGTACCCTCGATTTGGAAAACAACATTGTCCTCAAGCTTGTGTGTTGGAAAGGCATTCTAAAGCTTTGTCCAGTCCTCCCAAGTAGCTTGATCTCAGTGGTGCCCTAACCATTCAGCTAGCACCCGTATATTTAATTGTCCTTCTATAGAGACTTCACATTAGGAAATAATGTGTTTTGGTATCAATTTTGTATCATCAAAGTTGGTAGGGAAGAAAGGGACAACCATTGGTATTGGTCCATAATATTTCTTCAAGAAGGAAGTATGGAAAATTGTGTCTATTTTACAATCAGTTGGCAGTTGTAGTTTATAAGCAACATGGCCTATCTTAGCAATTATCTAGTATGACCCACAAAATCTTTTAGTTAACTTAAAATTGAATTGCATAGCTAGGGATTGTTGTTTGTAATTTTGCAGCTTTAACAACACCCATTCACCTATATCAAACTATTTCTCCTACCTTTTCTTGTCAACCAATTGTTTCATACAAATTTGAGCTAGCTTTTTGGAGATTGAGCTACAGTTGTTGTTGAATCAATTCCAACTACTATAAAAGGTCATCTACTACTACTACTGAAGATGTGCCAAAAGTGTGTCCAAACAGTAGATTTGGTGGAACTCCATATAAGGCCTCGTGGGGGGGGGGGGCATGTCAATAGAAGAGTGGTAGGATGTGTTATACCACAATTCTACCCGCATAATATAAAAAAGGTCCAATGATGGGGATAATTAGCAGTAAATAGTCTTAGATATTGCCCTAAGCAATAGTTCACCACTTTAGGGTGATAGGCTGTGCAGTGAAGCAATGTAATGTCATTGTGTATCAATAAATCTTTCAAACACTTACTGAGGAAAATGACATCTCTATTCGAGATTATGTATGACTTTAGGAAAACCATGTAATCAAACTATTGAACTCAAGAAGAGTAGAACAATGGACTTAGCTCTAAATCCTGGTTTTAAAGCAATGAAGTGTGCTACTTTGACTAAGCAATCCACTACCACATTGATTGTTGTATGGCCAACTGATGAAGGGAGACCCACAATAAAATTCATACTCAGTGCTCCCTAAGGTTTAGTGGCTATAGGAATGCCCTATAAAAGACCTCGAGACTTAGCTATGGTATATTTGACTTGCTAACATGTTACACATTTAGTCACAAAGTTATAAACATCCTGCCTTTAGTTTAGCCAGTAAAAAATAACTGTAATATGCTTATGTGTTTTGGTGATTGCCCTATGCACTTCTTGCAATGTAGAGTGAAACTTAATTAAGATTCTAGCCTTTAAGGATGATTGTTGTGGAATGTATATTATGCCCTTATAAAATAGAATACCATCCTTGACTGAGTAGCAGGAGTCTAGTTGATTCTTAAGAGTGTGTTTGGATAACGAATTTTAATGAGGTAATGTATTTGTTGAGAGAAATTTAAATGATTTAGTGTGGAATATTTCATTTGGATATTAAACAAGAGAATTTGGAGAATGCTTAGGATTTTTATTGGGTATTTTTTGAACTAAAAATAGTAGATTTGAAATTTCACCTTCTGAGAGTGGATTCTTAAAATCCCTTTTCAATCTATGCTCTCTTACAAGCTCGATCAAGTTCAAACTTTTCACACCTTGCACATAGCATCATTTTCTGTCAGGAACCTCGCCATCGATGGTATAGAATCACGAGATCAAGGGCGAACAACACTGTTGGTGGTTTGACGCCATGAACCTTAGAATGAAGGGAAGAAGGATAAACACCATTAACACGCATAAGACGCTGGGTGGCGAGCAAGTTCACGTACTAGTTCAACAACACCACCATGAGTTTCAGATCTGACAACCGTTTTCGCTCTTCAGTTCCTGAAATCGAAACCTGGTCGATCTTGAAAACCAGATATGTGGTTCTCTAATAAATCGGTATTGCAGTAGAACGATGCTGACTTGATAGGCGGAGAGGGGACATAGGCAAAGTCTCCAGTGAAGGAAAGGAGTTCGATAGCGAGGTGCCAGAGATTGGCTGAGTCTTAACACCGATAACCACTGGCAAAGGAGGAACGAAGGTGTTTTCATTTTTTTTAAATTTTTTTATTCATTTAATATATTTATTTTCTTTTCAATTAATTATTTTTTAAATCTATAGTTTAAAATAATAAGTTTAACTTCAAAATTAATATTTAAAAAATATCAAATATAATTTTAAATTTAAAAAATATTATGATTATCTTCTAAATTTAGTTTTAAAAATATATTAAGATTAATTTTATGTGATATTTACTATATTTTGTAAAATTTTGTATTAAAATTCCAATATCGCAAATAGTTATCCAAATAAGAAATTTTATAAATGATAGAAATTAAAATGCATCAATTTAATTCTCTTACATTTTAAATTCTCTGAAATTTTAAAATGATCTATCCAAACACAACTTAAGGAAATTTTCATGTAAGACTTGCATTGTTGGATCTTCATCATTTATTGCCTTGATCTCTACAAGCCTAGTACAATGAAGAATTGTAAATGCCAAGAAATTAATGTTAGCATCATCCTCCATTTGCCTAGAGAGGGCATCCATGACTTTATTTACAACTCTAACTCTATAAATGATTTCATAATCAAAACCAAGCAACTTGGTTGGGTAATACTATTGTTTTTGGGTTTGGACTATTTGTGTCATCCATTCCTTTATATTTTTATGATTAGTCTAAATAATTTTGCCTAGCAAGTAGTGCCTCAACTTATGGAATAAAGTTCAGGTACATAAGCCGAGGCTGTGGTCATCCTCTTGGTGAGCTTCTTACTAAAATAAGTTATTCGATGTTTCTATTAAGTAGCACTAATACCAAAATTGGATGCATCATTATCCACCATAAACAAATTAATAAAATAAGGTAATGCTAAAATTGGTGTTGTTGTCATGCAATGTTTCAACTATGCAAAGGCTGAATTAACAGTTGAGCTCCATTGAAAAGCATTCCTCTTCAAAATTTTACTAAGAGGTGATGCAATGAGAGCATATCCTTGAATTAAGCAGCAATAATACCTAGCCAATCCCAAAAATGCACACAACTGTTTGATGGTGGATGGTTTAGGCCGTTCTAAGATGGCTTATATCTTTTTTGAATTTACAGGCACCCCTTTGTCACTAATTATGTGTCCTAGATATTATACAATACAATTTTTTTTTTTGTAAATTGCATTCAGATAGTTTAGCAAATAGGACATATTTTCCCATGGCCTCTCACAACAAAGTAAATTGTTTTTTTATTCATTTACTACAAACTAAGATATCATCAAAGAGTACCACAACAAATTTTTTGAGCTAAGGTTGAAATACCTTATTCACTGTAGCTTGAGAAGTGGCTGGAGCATTGGTGAGATCAAATGACATTACCACAAACTAATAATGTCCCAAATATATTCTAAATGTGGTCTTATGGATGTCTCCTTCATGAATTTGTATTTGCTGGTATCCAAACCTTAAGTCTAGCTTTGAAAAACACATTGTACCATGCAATTCATCTAGAATCTCTTAATTTGTGGGTATAGGAAATTTGTCCTTTACCATTATAGCACTTAAGGCATCATATTAAATATTAAATCTCCAACTTCCATCTTTTTTCTTTACTAGTGGAATAGGGGAGGAGAAATCACTTTGGCTATCTCATATAATTTTTATGGAGATCATTTCTTGCCCAATTTCTTAATTTTGACCTTTTGAAAGTGAGGGCATTGTGTAGTCTAACAATAATAAGTTTAGACCTTGACTCCAAATGGATTATGTGATCAATCATCTTTTTTTGGAGGTAAGGATGTCGACTGCTCAAAAAGCATATGCACATTATTGAAGAACTTCCAATATTCGATGGTTAAGGTTGCATCTTTATGGAATTTGTTGACCTAGAGGAAGCGTAAAAGGCTAAGGCTGGAGGCCACTTGGAGGTGTCAAGCTTAAAGGATATAATCTATTGAGCTTCCTTCCTTTCCTTTCTTTCTTTCTCTCTATATTCGTTGCATGATCATGATTTATATTGTTTCTCATGATTCATGGCTATATTGTTGACTGCAGCCGCGGCGTCCCCCACCAGCATTGATGGAAGAGTTTTTGTAGGTGAAACAAAAGGCTATATTCTCAGTCACAACCAATTTATTGAGGGTTTTATGGTTGAGTGGGGTTGACCCCAATGCCTTTTTACCTTGTAGCTTGATTCAGTTGCCATCACAACTAAACTCCATAATTAAGTTTTTATGATTTGTAGCGATAGCTCCCAATGTTTATAACTAGTGCACTCCAAGTACAACACTCAAGCTATTCTTGTCCAAGATGTACATATCCAATGTGAAGTTGTAACCTTGAATATCAATTTTTAAGTTAGTGTATTTTGCTGGTGCAAGTCTTCACTGTTTGCAATGTAAACTTTGAACAATTTGATGTTATCTACCCTTGCTAACAACTTATGAGCTAAATCTCATTTAATAAAATTTTTCATACTTCCATTGTCCACTATAATGTGTATTATTTTTTCATTGCATTTGCTTCACATTTGTAAGGTAGTTGGATGCAATTGGCTTACTAAGGCACTACGATTGATTTCAGGTATATATTCCTGATGTTAATCACATATGACATAATAATTCTCTTGCTCTCTATTAGTGCCATTGTGGGAAACATCTTATTTAAATCATCTTGCGCTAGTAGCAGTAAATAACTAGATTTGCACTTATGATTAATGTTACACTTTTCATCACAGTAATAGCATAAACCTTTCTCATGCTTGGCTTTTATCTTAGCTATTGTCAAATTTTTTTTTTTAAATAGAGCATTAGGATTGTGATTGGGATTGGTTTTAGGGGGTGGATTGGTGACATTGGGTTTTGGCTTAGTAGTTTGGAGCATTAGGTCAATGTTGTTTCTTAGAGAAAATTGTGTCTTTCTTTATATAGTTTGACTAAAGAAACAACATTGACCTATAAATTATGCCTAACTAGTCGTAATTCACACTCCAAGTATGGTTTCAAGCTAGAGATAAAGAAGCTAACTAACCAATGCTTAGGAAGTCGTAGTACCTTGGTGGAAATTGGTTCAAATTATGCTTGATATTCTACTACTTTTAGTCCTTTAGTTATGCCTTATAGTCTATATAGGAACTAGTACCAAATTTGACAAAGACTGTATTGAGAAACTCTTTCCATGTAATTTTGATCTTACTATTTAATGCTTATTGGTATGACATGTATGTGAAGCCAAACATGTGTAGCATAGCTAGCTGAAGTCGTTAATCAACTGGGATCTTTGAAATGGCATAAAATTCTTTGAACTTGAAAATCCAATTCTCCAATTCTTGATCATCAAATTGTGGCACTTCTAGTATCACATTGTGATGTATTATCATTCTCAAATCAACATCAATGTTCGAGTCATCAGAATCCAAAAGCTTAGCTCCATAAGCTATTTGATTAACATTGTTATTGTTGCGATCTTAAATCCAAGATTGCATCATGGCCTTAATGATCTTGAGAGATTCTTCAAGCTTCAAGATTCTTGCTTCATGTTACTCAAGTTATGAACAACTTTGCTTCTATTGTGAGTGAGTTTGAGTATCTTTAATCATGGCTAAAATCAACGAGAGTACTAATGATAGTCCCTTTATCAAGATAGGGAAAGAACTCCAAAGGAATATTATTTCACTTCAAACAACAATGCTATGTACACATGAGGAAACTGTTATTTATACCAGTGTTATTAAATCCAGCTCAGACTGGCCAGTTGGATTGGTGAACGAGTAAACTTGTCCTTTAACTAGTCCGAGATGGGTGTTCAATAGGACATGTAGCCAACTCGATGTGAACCGAATGACCCGACTGATTTTAGTGCAAAACTAGTGACCTCCTAGTTTTAGGGTCAATGAAACTAAAAAGGAAAAAAATCACAAATTATAGAGGTGTTGTTTTTCGGTGATTGGTTCTACATGTTGCGATGAGTGAAGGCGGTGCGCAAGAATGTCAGAATGCCAACCATAGTCCTCCACTATTGTAGCCAGCCATGCTGCTCTATCGTGTTTTGCCCATGTTGCCACACTTGTTGCTTTTACTTCTCTCTATATCTCTATTTCTGTGCGGCGCATGACTTAGAGAAATGATGAGCACATTAGTGATAGAATATAAGGCACTAGGGTTTTCTTTTGGGCTTCAAATAGATGAGTCCAAATTTGGGCTACACAAGAAATGAGTCTTCGGCTTTAAATAAAATATATTGCAAGATCTAGTTTGGGCTAAAAAGGAAATAAGTCTCAACTCTTA
Source organism: Ormosia semicastrata (assembly GCA_029884595.1). NCBI lineage: Eukaryota > Viridiplantae > Streptophyta > Magnoliopsida > Fabales > Fabaceae > Ormosia > Ormosia semicastrata. The sequence continues at coordinate 3,306,668 of JAQQTO010000029.1, forward strand.
GCCCAATAAAAATAAAAACCAATAACTAATTTAGATTTGGATCTAGTCCAAATATTTTTATGTAATTTTTTATTTATATAAAATATTTATATATTTATTTTATTTTATGCGATTTGACTAGTGACTCACTGATTAAAATAATGACTCATTAACTCAGTACCTTGATAGGGTTAATGACTTGTTCATGTTTAATAACTATGATTTATACACATGGCTACAACACTAGCATATAACTAATGTTTTAAAAACCGGTTCAACCAGTGAACCAGTTTTAATCAAAATGGTCAATTTTTTAATTAAAAAAACTTTGACTTCTTTTTAGAAAAATAGAGAAAAAAATGGTGAAACTTATATAGCTATGCCATAAAAGAATAGCATAGTAGATGAGGAGACAATAGCCACATATGCCTATGCTATATATAAAGGGAGAGTTGCATCTTCCCACTTATGCTCAAGCAATGTGGGACTATTTTATAGAAGGAGAGAGTTGCACCTCCTTGCTCAAGCTCAAATAATGTGAAACTATTTTATATAAGAAGAGAGGAGCACCTCCCTCATTACTTTAACAAATGTGAGACTTTGTTACCATCCAACATTTCATTTTTTTAAAGCAATACATTTTTTTTTCAAACAAAGTAACATATTATTCTTCTTTTAAGAATAAAGCTAATATTGAAAGTTGAAACTTGGATTAGAACCCGATATTAGAAATTTGAACTTAACTAACTTGTTGATTAATCTCTTTATTATATATGCACATATATAATATAAGTTGTTCGACTACAGGTTAAATTGGTTGAACCGATTGAATCATAAACTGTTAACCTTATCCGTTCAACATTTCAACCAGTTTTAATAACATTGCATTTGTAATTAATTATGTTACATCAGTTTTGTAGTCTTATATGCAAGTACCAACTTAGGTGCTTAGTCACACTTGTAATCTTGTGCACAAGTAGGAGCACGTTTGATCTTTTTGTGCAAGCCTGGATTTTCACTCGCTTCAGTCAACTGTAATCCCTTTAGCTATATATATTCATATCAATTTATGACTAAACGAATCTTAATAAATTAAAATATCATTCAAGCATAACCTCTTCTCAATCCGAACAATAGTTTAATTATTGATCCAAAACATGAGCTAAATGTTTAATACTTAGCTTTCGTTTTTATTAGGTTTAATATTAATCCGCTATTAATGTAAGGCTTATTGTCATATTATTATTAAAAAAATTGACATTTCCAGTTATTATTACCACAGCTAAACTATTTTAATAATATAGTAACTCATAATTTAATGATAGTGTAAAAATAATTTTATACTAAATGGTAGATCGTATCAAACACAACCTAAACATTTAATATAAGTTTTTTTTTTTAAAGAAAAAACTTTATACAAGCTTATATTGCCTAAGTCAGAATTTTAGAAAATTCGAATATTTTCATATTTTCTTTGCATCATTGATAAGATCTAATTTAGTTAATTTACTAGATTAACACCCATTTAATGCATGGAGTTACAAAATAAATTTAAAATTTATTGTGATAATAAAATTAGAGATTGCTCATATTCTTCTTGAGGGGATCATTAACAAAAAGCATTTTCTTGCCTCTGAACAAATTAAATTTAACGCCGTCCAACCTAATTACATATGCCTTCATTATATTGCAAGAGTGTTGGGTAAACAGAATTTTTTTTTTGGTGAAAAGGGTATTTGAGAAATTGTAACTGTCAAAACTTATTACAAATTATGATGTTATTTTGGTAAAAAAAAAATTTGAGGTAACGTTAAGCTTACGTAATTACAAAATTTATTGTAACTACAATCAATGGACAGATATTTGATTTATTGATAGAATAATATTACAAATGAGAAAGAAAACTGATTCAATCATTTTTTAAGGTTTTCCTATTTTAATGTGTAATAAAATATTTTTAAATATTACGAGGTTAACATTTAAGCATTAGAATCACTTATTCAAAAGTTGAGAGATGAGAGATATTAATTTTAAACACATTATTCTCAATCCACGTTTCTTTATGAAAATTTGTAGTAAAATAAGAAAAATCTCCAACACAAATTAGTTTTTATTTATTTAATAACAATTAGATCATTTCCACAAATATCAATTAAGTATTTCAGTAGGACACATGTGCAACGATGCTTTTGTGTGCATCTTACATGAAAACAATTAAAAAATATCTCAACACATTTAAATCATTATTTCTACTTTAATCTTTATAATATTTTAAGTCTTTATTTTTTTATGTGTATAATATTTTAATTTTAAGTATTCTTAATGACACTATGTTGAATAATAAACTTAAAATATGGTATGAATAATCATAATTTTTTAATGTTACAAAAAATGAACTCATAAAACTTGTAACAATGTATTCATACACTATAAGAATCCTTTTTTTTTTGTATATACACTTTAAGCATTAATTCAAATTTGAATGGCACTTTTCAAATGATCAAAATATACAAATGACATCAAAAGATATATCACATAACCACCTTTTACTCATAATAGTGCTCTTGTCATATTTATAAGGATTTTATACAATTTGATGTAAGGAAACTAAAAATTGTTGATTTGGAAAGAAAACATTCTTACACATTGGATCACAAAAGCTATTATTAATTAAAAATATGAAAAGGAAAAGGAAACACTATTGTTCAAATATTTGCACAAAACAAATAAAACAACCACGAATAATGAAAACGTGATAAGATCGTAAACAAAAGTACTTCCCAATTGGACATAGCTTAAGCACAACTGCTGTAAGACAAACAGAAGTCGCTTCCTCTAGCAGATATTCTTATGGTTATCATTACATATTGTTCTGCCAAAGAATTAAAAATGGAGATAGCTTAAGCACAGTAAACAGGAATAAAGATATCCATTATCATCCATAAGAAACATTGTTGGACAAAAGTACGAAAAGGTGTGTTTCCAACAGAATGATAAACCTACAGAAATTATATTAAGAAATAATTTATACGGCAGAGAAGGAGATATGTGGCAATTTATTGCGTTGATGATTGATACAATTTTGAATTGATTCTGCATTTTTTTTTACTTGATTATGTATGTTTAACATCGATTTAGTTGCCATTGTAATTGATTCCAACTATTTTAATTATTGCTATTCAAACTGAACAAATTAAATTTAAGAAAAATATTTTTGTCATTTTCCAATCACTTTGATAATAGTTGTACATTTAAGGTTGAATTAGTTGCGATTTTATTTTATTCTTTTTAGTTTTAATTGTTTTAACTGATCATTTTAATTAATTTTAATACATATGAGAATTACCTTATCAAAGAGGCTCTTTTTGATAGACAAAAATGATGTAGAAATGACACTTGACATGAAATCCATGAGCAGAAACTGTAATGAGACCAACAATTAGAAATGACAAAGTGGAGGGTGAGTCAACTCATACAGAAGGAAGTGGACAGCCTGGAAGCCAGCTAAAAAAGTTAGTTGAGAATGAGGAACAATTGGCATTGGATCCGAGAATCAAGGGAATCAGAAGAAGTGGTAGGCAGCGAATAACTAACTCAAGGTGGAGAGATTTTGTGTGATCAACATACTTAAGCTAGTAGAGTGATGCATAGAGGAGGTATCGTGAGCACTTGAATGCTTACTCTCTCTCTCTCTCTCTCTGAATCCTTCTCCCGCTGTATCTTCTCCTTCTTACTATTTCATTGTAATTGCTATCAGCTCATATACTAATAGTTGCTGCAGTTCATCTTACAAATTCGAAATCAATATATTGAGGTATATTCAGGAATATTGTTGTCATTTAGAAATTAATACAACTATTACAATGGTGTTTTCATCTCCACTATGGCTGAGAACACCAGACTTCGTGAGGTGTAGAATGATATTAAACGTATGATGGATTCCATGGAGAAACGGGACATGGATTACAGTGCTAGGTTGGAGCAATTTAACAATGCTAGTTCACTTCTCCATGGTGGTATGATAACACTATATTTTATACATTTTGTAATCCTCTCACTAGGAAGGTTCATTAGGCTTAATTAAGTTGGTTTTGACACATTTTATGAGGCCAAATTGGACAATTAAATAAATTATTGAATTAGCGTAATTATGGATTCCATGTTTAGAAACTGGCTATAACTTGAGTTACAAATACCTGATTGATTTGATTTTGGTCTTGTAGGAAAGCTAAGACAATTTCTTACAACTTTCATGTTGAACATGGAAATCGGTCTCCTTGGAGGTGATATTGAGCTTTGAAGTCAGAATAGAGAGCTGAAACCGGGTAGGCAGTAATTGGACCATATCTTGAGTTCTAGGCATGATTAATGAAACCAAAGCCACTTTAAAGCAAATATTCAGGCCTACAACTTTCATGAAGACCACTTCTTCAAAAATGTATAAAGTGTATTTACTGGAAATGAAACGTAATCCATAGCGTTTTCAATTCAATTATTCGGGTTTGCATGGTAACCATTCCTATAAAAAGCAAAGAATTCAGACATTTTGAAAAACGAATTCAGAGCGGAGAGAATTCTCGAGGTTCGTGGGAGGAATTTCCTCCTCCCTCCAATTTCTTTTTCTCTCTCTTTTTCTTTTTCTCTTTTTGAGTTTATGTGTAAATAAGTTCCAGTCTACTTGGGTCAAAGTGTGAAGCTCTTGGTAATAAAATAAGGTTAGAGATTTCTTTCTTAATGATTTATCTTTAAGTATTCTTTTGTAGTATTCTTTACGTATTATATTTTGATTCGTGATTGACGAGAATACTCCATCCTTGTAAATAGGAGTTCTTGATTTATTGTAGACAAAATATTGGTAAAGTTGAATTTAAATTTACAAGTTTTGTTAATAAATGATTAAAAGAAATAGTATAATTTATATTATAATGGACTTTTAAAGCTTGCGAGGATTCTACTTGAGTTATAAAAGGAATTAATCTTACTTTTACTTTATTTACCAAGCTTTCATTTTACCCAAGAGTAGTAATAAAATATTTACCTTACCATAATTAATCTTCATCAATTCCCTGTGGATCGACCTCGGACTCACCGAGAATTTATTACTTGAGACAACCTGCACTTGGGTTTGTAAATGCAATAACTAAAAAGTGTGCATCATGGTACGAGCTCAAGTTCAGAAGCCCCAAAACAGCTCTTCTAGGTGAGAAATGTTAAATTGGAATTTCCTAGATTTGATGGAAAAAATGCTCTGGAGTGGATTTTTAAGGCCAACCAATTTTTTGAATATTATGGCACCCCGGATGAAGATAGATTGACTATTGTAGCAATACATTTGGATCGGGAAGTGGTACCATGGTTTCAAATGATGCTAAGAACTAGTCCTTTTAAATCCTGGCAAGCTTTTATTAAAGCTTTGGAGTTGGATTTTGGACCATCTCTGTATGATTGTCCCAAATATGCACTCTTTAAGCTGGTACATTTAGGATCTGTTAGTGACTATTACATGGAGTTCACTGCTCTAGCTAATAGAGTGCATGGAGTAAGCTCGGATGCACTGCTGGATTGTTTCCTCAGTGACTTGCAAACTGACATTCGTAGAGAAGTTGTGGCATAAAGTCCTATTTCTTTGATAAAAGTAGTGGCTCTGGCTAAACTTTTTGAAGAGAAATACACCTTCAAACCAAAACCATCCTATATATCCCCCACTTACAAACAACAAACCACAAACACAAACTACCAAAATAAAAATATACTACCACCTTTATTACCCACCCCACCCATTAGACCATTTAACCAATAACAAAAAAAATTCTAATATCAAAAGAATAAGTCTAGCAGAAATGCAACTAAGGAGGGAAAAGGGCTTGTGTTTTACATGTAATGAAAAATTCACTTTTAATCACAAATGTCCTAATAAGCATCTTATGATATTGCAAGTAGAGGAGGATTGTAATGATCTTGAACTAGAACCCCCTGATTTATCAGCCTCTCACGGTGCTGATAACTAATTTGAACACCATTTATCCTTCAATGCCTTGAAAAGAGCTAATTGAGTTGGGACAATTAAATTCACATGACAAATTGGTGGCATCAATGTTCAAATACTAGTAAATAATGGCAGTTCAAATAATTTCCTATAACCTAGAATGACACACTTTCTCAAGTTAGCAGTTGAACCAACTCCACTTTTCAAAGTTTTGGTTGGTAATGGCCATTTCCATGATTGTTAAAGGACTAGTTCAATAATTGGCAGTAACAGTGCAGGGTCATGAGCTTAAATGACTTGTATACCTCCTACCAGTTTCTGGTGGTGATTTGATTTTAGGAGCTGCTTGGTTAGCAATTTTGGGACCACACGTGGCAGACTACATAGCTTTAAGCATTAAGTTCTATCATGAAGGGAAATTCATTACACTACACGGGGAAAAATCTAAATTGCCTACATAAGCTCAATTTCATCACATTAGAAGATTGCAACAGACCAAAGCCATCTCTGAAATATTTGCAATTCAACTAGCTAAGCCTGACCTACCACAAGACAAATTATTGGACTTACTAGCTGACATTGAACCTGAATTGTTACACACATACAGAACTGTGTTCAACAAGCCTACTTCTTTACCCCCTCCAAGAGACCAAAATCATTCCATTCCTTTGGCAGAGGGATCAAATCCTGTCAAAGTGCGACCATATAGATATCCCCATAGTCAAAAAGAATAAATTGAGAAGATGGTCCAAGAAATGCTTGAGGAAGGTATAATTCAACAAAGTAACAGTCCTTTTTCATCTCCAATATTGCTAGTTAAAAAAAAAGATGGTAGCTAGAGATTTTGCACAGATTATAGAGCTTTGAATGCAATCACCATTAAGGATAGCTTCCCTATGCCCACTGTGGATGAATTATTAGATGAATTATATGGAGCTAAGTATTTTTTAAAATTGAATCTCAAGTCAAGATACCATCAAATATTGGTATGTCCTGAAGATAGGCACAAGACAGCATTTAGAACTCACCAAGGCCACTATGAATGGTTGGTAATGCCTTTTGGCTTAACCAATGCCCCGGCAACATTTTAGTGCTTAATGAATCAAATTTTTCTAGGATTACTAAGAAAGTATGTACTTGTTTTCTTTGATAATATTCTAATCTATAGTCCTACTTGGTCTATCCACTTGCAACATTTGGTGTCAATAATACAAATTCTGCAAGCCAACATATTATTTGCCAAATTATCCAAATGCTATTTTGGGTTGTTAGAGGTAGATTATTTGGGGCATACTGTATCAGGAAATGGGGTTGTTATGGAAAGAAATAAAGTGCAAGCAGTGCTGGACTGGCTGAGACCAACAGATATCAAGAAGCTAAGGGGATTTTTGGGGTTGACAGGATACCACAAAAAATTTATCAAATCCTATGCATCTATAGCAGTGCCACTCACAAACTTACTCAAGAAAGAAGGATTTGTTTGGAACACAGATGCTGAGGAAGCTTTTCATAAGCTCAAGCAGGCAATTACATCTGCCCCAGTACTGACTCTACCAAATTTTGCACAACCTTTTACACTAGAAACTGATGCTTCAAGGACTGGTGTTGGAGCTGTTTTGAGCCAATCGGGTCACCCTATAGCTTATTTTTCAAAAACGTTATCCCCTCAAATGCATAAACAGTCAACATATACAAGGGAGTTATTGGCAATCACAGAAGCTATAGCATAATTTAGACACTACTTATTGGGGCATTAATTTATCATCAAAACTGATCAAAAGAGCACTACTAGAAATTTGGGTTTTAGCGACCGATTTAGAGACTGATTTATTTCAGTCTCTATAGAAACCGAAATAAAGACCGATTAAGAAAAAAAATTTAATTTGCTACCGAAATAAAATTGGTCTCTAAATTTTTTAGAGACCGAAATTATGTTATAAAAGAAATTTAAAAAAATAAAAATTGTCTTATTGTTAGAGATCGATATTTCGGTCTCTAAATAAAAAAATTTGTAAAAAAAATTAATAAAATAGATAGCGACTGCAAATTCGGTTGCTAAAAAAATAAAAAAAATAAAAAAAAGAGAAGGTGTTAGAGACTAATATTTTTGTCTCTAAATAAAAAAAATTTATAAAAAAAAATAAATAATTAGAGACTAAATTTTCGGTTGCTAAAAAAATAAAAATAAAATTAAAAAGGAGAAAGTGTTAGACACCGAAATTTCGGTCTCTGAATAAAAAAATTTACAAAAAAAAATACTCACTTTTTCCTTATCTCCCTCACTCGTTCGTTCCCTCTCGTTCACTCACTATTTTGCCCGTTTCTTTCTCCTGTTCAATCTCTTTTGCTCGTCCGCTTGTTTCTCTCTCCCGTCCGCTCTCTGCTCGGTCGTCCGCTCTCTGCTTGGCTGTCTGTTCTCTGCTGTTCTCGCTCGGCCTTCCACTCACTCTGTTCTCTCACGCTCGTTGTCCCTCTCGCTCGCGGGTAGCTCTCGCCGCTCTCTCCCTGATTTGCTCTTGTTGCCGTCAGATCTGGTCTATTCTGACCATTTTCTTGCTTTTCTATTTCTTTGATTCTCACTCACACATTCCGTTTTGTTTTGTTTGGGCTGAAGAACAGAGGGTTACGGCAAGAAAAATGAAAGAAAGGGGAGAACGAGGGAGAGGAAAAAGCTTGAAGAATCAAGGGGAAAAAAAGGAAAACCATGAGGTAGAGGGTTCTTTGCCATCTCTTGTTCATCTTTTTCTATTGATTTTGAGTTAAAATCTGGTCCATAGAGGTACACAAGCTCACGGCCAGAATTGTACCAGAACAGGGGTTTTTATTTTTTGTTGTGCTTCTATTTATTTTATCTTGCTTTAATCTTAAATTTTGTTCCCTTGAGATTTTGATTGAAAACTCGTGAAATTGGTTGATGATAAGGCTCTAATGTTCATGGCTGATTTAGGTTAGGAGGTAAATTTGAATGGTTATTTAAACTCTAATGAGATTTATGTTAAAGTTGTAATGATTTTAGTGATGTGTATGGCCAAGTGTTATTGGTTTGAATGTCTCAGCTGAGTGCTCTTTTTGAGACCAAATTTGTACTCATGTTTATACTTGATTTAAGATTTGAGATAGAATATTGAAAAATGATGAAAATAATGAGATTTCCAAGTAATAATGGACTAATCTAGTTTGAACAGGTTGCTGCCTTGTTTTAAAATAAAAATTTAGTAAGTAATTTCTCTCTTGTTAATTCCTTTGTTTTAATTTATCTCATAAATCTCACCCATTTGTTGTATCTTAAATTTATATAATTTTTGTTTAAAAGTAATGAACTAATGTCTAATTTTTAGATTAGTTTTAGAAATTTGTTGCTTGTGGTTAGACTAAATTTCACTTGTAGTTTTAATATTTCATTTTGATTATATTACAAATATGGACATTCGTCAAGAGATAGGTAAAACCACAATAGATATTTGGTTTGCAAAGTTTATGGTAATTTTCAAATTTTTATTACTACAATTTAAAATTTGATAGATTTTTTTTGGTTATAAACAATTTGCTTACTCATATTTATTGCAGAGGAAGTATACTATCATTCTACCAGATAATTATTGGGCTCGAAGAAACTTTGAAAAACAGGGTGCAACATTGTTGACGAATGTTATGGAAAAGGCTCGCAAGAAAATGGAGAGACTAAGTTGACTTGGGGATGAGATATGGGACACATTGTGTACACATTGGGAAAGTGAGGCTTTCAAGAAGAAAAGTGCAATTGCAAAAGCCAATCGGGCATCTGATTGTAGAGGATATAGAGCTTCATATCACACCAGTGGCTCTATTATCTCATCTCAGCATAGAGCTAATCTGGTTAAGTTCACTATTATCTTTCATTATTGTTGAAGTTGTCTAATATGGTTAAATTTACCAATATGGTTTTGTTACAATTGCTGTAGACTAAGTTGAATGGTGTTGTTCCATCAGCATCAACATTGTTTCACCACACACATCGACGTAAGGATCACGTATGGGTGGATAGGAGATCAGAGCATATAGCTGTAAGCAATTATTTTATCTAATTTGAACTCTTGGGTTTGAAATAATGATGTTCAGTAATTGTATTCTTGTTGCTATCTTGATGTTTAAAGAGAACTCTAAATATAAGTCATAATTTTTTTTATGTGTGTGCTTGCAGCTTTTAACATGTGATTGAAACCACGTTTATTCTTATATTTTATGTCATGGCTTATATTATGTTAGACTTATATGTTGCTTTAACTTTTTTGCATTAATTAGTGTCATATTAGTATTAACAGACCAAATTTGTAAACGAAATGCAAGAAATGACCTAAAGAGCATTAGAGCAGGGAACTCCTCCCCCAGATGAGTTGGATGTGTGGTGCAATGTGGCTAGAGTGAAAAAAGGTAAAATATATGGTCTTGGAATTAAGTCAACTGTAGTGGCTGGAAGACTACAATATCGTGGCTCAAGTTCTTCATCATCTGATTGGGTGCGAAGAGATGAACTTGAAAAATTAAGAAGTGAGAGAAATGAGCTTCGGGCTCAAGTGGCAGATAATAAGAGACAGATTGAGGAGACAAACTGGCTGGTACGACAGATGATACAGTCGAAGAACTTTCATCCTTCTCAAACATTTCCCGTGACTGATGGAGCAGAAGAGGAGGAGGACAAGGACGAGGATAAGGAGGAGTTTTTATGATTACAATTTAGTTTGTATTATGTTCAACTTTCTTACATTTGAAATGTTGTAGTAATGAGATATTGTAGACAATATTTAGTTTAGTTTAATTTATTCTAGAATGTTTTGATGTTTAAATGAAATATTCTAAATATTGAATTGGTTTAGTTTACGTTGTTTTTTATTTATGTGTTTGGTTATATATGAGATTGTTGACTGTTGTTTATTAGGTGTTTTAAAAATTTGGATTTTAATAAATTTAAAAATAATTACAAATTCATATCACAAATTAGAGATCGAATTAGGGACCAAAAATATAAAAAAAGACATTTTAGCGACCGATTTAAAGACTGATAAATCAATCTTGTAATATATTCAACCTTTTAAAGACCGATTTAGAGACTGATAAATCAATCTCTAGTTTAGAGACTGATTTAGTGATCGATGTTATAAAATATATAATATATTTAGAGTTTTAGAGACCGATTTAGAGACTGATAAATCAGTCTCTAGTTTAGAGATTGCGTTAGTGACCGATTTTATAAAATATATAATATATTAATGTTTTTTGGAGACCTATTTAAAGACTGATTTAGAGACTGATATAGAGACCGAAAAATCGATCTCTAAAAAATTAGTCACTAAATGGGTCTCTAATGTATTTTTTTGAAAAATAATTGACCAATATTTGACCAAAAATTAGTGACCACTTTTTTCAAATAATTGGTCTCTAAATCGGTCTCTAAATTTAGAAATCGACCGATATCAGTCGCTAATATTTAGCGACGAGGGGTTTAGAGACCTATTTAAATCAGTCTCTGAATCAGTCTTTAATTATTTTAGAGACTGATTTTTTTGATTTAGAGACTGATTTTTCGGTCTCTAAAACCCAAATTTCTAGTAGTGGAGTCTAAGAAGCCTGCTAGATCAGTCACTGCAAACACCAGAACAACAAGCTTGGCTCCATAAATTCATTGGTTATGATTTTAAGATAGAGTATAAACCAGGAAAAGAGAATGTAGCTGCTGATGCTTTATCCAGATTAGTGTTATTGGCCTAGTCATAACTTCAAAGTCCATTCCTACAGGACCTACGACAGGAAATTGCTGAAGAGGCACAACTTAGAGAAATAGTAAACTTATGTGAGACTAGAACTCAACCAGACCAAAATTATACTGTAAAAGAAAGGTTGTTATACTAGAAAGGGAGATTAGTTTTGCCTCAAACTAGTCCATTAATTCATAAGGTTCTAGTTGAGTATCACACTTCACCTATTGGCGGGCATTCTGGTGTGGCAAGGATAGTAGCCAGAATTGATTCACAATTTTATTAGCCTAAAATGAAAAAGGATATTAGAGAATTTGTGCAGGGCTGCTCTATTTGCCAACAAGCTAAAGTAGTGACCACATTACCTACAGGTCTCTTACAACCCTTGCCAATACCTAATCAAGTTAGGGAAGATATTACAATGGACTTTATAACTGGTTTACCACTTTCATTTGACTATATTGTTATTATGGTGGTAGTGGATATATTATCTAAATATGGTCATTTTATGGCATTGAAATCAGATTATACAAGTAAGCAGGTGGCAGAAACATTTATGCAGAATATTGTTAAACTCCATGGTATGCCTAAATCAATAGTTTTCGATAGAGATAAGGTTTTTACAAGTTTTGGCAGCATCTTTTCCAACTGCAAGGTACAACCTTGGCCATGAGTTCAGCATACCACCCACAGTTTGATGGCTAATCCGAGGCTCTCAACAAATGCCTAGAGATGTATTTAAAGTGCTTCACATATCACAATCCTAAGAATTGGTATAAGGCTATGCCATTGGTACAACACATCATTTCATATGAGCTTGGGCATGACTCCATTTAAGGCATTGTATGGCAGAGATCCACCTACTTTAACAAGGTATAATTGGAGCTCAACTAATCCACCAGCACTGCAGGAGGAATTACAGAATAGGGACATTCTCCTTTCTCAGTTGAAAAGTAATCTGATCCGTGCACAACAAGTGATGAAAGCTCAGGCAGATAAGAAAAGAAAATATGTCAGTTTGGAAATTGGTGATTTAGTATTGGTAAAATTACAGCCCTACAAACAAAATTCAGTAGCCTTGAGAAAAAAATCAAAAATTAGGTGTGAGGTATTTTGGTCCCTTTCCAATTATTGCTAAGATAGGATTCGTAACATACAAGCTGTAACTACCAGAGGTAGCCAAAATTCATCCTGTTTTCATGTTTCACAGCTTAAACTTTTTAAAGGAAACTCTAGTGATCAATACATTCCATTATCCCTGACTACAGGTGAGTTAGGTCCCATGCTACAACCTGCAATACTACTACAGACCAGAACGATTGTCAAGAATAAGATTCATATTCCATAAGTGCTGATTAAATGGACAAATTTGGATGAATCTGAAGCTACTTAGGAAGACATTGCTGCTATGCAAGCCAATTATCCTAACTTTAACCTTGAGGACAAGGTTGGTTTTAAAGGGGATGGTAGTGTAATAAGACCAACAATTAGAAATGACAAAGTGGAGGGTGAGTCAGCTCATACAGAAGGAAGTGGACAGCCTGGATGCCAGCTAGGAAAGTTAGTTGAGAATGAGGGGCAATTGGCATTGGATTCGGGAATCAAGGGAATCAGAAGAAGTGGTAAGCAGAGAATAACTAACTCAAGGTGGAGAGATTTTGTGTGATCAACATACTTAAGCTAGTAGAGTGATGCATAGATGAGGTATCGTGAGGTCTTGAATGCTTACTCTCTCTCTGAATCCTTCTTCCCCCTTGTATCTTCTCCTTCTTACTGTTTCATTGTAATTGCTATCAGCTCATATATTGATAGTTGCTACAGTTCATCTTACAAATTCAAAATCAATATATTAAGGTATATTCAGGAATATTGTTGTCATTTAGAAATCAGTACAACTATTACAGAAACCTTAAGTAAATAAGTATGTATGTGTCCATCATTTTCATTATTTTTTTGGTACATCATCGTTTTCATTATTTTAATCCTTATACTAATATATAAATTATTTTTAACTTCAAACACTTTTAAGAAATTTATCTTCTACCAGAGGAGTATTTTTGATGGATTACTATCCACTTGTAAAAAAGATATTTCTGGTGGCATTATCTGTTGAAAAATGAATTGTAATGAATATATATGTGTGTGTGTGTGTGTATAATTAAATAAATTACCATCAGAAATATCTGCTCCAAAAAATTTGAAACAATTTTTTTTGGATACAATTTGTTACCAAGTGACATCAATACTCAAGAGGGGGGTGAATTGAGTATGAAAATTAAGTTCGCAAATCTTTCACAAATCGTTTGATAACTTATTTTTGTTGAAGCTATTGAATGATTAGAAATAATTGGAAGGACGAGATAAACACTTTTACTTATAACAGAAATAGTCTACGGAGACAGTATCCAAGAAAATCAATAAAACAGTATACAAAATAAACAGGGGAGGGTTTAGAGATAACAAACACAGTCGTTTATCCTGGTTTGATCACCAATCCACTTGTGATCTACGTCCAGTCCCCAAGCAACAACTTGAGATTTTCCACTATATCTTCAAGCTTCAATGGGTGCTTGACAACCACTACAACCTTGAGCACTCAACCCTTTTGGGATACCTCACCCTTGGAGCTTGAGTCTCTTCAACTAAGGGATACCTCACCCTTTACACTTTTGGAGGGATGCCTCACCCTCTTTACAAAGCAATAATGATAGATAGAATGAAGCTCTCAATAGAGCAGATGAATACAAATTGAAGCTCTAATATGCTCTCAAAGATTTTTCACATTTTTGACAAAAAATAGAGCAAGAAAATGATTTGAGGATTGATTCACGTTTGGACGTATAAGTAATCAGTTTTTGGTTCAAGGTCAACCTCAAATAAAGACCCAACTTTGGTATTTATAAGTTTCTCATTTAATAGAGCCGTTGGGGTTTCTTGGCACGCATTAAATGCATTAAATATAGCCATTGGACGTTGTCAGGATTCTTTGTAATCGATTACTCATTTCAGGTAATCGATTACATATGTTGTTCCAATGTGTTCTTGACTTTTGGGCTCTGTGTGTAATCGATTACATTCGATGTAATCGATTACATATGGCTTGACTTGTGTGTAATCGATTACAATATTTGTGTAATCGATTACATGACTTCTGACTTGCTGTGTAATCAATTACATTCTTGGTGTAATCGATTACATGACTTCTGACTTGCTGTGTAATCTATTACAATATCCATGTAATCAATTACATGGCTTCTGACTTGTGTGTAATCGATTACAATATCTGTGTAATCGATTACATGACTTCGACTTCTTGTGTAATCGATTACAATATCCATGTAATCGATTACATGACTCTTTGAACGTGTTCATGCCTTTTCAGGCTTGATGTAATCGATTACATATATTGTGTAATCGATTACATGGCCTCTCGACTTGCTTTGTAATCGATTACATTGCTCATGTAATCGATTACATGCCTGCTACATTTCTTTGTATAATCGATTACAAACATCGTATAATCGATTACATTGGCTATTGAACACATTTTTCAAGTCCAATAAAGCTTGTAAGTCATTTCTAACACCTTGAGACAATTGTTTAAACATGAATCTTTTTAAGAGTGTTAGTTTTAAGATTGAAACACAAGTTTTCTTGAAAGCCATGTTTATCTTTGAAATTTCCCATTTATTTTGAAATCATATATTGAAAAATCATTTGAGAAATCTTGAGAGCATTTAACATTAGTGTCCTAAGTCTTATAACTAAATAAACCTTCTTGTCTTCTTTCTTTGATCTTGATTTTTCCTTTTGCGCTTGATCTTCACTATTGCACTTGATCTTCGCTTTTGTCTTTGTTATCATCAAAAACCATTTGACATGCCTTAGAGACATAAGCATTCACATTCTCCCCCTTTTTGATGATGACAAACTGATCATAGGAAAAAGAAAGAATTTTTGTAATTTTATATAATAGACATTTAGGCGCAATGCTCCCCCGGAGTTTATGGATGATATTGGGTTAGATTTCATATAAAAAGCTTAAGAGCGCAAAAGCTCAATAACTCCCCCGTACTCATGCAGCCTTAATTACTCATGCAACTTTTATTTCATTTTTCCTTATTTTCTTTATTTTCTCCCCCGTTGGCATTATCAAAAAGACATAAGCATTTAAAAAAAAAATTGGACAGCATAACAGCTATAGTTCATGATTCCCTAAATTTTGCCAGAACAACAATGCTAAGGATATCAATCAGTTCATGCGATATTGACAAACAGCCAAACATTCAAAGTAGAAACAAGTTCATATTTTATTAATCAGCCATGGACAAAGTAATGTTTTCACAGCCAGTATACCCAATAATCAAAGAACACCATAAATGTATACCAATGAAATATAATCAGAGTCAAAACAAAATAAATACATGGTGTTTATCAAAACAAATATCAAGGCAAGGAGCTATGATCACTGTCAATGGCCTCGCTGTCAAAAAAGACATCACCCTCTGGATCCGCAGCAGTATCATCGTTATCATCATTGTCATCGCTGGGCATAAGATTATCGTCGAGTCCAAAATAATTAAGGCCTCTTATCATCGGCAGGAACTCCGGATGGGCCGGCGGGGGAGGGGAACCGGAGAGGCAGGGGATGTGCGAGGTGCAGCAGCAGCGCTCTGAGGAATAGGAGGTCCACCCAGGAGAGATCAGATAGAGGCAAGCTCCTGATCAGAGTAGTCTATCCTCAGCTCAAGATGGTCAATCTTCTGCTCGATATGATCTATGCGTGTGTTTACATTAGCGCTCAGGTTGCGCATTTCTTGGAGCAGGAGATCAAGAGTAGTAGGAGTGGGAGCTGGAGCAGGGGTAGGAGCAGGATGCTGAGCCTCCGCATCCTCGTCACTATCTGGGTCGTGATGGATATGGTCAAAAGTGCCATGAGCGATGTAATGCCATCTGTCATCCACCTTATAGAGCTGGAGCTTCCTTAGAGTATGCAGCCCAATTGATTGTGGTCCTTGGAGCTGGTGTCCTTAGACTCTTCAGCCAGCGAAATGCGATAGTGCTCAAGTATAGTGGTTACCAATATGGCGAAGGGGAGAGCAGAGTTCTTCTTTTTCTTGACGTCCAGCATGTGCTCTAAGATATAATAACCCCAGTTAATAGGCCTCCCTGTAGTCATTGCCCATAATGCAATCACATCATCCTTGAGGACTTGGGAGTAATTCCCTCCCCTGGGAATCAAGCCACGGACCAAAAGATAGTGGAGAACCCTGTTCTCCATGGTGAGGCCAGTAGCCATAATTCTTCGTTTAGGATCACTCGGGGGGTGGTAGCCAGTCCTAATCAAAGAGAGAAGAGCAGCCTTGTGCTCAAACTCATGTCCCCATACATTGGCATTCCCACAGAACTGAGCTCCATCTGGAGTGAGCTTTGTCAGCCTATACCACTCTGCCATTGATAACCTGATTTGTTGCTTTTTCACTTCAGAAATGATATAGTTATCCTCAACCTTCAGGTTCGCATAAAAGACACGTACAAGATTAGGGTAGATGGCTTTCTCTATGCTCAGGAATCCCAGCAAGCCTAAGTTTTCTATTGTCTTAAAGCTCTCTAATGGTTCACTCTTGCAGAAGGTGATGGGTAGATACTTGGGAGAGATTATCTTGCGAAGCTGGAAGTTCTTCCGGAACAATTCAGCTCGCTTCACAATGGAGAAGTGCCTCGTGAGGTCCAGGCCGGATATGTTACGTGAAGAACCACCAGAAGACCCTGCAATGGCAGCCCCTGTTCTTGGGCGCTTTGAACGATAAGAAGATTCAGCCATTGAGGAGTAGGAGTGGAGTGGGAGGAGTGGAAATGGTTGGGGATGAGTGAGGAGAGAGAAAGGGACGAAATTAGGTTAGAGAAACAGAGATGAGGTTCGTGAGAGAAGGTGGGGAGATTTGGGTGAGGGATGCGAGGAGATTTTGAGAGATGGGTTATGTAGAGAGGGATTTCGAGATTGAGAGAGGTAAAATGAGGATTTCGATGGAGATTTGAGTGAGAAATGAGAGATTTTGAGGTTTGAGAGGTTTAGGGTGCGTGGGAGCAGAGGAGGAGGACGAAGAAGATGAACAGGTTCTGAAAAAAAAAATGAGCTCTACGCGCGTCAGAAACCTTTTTAAAACACTCTGTGTAATCGATTACATTGAGTGTGTAATCGATTACATGAATTTTGGTGGGTGTCTAATCGATTACATTTTGGTGTAATCAATTACATGTTTTTTGGGAACCTTGTAATCGATTACATGGATATTGTAATCGATTACCTGAGTTCTGAGTTGATTGTAATCGATTACAAAAGGTGTGTAATCGATTAAATGCGTGACAAAACTTGTGTAATCGATTACAAAGGCATTGTAATCGATTACCAGTACTCTTTAACTCAGATTTTGCATTCCAGACAGCATATAATCAAGTTTAATCAATCCAAATTAGTTTCAAAACAACTTAGATCAATTCAAAGCATCATTCAACCATATAATCTAATCATATTATGATTCAACTCACGTAATTTATCAAAAATTACTATTTTTACCAAGATTTTTACCATTTTTGGTGAAATTTTGAGGATGTTGAGTTGCTTGTAAGTCTTGGTCATGAAGGAGCACCTGCAAAACAACTTAGGGGAAATCTCCGACGCTCAAGTCAGTATTAGATTCAAATATAATGAAAAATTCAGAGATTATGCAGCAATTTGGCGTGATTATTCAGAAAAATGCAAGGTTATGCATTAGATTCAGGATTATGCAGCAGAAGTTAATTTATGCATGAATGATCCAATATACCAAGTTCATTTCTTATGTAGAAAAATGCTTCTTTTGCTAGGGGTTTAGTGAAAATGTCAGCTAGTTGCTTAGTGGTTTCTACAAACTCAAGCATACAGTCACCCTTTTGAACATGGTATCTAATGAAATGATGTCTTATTTCAATATGTTTAGTCCTAGAATGCAAAATGGGATTTTTAGACAAGTTGATTGCACTAGTATTATCATATCTTATGGGGATGTGATCAAGTTCAAGACCATAGTCCAAGAGTTGTTGTTTCATCCAAAGGATTTGAGAACAATAACTCCCAGTACAATATATTGAGAAATTTTTGTAGATAATGTCACACTATTTTGCTTCTTGCTATGCCAAGAAACTAGTGAGCTTCCAAGCAAGTGGCATGTCCCACTAGTGCTCTTTCGATCCATTTTGCACCCAGCAAAATCAGAATCAGAATACCCAATAAGACTACATGAGACACCTTTAGGGTACTATAAACCCATTTGTGATGTGCCTATTAGATATTTCATTATTCTTTTAACAACACTTAGGTGTGATTCTTTAGGATTAGCTTGATATCTAGTACACATGCATACACTAAACATTATATTAGGCCTACTTGCAGTAAGATAAAGGAGTGAGCCAATCATACCTCTATATTTTGTAATTTCTACTGATTTACCTCCTTCATCCTTGTCCAAATAGCAAGAGGTGCCCATAGGAGTAGCCATATGCTTGGCATTGTCCATTCCAAACTTCTTGAGCAGCTCCTTGCAATACTTGGATTGGCTTATGAATGTTCCTTCTCTTGTTTGCTTGATTTGGAGACCAAGGAAGAAGTTGAGTTCACCCATCATAGACATCTCAAACTCACTTTGCATAATATTTGAAAATTCTTTACAAAGAGAGTTGTTAGTAGCTCCAAATATAATGTCATCAACATAGATTTGAACTAGAAGTATGTCATGCATTTTATGTTTTATGAAAAGGGTTGTGTCAACTTTGCCTCTAGAAAATCCTTTTTCTAAAAGAAATTTGCTCAACCTTTCATACCAAGCTCTAGGAGCTTGTTTCAAGCTATACAAGGCCTTTTTCAGTTTAAAAACATGGTTGGGCAATTCAAAATCTTCAAAACCAGGAGATTGTTCCACATACACCTCTTCTTGTATAAAACCATTTAAAAAAGCACTTTTGACATCCATTTGATAGAGTTTGAAATCCATGATGCAAGCATATGCAAGTAACATTCTAATGGCCTCTAACCTAGCTACGGGAGCATAAGTTTCTTCATAGTCTATGCCTTCTTCTTGATTATATCCCTTAGCTACAAACCTAACTTTATTTCTTATTATTAAATCCGTTTCATCAAGTTTGTTCCTAAAGACCCATTTGGTGCCAATTATTGGATGATCATTGGGCCGTGGAACTAAGTCCCAAACTTGATTTCTCTCAAATTGGTTTAGTTCTTCTTGCATGGCCAAGATCTAATGCTCATCATTAATGGCCTCATTTATGTCTTTAGGTTCAACTTGAGAGACAAAGGCTAGGTGATTACATGCATCTCTGAGTGAGTTTCGAGTAATTACCCCTTTTGATACATCACTTATCACCTTGTCAAGAGGATGATATCTTGAAGTCCTCCATTCCTTGGGTAGATTCATAATTTCTGAATCTTCTTGCTTTTTGGATTCTTTCTCTTGATTTTCCAAGTGTGTTTTTGCCAAGATTTCTGCAACATCATCAATAAGCTCATTTCTCGGCTCATTTGGGTTAGTTTCATCAAATGCAACATGTATGGACTCTTCTATGGTCATAGTTCGTTTATTATAGACTCTAAAGGCCTTACTATGAATAGAATAACCAATGAATATTCCCTCATCAGATTTTGCATCAAACTTCCCCAAGTTATCTTTTCCATTATTCAAAACAAAGCATTTACATCCAAAGACATGAAAATGTGACACATTGGGTTTCATTCCTTTGTACAATTCATATGGAGTTTTCTTTAAAATTGGCCTTATTAGGGCTCTATTCATAACATAACACGCGGTATTGACCGCATAGGCCCAAAAATACTTAGGAAGATTGGCCTCATTGAGCATAGTTCTTGCCATTTCCTCTAAAGATCGATTTTTCCTTTCTACAACACCATTTTGTTGTGGTGTCCTAGGGGCAGAAAAATTGTGCTCAATGCCATGTTCATCACAAAAAGTTTCAAATTCATGATTTTCAAATTCACCACCATGGTCACTTCTTATGGATGCAATACAAAAACCTTTTTCATTTTGGATAACTTTGTCAAGTTTTCTAAATGATTGAAAAGCATCATTTTGTGGGCCAAGAATAATGTCCATGTAAACCTAGAAAAATCATCCACAATCACTAATGCATAGTAATTTCCACCAAAGCTCATAGTTCTAGAGGGACCAAAAAGATCCATGTGCAAAAGTTGTAAAGGTCTAGAAGTTGAAACAAAGTTTTTAGCTTTAAAAGAGACCTTTACTTGTTTTCCCTTTTAACATGCATCACAAAGTTTGTCTTTTTCAAATTTGAGTTTTGGAAGACCAATTACTAGTTCTTTAGAAACTAATTTGTTTAAGTGATCCATGTGAATGTGAGCAATTCTTCTATGTCATAACCATGAATCATTTTCTTTACTAATAAAGCATTTAGCATCATTTGAGGAGATATCATCTAGACTAATCATGTATATATTATTGACTCTATGACCAACAAACTTAACTTGCCTATCATCCTTTCCCTCAATTATGCAACAAGAAGAATCAAATATAACTTTATTGCCTTTATCACACAATTGACTAATACTAAGCAAATTATGTTTAAGTCCTTCAACAAACAAAACATTATCAATAGATGATGAAGGGATCTTACTAACTTTGCCAATTCCAAGAATCTTCCCTTTGTTGTTATCACCATATGTGATATGACTATGTTTCTTGTGTGTAAGGGAGGAGAACTTGGAGCCATCACCGGTCATGTGCTTGGAGCAACCACTATCAAGATACCAACTTGAGCTCTTGGTCTTCAAGCACACCTACAACACACATTCAAGTTTTAACTTTTGGTACCCAAATTGTCTTGGGTCCTTGTGTGTTAGAATTAGGCATGGTGCCTTTAGGAGCCCAAACTCTTTTTATTCCAACCTTAGTGTTTATGTTCTTTCAACATTACAAGTTGATGCACTATGCCCTTTCTTACCACAATGAAAACATTTGACAAAGGGACTACTTGAGGTATTTGAGGAAATAAAGAAATTCTTATAAGACTTTTGATGATTGTTTGGATTAAATCCCAAGCCAGCTTTTTGAAAAATACATTTTTGTCTCCCTAACAACACATTCAAGTTTTCTCTTCCAAAAGTGAATTTTGCAAGAGTGTTGTTTAAGTCTTCAATTTCTTTTTCAAAAGCTTTACATGATGAACAAGGTAATGATATGGATGCACTATCATGTGAGGAACAAGTCATGCATAATGAATTAGCGTCTATGAGTCCTAAGGTCTCATTTTTTATTTTAAGTTCATTTATCTCCTTGGTTAAAGTAAAAACTTTCTTTGTTAATAGGGAGATTATTTTATTGGAAGAGAAAATCATTTTTGTGAGCCTCAAAGATTCATCATGCAATTCTTAAAAGGCATCTTGCAATTCATCATAAGAAGGTGAAGGTTCTAGGTTAGAGAAGGTTACCTCAGTGTCGCTTTCTTCACTTTCTTCTCCTTGAGCCATGAGGCAAAGATGGGCTTCTTCATTCTCCAAATTGTCGGAAGAGCTTAAGTCATTGTCCTCCCAAGCTATATATACTCTTCTTCCTTTCCTTTCCTTAGAAGGCCTTTTCTCAAACTTCTCCGTCTTCTTGAGATACATAAGACACTCCATTTTTATGTGTCCCGGTTTTCCACATTCATAGCATTTTGGAGGAGTAGAGGATCCTTCTCCTTTGTGATATGCTTTCTTTTGAGGAAAGGGTGGCCTTCTTTGAAATCCCTTGTTCTTTAGGAATCTTCCAAATTTTCTCGCAAGGAGACTAAGATTCTCCTCACTTAGCTCCCCACTTTCACCATCCTCTTCACCATCTTCATCATCATCTTCAATTGTAGAGGAAGTAGCTTTGAGTGCGATTCTCTTCTTCTTTTTATCATGCTCTTCATTTTGGTTGAGCTATTTAGTTCCAGCTCATGTTCTTGAAGCTTTCCAAATAAGGTGGCTAAAGACATTGTTGATAAATATCTTGATTTCGCAATCGCCGTCACTTTGGGTTGCTAATTCCTGCTTAGACATCTCAACACTTTGTTAATAAGATCCTCATTAGGAAATGTCTTTCCCAATGAGATAAGATGATTAACAATATGAATAAACCTCTTTTGCATATCTTGAATACTCTCACCTTGGTTCATTCTAAATAATTCATATTCATGAGTAAGAGTGTTTATTCAAGATCGTTTTACCTCACTAGTACCTTCATGAGTTACTGGTAGAGTATCCCACATTTCTTTTGCGGTTTTACAATTTGACACCCTAAAGAATTCATCATACCCCAAAGATGTGGTGATGATGTTCTTAACTCTCAAGTTGTATTGAACCTTCTTTTTATCATCATCGGTCCATTCATTTCTAGGTGTATTAATTTTCACACCATCTTTAGTTTGTGTTGGGACAAAAGCACCATTTTCAACGGCGTCCCACACATCTAAGTCAATAGCTTCAATAAAAATTTTCATCCTTTCTTTCCAATAGGCATAACCATCCCCATTGAAATAAGGAGGTCTATTTATAGAAGAACCTTCATTTGAAAAACCATTTGAAGCCATTACTTCTCTTGAAGCTGCTAAGCTCTTTATACAAGAGTCTAGCTCTGATACCACTTGTTACCAAGTGGCCTCAATACTCAAGAGTGGGAGTGAATTGAGTATGAAAACTAAGTTTGCAAATCTTTCACAAATCGTTTGATAACTTATTTTTGTTGAAGCTATTGAATGATTAGAAATAATTGGAAGGACGAGATAAACACTTTTACTTATAATAGAAATAGTCTATGGAGACAAGATATCAAGAAAATCAATAAAACAGTATACAAAATAAACAGGGGAGGGTTTAGAGATAACAAACACAGTCATTTATCCTGGTTCGATCACCAATCCACTTGTGATCTACGTCTAGTCCCCAAGCAACAACTTGAGATTTTTCACTATATCTTCAAGCTTCAATGGGTGCTTGACAACCACTACAACCTTGATCACTCAACCCTTTTGGGATACCTCACCCTTGGAGCTTGAGTCTCTTCAACTAAGGGATACCTCACCCTTTACACTTTTGGAGGGATGCCTCACCCTCTTTACAAAGCAATAATGATAGATAGAATGAAGCTCTCAATAGAGCAGATGAATACAAATTGAAGCTCTAATATGCTCTTAAAGATTTTTCACGTTTTTGATAGAAAACAGAGCAAGAAAATGATTTGAGGATTGATTCACATTTGGACGTATTAGTAATCAGTTTTTGGTTCAAGGTCAACCTCAAATAAAGACCCAACTTTGGTATTTATAAGTTTCTTATTTAATAGAGCCATTGGGGTTTTCTGGGCACGCATTAAATGCATTAAATATAGCCATTGGACGTTGTCAGGATTCTTGTAATCGATTACTCAGCTCAGGTAATCGATTACATATGTTGTTCCAACGTGTTCTTGACTTTCTGGGCTCTGTGTAATCGATTACATTCCTGATGTAATCGATCACATGGCTTCTGACTTGTGTGTAATCGATTACAATATCTGTGTAATCGATTACATGACTTCTGACTTACTGTGTAATCGATTACATTCTTGGTGTAATCGATTACATGACTTCTGACTTGTTGTGTAATCGATTACAATATCCATGTAATCGATTACATGGCTTCTGACTTGTGTGTAATCGATTACATGACTCTTTGAACGTGTTCATGCTTTTCTGGGCTTGATGTAATCGATTACATATATTATGTAATCGATTACATGGCCTCTGACTTGCTTGTAATCGATTACATTGCTCATGTAATCGATTACATGCCTTCTGTTTGCTGTGTAATCGATTACAAACATCGTATAATCGATTACATTGGCCATTGAACACATTTTTCAAGTCCAATAAAGCTTGTAAGTCATTTCTAGCACCTTGAGACAATTGTTTAAACATGAATCTTTTTAAGAGTGTTAGTTTTAAGATTGAAACACAAGTTTTCTTGAAAGCCATGTTTATCTTTGAAATTTTCCATTTATTTTGAAATCATATATTGAAAAATCATTTGAGAAATCTTGAGAGCATTTAACATTAGTGTCCTAAGTCTTATAACTAAATAAACCTTCTTGTCTTCTTTCTTTGATCTTGATTTTTCCTTTTGCGCTTGATCTTCACTATTGCACTTGATCTTCACTTTTGTCTTTGTTATCATCAAAAACCATTTGACATGCCTTAGAGACATACGCATTCACAGAATTTCTTCTGGAAAGTGAACAAAGAAACAATGTTATTTTTTTTAAAAACTTTCTAGTTAACTTTTCTCTAAATTTTGAGATTTAAGTGTCGTACATTTTCCAACTCCCTTGTCTATCAAAAATGTAAATGGATATGTTGGTAATAATTTTTACATAACATTTATGTGGAGATATTCTTATATGTACACAAATATAACACATTATATTTACACACAAGAAATAAAAAGTTAAAGAGAGAAGAAAAATAGGTCCCACTAAACCCACTCATAACAAAAGATCATATTCTCTCTCAAACTTTTTATTTCTTGTGTGTAAATCTAATGTGTTACATTTATGTGCATGCAATAATATCTCTATTTGTGTGTAGACATTTTCCCTCCATTTCTCCTTTGTCTCTTCTTCGTTCTCTCACCAGAAAGTGACTCCCTCTCCAACAAGAGTTTCCGCCACCGCTTCTTCAACCACAAGTCATCACCGCTTCCTCACTTCAACTTTTTCTCCCACTCTCACTAGGCAACGACTTCCTCTCCTTCACCCTTGGCTCCCACCTTCCCCAACCCATAACCCTCCACATGGAGACAACGACCATGCATTCCCATGCACCACAACACCATGTATTCCCATGAACCCTCAGCTCCCTTCAAATGCTAGGCCGAATACCCTTTATCTTCAAATGCTAGGTCGTTTCAATCATCTCTTCCTCGGATCTCTTTGCCATGGGACGGTGGAGCTGTGGATATAGGTGCAGATGGTGGTAGCCATTCTCTCTTTGCAAACGTGCATGAATGGGACGAGATGTTCACGTATGCATTCAGAAGAACTCATACCTATGATATATTATTTTTGTTTTTTTATTTAAATATTATATTTGTTTATTTATTTATAACATGTATATGTATAGGTATACATGTATGCATATGGTTTATATTTTGAATGTATATATTGTTCATATTATGTTTATGTATATATGTGAATGCATGTTTAGATGCATGATATACTTCTATTTATTGGTGTTTGTGTGGTATGATAGATATTATGGTATAGGATTTGAGTAATATTGATACATTGTATAGGACTAATACTACTTAATTATTAAAATAATAATATTATAATAATGATATGATAGTAATTAAATCATTAAACTTTAAATTTTTAAGTAAAAAATTTGTTAGATTATTTAATTTAATAATTAATTTATTCAATGGTAGTAATTAATAAAAAATAAAAAATTAAAACATGAAATAAAAGAAAGAGAAAACTTGAACTATATAAATGTAAAATTAATAACTTAAAATTATTAAAAGAATGTATAATTATAATTTTTATGAAGTTATATAATATTAATTTGAAAAGTGAAAAAAATGTGCAACCAACTTGTCTTGTTACTCGATCTATCCTTAATCAAATAATTAAGTAAATGAGTACAAAATTATAACAATGTACAATCTACTATCAAACATATGATGTATATATGCATGGGTCGGGGACATAATGTAGTAGAACAAATCTTACATACGAATGATGGCTTCAAACTTAAAGGGATGATGAATATATAAGAGACATTGATTACAGAGTTGCAAATTGCGTAAACTGAAGACTTAAATTATTTCATCAATTTTATAATTACATTTGTATATAGTGATATGTTATTGTTATTAACATTTTTTTGCATGCATGTCGTGTTTGAATTTTGAAATAATGCTCTACCTAGGAGGTTCTAAACCTTAAGTTAAATGACATTAGTTTTGAATTGATAAAATTAAGTAACTTTGAGTAGTTCGAGATTTGACAACTCAAGTAACTTATCTTTCGTCATCCATTGATTATGAGGATGATGACTCTAGCGATAAAATTATCAAGTGGTCACTGTGATAAAGAGTTTGACTAGTGATACGAGTTCACCTCTTATGATGATGATGAGGAGATTAGGTAAGGTGATGTAACAAAAGGAAGAAGACAAACATTGTAGAATAGAAAAATAAATTTGCACGTGTTTGTGAAGTAAATTTTCTAACAAAAAGAAATTGCATGGCAGAATAATTGGGGAATAAGACAAAATCGAAAGCACATGAAATTTATATAAAAAATGATTTTAGCAATGATATTGATATTATACAAGTGTCTCGTGGAGAAGAAACACTTGATAATATTGTGAGCTCAACTTTGTTTGGATTGTGGAAGTTGAATAGGTCGTGCCTAGACTATTGCCCTTGCTTGTGACACGGGAAGTGTCGCGACCATGATCGGGGCAGGAACGGCGAAAAAATAAAATAGATGTTAAGAAAAAGAAATGGAGTAGTCACCAATTTTATTTTTTCTATTAGGAAAAATTAGAAAACCTAAAAAAAATAGTATGCGTTCAAAGATTTAGATTCAGGAGTCTAATTATGCATGGAGAAGGGTGGAGACTTAACCCCACAACACTCTTAATACATCCACCTTACTACTGTTACCTTAAATTAGTTGTGTAAATTTTGATAACTATTAAAAATATTTATTTTACCTCTTTTGTTAAACGATAAACTAAATAGACAAATAAATTAGGAAAATTTAATTTTGACTTGACAAAATAATGATTCTGCTCCTATGTATCCTCATATGTGATGATGAATTCAGAGTCACATTGTTCTTTAAAAAAATAATTGTGGGTTAGCTGTTTTAAATTTTGAAAAGATTTTTGTTTTAAAAATTCATTTGATTTTTTTCTTTCTATGTTTAGAAAAAAAAACTCCAACCATCAAGTTATCATAACTTAGATGATACTAAAAAGTTACAGCATTAATAAGTTGTCATAACTCAACTAATCCTATTTTATTTTTCTTAACAAACTTCAATTATTCTATATTAAAAAAAATAAACTTAACCCAAATTATTTGACTAATTTATTATGTTAATATTCTTTTGTTTTTCTCATTTCCTTTTTAATGGCTCATCTGAATTCTTCGTAATATTTCTCTTTTTTTTAATAGATTTTTTTTTTAAAATCAGCAAGTCATTTAAAAAAAATAAAGCAAAACAAACAAATAAAAAAAAACTTTTAGTCTCTACAATAGAAACAACGAAATGGAGGGAAGGGGGAGAGTTACGATGGAGCACAAATGGCAAGGGTGAAGCTCGTAGTGGAGGACGGCCTGGACGGCGACACCTGGTGCGGCTATTCATGGTGGCGCGCGGCTGAGATGGCGCGGTGGCTGATGCGAGGCTGAGATGGCCGGATCTAGTTTAGAAGACGGTGGTGACCGGTGCTGCTATGGATTTTCGTTCACGGTGGTTGCGGGTTGGTGTCTTGGCCGAGAACGACGCACGATTGCTGGTGGATTGTAGATCTGACGAGCACGGTGGCTTGGGGCTCAAACTAAGTGGTGGAGCAGAGGCGTTTCTTCATGAATCAGGTGCGCGATGGTTCTGATGAAGCTCCAATTGTTCAGATCGGTGAGGGAAGAAGCAAGGTAGAGTGTGGGTCGCAGTTTTGGATGGATCTGCTCATGGCTATTGTGCGGTCTGAGTGGCTGGTTAGGGAGGTCGTGAGGAAAGAGGTGTGAACGGAGAGCGGGTACGAGGTTGTTTAGTTTCGTGGGTGGCTTGGTTGGAAGTTGAAGATGGTGGAGTGGTTTTGGAAGATGGTGATTATGGTGTGTGGGTGGTGATGGAAGAGGCAAAAGTAGGATGTTGTGGTAGTTGGGGTGAAGCCTGGTGGAGGTTTGTTGCCTTTGGAGTTTTGAAGAAGGTAATGGTGGGTGAAGGTGGAGGATTTTTCTTTCTATCCTCCTTAAAATCAATCCTTCTGAAAATTGTTGAGGCTTTTTTTTTGTTCTGTGTTCTATTTTTTTTTATAGATCAGGAAAGAAAAAGCTAAAACATCAAATGTGAACATAAAGGAGAAATTGTGCAGCATTGGGTGGCTTATTACAGGTGTAGCTCAGTTTCCTTTTTCATGAATTTTCTTTGGGTTTGTGACTGTTTCCAAGTTCTCATGTCTGCAAACTTCCCATTTTTGTGCCTCCCTCTTTGGGCTGGAGGATTGAGTTTGCAGAGGGTTGCCAAGCATATACGTAATAAGCTGCAAGAATCTTTTTATTCTGTTGTTCATTTTTTTTTACTGAAATTAATTTTTTCCTTTTATTTATTTAAATAAAATAGATAAAGTGAGAAAATAAATGGAATGATTAGAGAGTTTGGTGAAGAATGTAGACAATTATTAATATTTTATTTTTTTATTTTTTATTTTTTTATTTTCTATTTTTTTATTTCCATTTTTTTTTAAAATTTGGACAAAATTGAGTGTTCATAGGAAGCATATATTTTCTTGCATTCATCTATCGAGTTTTGGAGTATAGTTGAGAAAAAAATTAATTTTAGGGGCACTTGGATAAAGTAGAAATTAGGGATTTGATAATGATTGTGATAACAAGAAGAATATATTTACTTTTCTTATTACTTGTAATATAATATGAACTCAAGGAAAGACTATCCATATTTAATTAATGAATTTAGGAATTGGGAGCGTAAATATATGGAAAGGTAAAATTTCTTTTGAACTTTAATGAATTGCTCTCGCATGTGTTTAAAGTTTTTTTTATTGAATCTTTCCTGCTAAGCTATGATAGGAATCTTGGCAACAATTCGGGAAGTATAACTTTTTTCTAAGCAATGTTCTTTATGAAACACATCAATTATCATCATTGTCTTCAATAGTTAAAGATTCAAATTTTCTAAGCATGCTTGCACTTTTTCTTATGCATGATAATGACAAGATCCTACAGAGGTCAACTTATATGCCTTATCCAATCTAGAGACCCCTTTGGGTTGGAGAAGCTATATGGTCTCATGATTGGAGAAGGTATATGAGTTGACTTCTGTAAGATTTGGCTATCATTGAGTGTATGGAAGAAGAGTATAAAAAAGTTAAGAAAATTCGAATCTTTAATAGTTGAAGACAATGATGATGATGATAGATATATTTCACAACGAACATTACATAAAGAAAATGACGCTTCTCGAATTGTAGTGAGATTGATATCCCAGTTCACTAAGAGAGAAACCAACACAAGAGTCTTTCAAGCACGAGCACAATTGATTCAAGGGCTCAAAAGAAATTTGGTTTTTTTAAATACAGACACTCCTAGTTTTTAAACTGATTCGTTACTTATGGATAATCTTTCCTTGAGCTTATATTGTATTATAGGTAATAAGAAAAGTAAATACGCCCACATGTCACCATCATTACTCTCTAAACCCTAATTTGAAAATTTGTTCAAATTCTCTTGAGATTAAATTTTTTGTGCTACTCTTTAAAAATCGTTAGACGATTGTAAGTAGACACGCTTTCTGTGCCACCTAGAAAGACAATGGTCTTAGGACTGCCCTCTTAACTACCCTAATCCCAATAATGTTGAGCATGCAATTTTATTAGGTTATTCTTCTCCATGATACTCTTGTGCAATGTAATTATCATTGGTGACATCATTCTTTTTAAAAAATTTCATTTGTTTTCAATTTCCTTCTTATTTCTTGACTTCTCCTCAACAAAGCTTCTTTTTTTTTTTCTAGAAAAATTATTTCATAAAATCATATTAAATTATTATTATAATCCATAATATTTTTCTCCTTTCTTTTCTTCATCTCTTTACCTAGTTTTTTTCCCCATCATCATAAGATGTAGAGCCATTTTTACTATGCAATCTTTTGATTATATCAATTACCTAAAAATGTTATTGTTGGAGTCATCATCCTCATTATTTGTGGAAGATGAAAAATGAGTAGAGCAGTTAAATCTCAAACTGTTCAGAGTCACATATATAGTGATTCTGGCAGATTGTCCTTCGAAAAATGTCTGCATAGTTCCCATGATTTCTAACTACTTTATCCTTATCATTTAGTTTCAGGTGGATTTATCCACTAGTATTTTTTGACATATTTTGGTTTTCGGCCAACTTTTTTTCCACTGACATCTATCTATCGAAAAACTCATCAAAAGTTTCAATTTTCGATGAATTTTCAATAATTTCTGACGAATTTGGTCAATGGTAATTTAGGAATTTCTAGCAGTGAAAAATAAGAATTTTTTATAATAAATAATTTTTTTTGTCTTATATGATAAAATATTTTTCAACTAATTTTCATTTCAATCTAGTATTTTCTCCAAGTATTCTGATTTGATTGATTTTAACAAATAAATATATGTATCACCCTTTTAATGTCAAATTCAATATTTTCTATTAATAATAATGTTACAAGTTGCTTCAAAAAAAAATTGTTACAAGTTACAAAGTAATGTTTTAGGGTATGAAGGTTAAAGGTTAATAGTTTTGTCTATATAAAGACAAAATAATATATTATTATATAGAAAAGTATAACACTTTTCCAATACATAAATAACTAAATATTATTTTAATTCAAAAGTATTTAAGATAATCTTTTGTATGGAGCAATTATCAATATGATATTTAGATTTTACTTTAAATAACTTAACAAAATTGGCCTAGTGATTAAGGAGCTATGTTCACCACCTTAACTACTCAATTTCAAACTTTATGTTAATACTTAGCTGAATAAATTAATTCTTTTAAATACAACAGATTGATATGAGGAGGGCACCCTTATGATAGTCTAAATATGAATTTAGTCTTGATTTCAGTCTTGATTGATATGATGATACTCCTACCATTCAACCAGAAGAAGAATTTACTTTGAAAAATTGTGTGGAACCTGCGACTTTCGCGTTATTACACCAAATAAGCTAATAAGCCAATTGGCAAAGATTATTTGTTCATCATCTATTACAACTCATATGTCCATCCAAACTATTCTCCAAAGATTAATTAGTTTTTCTTAAGTGTTACAGACTTTAAATTACTCCAATTAATCCTATTACTGATTACTCGTCTCTGTGAAGAAGTTTGCATCTTCGTTTCTTTTCTTTTCTATGCACGATGGTGATTCCATGGATAAGAATATAATCGAAACGGGCTAAAATGATCATACCATTCCTAATCTACAATTAGTAGATTTCGAAATAGAATGACTCAAGTCATTCTATTGTTTAGTATATAGAATCAAAGCGTAATGGAATGAAAGTTTATTTATATATCATAAATACTCTTCATGAGAGAAATAAAAAAGGTTAACTTTTCTCATGTATACTGTTCAAATTTAATTTTGTTTATAACTTGATAACAAAAATGTCTTTAAAAAATAACAAACATTTATTTATGAGGAAAAATTGAAATGTGTAAATTTTCTAAGATAAGACACGAACAGTATTGGCCTAAGAGACAAGTCCGGAAGGCCCTCAAAGCTCCTACACTCTTCCGAGCTTTGAGCTTGGGGTTTATGAGTTGTACTAGCGTAAACAGGTGCCAACCCACCATTTCTAGCCTAAGAACCCTTTTCCCAGCCTAGAACATCTCGACCCGGATTCCACAAGCAACGTCGCAGGCCAACTTAGAAAGCTCATCACTGAGCTAAAAAGGACGGGAGTAGTTATATCTTTTTTTTTATAAACAAAGGAGCAAAAGCTCAAACAACAAACTAAGAAGCAACAACACGCTAAAACAAAGCTAAACCATTATCAATAGCAATGGTTAACTAAAGAAAATTTGAAAGAAAATTAAAAAAGTGAATACTAGAGGGGAGTTGATGCCCTCTTCTAACAAGAATATCCGCACAACTATTGGCCTCCCGATATGAATGACAAATCTTAATATGCCACTCTTTCTTGAGAAAATCTTGAACTCTTTGAGAGAGAACGTAGCACGGGTGCTAAGGTTGACAACCACTCTCTAGTAGTTGGACGACATAACAAGAATCCGCCTCCAAAATAACCTTTCGAAATCCAAGTTCAAAAGTTGTCTTCAAACCAAGATAAAGGCCCTAAAGTTTCACCATTATTATAGAACAGTTACCCAAGTTGGCAGCAAAGGCTCCAAGAAACCCCCTGGTCATTTCGGAGAACACCACCACAACTCGTAGAGGAAGAGCCAGAAAAAAATGATCCATCAACATTGATCTTGGTCTATCTTTCGGGAGGAGGATTTCAAGATATATCAATCATCCTATAATTAGCCACAAACCGTTTAGCCCCATGAGAGGCACTCAGAGCATTACTATAATCCGTTATGACCCCAATAATTTGCTTAAGAAGACTACCAGCACTAAGGTCCACTTCTTGAAAGATATAATTATTTCTCCTATACCAAATAAGAAAGCAATCAGTAGCATAAACCAAACCCCATCTCGTAGACGCCAAGCCCAAGTGCTGAGATAAACTCAAAACCACCTAATCACAAAGAGATACGTTAAAGAAGCTAGAATGGTGCTCAGGAAGAAGAAGTTTCTGCCAACAAGTTTTAACAGTAATACAAACCCTCAAAGCATGCAACATAGTCTCGTTACTATCTCTGTAGAGAGGACAACAAGAATTATCAGTGAGATGTCTTCTGAACTTGTTCCCATTTGTCAAAATAGCATCATTTGCAACTAACCAAATCAAGGTACGAAGCCTTTGTGAGGCATCTAAACTCTAAACATTTTTGAAGGTAGGATCCATCGAAAGTGCTCCTTAATTCGAGCAAATCTCATAGGCTGACCAGACAGTAAAACTACCAATAGAATTCCCCATCCAAGCAACCGTATCAGCAACATCAGAAGCACTAGGAACATGCAAAGTGACAATAATATCAACAAAATCAGAAGGTAAGACTTGGGATAGTTTCTGGATATTCCAAGAACCATGGTGATCAACAAAACTAGCAACCACATCATCTTTATCAAGAAAAACTTCAGGCACAGTAGCAAAGTCTATCAGTCTATGCACACTCGAGATCCAGTGGTCTGTCCAAAACCTAGCTATGTTGCCATTACCCACACGCCAAACTAGGTTATTAAAATTTTTTTTCCAAGCCATGCAAATACCTCGCCATGAGTTAGACATAGAAAGACGAGAATGCATAGAAGGAATAAAGCTATCAGAGCATCCATATTTAGCTTTGAGCATACGAACCCAAAGGGCATCTGGTTTATGAATTATATTCCAACAAAGCTTCATAAGAAAAGCAATATTCAAATGCCGAGCTTTACGGAAGCCAAGACCTCCCAAACTCTTAGGCTTGCAAATATCATCCTAAGAGACAAGATGAACTCTTCTTTACTCACTAGATGATCCCCAAATAAAATTCTTACAGGCTTTATCCACTTGATTACACACTTTGATAGGCAAATAAAGTCGACTGCATAACATAAGAAGGAATGGTTGCTAACGCAGATTGGGCAAGAGTAACGCACCCTGTTATAGACAAAGTTCTAGCTTTCCAGCCATTCAACTTACTCGAAACACGGTCAAGCAGATAACCATAATCCCTAGCGCTTTGCCTCTTATGTAAAAGAGGAATTCCAAGGAATCGACCTAAATCAGAAGTAAGATGAAACCCTAGTGCCGCGCTCAGCTCCTCACGTCTCCCATGATTAACATTTTTAGAGAAATAAACACAAGACTTTTTACTATTCACTTTCTAACCCGAACTATCACAAAAAAGATCCAAAATACCTTTTATAACCTAGACTTGGCCAGAGGAAGCATTAACAAATAGGACCAAATCATCCCGTAATCAGCTCCCAAAGGCCATGCTCTACAGCTAGAGAAATCAAATGGGACAACCTTTCAATACAAAGAATAAATAAATAGGGAGATAAATGGTCACCTTGCCTAATACCATGAGACGGGGAAAATGTCGTAGTATATTCACCATTCCAAAGAAGATTCATCGAATGAGATGAGATACACCACCAAATAACATGAATGAGAGCAGGAGGAAAACCCACATCTTCTAAAGTGTCTTTGACAAAATCCCATTTAATCCGGTCAGAGGTTTTTTAGAGATCAATCTTCAGGGCCGTGAAACCTTTATCACCCGTTTTAGTTTTCATAGAATGAACCACCTCCTGGGCAATAAGGATATTATTAGAACTCTGGCGACCCGAAACAAAACTACATTGAGTTGGGGCCACCAATTTATTCATCACCCCTTTGAACCTGGTAGCAATAATTTTTGTGACCAATTTATAACAAACATTGCACAAACTAATAGGATAAACTATTTAAAAGTCTCAGGCCTGTCTATTTTAGGGATCAAAGAAATCAGAGTACCATTAGCATCCTTTAAAAGGTGAGGCTCATAAAACAACTGCTTTATCCAAGCAATAAGAGAAGAACTGATAACCTCCTACTGAGACTGAAAAAAAAATAGCATGCAAACCATCAGGCCCAGGAGCCTTAAGACCCCCCATAGAGAATAAAGCTCTTTTAACCTCCATATCAGAAACAGGACTCTCAAGGCTAGACAACTTAGAAGTAGAAAGAGCAGGAAAAGCCCCAGAGATAATAAACTTCGAGTATCCACCTTTATCATTGTAAAGATTGGAGTAAAACTTAACTCCAAGCCTCTTAAGGGACTCCAAATCATCAACCCAAAGACCATTATTATCATAACGCGCCATAATACAATTTCGTCTTCTATGAGCCATAGCAAGCCCATGAAAATAACTATTATTTTTGTCACCCGGAGAGATCCATTTACATCTTGAACGCTGTTTCCAAAGAACTTCCTCCTGAATTAAGACCCCTTCATATTTCTTCCAAAGTTTAGATTGAAGATCCTCAAGAAAAACATTAGGACGAGAGGAAAATTTAAGAGAGATTCTTTCCAATCTATGAAGTAACTAATTTTTCCTTCGAAAAATATCCCCAAACACCTCTTTATTCTATTTTTTGACATCTTCTGTAAAAGCATTAATATTTAACAACAAGTTTTCCTCTTTCCAACTATTCTTCATAAGACCAGCAAACTTCTCATGCAAAAGCCAAGAAGCCAAAAAACGGAAAGGCTTTTGAGAAAAATTAGAAGAGGATACTGAATCAAACCTGAGTAAAATAGGAACATGATCCGATTTAAGCTTAGGAAGATGTTGCACCGTCGCATTCACATACCGATTCAACCAATCCACATGAGCAAGAACACGATCCAACCTTTTCCTAATGATACCCCTCTGCCAGGTGAAATCTTAACCAACATAACCAATATCAAAGAGACCATAATTAAGCAGGAAGGCCTTAAAACGATGAGTATCTAATGAGCTA
This sequence comes from Ormosia semicastrata, assembly GCA_029884595.1. NCBI lineage: Eukaryota > Viridiplantae > Streptophyta > Magnoliopsida > Fabales > Fabaceae > Ormosia > Ormosia semicastrata. The sequence goes on from JAQQTO010000029.1 coordinate 3,342,797, forward strand.
GAAGAACTAACAAGCTCAATAGTAGAGTTAAAGTCTCCACCCATACACCAAAGGCCCTGAACAGTCCCTGTAATTCTATCCAAAGAATCCCAAAGCTCTTTCCTAGGTCCAAGATGAGGACTCCCATAGACCACAGTGAAAAAAGAAGCCTCCCCATTCTGATAAGAAAACATCAAGTGAACATACTGACGATGAGAATCCAAGATGTGAATGTCCCACAAGTCTTTCCTCCACAGACACCAAATCCCATCAGAATGACCAATAGCTTCCACTAAGAAAACACCATCAAAACCCATATGATCAATAATCCTTTGATCCCTTTCTCCACTGACATGAGTTTCCAAAAGAAAGATCAAAGAACACTGATAATGAGCCAAAAAATCCTGTAAGAGGTTAACAAAACCTTTACTGCCCACTCCTCTATAATTTCAAAGGAGAATATTCATTATAAACAAAGCAAGAAGAGAAAAAAGGCTAAAAAAGCCAATCATGCAGAGGCTTGAGAGCCTCCAACTCCAGCCAAAGTGGCTACTGCATGCAACCCAGGAGCTGTATTAACACCTAAAACTGCATCCACGTCACAAGTGTCACCAGAGAATGGAGGATAGGAGTAGTTATATCTAACCCAAGATCCCCTACCCATAATCCAGAATGTTCCCCTTAATTGAATAGGACACATGGCAACTCCTAATACGACATCACCATAATAGATTTCCCCTCCAAAACCCCATAGTATGGCAAACATGAAAGAGGAACTCTTGCCATCCTTACGAGTTCACCTATAAAAGGTGATGATCTCATCAATCTGAGTGAGTTCACCTTTTAGCCATATACACATTGTTTAACTACCACTACGTCAAGTTTACCTAAGTTTGTTGGCCCCCAAGTAGTGATGGACCTTGGTGAAGAGGCTGAGGTAAATATATTTTTTGGGTATCCACAATATAAAGATTTTTGAGGTGTCTGAATCTTCTTACAAGAACTTCAAGAATCAATTCTTTAAAGTCTCGGTTGAAGCGGGGGCTCTACTTTGTTTCCTTAATGAGCATTGGTTTCCTAAGTTCCTTTTCAAGTGGAAGGTGGACAAGTGGAAGACCCCTGAGGTAGATTTGTGGGAGTTTAGTGATTAGGACTGAGTGAATGTTTGAGGTTATTAAGCCTGGAACCATTGTAGTGCTAAGATATTGTTAAGGTTCTCAAGAGTGCTTGGATAAATTTTTTTGTGAGTGTTTCTATCTCTTTATCCCCTTTCCTTGTGTTTATTCTTCCATTAACTATTTTATTGTTCTTGTCTCTTTGATGTAGGTGAAAACATTAATGTGAAAATGTCAAACCCAGCTCCTGTTTTTGATCTTGACGTGCTTCGCCGTCAGAAGAATCAAAAGAAGAAAAAAACTACAACTGGGAGGAGACCGATTGTTATTCAAGAAGAATCAATGCAGGTCAGCAATCAACCCAGCACAGGTTCTAGAGCTTCCTCTAAGAGACCTCAGCTTGAGGAGGCCCAACCGAGATTCAGGTCAGATTCTCAGTGTCAAGATTCACCGCAATCGCTTAGCCCTCCTTTAGTGCTAACTGGTAAAGTCCGTCTTCCCGTACAATCTCCTTTGGCCGTCACTTTGGGTAGTACACTTCCTCAGGGAGGTAAGAACCCTGATCCCATCCTTCCTGATCTAATGTTAACTGCTGCCAAGTGTGTGTTGAAAGATTTTAAGGGTAACACAAGAACTATTCCACGGTCTTTGTGGGGTAGTCGGTGGGGTCATCAAGTCTATATTGATTCCAACCTCATCTTGAAAGCTGACAAGGAGAGATTTGACAAGATCGGCCTGCTGTCAATACTAAGGAATTTGGAGGTTCACCCTTTAACATTCAGTATGCTTCGGTACTCTGAGCAGGAAATCTGCAATATGGCATCCCGCCTTTCCAGTTTAGAAGGAGGTTACCAGGAAAAATTGTCTCAACAAAAGAAAGAGCATGAGGTAGAGATTGTTACGTATTAAGACTGGGTTGCTAAGCTGGAAGGATAGCTAAGTGCTACCAAATCTAAAGTGGATAATCTGCAATCACTGGGAGACTGGGTGAAAACCCTTTCTGATGAGCTGAAGAAGGTTGAGGATAAGCTGGTGTCCTATGAAAAAGCCAAGCAGGAAGCGGAGCAAAAGGTTGACACTGAGAAGATGAAAATGTGGATCATGAGGTTATTCACCAGGCTGAGGTAGAGTACTGGGAAACTGGAAAGTCACAACTGGTTGACAATTTAGAGAGGCAATTTGAGGCTGGTTATGGCCGGGTTCTTCAACATGTGAAAAAATGGTATCTTGAGGATGAGGTTGACTGTGTTGGGCCATGGTGAGTTGAAGAGGATGGGTGTGCTTGTGAACACTGATGTAAAAGCAGGAAATGACGAGGATGGGTAGGACAAGGATAGGACTTTAGATGAGCAAGTTAAGGAGGGACCAGTTGTGGACCATGATCAACCTGTTGGTAGCATTTGAAGCCAGAGGCATGCCCCTGAGTATGTTTGTAGGTTGTTTGCTATTTTCTAGTTTTGGTTTTTCCTTGCTACTATTAATAGGCCATTAATTCCTTCTTTCAATTTAATTTCGAACAAAACTTGGGTCCAACTTTTGGTTCCAATCTTTGTCTCCAACTCCATTTAATCTCCATCCATTTGTTACTTTCAACCCTATTTAATTGAGTTAATGGACACATGGAGGGAGATTAAATGGGATTGGAGGCAAAGGTTAGAGTCAAAGGTTAGAGCTAAGTTTTGTTCTTTAATTTCGATGCTTACTGTTAGGACTGACTAATAAGAGATGAAGAATTTATTACCTACTTTTTCCTTTGTTATAAATTTGCTAGTAAGGGATGGGTATTTCTCTGAGGAGAGAGTATGAAGTTGTTCTCCCTTGTATCTTTTCTTTTTTGTGCTCTCTTGTGTGTTTGTGAGACTACTTTTCTTGTATATAAAAAATTTTCTTTGTAAGGCTACTCCCTCGTATCTTTCTTGTTTATTAAGTTATTCTCTTTGTGAAATCTTTCTTGTTAATGAGCATAGGTAGAGATGTGATTTGATATCTAGTTTCGTCGCCCATCAATATTCTTATGTGATTAGGAATGGTTTTCATGGTATTCTAAGTGTGCTGGCTTTTTAATGTCAAGCTTATTGAATGAGATTGTGCTGCTACTGAGTTTGAGGGGAACGTTGGGGTTTGTGCTCTATCATGATAATTTATGAACAAAGTTTGAGACAATTTTGGCATCTATTTGAAACGGTTGGTATACTGGTGTTCGTTGGAGGAGTTGATTTGGTGACTAATGGGACCATATGGGCTTCTCCTGAAGGAGTTTATCTGGTGACTGATGAGACCGTACAGTCTTCCGGTGAAGGAGATGATCTGGTGACTAATGGGACTGTACAGATTTCTAACGAAGGCCTTTATGCCAGAATTTGAGATGTATCTCATATTTCTTTGTAATAAAAAGATGCTTGTAATGAGATATATACAAGCTTCAAATCCTTCTTTTTCTTATGTTCTTCTTTCTCTTCAATTTTTTTAATTATTTTTCTTGTATTCCTAACATTTGAGTGAATTGTGGGCTCTGATTTCTTGGGTGAATGCCAAACATTGATTAGTGTGCTTTCCAGTTATCTCGGTGAATACCTGGTATTGAATAGTGCACTTCTAGTTAGCTAGGTGAATACTTGGCATTGAATAGTGTACTTTGCGGTTATCTAGGTGAATACCCAGCATTGAGTAGTGCAATCTTGATTTCTTGGGTGAATACTTGGCACTAAATAGTGCGCTCTTGATTTCTTGGGTGAATATCTTGGGTGAATGCCTGACACTGAATTGTGCACTCTTGATTTCTTGGGTGAATACTCGACATTGAATAGTAGACTTTCCAGTTATCTGGATGAATACCCTGTATTGAATAGTGCTTTCTTGATTTCTTGGGTGAATACCCTAGGTGAATAACTAGCATTGAATAATGTGCTCTTTGTGAATACGATGATTAATAATAGGAAATTTGCTGAGTAAGAAGAGCAAGAAAATTAAGCACTAATGATATTTAATCAACTATGAATAAAACTTGTAACTTTATTGATGTTTGGCCATGATATGCCTCATTAAAACTTCCATTAGGAAAAAACCTAGTGGAAAAAAATTTTAATGCAGGAAAAAGAGTATATATTTGGCTTTTATTATAGGATGGTCTAAGTGTAATATGTACATATTTTTTTTTCTAACTATAGTTCCTTCTCAAATTTGAGATGTGCCATGTCCTTGGTACTTCTTTTTGGTCCAATTCTACTAGTTTGTAAACTCCTTTCCCTAAGTCAGCTTTTACCTGGTATGGTCCTTCCTAATTAGTAGCTAACTTTCCCTCATTAGGTGGCTTCTTATGAATTCCTGCCTTCCTGAGGATTAGATCCCTATTCTTTAAGTCTTGAGGAATGACCTTGGAGTTTGATCTTCTCTTAAATCTTCTTCTTACCACTTCTGCCTTGACCCATGTTGTTTCTATTTCTTCCTCCAACATATCTAGATTAGCAAGCTATTGTTCTTTGTTTGCATCCTCAACAAAGTTCATCTTTCTCTAACTTGGTTCTCTAACTTATACTAGAATCATTGCCTTTGTTCCGTATGTCAATCAGAATAGTGTTTCTCTTGTGGTGGATTGAGGGGTAGTATGATATGCCCAAAGGACGTTTTGGAGCTCGTCAACCCATCTCTCTCTTGCTTGATCTAGTCTATTATTTATTTCGGTGAGAATTATCTTGTTGGCAGCTTCTACTTTTCTATTTCCTTGAGGATGCTTTATTGAGGTAAAGTTTTGTTGAATGCTAAGCCTCTCACAAAATTCCTAAAATCTCTTATCCATGAACTGAGTGTCGTTATCTGTCACTAGGGAGTGAGGGAGGCCAAACTAACATATGATGTTTTCTAGGTGAAGTTTTTCGCTTGTGCCGAGGTGATCCATGGTAGTGGCTCTACTTCAATCCACTTTATAAAGTAATCTACGACCATGATGAGATACTTTATTTGCCTAGTTGCTGGAGGAAAAGGACCGTGTAAGTCCATTCCCTATTTTGAGAAGGGTTAGGAAATATTGGAGCTATGTTGTTCTTCTGTCGAAGCTTAGTGGAGATTGGAGAAACATTGGCACTTGTCACACTTCCTCATATATTTGGCGCAATTTACTTTTAGTGTGGGCTAGAAATATCACCCTAAAGACCCTGGATGCCATTAATCCTCTGCCCATATGGTGCCTACAAATCCCTTCATGTACTTTTACGATCATATATCATGCTTAGTCTTTGTCAAGGCACTTCAGCAAAGGTGTAGAGAACCCCCTTATGAAGAGATCATTGTTTAAGATAACGTAAAAGCTTGTTGGTCTTCTAACTTTCCAAGCTTCCCTTTCATCTTCGGTTAAGGCTCCGTCCTATAGACAATTAATTATAGGGAAATGCTATGAATCAGGATCTTTTTGTATCTTCATCACCTCCTTCCTTGTTATGCTTGGCTTTTCGATCGTCTCCTAGATCACTTTTTAGTTATTGTCTGGGCCTTTGGTGCTAGCTAGTTTTGAAAGGAGGCCGGCCCTTGAATTCTGGCTTCGTGGTATATGTTCAATCGAAAAGATCTAAAACTTGGTTACTATGTTCTACACTTTCTCAAGGTACTGAGCATGTTATAGTTCCTTGGCTTGGTTATTCTCCCTTAGCCTGACTTATGATCAACTGGGAATCACTTTTTACCACTAGGCTTTATGCACCAATTTCCTTAACTAGTCCCATTTCGTCTATTAGAGCTTTATATTCTGCCTGGTAATTGCTTGCTTTGAAACCAAATCTCAATGATTGCTCCACCACAATGCCTTCTGGTCCTTTAAGTATGATTCTAGCCCCACGACCCTTTTAAGTTAGATGCTCCATCAACATACAAATTCTAGATTCCCTACCTAAGGCTTATTGGAGTGGTGTCACTTAGCTTGAGTAGGAAGTCAGACAGGAACTAAGACTTGATTGGTCCCTGGGCTTAGTAGCGGATGTCATATTCAAATAATTCAATTGATCATATGATCATTCTCCTAGCAAGTTCTGGCTTTTTGAGGACTTGTTTAATTGGTTAGTTTGTCTTTACTGTTATCTAATGGCTTTGAAAATACAGTCGTAGTCTTCTTGCAATTGTTACCAAGGCTAATGCTAGCTTTTCAATCCTCTGGTACCGTACCTCAGGTCCTTGAAATACCTTACTAATGAAATATATTGGCTTTTAGTCCTTTTCTTCCTCTTTCACTAGCATAGAACTCAGAGTTTTTTTGGACATCGAGAGGTAGAGTAGCAGGGTGTCACCTAGTTTTGGTCCTGTTAGGATGGGTGGGATGGCTAAGAAGTTTTTGAGGCCCTAAAAGGCTACTTCACATTCTGGAGTCCACTCAATTTTTTATTTTTATTTTCTAAGACACTTAAAGAAAGGTAAGGATTTGTTAGCTGATCTTGAAAGGAATCGAGAAAATGTTGTGATTCATCTGGCTAGACGTTGTACTTCCTTTATTGAGTTTGGACTTCACATTTTGATTATAACTCGACATTTATTTGGACTTTCTTCGAGCCCCTTGCTAGTGAGTATAAATCCCAGGAATTTTTTGGCCTTTACTCCAAATGCATATTTTTCTAGGTTAAGATGCATCCTGTGTTTCCAAAGTTCAGATAAGATTTCCTCAAAGTCTGAGCAGTTTTCTCCTCAATCGAGGGTTTAGTGACCATATCATCAACATATATCTCAATTTTATTTCCTATCTGCTTAGAGAAGACTCTATCCATTAGTCACTGGTATGTGGCTCTTGCATTTTTAACTCGAAAGATATGACTCTGTAACAATAATTAGCTCATTCTATAACGAACGTCGTCTTGTCCATGGCTTTTGGGGCTATACAAGTATGATTATGGCTAAAGTAAAGGTCTATGAAACTCAAGACCTTATACTTAGATACCCCATCAACGAGCTTGCCGATGTTAGATAATGGGTATGCATCTTTTGGGTAAGCTCAGTTGAGGTCAGTGAAGTCAATGCACATTCTCCACTTCACATTTGCTTTTTTCACCATGATGTCATTTTACAGCCACGTTGTATGCTCAATTTCTCTTATGAATCTGGTATCAAGAAGTCATTTGGTTTCTTCTGTAATAGCTTTGTACTTCTCATCTCCAAATTTCATCTTCATTTGTGCTACTGATTTTTGCGTTGTTATTTAGGGCTAGGTGGTGACAGAGAATGTTGGGTCTATTCCGGGAATTTCTAATGATGTTCAAGTGAACAAGTAGGAATTCTTCTGTAGGACGACTATCAGCTGCTTTCTTCTTCTTCTGGGAGTTGAGCGCCTATCTGGGTGAATTTGAAAGGTCTTCTCCGAGCACTACCCATTTAAGTTGTCCCTCGGGTCATAGTCTATTATCCTGGAATTCTCTTCTTGGGTCAAGCTCTACCAAATTGACTTGGTGGGTGGCTGACCGAGTCTCTTCTATCACTTTTTTTTTGCACTTCTTGGCTTTAGGCAATCAATGTAACATTGCCTCACTTCATGTTGATCCGCATGAGTTACTATGACCTTGCCTTTGTTTATTGGGAACTTCATGGTTAAATGCGGGGTGGATACGATTGCTCCCAACTTATTTAATGATGGCCTCCCGAATATCATGTTGTACAAACTAGTCTGATTGCGAATACCGATACTATTTTCTTTTACATAATCTTTCTCTGTGAAGGTGGCCCACAATTCAACTTACCTGTTTTCTTGGACTTGTTCTCCTAAGAAGCCTACTAGGTTTTCATGATAAGGCTTGATTATGTCTTCTAAGATTCCTATCTGTATGAAGGCGCTAGTGAATATTATATATGCTGAGCTCCCTTGATCAATAAAAACTCTTCTGATGATGAAATTGGCCACAACGATAGATATCACCATAGAATTTTCCTGGTTTCGATCTACTCCTTGAAAATCTTCATCATTGAAAGTGATGGGTATCTTTTGTGTTAGGGAAGTGATGTTGGCAGTTGTCTTACCAATGCTTATTGCAATGCGAATGGTCCTCAGATGTCTTTGTTTTGCTAATTCTGATTCTCCGCCTCTAGTGATTCCTCCTATAATTATGTTTATGATCCTTCTGATCACCCTTTGTCTTTTGTCCCGTGCACCTTGACTTTTGTCTCCTAGGCTTGGACTCCTTCTTTCCACCCTCCTTCTTGTTGTGACTTTTTCACAAGTGCATGTATCATACAAGTAGTAAAATATAGATCATTCCCACGAGTATCGATTGATTACCAACTCTTATGGCAACTTTGATTATTTAAGCGATAGGAATCAATGGTAAAACTCAATCAAAACCAAAATGAAAATTAAAGTAATAAAGTAAGCAAATAAATCTAGCAAAGTCAAGATTCAATCAGCATTTAAAGGCTTTGGATTGGGAATTCAGTACATTATCCTCTATGCTAAATTGTAATCCTATCTTTGCTAATGTTCAATTATATTTTTGAAGGCGATTTGTCCTAAATTATTTAAAGTCCAATTTTTTGGCACGAAAAACATGCTAAAACTCCATCAATCCCATTCTCATGACAATTAATCCAAGTTCCAACCCATTAAGGTTTATGACAATCATTTGCTCTTCGAAGGATTTAAGCTTATGTTTAAGTCTCAATTTCTAAGTTCAATTCTTAGATTATCAAGCAATTAGATTTCATCTTTCGATCCTTCACCTAATCCCTAGGATCATGTAAATATGGCGCGTAACATACCACAAGCATTAAGCATACCAAGAATGAATCAAGAATAATAATTTCCATTAACAAAGAATCAAATTAATAATTCAACATAGAAAAGTAGAGAGTTGCATCCTAATCCTAGAAAAAGGGATTTAGCCACTCATGACCAATGTAGCATAAACAAGAACAAAAGTTAAAGAAACAACCATGATTCTATCTCAAGAAAATAGGAAAAAGAAAATAAAAAGAAAAGACAGAGAAGATGAACAAGAAGATGTCTTCAATGGTTGATCTTTAATTGCTCTGCACTTGTCTTCAAAACCCTATCCTTTGCTTCTCAAAATCTGTCGTCACCAAAGTGTGTTTCAAGATTAGAGATTCGTTTCTATTTATAATGTTTGGGGTGAAAAATGTTGTATTTTAGTCACAGGAGACCTCACATTGCTGCAAATGGCGCGTTGATCTGTTCTTTATACCCCAAGATATGACTCAATTACTGAGGAAAGGTCAAGATGTTTCGGGAATTCAAATTTTGCTCCTTGTTTAAGCATCAAGTCTTCTTTCATGTGTAATTACCTAACAAAAATGTAGACAATGATAAGGATCCATCTAAAATTCACTAATAAATATAAGTAAATCGCCACAATTTATCCAATATAAGACTATAAAATTTGAATCCCCCCACACTTAAGCTTTTGCTTGTCCTCAAGCAAAGAATATCAAAAACAAGATTAAACTCAACATCAAGAAAGATGAATCAAGGGAAATTCCACAATTTAATAATGTAATTAAGCTCGACTATCAAATCCAATCAAGCAAGATAGTTTAGCACTTAATACAATTAGAGGCTCGAGTTTAACTTGCATCTTTTCTCTTTACTAATTATTTTAGATCACTTATCTTTCCATTGCTTTAGTGTTTAAGGAAAAAGAGATCACTCAAATTTCTCTTAAAAAATACAAAATCATAAGCTTGGTTATTAATCTCATCTCCACTTCCAAGTTCACATACATCACAAGAATCAAAAGGACTTTATTTGGTTGTAACGGGGCCAAGGGTATAAAGAAAGGTAGGGAAAAATAAATAAGGGTAAAGAATGCTCATGGATAAATCGATTTAAAGCAGAATCAGGTTGAAAAGATAATAAATAGAACATCATGCACAAAGGTATAACAGATTCTCACTTTTAACCCAATATTCTCATTATTCTTCACCAACAATCCTTTTCTTTCTCCTTCTTTTTCCATGCCTTTTTTTTCTTTTTTTCATCTTTCATTTCTTTTCTTATCTTTCTTTTAACCCTTGAAGACAAAAGCAATCTTTCAAGACCTTTCAATTAACACATTAGCTGCTCCAAAGAATCTAACCTGATTATTCAGTTGAGTATTCAAAGAAATCAATTTCATGCTCAAATGGGGCAATTAAGGGATTATTTTTTCAATGCAACTCCGGAAGTTAAGAAAGAATTAAGCCTAATTGTCTTAGTCATGTTCAAGTATGTATGTGAATCATTGAAGTCTTAACAAGATATCAAAGCCAGTTCTACTGCACATCAGTCAAGAGAAATCTCATTCCAGAAGGAAAAATAGGATTTTGTTTATAAAAAATCCATACATTAAAGCTCAAAACTCACTTTCTAGCTAATGTTAATAAATAAAACAAATGCAAGGAGACATGACTAATTTCTAAATAAGATGCTAAATATTTCAATACTCAATTGAAAAAGATTGCCTTACACAAAAATAACTCGAGTAGTAGATTCCCTTCTCAAACAAATTTCTATCAGCTCATAAATAATCAAGAAATTAACACATAATTCCAGTTTGATTGCTAACAATACTCAAGTATTCATTGATTTCACATGAAATTTCACCAAATTTAAGAGTAAATTTAAGGGTACTCCCCCTACACTTAAAATAAACATTGTCCTTAATGTTTAAATAAGAAAAGGAACAGAACAAAAGGACAACGAAACTTTCCTAAAATGGAAACGCAAGATCATGAAGGTAGTAGGAGAGGTGGAGCCAGAGGGAGGAGTGTAGTCATGAACTTAAACATCTAGTCTAACTAAGCGATAATATATTGTCAAAAATTGCATAAGAAAAACAAAAGGGTCAAGACAAATTTTTTTTATTGGGGGAAAAACAAAGCAAAAATTGAAAAACCAAATGCAAAAAACTAAAAAAATATATAAGAAAGGATAGAAACACAGGTTGCCTCTTGTGAAGCGCTAAGTTATAGTCATTAGCTTGACTATGATTTAATGCCATACTTAAGTGATGTCGATGGAGTGGTGCTCAGTCCCCACTCACTCTTCATAATGTTTCACTCTCTGACCATTTATCAAGAATATCTTTTGGCCTTCTTTCTTCACTTCAAGCACTCCGTACAATAAGATTCAAACAATCGCATATGGTTCATACCACTTTGACTACAACTTACTAAGAAAGAAATGTAGACATGAGTTATCTATAAGAATTTTATCCCTAATCTTAAACTCACGCTTCTTGTTACCCATGTCAAGCCGCTTCTTTTGCCTTTTCTTATAGAGCTTGGCATTCTCAAAGTTAGTGGCAACATTGGGTAAAATCTTTTCAAACAGTTTAGGCTTTACCTTTAGGGTTTTTTTTTCTTTAAGTGAGGAATCTTTAGTTAAGAGGACCTTGAGCTCTTTGAATTTACCATTTTGAGAAAAGGGAACAATTGGGCATGCGTCCAAAATTTAAACATAGGTCGCCACCTCCTCATCTTCATCGTTTGTGTTGCTATTGTTTACCAAACACTTCTCTAAGGGGTCTTGTGGATGGCTTTTAGTGTGCACCTCTCTAGCTAGCCTTTCTTCCATATCAACCTTCAAGCAAGAATCGACAATGGCCGGTTGCTTGGAAACTTGAAACAAATTGAACTCAACAATTTCTTCACCTACTTTGAAGGTTATTTTCCCTTGCTTCACATCAAACACGGCTCCAGCAGTGGCTAGGAATGGCCTGCCCAAGATGATGGGGGGTTTAAACATCTACTTCCATCTTAAGTATAACAAAATTGATTGGTATGTAAAACTTTTCCACCTTCAATGGTACATTCTCTAATATGCTAACAAAATGCTTGATTGACCTATCTGCCAATTGAAGAGAGATGGTGGGTGGTTTGAGCTCCCTAATATCAAGTTTTTCACAAATAAAAAATGGGCATCAAACTCACACTTGCCCCAAGATCACACAAAGCCTTATTAATATTCATGTTCCTAATTGAGCACATAATTGAAAAGCTACTCAGATCTTTAAGCTTAGGTAGAAGCTTGTTTTGGATAATTGCACTACATTCTTCCGTCAAAGCAATAGTTTCATAGTCCTCAAATTTCCTCTTATTAGAGAGAATATCTTTCAAGAACTTAGCATAAGAGGGCATTTGGGAGAAAGCTTTCATAGAAGGAACATTAATGTAAAGCTTCTTAAGTACCTCTAAGAATCTTCCAAATTGATGGTCAAGCTTCGCTCTTTGATAACTTTGAGGGAAGGGCAAAGGTGGAACATATGCTTTTGGAGGAACATACTTTTTAGTGCTTTCTTCATCTCCTTCTTTACCCTTGCTCTTCTCTTGCTTCTCCTCCTTTTCATGGGTTTCTGTATCTTCAAGCTTTTCTTCCCTTGTGGGGCCTTCAAGTTGCTTACCACTTCTCAAAGAAATTGCTAGAACATGTTCTCTTGGATTAGTTTTCGGTTGACTTGGTATTCGCCCTTGGGCCATGTTGAACAAGCTTGCTTATTGGGCTATTTGAGTTTCAAGCATCTTGGAGTGAGTAGTAATTTGATCTAACCAAGTATTGATGTACTTGATGGACTCTCCATGTTGTTACACTTGTGCTTGAATGGCTTGATTCTGCTCCTTTTGGGTAATTATAAAGTTCTCCATGAGGGCTTCTAAATTAGACTTCCCTCCTTAAGAAGATTGTTGAGGTTGTTGCAATTCGGGTGGAGGTCTATTGTTGTATGGAGCCCTATGTTGTTGGTTACTATATGAGAAATTGGGATAGTTTCTCCATCCGGGGTTATATAAATTTGAGAAAGGATTTCCTTGAGCCTTGAAATTACTATTTTGCACATAATTCACATACTCCAAAGATGGGTCTTGAGAATATGTTTCCACTGCATTATATTCCGAAGCCAAATGCCCTCCTCTGCATATTTCACAAATTATGTTAGGAGTAGCGACATCATTAACATTTAGCTTCTTAAGTGACTTAGTCAAGGCATCAAACTTGACATTCAACATAATAATGACATCAAGTTCTATTATTCTGGCTTGCTTCTTTGAACATGATCTCTCGCTTGGCCACAAATAAATGTTTGAAGCGACCTTATTAATCAAATCCCTTGCCTTTATTGGAGTCTTTGCCATCAAAGCACCGCCAGTTACAGCATCAAGAGTTGCCTTTGTAAAAGAAGTTAATCTAACATAGAATGTCTGCATAACAAAATCCTGCAAGCCATGATGTGGACACTAATGAATGAGCTCATTATACCTCTCCCATGCATCATAAAGTGATTCATCTTTCTTTTGGGAGAAGGTGGTGATGTCTTGACAAAGCTTGATAGTTTTTCCAATCGAATAGTATTTGTCTAAGAAAGCCTGCTTCATCAAGTCTCATGTGGTAAGTGAATTTGAGGCTTCTAAGTGAATCCACTTCTTTGTCTTCCCCCTAAGAGAAAAGGGGAAAAGTTTGACCCGTATAGTATAAGTTGAAACCCCATTTATCTTTATCGTGTCACACAACTCCAAGAATTCATCCAAATGCTGATTTGGGTCCTCAGTTGGTGACCCACCAAATTGTAATTATTGGACCATCTAGATTAATGACGTCTTGATCTCGAAAGTGTTAGCCTCTACCCATGGAGGCACAATGGAAGACTGACGAGCGTTAGCGTTAAGGGTTCCATAATCCCTCAACCTTTGCTCTCGATTGGCAACTTGGTTATCGTTGTTTGCCATGTGGTCTTCCTCAACTCTCAGTGTTCTTCTTTCCCTTCTGATATGATGAAATGTCCTCTCGATATCAAGATCAATGAGAATAGTAAGATCATCTTGACTCCTTATTCTACGCATAAGAAAGATATAACACCTGAAAATTCAAAGAAAAAATTAATAAAATAAGAAGAAAATAAAATAAAAAATGCTTAAATCAACCAAATTGTCGCTTGTGTTAATATCAACATGATCCTCGGCAACAACACCAAAAACTTGTTGTGACTTTTTTGCAAGTGCACGGATCGTACAAGTAATAAAATAAAGATCGCTCTTACGAGGATCGATTGATTACCTACTCTTACGACAACTTTGATTATTTAAGCAATAGGAATCAATGGTAACTTGATCAAAATCAAATTGAAAATTTAAAACAATAAAGTAAGCAAATAAATCTAGCAAAGTCAAGATTCAATCAAGATTTAAAGGCCTAGGATTAGGAATTTACTACACTACTCTCTATGCTAAATTGTAATCCTATCTTTGCTAATGTTCAATTATGTTTTTGAAGGCGATTTGTCCTAAATTATTTAAAGCTCAATTTCTTGACACTAAAAACGTGCTAAAACTTTATCAATCTCATTCTCATGGCAATTAATCCAAGTTCCAACCTATTAAGTTTTATGACAATCGTTTGCTCCTCGAAGGATTTAAGCCTATGTCTAGGTCTCAATTCTTAGGTTCAATTCTTAAATTATCAAGCAATTAGATTTCATCTTTCAATCCTTCACTTTAAGCCTAAGATCATGTAAATATGGCGCGCAACATACCACAAGCATTAAGTATACCAAGAATGAATCAAGAACAATAATTTCCATTAACAAAGAATCAAATTAACAATTCAACATAGAAAAGTAGAAAGTTGCATCCTAATCCTAGAAAAAGGGATTTAGCCACTCATGGCCAATGTAGCATAAACAAGAACAAAAGTTAAAGAAGCAACCATGATTCTATCTCAAGAAAAATAGGAAAAAGAAAATAAAAAGAAAAGATGGAGAAGATGAAGAAGGAGAAGGTGTCTTTAATGATTGATCTTCAATTACTCTACACTTGTCTTCAAAACCCAAGCCTTTGCCTCTCAAAATTTGTCGTTGCCAAAGTGTGCTTCAGGATTAGGGATTCGTTTCTATTTATAATGTTTAGGGTAAAAAACTACTATTTTTTAGTTACAGGAGACCTCACACGGCCATGTCTAAGCTCGACACGGTCATGTGAGCTTGAATTGCATAACTCACACCGTAAGTAAGACATTATCGTGTGACCAAAAGACACATCCGTGTCTCTTAAAAATAGTCATATATAAGGTGCTTAGAACTCTAGAATTTTTTGTTAGCTTTCCAATGTCGCAAAAGGCGCGTTGATCCGATCTCTGTAACCCAAGATATGATCTCAATTACTAAAAAAAGGTTAGGATGCTTCGGGAATCCAAATTTTACTCCTTGTTTAGATATCAAGTCTTCTTCTATGTGTAATTACCTAACAAAAATAAAGACAATGATAAAGATCCATCTAAAATTCACTAAAAAATATAAGCAAATCATCACAATTTATCCATTATAAGATTATAAAATATAGGCTTATCACTTCTTTTTGGCCTTCGGTCCCACTCCCTCAGGACAACATGTTTCATGTGGCCTTGCTAGATCAAATGCTCTATGAGATTCTTCAAACCCACAAAATCTTCAGTGTTGTGGTTGTAGGCCCTGTGATATGGATATCTCCTGCTCCTATCTATGTAGCCAAGTTGGGAGTTAGGGGCTTATGGGAGTTGTGCGAGTTCAGTGGTGTAGATCTCCTTGAGGATATCCTCACAGTGAGTGATAAGGGGAGTGAAGTTATCATAAGATGGTGGTAAGGTTTGGAGCATTCTCCACTTTTGATTCCCCTTCCGTGTCCACCTCTGCCACCGAAACCTCATTTGCTACTGAAATTTCCCCTTCCCCTACCCTACTTCCTCCATTATGGGAGGAAGGGGTTGGTGTTCCGCTTTTGCTTCCTCATTCATTGCCTTTGAACCCGCGTTTTGGGCTTCTACCACTTCTTCAATGTTGATATAGCCTGTCGAACACCGGAGAAGATTGTCAAGGTTGGTGGGTGGTCGCTTGGCCAGAGAATCGACGAACGGTCCTAATTTTTGGCTGGAAAGGATAACATGTAATGAGGCCGCATGGATTAGGTCTCTGATTTGGATTGCTTCTACATTAAATCTTCTCAAGAACTCTTTCAGGGACTCATTCTTTCCTTGAGGCAAATTGACGAGGGATGTAGAGGTTTTCAAATGGATTCTGTGAACCATGTCAGCCTAAAATATGGTCGTGAAGGCCCTTGAAGCTTGCACGCTCTTTCAAGCTCCAAGCTTAGGGGGATGTGAACCATACCAACTTAAGAGACAAGTCGCGAAGGCCCTCATATCTTGCACACTCTTCCAAGCTCCAAGCTTGGGGGGTTATGAACCGTACTAACTTAAACAAGTACCATTCGACCATCTTTGACCTAAGAACCCCTTTTCCAGGGCCCAGAACATCTTGAGCCCGATTTCGCAAGCACCACCATGTCATGGGATGACTTAAAAAACATCATCATTGAGCTAAAAAGGATAAGAGTAGTTAAATCTAGCCCAAGATCCTTTGCCCACAATCTAGAACGTTTCCCCTAACTAAATAGGACATGTGGCGACTGTTGATATGCCATCACCATAACAAAATTTCCCTCCAAAACCCCTTGGTATGGCAAGCATGATGGGGGGAACAGTTCGCACCCTCTATGAGGTATGCACCTATAAGTCCTATAAAGGGAGACGATCTCATCAATCTAAGCGAGTTCACCTTTTAGCCATATACACATTGTTTAACCATCACCTGGTCAAGCTGACCTAAGCTTGTTGGCGCCCCTCAACCTCATCACCAAAGTCACTCATTGCTTAGGTTAGCTGAGAGCCACTAGGGATTTGGCTGAAGTGAACAAGATACTTTGTATATATTTTTATAATATTTTATTTGTGACATTTTTTATAATAATTGTGTCCCACTGTATTGTTATACTTTTTATAATTTTTCACATATTTTAAATTCAACATGATTATTTAAATTAATTACATAACATGATAGGTTAGGACATGATAAAAACAAAATTGGGATTTAAGCTTGTTAGATTTAATAAAATGTAATAATTATCATTCCATAAAATAAATTGGATAGGATAGGAAAAAGAAATTAAAATCTCTACATGTAACATGGAATGCCAATCCCACATCTTTAGGAAGAAATGGTGATTTTAGCTCAACAGAATAAAGCATTGAATAGAATCATCGTTTATATTCCAGCTACCAAACATAGCATATTAATAACAAATAACAGTGGAAAATCAAACTCAAGGGGAGATACGAATGTAGTTGGTACAAAAAAAGATAGATTCTATCCCTTGCTTTGTTTCATAGAATGGACACTCATGTTTGTAAGCATAAAAGAAGGTAAGTAATGATGATTCTATTCCTTGCCTCGTTCTATATAACTAAGAACCACCATTATCTCATAGATTTGTGAGATTGGTACTTCCATGCTACATGGAGAGATTTTAATTTCTTTTTCCATCATATCCAATTCATTTTATGAAATGACAATTATTACATTTCATTAAATCTAACATATATCTATCATGTCTTGTAATTCATTTTAAATACTCATGTTAAATTTAAAATATGGAAAAGTTATGAAAATTATAATAATGGAGCACTCCTAGAGGTCCCGGCTTTCAAAGCCCAGAATTGCCCGAGTAGGTGTAACACTCCCAGCACTCCTAGAGGTCCCGGCTTTCAAAGTAAAGAATAAAATTTTTAAAAAAATTGATAATGAATATACAAAACTTAATTCCATTCTCTATTTTTTTATGCTAACTACCATTAGTTTAGCTAAATCTTTTATGAAAGTATTATTCCTAAAATAATCTGATCTAAAAATAGAATATATTATGAAATTGTATATCTCATTATCTGATTTTGTCAGCCAGCTTAATTGGTTGAACTTGAATTGAAAAATATTCAATTTATTTTTGGTCCAATTTTAACAACATTGTATAGTTTATGATTTTTAGTATGATATTAGGAAGGGATTACAAACTTCTCCGTGATTTGACTAATAAATTATAATATACTTTAAAAGCTTATAGTCTTGTATAGAAAATTGTAAAAGAAAAAAGAAAAAATTGTGTTTTCGAACTTTTATAACAATTAGTTATTCTGTGCATGTGTTGCATGAGTTGTTTAAATAAAATATATATGACTATGAATTTTTATTTAATAGATAAATATTTAATGTATATTTGAATTAGCCTATTTTGCTTTAAGAAAAGCTTATTTTTTAAATATTTCAAAGAGAACTTTTGGTTAAAAGTTTTTTTTATTACAAAATAAATTAATCTAAATATATTTAAAATCTTATAAAGTATAATAGAGAGACTCATATTTAAAATTTAATAATTATATAATTCAGTGTTATTTTATTTATTTGTAACAATATTTACATGCACTTTTTAACTTAATATACATAATTTAAATGAAAAAAAAGACCATATATTTATTTTGATATGTTAAGTAATATTTTTAAGACATGAAAAATCTTTATAATCTTTACTTTCTATCCTTTTTTATTTTACAAGATAGTTTTCTAACTTAATCTTGGTTATATTTTGATAACTTTTCTCTTAACAAAGACATCATGTTAAGATATCTGTTTATTATTTTATCATATATATTTATAAAAACTTAAATGAATCTTACCTTAATATTATTAGTATAAATAACATAATAATATATTATCAATGAAATACAAAAAATTAAATAAAATTATAATATTATTCGAAAGTCGACAACTCAGTAAACTAGACAAAGGTTACCTTGTGTTCACTCTTTTCTTTTTGTTACCAAGTGGCCTCAATACTTAAGAGGGGAGGTGAATTGAGTATGTAAGACAAGTTTAAAAATCTTTCGCAAATCGTTAAATAAACAATTTTCGTTGAAGTTATTTGATGATTAAGAAATGATTGGATGTATGAGATAAACACTTTTACTTATAAATGCAATAACTAAAGGGAACAATATTCAAGCAATTCAATAAAACAGTACTTCAATGTAAAGAGAAGGGTTTAGAGAAAGCAAACACAACGATTTATCCTGGTTCGATCACTAATTCACTTGTGATCTACGTCCAGTCCTCAAGCAACCGCTAGAGATTTTCCACTATTTCTTCAAGTTTCAATAGGTGCTTGATAACCTTTACAACCTTGAGCACTCAACACTTTGGGATACCTCACCCTTATGCTTGAGCCTCTATTTCCAAGGGATACCTCACCCTTACAAGTCTTGAGGGATACCTCACCCTCTCTAAATAGATTGTATAAGAATTAAATGGAAGAAACTCTCTCTAGAGCAAGTAATACAAATTGAAGAGCTATGGTATTTGGGATTCACACAAGTTCAAGCTCAAAATAGAGGATTTTGTAAAATGATGAGAAAAACTTGTTTAAAGCTCAGTAGTAATTTTTCAGAATGATAGACTCAGTTTTTCTAACCCTCCATTGAAGCCTAACATCCAAATATATAGGTAAGGGTCATTTAGTGCCGTTGGAAGTAGTTGTGAGCAATTAATGCTCATTAATATAGCCGTTACGGGCTTCTCCTTATTTTTTTCAGAACATAGGCTAACCGGTTAGCCAAGCATCTTAACCGGTTAGGGGCTCATTTAAGCTTAAGGGAAATTGTTCTGGTTTGATAACTAACCGGTTAGGAATGTGTCCTAATCGGTTAGGATATCACCAAAATGGGTTCTGGAAAGGATGCTAACTGATTAGAGCTCCAGGCTAATCGGTTAGGACATAGTTAAAATGGTTTCTGAGTTGATGAATAACCGGTTAGGTCTCTCACCTAATCGGTTAGGGCAAAACGTTTTTGGCTTCTGAGTTATAGAATAACTGGTTAGGTCTTCTACCTAATCGGTTAGGACAAAATCATTTTGGCTTCTGAGTTAGAGAATAACCGGTTAGGTCTCCTTCCTAATCGGTTAGGACAGAAAGGAAATGGCTTCTGAGTTATTAAATAATCGGTTAAGCACCTTACCTAATCGGTTAGGCATTTGATAGATAACGAGGCAAAGCCTCTGTTTGATCAAGCTAACCGGTTGAGAGCTGGTCCTAGTCGGTTAGGGGCCTTAGAATTTTGGCTCCTAACATTTACAGAAGCAGTTTTGTATTTATTAAAAAAGCTGGTAAGTTCCCAAAAAGGCTTGTCTCAATTTTGGCATATACAAGGAGACTTACTTGATAGAGGATATAAGATTTCAAAGAGTTGTTGCACAAAAACCTTTTTGATCTTAACTTGAAAAACTATTTTGCAAATTCATTTTAAGGAAGCCATTTGAGCTTGAGGTGAATCCTTAATATACCTTTATACTAGATCTATAACCTACATGCTAAGCTTGAGTTCCTTGTGACTTGATCATTGTGTTCCCATTATTTTCTTGTTTGTTGACATCAAAACCATTTGCTTCTAGTCCATGTCAATCACACTTTTGGTAGGATATTACAGAAACTGTAGATATGACTTTGAATAATTGATCTAGATATTATTCTTGGAGTTTTAATTGAGATTGTTGATGTTCTTCTACTAGAATTGCTCATGGCCCATATCTTGTTTTATTTAGGTTCACAACTAGATAAATCTTAATAAGTTTATAATGCTAGTTTAGGAAAGCATAGAAACGTGTAGAATGGTTTGTCTGGTTTTCTTAACCCTAAGTAGCAATTTGTAACTAATGATGAGGATGGATTTTTGTTAATTATAATGTAGGATACAATGTAGGTTAAATAATCCTTGCAAGTGTGCAATTGTAGCTTAGATCAACCCATCTTTCTTAATTTAATGCATCTATTTGGATGTCTTATTGAGCCATGAAGGGTATTCCAAATTCTCAGTAAGAAGGTCAAATAGGTAGAGATTTAGGGCAGGAAGGCATTGTACCTCCTAAATGACTAACTAAAGAAAGATTGGGGTAGTTGCAAATGTCTTGGGCTATCTACAGTTGGTAGGTTCAATTATGATCCAAGGAATAGTGTGAACAACTAATTTTGACTGAGCACTTTTTAAATTTATTTTGAAAGAAATTGAAAAAAATAATAATTGAAAGGTTATAAAAAAATAAAAAAAATTGAAAATAAAAATGGAGGAAATTAGTGAAGATTAAAAAAAGAAAATTAGCCCAATCCCCAAAATAAATCCCTAAGGCCCAAACCAAATTTTTGTCTTGGCCCAAAATTCCCTAAGAGCATCTAGATTCAAGTGTCTAGATTGAAGGTACCATTTTTTACAACATGTGCTACATTTCCTTTTAATGACATAATTAGGAAATTAATTGGAAGATTGATTGAGTGAGGTAATTAGGGAATAATTTATAATTAGGTCAAAAGTGAAATAAATGGGTACTAGATTAAAAAAAGGGTAAATTACATTCAACCCCTCTCTGGTTTCATCAGTTACCACTTGACCCCCCTTTAACTTTTTTTATGTCACTATACCTCCAAAACTTTGGGTTAAAGTGAAAAATGTTAAATTTTGTTAACTTTAACCTCCTTAAACCTTAAAAAAAATGAATATCCACGATTTTAGCCATGGCTAATTAGCCTAAAACTGTGGTTAAAATGTAAATTACACTTCACCACCACCTCTACACTTGAAACCCCCTTTTGGTTCGGTCAATGTTGAAAACGTGGTGTCATAAGGTGACAACAAATTTGGTTTCTTCACTACCTGTGATGCATATAAATGATGAAGAGATAAGATATGTTATCATTGACTTATAAAGACTTCTGCTATAACTGATTCACAGACAAAGTGTAATATGGTGAATGTAGACAACACTTGTGCGTTAGCTACGATGCATGCATTTACAATTTAGGGTTTAGGAATGTCAATTTTTTTTAACCATGGTTATTTAATTTTTTTAAGGTTTAGGAATGTCAAATTTAACGTTTTTCACTTTAACCCAAAGTTTAGGAGGTTTATGTAAGCTCCAAAGCCCTTTAAATAAGTTCTTTGATTTAAGTTTTGATAATTAACAAACTATTTTGAAAATATATCTTTATTGCTCTTACACTCTTAAAGTACATTAACTTGGTTTCAGTGAATTTTTATTAAGTTTTTATATGCAGAGCTATGCTCTACATGTGAGAAAAATCAAGTGGATGGCTAGTTGATCACCAATTGTGATGAGAGGAGTCGAAGGAAACTTGAAAATAGTGATCAAGGTCTCAGTATTCAAGGTCACAAGTTGAGCAAGATCGATTCAAACCATATGGTCTTAAGAAATCACAATAATAGATCAAAGGAGTGAAGGACATTATAAGAGGATTTTTTTTTTCATGAAGAACAACAAGATCAAGTCATTTTTGCATGATAAAATCAACCAAAGAAGAACCAAGACTTCAAAAGATTCAACGTTACAAGTGGAGCAAGTTCATCTCAAGCTATAAAATCTCAATAATTCACAAGACCTTATCAAATGATGAAGAGCTCTGGAAAAACACGCCTTCTTATAGAAAACAATAAGGAAAAATCATCTACACATAAGAAATCAAGACAAGAAGAGTTGAAGACAGTTAAGCAAAGTTAAAGCTATACATAGTAGAAGATGAGTAGAGTCACAAGGACCGTGCTCATGCTTGCTTCAAGACAAATTTTAGAAAGGACAAAATAATGGCTAATTGTGTCCAATGTGCATCAGAATCTCTAGAATCATAACGGCTAGTCTTCCAAGGCTATAAAAGGTTCCAAACTCGATAAATCAAAAGTTGGAAGAGTTGAGACTAATCTAACAGTGCTAATCACGAATCACACCTTACTCAAATCTATTTCTTGCAACCTACCAGTGCTATCTTAGAAAATATCTTGTTGTAGGTATTTCTATTGCTTTGTAAATTGTGTATATCCCCTCTTTGAGTGATTTTCGAGAGCAACCCATATTTCTTTGTACCTTAAACACTTGAACCATGAGTGGTGAGTATTAGTGAGATCGCAAGTTGTGCTAGATATTGTGAGCATAGCTGGGAGTAGCTATGTCCAAATATTACTCATGTGTTTAGTTGGGAGCAGCTGAGTTCAAAGACTACTCTTTTTGTTTAGCCGGGAGTAGCTGGGATTCAAATAATACTCAGATCTAGTGAAAAATCTCAGTCTAGTGTCGGGGACTGGATGTAGCCCATGTGGTTTAGGGTGAACCAATATAAATCTTTCATATTGAGCTCTTTTTTTTTTGTTATCTTGTTTATATTACTTGATTTGATATTTTTCACATCTTCTCATCAAGTTTATGCAACTTATTACATAACACTTTGGTTAAGTTTACACCTAAACAACTAAGAGTTTGAAACTTAACTTAATATTTAGTATTAAGCTATATCTTTCCTTATCTTTTTTGTTTATGTTGTTCTAACAATATTTTGTTTCTATCCAGTTAGTTTTTACAAGTTAAAAATAAAGTTTTCACTAAGAACAACTTACCACCTAAGTTCTTTGAAATTTGAGCTTCAACAATTTTAAATTTGTTGGAAAACTACCTTTGAGGTGTTTATTAAGTTTACAAGTTTCAAAAGGAGTTTTGGAAACCTACCCATTGAATAGCTTCAGTTTTATACAACTATTTGTTTTTATAAGCTAAAAACAAAGTATATAGGTTTCAAATAGTGTTTCTAGAATATACTCATTAAAAGTTTTGGTTGGTATTACCTGTTGGTTACATTTAACTAAGTTGAGAGGAGTGCCCAATGACCCTATTCAACTACATTATGTGTTTATTGCAACCCTTCTCAACTCCAAGTCAATAGACTTAAGAAAGGAAATTGTGTTTTGCAGGTGTTGGTAGACCCAAAAAAATTAGCTTAGGCTTATGGGATGTAGGCTGAACAAAAATGGTTTGGGCAGCACATACACCCAATTTGGTAAGTGGCTTGGTATGTTGAAGTAAGTAAAAATGGTGAGTTTTGAGTATAGAAGTTGGGCTAAAAATAGGTTGACCAAGTCAGTTCATGGGCTGTTTGGGACAGTTGAGCAAATCCCTTGAAAATAAGAGAATATATAAGAAGTGGTTGCTCTCAACATTCAAGCAAGCAAACGAAGGGCATGTTGGTAATTTTTTTGTTGAAGCTGGTTGAGAACATGCCAATGGAACTCCCCACAACCCAGAATTGCATGGAAGGACTTTGTGACTGAAGAATATGCTCCTAGAATTCAAGAGAGTGGACTTAAAGACCTAAAAGTGCATTAAAGCAACGATTTCTCCAGCTTCAACCTTAATATAAAGGCTTCTAAGGCATTGTAGAATGGACCCCCGAACAATCACACAAAAATCATCTACTTTCCATGCAATTTATCTTTAATTTCTTAACGTTTTACATTTTTCCCTTTATATTTCCAGTCCTTTACTACTTTCCTTTACATTTTCAGCATTTTTACAACATTTCTTTACAGCTTTCATCTTTACTTTCAGCAATTTCCTTTGCTTTATATTTCGGGGCATAAGTTATTTCATTGTATTTCAGCTTTCTTAGTTGTAACTCATTCGATTTAAGCTCTTTAACGAAAAGCAGTGTTCTTCACATTGTTTGAATTATTAATTTAGAATTTATTGTTGAGGGCTTGCTTTAGTACCTTAAAAACTAATACCAAAAGGCAAGTTCCCTCTGTTGGGAGCTTTTTAATGCAAAGCTTATACGAAGTGGGAATATGATAGAAGTATGGAGTTTGACTTTGCTTTATAGGCAAAGCTAACTTTTGCTTTTTCCACACCAACATCTTTTTGGCACACTTGGTGGGACTCCCTGGATTCAATATCTCTAAGATCCCCAGGTGTTTTTGAACTTGTTCAGCATTTTGAGCACATGCTATTGAGATTAGGTCATTGTGTTACTACTATAGCTATGACTTCCCATGCTAAAATGTTTGTTGCTCCTCCTACTTGTCACTCGGGGGCAAATACTAAGTCACATGCCCATACCATTGCCACACAAGCCACGGGTAACATTGTAGGCTTGGATCATACAGTGGTGCAAGGTGATAATCTTGCCTTGATACAGTATCAAATTGACCAGAGCGTGGGTGAAATTGTTCCTCTGATAACCACTTAAATAGTTGAATTAGCGATGGCTTCCATTGTGAATGAAATGTAGAGGAGTAGAGGATGTCGTTCAGGGAACTCTTACTCAATATAACTAACCAGTGGCAGGGATTGCTTATTCTATGCTACCATCACCAGCTTTTTACCTGCTGGCAATATGGCAAATGACTTCTATGGCCGGGACCCCAGTGTACATAACTCCATCGACTCTGTGGTAGCAGATGAGAGCTTTTTATGATACATCACACACTCAAATACTGACAGGTCAGTATAATTATTCTACTCAACCAATGCCAAAGCTAAATACACAATCATTGCAATATGGTAGGTTTAGATAGCCTGAAGATCGTTAGCAAATCCTAGCAATACTAATAATGCAACAGCTACTCAGTCGAATGATATACCAAATCCGCTTAGCTCCACACCTGTGTGGCAGCCAGCAGTTGAGACTTATGTGGCACATCAGCTAGTTTCTCAGCCATATGTGTCTCCTGGTGCCATAACTCAGCCATGGGAAACACCCTCGATTGGACTTTATGGTTCCACACCTATGTAGGGTTATGGATCAAGGTAGGCACCCTTTATGCTTAGGCCCTGAAAGCTAGGCTAGGGTAGGCACCTTATGACGACCAAGCTTCTGAAGTTAGGCCATCTTTTAATATTGACCCAAATCAAATAGCAAATGTCCTTAAACAACATTTTAGGGTTAATTTAAAGCTAAATGAGTGACTGATGTACAAAAAGCCATATATAAAGTGGATTGACCATGCAACACCTTTGTCAAACGATTATAAGTACTTTGAATTCTCCATATTTTCTAGAGAAAATGGTCAGACCACGCTGGAACATATTAGTCAATTCACTACCTAGTGTGGGGACCTCAGCCAAAATGATTTCTATGGATTGCAGTTGCTTCCACTATCACTAACCAAATCAGCTCATAGGTGGTATACAAATTTGCCACCTGGCTTAGTTTAAAGCTGGAATGAGATGGAGCAACAATTTCATGATTATTTTTCTAAAACACATCTAGAACTTTCAATAGCCAATCTAACCATGATTAAGCAGAAACTAAACGAACCAGTAGACGAATACCTAGAAAGGTTTAGGGAAGTAAGGCTCTTTGTCATCCCTTATTACCCAAGAGTGAATATACAAAATTAGCTACAAAAGGTATATTGGATTTCTTAAAAGAGAAACTAATCTTGACTGATTTTGTAGATTTGCCTCAACTAACTTCTAGGGTCATTCGCTATGAGACATAGATCGAAAACAAGGAAAAAAAGAGATCCTCAAAAGCTCATAGAGCCCCACATGTTATTTCACTTACTGGATATTCTAGATATCCTGCTGATAAGGAGTACATGTAGGATTAAAAAGATGAAATCAGCACAACATAAATTGTGAAAGGATTAGCTTACACTTGCCAAGCTTTGAAAGCCTCAAAAGCTAAACAAAAAGAATAAGTAGAACCTAAAGAGGAGTATCTATTTAATATCTCCAAAGCTAATCAAAATTTTGATTTCTTGCTGAAAGACAAACAAATCAAGCTTCCTGATGGCCATCGTATTCCAAAATAAGACGATATTACTGGTAAGAAGTATTATAAATGGCACAACTTATATAGTCATTTTACTAATAATTGTGTTATGTTTTGAGCTGCAATATAGAAAGCTCTTAAGTATAGGAGGTTTAAGCTCTTCGACAAAGCAGCATCAGAGATGGCTATTGACACCGATCCCTTCTCGAAGTAGCCTAGTATCCACATGGTAACACTTTGTAGCCTGGGAACTAATGTACCTGATGAACCGTCAACATGTCATATTTTTACGATTTAATTCCTTAGTTTTTTATATTCTTTTTATTTATTTTTATTGAATTTTATTCGTAAGTTTTGGTATATTTTAATATTATTTGTTTATGTTTTTATTAAGTATTTTGTGTGTTTTTGTCAGGTAATTACACTTGGAGAAGTTTGGACATTCAAAGGAGCAAGAAAAAGAGGACATTTCACCAGGTGACCAGTGCTTGGGCGCTGGTGTTGGGGCACCTGAGCACTCAGAGCGTATGCAGCAATGGTGAATTAGTGATTCAGCGCCTGAGCACTGAGAATGAGCGCCTGAGCTGGCAACATGTAGCAGCGCGCGTATTGACTTAAGTGACTGAGCGCTTGAGCGCTCAGAAGTGGGTGCCTAGGCGCTAAGTGCATAACAGCAGACGTGAATTTCAATATAATGGGAAAGTTACGCCACAGACAACATATTAAGCATATTACACTGAAAATCCCTAATCTTGAGAGTGTTGTTTTGCGGTAGCAGACCTTGGAAGGTGATTTCAAAGGAGGATTCTTGAAGGCATGAAGATCTTAATCTCCATTAAAGGGGTTTTGATTTCTCTTTCTTTTTAGTTTCCCTTTTTTTTGGGTTTTCTTTCTATGAGTTTGTATTCTGATATGGGTTTGTTTTTATTTAACATGAGTAACTAAACTCATAGCTAGGGCTATAGGGGATCTTGTTTTCCTAATTATTTGGGTTTGATTACTAATTTAATTAAGGTAATTTTTTATGGTTTATCATATTACTTGCATTCTTGTCATAACTTGATCACTTTTGGCATGTGTTAATTAATTGTTTGACCGGTGACCATCCGCATTCAATGAGTGGATCTATATGGTAAGCCTATGATTAGATTGGTGAATGACCAAACATCGATTTATCCTACCAATGGAATTGACAGGTATATTGATTTATCTCTTGAATTGAAGCTTAATGCATTCTTAATTAATTCATCTAAATGACCAAATAGGTGATTTAATTTAGGAATAGAATATTATTTCATTCATGACCATTGGAATTCAATAGTAAATAAGAGAATATTAGCAAAAGAATACCTTACATCATAATTTAAAAAAATATGAATAATTAGATTCAAGTAAACCTTGCGCCCTAGTCTCTTTCTCATTGATTATCTTTTCTTTGCTTGATTGCTCATTGCTTTTCTTTATTTGTTATTTTGATTTTAATTTGAATTTCTTCATATACTTTCGATTGTCTGGATAATAAAGAGTTTAGTGAATCTAGTAATTACCATTTATTCCTCGTGGGATCGATAACTAGGACTCAAGTCCTATATTACTTGGCGATAGAGTGCACTTGCTCTTAGTGTATTTTACACGCACCAAGTTTTTAGCGCCGTTGCCGCGAAATAAGTTTGGTAATATTAGAAGCGAAAAACTCTAGTTAATTTAAACGCCCTTTTTTATTCCTTATTTTATTTTTATTTTTATTTCTTATTTTATTTTATTTTATTTTATTTTTAATTAATTTTTCATATCCTATTTTAATTTTTATTTCTTATTTTATTTTATTTTTATTTAATTTTTCTCTTCCTATTTTTTGTTTATGCTTATTCGATCTCAGTGTCCTGATTTGACTTTTGATCTAGAAATTGAGAAAATAGCTTGCAGGTTAAGGAAACAGTCTTTTATTGCAGCTGTGACAGAAGACATAAACAGGATGGAGATGCAACAAGTTGTTGAGGCCAACCGTGAAGAAAGAGCTATCCCAGTAGAGCGAACCATGTTTGAGTACTCTATGCCCACTACTGAAGGGCATGGAGGAAGTATTATAAGACCAGCTGTGGCAGCTAATAATTTTAAGATCAAACCAGCACTGATCTCCATGATTCAGAATTCAGTTCAGTTTGGTGGATTGCCTTCGGATGATCCTAATAAGCATTTGGCCAGGTTCTTGCAGTTGTGTGATACTATCAAGTATAATGGGGTGACAGATGATGCAATCTGATTGTGACTCTTTCCTTTCTCTCTTAGGGACAGACCAAGCCAATGGTTAACATCACTTCCAAGGAGTTCCATTACTACATAGGATCAGTTGACACAGCAGTTTCTGGTTAAGTATTTTCCTCCTTCTAAATCTGCTAAGTTAAGAAATGATATATCTTTTTTTATGCAATTTGAGATGGACACTCTTTATGAAGCTTGGGAGCGCTTTCAAGAGTTGTTGAGGAGATGTCTACATCATGGATTTCTCATATGGCAGTAGCTTCAAACTTTTTATAATGGTTTGTCACCTGCAAATTGTTCACTCATTGATGTTGCCGCGGGAGGTACTCAATGGAGGAAAACACCTACTGAGAGCCAAACATTAATTGAAGAAATGGTGCTGAACTGTTACTAGTGGCAAAATGAGTGCCAGGCTCCTAAGAAACAAGCAGGTGTACATGCTGTTGATTCTTCTACTGCTATTTTGAGTTAATTGGAAGCTTTGACAAAGAAAGTGGAGACTTTGATGGTAACAAATAGTGCAGTCCCACCTATCATCTGTGAGGCATGTGGAGGACAGGGTCATGCAAGTGTAAATTGTCAAGTTAGTAGTCCTTTTGCCCCTGAGCCTGAACGAGTTAATTTTATTAGTAATTCCAACCGGTAGCAGTACAATCCGTATTCAAATACGTACAATCCTGGTTGGAGGGACCACCCGAATTTTAAATGGGGAAATCAGCAAGGCTATCAGCAGAATTAGCAAAGAGTTCCACCACCACCTCCAGGTTTCCAAGCACTTGCAGAGAAGCCGAGTTTTGAAGATATAGTTATGAAGTACATGCAGAATTCTGATGTTAGAATGAATAATATGGAGATGCAGATTAGTCAGCTGACTACATTGATGACAGCGAAGGCACCAGGGACACTGCCTAGCACTACTGAGACTAATCCAAGGGAACAGGCCCATGCAATTTTTCTTAGAAGTGGTAAAGAACTTGAGGAGTCATCTCAAAAGAAAGAAATGCCAGAGCTTAGAGATTCTCTTGTTAAGTCAGTGCATGATGAAGAGAAGGCAACTGAAGATGTCCTTGCTGAAAATGTCAATCAAGAAAGAGAGGTTGAAAAGAAAGCACCAAAGTGGTAGAGAGTGAAGAAGGATCGTGAGCAGAGTGCAGTTTTTGAACCATCCCCATATGCCAAGATCCCATTCCCTCAAAGGCTCAAGAACAATCAGCCAGATCAGTAATTTGCCAAATTCTTAGAGATATTCAAGAAATTACAAATTAATATTCCGTTCGTTGAAGTCATCTCTCAAATGCCTAAGTATGCAAAGTTTTTGAAGGAAATACTTACAAAGAAATGCAAGCTTGAGGAATTTGAAACTGTATGTCTTACTGAGGAGTGTTCTGTCATTCTTTTAAAGAAGTTACCCCCAAAATTGAAAGATCCAGGGAGTTTTACTATTCCTTGTACTATTGATAACTCTTATTTTGATAAGGCATTATGTAATTTAGGTGTTAGTATTAATTTGATGTCTTTCTCTGTGTTTAAGAAATTGGGAATGTAGGAACCGAAGCCCACCGACATTTCACTATAGTTGGCTGATAGATCTTTCGCTTACCTGCGTGGTGTGGTGGAGGATGTTTTGGTGAAGGTAGATTAATTCATATTCCCAGTTGATTTTGTGGTGCTCAATATGGAAGAGGATGCTGATATTCCTCTCATTCTTGGAAGACCATTTTTGGCCACTTCTGGAGCTGTGATTGATGTACCTCGGGGTGAGCTCATTTTGAGAGTGGATGGAGATCATGTGATCATTAATGTCTTTAGGGAGGCTAAATCTTCCCTAATTTCAAATCTCCATTGCCCTATTAATTTTGTTCAAGCTAAGAAGCAGGAAACCTTAGCTATCAAAGACTCCCCACCATCATACAATGTTGATGTTGATCTTTTGGAAAGTCAAGCTACTGAGACAGATAAAGGTCCTCCTATGATCCATGCTTCTTCACAGATTGGTCATTCATCTATTGATCGAGTGCGACCACCTTAGCCTAGTGGAGTTAAGGCGCAATTGGGACAATCAAGCTCTTATCAAATTCACAATTCTGTTGGAAGTAGTCCCAAGGCCATTGTTGAAGAGAGGAAGAATTATTTTGAAAAGAAGAAGGTGTCCTCCTATTTCTCTTACTTTAAGCCACCTTGATTCATCAGAAAAAGGCAAC
Organism: Ormosia semicastrata; assembly: GCA_029884595.1. Classification (NCBI taxonomy): domain Eukaryota; kingdom Viridiplantae; phylum Streptophyta; class Magnoliopsida; order Fabales; family Fabaceae; genus Ormosia; species Ormosia semicastrata. Next base: position 3,373,758 of record JAQQTO010000029.1, read on the forward strand.
GTCGAGCTAATAACGTTAAACAAGTGTTTCATAGGAGGCAACCTGTGTTTCTACTTTCGTCATTTTATTTAGTTATTTTAGTTATTTTTGTTTTTCTTTTAGATGCTACTCATGTGTTTTGATATTTTATTTTTCAGATTGTGCTACTGCGCTGACTCTTGTGCTTCTCCTTTGCCTGACATTGTGTCATTATCCATCAGGTTGTGTTATTCTTTTCTTTACCTTTATTTCTTTTTTCTTCGACATTGAGGATAATGTTTATTTTAAGTGTGGGAGGTACTTTACTTTTAAATTTTTGTGCAAAATTTTTTTTTTATGAGCACTTGAGTATTGGTGGTAATTAAGCTGGAATTGTGTTTTGATGTCTTGATTTATTCTGAGCTAATGAAGATATGTTTTAAAGGGGATTCCATTGATCATGAGTTGATAATGTGTGAAGCAATCTTTTTCATTGAAGTAAAGTGAAATTTAACATCTTAGTTAGAAATTAGTCATGTCTGCTTGCTTCTGTTCTCTTTATTAACTCTAGTCAGAAAGTGAGATTTGAGCCTTAATGATTAGATTTTTTCTTCTGGAGTGAGTTTTCTCTTGATTGATGTGCACTAGAACTTGCTTTGATATCTTGTTGCGGCTTTAATGATTCACATACAGACTTGAATATGATTAAGGTAATTAGGCTTAATTCTTTCTTGATTTCCAGAGTTGCATTGATTAAATAACCCCTTAGTTGCCCCATTTGAGCCTGAAATTGATTTCTTTGAATACTCAATTGAATAATCAGGTTGAATTCTTTAGAGCAATTGATATGTTGATTGAAAAGTCTTGAAAGGCTGCTTTTGACTTCAAGGGTTGAAAAAAAAAGAAAAAAAAAGAAAAAAAAGGAAAAAATGAAAAAGAAAGAAAAGAAAAGAATTGTTGGTGAAGAATGATGAAAATATTAGGTTGAAAGTGAGAAGTTATTATATTCTTGTACATCATGCTCTATCTGTCATCTTTTCAGCCTGATTATGCTTTGTATTGATTTATTCATGAGCATTCTTTACCCTATTTTATCCTTTCTTCCTACTTTTCATTATACCATTGGCCCTGTTACAACCAAAGGAAAATCCTTTTGATTCTTGTGTTGTATGTGAACTTGAAAGTGGAGATGAGATTAATAAGCAAGCCTATGATATTGCATTTTTCAAGAGAAATTTGAGTGATCTCTTTGTCCTTTAAACACTTAAGCGATGGAAAGATGAATGATCTCAGATGTTGGATGAAGAGAACAGTTGCAAGCTAGACTCAAGCCTTTAATTGTTTAAGTGCTAAATGATCTTGCTTGATTGGATTTGATTGCTGAACTTGAATTTCTTTTAATTGTAAAATTTTTCTTTGATTCATATTTCTTGATGTTGAGTTTGATCTTGATGTTGATTCCTATTCTTTGCTTGAGGACAAGTAAAGCTCAAGTGTGGGGGAGTTGATGAACCGTCAACATGTCATATTTTTACGGTTCAATTCCTTAGTTTTTCATATTCTTTTTATTTATTTTTATTGAATTTTGTTCATAAGTTTTGGTATATTTTAATATTGTTTGTTTGTGTTTTTATTAAGTGTTTTGTGTGTTTTTGTCAGGTAATTACACTTGGAGAAGTTTGGACGTTCAAAGGAGCAAAAAATGAAAATTTCACTAGGTGACTAGCGCTTGAGCGCTGGTGTTGGGGCTCCTGAGTGCCTAGAGCGTACGCAGCAACGGTGAATTAGTGATTCAGTGCCTGAGCACTAAGAATGAGTGTCTGAGCACGCAATATGTAGTAGCGCACGTATTGACTTAAGTGACTGAGCGCTTGAGCGCTCAGAAGTGGGCGCCTAGGCACTGAGTGCGTAACAGCAGACGTGAATTTTAATATAATGGGAAAGTTACGCCACAGACAACACATTAAGCATATTACACAGAAAATCCATGATCCTGAGAGAGTTGTTTTGCTGTAGCAGACCTTGGAGGGTGATTTCAATGGAGGATTCTTGAAGGCTTGAAGATCTTAATCTCCATTAAAAGGGTTTTGATTTCTCTTTCTTTTTAGTTTGCCTTTTTCTTTGGGTTTTCTTTCTATGAGTTTGTATTCTGATATGAGTTTGTTTTTATTGAACATGAGTAACTAAACCCATAGCTAGGGTTATGGGGGATCTTGTTTTCCTAATTATTTGGGTTTAATTAAGGTAATTTCTTTAGGGTTCATCATATTACTTGTATTCTTGTCATAACTTGATCACTTTTGACATGTGTTAATTCATTGTTTGACCGGTGACCATCCGCATTCAATGAGTGGATCTATATGGTAAGCCAATGATTAAATTGGTGAATGACCAAACATCGATTTATCTTACCAATGGAATTGATAGGTATGTTGATTCATCTCTTGAATTGAAGTTTAATGCTTTCTTAATTAATTCATCTAAATGACCAAATAGGTGATTTAATTTAGGAATAGAATATTATTTCATCCAAGACCATTAGGATTTAATAGTAAATAAGAGAATATTGGCAAAAGAATACCTTACATCATAATTGAAAAAAAATCTGAATAATTGGATTCAAGTGAACCTTGCGTCCTAGTCTCTTTCTTATTGATTATCTTTTCTTTGCATGATTGCTCATTGCTTTTCTTTATTTGTTATTTTGATTTTAATTTGAATTTTTTCATACACTTTCGATTGTCTGGATAACAAAGAGTTTAGCAAATCTAGTAATTACCATTTATTCCTCGTAGGATCGATAACTGGGACTCAAGTCCTATATTACTTGGCGATAGAGTGCACTTGTTCTTAGTGTATTTTACATGCACCAGTACCAATAGCCCGAGTTAGTGCAAAAGCAAGGCTTACTTGGGTGCCCAAAGGCTTGGGGGCAGCCAATGGACTTGCTGCTATTGGTCTGCCTAAAAATAATGAGTCCTTCGGTAATAGGATCAAAAGGGTAGGTTTTCAACCCGGTGTTATTAGTGATGAGTCTTTTGTTGAAAGGTAGGTGCAGGAATACCCCATTAATGATGGAAAAACAAGCTTGTATATTTCTTTGACAACAAGGAGGCCACCCAAAATGGTGAAGCCAAAAGCTGATGTCAAAGTTGGGGAACGGGTCCTCAATCAACACCCAAAAGCTACTTAGAGAATTAATATCAACAAGCCACAACAAGGGCTTACCAAAACCTAGAGAAGAATGTGGCAGCAGGAGAAAGCAACAGAGAAAAGAAAGAAGCTATTCCAAATCCTGGAAAAAGCTAAACATCAACTGAGATGGACTAACAAGGAGGTTGCTATTAGTGATGTAGAATCCAGTAACGATAAGTAAATGTTGGAACAAATGTTGGAACATATTCCTGTGGAAAAGTAAACCTAGCAAATCTAGCTAACCCAACAAAACTAGTAGACCTAGAATGAAGCTATTGTGGTAGAAAATGAACTTGAAAAAGTAGAATGGTAGTTGTAGCTTCAGTTAATTCCTCAACCAGCAAAACCATTAATTGAAGAGGAGCTGTTGGACTTGCAGTTGTAGGAACTACTAGAAAACGAAGCAGAACCACCTGATATTCTAGATAATTCAGACTTATAAGGAATACTGGAAGAGCTGATGGTAGTTAGCATGATTAGTGTGCTTCATTCTGATTTCTCACCCAAAAATAATCCAGCTAACCAGTTGGAAGAGAATGTATTAGCTTCAGAAGCTAAATGGGCCACTTTGTCCACTAACGAATACCCAAGACAAGTGGCTAAAGCTATGTTTGAAAAGCCTCATTATATTAAGGCTTATGTGAATATCAGGCCTATTGCAAGAGTCTTTATTGACAATAGAGTCGTTTTGAATATAATGTCGATGGCAACACTGAGAAAGCTAGGGAGAACTAAAACCGATTTGGTCTCTACCACCATGCAAATGACAAACTCCATTGGTGGAGCCATAACGGCTAAAGGCATAATCCCTGTGGAGCTTACTATTGGAAGCAGAACAACTACCACTACTTTATTTATGGTTGATGCTAAAAGTACTTATACTTTGCTTCTAGGGCGAGACTAGATCCATGCCAATTAATGTATTCCTTCATCCCTGTATCAGATTCTTATATATTAGAATGGTGATAAAGTGGAAATCGTTAAAGATGATGACAAGCCTTATAGCCAAGGTAGGTATGGCTGAAGCTCAATTCTATTCCCTTTATGTCATAACTTTGTCTGACTTGATGCATGAGCCCCTTGGGGTAGACAACTCTATTGAATAGACTAATGAAGGATTCCAGGTGAAACATAAGGTCGATGCCTTAGCCACCAAAACTCTTTAAATGGAAGATATCAAAGATTTGTAAGATAGACTGGCTGCTTACAGTGCAAAAACCAAGGTAACCTTGGCTATGCTTGAAGAAACTAAAGTCAGTGAAGCAATATTCACGGAATCTCCTTTACAGGAGGATGTGAAGACTATGGAAACTCAGGATCCATTATTAAATATTAATTTAGGCATAGTCGATATTCCCAGAATAACTTTTGTTAGCTGCTTATTAGAAAATAACTTTAGAGAGAAATTGGTTTAGCTACTTCATAAGTATTAGGAATTCTACGCATGGGATTACCACGAGATGACCGGCCTTGCCCGTAGCTTAGTTGAACACTAGTTACCCCTTAAGTCAGGAGCTAAACCTTGTAGGCAGGCCGCTTATAGGTTCGCATCAAAGTTAATTCTAAGATCAAAGAAGAACTTGGGAAACTACTATAAGCTAGCTTTATCCAAACTACCTGGTACACAGAATGGCTTACTAATATTGTACTAATAGTGAAAAGAATAGGAAATTGTGGATATTTGTAGACTTCAAGGATCTAAACATGGTGACCCCCAAAGTTGAGTATACCATGGTCGTAGCTGATATATTGGTGGACGCTGCCTCTTCTCATGAAGTTTTGTACTTGATGGATGGCTACTTTGGCTATAATCAAATATATATACCAAAGTAATGTTTTAAAAATAAATTTAAGATGCTCTAGGGCAATCGACACATTTGAATCGGTAGTGATGTCATTCTGGTTGAAGAATGATGGGGCAACCTATCAGAGATCTATGAATGCGATTTTCCATGACGTGATTGATAATATCATGGAGAAGCAAATTGATGATGTGGTTGTCAAATCTCGAAGCAAGGGTTAGCACTTAGTCGACCTCAAAAAAGCCTTTTAGTGCATGAGTATGTTTAACGTCAAAATGAACCCCATAAAGTATGCTTTCGGCATCTTAGCTGGAAACTTCTTAGGGGTTTTTTGGTTCATAAGAAAGGTATAGAGGTAGATAAAAACAAGGTCAAAACAATTTTTTAAGCTAAGCCTCTTAACATGAAGAAAGAGTTTTAGAGCTTAATTGGCAAGATTAACTTCTTGTGCTGTTTATAGCTAATTTAGTAGGTAAGCTACAAGCTTTTTCAAAGTTACTAAAGCTAAAGAATGATGAATAGTTCATGTGGGGTGAGGAGTAGAAGTAGGCTTTGAAAACAACAAAAAAGTCTAGCTCGGCCACCTACTTTGGTGCCACCATCTAATGAAATGCTGCTGAAGCTATACATTTCGGCTGTAGAGAGGTCAATAGGGGCTTTCTTGGCCCAGCATGCAGAAAATGGTACTGAGAAAGTCATTTACTATCTCAAGTGAATGCTAACTGATATAGAAACTAGATACTCCATACTTGAAAAACTACGTTTATTTTTATATTATACTACAAAGTTAGAATATTATCTATTGCTAAAAACTGTTTTACTGCTTTCAAAAATAAATATTGTTAAGTACCTCTTGCCTCAATCAGTTTTTCAAAGTAAGTTAACAAAGTGGTCTATAAAGTTAAATTTTTTCGATCTAGAATATACCCCATTTAGACTAATAAAAGGTCAAGCTCTGGAAGATTTTCTAGCTGAGCACCCTTGGTTAGAAGTACAAGACCCCTTAGTTGATCCACATGGATTTGTGGGGCTACCTTACTAGATTTTGTACTTTGATGGTTCCTGCACCGCCACCGGAGCTAGATTTTGTGTCGTGATTACCAACCCTCTAGACAAAATAGGCACATTTAGGCTCAAATTGGAAAATCATTATTCCAATAGTCAAGCTGAATATGAAGCTCTTATCCTTGGCCTTAGGATTTTTCTTGCACAAGGGGCAAGCACGTGAAGATCATGGGTGATTCCCATCTGGTCATTAAGCAGCTAATTGGCGAGTATCAATGCCTCAGTCCAACATTGGCTAAATTTTATAAAATAACTTTAGAATTGTTGAAATAATTAGCAATGTAATCTTTGTGCATGTGCTAAGAAACTATAATGTTGATGCTTCAAGATATAAGTGCTTTGCTTCAGCTCCACAAAAGCTGAAATTTGCTTCATCACCACTTAACATTGGAGTCATGTGCCAGGTTAGGAATGATGTTAATTGGTGTTAAAAGCTAATAGCTTATTTGAATAAGCTACCTCTAAGGTAGATATTTCTTTGAAAAATAGAGCACTAGGATACTGCCTTATAGAGGGGAAGCTATACAAAAAATGCTTAGAAGGATTGCTCCTTGCATGTTTGGGTCCTACCGATGTCATGACAACTATGGGAGAAGTATATGAAGGACTTTGTGGAGTATATCAGACCGGCCCAAAGATGCAATGGTTGCTGCATCACCATGGGTTTTTCTAGCCTACCATTATAAAGGATTATGTGCAATATGCCAAAAGCTGCTAAGCTTGCTAGAAACATGGCCAGTTATAATATGTTCCTGCTATTGAGCATAATCCTATTATTAAACCTTGGCTGTTTAGTGGCTGGGCAATGGATACTATTAGTAAAATCTATCCTCCTTCATAAAGAAAGCATTGCTTTATTCTTGTAACTACTGATTATTTTACCAAGTGGGTTGAAGTTATGTCATTGAAGAATATTACTCATAATGAGGTAATTGATTTCATTAAGGAGCATATTTTATTTTGGTTTGGTATTCCACAAAGAATAAAAGCTGACTAGGGCACTATGTTTACTGAAGAACGATGTTGGCTTTTGTGGAGCAATTTGGAATTAAAATGTTTTATTCTTCTCCTTACTATACCTAAGCTAATGGCTAGGTCGAAGCAACTAATAAGAACATCATTGGCCTGATCAAAAAGCACATTAAGAACAAACCTAGAAATTGGTATGAGCCTTTGCTACACGTTCTTTGGGCATACAGAACCTCAAAAAAATTAGTATTGTGGCTACTCCTTTTAAGTTGGCCTACGGCCACAATATAGTGATACCACTTGAGATAGCCATGTAGTCTTTGCAAGTAGCAAAGCAAAATGCACTTAGCTCTGAATAATACTTGCAAGCAATGCATATGGACTTAGATAAGATGGATGTAGATCAACTTCTAGCTTTGGAAAGAATTCAAGCCAACAAATTACAAGTTGCTTCGAGCTATATCAAAAAGGTAAAGCCACATAGATTTAGTGAAAGTGACATAGTTTGGAAAGCTATGCTGCCTCTTAGAGCAAAAAAACATAGATTTGGAAAATGGTTAGCTAATTAGAAAGTCCTTTTCAAGTTAGTAGTGTTAGCCATGAGTGTTTATGGTTTGATGAATGTAAATGGCGAAGAGCATACAAAAAGCATTATTGACAAACACTAGAATTTTATTATCCTTCCATGTGAGAGGAAGGGAATGAACCTTAAAAATCTAAAAGAAAAAGTGGGCAACTGATTACATATGTATAGTGTGACAGCCACTTACAAAAAGTCATTTCAAATCCTAAAATACTGGTGGCCATAAGCCGGCCACATAACCAAAATACTAAACTTAAATTTGCTCCAAGATCAGAAAAGGGAAGGGCAAGCTAGGAAGCTCTTCAGGTTGAGGTCCAGCGCTAGTTTTGGTCGCAGATTTTACAGATTCAACAAGCTCCTTAGTAGGTTCAAGGGATCTCGGCTGGTCCTCTTCCATCGGAGTCATAATATCAATAGCAGTGCTTGCTTGCCCAGCTTCTAAGGTTGGCTGTTCTTCTGCTTTCTTGGCCACCTTCACTTCTAGAAATTCTATCCTAAATTCCTCCTAAGTCCTCTCCACTTCTTCCAGACTTACTTCCCCAAGGTATTTTTCCTGCTTGTAGAAGATTTTGTTTTGTCTAAGGGAAAACAGGTCATTTTTAATAGCTTGGCTCTCAGAAAAAACTGATACATTTCATTCTAGAGTCGATTGTGACTAAATTAAAAAGAGCTGAGGTGCGACTCCAGGAGTTTTACTTCAACTTGTAGCTGTTCTATTTGAAGCCATTTCTCAGCAAGATCTTGCTTGGCTTTGGAGATCTGACTTAGGTAGGCTTAATTATAGGCTTCAATTTATGAGTACCTTTTCACAATGGCCTTAGAGCGGACAAAGAGTTTCTGTAGGTTTTGCAGTTCTTTTTGGGCTACTTCTCACTAATTAAAGGCCAGCTTTCTTTTTAGTTGGAGATGGTTGAACTTGACAAATGGCTTGGAAAGTAGCTCCTGAATTTCTTCACTCAAAGTCATCTGTTGCTCAACGTTAATCAAAGATTTGAGGGCTGTGCGAAAAGAGTCTTGTTCTAGAGACTACGAAGGAAAGAGAGAGCTGAGGAATTCCTCCACTAGCTGAAGGTTCTTTTGGACGTCAGTAGAAGTAGAGAACTAGGACAACTTTAAAAAATCAGGAAACTTTCTCTTGACAAGTATTTTCTTATTTTTGCTTCAATGGCACTAGGAGCAGAGCATATTGGTGTGGCTATAAGTGGTTTTTGGATTGCAGGAGCAAAAAAAGGTTAGGGTAATAGTTTCTTAGCTGCTGCTTAGGTAGAAGCTTTAGATCTAGTAGGGGATACTGCTAGCTTTCTTTTGGTGGACTTCGATTCCTTCTTGGCCATACTTTGTGCAACTTGGATAGAAATTTGAAAACCAAAGAAGGTGGAATGATTTTTTGCCACTAATTAAAAAGCAAAATAGAAAGATAAACAATAGATTGAACCCAGCGAAAACACGAAGATAGGATCTTTTGGGTGGAGGTAGGTCAGGAAAAGAGTCACCTGAGTTGACAATAATGACTGTTTTTGTTAAAAAGTAGAGAAAATACATTAGAAGTTATAAGTAGTCAGCTAAAAGAAATTAGAAGGAAAAAGAATACCTTTTGCTTTCTTTTTTACTGCACTTTTTGATAGAACCTTCATTTTCTAAGATGAAGTTGGAGTAAGGTTGAAAACCAATTCCAGCCGTTCAGCAAACAAGGTTTCAAACCAGGAAGTTAAAACATATTCCCACTGATGCTCAAATTCAACGGAATGAGTTGAAGTAGATTTGAAGGCCCAAAACTAGAACTTCCTCAACACTATGTTTTGGTAAGACAAGACCAAAACAATTTTTTAACAGAGTCTATAGAGACCCTTTCAGCTGCCTAACTATTCAGACTGTAAGCATAAGAAATTGGAACTTGCTGCCCCAAGCTGAATTGACTAGCCACATAATTCAGCAAATAGACTTCAACTCCAAGCGGATTATAATGGCTGTGTGGATTATAGTTTACCAAAAGCTCGGGGCTAACCACTACAACTACCCAGAAAGCTGAGGTTTTGGGGTCAAGATCTAGGTTGGCAGTATCTTCCAAAATGGTCTTTAGTTTGGTGGGTCCATGATGAGTGTAAAAATACACATAGCGTTTAGTTTATTTATTGAGTTTTTAATTTAATTTAATTTCTTTTTTATTTGATTTTAATTATTTTATTTGAGTTTTATATAATTGTTTCTTCCCATAGTCTTTTATCAATATTCTAATTTTTAGGATAAATCTAGAGGATTTTGGATAAAATTAAGAGATCCTAAAGATAGAGTTTTGAAAAGATCTTGTCTAAGTCTTATGTCTCATACAAAGTCCCAATTGGCTGTGGAGACTTGAAGAAAATGATAACTAAATATTGGATAAGGATTTTTGAAGATCAAAAAGTTTATTGTAATCTCGGATTCAACTTGTATTTCCTAACCTTGCTATTATATTTGGATCATATCTTGGGCTATAGAGATTAGATCGACACAATTCCTATAGCATTAGAAAGCTAACAAAAAATGCAGCAACTCTTCTACTAACCTCGAAGGCTAATTCTATCATCTGAAGGATGAGAAAAATAAATACAAAAAAAGAAAAAAAAATTGGCATCCTCCAATTAAGGAGATTAAGTGTCTTAAATTTGATTTCCTAAATCAAATCATTTTGTTTCATTACTTGGGAGCCAAATAAGATTATTTGGGGACCAAGTAAGGATCTTTAACGCATGATACACCTATATTTGGTTAAATCAAAGCAAGGATGAAGAAATTGGGCAGCTTTTCACTAAGGGTTAGAGGCACAAAGGTTTGAGACAAGTTCAAGAAGGCATTCATTGAAGACTTTTTAATTTTTTTCTTATTATTCTCTTTCTTCCTTTTTTTTCTTAGACAAAATCATGATTGTCTCTTTATCTATTGATCTTGTTTGTGCTACAATTGTCATGTGCGACTAATTTTCTAATTTCTAGGATTGAGATATAACTCTTTACTCTTCTATGTTGGATTTTTGACTAGATTCTTTGGTAATGAAGATTATTTTTCTTGATTCATTCTTAGTGTGTTTAATGCTTGTAGTATGTAGTGTGCCATATTTACATGATCTTAGGTATTAGGTGAAGGATCGAGGGATGAAATATAATTGCTTGAAAATCCTTCAAGGAGTAAAACAATTGTCATGGAGCTTAATGAATTATAATTCAATTGATTGCTATAAGAATGAGATTAATAGGATTTTTTACATGTTTTTAGTGCCAAAGGATTATGCTTTAAATTATTTAGGATAAACTGCCTTCAAGAACATAATTGATCATTAGCAAAGATAAAGTCGATAGTGGCTATTATAGTGAAATCCTAGTCCTAGGCCTTTATAACTTCGTTGAATTTTATCCCTTTTCAATTTATTTGCTTACTTTATTAATTTAATCTATTTTCTTGACTTTAAATTTTGTTGTCTTTATTGCTCATGATCGCTTAGATAACCATCATTGTTGTGAGAATTAGTACTCATATTGATCCTCAGGGAACGATTTTAATTTACTACTTGAATGATCTGTGTGCTTGCAGAAAATCTACATCAACCTAAAGGAGTAAGGGTAGTACTAGCAGAGGATGGTAGCTGGACTTTCTTTCTGGTTATAAAAGAATTAGAAAAGTCCCATGGTAGTGTTGCCACAAAGTGGGAGCTTGGACAAGATGTCACTGTGGATCTGATAACTTTGTTGATCCTCAGATGGAGTATTTAGAGAAGACTTAAAAGGAAAGAGCTCAGGAAAATAGGCTTGGAACCACATCTACATAAACTAGAAGGGCCCAAAAATGGAATCCAAAGTGCCGTGGGAACGAATAGCAAAAGCTAAATTAAAAATCCCCCTATGCAGGCTACTGAGCAGAAAGTTGTCGAGAGCTATTGGCTTACCTTTTGCTATGGCAGTCGCTAGGGGTAGGGTTTTCTTTAAGGTCTGGATGGACCTGGTGCTGATGATATATTTGTAAAGCTAATAGGCAATGAAGGAAGTGTGTTCAGAGTTGGTCATAGGGCCATGAGCTTCAGTTTTAGCAGGAATAAATTTGTTGTAGCTGACTATTTGTCTATTAAACTCGACTTCAAAGTTAGCAACAACTTTCGAATCAAAATAAACTGGATGCTCCTCCCCTATTGGCAGTAGTCTAATAATTACTGTAACATCTAGAAGGGTAATGGTCATATCATGCCGAAAGAGAAGTTGAAGGTGTTAGTGAATGGAGAGCCAAAGAGGATAGCTGCTTGTAGCAAAGCAAAATCAACTTTTAGTTTCCTAGTAGAGAGTCGAATAGCATGAGCGATTCTGATTTCGAGCCAGAGAGGTGCCTTGCCCTCATTTACGCATTTGTACCACTTCTTGTAGTTAGAAGAGGCATTGCGAGGCTGGGGGCATAGTTCTGCTTTCCAGTTGGCAGTGACAACATACTATTTCTCCAGAAGCAATTGCAGATACGGTGGATTTGGAAACTATTTGGTGTAAGGGTCTTTGTTTCCGGGGAGATCATTAAAAAGGCCAAGTTGACAAGTGGGTGGTTTAGAGGTAAAAGGAAACATATATAGCTCTTCAATGCACTGGTTCTGACTAGCTGTAGTAGGTTCGCCGATGGGTGCGATGACAAGCAGTGGCATATTTCATGGTTGCCTAGACTTGAGGTGAAGATGGTGAAGAAGAACTTTTTGGGGTAGGTTGAAATGAAGGAGAAGATGATGTTGAATCATCACTTAGGTAGTCTATAGATTCATTTTAGGATTCAGAAGCACTTGACATTTTCATGGCTAGAAGTAAATAAGGGGAAAGAAAATGTCTTTCTTTGGAAGCTAGGGTTTAGAGAGGAAAAGCTCAAGAAATAAGTGAAAGAAAACTTCACAAAATGTAATATATAAAGCAATTAATTGGATTAAATCCCTAGCTAGCATGCTACACATTAAATGTGATAAGAAAGTAGCTATGATTTGAAAGCAGCAATAGTTACGATTTGATGGGTGTAGCAGGCTTTCGAATTTGAAAAGCCACTAGATTTTTTGGGTTTTCCATTCATTAGTGGCTGGTTCAATTTGAATCTAACCAACAACTAATGCAGGGGCATTGTTGGTAGCCCAAAAACTATTAGCTTGGACTTACGAGGATACAAGCTAAACAAAAATGGTTTAGGCACATATAACCTAATTTGGTAAATGGCCTGGTATGTTAGAGCAAGTAAAAATGATGAGTTTTGAGCATAGACACTAGACTGAAAAATAGGTTGACCAAGTCAATTCATAGGCTATTTGGGACAGTTGAGCAAATCCTTTAAAAATAGGAGAACATCTAGGATGTGGTTGCTCTAAACATTCAAGCAAGCAAACAAAGGCCATTTTGGTAGTTCTTTTTGTTGAAGCTAGTTAAGAACGTGCTAATGGAACTCCCCACAACCCAAAATTGCATGGAAGGGCTGTGACTGAAGATCATGCCCCTAGAATTAAGGAGAGTAGACTTAAAGGCCTAAAAGTGCATTGACGCGGCGGTTTCTCTAGGTTCAACCCTATATAAAGGCTTTTAAGGCATTGTAGAATGGACACCTTGAACAATCACACAAAAATCATCTATTTTTTATGCAGTTTATCTTTAATCTCCTAGCATTTTATAGCTTTTTCTTTATATTTCTAGTCATTTATTACTTTCCTTTACATTTCCAACACCTTTACAACATTTCTTTACAACTTTTATCTTTACTTTCAACAATTTCCTTTGCTTTGTATTTCGGGACACAAGTTATTTCATTGTATTTCAGCTTTCTCAACTGTAACTCGTTGGATTCAAGTTCTTTATTGTAAAGCGGTGTTTTTCGTATTGTTTGAATTGTTAATTTAGAATGCATTGTTAAGATCTTACTTTAGTACCTTAAGAACCCACACTGAGAGGTAAGTTACCTATTTTGGGAACTTTTTAAGGCAAAGCTTATCCTAAGTGGGATAAAGCTGGAAGTGTGGAGTATAGACGAAGCTAACTTTTGCTTTTTTCACACCAACAATAGGAAATATCACAATTGGCGTGCATAATTCAACCCCTTTCTTGTACATTTTGCCAAATTTAATTTAGTGACACAAAAAAAGGTTCTAGAGGGTTGAGTGATAATTAATGAAACAAAAAGGAGGTGAACTATAATTTACCCAAAAAAAATTTGGTAGGGACAAATATAGGTGGGACCATCATATAGCAAAGAGGAAAAAGAGATGGTAGGGGCTGGTTTTCTACTAAAGCAAAGACACAAAGAACAGTACTGAGAGGCCAATCTTTTCTGTAAAAAAAGGCACAACAATGTGGATGAAGGAACTTGAAGAAGAGGAATAGGGAAGTTTATGATCTTTCATTGATTCTAATAGGTACATCTCTCCAATTCTGTATTAGTCAAGCCTGTGTTGTTATTAGATATTGGTGAAATTGATGTTTTTGCTATTGTGGTACTAGTGTGATGTAATTACAATGGTTAATACCATTTGATTTATTTTGCTTGTTTAGAGTGAAAAGTTTTAGGGGGTTAAAACTTTTGAAGTTTTCTTCATTCATCCAATTCATCATTTAGCATCAGTAATCTTCCTCATCACACATTCAACACACACGACTAGTAGCACAGACCATATATAAATCTCATGACCCTTGAAACAAAACACAAAAATTTCTACCACAACCTATACTATAATTCTAGCTTAATCAAACATACTTTCCCAGCAATTCATTCAACCTAAAACAGAAATTAAATGACATCCATTGCACTCACTTACAACATTCTATCATCATGAACACCCCAAAATTTTCCAAAATCAAAATAGAACACTGTAACACCTACAACTAGAAACAAATTCAAACAACCCAAACCCCATAAAATTTGAACCCAATCACCACTCAAACTAGAAAAAAAAACTAACCCATTCATCATTTAAGATTGAACCCCTTAGCCAAAAGTCTCTCAAACCCTTGCAATCCATTCACAAGCACCAAACCCACCTGAAACCCATTCCCACCACTCAAGACCATAGCACCAGAAGCCAACCATTTGAATGCACTCAATTGAGCACATTCGTCGACCTATAACCCAATAACCTAAACACAACCAGAACTACCATCCAACCTCAAGCAATCTTCCATCGTATGAGACCCATCGCACCACCCATGCACAGTCGTTGAAGCCATAAGCCACCGAGCACAGCAGCAGATGCACTATCCACGCCAACCCATCGACAATCGCACCTCCTCTCTCACCACTAATTGAATTAGACCCACGTGTCCCCTAGCACAATGATCTACCCCTAGCAAGAGCGTACCTCCGTTGTTGAAAACCTCCCCACACCTTCCCTATAAATCACTTAATCCTCTATTCTCTTCACCTTGATGCCCAACACGTTGGTTTGGTCTCAAGGTCTATTTTGAGCACTTTTTAATTTTAGTTTCTTTTTGGATAAAAGGATTTATGAGTTATGCTTGTCCATTAGGTTGGTAGACGTAGCCATGTAGGTTGGGTCAAGGTTTAGTAATGGACCAGCATATGTGTTTCTAGTGGATTAAAGTTAGTTAAGTTGAATTGTTTATTTGGAAGGTCATTTCTTATGTAGGACCAATACTTCAAAATGATTTTCATTTCGGTATCTGATATGTATCGTGTTGGATACTTCAATACATTTAGATATTTTTTGTCTATATATCTTTAAATTATTTTTGAATTTTTGTCATATTAATGTATCCTGTATCGTGTCATATCTGTGTCTCATATTTGTATCTGTACTTCTTAGGTCATTTTTTTAAAAAAAGAAAATATAAAAATTAAAATGAAAAAAAAAGATTAGACAAGTAAGCAATATATATATATACACACACACACACACACACACACACAAAAACCTCCTAAAAAGAAAAAAACATTTTTCTCTTACTTATTTGTGCTTGTTTAATTTCTTAATTGAATGTATTCATTTTGTCATGTTTGTTGACAAGTCGCTTTGTTTTCATTTCTTTCTGTTGTTAAATAATTTTTTTAATAACTTAAGTTTTTTAATTAAAAAAACCCACGCTTATTTTATAAATAACTAAGTGAATTTGATTCTCTTTGCACTTGAGGATATGTAAGAGCGTAAGTCAAACCAAATTGTAATTGTTCATAAATTAGTCCTTGATGTTTATTTTATTTCAATTTTTTAGTTTGTTCTTGGACTTGTGAATATTTTAATTCACATTTTATTTTAATTTGCTTACAAATATTTTATTTGTCATTGTTTTTTCTTTAATTGTAATTCTTTATTTTTTTTCTTTATTATTGTTGATTATTTGTTATTTTTCTTTTGGGGTAAATCAAATATCTTTATGTTGTAATAATTTGCACAACTAATTTAGGATAATTATCTTAGGACGGGTATGTTAGAGGTATTGAGAGATTTAGTTTTCATTCTTCCTTATGCACAATCAATTCTTGAACTCAACTTAGTTTTGAAGATTATTTTATTTTTAAAAAAATCAAATCTTTTGTAATTTAAATAAAATTAGTGGCAACTTCATTTTCATAAATCTTTTTTTTTTGCCACCCTCTCACGATTTTGATTATGACAAATACAAATAGCATTGAATTCAATTATTCTTAAGTGGTATGTTGTATCTTGTTGAAGTCTAGAGGTGGAGAATAAATGTCCTTGACCATGTCTTTGTACATTGTTAATTCAACATTTATATTATTGAACTATTTAATTGTTTGCTTTATTTTCTTTTATTTAATTTTTATATAATTTATGTGGCAAATATAAAAGCCTAGTTATTAGTAGTTTTGCTTTGCATATCAATTTTTATGTGGGAATGACCTACTCATCACTACACTAAAACACTATTTTGTAGTACAATTTGGTAAGGCTTAAGTGTTGATTAGTTTATATGCAATGACATGCTCTTATAGTCTTATACTTAATTTGGTACATAGTAAAAGGTCTCAAAGTATAAGCTAATACTATGTAGCCAATTTTTAACATATGTTTAGTGTGGCACCTGATAGAATAAAGTTATCCAGTCCACCTATTTTTATTCTATAATCATAAGATAAACTTATCAAGCTGCAAGTGGCTTGATAAGACCTGATAAAAATAAAATTGCCCAATTCCAAAACAAGCATTCACCCTCGTCTTCTCCTCCACGATCTCCATTTTGCCTCTACTTAGTGGTGCAGCATAACCAGAAGGTAATTCTCCTTTCCTCTTGTTTGCAGAGTTAGTGTTCACAAAAAAATTCTAGATAGATGATAATGCTTTACAATTCATATAATGCATCTTCCCCAATTCCCCAATTTAGATGACTCACTGGATGATTTGCTCCGATCACAATAAAAAGTTTACTTTCAAGCTCCATTATTAATTTTGTCTAGTTTTAGAGAAATCTCATTATAACAAATTCATAAATTAGGAATATATATAAGATTTCTACTAATTTCTACTAATCATAAAAGGGGTTAAAACTTAAAACTAATTCATAAAAGCCTTGTCTAGTTGATGAATCTTATATCTTTAGTTATGAATTTGGATAAGTTACATCTGCTTAATGTTACTTTTTATTAATTATATGAGTGATTGGCTTTTTGGTTTTAAGCAAAGGTGTATCTTTATCTTTTTAGGAGACAATGGATGTGGAGTTGCCATATGCATTGAAAATGTCTACAAGATTTTTATTTTTTAATAATTTCAATAATTTTTATTGCAAAAATTAAAATTTTAACTTTTTATGTATAAGGGTTTTTTTTCCATTAAAAGGGTTTTTTTTATCCTATATAGGCTTATAAGATTGCACAACAAACACTGAATAGGATAATATTATACAGTCATGCAACGCACTAAATGTTGGATAGCATTAAAAGGAGTAAACCTTCATTTTAACCCTTGAAATTGTAACCACCGATCACAATGGTCCCTAAATTTAAGAAATTGACAACTTAGTCCCTGACTTTGCATTCCATCATTTAAATTAGTCTATACGTCAACTGGCATCAATTAAATTGTGGTCCATGCACTTGTCTTCTCTTTTTGGTATTTGTGGTCCCCTTAATGGTAATATATTATTATGACGTTGATTTCTTGCCTACTATGGTGGTCTTATTTTTGGTGCATTTGCACAGCACATATGTGCATCCATTTTAGTTGATTTGTTGCTGAGTTGTGTTGCGAATCCATTTTTAGTTAATTTGTTGTTTAGTTGTGCTTTGCTTCCATTTGTACAACACACATCTGTGTTTAGTTGTTTTGTTCTTTAGTTGTTGTTGTATATTTGTGCACACATGTGTTTAATTTAGAAAGTTTTGTGTGTATTTGTGTAGATGTTATAACTTTTCTTTCACCATGGTGGTAATTTTGTTAAAGAAGGTGGAGGGAAAGTTCGATATAAAAAGGGTGAAGTAGGTTGGTGGCCTAAATGTAATGAGGACAAAATAGATATGTTTAGTCTCATAGGGTATAGTAAGCAGCTAGGTTACCATAAAGTTGAGGCTATGTATTGGTTGATGCCTAAGCAACCACTTGCTACTAGTTTAAGGAACATGAAGACAGATGGACACCTCATTGAGATAGTGAATGCTGTTAGGATCAATAATGGGGACATGCATTTGTATTATGAACACCTCATTATTACTATCCTTGTGCTTGTTGAGGTAGTATACCCTCATGATAAGGCACCAAATGAAGGCAATGAGATTCAACTTGAGACACCTATTAGTGAGCAAGTCCAATAGTAACTTCTATGGGACCTTGTACCTATTGAACAACCCTATAGGCTTCCTCCTTTTGACCTTAAAGAGGATAGGGATGAAGAAATCCTTGTGAAGAAGGATAAGAAGGGTAAAAGCCAAGTATAGAAAAAGAAGAAGAGGGTTATATGGGTGAAGAAGAACAAGAAGCCTATTAAAAGCACTACACCAAAGAGGGGAGGAAAAAAATTAGCAATGAATGGAAAAGGGAAATAACCAGCAACAAAGGGGAAAGGAAAAAAAACCAACAACAAAGTGGAAAAGAAAAAATATGATCCTATTGATGATGTTGAAGAAACTAATATTGATGAAGAGATTGAGTCTGACACCTTGAGGGAGTTCATAGGCCATAGGCAGAGGTATCAAAATAATTCAGAGGCTGATGTCAACACTAACTAGGAGGAAGTGTATGTAGCTAAAGCTAAAGATGGAGTTGACACCTGGAAGTCTAAAGAACTCAAAACTCCAGGGAGTTCTTTTGAGTTTTGAAGATGAGGCAACCAACAAAAATGTCTTCCCTCAATTCAATGCAGAAGCTAGTTTTGGACATGTTAGACTTGAGCTTGGAATGGAGTTTAGAACATTAGATGCATTCAAGAAAGGGGTTAAAGACTATACCATACACCTTGGTAGAGATATCAAGTGGGTGAAGAATGACAAGCTTGGGGTTAAAGCAAAGTGCAAGAATGAGAACTGTAGTTGGTTGATTTTTTGTGCATGGAGTAAAGTCAACAAAAGCTATCAAATTAAGACTTTCAAATCTGAACATATATGTAGCAGGGAGTTCAAGAATAAGTATGCTACTAGGAGTTGGGTAATTAGGAAGATTGCAAAGAAACTGAGGAAACATCCTACTCTAAATTATAATCAGACTTTTGAATACATGAAAGTAAAGTGTGGGGTGCATTTAAATGACACCAAGATCTACAGGGCTTTGAAGGAGGCAAGAGAACTTGTAGAAAGGAGCGAAAAGGAGCAATGTGCAAGGCTATGAGACTATTATGCAAAGTTTTTGAAAAGTAACCCTAGGTCTATTGTGAAGATGAATGTTATCCTAATTTCCCATTCCCTACCATAGTTTCAAAGGTTTTATGCATGCCTTCAAGGTTACAAGTGAGGGTTTACGGCAGGCTGCAAACCATTAAAAGACTTAGATGGAATTCATGATTAGGCACACATATTCTAATCACTTAGTCACTACAGAATTTTCACAGATATGTATCATCCCACATATATTACTTTGACTCACTCTTTAATTTGTCAATTTGTGCTCTAGTAAAATATGCAGGCAAGACACTAGCAACCAAGAAATTTACCATATCAGCGAACCATGAAGTGTTACTTTGCAGCTGTAAAAGTTACTTATCAGGGAAAATGTCATGGATGGGAAAGGGGTCAACAGCTTGCTCAATTAAGCTCAAATAGTCAATTACTAAGTTCTCTACTCCATTCTTGTCACGTATCTAGATGTCAATCTCTTGGAGCAACAACATCCACCGAATCAATCTTGCCTGGATCTCAGGTTTCTTTACGAGAAACTTCAAAGTTACATGATCAGAAATCACCACAATTTTAGAACCAAACAAATATGATATAAATATATCTAATGTAAAAATAATAAATAAAAGCTCTTTTTCCATAGTGTTGTAATTTTCTTGAGTAGCATTCAAAGTCCTCGAAGCAAAGTAGATCACATGAAGCACTTTGCCTACTCTTTGTGCCAAGATAGTTCCCACTGCATAACTTGAAGCATTACACATCAACTCGAAGGGGAGTGCCAATCAAGCGACTGGATAATGGGGGTGGTGGTAAGTGCTTGCTTCAAATGGTTGAAGACTTTCTTGCAATTCTCATTAAAGTCAAACTCCACATCCTTTTACAAGAGGTTGGATAGCGGAAGGGCTATTTTGCTGAAGTCTCTAATGAAGTGTTGGTAGAAACTTGTATAACCAAGAGAAGAAATAATCTTCTACAGGCATATAGGTAAGAAAAAGAAGAAATCACATCTATTTTAGCATAATCTACTTTAATGCCCTTGCTAGATAATACATGGCCTAAAACAATGTCTTGCTCTACCATAAAATGACATATTTCAAAATTTAGAACAAGGTTAGTTTCAATGCATTTATGCAATACCTTAGCCAAACTAGCCAAACATGAATAAAAGGAAGAACCATAAATAGTACAATCATCCATGAACACCTCCATGCACTCTTCTAAAAGATCAGAAAAGAAGCTTACCATGCACCGTTGAAAGGTGCCATGGGCATTACAGAGGCAAAAGGGCATCTGCCTATACGCAAAAATGTCGAAGGGACATGTGAAAGTGGTCTTCTCTTGATCTTCCGGTGCAATATGGATTTGAAAATATTCGGTGTAGTCATCCAGAAAGCAGTAGTGCATTTTCCCAGCTAACCTCTCTAACATATGATCAATGAAGGGCAGGGGGTAATGATCCTTTTGGATGAAGGCATGGTTGAGCTTTCTATAATTAATGCAGACTCTCCAACTATTCTTCACCCTAGTAGGAATCAGCTTATTATTCTGATTCGCCACTACTGTCACCCCATATTTCTTTCGAACAACTTGCACCGGGCTAACCCATTTGCTATCAGAGATGAGATAATGATGCTAGCTTGTAATAACCTTGTCACCGCCTTATTCACCACATCCAAAATCAATGGGTTCAGTATTCTTTAGGGCTACCTTACTGGTTATGCTCCCTCCTCAAACAATATTTGATGCATACACGTAAAAGACTAATACCAAGAATATCTACAAGTGTCCATCTAATTACTTTCTTGAACTCCCTCAAAATTTGCAGCAATTTATCTTCTTGTTTATCATTGAGGTCCTTTGCTACAATCATTGGAAGCTTCTCACCATCCTCCACATATGCATATTTAATGTGTGTAGGTAGAGGCTTAAACTCTAATTTGGGTGGCTGCACTATGGAGGAAGGTAATCTGGTGGTAGGAACTACTTCAGTAGAGTAAATTTCTACACAACCAATAGCTACTGCATAATTTGTACAGTCAGATTCATCATTTCCCAAATATACAAAAATTTTAGAATACACATCCCACTTGACAACACCATTACAATTAGCACATGAATATACTAATTCAGAATCATCAAAACTATCCAAATCAGGGAACTCAACACACAACTCATCATAATTGTCCTCAACCAATTCATAAAGCAAGTCTATATGAAAAATAGAATGCTCTTCCATGGGATGCTTCATTGCATCAAAGATGTTGAACTGCACTATTATATCTCTAAACTCCATGGAAAGAGTTCTAGCATGCATATATATTTTCATCCTTGTATTCTTGAGGAATGGCCTCCCTAAAATGATTGGAGTCTTGTTGGATGATGACTTTCCCTCCATATCCATAATGTAAAAGTCATCAGGAAAGATCAACTCATCCACTCTCACCAAAACATCATCTATCAAGTCTGCTGGGTATGCATTACTCCTTTTTGCCAACTGAATCACAACCCTAGTTGCTCGCAAAGGTTCAAGTCCAAGAGCATTGAAAATAGACATAGCCATCACATTAATTAAAGCTCCAAGATCCAACATTGCATTCTCAAAATGTAATTGCCTATAATGCATGGAATTGTAAATGTGTCTGGATCCTTGCATTTTTTAGGAATTAGCTGAATAAAGGCTAAAACATTCTGCCCCATGCTGACTCTTTCATTGGCCTTCAATCTCCTCTTGTGCTTGCACAACTCCTTCAAAAACTTAGCATACTCAAATTTTGCTTAATTGCATCTAACAGTCGAATGTTCATTTCCACTTTCTTGAAGGTCTCCAAAAGTTCTTTATCTTTTTCTGCCTCATCCATTTTCTTGGACTGTGGTGCTCTTTGTGGAAATGGAAGAGGCACCACATGATCATGTTTCTTCTTTCTTACTCCAACTTCTGATTTCTGGTTCATTTTAGCTTCAGTTTTGTACAGAATCTAATTTTTCTACAGAATTAATTTTCTCTGCTGACTGCTGCTTGCTTGCTGGTTGAGGGTCTTCTACTATCTTGCCACTTCTTAACATAATAGCACTAACATTTTTCTTTGGGTTTGGAATTTTTTGAGTGGGAAATTGGTCAAAGCCTTATGCCTTCAACTGACTCAATGAAGAAGCTAATTGTCCAATTTAAGTTTCCAAATTCAGAATGGTGGCTTCTATTCTCTACTGGAATTGGATGTTGTTGGTGATTATTTGCTTGACTAGGTCCTCCAATGTAGGCTCGAATTGAGTAAGACCTTATTGCTGCACGTGTCTGTGGTATCTGTTGTCTAGCAGGCTGCTGGAATTACTGCCTACTTAGTTTAGAATTTTGTTGGAATTGGTGTGACCTAACTGGTGGCTAGTATGCCTACTGTGGTGCTGCTATTGTATTTCCATATCTAAAATTTAGATGATCCCTCTAGCCAGGATTATAAGTGCTGGAGTAGGGATTATATCTATGTTGTTGGTGCTACTGGTATTGAGGTTTACCAGGAAAAATGCCTGCTACAGGAGCATAAGCCTGAGGTGCATATTTGTTTTCTTGGAGTATGGGGCACGCATCTGTGGAATAAGTTGGACAAGCAAAAATTTCAAACAAATTCTCCATCCTTTACTCGTCAGCATGAGACGCATGAACCTCATTCACTCCCATAGTAGGAGTAATCATCCTAGTACCAAATTGCTGGGAGTTAGCAGCTATGTTTGCAATCAAATCTCTAGCAGCACCTAGGCTTTTGTCAACTAATGCACCTCCACTAGAAGCATCAATCATACTTCTATCCATAGGGAACAATCCCTCATAGAAATACTAAATCAATAGCTAGTTATTGATCTGATGGTGTGGATAGCTTGCACATAATTTCTTGAACCTCTCCTAATACTCTTGCAGAGTCTTTCCAGAATTTTACCTTATCCCACATATATACTTTCTGATGGTAGAAGCTCTGGATGTAGGAAAAAACTTATCCAGGAATAGCCTCTTCATGTTATTCCAACTAGTCATAGAACCATGTGGAAGATAATATAGCCAATCATTGGCTTCATCAGCAAGGGAGAAAGGGAATGCTAATAGCTTGATGTGTTCCTCAAGAATGCCTTGTGGTTTCATGGTGGAACATACCACATGAAACTCCTTCAGATCTTGTGAGGATCTTCACCTGCAAGACCATGGAACTTTGACAGCAAGTTTATTAATCCAGATTTAAGTTCAAAATCAACATTTAAATTAGGATACTGGATGCATAAAGGTTGATAATTGGCATCAGGGGTTAGTAGTTCTTTAAGGGTTCTATTATTTACATTATCACCCATGTTTGCATTATTTCTATTTTTAGTCCCAATTTCAGTTTCAGTATTTGTGTTATCAGCCATGGTTGCAAGATTGCTTATAGTCTCAAGTTTAGTTTTAGTTTCAATTTCAACTTCAGTATTACCTTTAATCTCAGAAACTATCCTCTCACTAAGCTTACAAGCCCTATTAAGTGCAAGCAAAGTTCCCTCAATGTTAGGATCAATGTTCAGCAAATGGCTACTAGAAGGCCTAGACATACAACATGCAAAAGTAGGCAAAAACACAAATAATACAAGTTATGCACAATTGAAAACACTACATTAATCGGTTAGCAAAATGACTACAGTTACCCTATCTACACATTTTTAAAAATTATAGGAGTTGTACAGGGTGAAAACTACTCAAAAATGAAACCAAAAAATGCAATAAAAAATTTTCAAAAAATGGAAAAGTGGTCTAAATGGAATTAGGCCAAAATAGGGGCGACCTCATTGCTTAGTAGTAATCCATATGGAAAACTCCATTTTCCTTCAACTAACCAATTTTTAGCTCTTTTTGTGCACAATATTTCGTACAATAATTACTAAAATGCCATTAGATGAATGTTTTTGGTGAAAAGAACCTGAAACAAGCAAAGCAAAGGTTAGTGAAGGGTTAGTAGTTCAATATACACCTAATATAATTTATTTGACTTAGAATGATCTAAGACAACAGCACCAAAATTTGATAGCCACCGAGGCTACCAAATTAGATAAGATTTGTTAACCGATTCACCAAGAATTTATAGTAGGTGGTGCAACTAGGTTGAATCCTTAGATCATTCCAAATAATCAATTATATTAATAAGTTAAAAACTAGGGGGTTGGTTGCCGGAGTAATTAAATAAAAGAATTAAAAAACTGTAAACAAAGTTAAGTAAACAACCAATATAAGGGAATTGACAACTCTTGAGTTTAATCCATCATTGACCACTAAGGATTCATTCACTGGCTAACCAGATTCTTGGTTTTAGGTCACATTAAGAAGACTTAAGATGACCTATGAATTCTCTACTAGATAAGCATCTAACATTTGATTAATCATATTAGATGAAGTTAGCATCCATCCAACCCTAAATCAACCTAAAACTCATAATTCAACCAAGTTAGGAAATTCATCAAACACCTTTGATGCATTACTTAGTCTTTGTGAAATCTTCATCCAACATGAACTCTCTACTAGGTAAGCACCTAGGATTTGTTCAATCAACGAAAAATGGATTAAGCATCCATTTAACCCTAAATCAACCTCATTTCCAGAATTCATGTAAGCTAGACAATTCATCAAACACCTTTGATGCATTGTCTAGTTTCTGCAATTCTCATTAAACATATGATAGTTATGCAACCATCATATGAACACCAAGACCAAGTTAAGCACTCAGCCAAGGAGTAATAGAATCAAAGAAAGGGAAGAGAGAAATATGATTAACAAGTAAATTAAACATTTAAACCAAGGTCTCAACATTAAACATCAAGAGTGTTTTAATCCGTAGGATTTATTACAAAGCATTAGCTCTCCATGAATGAAGATCATAATAGAAAAAAAAATGAAAAAAATTGAGAGAAAGCGAGAAGAGGGGATAGGAGAGGAAATGAGAGGAAAGAAGAAAGCAAGAGAGAAGATGAAAACTAAAATGAGAAGTGTCCCACTGTATAGCCTCGATTCTGAGCTCAAAACCCCACATAACAGATACTAAAGGTGAAAATACAAGTATGCCCCTAGCTTGAGACGTTTCCTCTTCTAATTAGCTTTAATTATGTGAATGCTTATGTCCCTAAAGCATGTTAAATGGTTTTTGATGATAACAAAGGCAAAAGTGAAGATCAAGTGCAAAAGAAAAGATCAAGATCAAAGAAAGAAGTCAAGAGGTTTATTTAGTTATAATACTTTGAACATTAATGTTAAATACTCTCAAGATTTCTCAAATGATTTTTCAAAATATCATTTCAAAATAAGTGAGAAAATTTAAAGCTAAACATGTTTTTTAAGAAACTTGAGTTTCAATCTTAAAATCTAACACTCATAAAAGGATTTATGTTTAATCAAATGTCTTAAGGTGTTAGAAATGGCTTACAAGCTTTATTGGACTTGAAAAATGTGTTCAAAGGCCAATGTAATCGATTACATGATGTTTGTAATCGATTACACAGCAAACAGAGGCCTTGTAATCGATTACATGCTCAATGTAATTACAAGCTCAATGTAATCGATTACAAGCATGTCAGAGGCCATGTAATCGATTACACCAATAGTGTAATCGATTACAATGAGCCCAGAAAGGCAAGAACACGTTCAAAGAGTCATGTAATCGATTACATGGATATTGTAATCGATTACACAGCAAGACAAAAGTCATGTAATCGATTATATGGATATTGTAATCAATTACAAGCAAGTTAGAAGCCATGTAATCGATTACACTAATAATGTAATTGATTACACAGAGCCCAGAAAGCCAAGAATACGTTAGAATAACAATGTAATCGATTACATTTGTTGTGTAATCAATTACACGCATCCTGACAATGTCCAACGGCTATATTAAATGCATTTAATGCTTGGCTAAAACCCTCCAACGGCTCCATTTATTGTAAAACTTATAAATACCAATGTTGGGTCTTCATTAGAGGTTGACCTTGAATCAAAAACTGATTACCAATACTTCAAAACGTGATTCAATCCTAAAATCCATTCTTGCTCTGTTTTTGTGAAAAACGTGAGTAAATCTTTGAGAGCATATTAGAGCTTCAATTTGTAATCATCTACTCTAGTGAGAGCTTCATTCAATTAATCTATATTGCTTTGTAAAGAGTGTGAGGCATCCCTCCAAAAGTGTAAAGGATGAGGTATCCCTTAGTTGAAAAGACTCAAGCTCCAAGGGTGAGGTATCCCAAAGTGTTGAGTGCTCAAGGTTGTAAAGGTTATCAAGCACCTATTGAAGCTTGAAGAATTAGTGGAAAATCTCTAGCGGTTGATTGAGGACTGGACGTAGATCACAAGTGGATTGGTGATCGAACCAGGATAAATCATTGTGTTTGTTTTCTCTAAACCCTTCTCTTTACATTGAGTACTGTTTTATTAAATTGCTTGAATATTGGTCCCTTTGGCTATTGCATTTATAAGTAAAAGTGTTTATCTCTTTTATCCAATCATCTCTAATCATCAATTAGCTTCAATGAAAATTGTTTATCAAACGATTTGCGAAAGATTTGCGAACTTATTTTTCATACTCAATTCACCCCCTCTTGAGTATTGAGACCACTTGGTAACAAATCGGACACCTAATTTGTAATATTTGGGCACCTAATGAAGGAGTTATGGCCAAAACACGTTTAACATCTCTTGGATCTTGCCAGCTCCCTTCAGGCATTAATAACCCTATCAAAATGTCACCATTTTGATAAGTGGTATTCATGAAAATTGAAGGGTTTTGTCTCAAATTTCTAATGGAACTTTTCAGCCCATTCTGACTCCTACAGCCCAAGTTACGGCTCAATCTTTGTCTACTGCTCAGGTTCTAGTGATAGCACATCTGTTTTGATTTCTTGGCCCAATATGACTCATTAGACATTTGATTCAGCTCTGGAGCTCTCCATCAAAGTTGTAGAGCTTCCTCTCAGATTTCCTACAAGGTAAAGTTCATAATTTTTGGATGTTTATAACTTAAGTTATACCCAAAATACAAAAATAGTATAAAATTATCACAATGTTAAAAAATACAACTAAGCCCATTTTGAACCCAAACTTATAAATGGTGGCAAAAAATAATCAATTAAGGATATAAGAGGTCTAAAATGTTAAATATAAGGGTTAACTAATATATAAAAATAGTATTTATTAGTGTGGTGGAGAATGTCACAATAGCAAAGGTTGCAGACGCTAAGGAGTCCCTAAACAGAAAAAACAGAAAGCAAGTTCATTTGGGGTTGGTCCAAGTAATGAGGCTAGTGTAGGAACTAAGGTTGGGGTAGTAACTGTTGCTGGGGAAGGAACTGAGCCTGGGGCATCAATTGACCCTATGCTACCAAATGAGATTGACCTATCACATAATCTAGTGAGTTCTCAAGCACAATCCTCTCAAGCTGCAACTACTATGTAGGTCAACTCAATTTTATACCACATTTGATGGTTGCTATACATTAATTCTTATACGAATATTATAGTACAATAATCAACTCATTTTTTTATGTTAATGCAGGAAACTAAAGCCCCAACTGCTCTAACTATAACAACTCCTAATCAAGCTCCAATAGTAACAACCTCAAGATTATTCTTATAATTTATGTCTTGGTTTATTTGATTTAATGTCTCAATAGCTGACTTGGGTTATTTCATATGTTGCAGGAAAATGTCATACCACCTTCTACTAGACCATTTAGTTTAAGGGCTAAACTCCCTATCAGGCCAGTTGGTTTAAGGCCACCACCTAAACCCACTACAATATCAACTCCAGCACCTAAACCCACTATTGCAACTTCAATTCCAGCACCTTCTGCCACTGCAACTTTAGTTCCACCATCTACTGCCACTACAACTTCAGTACTAGGTCCTAGTTCCACTGCAACACTTGCTCAAGCTCCAACTACAACTGCAAGATTTGGTTCACCACCACCACAACACTGTGTTAGTGCAGAAACAATTATAGCAGCAAGTCCAGCCACAACATCAAGGTTCATGAGGTTCATGCCAGCGCCTGGTTTTAGAGCTGCTCCACCAAAGAATATGAAATGAAGATGATATAAAGATTTGTCTCTTTTTGATGATGTATAGGTTTATAATGTTATTAGACATAGAATTTGGTTCTTTTTTTTGGAAACTGCATATAAAGGGTTATTTTGAAAGACATTTAACCTTTTGGAAATATTGTTAGACAAGTTGATGTTACTAGTGGTCTTTATTTTTTTTTATATAAATGATCTTCATGGTTATACAGGCTTCTTTTGATACTTGTGCAGCAAGTTTTTTTGTAAATGTTCTTCAAGTCCAAACTTGTAAGACCCACTCAAAGATCAATGAAGTATGTTTAATTATGCATTTCCAAGTGTGTTCATTTTAGATTCAATTGATTATGAAACTCCTTCCAATTCAAATTCAATAAACTTCATCATACAATGTACTTGAACAATGTGCTGTAATAGCTCCATATTCTTTCATTTCAATAGATAATCATAACAAACACAATTACCTACATGACAAAGGCCAAATGGTCAATTACACATCATGACAAACCGACATTACAAACTCAATTACCTACTTCCCCAAACAAACTAATCCTAACCTTATGATGAAAACTAGCATCATAATACACTGGCTAATTACATAAAATCTTAAGGTCCTAACTTTAGCCTCTAAACTTGCAATCTTCCAAGCAATATTCATTCTCCAATCTTCATTCTTACTTGTAGCAGCCCTAATACCAGCTTTAGTAGCAACTTCATTACCATCTCCATTACTAATTCCATTGTCTTCTTTCCCATTCTCAATTGAGCAGAAATATCTACAATGGTCACCATTCTGCAAGATATCACAGAACTAACATACTCCACAATGAAAATTAATAACAATAAAAGCTTCAGGTCACTCAACCTAACCCAACCCTTACCTTTACCATGTACTTAGGCTAGCCATAGAATGGTCTTCTAGGATTTGTCATAGTTTTGGATCTTTGGACCATCGTTCTCAAACTACAATAGCAAAACTTGCCCCCTACCTCCCCTGTAATGAGGAGCATTAGGTTTGGAACCCACACTCCCAATCTAGCTTCCTTCTGAGTGTGATGAGGTGAATTGGTGTCGGTTTCCACTAACCATCATCTCTCAACCTTTCAAGCAACTTAGGAACTGGAGGTTAAGGTTTTGGGTTTTATGGATTTGTAGAAGAAGCTGCTTTTGGGGTAACGATCATTGAGATCAAATGAAGGGGAAGCTAGTTTTGAGGATGATGGGTCACCATAGTGCCATTTAGCAGTTGTAGGAATTTCTTTTCTTTTCTAATAGGATCAATACGACGTCATTTTTTGAGAAGGAGAGGGGCACCTTTGCTACATAGGCATCCATCATGGCATTTAATATGCCATGTGAGTAGGTCCGTCAAGGTTTAATTGACGCAGTTAATGTCTAGACCAATTTGAATGACAGAGTGCGAAGTCAGAGATTAAGTTGTTAATTTCTTAAATTCACAGATTATTATGACTGGTGATCACAATTTTAGGGACTTCCCTAAAATGGAGCTTTACACATATTAAAAATTATACAATGTATAACTTATATTATACTATTGGGCCTTATACTGTTTTGACCTTATACTTATCTTGTACGATGTACCAATCAGGCCTTAGTTCTTGGCCTGTTGGCAGGACAGTATTGAAACCCATCACCTGATCTCTCCTGCCCAATTTCTTTACTCACTTTTTTCTTAACTCTTTCTGTTTTTCCTCCCTCTTTCTTATAGCTGAATCCTACCCTTGCTTTCCCACGTTTCCTGCTGCCATGTGTGTGGAGGCTAGTTACAATGAAGTCATATCTTTTACCCTGCCTAGGTGGGAATTAAATCCCCTGCTACCTCCCCTTTTGTTTCTAAAATACACCTTAACCTTAGGGTGCCAAACAATATTCCATTGAACTTGAACTTAATCAAAAAATTTATTAACATTATCTGAAGTACATTAATAGTTGTAAGATCAATTAGCCCTAAAGAAAGCCATCATAGGATCATAAACAATTTGTTTAGCATTGACACCCATAAAAAAATCAGCATGAGCATATTCTTCCCGGAACACTACCACGAGCTTGTCAGCATCATGATTTTTGAGGTCATCGAGCAAAGCCTGCACATCTTTTACATCAGATAGTACATCTTGCCCTCCATAGCTGAGGAAAAGAGGGAATTCATTTGGAATCCTGGCCATGTCATAAAGAGGAGGTCTCGCTTGTCCATAGTGTTGCATATTTTGTCCTAGATCATAATAATCATACTTTGCTATTTCTCCTGTTCTGATCACTACTCAAAATCCACAGGAAGAAACATACAAGAGTCAGATCAACAAGAAATTACGTAGAAATTATTAGTCCTAATCAGAAATGCATAAAAAAAATGCTTCAAAATCAAACGATACTTAGTCACAGCAAAAATGTTGCTAATCAATAGACTTACTTTGAGATAGATGGATCAAGTTCTTAGTTGCTGTTGGCTGTGGTTCATGATCAAGAAGGACATCTATCCTCGAAGAATTTACGCAGCAATTTGGGCCTAAAATTTCAAGGTAAGCAATATTAAAATAATGCCAATGTTTGCAGGAATCAGTATGGTACATAAAGTGAAAATTTCCTCATCATGCCAGTAACGTTTATAGTACCTGTGAAAATATTCATTAGGTTTGAACAGTCCAGGTTTAGATTATGGCAGATACCTTCCAGAAATTTTGCTGCAGCATCCCTGCTCATTAGAAGAACATATTGGTAGTGTTGAAATTCTTTTTAGTTTCTTTTATCCAAGAACTTAACGCTTGTGTACTCAAACATAATGCAAAAAGAGATAGTAAAATTCTAGGGTAAGGATTTTCTGTTACTCGTTTGGAATGAATTCACGGAGGCCTAACCAGTATACGTCCTGTTATATTGAGAAAAGGAAAATATTTTCATCAAGTCAAATTATATTCGGTTTTGATATTTTAATCGCTCAACTAAATAGTATGGCTTCTGTCTCTTACATCAGCTATAAAGATGTCAGCAGCAAGTTTTGTTGGCAGCGAAGGAATCTGATTCATATGAGCAATTGGGCTAAGTAATGCAGCTGATTTCAACATATTCAGCAGCTGCTTTTGAGAGAAAGCAGCTAATGCCATTAAAGTTCCCTGAAATTTCAGGTTATTGTTATATATATATACACACTTGACACTAGAAACGTAAGAAGACCTGAAAAGACAAACAGAAAGAAATTAGAAACTCACCAAGGAATGACCTACGTAGTGCATTCTGTGACCAGTATGGTTGTACACATACTGGACTGAAGCAGCAAGATCATAACTAACTAATTCATCCCATGACCACTCCCAATAAGCCTATAAATAATGAATAAATCAATAATCAATTAGAGTAGCTATCAACTGGTTTACTGAAAGTCTGAACGCTGAAATGCATGTCTCTTATAAGAAAAAGAACCGGGTCATTAGGACTAAGTGATATGTGCCCGCGGCTATATTTTGTCCCACGAGCGTTGGCAAGCCACACATCAAACCCATTGTCTGCTAAGATAAATGCCAATGATTCATCTGGAGAATTGAACAGCCATGATATAGCATCCTGAAACCACACACCACAAATTATCTTAGTTTAGTAATCACACTGCTGCCTAAAAATCATCCGAGACAAACATGTTAGCTTCTCAAATCTGTCTCTGCTGGAACACAACTTACAATAAAGAGACCATGTTGTAATAGCACAGCTGGCTTGTCTGCTGTCTTACCGGACCGCCCTACCGGCATCCTTTGCAGGCTTAGGATGTAGCCATCCTCTGTTGTAACCTGAGTCCAACAAAAATATTGCCTCTCATATTGGCAAAATTGCCTTCACAATAAATGGCAGGTGAAATGCAACAGGCTAGTAATGTGTACCTTATGTTCTTCACATGTGTAACCTTGTGTCTCTACCATAGTTTTGCAGATACCATCATTGGTAACTGGAGAGGATCCTGGCAATTTATGGTTAGGTTGAAGTGTTTTTCTCCCTTGTGCTACTGTAATGCAAAGCAGGACTATTGAAAACAGACTAACTACAATGTTGGCCATTGACAATGTGGTTATGCCCCACTACAGAAACAAAAAATGCTGGCATTTTATAGCCATTTGCAATGCAAAGAAAAAGTTGAAGAGGATATAACATGTTAATGGTTGTAAATTATTTTTTTTACGGTTGTGTTGTAACATATTTTCAATCAATATACACTGAGCGTTCAAACAAAGGCATTGGCGTTGATAGTTTAATTACTACGTTATTCTATCACAATTAACTGAGAATTAAGTATTTGTTTAGTTTGGCATGACGTGGCTGCCAGGTTTCCATCCACGGTGGAGTGTTCATTTGTCTTGTATAAATGTATAAATACTTTCTGAGTTTTGACCTTTAATTATAGACACATAAGTTATGTTAGCTGCATTAGGACGATTGATGAGTCATATATAAGCTAATACTTACCCAAATTAGTAGTCTTCTGGAGGCTGATCCAGATAACAGCTTCAGCATAATGGAAGTTACTGTCTTCAAGTTTTAAACAACAGGATGTTCAAGAATTAAACAACAGGTTTCAAGTTTGACTCCGGTTGGGGTATCAGATCTTGGTTAAAAATATCACATTTTGGCTAGAATGTACCTTGAGGGGTAATATGCTATACTAGAAATTTCATAATTTTTAAAGGACTATTAACAAGTTAAATAATTTATGGAACTTACTGTCTTCATGTTTTAGACAGCTGGGTGTTCAAGAGTCCAATGCTCATGTTTGACTTTAGTTAGGGTATCAAATATTGGTTAAAATTTCTGAAATTTGGCAAGAACATACTTCGAGTTTGAGGTGTTATAACACCTCAAAGTATGCTCTTGCACTTATAAGCAATATTGGAAAGTCTAATGACTTTTAAAAGACTATAGTAGGTTAAATAATTGATGGAGCTTACTGTCTTCAGGTTTTAGACAGCAACATGTTCAAGAGTCTAGTGCTCAAGTTCGATCTTGGTTGGAGTATCAAATATTGGTTAAAAATTTTGAAATTTGGCAATAACATAGCGTAAGGTGTTGTAAGACATACTAGAAAGTGTTCAGTGCGCACAACTGCGCATGAAGATGTGAGGTGAGGCGGCATCATATATGATGCTGCTGCGTTTCATTGGATAACACTTTTATTTTTTTCTTCTAATCTATTCTTTAATGTTTATTAGTTTTCCTTGATATCTGACAATGACGATGATATATGAGTTTTGATAATGTACTAAGCCATTGTAAACTAATTTATTTATCATTTTTTTCTTTTTGTGATTTATTTTAATTCCTATTTTAGTTATAGGTTAAGATTCTGATGACAGAATAATCAGAACTACTGTGATTGAGGTTATGATTTTTGAGGACTAGCTAAGCTTTGAATTTTTGAGATACCGGTTACGCTTTGAATTTTTAAAGGACTAGCTAAGTCAACTTTGATGAGCTTTGTGAGATACCTAAAGGAGATGTTTCCATTTGAGAATTTTAGGCTGTGTTAAAATAGTGTACTAGAAAAGTGATTAAGTTACATAGGTTCCAATTAAGAATTTGTCACATAATAGACAACATCGTATGTGTATTATATATGGATGAAATCCTTTTTAATAATAATGGAGTGTTTATTGTTACCCTTTTGTTTCTATTATCATTCATATTTTATTAATTTTTTTTATTTAGTAAGCTATTTTGAACAATTGATCAAAACAATATTAAAGGTCATTTAGTAAAAAAATTA
This sequence comes from Ormosia semicastrata, assembly GCA_029884595.1. Lineage (NCBI taxonomy): Eukaryota > Viridiplantae > Streptophyta > Magnoliopsida > Fabales > Fabaceae > Ormosia > Ormosia semicastrata. The sequence continues at coordinate 3,407,938 of JAQQTO010000029.1, forward strand.
ATTAAATAAGAGTAACAATAAATATGAAGAAGTGACAATAGACACTTCATTAAATAATAGTGATACTAGTTTTATCTATACTACTTAATAAAGAGGATTGCCCAACTCTTTGTCACATTTTTTTTTATCCATTTTGCCATTACCAAATATTTATATTTACCCTTTACCCAATTCACAACTCTCTTTTATCTATCCCACGTTTATAAAAGATATAGGTAAAATTATTGTTCAAGAATACTCATATCTCTTGCAGTTTTAAGAGGAGATAACTCCCCTTCCAATATAACTCCCATTTTATCTATCAGTTATTGTCACTCTTTGTCTCCACTCCCCTTGCATTATAACTCCTCTTTTATCTATCAGTTAATCACACAAAAAAAAATAATAAATAAGAGGTAAAATTATAAAGTTATATTGCCATTCTTTGTCCCTACTCACTTTAAAATATAATTGCATAAAGGTTATCTTTACACAGTAAGAGTAGTTTCTTTTTCAAAGAGTGTAGAAAAATAAAAAAAATGTGAATTGATAGGCATGTTAGTGTCTGTCAATCCACTAATATTATATAAAGAAGATAAATAAATAGATAGAGAAACAACCCTTTTAGCCAAGTCCTTTTTTTTGTGCTCTTTTATCCTAACTTTGAATAGAGCTGGCAAAACGGGTCCAACTCGTTGGGTTGGCCCGTTAACCCGCTTTTTTTAAGCGGGGTGGGTTTAATATTTGAACTTATTTTTCATTTTCAACCCGCAAAACCCGCCCCGTAAAACTCGCGGGTTAAGCGGGTCGGGTGCGGGTTAACCCGTTGGGTTACTTTTTTTTTTTTTCTAAATTCTACTATTCACTATTCCCGTGACCCCATCTTGATTTTTTTTAAACTCTTTTTTCATTTTCCCCAAACCCCATCCTGCTCACTCAGAAATCAGAATCTCAGATCTGAGATCCACCACCGTCCCCTCTCTCTGCGTGCGCCGGATCCGTCAGCTGCTTTGCGTGCGCCGGCCGCCGTCCCACTCCAGCTCTCTCTCTCCGTCGCTGTTCTTCTGTTCGGTTCCATCTCTCTCTCTCCGTCGCTGTTCTCATCTGCTCGTGATAGTGAGACCGTGAGTCCGTGACTTCCATTTCTCTCCGTCCCATTGTCCGTTGTTGGTCGCTGCTCCCTGCTCTGTTCCGTTCCAGCTCGCACTCTCTCTCCATCACACACTCTCTCTCCGTCGCTCTATTCCTTCTCCGTCGCTGCTCGTTGGTAGGGGTATGTGTGGTGTGGCTATTAACTTATGTATGATGCATGTTTGATATTTGTTGGTCAGAACTCAGAAATATGAAATGGCTGCTAAGTGTTTGCTAATTTGGATCTGAGGGACAGAGACCAACTAAAACACTTGTTTCTTTTTCTTTGTTGTTTCTGTGGGTATATCCACTAATACTATTGATAAAGCTAAGATGTGACATTGCTAACAACTTTGGCACACCATTTATGATTATTGTTTATATTTGGTTCATTGCTGGCCTCATATTGTTTAGCATCTTTGATTCTTTGATGTATCTATGAAGTCTGAAGAGGGTGTTTGAAAATAATTAAATTTTTTAAATATTTGGATTGTGTTGTGTGCTGCCTGAATTGTTATGGATGAATTGATAATCATTGTGCATATTTTTTTGTTACAAATTTTGCAGTGATTTTATTTGACTGTTTGTCTAAAACTGAAAAATGGACTCTGTCAATAACGACCCTCTTGATCTTGAAGAAGTGGATCTTACTATTTATGAGTCCCATTTCGAACCTCCAAAGAAAAAGGGTAAAGCAACAACGTCTGATTGTTGGAAGTTTTTCACAAAGATAGGAGTGGGTGATGATGGAGTAGAAAGGGCAGAATGCAATGCTTGTAAAAAGAAGTATAAGGTTGGGGGTAGATTATATGGGACGTCATCTTTAAATCGTCACATCTCAAATTGTAAAGAAGTTAAATTTGATGATGTTGGTCAAATGATGATAGACATGCAAGGAAAACTAAAGTCTCAAAAGATAGATCAAATGGTATCACGTGAGATGTGTGCCGCTGCAATCATTGAACATGATTTGCCATTTAACTTTGTTGAGTATAAGAAGATTAGAAGTTGGATAAAGTACTTGAATCCTGATGCAAATCTTATTTCAAGGAGTACAGCAAAAGTCGATGTCTTAAATATTCACAACAGAGAGAAAGAGAAGCTTAAACAAACAATGGCTAGCATTTCGAATAGGATATGTCTAACTTCTGATTTATGGACAGCTTGTACAACAGAGGGTTACATATGCTTAACCGCTCATTTTGTTGATACAAATTGGAAGTTAAATAGCAAGATTCTCAATTTTTGTCACATGCCTCCTCCTCACACTAGATTTGAATTGGCTTCAAAGATTTTTGATTTTTTGAAGGAATGGGAAATAGAGAAAAAGGTTTTTTCCCTTACTTTAGATAATTCATCCGCTAATGACAACATGCAAGACATTTTGAAAAATAACCTTGCTATGAGTGATTGGTTGTTATGTGATGGGGAATTTTTTCATGTTCGTTGTTCTGCCCACATTTTAAACCTCATTGTTCAAGAGGGATTGAAAGTGGCTAGTGATGCCTTGCACAAAATTAGAGAGAGTGTGAAATATGTGAAGGGATTGGAGGGTAGAATGAGAAAATTTCAAGAATGTGTTGCACAACTTGGTCTTGAGTCTATTGGCACAGGGAAGGGATTGCGTCTAGATGTTCCTACTAGATGGAATTCAACCTATATCATGCTTAAAAGTGCTCTCAAATATAAATGGGCATTTGGCAATTTCCAAACAAAAAATGCAAATTATAAATATTGCCCTTCGGTTGATGAGTGGAAAAGAGGAGAACAAATTTGTGAATTTTTGTTACCATTTTATGATACTACCAATTTGATTTCCGACACATCCTACCCTACTTCCAACTTGTATTTTTTGCAAGTTTGGAAAATCCAATGTATTCTTCAAGAAAGTCTAAGTAGTGAAGATGATGTTATAAGGAGTATGGGGGAAAAGATGATAAAGAAGTTTGAGAAATATTGGGAGGAGTATAGTATAGTGCTTGCACTAGGAGCGGTTCTTGACCCACGGATTAAGTTTTCTTCATTGAGTTATTGTTACTCAAAATTTGATGAATTTACTTGTGAACGAAAGCTAGAACATGTGAGGAGAAAATTATTCATGCTCTTTGAAAAGTATTCAAATTCGATTAACAATGCCTCCACTTCCAATGTCACGAGTGTTGTCCCTACTCAATCTTCATGTTTGCCGAAGGAACTCAAGGAAATAAATAAAAGGATGTTTGGTGTAAGTATATGTATATTTTAAATTGATAAATTACTTTCTTTCTATTGTGCACTTTTTTTTAACAAATCTTAATTTTCTTTTCATGTATTTCACTTGTCAAATATGATAGGAATTGAAAATGCACAAAGATCAACTTGCTTCTAGAATTGGAAGGTCACAACTTGAGCTTTATTTGGATGAACCAACTTTAGATTTTGATATTTATGAAGATTTAGATGTGTTACAATGGTGGAGGGACACTGCGAACCACCGCTTCCCAAATCTATCCATAATGGCTCGTGACATGTTGAGTATTCCTATTACAACTGTGGCGTCCGAATCTGCATTTAGTATTGGTGCACGTGTTTTAAACAAGTATAGAAGCAGTCTCTTGCCACAAAATGTCCAAGCTTTGATTTGTACTCGTAGTTGGTTGCATGGTTTTGTTAATGATGGTAATTTCTTTAATTTGAATGTATAACATTGCAATTGTTATTTTATTTAGAATCATTATCATAATATCATTTGTCAATTATTTATTTATTTATTTATTTATTGTGATTTGTAGATGAGGATGTTGATGATGATGCCAATGCTACAACCTCAAGAGTGGAGTCATCTTTATCCAAGGGAGCATCAAATTCAAATGTTCTTTATCTAGAAGATTATTGATTTAGTTGTTTATGTAACCTTAGTCTTTGAACTTTAATTTGTGTTTGATGATTATCAATTTATGTTTATGGTTTGATGGAGTTTGAACACTATTATGGAAATCGAAATTATTGAGTTATGTTATGGTTATGGATATAGATTAGACTTAGTATTTGTGTTATAAAATATTGGATTTGAGTATTTGTGTTATGAAATATGGTTTATTGGTTATAGACTTTTGAGCTATTATGCAAGGATAGGACTTTGTGCTTGCTAGTTATAACTTTATTAACTCATGTTATAAAGGATAGGACTATTTTTTATGGTTTGCTTATTAATATTATTTGAATTTCTAAACAGGAATTGACATCTTTGCATGAGTTGCATCTCACTATTGACTGTGGAGAAACATAGAGCCACAAGTGAAAGCTTAAACAGTATGAAGGTGACCTTCCTTTCTCTTCTAGCTTTTTTGCTTTTTAAATGCTAGCTTAAACATTGTTGTCTCACTATTTTTGTGTCTCCTTTTATAGTATTTTTTTTATACAATTTTTTTTTTATTTTTTAGGTGGATTAGGCGGGTTGACCTGTCAATCTGTTCACTTTTTCTCATTTTATCCTTTATGCGGGTCGACCTGCCAACCCGCCAACCCACCCTAAAACAGGGTGGGTTGATTTTTTCAACTCATTTTTCAAAACGGGCCAACCCACCCCGCCCCACATTTTTGCGGGTTGAGGCGGGTCGGGGCGGGTTAGCCCATTTTGCCAGCTCTAGCTTTGAACATGTGGTTTTTTAAGATTAATGTAGCCCAGATAATCCAACTAGTGATAAGCAAACAAGATGTTTCATTGTTTCATTGCATATGAGTAGGTTCATTGGGTGAGACATGTAACTTTCTCCCTTCCAACTTGCTTAAATAGCTAGCAAACTATATTCAGTCAGCCACTTGACTTGTTTATATTTTTACGTGTATATTTGTGTTAGTATGTGTATGTGGACAGTTGCATAGCACGTAACTTAAACTTAAAATTAGACAAAATAATTATAGAAATTAATAAAAACAAAAATAGTGATTCATAATTTATAATTACGTTGTAAATAAAAAATGAATTATGGGAATTTTTAGTAATTTAAATAATTTAATTTAGTAATTTTAGTGATTAAAATAGTGTATAAAATAAAATAAATAAAATAAAATTATGGAAAATAATTATATAAACAAAATAATTTAGGTGAAAAATGTAATTTTTATAATTACATGTGAGCTAATAAAAATGCATGTGAATAGGTTTAGGAACTTATCTAAGCTTATAATAGATTAAAATATGAGAACTAGATAATAATTACTTTTTCATCAATAAAATTACAAGCAAATAAAATAAAACACTTAGCTTAAATTTTATTAGCTTAAAACTTAAAAGATAATTATTAGTTACTCTAAAATTAGATTTGATTTAGAATCTATTAGCTTTTATGCAAATAGCGTGAGCACCAATTTATAAACCCACTAGTTAGAATTAAGGCATAATAATTACCAAAGAGTTTTATATTAAGGTCTAAAAAATTCCTAAAATATCCTAAAATTTATTTAATAAGCATATTTTATGAAATTGAGTTACTAAGTATTCCTAAACTTTACATACTCAAACTTTAATTTTTCTAACATAAACAACTTGGTATTTAAGGGACCTTATAACTTGTCCCTCACTCCACCACTAGTAAACTTAATGAAAACACTCATCTCACTCTCTCATTACACTGTCACGCACACACACGCACACGCACACGTACACTCTTACCCATTGTTTGTTTTGAGAGAAAATGGAGAGAGAGAAAATGAGGGGAGAAAAAATAGAAAAAAATTATACTTTTCTCTCATTTGGTTCAAGAGAGAAAATAAAGAGGAATGAAAAAATATTTTGTGGGATTCACCTAAAAGTTTTCTCTCTAAAATTGCGAAGAAAATGATGAGAAGAAGGGCTGAAGTTGTAAAATTACAACTCTACCCAAATCTTCTCCTCACTCAGGAACGATGGTAGCTACTCAATCAGAAAAAATTGCCACTGTGAATAGACCGGCAAAGTCACCTACATAAAGGGTTGAAGAATTTGGTAAAGAATGAATTTTTACAACGTCATTACAGTGGGTGGAGAAAGTTAAATGGCCTCATGTGTAATGGATGGATTGATGGGTTAAAAAAAATTGCAAATGAGCAGGGGAAGGAAGCATCGTGGATGGGAAAGATGGGAAGAAAATATGACCAAGAAGGGATAAGCTGTGGTGGGAATAAGGAAAGGAATTGTGGTTGGGGGTGAAGCCACGTGGGATAGGGAAGATAAAGAGGTGGAAAATATAATGAAGGGGAGCTTTTTAGAAAAATTATATTAAAATTTAAATTTAAATAATTTTTATACATGAAAAATTTTTTAATTTAAATATATATTAAAAATATTACATAATTGTAATAACTAATCATCACAATTCTTTTATCAAACAAATAAGTTTTAAATCAAATCTTATAATTAAAATTTTAGTAAATTAATTAGTTTTGTAATAAATATTTGTTGTAAAATTATTTATTTTTATGTAACTAATAGAAAAAGTTTAGAGATTAAAAAAATAACATGTTTACACCTCATTACAATAAGGATATATAAGTCATTTTACATAATTATAATTTTTTCTCTTTAATTTTTGTATACAAATCTCATTTTTTTTCATCCATTTTCTCTTTATCCAAACACACGAAGAGAAAACTTACTTTTCTATCCCTTTGCTCTTCTTTTCATTTTCTTTCTTTCCAGTTTCTCTCCTCATCCAAACAAAGTATTAGACACTTTCACACTCAATCACTCGACATACCCAATCTCTCAAAAGCATTCACCTTAATTATTAAGCCAATTTTCTCAGTGCCACACTCACACACAAAGACACTTGGAGACACACTCCTATTCGGCTAGGAAGAGATAAGAGATGCAAAGAGGGGTGGAAGGCAGCCATGAGTTTATAACTTTAAGCTCTTGCATTAGGGCCTTTGGGTCACCATCTCACTTAGCTCAAGTTAGGAAAAATATTCGGCTCATCAAGTTCTTTCAAGTGGTGTAGTTAATTTTACCATCCACCACTTTTCATCTTCATCTTCCTCTAAGAGCAAAGGCGAGGTAGGGGTGTTTTCCTACAACCTTTCATTTTATTTACTCAAAATCTACTTCTATGGATTTCCTATAAACCTGTATTGGTTGAATTGAATTTAAATGAGGGTTTGGTTAATTGGGGGTTCGGCCAAGAGGGTGGTCGAAGGTAGGGAAAACTTGATTTTCTTATCCTTTGATTGTTTTTTTAATGATTTCCTATTCATGGCCATCTCCTCTTGGTGGTTTTTAGAATGAAAGGAGGTTTTGTTTATCCTTGATTTTGGGATGTTAGATGGAACCTATGGCTTTGGCTATGGAGATTTCAGCTTATATGTTGATTTGGAAGTGGTTTGGTTATGTTTGGGTTGATTTCAACGGGTTGTATGTCTTGTTAAAATTTGAGGTTTTCCTGAAAATTCCATGTTAGCTGTCTCATAAAAATTATGAGCAAGCTAACTTTTGTTTTGAAATTATTATATGATGACTTGTAGGGACTTCTAATAAGTTCGAGTCAATCAGCTAATCAGAGTTAGAAGACTGATAATGAATTCCTGGACAATAGAACTAGACAGTCCTAGTGCAATCTAATAAAATTATGAGTCAGCTGGTAATTTGAAGTCAGAAGAATAACTTTTAGTAGAAAGGATCAGATTACTGATAAATTTTATTAGCTGGCTCATTGAATGTTCTGAATGTCAATTTACGGATGATAAAGATAAGCTAACTGATATGTGTTTATATTAGTGTGATGTACAAAATCAGATAGCTGATAATGTTTATTAGATGACTTATTGTACTATTCCATAAGTGAATGACTAATAAGTAAAGATGATCTAACTCACTAATATAAGTCATATAGTGCTTGTTAGCTGGCTGATTATGCTATTAGACTACTAGTGAATGTTATAATCCAATTGCTATGTAAACTAAGTCAGACAGTTGATAAGATGCATGAGATGACTAACGATTAAGAATGAGATGACTGTTTGCTGAGATAAGCTGTCTCATGTGCAACATAACAGTAGTTTTAAAGTATGATTCTTTGATTAGTTACCTCATGTTTATATGAGATGTTTGAGGTAATTATGCATTTATAAGCATTGCTCAAGATCATTGGCATGATTTTGAGTTAGATTATAAAGTGATAACTCGCATGTGCTCATGAGATATTTTATGAAGTAGTGAGATATTTTGCTCATGTAATGTTAAAGATGAGCTAAGAATGATAATTGATTGAATTATGTGTTTATATGCATCCTTGATTGCTCATGAGGCTAAAAATGTAAAGGAACTGATCCTTGGTAAGAGAGGTGATCCTAAGAATTCCAAAATGAGACAGAGGAGTGAGAAAAATACTTTGCCAAAATTAATAAGGCAAGTGAGTGAGAAAAGTACCTTGTTAAGATAGAGGAGTGAGAAAAGCACTCTGCTAAGGGCAAAGGAGTGAGAAAAGTACCTTGTCAAGGAAGAGGAGTGAGAAAAGCACTCTGCCAAGGGTAAAGGAGTGAGAAAAGTACTTTACCGAGGATAAGTTGAGGATAAGTAATTCCCTCCTTATTTATGAACGGTTGAGGATGAGTAATTCCCTCCCGAATATAAGATAAAGATGGGAAAAAGCTTAAGAAACACAGAAAGTTTAAACGAGCACTTTATGTTGATTGCATTGCATCTAAATAGCGTATTGATGCTTTTGCTGGTATCCTATTACTTTATGTCATATTCTGCTTATGTTTGGCAATGTTATGAGATATTTGTGTACTTCTATTTATGCTCTGCTTGATTTTTTTGTGGGGCGGGGGGAAGTTTCTGATATCTCTGTTAGCATTCTGCTTGATTCTATATGGATTCTGCTTGCACTGTTATTATTCTGTAAGCTTTTTGTGAAATTACTATAAAGCTATGTGATGATATAATTGCTAACTGAACCTCTGTCTCAGGAATAAAATTTGTTTTTTTTTTTTGTTTTTTTTTTTGCTTCTGCCACTTTTTTGAGAAATTTTGAAAGTTTGCTATGAGATTTCTGTAAATTCCCGAAGCAAATAGAACTATCATGATTACACTTTTGTACATTAATATTATTGAGAATTTTTAGAATTCTTACCCCATTTATAAATTTCATGATATTCTAGGTATTGAGTCAGCGGCAACTTGGTCTTGATGATTATGATTGTTTGACAGTGGGATACTCTGCCTGCTTTGAGAAGGCCCCAGGATTTTCCTTTGTTAAATTTTGATTTATCTATATTATATATGAAATTTTACTAAGTGTGAAGTGCTTATTCAGATTTAACCATGTACCTGTTAGATTGATGTATGTACCTATAATATAGATACATATGATGTTTTAGTCATTCTGATTGTATGTTGATTAGTTGGTTATATTCTTGTATGATACTTTTGATTCACATACAATCAGATAATCATTAAGGAGTTCCACCAGGAGGATCTCTCCAAAAAAAAGTAATAGTAAATAATATGGTATAGTTAAAATAAAATAAGCCATATACAAGCTTTTGGCCTAGTTTACCAACAAAGCTAAATAACCCTCAATAGGCAAGGAAGGAAACAAATTTGAAATATAAGATAGTAAAAAGAAAAATTAGCTTAAGTCAAGTTAAGAAATTGAGAATAAGAAACTAGGACAAACTTTAGTCTATCTAGTCCTCTTGTGAGCTAGTCTCTATATAGGCTAGTGGGTGTTACAAGACCCACACCTATTCCCTTAATTTTTTTTCTCATTTGGTCGACTTAGGCTTGCAATTGTCCCTGGCCACTTAGCTTTTTTCCTTTTCAAAATATATTTAACATCACATTGATCTGTTATTTATAATAATATATACTTCTTTGTTCGTTAAGGTTGTTGCACAAAAATTAATAAAGTCATTAAAACTTGATTATAAGCATAGTTGATTTTATTCATTGAATTATCCTTTATTGAAATTCTCAAAATATGATTGTCACAATATTAATCTTTTTTATCACTTATTAATATTGAGGGTAAAGTTAAAAATAATAATAATTAATAATTTATTGGTTTTCGAAATGGACATAACTTTGTAAAAAACAAGATTCTTAAATGGATTGATAAAAAAATAGACAGATAATGAGTATATTTTATTTATAGTAGTATCACTGATCTTTTAATGTTAAATAATGTCATCAAAGTAATTATTATTATTCAATTCCAGTCAAATTAATCCTTTCATGGAATAAACTGATGTTAATTATTTTGGAGGACCAATTATTATAGAAAAAATTTTAAGTGCTTTTGAAGTAAGAGATTTTTCTTATTTTGTATTATTTAATGTGTTACATAAGTTTTATGAGTTACCATTATCTCTCACTTTAATAACATTTTTAATGCTATTGATGATTTGACATATATTAAGTAGTACAAAATAACAGATTTCTCTTACTTTAAAAGTACATAAGAATTTCTCATTAATTATTATATCCACTAACATGATACTAAATATATATTTTCCGAAAAGTAGACCATGCTCCATACATTTTAGGGAACATGAACAATCGTTAGTTAAATGTTAAAAAAAAATTGAAAGTTTGAGATTTTTGAAAGAGTACTTGTTCTGCATATCATTGTAGTAAAAGTAAAATTTGCAAGTTAATCCCTCAAATTTATATTTATTATGTGGAATGAAGTGGCTAAAATAAAATATTTGAATATTACAACTCCTCATTTGAGTTAAACACCTATTAATTAGAGGTGTCAAAAAAGGTTGGGTCGAATCTTTTTCGAGTTGGGCCAAGTTATGCTTAGTATGTTTTGGACTAGCATTTTGTTAGGTTAACTCAGCCAATAAACTTATTTGTTTTTTTTAAATATAGATTTGATCTTTAAACAAATTTAAATCAATGATAATATCACTAAGACTAACCACTTTTAAGTTATTTAAATATTTGAACTTAATGATTTTTTTTAAAGAAAAATTGTATTATCATTTAATTACTTCTCACTCAACCAAAATTGTATAAACACATTGGGACAGATTTAAAGGGGGCGACGACCCCCACCCCCCGAAATTTTTTTCTAACCTATTAATTATATGTAATTGATTTTCATGTTAAATATATAAGTTTTTGCACTAATTTGTAATTGGCCACTATTATAAAATTAAGTAGTCTTTAAGTTAATAAGTGTGAATTTTATAAGTTATTTGGTCCACTAACTTAATAAACAACAACAACCAAAGTCTTTTTTGTACTAGATGAGGTCAACTACATGGATCAAATGAAACTATTGTGTTCTATCAAAAACTAAATCTTCTAATAGGTCATTTAGATCTAAATCCTTTCTAATGGACTATCATCTATCTAATAAACTCTTCTAACTAGGGTTTTTGTTGTTGTTCTTCTCATATATCCAAACCATAAGAGACGCACACAAAATAAGTTTTCAACAAAAGAGAGATACACAAATTAAGAGCATTGTGCTCCACAGGTAGTTCTGGCACTATGCCTCTTGTTGAGGCAGCAAAAACCCAATGTGGTGTTCCTAGTTGAAACTAAGCTATCAAGTAATGAATTTGACAGTATTTAGTGGAAACTGGGATTTAGTTGTGGGTTTGGCATTAGTAGTGAAGATAGAAGAGGTAGTTTGGGGTTCTTATGGAAGTCTGAAGTTGGTGCAACCCTCCAACAATATTGTTCTTGCTATATAGATGCTTTGTTATAGTCTCAAGAAGACAATGGTGTGTGGAAGTTCATTGGGTTTTATGGGGATCTTGTTGTCTCAAACAAACCCAATTGTCAACAAGGAGATGACATTCCATGGTTAATTGGAGGAGATTTTAATGAAATATTGGACCCTCTAGAAGAGTCAGGAGGTCTGCAGTGCCCTAAATGTCAAATTCAAGACTTCCAAGAGGTGGTGGATGTTTGCAGGCAACAAGATCTTCGTTTTTCAGGACATAGGTATACTTGGTCGATTGGTGAAGCGAGGGATCATAATGCAGGTTAGGCTTGATAGATTTCTAGTGAACTCAACTTGGTTAGAAATGTGGAGGTTTGCCCAAGTTATCCATTTGTGTTCATTTCACTCAAATCAATGTCCCATTTTAATGGATATTGATGTGGGTAAGGTAAGGCAGCAAGGAGAAAATAAAGAAAGACTGTTTAGGTTCAAAAAGACGTGAACTCGCCACCCTCAATGCGAAGAAGTTGTTGCAAAAAATTAGAGGAATGGTGCCACAATAAGATCGCTAGAGGGAGTAGAGTCTAGAATAGCTTGTGTCAGTGAACATTTACACTTTTGAAATAGAGATGCTTTTGGGAATTTGGGGAAATAAATGAAAATAATCTAGGGAGACATACAAAAGTGGACAACGAAAGAGCAGACCTCAAAAAATATAACGAATGTGCAACAACTTAAAAAAGAGTTAAATGAAATCTTATTCGGGGAAGAAATAATGTGGAGACAACAGTCAAGGGTTTCAAGGAGGGTGATCAAAATTCTAAGGTTTTTCATGGCTAAGCTACTATGAGGTGGAAGAAAATTTGAATTACAAAATTAAAGGATAAGATGGGTTCTTGGAAATCAGAGGCATATAAATTAGAAGGTATTGCAAGTAGTTATTTTTTGCACCTATTTTCCATGTCTAATCTATATAGATTAGACGAGGCTTTGATAAAGGTTGAGAAAAAAATCTCAAATGATATGAACTCTTTCCTAACAATGCCTTTCATTGCTTTGGAAATCAAAGAAGCCTTATTCCAAATGGGAGCCACTAAATCCCTAGGCCTAGATGGTATGCCAACACTCATCTTCCAAAAATACTGGAATGTAGTAGGTAATGATGTCATTGTTTCTCCTTTAAGTTTTTTAAATGATGGTGCTTCTTTAAGGAATACTAATCAAACTTTTATTGCTCTCATCCCAAAGTTCCCATCACTTGATAATATGTCCCAATTCAAACCCATTTCCTTTTGCAATATATCATTGTATAAAATTATTAGCAAGACTCTTGCTAACAAATTAAAGGTTAGTCATTCCAAATGTCATTTTAGACTCTCAAAGTGCTTTTGTGTGGAATAGACACATTACGAATAATGCCATCATTGCTTACTAGCTTATCCATGCTTTAAAATTAAAAGGTTTGATAAGGAAAGATATATGGCTATGAAGATAGACAAAAGTAAGGCTTATGACCAGGTGAGATGGGTTTTCCTTTATAACGTAATGAGGAAGTTGGACTTTGCAGAAAACTAGATCGCGTTGATAATGAACTATGTATCAATGGTATCTTATCCAGTGCTTATCAATTGATTTCCTGGTGAATATTTTAGACCAATTGGTAGGTCTTAGACAATGTGATTTGATCTCCCTGTACCTTTTTGTTATTTGTGTGAAGGCTTTATCATCCCTATTTCATAGAGAAGTGGATCTATATATGTTTAGTGATTTTCATGTTTGTCGAGCTGCTCCAATGATCTCCCACTTGTCCTTTGCACATGACAACTTGATTTTCTTCACATCTACTATGGAAGATTGTGAAGCCATATAATGGATATTCTTGGGCTCTATGGTTTGGCTTCGGGCCAAGTAGTAAATTTTGATAAATCATCTATTATGTTCAGCCCAAATGTTAGATCTGAGGTGGATGTGATATTATGAATCTTTGTAACATTCATTTAGTGGCTTATTTGGAGAAATATTTGGGCCTCCCATCTATGGTAGGCAGGTCAAAAATTCATTCCTTTCAATTTTTAAAGGACCAAATTTGGAAAAGGATTAAAAGGCAGAAAGAAAAATTGTTATCAAAGGGAGGGGAGGAGGTACTTATCAAAGTAGTGGCACAAGTAATTCCTACCTACTCTATGGGGTTGCTTTAAAATGCCAGTAAATTTGTGCAAAGAGCTTGGTGACATGATGAGCAAATTTTGGTAAGGTGATCAGATGGACTCCTATAAAATTCACCAGATAAACTGGAAAAAATTGTGTTTGCCTAAAGAGGGGGGGGGATGGGATTTAGAGACCTTAAAACACTCAATATGGTTATGTTGGCAAAGCAAGGGTAAAGAATTATGTGTTATCCTTACTCTTTGGTTGCTCGGGTGCTCAAAGATAGATACTTCCAGACTAAAAACTTTTTGAATGCTCAACTTAAGGCTAATCCTTCCTATACATGGCAGAGTCTATTGGAAGGTAGGCAACTATTATCTTTGGGGACAGTTTGGTGTATAAGGGATGGTGTAGCTATTAATATTTAGTTTGAGCCTTCAATTCCTTCGCTTGAATCTTTTAAAGTAGGCTTCCTAAGGATTGTTGATTTAACTCTAAACAGGGCCATCCAGCTCATGCTTCAATGGCCTAGGAGATAGAATATTGATTCTTCATGGTGACTTAGAGAAGGAAGTTTATATGGAAATTCACCCTAGATACAACTCCACTAGTGGAAGGAACAAGGTGTGCACGTTAAAGAAGGCTTTATATAGGTTGAAGCAGTCTCCTCGTGCTTGGTTTTGAGGATTCACAAAAATAATGGTGTTCTTGTGATACAGACAAAGTCAAGGTGATCATACTCTCTTTTCTAAACATTCACCAAAAGATAAACTCACAGTCCTACTTGTGTATGTTGATGACATCATTATATCAGGAGATGATTTAGTTAAGAAGCAACTCCTGAAGAAGAAATTAGCAACTGAGTTTGAGATGAAAGATCTTGAAAAGCTAAAGTACTTCCTTGAAATTGAAGTTGCCTACTCCAAGTAAGGTATCTTCATTTCTCAAAGGAAATATGTTCTAGATCTTCTTAAAGAGACTGGAAAGCTTGAGTGTAAGCCTACTGGTATTCCCATTGAACAGAATTACAAAATAGGAAGTGATGAAAAGAGCCCCATGGTAGATAGAGCTCAATACCATAGACTAGTAGGGAAACTGATATATCTTGTACATACCAGACCAGATCTAGCATATGCTGTCAGTGTTGTTAGCCAATTCATGCATGATCCACGAGAGAGACATAGGCAGGTTGCAGATCAAATTCTATAGTTTCTTAAAATCACGTCTGGAAAAGGTTTACCATTTAAAAAGAATGAAAACCTATCAATGGAAGTGTACACAGATGCTAACTATGCAGGTTCAGTTACTGACAGGAGGTCAACATCAAGTTATTGTATGTTTATGGGTAGAAATTATAATTGGCATTGACTAAAGCAATGGTTGTGATGTTAACAAACAAGAAAAGAATAGAAGTGCAAAGATCAAGTTCCAAGAAAATCTCAAGTTAAACTTGGGGACTGGATGTAGGCCATAAGTGGTTGGTGGCTAAACCTGGATAAATTCTTGAGTTTGATTCTCTCTTCCCTACACTTTTTAATTTCAGTATTTAGTGTAGTATATTTATCTATTACATATCTTGTCATCTTGGTGTTTTGATTCTAAGAACTTGATATTCAGCTTGTTATCTATCTTATTCACATGATTCATCATATATCCTAAATTGTATTTGAGTATTCTATAATAATTGTATCTTTATTAGACTTATTCCGCTGCATGTGATAATTGAAAATATCAAAATGCATAATTTATCAAAGTTGCATTAAAATTTATAATTACCCAATTCACTTCCCTCTTGGGTGATGGTTGTCATGGCTAACAAGTGGTATCAGAGTTTCGTGCTCTGTTAAAAGCTTAACCGCTTGGAGTTAAAGATCCTTGTTAATTTGGCAACCATTGAAAGCTTTTCAAAATGAATGGTTTTAAAATTAATAAATCACCATTCTTTGATGGTATGAATTTCGTTTATTGAAAAGTTAGAATAAAAATTTATATGCAATTTATTGATCTTGATTTGTGGGATATTATGCTTGATGGATTTACTTGCAAATCAAAACAAACTTGGAATGCCTATGATAAGAAATGTTTTTCCTTGATCATTAGAGTAATGCAAATCCTGAGAAGTGGTTTAAATGATGATGCTTATGCTAAAATTAAGAGTTGCTCTAGTGCTAAAGATATATGAGATGCTCTTGATGATTTTTATTTTGCTAACAATGATTTCTTGCAAAAAGTTATATATAGAGAGCAAGAAGAGCAAAAGCCTCTAAAGGAAGACAATATTGAAAAATGTCCTCAAGAAGATGTTCTTGAATCTTGGATGGGCATCAATGAGGAAGATGGTGATTTCCTTAAAAAGGACTTTGAGGTAAATAATGTTAAACCATATTATAGTCATTCCTATGATGAGCTAAAATGTGCATATGATGAATTATATGACGACTTGTTGTTTTTACAAAAGAAAAACTTATCTTACTTGGAAAACATTTCCTCCATTGAAAATGAAATTGAGATTTTGAAAAATAAATATGTTTTTCTTGATGAGGAAATGTCTTCGAAATATCAAACCTCAACTTTTTGTGAAAAGTGCATTTATTTAGAAAATCAACTTGAGAACTTATATTTCGAATTTGCCAAAGCTAATGATTCAAATTACTTACATTTCATACTTGTTAATGAGAATGAAATTGATGTTACCCCACATGGAATTTCAAGTAAGGCTTGTGGCAAAAATAACATAGAATGTAATAACAACCAAAGGCTCAAGGTTTTCAAAAATGATCTTCAAAGGACCAAGTCATCATTGAATTCACTTGTTTGCAACTTTTGTGGTCATCTAAGACATATTTCTTATTTATGCAATTATAAAAGAAATTCTTATATGAAAAATAATATGATATGGGTTCCTAAAGATCCTAAATACCCTAGTACTAACATTGAAGGACCTAAGATGAAGTGGGTACCAAAATGTTCTCCTAGTGTTTCAATTATGTAGAAAATTTCTCAAAAGGATGGATAAATTGGTTAAGTGAAGAAGGAATCATCAATGAGAATGCTTCCAAAGCCCATTGGTAAATGTTTTGATCAAAGAAGGAAAATGATTTCAACCAAAGCTTCTCAAGTACAAAATCTAGAACTTGCAAAGTTTAAAACACCAAAAGAAAAGCAATAGGGTGACCATTAGCTCAAGCATGCAAATGAAGTGAAATACAACCATGTTACTTGAGGTTGGAAAAACTTAAAATAGTTCAAGTTCTCCAAAAGTGATGAAATCATAAAAAGAAAGACATGGAGAACTATAACATTCTCAAGGAGCCTTGAGGCATAGAAGTTGGAGTCACCTACAAAAATTCAAAAAGTACACTTTTGGTGATATCAATCTCTTATCCTTACTTATACTTTAAATTGAATATCATGTGATATTTGGATAAGAAAAGATTTATTTTTATGCCTTAACATCCCTTAAGCTGTGCTTTTCTAGCATTATGTTTTAAAAGTGTCCTCCTTCATCTAATCTGTCTCTGACTTATCTTTATCATTATGTTTTAAAACTCTAATCATTGTAGATTTATATCTTGGTCATAATGTTTATTATCTTAACTTGTTTAACTATATTTAACTATGCTTATTTTGAAATGAATATTTTGCAATGACTAACAAGTTAACATGAATAAAATAATGACTTGATTATCTTGCTGCTACAATATTGTTTGCATATTTGTTATGTGGCAATGGTTTTGTGTAACTTTTTTTTGTAAAAATCTATATATTGCATATCTTTTTTATTATGACAAAAAGGGGAGAAGTTTGAGTCATTGAGAAAAGGTAAATAGAAAAAAGTACAAATTCAATGATCTTGGAATTTCAAAATTAAGGGGGAGCTGTACATCTCTGATCTAATCACCTCTTGAAAAATAGAGGGAGAGTAAGTCTCTAACTCTTTTTGTGATTTCTAATTTATTTGTACTAACTCTTTTTCTCAATGGATGTTTGTCATCATTAAAAAGGGGGAGAATATAATTGGCATTGACTAAAGCAATGGTTTTGATGATAACAAACAAGAAAGGAATGGAAGTGCAAAGATCTAGTTTGAAGACTCTTCAAGTTTAGCTTATAGGACTTAGATCTTGTGTAAAGGTAAAAAGGAATCACACTAAACTAAAACAAGTTTTAAACATCTTTATAAGTGTTTCTAAAATATTTAAATGCCCAACAAACTATTTTTGAAAAGTTAGTCTTGGTGGTAATTCAAATCTATGAAAAATAGCCAAGTTTGTGTTTTATAAAACTGATATTTAGTTACTCTTTTGATTATAACTTTCAAATTACTTTAAGTGTTATTGTGAAACTTATTGCATATGAAAATAGACTCAAAGATCTTTTCGATGAGTGATCATTTTCTTTAAACGGCTAAGAAATGAAGAAGTTATGACCATTTAAAGTCAGTTTTTAAAAACAGTCAAGTTTGTGTTTTATAAAACTGACATTTAGTTACTAATTTGATCATATCTTTCAAAATAATTTGAGTTTTATTTTGAAACTCTTTTATTTGAAAATATACTCAAAGATCTTTCCAATGAGTGGTCATTCGCCTTAATCGGATAAGAAATGAAGAAGTTATGACCTTTTAAAGTCAGTTTTCAAAACCAGAAATGCTGTAATCGATTACACAAGTCTTGTAATCGATTACAACATTGGCAGAGGCCATGTAATCGATTACTAGAAGTGTGTAATCGATTACCAAGTGCCTAGAAAGTCAAAAACACATTCAAATAACCATGTAATCGATTATCACTTTGGTGTAATTGATTACCATTGTCCTAATAGTGCCCAACGACTATAAACAATTAGTTTTTCATAAAGAAATCATTTCTAAACTTTACCCAACGACTATTTTATCATTTGGGCTATAAATACAAGTGTTTGGGCATCAAAGAAAAGTTGGAGAATAATCTGAAAATCATTCTTGAACATTAAATTTGTGTTTCACTATCTATTTCTCCAAACCTCTGTTTTTCAGCTTAAAAGTGTGATTTCTTGATACCTATTGATCTTCAATTTATATTATTCACTCTTGAGGGAATTTCTATTAATTCTATCTTTGTATAAACTGTAAAAAAGAGGGCGAAGTATCCCTCAAAGTTGTAAGGGTGAGGTATCCCTTTGAAAGTAGAGGCTCAAACACAAAGGGTGAGGTATCTCAAGGTGTGTTGAGTGCTCAAGTTTGTAAAGGTCATCAAGCATCTATGAAGCTTGAAGAATTGGAGGCTCTAGCACAAGGGTGAGGTATCCCAAGATATGAGGAGTGCTCTTGTTTGTATAAAGGTTTTCCTAGCACTCGTAAAGTTTAGGAGATAGTGAAGAAAATCTCAAATTAAGCTTGAGGACTAGATGTAGGCCACAAGTGGTTGGTGGCTAAATCAGGATAAATTCTTAAGTTTGATTCTCTCTTCCCTACACTCTTTAATTTTAGTATTTAGTGTAGTATATTTATCTATTGCATATCTTGTCATCTTGGTGTTTTGATTCTAAGAACTTGATATCTAGCTTGTTATCTAGCTTATTCACTTGATACATCATATATCCCAAATTGTATTTGAGTAATATATAATAATTTTATCTTTGTTAGACTTATTCCGCTGTATATGATAATTGAAAATATCAAAATGCATAATTTATCAAAGTTGCATTAAAATTTATAATCACCAAATTCACCCCCCTCTTAGGTGATGGTTGCCATAGCTAACAGAAATCTAGTAACATGAGGAAGTAAGAAACAAAATGTAGTGGCTCGGTCAAGTGTAGAAGTTAAATTTCAAGCTATGGCACAAGGAGTTTGTGAGTTTCTATGGATGAAGATCATATTAGATGACCTGAAACTAAAGGGTTAAGCGCCTATGAGACTGTTTTGTGACAATAAATCAGCCATTAACATTGCGCATAATTCGGTCAACATGATAGGACAAAACATATTGAGATAGACCGACACTTTATCAAGGAAAAATTGGATAGTGGGCTCATAACCACAACATACATTCCTTTAAGATATCAGTTGGCAGATGTATTAACTAAGGGACTACCCACGAAGTATTTTTAAGATCTTACTAGCAAGTTGGGAATGATAGATATCTATTCACCAGCTTGAGGGGGAGTGTTGGACTTTATTGTGTAGATTTATTTCTTTATTGTACAATTTATTTTATAATTTACGTTATTAGGACAAATTTGATTCTTGTATTAGGACAGATTTATTTTCTGTAATTTATCTTTATTTTAGGCAAGTCATTATTGTCTCAAGTTTATATAATGTAAATTATACCTGTACAATTGTAATTTTAAGCAATAATATTCAGAAATATTCTTTCAAGTTGCTCTAATTATTTTAACATCCAATTAATCTAGTTTTTTATAAAATATAATGTGACTTATACTAGTCCACATAAAAATTAATAAAGTTAATAAAATTAGTCTAACATTCTCTCACTTGGATGACATAAGTCATATATTTTAATTATCTTAAAAAATAAAAAAATAATTCTCTAGATTGATTTAAACAACATATGTTCACAACAGGATGTCAAAATCAAGCCAACACTATTAACCAACAGATCAAGATGGGACTACAAACACCTCAACAATGTAGAAAATCATACTCGATAGAAGTACTGACATCATGCATGCAAGTTACTCATATCCCAGTGGTGCAACAAATGTGATATATGAGTAATGAGAAAGCACAATAAAACTGCATGCCAATATATGATCAAAATACAATTCTCAACAAAATGATCCAAGCATCAGTCCAAGATGCTTTTAGAGATTTAACAATATTATCTCATCACAACAACCAAATGAGACTGGGCCCAAAATATCTCTACAATATGGCATAACATAAATAATAATGTGCAGAATAATATTATATGGAAACGACAATAATTGCAACACTATCAATTAAGGTCTCAAGGCACAATAGATATGAGGTCACTACAAAACCACAAAACAAAACTCCTACTACTCCAGAATATAAAAAAAAAACACACTTACTTTGTTGCTTGCCAATGACCTATACCAAGTTTGCTCAAGTATCTCTTTAGTACAATAACAACAAAGACTGTTGGTGTATGCCCTAGTGGCCAATACATTTTGTTTGTATTGACATACATTCTATTATGCTATTTTTGATATATGAGGCATTTCATTTATTGTGTTCTTTTTGATAGACATAATAAAGTCCTTAGAATAGTAAGTTTGATACCATAGGACATCAAGTGGATGACTTGATGGTGAGATCCTATTGGATAAAATACTATTCTTAAATGTCCTAGTCAAGTATTATTGTTAATTAGGATAACAATAATGCATTGAGACTAGTATGTGCGTAGACTGATGACCACATCTCACGGGTCATGGATATGAGATATCAAGTCCACACATGGATACATATTAGAGTAATGATGTAATGACCCGCCATGAGAACACTACGTGGATCGTTACGTGAGTGTCATAAGCTATTCTCATAGTGATAATGGTGTATGTGGTTCTTTGACCGAAATCACTACGATTCCTACATGAGGAGTTGTGTGTTTTAAATGCCATCAAACGTCATCTGTAACAAGATGATTATAAAGTTGGTTATTAGACATATTGCGATGCATGTGGAGGAATGTGAGTGACCTAGATGGGATTTGTCCCTCCTACATAACAGATGATATATTCGGGGCCCCCGATTGAGTGAGACTATGAAATGCATGGCCATGCTCAAATGAGTCAATATGAGATATTGATCTCATTTGTTATTACTATGTCTACTCGGGAATCAAACCGAAGATTGAATTAAACAAGGGTGACACGTTCCATGCCTTGTGTTCAACGGATATCCGGACAAAGGGACTAAACTACACGGAAACATTGATCACGGATAGTTATGTCAAATCACCGACATTCTCATTACTTGGGTAGCAAAGTGATGTGTTGCTAGATACCGCTCATCGTTTGTAATATTAAAATGAGATTTTAATATTACTACCAACGTCATGAGAACCTGCAGGTCGCACACTTAGAACAGACTAAATTGAGCAATAAGGATCCAAGTTGGACTCGGATTCAATTGTGGGCCTAACTCATGACAGATGGGTTTTAGGGTTGCACAGACTTAATGCTCACACTCACTTAAGGCAGCCACTATTATAAATAAATTATAGATGTTACATCACAACCCTAACCGCACCTAAGAAAGTGAGTGAGAGAAAGTGAAAGGTTCTTTTCTTCTATTCGTACTCTAGCACCGCGAAAAGATGACTCCTTTGCAAGTCTGTTCGTGTGGATACCGCAGAAACATCGTCGCTATTACGGTGTTGGTGATTCACCTCGCTTGTGTTTATCACGCTTCAAGAGGTAAATTTTAAAAAAACTCAGATTATGGACTTTTCGCATGGATCCTGTGTGGGAATCCTATTATTCCGCTGCGAGATATTTTGATCTGCAATTCCCAACAAAGACAATATCAAGACGTGCACAAATTTGAGCATATATGACTCTACCAACAAAGGAACTCTATGTGACCTTCTCTATTTCAGCAATCATTTTCAGGACATTGGGTATCAAACAATCTCTCACTCTCTTCACTGGTTGAAGTACTGGGATTACAAATTCATTAATAGCCTATAGTATGTCACCCACATAGAAGAAAAGAATAATGATTTCACTCCCGTTGTTTGTGAACTATCAGAATTAGATAGGACCTCGTAAAAGGATTATGATCAAAATCCTCAACTTAGATGAACTCATGTTCTTGCAGGTATACGACATAATTTTAAATCTAGTAAAGTTAGCAGATTTAGGAACTTGCTTAGATCCTTTAGGTGCAGCCATAATGATATATTTACAATTAGGCAAACTCCAAAACTAATAATAATATATAAAAAAAACTATTAATTTGGGAAAACTTTAAAAAAAAAACCCTTATACTATACGTGATGTGCATTTTGGTCATGTTACTTCAAAAACATGCAAAAAGGACTTGTTAATTTGTGTTTTGTTTAGAGAACTACAAAATGGTAACGATCATTAATTTTTGGATGGAAAATCACATGTGTGTTGCACGTGCGCATCTCAAATGTATTATGCCAAACGGTGTTCAATTTCTGGTGAGGGTAATTTGGGGTTGAAAGAAGAAGTTATAACTTTTAGAAGGAAGAAGAATTTATCCAGAAGTCCAGAACATACAACCTTGCACCACCATGGCAACAAATCTCATAGCTCAGCCACCCAAGCTAGTGAAACTAAACCACCATACACCACCTTCTATCCACTAGCTGTCGAGCCACAGTAGTCATCCCCATCATCCAGAAACTTGAAACCCCAAAGTAGAGACCCATCAACCACTCTTCTCCATTGTCGAAGCCCCACGAACCCAAGACCTCCACATTGCCACCTGAAACCGTCATCCGTCTAAGACCACATGATTTGCCATCAACCCACAATGCAAGCATAGAAGTGAAGAGACTGCATTATGTTTGGGTCGATTTCATCCTACTCGTTGAAATCGAAGAGCAGCAATTGTGGGGAAGTGATGGTTGTTGGGGAGCAGCGGTTGAGTGTTGTCGTCGTCGTGCTGGTGGTTGTCATCGGAGACTAGATTGGCAGCAATGGAGTCATCTTGGGTGCAGATTAGTTGTAACAATCTTTAGGGAGTTGGGAATTTCAGTTATGGAGGTCTACGGTTTAGAATTGAGTGCAAGGAAGAAGAAGACCGTGTTTGACACTCAAAATTTGATATGCACATGTGCAACGCATGTGTGATTTTCCATCCAAAAATTAACATCTGTTACCATTTTGTAGTACTCTGCACAAATCGCAAAGTAACAGGTCATTTTTGCACATTTTTTAAATAACATAACCAAAGTGCACATAAAGTATAGTATAAGAAGTTTTTTTTTTATGTTTTTCCTATATTTCCTTGAATACTTTTTAATTTATTTATAAATATTTTAATATCATATTTAATGACTTGTAATGCCACTTAATTCTATCATAATATGATCAAGAAACATTTTTGGCTGCATAGGAGCATCTTATTTTATTTTTAGTAAGCTGGATTTGTAACCGTGCATTGCAATATTGCATGGAGAAGAAAAAAAAGGAAAAAATTATTACTTTTGTTATCTACATTTCTTAATTTGTTCCATGACTATTTTAAAGAGTTTTTGGCAGGATCTTCAAAAATAATTTGACATAATTTCTCAAAGAGAATTTAAAAATATTGTGTAACTTAAAATAACCAAAAAAGAAGGGGGAAAAGGCTAATTTAAAGCATAAAAATTTCAATGAGAGAACAATTCATACTAAAAAGCAAAAAAAAATTCTCAAGAAAATAATCTAATTACTTAAAATGAAGAGAAAAATAAAGTTCCAAGGATAACAGCAATAGTGGAAGGCTTCTCAAGATCACTTCCAACATGCCTAGAAGGATAGCAACTATATGCCTCTGGCGCAAATTCTAACAACCAAAGGACCTCAAAACAAAACCTATTTCTTTATTCTTCGGTCTCATTGTGCAGGGCCTTCTTCTTTTGACTACGGTCCTCTGTAACTTCCTGGGAAACTACCTCTATCAATTGTCCTTCAATGACTTTAGGTGGAGCTATTTTACTTTATTATTTCTTCACCCTCTACTTGACATGATCATACTCTGGCTCTAAACATTTTCCAGTAGAGAACTGCACAACTTCAGAAGGAACAAACACCCGCTTACTCTTACCTGGGTTAGGAACTTTAGTATTACCATCATCAACCTCGATACCTCTGCCCTTCACCCAAATCTCCTGCTGGTTTTGATTATTTATGATAATGATACTATCATTAGCCTATATCTCCTGCAAGGATGAAAAGTGGCCTTAGTTCCTTTGATGCAGCTAACTTAGTTCCTATTGCCAGTAAAAAGGGTTTACCATCTGTTCCTCTTGTATCTCTAGAGTCGGAACCTTGTGTTCAGAGTTCCTTGATTTTAGACCTGACATAGTTAGTATGAAAGGTGGTAGGAGACCTGGTCCACCAAGCCCTGCTCAACAGGTTTGACTTTCATACTAGCATGTTGATATTAGGGGTTGTGATGACTAGTTTAGCGAGAAACCTCCAGCTTCTGGCCAGTTTGATTGGCTTTCAACCATGGCCCAAATTTCTTTTCTTTGAGGGCACCGATCAAGTCAACTTAGATCATCAGTGAACAGTTTCTGTCTTTATAGCCTATAGTACCACAATAATAGAAAAAAAGAGGAAGCTTTTCAAAGTAGAAATCCACCCAAATTTTACTTGCATTTGGAAGGCCGAAAAAGATCCCATGTCAAATGGGTTGGCAGACATCAAGTGTGACCAAGGCTTTCAGGATAGACCCTTGGCTTCCTCTAACAGAGTACAACCCAGAGTCCGCTACCAATCTCAAGTGCACACAAAGTTTCCCCCTGCAGTTGTCATGCGTCATTCTCCTAGTAAGTCCCAACATTATACCCAAAACAGGGTTGAGTGGAAATCATTGTCTGCCAAATCCTTGTCCAATTGCCATTGCCTGAGAACTAGTAGCTAATTTTTATAATTCCAAGACTGATTCCTTAAGATGTGATGCATATCGATCTCATCATCAAATTAAAATTTGAAAATCTTTTGTGCAGTCTCTTCTCATTAAAACCCCTTTGAGTTGTTCTACACACTTATGAGAACAGTGGTTATGGTGGTTTGGTGTTGGTTGTGCTCCAAGAACAACACCTAATCAAGTAACATTGAGATGCCTCAAATTGCATAGGAATCTTGTCCTCATTAAAGAGAACAACCTCTTCATCATCAGGGGACCATGGCTGCCGATGGTGTGGTCAAGGGATGAGCCACTTTCAAGAATGGTGGAGTAGGTTGCTGCTCCTCGGACATGGTCAATGCAGTGAAAGGGGAGTCGACATTAGCACTGTGAGTGGGAACGCCACCTATGCTAGTGGCGCTATATGTAGAGTTGTTAGTGTGATCAGTTGAGGGCGGTAGAGTCGATCACAATGACGACAGCTTAAGAATCGATTAAAGGTAAAACCATACCAGTGAGGGAAAACTAGAGGCATTGCCCTAGAGGAAACAGTTAGCCGCAGATTTCGATCAAAGGAGAGACAACACACCCAAGGGGAGAAGATGGCTTGCTCCCCTAGGGTTTTCGATCAAAATCCTATTATAGGATATGATTATTCTTTGAATGGTGCATACTAAAATGCAATTATGATCAATAATAACATATGACACATATCAATATAATGAGATAAAACACATCTATGCCTCTTTATATACCATGCTTAAGTGTGGTATTTCTAAGATTTCAATCTTTATCACAATTTAATATTTTCAAATCATCTCTACTTGTAACTCTTGACATCGTCACATATATGTTCATGACTAAAAATATGTTTTTCAAGGTACAATCCAACATGAGTAAGAGATTGTCCTTGACGTTTGTTTACGGTTATGGCAAAAGAAATATTAAATGGGAATTGTCTTCGTCGAAATTTAAAAAGCAATCTTGTGCTAAATGGAGTCAAGCTTATTTGAGGGATGAAGACTTTCTCTCACATATTGCTTCCTAAAATAATTTTTGTTTCAATGATATGCTTCCCCAATTGAGTAATACTTAGTTGTGTGCTATTACATAGACCAGTAGTTTGATCTATATTTCTCAACAACATAATAAGTACTTTAATTTTTAGTGCACTTCAAGGAATGATTTGGAAGTCCAAAACACTTTATGGTGTTCAACTACTCTAGAGTATGCAAGTTTTCAAGGACATCTATCAATAGGGCTAGCAATGAACTCAACCAACTTGAGATTAGCTCGAGATTCGATTCGCTAATTAGCTCAACAAACTTAGTTCATGAACTAAATAAGTTGAACTTGAGTTCAAAATTGAGCTCATTAAATAAATGAGCTGAACTTGAGCCACGTACTGCTCGACTCGTTTGGTTCGTAAATTGGCTTTATATATATATATATAGTAAGATGAGTTTTTATTGTGAGAGGCCGAGAGAAATAAATCTTAACCATATAATCATACATAGATGGTCAAGATTAAAAGTTACTTAAAGGTTATGTGATCACTTAAAAAAGTCACATGCATTTATGTTCTAATCTTAATCATTTATGTAAGATCCAATGGTCCAGATTCACTCCTCTCACCTCTTACAATAAACACTGTTCTCACCAGATACACTTCATATATATATATAATACTTTCGATTGTATAATTTTAAAAATAAAATAACTATAAGAAAGATTTATTAATTGAACTGAGTTATGAACCAAGCTAATGGACTAGGTTCACAAGTTAGCGTAGTCTATTTAGTTCATATATATTGTCTCATTTTGACATTTGACTTATATAATTCGAGTTCACAAGCCAAACTGAATAGTTTACAAGCTTGATTCTTATTGAGTTCCAGCTATAAAAAATGGTTCATATCCAACGTGAGTCGAGTTTTGAGCTTAACCATTTCTTTTCGAGTTGAGTTGAGCTGAACCAAGTTTAGCTCGATTTGGCTCATTTCCGACCCTATTTATCAATAGTCCCTGAATTGATAGATGACCTTGAAATTTTCCAACACATGTACGATCAGAACTCAAATTTGTCACTTCTTCTCCAAAGGATATTGATAGCATGTAGTCATTACTTTTTCCTACTGTTTTATTCTTAGTTGCAAGTATTGTTCAACTTTGCAAATAATCTAGATTCATGATATTATTCAAGAAGCAAGGATATGTAATATCCACTATAGCTGGAAGGGGATCATTGAAGTTCTTAATGAGGAGATCATATAGGAATTCAATAATGTTGTCACCATTATTGTAGTCACCAATAGCTCTATTCCTAATGCTCAAAATCCAATCTGAAAATTATTTTAATTCCTGAATATTAGCATTAGTATTATTTAATTGAAGCTTCATGTTGTTAGTTAAAGTGAGCACTTTGCAATACCTCCATATATATGAAGAATTAAATGTAGCAAAAACTATGTTCCTTTCTTCCTTTAGAAATCACTAGAAGAATTTGTCTAAAATCACCTCCAAAGACAACAACTTTTCCACTTAATGGCCTTTCCAAACTTCTTGCATTCAACAATGGAAGAATGTCCTTTAGAGTCCTATCTAGTGATTCAAAGCAATACTTGTAGGTCATAGGAGTTTCATCACAGATAATTAATTTTGTTTTGATGATTAGCTCAACTAGGGGACTTCCTTACTTGATGTTATATGTGGAATCCTCATTTGGATTTAAAGGAATTGCAAATCTAGAATGTGTTGTTCTTCCTCTTAGAGTCAATAGAGTAGCACTTTACCTTGATGCTACTACTAATGCAATCTCTCTTTTTAAGCACAAAGTTGCATATAAATTCTAAATAAATGATTTTCTAGTGCCACCATACCCATAAATGAAGAAAATGCCACTTTTGTTAGTTAAAACAGTTGTCATGATTGTTTCTGTTGGTATGAAAAATAGCTAAGTTAGCTTTTGCTGATGAAGCAAAAGCAAACTCCACACTCTCACCATTGTCCCAATGTAGTATAAGCTTCACCTTAGGAAACTCCCAAATGGAGGAACTATGCCCTTCAGGGTGGGTCCTTGAGGTAACTAAAGAAAGTCCTCAATAAACGGATTCAAAGTAAACAACACTTGCAAATGTAAGGAAAACTAAAATTGCATTAATAAGCTTCAATGAAGCAAAACACATAAACTTGAATCCAAAGTATAAGAAATAAACTTTAGTCTTGAAATACAAAGCAAAGTAAACTGCATGAAATAATTAGATTTGAAAGCTATAAAGTAATGTTGTAAAGTGGTTAAAAATGTAAAGGAAGGGTTTTTGACTAATCTGCCCTTAGTGGCAAAACTATTTACCAAATTATTATACTTTTGAAACTATATACCAAATTGCCACACTTTTGACCACGCTGGATTTTTTTTTTTTTCAAGTTCCACGTAGATAGCGCCAAAGCAGATGGTACTATCATTGCAAAAACGCCATCATGCTTGGAGTTATCCATGTGGTAATGCCAAAAGGTGTAGCATTTTCCATGTGGTAACGCCATCACTTTCGGCTTTACTACGTTGATAGCGCTAAGTGTGATAGCGTTACCACGTGAAAAACACCACGCCTTTTGGTGTTACCAGTGTACGGCCAAAAGTTTTGTTTGAAGCACATTTTTTCAACTTTTTCATGACGTGTGAGCGTCTATTGTAGAGCTAAGGTTTATTTTAGACTCATACAAATTTAGAGCACCTTGTCATGATGGAGAGGTTGCGTGGTCCATTACCATCGGACATATGTTGGTTCAAAATATCTTTATTTGAAAGTTCAAAGGTTCAATATTCAGAGGGGAAAGGATAGATATAGAAAAAAAAATGAATGATAATTGGGTATCCATTCAAACGCTCAGGGAATCAACATTAGGAGCAACAGCTAGAAAAAAGTGCAAGTAAGGAAGAATAAAAGATTCATAGCCGTTGAATGGCATATGGATCAAGGGTCACGATTAAATAAAGAATTGACTGTTGGAGGCTAGTGCTTTTCATATAAACAGTGGCATACATTGGTAACGCCAACATGTTTGGAGGTAATGGACCATGCAACCTCTCCGTTATGGCAATGTGCTCTAAATTTGTATGAGTCTGAGATAAACCTTCGCCTTATAATAGACGCTCACACTTCAAGAAAAAGTTGAAAAAATAGGTTTTTTGACCAATCTACCTTTAGTGGTAAAATTATTTACCAAATTATCATACTTTTAAAACTATATACCAAATTGTTACACTTTTTGTCGCGCTAGAGTTTTTTTATTATTTTCATGTTCCACGTAGATAGCGCCAAAGAAAGAACATGAAAATAAAAAAAAATCAGCGTGACCAAAAGTGTGATAGTTTGATATATAGTTTTAAAAGCATGACAATTTGATAAATAGTTTTGCCACTAAGGGCAGATTGGTCAAAAAGCCTAGAAAGCAATAAACTGACTAGAATGTAAAAAAAAGTTGTAAATGGCTAAAAGACTAAAAATGAAATGACTGAAACATAGATGATTTTTGGTGTTGATGATCGGGGATCCTTTCTTTAGGGCTTTAGAGGCTTATTTATAGAGTTAGAATTGAAAAAATTGTTACTTCAATGCACCTCCATGTCTCAAAGCCCATTTTCCACATTTCTAGGAGCATGATCATTCTTCTCTTTACTCATTTCTAACCATAACTGGATCATGAGGTCTTCTAAGGTGGGTTATCTGCATGGTTCACCTTCAAAAAACTATCCAAAATTGACCATTTTCCCACTTCCGTCAAGTTTGAACATAGAAGGTAACCACCGGC
The DNA here is from genome assembly GCA_029884595.1 of Ormosia semicastrata. Classification (NCBI taxonomy): domain Eukaryota; kingdom Viridiplantae; phylum Streptophyta; class Magnoliopsida; order Fabales; family Fabaceae; genus Ormosia; species Ormosia semicastrata. The sequence goes on from JAQQTO010000029.1 coordinate 3,438,211, forward strand.
AACCCCACTCCTATTTTCCAAGGATTTTCTTTATCTCCTTAACAGCCCAAGTCTTAGACTTGGTCAAACCCAGTTCAAGTCAATTTTCTTAATCCAAAGCTCAGCATTTTGTGCTTCAAACGAATTGGGCAACTCTTTTAATCAAACTGCATCAACCCATCAAGTTAACTCGTTAACTTCTGGGTTATCGGCTCAGGTCACTAAAATTGGGGTGCCAACAGCTTCATAAACATATTTTTGTTTTATAGTCATATTAGACAAATTCTTCAATTATTCTTCAGTCAAAGCTAATATTTCATACTATAGCTCATCATGAATCATTCTATTTGATGAATTTGATAATAGTTCAAATTTTGAGTAAGACATGCCCACAAAATCCCACAAACTTTTATCATTGGTTACAAATAAATTTTCTATCTTTGCAAGTGTATTTGGTAATTCTTCAAGCTGCAAATCTGCATTTGTATAAGTACACAAGCATATAAGTATCCCAATTTTAGTGGAACTCAAGCATTTAAGTTACCCAATTTCAATTGAATTATAAATTTATATGAATTTTTTAATATCATTATCTTACATTATTTTTTAATCGTATTACCTTACTTTATTTTTTTATTTCTTCTTATTAAATTAAAGTTCTTAATTTTATTATCATTATTCTTGATTAATTTTTTTATTCATCCTATTTCATTTCTATTTTAATAGTAAAATTATCCTACTTTATTATTTTTTATTTCTTTTTATTAAATTTAATTTATTAATTTCAATATCTTTATCTTTGTTTAATTATTTTTATTTACAAAATCTCAATAATTTTTTATTTACAAAATTTTTCCTTTTGACATGTGTCGCTGATTTTTCTCTTTTTTTCTTTTATTGATGTTGTGAGTTCTTTTATTTGATTCAATTTATAGCTCATGTATATGAGTATCTCAATTTTAGTTGAAACCAAGCATATGAGTATCTTAATTGTAGTTAAATCATAAACTTATATGAATCTTTTTAATAGCATTACCATACTTTATTTTTATTTTAATAATATTATCCTACTTTATTTTGTCTATTAAATTAAATTACTTAATTTTATTATCATTATTCTTAATTAATTATTTTTTATTTATCCAATTTTTTTGTTTTAATAATAACATTATCATATTTTATTATTTTTTATTTACTCATGCTAACATGTGCCACTTTCTTTATTCTGACATTGCTCTATCTCTATATATGAGTCATATTACACACCAACATACAAAAAGACAATTTATATTTTCAAACTTTTTTTAAATTAGTTTTACGTATTCTGCCACTTTTATATGTGAGAATCGAAGATTTGTGTACATAATTTGGATACATAATGAAAAAAATACTATGCAATGTTTTCCTTTTCAAAATAAAAAAGTTCATCTTCTATTAAAAATATGAATTTTTTATATAACATTTTTTCTAATATTTTGGTTCAATTGCTTGACCTATAGCCAAATCACTTAACTTGTTGTCTGACTGTTGATCTAGTGATCCGATCCTTTGACTAGATAAACGTCTAATATCTAAGTTAATGGCATATTCACCTTGATTTGATCTAAAGTATATCATAATTTTAATTCACTAATGAATCAGTCAATATAATTAATATCAATCAATCAATATAATATATCAAAAGAGAGTTATGGTTTGTAAAATTCTACCAAGTGGCTGGTTTGAATTTTTTTTTTACATTTATATGTCTCAATAAAATCATGACAAACGGTAAGTTAATTAGATGACATGTGTCCTGTTTAATATATAAGGAAATAATTTCAAATTTTAAAATTATGTTAAATTCATATTTATGTTCATTTAATTATCACCATTTAAACAATATTTTTATGATGAGGGAGGATAAACTTATATCAGTGTAAGTTTTTTTTCTCTTACATTCATTTTCAACCATTAGATTTACTTTCATCTAATGGTTATCTTTAATGAAATAATCTCAACCATTAGATGAAAGTAAAACTAACGGTTGAAAATGGGTGTAAGAGAAAAAAAACTTACACTGATGTAAGCTGATCCTTCCTCTTTTATGATTAGTGTTTAATTATATCCTGAGATACTTTTGACAAATGGACATTAAATTTGTAAATAAAGAATGCAATAGCACAATTGGAATTATTGATGATTTTAAAAGCTGTTTATATTAAGGAAATAATTTTAAATTTTAAAATTATATTAAATTCATATTTAAGATTCATTGAATTATCATTGTTAAAATAATTCTTATGATTAATGTTGATTTATAACCTAAAATGCTTTTGAAAAATTGACATTAAATTCTCAATTCAAAAATGCAATAGCACAATTAGAATTAGTGATCAATTATGAATACATATCAAATTTATGTGAATTCATGCAATATGAAATTTGAAATTAGTGTGATCATCATTTTTTTTTATTAAATGGTTGTCATATTTCATTATTTTAAATTCCAATCAATGCCAAGTGAACCTATGGGAATTGTTTTCCACATTTCATTAATTTATTATAATTATGTTATATTTGCACATTCTATAATATTTGCATTGCATACTATAATATTTCCAAGGATTAGAAAAGAAATTTCTAATCGCAATTGCTACTAATTACTGCAATAATTTGTTGACTCTTTCAGATTTTAAAATTTAAGACATTGCATATTCAATCCTACTCTAATATTGGAATAGATTTGGTACACAAAATATTAATGTCCATAATATTTGCAATGAATATTCCACGGGCTAGCATATTCAATTTACATACACAGATTCATATATGAAGCAAAAAATTTGCATTCACAGATATATTTTAACGTCATCAATCTTACTTCTGATATATTTGGTGACCATTTTCAAATATTAGTAATATCTAAATATGTGCTGAATCTAAAAAATTATGATTAAAAAACTTATTATTTATATTCTCAAACTAAATTCAAATTAGTAACATTTTTTTCACTAATACGTGGAGTTTGAAAATATGATAAGAGAAAATTATTTTATTTATATTTACTAAATGAATTCAAAATATTAACAAATATTAACTCGTACTTAAAGTCAATGGGGCTAGCGACAACCGCGGCCCCTTAAATTTAAAAATTATTTCAATAATATGTGAAAATTTTAAAAAATCCTAATTTTTTATTTATATAAACTTAATATTTGACTCTTAAAAAAGCTAAAATAAATATTTAAATTCTAACATAAAATTTTTATTCTGTTCATAATCACCTATAAAAATAACATTAATGTATTTTTTATGATAATAAATAATTGTTCTGGATCGTGATCCGGGATCCCGCTCCATGGGATCAACTCGGCATGCACATTATCGGACTCTCCTAGCTGGCGTAGAGGAAGACTCACGACGTATTCCGGACAACGGATTACGGCCTTCGAGCAGTATCAGTATTCGACATCGTGACTGATAGATTCGCGCAGTGGATGAATCCCTAAATATCCGTAACTGCCAATCATCAACTTACGATATTATAGGATTTATAGATATCCTTAATGGTTAGATACTTTCCATATCTTAATCCCAGATTTGCAGGGATATATCTGATAATAACAGGAAGGCAATCCTCTTCAGGATACTAATCCTAAATTACCTGCATTCAGTATTCGATAAGAATCCCATTAGGATTCTGCTTACGCTCTATAAATACAAGGCTAAGTCATCTTAGTAAGGTAACTCTAAACCCCATCCCAAAAACCTTATTGTGCACTGCCTGACTTGAGCGTTGGAGTCCCTTTGCAGGTACCCAACCCCCCTGTGTTACAAGCTCAGCTGCTGCGCGAAGGAGAACTCATCGCAACGTACCTATCTCAGGTACCCTCTGAATCTAGTTCAGAACATTGGCGCCGACTGTGGGGACCATAAATTTCTAATCCCACCCAATCATGGTGAATACGAGGCAAAACTCCAGAAGAGACGCTGCTCAAGCCTCTGTCAATCAGAGGCAAAATCTCGACATGCAACGTCCACCACCACCACTGCCTCCACTCGTGGCTCAAACCTCCGCTGTGAGAAATCAGGCACCTGGAACAGGAAGCCGACGTGATGGGCACTCTACCTCCTTTTCTGAGGAGTCTCCCAACCCATCACGCAGGCTTTCTGTCAGGGAAAGACTTGAATTCCCAGCTCAGAGAGGAGATCAGAGCCTTCAAGAGCACAGGATTCCAGTGCACCAACGTTTGGGAATCCCGAACAACGAGTTCGATGATCGCGTGTCCCACTCTGAACGCACACATCAAACTCGGGGTTCCCAACGCCAGTTTCAAGATATGTTGCAGCAACATATAGACTTACTCAACGATCAATTCAGGAGACTGGAGGACATGCAGCGCGCTATGCATGACAACCAACCGAAGCCGCGCCGCCGTGACAGACAGTCCGGTGTGGAAAATAACAGAAGGAGGGCCCACGATGATGACGAAATTCCCGATACTGGAGACAATAACCGGAATCGAGGAACTATGGAACAATCTTTCTCCGACCAACTCATGGAGTTCCGTGTTCTAAGAAATTTCAAGTTTCCTCCAAATCTTGAAATTTACGATGGAACCACGGACCCCCAGGAACACATAAATGCTTACGAGCACTCCCTATATTTCTATGGCAGCTCCATGGAGTTGTTGTGCCGAGCCTTCCCCCTCTCCCTCAAAAAGGGGGCCCTCAAATGGTTCACCAGCCAACCACGGGGGACCATTGTGGATTGGTCTGACCTCAAGCAACGTTTTCTGCTGCAGTACACCACGAGCAAGGAACAACCTAAGTCCATCGAATCCTTGGCTAAGATCTGTCAAGGAAAGGACGAGACCCTCCGAGACTACGTTAGGCGTTTTATGGCCGCCTGCACCCACGTAGAAAATTTTGAAGACAGAATAGCCTTGCATTATGCCAGGAGCGGTCTCCGGATAGGCTCCGATTTCTTCAAGTCCTTGGCAAAAAAGAAGCCGGACAATCTGACCGATTTCCAGAAGCGATCCGAGAAGTATGTCTACTTGGAGGAGGCAACAGAAGACCATAGAAGGTGGGACAAAGGTGAACCTTCTCACCAAAAGCCCAACCAAAATTCCTCAAGGTCGCAGCCCCCAAAGGGTAGCCCACCACAGAAAAGCTACGCTGACTACACTCCATTGAACACCCCTCGGGAAACAATCTTGAGGGAGGTAATGAACACGGAGTTTTAGAACATCCGGAGGCTGCCTCCTATCAAGAAGCACAAGCAGAAGGATCATTCCAAACATTGCACATGGCATAAAGCCTATGGCCACGATACAGAGGATTGCTATCAATTGCGCGACGCCATTGAATTTCTAATCAAGGCCGGATGCCTACAGCAGTATATCCTCCGTGTATAAAACAACGAAGGGGATAATAGGCGCAGAGACAGTAGGCGTCGAAGTCCATCCCTTACACGCAGGAGAAGAATAAGAAGCCCTAGGAGAAGATCCCGGACTCTGCCTCGACGAGATAACAACGATCGACAGGGTCAAACCAGGAACACTCCTCCTGTCGATAACGAAGACCACCGCGCCGAGCCCAACAGGACGATCCATACCATCGCTGGTGGCTTTGCCGGAGGGGGATCCTCCAACGGAGCTCGAAAGAAAGCCCTTAGAATGGCAGTTTTTAGCATGGTCCACTCAGAGCCAAGAACACAAGCAGAGAATAGAAAAACGCCACTCATTACCTTCTCGGACGAGGACTATGGCGGAATAATCCCGGATCACGACGACGCACTCGTGGTATCCGGGGTAATTTCCAATGCCGAAGTTTGCCAAATTTTCGTCGATCAAGGGAGTTCTGCGGACATTATGTTCCTAGATCTCTATCAGAAGTTGGAGCTCCCGCAATATTACTTGACTCCCCATGTAGGAGAACTGACGGGTTTCACCGGTGAGAAGATCACCCCGGTCGGATACTACAAAACTCACCTGACTCTCGGATCATCTACACTATTCAAGACCGTCAAGGTGAAGTTCCTGGTCATGGACTGCCCCTCGGCTTATAACATCATCCTGGGCCGCCCTTCTCTCAACGCCCTCGGAGCGGTGGTGTTCACCACCCACCTCATGATGAAGTTCCCCAATAAGAATAATGACGTCGTCACTGTAAAAGGCGACCAAATTATAGCCAGGAAGTGCTATAATGAGAGTTTGAAGATCTGTAGAGTGCCCCGGTCGAGCCCCGTAGCATCCACCCCGGCTATCGACCAGGTTAACATTTTAATGACGGAGCTAGACGTTAGAGAAGAAATCTGAGATACCCGACCCCAGCCCGAAGGCGAACTGGAGTCTCTTCAACTCGGGGCCAACCCTGAACAGGTCACCAAGATCGGAGCTCGTCTGGGTGAAAAAGAAAAATAGCAACTCTCAGAACTCTTGTTGAAAAACAAAGACCTTTTCACTTGGACTTCCTCTGACATGCCCGGACTCGACCCCAGTTTCATTTGCCACTGATTGTCGATTAAAGAAGGTACCAGACCGGTCGCACAAAAGAAGAGGAAGGTCGGGCCCGAGAGGCAGCAAGTTGTAGAGGACCAAGTTAAAGAGCTACTGAATGGCAACTTCATCAGAGGAATTAGCCCCTAATTGGGAAGGCCCCTATCGTGTGCTCAGGAGAGCCGGCGATCTAGTGCTCAGGAGAGCCGACATAGGAGGAAAAAATGCCTCCCAAGGGAAATTAGCCCCTAACTGGAAAGGCCCCTATCGTGTCGTCACTAGTACGGGTAAGGGAGCCTACACCCTGGAAACGTTATCTGGGACCCCGGTCAAGAATTACTGGAATGTGGATAAATTAAGAAAATACTATAGCTGAATGCCCATAGCAGCTTAGCCCTCCAGTGGAATTACCTTTGATCCATTCCCGTTTTAAATAAGTATGCTATGTACAGATTCCTGTCCTTCTAATTTCATTAATAAAATTGTTATTCAGGAAACCAGGTTGATCCAACACGTTGCTCTAACTGCTAAATTGACAAGTCGATAGGAGGCAGTACGGATCATATGTACACGCTCCTTTATACCCAAGCCTAGAAGGGGTCCCAAAATCTATATGATTGTTGGGGTACCTACCCCGGGCAAGGTTAAATAATGATGATGCCTCAGGCAAAAGGGTTCTCGCGTAAACTGCCCTAAGCCAGGCGTTACTTACCTATGTCTGCAATTCCAAACGCTTCCCATAGCAAGCACTGGAATATGGATTAAGGTTTTACTTTGCCTAAGTCTAAAATTTCTTGACGTTTGATTATTATAAGCGTTAGATTACAGACTAAGGCGTTATTTTTACCTAAGTCAAAGTGGAATGCCATTCACTCAACGGTATGAGTGAAGGATCCCGGACCATGGTTTTCTATGATAATAAGTTTTCTAAGTCCATTATAATGACTACGAAAATGGGCGTTGGACCCAAGTCGGACCATGAAAAATAAATGGTTAAACAAAATCATTAGTTATAAAACCCCAAACATGGGGCAATTGTCCATACAAATAGCAAAACCCCACGCAGGGGGCAGAAACAAAAAAAAAAAAAAAAAGGCTAGCGAAGCTAAGTGTCCGCCTCTTCCCCTTCCAGGATCTAAATAACCTCCGAGTTACCACCAGGAGCTTTCGTGGCTAACTCTTCGACAGCTACAAGCTGGCCATTATGAAACATTTTATCCGGGGTAACACCCTCCAAGATAAGGTCGACCCCGGGGTTGAAGTGCTGGATTTGCTTCACAGCATTTTGGAACTGCTCTTCCCCGACATTTCCAGCTACTCCGTCCAGTTCCTCCACCTCCTTTTCGAGTTGTGTTACCTCGGCCCTCAAAGCGCCAATGCTTCGGTCGGCCTCAAGCTTTTCGGCCTTCCTGGCAGCCTCAGAATCCGCCAACGCTTTCTCCAGCTCAATGACCTTCTTTTCCAGCTCAGGGACTTTCTTTTCCAGCTCGATGGCTCTCGTCCTATTATCCTCATTGGCCTTTAAGGACGCGGTCAACTTCTGGTTGATTTCCTCCTTTTCTTTCTCCAAGGTCCTCAGCTCTTCCGATGCCTGGCGGTCAGCGTTCTCGATAGTGACTTCGATGACACGGATCTCGGCGGCTGCCCGGAGAGCTTGCCTCTGAAGTGCGGCTAAGGTTTGGGCCAGACCTTGCTCAGCAATAAGCTGCCTCACCTCGCCACTCAAGAGTAGCCCATCTATGAAGGGGCCATGATCAGAGTGCCCCGCGATGATTAGCAAGAAGTCCGCCCCTCCCCTTTCACCGCCCTTCGATGACCCTCCATCGTGCTCGGGAGGCTCTTCAACAGCCTGCCTTTTCTTCCCTTTAAGATTCTGGGCAGGGGATCCCAGCTGATCTTGCTCTGCAATGACAACATCACGGTCGGATGAGTCCGGAATGGCTGTGGAGGAAGAAGCCGCGGTCTTCTTCCCCTTCCTCCTGTTTCTTGAAGATCGCAGGATAACCATGGAAGATCCTAAAGTCATGTTGCTGACTGGAAAGAAGCAGAAACAGATACATTCAGTACATCATCACGAAACATTGATATATGAAGACAATGCAAACACCTAAGGATACTAGAGGTATAAACGCCCTTATTCTTACCTAACAAAGTGTAAAGAAGATCATCACCAGGGATACAAAGAACATCTCTAATGTTGATGTTCCCGTGCTTCTTAGTATATCGGGTTATGAATCTCGCGATCCTAAGTTCCTCAAGGTCGAGATCTTCCTCCTCTTTCTCAATCAAGTTGATGGGCACGTCCCAGCACCTCTGCGTCCAGTAAAGAGGAAATTCCGGCTCCCCGTCCGACTTAAGGAAGAAAGGCTGACATCCCTCTTTGGCTTTTACCTTGAAAAATGCAGTCTTGAACCCTTTGAAGCTTTCTTCGAAAACATCAAAGGACTTACGACCAAGCCAGGATCGGATGACAAGCCAGCTCATTTGCGCACCGTCCCCTGGGTGTTTATTCTTGTATAAAAATAAAAAAAGGTGCTCGCCTAGCACTTGAGGCTCATCAGCCGACAAAACCTCTCAAACGATATGATGTAGCCCCAACCGTTAGGGTGGATCTGCGAAGGGGCCACTTGGAGAGTATGGAGAACGTCCATTTGGAAGTCAGAAAACGACATCCTTAGCCCTAACTTGAAGAAAAGTGGCTCATACAGAAACATGAAATGTGAACCCTCCTCTCAACAGGAGCACACCCTCTTGTTCCAGTTCGGACAGATGACTTCGAACTCGTCATCTCGAGCCTTGTTCACAGTTAACTCCAAGGCGAATAGAGATTCTCGGAGCACGGTTTCGCTTGAAAACTTGGACTAACGATCCCATACGTCGTCCACTACCCATGGGCATACCAACCCTGGACCCCGCCAAACTCAAACCAGCTCGTCTTCTGTCGGATCACAGACGTCGTGAGATGGGGGCTGGACCCTAGCTTTCTTTCCTTTGGCCATGGAAACCCTGAGAACATCCGAAGAAGTCAGTAAGAAATTGTCAGAATCAATAGCTTCACAGATTCAGACACAGGGAGAGCGAGGTAATCCTAACCTCCCCTACCGACCTCCTGTCCCACCAGAAACAAGGCATTCGGGGGGAACCCCTCCATCGCACGTGGCGCGGCGAAGTTGGTGTTTCAGGGAGGCGACCATATCCACCTAAATCACTAAGCCCAATTTGAAGGCAAGAAAAACCAAGAATGCGAAGCTACCCTACTTTCTGAAAAGCTATTGACATACTGAAAGTGCAAATAACAAAATGACCAAAAGAAAGTAACTTACTATGTAAAGACAGAGTACTTGAAAGTTGAGAAGTTGAGTCAGAACAATGGAGGAGCTGCGATTGGAGAGCACCCAAAAAGAAGCCAAGACTTTCAACGCACGGTGTTTTCAGTGAAGGAGGGCAAAAACGATAGAGCAAGGAAGACAAACCTTTTATTTATAAAGGGTTGAAAGGTTAAGGGGCATTTCTGTCCCCTCCAGCGCAAGTTCAAAAAAGTGCTCATCATAGCTCGCGAGGCTCTAAGCACGTTCCTCCGATGAAATCGCAACACGTGGTCCACCAGCTGTAATAGCAGTTGAAAGGACAGTTACGTAATAATCCAAAGCGTTGTACGAACGTTGGATGAGAACCTGGGTTTGTACCACGGATTCCAAGTCCAATTAACTATTGACACTACGGACAATGTTCCTACTCCGAGGTGTGTTTATGGCTATTATGTCGGGTTGGCATTGGGCCTACCCCGGCAATCTCTTTACTTGATTATACCGGGATAAGCGTTGGACTCATCCCGGTATAATTACCTCGGTGGAAAAGCATATGTATAATGAAAGTACAGGACAAATACAGAGAATGTAAAGTCTATTGAATCATCTTTATTCCATACATCGTCATACAATTAAAAAAGAGGAAAAAGAAAATATTGAGACATGGAATGTATAAGGAAATCTCGGAAACGAGGGCAAACATCTCCGGCTGCCCGGATCATACCCCATCCATATCTCCAATCCACGGTCTCTTGAAAAAGTGGGCTGGCTTCGCAGAATATTGGCAAACCGAGATCATAGCCCTAGAGAAAATGCCAAAGTCCTTTGCACTGCTTCTCCACGATGCAACTAAAGACTGGGATCTTTTTTTCGCTGGTTGGAAGGGGTACGACCTCTCTAGCTGAAGAGTCCTCCGCCGATCTCGACCATTCCAAGTTGCCTCAAGTTACGGAGCAGCTACAGCGGCCTTTCCACACCGGAACAGAGTGAAGCCACTTCGGAGTAGAAATCCTCCGCTCGCCCGTTCTTCTCCCACCTTCTCGACAGATAACGGCAGAAAGGGATACGTGCTGCTTCCTTGAAAGCAAGTCAAAAAAAGCAGACCACCCTAGGTTGCTCCAAGGGGGTCCTCACTCCTTTGACCAGGCATCCTTCCATTTCCAGCCGTTACTTCGAAAAAGACCGGCCAAGTGCTTTCAAGCAGCCCGCCAAGAAGAAGAAGAGAGGAACAGTGTGCTCCATCGGGTCCCCATGCAATGGAAGACGGAAGCATTATTCCATCCTAACAACACGTTGGGTCAGACACCCCCGTGTACGCCAGGATAGAAAAGCTTCCGCCTCCCTAAATGTATACCAACCCGGTTTTATGCCAAGATAGAAAGGCCCCTCTCCAATAAGGATGAACGCTTGGAGAAGATCAAATCTCTTCACGAACTTTGGAAAAAATAAAAATATAGTTTCTGCAGATGGTAAAGCTCTCTTCACAAAAGAAGGGAACGAAGGAAGAATTACACTCATTCCTTTGGGAGAAATCATCTCTGTTCGACAATGAAAAAGAAGAAGGGAATGCTAACTCACGAAGAAGTGTTCTCTACTTATAGCATGCATGAGGGATTCCGATTGGTCCCGTAAAAGGTGACCGATCCCATGAAGTCACCAAAATAAATGCTTTGATCTCGGTTGGACACAAAGATAGGGAGCAGTTAAAAAAATTCGTATGAAACTGACGTTTTCTTTAAAGAATCACTACTTCCCAATAAAATCGAAGCATCAGTTTCCCAGAGAATCGCAGACTGTTACGTCAGGGATCACGTTTGGGATCTGCGTCAAATATGTCTCCAGGAATCCTTAGTACTCGTGCTTGGGGACAGCAATGTTTGTTCGTAACTGAATAAGGACAATGATATCGGTAATAACCCGAGGTCTGACACCTACCCGTCGAATTACCACACAATAGTTGATCCGTTCTAAACTTGACTCTGGTCTGTCTCATCCAAGACCCAAGCTGGGGGCAACTATTCTGGACCGTGATCTGGGATCCCGCTCCATGGGATCAACCCAGCATGCACATTACCGGACTCTCCTAGCTAGCGTAGAGGAAGACTCACGACGTATTCCGGACAACGGATTACGGCCTTCGAGCAGTATCAGTATTCGACATCGTGGCTGATAGATTCGCGTAGTGGATGAATCCCTAAATATCCGTAACTGCCAATCATTAACTTACGATATTATAGGATTTATAGATATCCTTAATGGTTAGATACTTTCCATATCTTAATCCCAGATTTGCAGGGATATATCTGATAATAACAGGAAGACAATCCTCTTCAGGATACTAATCCTAAATTACCTGCATTCAGTATTCGATAAGAATCCCATTAGGATTCTGCTTACGCTCTATAAATACAAGGCTAAGTCATCTTAGTAAGGTAACTCTAAACCCTATCCCAAAAACCTTATTGTGCACTGCCTGACTTGAGCGTTGGAGTCCCTTTGCAGGTACCCAACCCCCCTGTGTTACAAGCTCAGCTGCTGCGCGAAGGAGAACTCATCGCAACGTACCTATCTCAGGTACCCTCTGAATCTAGTTCAGAACAATAATTATCATATATTATTTCAAATATTTAATTTTTTTTATAATCTATATACTGTACATGTGTTATTCTATAAGTTGAAATGCATCATATTTGGGACGAGATTTTTTATGGGTGGTGTAAGGCACTCCAAAGAGCTCCTTTTTGGCCCATTACAAAGATGACATTTAACTATATACCTTTTGTAGTGGCCCTTTAATTTCAATGCTTTTATAAAAGTTAAGGTTACGTTTGGTGTACATGATAGTATAAGATATGATAATATAATATAATATAATAATATTTGATAGTATAAATAAGCTGATAAGCTCTTATACTACTAAATATTTGGTACAAATAGTCTAAATAACTTGATAGTATATGTAACTATTCTGAAGTAAATTTAGAGGGGTACTTGAAATAGACATGTACCGATGGTTGAAGGTGAACTCCTCCATGGCACAGCTGCAGCAGCAGTGGAGCGAGAGATGGGTACCTGCAAAAGGCACTCTAATGCTCAAGTTAGACCATGCTCAATGAAGGCATGCTGTATATTAGAGGAGATGCATACTTTTGAGACCTGACTTGGCATTTATAGGAGCGTCTTACAATGAGTGTAATTTGTATTAAATGCAGTTATTTAGTATTAGAATCTGTTAGGGATTGTGATCCATTTTAACAAATTTTTCTGTTTATGTGGGATATAATTAGCTTTCATATCCATCAAGGATACTTGAGATATTTATTCTTAATAAATAGTTAGATATACTCATCAAGATAGCGCGTAATAATATCTAGGTATTATTCTGGTAGGTTGGGTTGCTCCTAACTAATAACCCAAAATCTCGGTCTAGAACAGTTGCCCTTTGCTTGGCGCTTAAATGGGACAATTAAGTGTCAAGGTACTCATGCTTAGTAGGAGTACACGACACGCAATGAACAAATGGATCTAATTCTGACTTAATGTCAGATCTCACAATGTTTTCAAAAGGGCCGAGGTCCGTGATATATCATAGTATTCCTCTGGGGTTGGTGTAAGGTCGGGGATCGAGTCAGATCACTCTGCTTACGTTGTCATTCCTTCATCTGAGGTGTGTCGCCCTCATGTGTTTGTGGGGTCCCGACCGTACGTTGAGTGAATTCTTGTCGGGGTGTCAATAACGGACTTCGGTCGAGTGTGTGTCGAATTAACCCGTGGGATAAGATTCCGGATTATGGTCTAGAACAATTACTCCCAACTCAGTGTTTGGCCAGTATAGCGAAGTAACAAGTCTCGATGTCCCCGAGAAACGGAATATGTGCTTTACTTGAAGCCATAATCCATGCTTCTCTGTTGGTTTATGAGCTTTAATCTGGAGGTGTTTACGCCGTAGTCCGGATAGGGTCCATGCTTCAGTTAGCTATAAGTGGCCAGGTTCTGCAGAATGAGCCAAAATTGTTGCCGTGTTTATTTCTTTTTCCATGGTCCATACTGGGTCTAACGCCCATTGTGTTGCTTTTCAAACCATTTTATGGACTTGAGAATATTTCCAATTGAGGGGAAATTATGGTCCAGGGTCCACTACCATTCGCTTTGGTATTTAGGATCCCTCGTGATTTTGATTTAGAAACCTTGTCCAGTGTCTATTACCATTTGATTTGGTATTTAGGATCCCTCATGACTTTGATTTAATTGAAGCCTTGTCTAGGGTCCAACACCAACTATTTGGGCGTTTAGGATCCCTCTTGACCTTGGCATAAGTAAAACCTTGTTCGGGGTCCGTCACCAACTATTTGGGTGTTTAGGATCCCTCTTAGGACTTAGGCATAAAAGAAACCTTGTCCGGGATCCGTCACCAACTATTTGGGCGTTTAGGATCCCTCTTAAGAATTTGGCATAAAAGAAACCTTCTCTAGGATCCGTCACCAACTATTTGGGCGTTTAGGATCCCTCTTAGGACTTTGGTTTAAGTGGTCCTTGCTGGGGTCTTTTATATTTATGATTTAGCGCTCGAATTTCCTAAGACTTGGGATTTTTCTATTGCATAATCTGTTTAACGTAAGACAACTCTCGGTGGGTATCATAATGGCCTATGCATGGATTTCACTATCCATGTTGCCAATAACCACGTGATGGTTTTAGCCAAGTATCTAGGTTTTACAACTTGCGACCAGCCCAATGAAAAAGGGTTTGGTGGGTTGCCCTCTTAACCTGGAACATAAAGCACTCCCTGATCCCATTGGTGGCTCCCTGTTTGACCATTTAAGGTACAGCTCACATGGGCATGGGTTAAGACCCTTGAATGCCCTACTTGCCCCCAGAGGGCGGTCAAGTGGATTCCCTTGTTTGACCATCTAAGGTACGGCTCATATGGGCATGGGTTAAGACCCTTGAATGCACTACTTACCCCCAGAGGATGGTCAAGTGGATTCCCCTGTTTGTCCATCTTGTATAGTTGATCCTCTTCGTACCTTGACTCCTTGGACCTCTTCAGGGTGTGGTAACCTTGTAGGTTATGTCAGACCAAAGAATTTGTAAACTCAGGGTCACAGCCGAGATACTGGCTTAGATAATGTCGAGCCAAAATAATAAATATCTAAGGAAGTCATCTGTGTTTGTTATGTGGAATGATCTTGTATTGAAAGAGGGCCTATTCAACCTCCATAAGAAACCAAGGATAGTAATTATTATGTGCTGGCCCACCAGTACTTTAGGTTGATAACTTTATTGCGCTCTTTCCAATTAGTCTCTGCCTCTCAAACTTTTTCTTGAAAAATCATGGCCTTAGACTTAATATGACTCTGTGAGCTTTAATAGATCTTCATTGTATAATAAAAATCACATCTAGAGGAAAGTGGCCATAACTAGACCCTTTAGTAGATGAAACACCAGGAATTTGAAACTACACTCGGTACAGATCCTTTACCAAAGGCTGGCCAGTGAATTAGCAGTATATTATAGTGCAAAAGTATATGTAAGCACAGAAACAGGAAAAGGTATGGGATTGCACCATAAGCATCATAAATAAGGGATAAATTGATTTATAAGTGCCATTACATGCATTGAGCTTTCCTCGTCAGGAGAGAGTGCTTTCACCTGCATTTCATCATATAGGTACATAGCATATGTGACTCTAAAAGTAAAACACCCTGAATAGTATTGTAGGAAACAACACCACATATCCCTTTCGCCTGCATCCTCTTCACCATTGTATAAGGAATCCCTGAAAGTTGTGCAGTATAGCGAAAGAAAAAATCACACGCACGCTCTAATATAACCATATTTGCTGTTACTTGCATTGCATAATCTTCCATGAAGTTCGAAGGACTGCTCAATGCGACAACAATTTGATACCGTAGATGAAAACAATGTCTTTTCTTTAACAACATCTGCTCAAACTTATCAGTGGCCAGGACCCCAACTCTCTGCTCCCGATAGTCCGACAACAGCAGCTCATGGTATTTATCCCTATGTTTGCTCAAAACATCAAGAAAAGCATCAATAGGGTACCCATATTTCCAGGGGGGTTAAGCCTAACAGGTTAACACGACCCTTAATCAACAATAGATGATTCGTAGTTTGCTTCTGTGTTCTCACTTGCCACGACATCAATAATTGAACCCGAAAGTATAGCCTCAGATCTGAACCACCATGGCTAACCTGTACCGCCACACTCACAGAGTTTCCATCATCACCTCAACAATTCTTTGTCAGAGGTAGCACTCCACTGAACCATTTGCACTACAAATCTGAGAAGTGAACCGATGTGGCGGGTCGCACGCCTATGTGGTTGTTACCGAAACTTAGTCGAAGATCTGAGTTATGTGGGTCTAATATAAGCTTTAAGGTTCAATGGCTTCAACAGGGTCCCACAACCACAACTCGGCACCGTCAAACCCTACCATGAAAGCCTGGATTTTGAGAATGGATCATGGTGGTGGAGACCGTGGTGGCTTCTGTTATGGCTTCAGCAGGCGCGAGCGCAGCAACTGGGGCCGCGGTAGTTACCTCAAAGCCTCGAGCTACTGCAAAGAAGAGGAGTTTGTGGTTGAAACAGCTTCGTACAACCGTCGATTTTCCATATGCGCTAGAGATGAGTGGTCAGACCGTGACATTTGTTGAGGGTGTCCAGAAACCCTTCTTAGTTGTGGACTTTAAGCCTTGCTTAAGGAAACGACTTATCAAAAGTCAACGTAAGCAGTGATGTGAGAGCCTTCGTTCTAACCAAATGCTCGAGTATGAGGGTGGTTTTTCCCACGCCTCTAGGCCCGTGAAGGAGGAGAGTTTGAGAGACATAATGATGTTGAACGTGTCAGTATTTCTTTTTGCTTTTCTGACTTATAATGGTAATGATGGGAATCAAAGTTTATCGTTCCCACAGACGGTGCCAATGTTTTAAAGTAAATTCAGAGGGGTACGTGAAATAGGCACGTACTGATGGTTGAAGGTGGACTCCTCCATGGCATAGCTGCGACAGCGGTGGAGCGAGGGGGTGGGTACCTGTAAAAGGCACTCCGACGCTCAAGTTAGACCGTGCTCAATGAAGGCAGTCTATATATTAGAGGAGATGTATACCTTTGAGACCTGACTTAGCATTTATAAGAGCATCTTAGGATGAATGCAATCTGTATTAAATGCAATTATTTAGGATTAGAATCCTTTAGGGATTGTGATCCCTTTTAACTAATTTTCCTATTTATGTGGGATATAATTAGCTTTTATATCTGATAATCACATATTTGATACATTAATAAACCCTCATTTTTAGTCATTTACACTCTCCGTGTACTTAATTGATTGAGTTTGGTTATGTTTTGTAAGTTTGAACTCAAATTGGACTTAATTGATTTTTTTCAGCAAGATTTACGTCTTACGCTATTTCTATATTTTAGTCATATATTGAATTCTAAATGTCTAATAATTATGTATTTTACATTGTAGGAAAGATAAGAGAGAGCTTTACAACTTTCATGAGAGCTCTAGGTCAAAATCAGACATCTAGTGAAGATAATTGGTCTTGGAAGTCAGAACACGGATTTTGTGATTGGAACATGAATAATGTACAGTAATCAGAGCATAACTCGGGCTGTAAGAATTTAATTAGGCTGGAATTTTGGTATATACGAGTTAATACCTATACCTACAATGAAAACACAAGACCCATTTCGGATTGCTTAGAGGTCATATTAGGCTTCCAAGTTAGAACAAAGGAACTGTAGTTGGGCCTGAGTAGTGTGTAGTAATTAGACCATATCTCGAGTTCTAGGAACACTTTAGAGCTTAAACTAATGGCATTTGAAAGCTAAGATCCAGGCCTACAACTTTCACGAAGACTATTTTTTAATTCTCGAACGCATTCAATGAGTTCAGTACTGAATGATTTCAAAGACAAAGAATCTCAATAATTTTCTACTTATCAAAGTCATTTGACATTTTCCACTCATCCACTCACTCATGAATCAGCCCCCTTGTCATTTTGTATCCCTAATCCTCTATAAAAGAGAGCCTTGAAAGATCATTTAAGAATCTTAGTCTTAGAGATCAAGATCATGCTATTGTATTATTTATTTATCTTGTTGTAGTTTTCTTTTGTTCTAAATTGAAGTTATGTTCTTTTTCTTCTTCTTCTTCTTCTTCTTCTTCTTCTTCTTCTTCTTCTTCTTCTTCTTCTTCTTCTTCTTCTTCTTCTTCTTCTTCTTCTTCTTCTTCTTCTTCTTCTTCTTCTTCTTCTTCTTCTTCTTCTTCTTCTCTCTTCCTTTCTTCTTGTCTATGAGTAACTAATTTTCATTTTACTTGGGTGAAAGGGTGAAGCTCTTGGTAATGAAATAAGGTTAGATTAATCTCTTTCTTGTGCTTAAATGATATATTTTCAAGTGGTCATTATATATATTGTATTTTATTTCCAATAATTTTAGAAACACTTCTTATAAAGTGGAGATCTTGATTTGTTGTAGATAAGATATTGACACAATGAATGCTTGAGACAATTTATAAGTGGTGGTATTAATAGATAGTTAAAGGAACCATGATATAATTACATATATAATCTTAAATGAACTTTGATTGTTGTATTTTTCGATTGGAACCTCCATTATGTGTGGATTCTAATTGAGTTATAAAAAGAATTAATATTGTCTTTATTTTATTTACCAAGAGTGAATCTCTTATCCCAAGTAAATCTTTTTTATTTGTGACTAAGTTTTATCACCTTTATTGTTTTGACAAAATATTTTCTTTACCTCAAAGAATTTTTCTTCATCAATTCCCTATGGATCGACCTCAGACTCTCAAGAATTTATTACTTGAAATAACCTGCACTTGGGTTTGTAACTTTTAATCCTTATTAATATCCATCAAGGATACTTGAGAATTTATTCTTAAAAAATAGGTAGATATACTCATCAAGATAGCATGCAGTAATATTTGGGTATTATTCTAGTGGGCCGGGTTGCTTCTAACAGATAACCCAAAATCCAGGTCCAAAAAAGTTATCCCTAGCTCAGCACTTAGATTGGATAGCTAAGTGTCAAGGTACCCATGTTTAGTAGGAGCACACGGTACGCAGTGAACAAAGGGATCCAAGTCAGACTTAATGTCGGATCTCACAATGTTTTTTAAAGGGTCGAGGTCATGATATATCATAATTTTCCTCCTGGGTTGACGTGTAAGGCCAAGGTCTGAGTCGGATCGCTCTGCTTATGTTGTCATTCTGCCATCTGAGGTGTGTCATATATTGGCCCCATGTGTTCGGGGGGTCTTGACTATACGTTGAGTGAATTCTTACTGGGGTATCAATGACGGACTCCAGTCGGGTGTGTGTCGGATTGACCCATGGGATAAGATTCCAGATCATGGTCCAGAACAATTGCCCCCAGCTCAGTGTTTGGCCAGTATAGCGAAGTAGAAAGTTTCGATGCCCTCGGGCAACAGAATTCATGCTTTACTTGAAGCCGTAATCTGTGCTTCTCTATTTGGGTTATGAGCTCTAATCTGGAGGTGTTTGCACTGTAGTCTAGCAGAGTCTATGCGTCAGTTGGTCATAAGTGGCTGGGTTCCACAGAATGAGTTAGAATTGTTGCTGTGTTTACTTCTTTTTCCATGGTTTGTACTGGGTCCAATGCCCATTGTATTACTTTTCACAACTATTTTATAGACTTGGGAATATTTCTAATCGATGGGAAACCATGGTCCGGGGTCCATTACCATTCACTTTGATATTTAGGATCCCTCATGACTTTAGTTTAGAAACCTTGTCTGGGATCCATTACCATTCACTTTGGTATTTAGGATCCCTCGTGACTTTGATTTAATTGAAACCTTGTTTGGGGTCCGTCACTAACTATTTGAGCGTTTAGGATTCCTCTTGACCTTAACATAAGTGAAACCTTGTCCGGGGTCTGTCACTAACTATTTGGGCGTTTAGGATCCCTCTTAGGACTTAGGCATAAAAGAAACCTTGTCCGGGGTCCATTACCATTCGCTTTGATATTTAGGATCCCTCGTGACTATGATTTAATTGAAGCCTTGTTTGGGGTCCATCACCAACTATTTGAGTGTTTAGGATCCCTCTTGACCTTGACATAAGTGAAACCTTGTCCAGGATCCGTCATCAATTATTTAGGTGTTTAGGATCCCTCTTAGGACTTAGGCATAAAAGAAACCTTGTCCGGGGTCCGTCATCAACTATTTAGGCATTTAGGATCCCTCTTAAGACTTTGGCATACAAGAAATCTTGTCTGGGGTCCGTCACTAACTATTTTGGCATTTAGGATCCCTCTTAGGACTTTGGTTTAAGTGGCCATTTCTAAGGTCTTTTATGTTTACGGTTTAGTGAGTGTATTTTTCCAAGACTTGAGATTTTTCTACTGCACAACCTGTTTAACACAAGACAACTCTCAGTGGATACCATAATGGCTTATGCATGGATTTCACTATCCATGCTTCTAATAACCACGTGATGGTTTTAGCCAAGTATTGAGGTTTTGCAACTTGCGACCAACCCACTGAAAAAGGGTTTGGTGGGTTACCCTCTTAACTTAGAACATAAGGCACTCCTTGATCCCATTGGTGGCTCCCTGTTTGACCGTTTAAGGTGTGGCTCACATGGGCACAGGTTAAGACCCTTGAATGTGCTACTTGCCCCTAGAAGGTAGTCAAATGGATTCCCCTGTTTGGTTGTTTTGTATAGTTTATCCTCTTCGAACCTTGACTCCTCGGACCTCGTTAGGGTGTGGTAACCTTGTGGGTTATATCAAACCAAAGAATTTGTAAACTCAGGGTCGTAGCCGAGATACTGGCTTAGATAATGTCGAGCCAAAATAATAAATATCTAAGGAAGTCATTTGTGTTTGTTGTGTGGGATGATCCTACATTGAAAGAGGGCCTATTCAATCTCCAAAAGAAACCAAGGATAGCAATTATTACGTGCTGGCCCACCAGTACTTTGGGTTGACAACTTTAGTGTGCTCTTTCCAATTAGTCTCTGCCTCTCAATCTTTTTCCTAAAAAATCATGACCTTGGACTTAATATGACTCTATGAGCTTTAATAGATCTTCATTGTATAATAAAAACCACATCTGGAGGAAAGTAGCCACAACTAGACCCCTGAGTAGATAAAATACCAGGAATTTGAAACTGAACTTGGTACGGATCCTTTACCAAAGGCTGGCCAGTGAATTAGCAATATGTTATAGTGTAAAAGTATACGTGAGCACAAAAACAAGCAAAGGTATGGGATTGCACCATGAGCATCATAAACACGGGGTAAATTGATATACAGGTGCCATTACATGCATTGAGATTTCCTCGTTAGGAGAGAGTGCTTTCACCTGCATTTTATCATATAGATGCATGGCATCTGTCACTCTAGAAGTAAAACACCTTGAATAATATTTTAGGAAACAACACCACATATCTCTTTCGCCTTCATCCTCTTCACCGTTGTATAAGGAATCCCTGAAAGTTGTGCAGCATGGCGAAAGAAAAAATCACATGCACGCTCCAATACAGCCATATTTGTTGTTACTTGCATTGCAGAATCTTCTATGAAGGTCGAAGAACTACTTAATGCAACAACAATCTGATACCGTCGATGAAAACAATGTCTTTTCTTCAACAACATCCGCTCAAACTTATCAGCGGCCAGAGCCCCAGCTATATACTCCCGATAGTTTGATAATAGTAGCTCATGGTATTTATCCCTATGTTTGCTCAAAACATCAAGAAAAGCATCAATGGGGTACCCATATCTCCACGGGGTTAAGCCTAGCAGACTCACACGGTCCTTAATCAGCAAGAAATGATTCGCAGTTTGCTTCTGTGTTCTTACTTGCCATGACATCAATAACTAAACCCGAAAATACAGCCGCAGATCTGAACCACCATGGCTAACCTGTACCGCTACACTCATAGAGTTGCCATCATCACCCTCACAATTCTTTGTCAAAGGCAATGCTCCACTAAATCCTTTGGACTGCATATATAAGTAGTGAACCGATTCGGTGGGTCGTGCGCCTATGTGGTTATTACCGAAACTTGGTCATAGATCTGAGTTATGTGGGTCTAATATGAGCTTTAAGGTTAAATGGCTACAACAGGGTCCCACAACTACAACTCGTCACCATCAGACGTTACTATGAAAGCCTGGATTTTGAGAGTGGATCGTGGTGGTGGAGATTGTGGTAGCTTCAGTCGTGGCTTCAGCGAGCGCAGACGTGGTAACTGGGGCCGCGGTAGCTTCCACAAAGCCTCGGGCTACCACAAAGAAGAGGAGTTTGTGGTTAAAATAGCCTCGCGGTGCCGTCAATTTGCCATATGTGCTAGAGAGAAGCGATCAGACCGTGCCATTTATTGAGGGTGTCCGGACACCCTTCTTATCCGTAGACTCTAGGCCTTGCTCAAGGCTTTTCCAGCAATCGGAGAGGGCAAACAGCGGGTAGTTGGACCATGAGGCCCATGGAAACGACTCGCCATGTGATAGGTGGTGACCCTTTACAGATTCTATACCTATTAAAAGCACTACACCAAAGAAGGGAGGAAAAAAATTAGTAATAAATGGAAAAGGGAAATAACCAGTAACAAAGGGGAAAAGAAAAAAAAACCAATAGCAAAGTGGAAAAGAAAAAATATGATCCTATTGATGATGTTGAAGAAACTAATACTAATGAAGAGATTGAGTCTGACACCTTGAGGGAGTGTATAGGCCATAGGCAGAGGTATCAAAATAATTTAGAGGCTAATGTCAACACTAACTAGGAGGAAGTGTATGTAGCTAAAGCTAAAGATGGAGTTGACACCTGGAAGTCTAAAGAACTCAAAACTCCAGGGAGTTCTTTTGAGTTTTGAAGATGAGGCAACCAACAAAAATGTCTTCCCTCAATTCAATGCAGAAGCTAGTTTTGGACATGTTAGACTTGAGCTTGGAATGGAGTTTAGAACACTAGATGCATTCAAGAAAGGGGTTAAAGATTATACCATACACCTTGGTAGAGATATCAAGTGGGTGAAGAATGACAAGCTTGGGGCTAAAGCAAAGTGCAAGAATGAGAACTGTAGTTGGTTGATTTTTTGTGCATGGAGTAAAGTCAACAAAAGCTATCAAATTAAGACTTTCAAATCTGAACATATATGTAGCAGGGCGTTCAAGAATAAGTACGCTAGTAGGAGTTGGGTAATTAGGAAGATTGCAAAAAAATTGAGGAAACATCCTACTCTAAATCATAATCAGACTTTTGAATACATGAAAGTAAAGTGTGGGGTGCATTTAAATGACACCAAGATCTACAGGGCTTTGAAGGAGGCAAGAGAACTTGTAGAAAGGAGCGAAAAGGAGCAATATGCAAGGTTATGAGACTATTATGCAGAGTTTTTGAAGGGTAACCCTGGGTCTATTGTGAAGATGAATGTTATCCTAATTTCCCATTCCCTACCATAGTTTCAAAGGTTTTATGCATGCCTTCAAGGTTACAAGTGAGGGTTTACGGCAGGCTGCAAACCATTAAAAGACTTAGATGGAATTCATGATCAGGAACACATATTCTAATCACTTAGTCACTACAGAATTTTCATAGATATGGATCATCCCACATATATTACTTTGACTCACTCTTTAATTTGTCAATTTGTGCTCTAGTAAAATATGCAGGCAAGACACTAGCAACCAAGAAATTTACCATATCAGCGAACCATGAAGTGTTACTTTGCAGCTGTAAAAGCTACTCATCAGGGAAAATGTCATGGATGGGAAAGGGGTCAACAGCTTGCTCAATTCAGCTCAAATGGTCAATTACTAAGTTCTCTACTCCACTCTTGTCACATATCTAGATGTCAATCTCTTGGAGTAGCAACATCCACCGAATCAATCTTGGCTGGATCTCAAGTTTCTTTACGAGAAACTTCAAAGCTACATGATCAGAAATCACCACAACTTTAGAACTAAACAAATATGATCTAAATTTATCTAATGTTGTAATTTATCAAACAATAGATAAAAGCTCTTTTCCCATAGTGTTGTAATTTGCTTGAGTAGCATCCAAAGTCCTCGAAGCAAAGTAGATCACATGAAGCACTTTGCCCACTCTTTGTGCCAAGATAGTTCCCACTGTATAATTTGAAGCATTACACATCAACTCGAAGAGGAGTGCCAATCAAGCGACTGGATAATGGGGGTGGTGGTAAGAGCTCGTTTCAAATGGTTGAAGACTTTCTTGCATTTCTCATTAAAGTCAAACTCCACATCCTTTTACAAGAGGTTGGATAGCAGAAGGGTTACTTTGCTGAAGTCTCTAATGAAGTGTTGGTAGAAACCTGTATAACCAAGAGAAGAAATAATCTCCTACAGGCATATGGGGTAAGAAAAAGAAGAAATCACATCTATTTTAGCATAATCTACTTCAATGCCCTTGCTAGATAATACATGGCCTAAAACAATGTCTTGTTCTACCATAAAATGACATTTTTCAAAATTTAGAACAAGGTTAGTTTCAATGCACTTATGCAATACCTTAGCCAAACTAGCCAAACATGAATAAAAGGAAGAATCATAAATAGTACAATCATCCATGAACACCTCCATGCACTCTTCTAAAAGATCAGAAAAGAAGCTTACCATGCACTGTTGAAAGGTGCCATGGGCATTACAGAGGCAAAAGGGCATCTGCCTATACGCAAAAATGTCGAAGGGACATGTGAAAGTGGTCTTCTCTTGATCTTCCGGTGCAATATGGATTTGAAAATATTCGGTGTAGTCATCCAGAAAGCAGTAGTGCACTTTCCCAGCTAACCTCTCTAACATATGATCAATGAAGGGCAGGGGGTAATGATCCTTTTGGATGAAGGCATGGTTGAGCTTTCTATAATTAATGCAGACTCTCCAACTATTCTTCACCCTAGTAGGAATCAGCTCATTATTCTGATTCGCCACTACCGTCACCCTATATTTCTTTGGAACAACTTGCACCGAGCTCACCCATTTTCTATCAGAGATGAGATAATGATGCTAGCTTGTAATAACCTTGTCACCGCCTTATTCACCACATCCAAAATCAATGGGTTCAGTATTCTTTAGGGCTGCCTTACTAGTTATGCTCCCTTCTCAAACAATATTTGATGCATGCACGTAAAAGACTAATACCAAGAATATCTACAAGTGTCCATCTAATTACTTTCTTGTACTCCCTCAGAATTTGCAACAATTTATCTTCTTGTTTATCATTGAGGTCCTTTGCTACAATCACTGGAAGCTTCTCACCATCCTCCACATATGCATATTTAATGTGTGTAGGTAGAGGCTTAAACTCTAATTTGGGTGGCTGCACTATGGAGGAAGGTAATCTGGTGGTAGGAACTACTTCAGTAGACTAAATTTGTACACAACCAATAGCTATTGCATAATCTATACAGTCAGATTCATCATTTCCTAAATATACAAAAATTTTAGAATACACATCCCACTTGACAACACCATTACAATTAGCACATGAACATACTAATTCAGAATCATCAAAACTATCCAAATCAGGGAACTCAACACACAACTCATCATAATTGTCCTCAACCAATTCATCAAGCAAGTCTATATGAAAAATAGAATGCTCTTCCATGGGATGCTTCATTGCATCAAAGATGTTGAACTATACTATTATATCTCTAAACTCCATGGAAAGAGTTCTAGCATGCATATATATTTTCATCCTTGTATTCTTGAGGAATGGCCTCCCTAAAATGATTGGAGTCTTGTTGGATGATGACTCTTCCTCCATATCCATAATGTAAAAGTCATCAGGAAAGATCAACTCATCCACTCTCTCCAAAATATCATCTATCAAGTCTATTGGGTATGCATTGCTCCTTTTTGCCAACGGAATCACAACACTAGTTGCTCGCAAAGGTTCAAGTCCAAGAGCATTGAAAATAGACATAGCCATCATATTAATTAAAGCTCCAAGATCCAACATTGCATTCTCAAAATGCAATTGCCTATAATGCATGGAATTGTAAATGTGCCTGGATCCTTGCATTTTTTAGGAATTAGCTTAATAAAGGCTAAAACATACTGCCCCATGCTGACTCTTTCATTGGCCTTCAATCTCCTCTTGTGCTTGCACAACTCCTTCAAAAACTTGGCATACTTCAAAATTTGCTTAATTGCATCTAACAGTCAAATGTTCATTTCCACTTTGTTGAAGGTCTCCAAAAGTTCTTTATCTTTTTCTGCCTCATCCATTTTCTTGGACTGTGGTGCTCTTTGTGGAAATGGAAGAGGCACCACATGATCATGTTTCTTCTTTCTTACTCCAACTTCTGATTTCTAGTTCATTTTAGCTTCAGTTTTTTACAGAATTTAATTTTTCTACAGAATCAATTTTCTCTGCTGACTACTGCTTGCTTGCTGGTTGAGGGTCTTCTACTATCTTGCCACTTCTCAACATAATAGCACTGACATTTTTCTTTGGGTTTGGAATTTTTTGAGTGGGAAATTGGTCAAAGCCTTATGCCTTCAACTGACTCAATGAAGAAGCTAATTGTCCAATTTAAGTTTCCAAATTCAGAATGGTGGCTTCTATTCTCTACTGGAATTGGATGTTGTTGGTGATTATTTGCTAGACTAGGTCCTCCAATGTAGGCTCGAATTGAGTAAGACCTTATTGCTGCACGTGTCTGTGGTATCTATTGTCTAGCAGGTTGCTGGCATTACTACCTACTTAGTTTAGAATTTTGCTGAAACTAGTGTGACCTAACTGGTGGCTAGTATGCCTGCTGTGGTGCTGCTGTTGTATTTCCATATCTAAAATTTAGATGATCCCTTTAGCCAGGATTATAAGTGTTAGAGTAAGGATTATATCCATGTTGTTGGTGCTACTGGTACTGAGGTTTACTAGGGAAAATGCCTGCTACAGGAGCATAAGCCTGAGGTGCATATTTGTTTTCTTGAAGTATGGGGCACGCATCTGTGGGATAAGTTGGACAAGCAAAAATTCCAAACAAATTCTCCATCCTTTACTCGTCAGCATGAGACGCATGAACCTCATTCACTCCTATAGTAGGAGTAATCATCCTAGTACCAAATTGTTGGGAGTTAACAGCTATATTTGCAATCAAATCTCTAGCAGCACTTAGGCTTTTGTCAACTAATGCACCTCCACTAGAAGCATCAATCATACTTCTATCCATAGGGAACAATCCCTCATAGAAATACTAAATCAATAGCTAGTTATTGATCTGATGGTGTGGATAGCTTGCATATAATTTCTTGAACCTCTCCTAATACTCTTGCAGAATTTCTCTAGAATTTTACCTTATCCCACATATATACTTTCTGATGGTAAAAGCTCTGGACGTAGGAAAAAACTTATCTAGGAATAGCCTCTTCATGTTATTCCAACTAGTCACAGAACCATGTGGAAGATAATATAGCCAATCATTGGCTTCATCAGCAAAGGAGAAAGGGAATGCTAATAGCTTGATGTGTTCCTCAAGAATGCCTTGTGGTTTCATGGTGGAACATACCACATGAAACTCCTTCAGATCTTGTGAGGATCTTCACCTGCAAGACCATGGAACTTTGGCAACAAGTTTATTAATCCAGATTTAAGTTCAAAATCAACATTTAAATTAGGATACTGAATGCATAAAGGTTGATAATTGGCATCAGGGGTTAGTAGTTCTTTAAGGGTTCTATTATTTACATTATCACCCATGTTTGCATTATTTCTATTTTTAGTCCCAATTTCAGTTTCACTATTTGTGTTATCAGCCATGGTTGCAAGATTGTTTATAGTCTCAAGTTTAGTTTTAGTTTCAATTTCAACTTCAGTATTACCTTTAATCTCTGAAACTATCCTCTCACTAAGCTTACAAGCCCTATTAAGTGCAAGTAAAGTTCTCTCAATGTTAGGATCAATGTTCAGCAAATGGCTACTAGAAGGCCTAGACATACAACATGCAAAAGTAAGCAAAAACACAAATAATACAAGTTATGCACAATTGAAAACACTACACTAATCGGTTACCAAAATGACTACAGTTACCCTATCTACACATTTTTAAAAATTATAGCAGTTGTACAGGGTGAAAACTACTCAAAAATGAAACCAAAAAATGCAATAAAAAATTTTCAAAAAATGGAAAAGTGGTCTAAATGGAATTAGGCCAAAATAGGGGCGACCTCACTACTTAGTAGTAATCCATATGAAAAACTCCATTTTCCTTTAACTAACCAATTTTTAGCTCTTTTTGTGCACAATATTTCTTACAATAATTACCAAAATGCCATTAGATGAAGGTTTTTGGTGAAAAGAACCTGAAACAAGCAAAGCAAAGGTTAGTGAAGGGTTAGTAGTTCAATATACACCTAATATAATTTATTTGACTTAGAATGGTCTAAGACAACGGCACCAAAATTTGATAGCCGCTAAGGCTACCAAATTAGATAAGATTTGTTAACCGATTCACTAAGAATTTATAGTAGGTGGTGCAACTAGGTTGAATCCTTGGATCATTCCAAATAATCAATTATATTAAGAAGTTAAAAACTAAGGGGTTGGTTGCCGGAGTAATTAAATAAAAGAATTAAAAGACTATAAACAAAGTTAAGTAAACAACCAATATAAAGGAATTGACAACTCTTGAGTTTAATCCATCATTGACCACTAAGGATTCATTCACTGGATAACCAGATTCTTGGTTTTAGGTCACATTAAGAAGACTTAAGATGACCTATGAATTCTCTACTAGATAAGCATCTAACATTTGATTAATCAAAATCAGATGAAGTTAGCATCCATCCAACCCTAAATCAACCTAAAACTCATAATTCAACTAAGTTAGGAAATTCATCAAACACCTTTGATGCATTACTTAGTCTTTGTGAAATCTTCATCCAACATGAACTCTCTACTAGGTAAGCACCTAGGATTTGTTCAATCAATGAAAAATGGATTAAGCATCCATTTAACCCTAAATCAATCTCATTTCCAGAATTCATGTAAGCTAGACAATTCATCAAACACCTTTGATGCATTGTCTAGTTTCTGCAATTCGTATTAAACACATGATAGTTATGCAACCATCATATGACCACCAAGACCAAGTTAAGCACTCAGCCAAGGAGTAATAGAATCAAAGAAAGGGAAGAGAGAAATATGATTAACAAGTAAATTAAACATTTAAACCAAGGTCTCGACATTAAACATCAAGAGTGTTTTAATCCCTAGGATTTATTACAAAGCATTAACTCTCCATGAATGGAGATCATAATAGAAAAAAAATGAAAAAAATTGAGAGAAAGCGAGAAGAGGGGAGAGGAGAGGAAAGGAGAGGAGAGAAGAAAGCAAGAGAGAAGATGAAAACTAAAGTGAGAAGTGTCGCACTGCATAGCCTCGATTCTGAGCTCAAAACCCCACATAACAGATACTAAAGGTGAAAATACAAGTATGCCCCTAGCTTGAGACATTTCCTCTTCTAATTAGCTTTAATTATGTGAATGCTTATGCCCCTAAAACATATCAAATGGTTTTTGATGATAATAAAGGCAAAAGTAAAGATCAAGTGCAAAAAAAAGATCAAGATCAAAGAAAGAAGTCAAGAGGTTTATTTAGTTATAATACTTAGAACATTAATGTTAAATGCTCTCAAGATTTCTCAAATGATTTTTCAATATATCATTTCAAAATAAGTGAGAAAATTCAAAGCTAAACATGTTTTTCAAGAAACTTGAGTTTCAATCTTAAAATCTAACACTCATAAAAGGATTTATGTTTAATCAAATGTCTTGAGGTGTTAGAAATGGCTTACAAGCTTTATTGGACTTGAAAATGTATTCAAAGGCCAATGTAATCGATTACATGATGTTTGTAATCGATTACACAGCAAACAGAGGCCTTGTAATCGATTACATGCTCAATGTAATTGATTACAAGCAACTCAGAGGCCATGTAATCGATTACACCAATAGTATAATCGATTACAATGAGCCCAGAAAGGTAAGAACAAGTTCAAAGAGTCATGTAATCGATTACATGGATATTGTAATCGATTACACAGTAAGACAGAAGTCATGTAATCGATTACATGGATATTGTAATCGATTACAAGCAAGTTAGAAGCCATGTAATCGATTACACCAATAATGTAATCGATTACACAGAGCCCAGAAAGCCAAGAATACGTTGGAACAACAATGTAATCAATTACATTTGTTGTGTAATCGATTACATGCATCCTGACAATGTCCAATGGCTATATTAAATGCATTTAATGCTTGGCTAAAACCCTCCAACGGCTCCATTTATTGTAAAACTTATAAATACCAATGTTGGGTCTTCATTAGAGGTTGACCTTGAACCAAAAACTGATTACCAATACTTCAAAATGTGATTCAATCCTAAAATCCATTCTTGCTCTGTTTTTGTGAAAAACGTGGGTAAATCTTTGAGAGCATATTAGAGCTTCAATTTGTAATCATCTACTCTAGTGAGAGCTTCATTCAATCAATCTATATTGCTTTGTAAAGAGGGTGAGGCATCCCTCCAAAAGTGTAAAGGGTGAGGTATCCCTTAGTTGAAAAGACTCAAGCTCCAAGGGTGAGGTATCCCAAAGTGTTGAGTGCTCAAGGTTATAAAGGTTATCAAGCACCTATTGAAACTTGAAGAATTAGTGGAAAATCTCTAGCAGTTGATTGAGGACTGGACGTAGATCACAAGTGGATTAGTGATCGAACCAGGATAAATCATTGTGTTTGTTTTCTCTAAACCCTTCTCTTTACATTGAGTACTATTTTATTGAATTGCTTGAATATTGGTCCCTTTGGCTATTGCATTTATAAGTAAAAGTGTTTATCTCTTGTATCCAATCATCTCTAATCATCAATTAGCTTCAACGAAAATTATTTATCAAACGATTTGTGAAAGATTTGCGAACTTATTTTTTATACTCAATTCACCTACCTCTTGAGTATTGAGGCCACTTGGTAACAAATCAGACACCTAATTTGTAAGATTTGGGCACCTAATGAAGGAGTTATGGCCAAAACACGTTTAACATCTCTTGGATCTTGCCAGCTCCCTTCAGGCATTAATAACCCTATCAAAATGTCACCATTTTGATAAGTGGTATTCATGAAAATTGAAGGGTTTTGTCTCAAATTTCTAATGGAGCCCATTCTGACTCCTACAGCCCAAGTTACGGCTCAATCTTTGTCTACTGCTCAGGTTCTAGTGATAGCACATCTGTTTTGATTTCTTGGCCCAATATGACTCATTAGACATTTGATTCAGCTCTGGAGCTCTCCATCAAAGTTGTAGAGCTTCCTCTCAGATTTCCTACAAGCTAAAGTTCATAATTTTTGGATGTTTATAACTTAAGTTCCCAAAATACAAAAATAGTATAAAATTATCACAATGTTAAAAAATACAAGTAAGCCCATTTTGAACCCAAACTTATAAATGGTGGCAAAAAATAATCAATTAAGGATATAAGAGGTCTAAAATGTTAAATATAAGGGTTAACTAATATATAAAAATAGTATTTATTAGTGTGGTGGAGAATGTCACAATAGCAAAGGTTGCAGACGCTAAGGAGTCCCTTAACAGAAAAAACAGAAAGCAAGTTCATTTGGGGTTGGTCCAAGTAATGAGGCTAGTGTAGGAACTAAGGTTGGGGTAGTAACTATTGCTGGGGAAGGAACTGAGCTTGGGACATCAATTGACCCTATGCTACCAAATGAGATTGACCTATCACATAATCTAGTGAGTTCTCAACCACAGTCCTCTCAAACTGCAACTACTATGCAGGTCATCTCGATTTTATACCACATTTGATGGTTGCTATACATTAATTCTTATACGAATATTATAGTACAATAATCAACTCATTTTTTTTATGTTAATGCAGGAAACTAAAGCCCCAACTGCTCTAACTATAACAACTCCTAATCAAGCTCCAATAGTAACAACCTCAAGATTATTCTTATAATTTATGTCTTGGTTTATTTGATTTAATGTCTCAATAGCTGACTTGGGTTATTTCATATGTTGCAGGGAAATGTCATACCACCTTCTACTAGACCATTTAGTTTAAGGGCTAAACTCCCTATCAGGCCAGTTGGTTTAAGGCCACCACCTAAACCCACTACAATATCAACTCCAGCACCTAAACCCACTATTGCAACTTCAATTCCAGCACCTTCTGCCACTGCAACTTTAGTTCCACCATCTACTACCACTACAACTTCAGTACTAGGTCCTAGTTCCACTGCAACACTTGCTCAAGCTCCAACTACAACTGCAAGATTTGGTTCACCACCACCACAACACTGTGTTAGTGCAGAAACAATTATAGCAGCAAGTCCAGCCACAACATCAAGGTTCATGAGGTTCATGCCAAAGCCTGGTTTTAGAGCTGCTCCACCAAAGAATATGAAATGAAGATGATATAAAGATTTGTCTCTTTTTGATGATGTATAGGTTTATAATGTTATTAGACATAGAATTTGGTTCTTTTTTTTGGAAACTGCATATAAAGGGTTATTTTGAAAGACATTTAACCTTTTGGAAATATTGTTAGACAAGTTGATGTTACTAGTGGTCTTTTTTTTTTTTTTGGTATAAATGATCTTCATGGTTATACAGGCTTCTTTTGATACTTGTGCAGCAAGTTTTTTTGTAAATGTTCTTCAAGTCCAAACTTGTAAGACCCACTCAAAGATCAATGAAGTATGTTTAATTATGCATTTCCAAGTGTGTTCATTTTAGATTCAATTGATTATGAAACTCCTTCCAATTCAAATTCAATAAACTTCATCATACAATGTACTTGAACAATGTGCTATAATAGCTCCATATTCTTTCATTTCAATAGATAATCATAACAAACACAATTACCTACATGACAAAGGCCAAATGGTCAATTACACATCATGACAAACCAACATTACAAACTCAATTACCTACTTCCCTAAACAAACTAATCCTAACCTTATGATGAAAACTAGCATCATAATACACTGGCTAATTACATAAAATCTTAAGGTCCTAACTTTAGCCTCTAAACTTGCAATCTTCCAAGCAATATTCATTCTCCAATCTTTATTTTTACTTGAAGCAGCCCTAATACCAGCTTTAGTAGCAACTTCATTACCATCTCCATTACTAATTCCATTGTCTTCTTTCCCATTCTCAATTGAGCAGAAATATCTACAATGGTCACCATTCTGCAAGATATCACAGAACTAACATATTCCACAATGAAAATTAATAACAATAACAGCTTCAGGTCACTTAACCTAACCCAACCCTTACCTTTACCATGTACTTAGGCTAGCCATAGAATAGACTTCTAGGATTTGTCATAGTTTTGGATCTTTGGACCATCGTTCTCAGATTACAATAGCAAAACTTGCCCCCTACCTCCCCTATAATGAGGAGCATTAGGTTTGGAACCCACACTCCCAATCTAGCTTCCTTCTGAGTGTGATGAGGTGAATTGGTGTCGGTTTCCACCAACCATCATCTCTCAACCTTTCAAGCAACTTAGGAACTGGGGGTTAAGGTTTTGGGTTTTATGGATTTGTAGAAGAAGCTGCTTTTGGGGTAACGATCATTGAGATCAAATGAAGGGGAAGCTGGTTTTGAGGATGATGGGTCACCATAGTGCCATTTAGCAGTTGTAGGAATTTCTTTTCTTTTCTAATAGGATCAATACGACGTCATTTTTTGAGAAGGAGAGGGGCACCTTTGCTACATAGACATCCATCATGGCATTTAATATGCCATGTGAGTAGGTCCGTCAAGGTTTGATTGACGCAGTTGATGTCTAGACCAATTTGAATGACGGAGTGCGAAGTCAGAGATTAAGTTGTTAATTTCTTAAATTCACGGATTATTATGACCGGTGATCACAGTTTTAGGGACTTCCCTAAAATGGAGCTTTACTCATTTTAAAAATTATACAATGTATAACTTATATTATACTATTGGGCCTTATACTGTTTTGATCATATACTTATCTTGTACGATGTACCAATCATGCCTTAGTTCTTGGCCTGTTGGCAGGACAGTATTGAAACCCATTACCTGATCTCTCCTGCCCAATTTCTTTACTCACTTTTTTCTTAACTCTTTCTGTTTTTCCTCCCTCTTTCTTATAGCTGAATCCTACCCTTGCTTTCCCACGTTTCCTGCTGCCATGTGTGTGGAGGCTAGTTACAATGAAGTCATATCTTTTACCCTGCCTAGGTGGGAATTAAATCCCCTGCTACCTCCCCTTTTGTTTCTAAAATACACCTTAACCTTAGGGTGCCAAACAATATTCCATTGAACTTGAACTTAATCAAAAAATTTATTAACATTATCTGAAGTACATTAATAGTTGTAAGATCAATTAGCCCTAAAGAAAGCCATCATAGGATCATAAACAATTTGTTTAGCATTGACACCCATAAAAAAATCAGCATGAGCATATTCTTCCCTGAACACTACCACGAGCTTGTCCGCATCATGATTTTTGAGGTCATCGAGCAAAGCCTGCACATCTTTTACATCAGATAGTACATCTTGCCCTCCATAGCTGAGGAAAAGAGGGAATTCATTTGGAATCCTGGCCATGTCATAAAGAGGAGGTCTCGCTTGTCCATAGTGTTGCATATTTTGTCCTAGATCATAATAATCATACTTTGCTATTTCTCCTGTTCTGATCACTACTCAAAATCCACAGGAAGAAACATACAAGAGTCAGATCAACAAGAAATTACGTAGAAATTATTAGTCCTAATCAGAAATGCATAAAAAAAATGCTTCAAAATCAAACGATACTTAGTCACAGCAAAAATGTTGCTAATCAATAGACTTACTTTGAGATAGATGGATCAAGTTCTTAGTTGCTGTTGGCTGTGGTTCATGATCAAGAAGGACATCTATCCTCGAAGAATTTACGCAGCAATTTGGGCCTAAAATTTCAAGGTAAGCAATATTAAAATAATGCCAATGTTTGCTGGAATCAGTATGGTACATAAAGTGAAATTTTCCTCATCATGCCAGTAACGTTTATAGTACCTGTGAAAATATTCATTAGATTTGAACAGTCCAGGTTTAGATTATGGCAGATACCTTCCAGAAATTTTGCTGCAGCATCCCTGCTCATTAGAAGAACATATTGGTAGTGTTGAAATTCTTTTTAGTTTCTTTTATCCAAGAACTTAACGCTTGTGTACTCAAACATAATGCAAAAAGAGATAGTAAAATTCTAGGGTAAGGATTTTCTGTTACTCGTTTGGAATGAATTCACGGAGGCCTAACCAGTATACGTCCTGTTATATTGAGAAAAGGAAAATATTTTCATCAAGTCAAATTATATTCGGTTTTGATATTTTAATCGCTCAACTAAATAGTATGGCTTCTGTCTCTTACATCAGCTATAAAGATGTCAGCAGCAAGTTTTGTTGGCAGCGAAGGAATCTGATTCATATGAGCAATTGGACTAAGTAATGCAGCTGATTTCAACATATTCAGCAGCTGCTTTTGAGAGAAAGCAGCTAATGCCATTAAAGTTCCCTGAAATTTCAGGTTATTGTTATATATATATACACACTTGACACTAGAAACGTAAGAAGACCTGAAAAGACAAACAGAAAGAAATTAGAAACTCACCAAGGAATGACCTACGTAGTGCATTCTGTGACCAGTATGGTTGTACACATACTGGACTGAAGCAGCAAGATCATAACTAACTAATTCATCCCATGACCACTCCCAATAAGCCTATAAATAATGAATAAATCAATAATCAATTAGAGTAGCTATCAACTGGTTTACTGAAAGTCTGAACGCTGAAATGCATGTCTCTTATAAGAAAAAGAACCGGGTCATTAGGACTAAGTGATATGTGCCCGCGGCTATATTTTGTCCCACGAGCGTTGGCAAGCCACACATCAAACCCATTGTCTGCTAAGATAAATGCCAATGATTCATCTGGAGAATTGAACAGCCATGATATAGCATCCTGAAACAACACACCACAAATTATCTTAGTTTAGTAATCACACTGCTGCCTAAAAATCATCCGAGACAAACATGTTAGCTTCTCATATCTGTCTCTGCTGCAACACAACTTACAATAAAGAGACCATGTTGTAATAGCACAGCTGGCTTGTCTGCTGTCTTACGGGACCGCCCTACCGGCATCCTTTGCAGGCTTAGGATGTAGCCATCCTCTGTTGTAACCTGAGTCCAACAAAAATATTGCCTCTCATATTGGCAAAATTGCCTTCACAATAAATGGCAGGTGGAATGCAACAGGCTAGTAATGTGTACCTTATGTTCTTCACATGTGTAACCTTGTGTCTCTACCATAGTTTTGCAGATACCGTCATTGGTAACTGGAGAGGATCCTGGCAATTTATGGTTTGGGTGAAGTGTTTTTCTCCCTTGTGCTAATGTAATGCAAAGCAGGACTATTGAAAACAGGCTAACTACAATGTTGGCCATTGACAATGTGGTTATGCTCCACTAAAGAAACAAAAAATGCTGGCATTTTATAGCCATTTGCAATGCAAAGAAAAAGTTGAAGAGGATATAACATGTTAATGGTTGTAAATTATTTTTTTTTACGGTTGTGTTGTAACATATTTTCAATCAATATACACTGAGCGTTCAAACAAAGGCATTGGCGTTGATAGTTTAATTACTACGTTATTCTATCACAATTAACTGAGAATTAAGTATTTGTTTAGTTTGGCATGACGTGGCTGCCAGGTTTCGATCCACGGTGGAGTGTTCATTTGTCTTGTATAAATGTATAAATACTTTCTGAGTTTTGACCTTTAATTATAGACACATAAGTTATGTTAGCTGCATTAGGACGATTGATGAGTCATATATAAGCTAATACTTACCCAAATTAATAGTCTTCTGGAGGCTGATCCAGATAACAGCTTCAGCATAATGGAAGTTACTGTCTTCAAGTTTTAAACAACAGGATGTTCAAGAATTAAACAACAGGTTTCAAGTTTGACTCCGGTTGGGGTATCAGATCTTGGTTAAAAATATCACACTTTGGCTAGAATGTACCTTGAGGGGTAATATGCTATACTAGAAATTTCATAATTTTTAAAGGACTATTAACAAGTTAAATAATTTATGGAACTTACTGTCTTCATGTTTTAGACAGCAGGTTGTTCAAGAGTCCAATGCTCATGTTTGACTTTAGTTAGGGTATCAAATATTGGTTAAAATTTCTGAAATTTGGCAAGAACATACTTTGAGTTTGAGGTGTTATAACACCTCAAAGTATGATCTTGCACTTATAAGCAATATTGGAAAGTCTAATGATTTTTAAAAGACTATAGTAGGTTAAATAATTGATGGAGCTTACTGTCTTCAGGTTTTAGACAGCAACATGTTCAAGAGTCTAGTGCTCAAGTTCGATCTTGGTTGGAGTATCAAATATTGGTTAAAAATTTTGAAATTTGGCAATAACATAGCGTAAGGTGTTGTAAGACATGCTAGAAAGTGTTCAGTGCACACAACTGCGCATGAAGATGTGAGGTGAGGCGGCATCATATATGATGCTGCTGCGTTTCATTGGATAACACTTTTATTTTTTTCTTCTAATCTATTCTTTAATGTTTATTAGTTTTCCTTGATATCTGACAATGACGATGATATATGAGTTTTGATAATGTACTAAGCCATTGTAAACTAATTTATTTATCATTTTTTTCTTTTTGTGATTTATTTTAATTCCTATTTTAGTTATAGGTTAAGATTCTGATGACAGAATAATCAGAACTACTTGTGATTAAGGCTACGCTTTGAATTTTTAAAGGACTAGCTAGGTCAACTTTGATGAGCTTTGTGAGATACTTAAAGGAGATGTTTCCATTTGAGAATTTTAGGTTGTGTTAAAATAGTGTACCAGAAAAGTGATTAAGTTACATAGGTTCCAACTAAGAATTTGTCACATAATAGACAACATCTTATGTGTATTATATATGAATGGCATCCTTTTTAATAATAATGGAGTGTTTATTGTTACTCTTTTGTTTCTATTATCATTCATATTTCATTAATTAAATAGCTCAAAATATATTGGTTTTTTAAAAAGATTAATAAAATAAGAGTAACAATAAACGTGAAGAAGTGACAATAGATAATCCATACTAGTGATAATCAAACTTAATAAAGATGTTTGATTGTTTCATTGCATATACCCAAGTAAGTTCATTGTTTATAAAGGTAAAGGTAAATTTATTGGACATGTCTCTTGTATAATCCCCTTCAATATAACTCCCATTTTATCTTCAGTTATTGTCAACTTGCTTAAATAGCTAGCAAACTATATTCATTCAGCCACTTGACTTGTTTATATTTTTACGTGTATATTTGTGTTAGTATGTGTATGTGGATATTGCATTCTTTGTCCCTTAAACTTAAAATAAAATTAGACAAAATAATTATAGAAATTAATAAAAACAAAAATAGTGATTCATAATTTTTATAATTACGTTGTAAAAAAAAAATGAATTATGAGAATTTTTAGTAATTTAAATAATTTAATTTAGTAATTTTAGTGATTAAAATAGTGTATAAAATAAAATAAATAAAATAAAATTATATAATTATATAAACAAAATAATTTAGGTGAAAATGTAATTTTTATAATTACAGGTGAGCTAATAAAAATGCATGTGAATAGGTTTAGGAACTTATCTAAACTTATAATAGATTAAAATATGAGAACTAGATAATAATTACTTTTTCATCAATAAAATTACAAGCAAATAAAATAAAACACTTAGCTTAAATTTTATTAGCTTAAAACTTAAAAGATAATTATTAGTTACTCTAAAATTAGATTTGATTTAGAATCTATTAGCTTTTATGCAAATAGTGTGAGCACCAATTTATAAACTCACTAGTTAGAATTAAGGCATAATAATTACCAAAGAGTTTTATATTAAGGTCTAAAAAATTCCTAAAATATCCTAAAATTTATTTAATAAGCATATTTTATGAAATTAAGTTACTAAGTATTCCTAAACTTTACATACTCAAACTTAAATTTTTCTAACATAAACAACTTGGTACTTAAGGAACCTTATAACTTGTCCCTCACTCCACCACCACCAAACTTAATGAAAACACTCATCTCACTCTCTCATTACACTGTCACACACACACACGCACACGCACACTCTTACCCATTGTTTGTTTCGAGAGAAAATGGAGAGAAAGAAAATGAGAGGAGAAAAAATAGAAAAAAAAATTGTACTTTTCTCTCGTTTGGTTCAAGAGAGAAAATAAAGAGGAATGAAAAAAACTTTTGTAGGATCCATTACGAAAGTTTTCTCCGAAATTGCGAATGAAGTTGTAAAATTACAACTCTACCCAAATCTTCTCCTCACTAAGGAACGACGGTAGCTACTCAATCAGAAAAAATTGCCACTGTGAATAGACCGGCAAAGTCACCGACATAAAGGGTTGAAGAATTTGGTAAAGAATGAATTTTTACAACGTCATTACAGTGGGTGGAAAAAGTTGAATGGCCTCATGTGTAATGGATGGATTGATGGGTTAAAAAAAATTGCAAATGAGCAGGGGAAGGAAGCATTGTGGATGGGAAAGATGGGAAGAAAATATGACCAAGAAGGGCTAAGCTATGGTGGGAATAAGGAAAGGAATTGTGGTTGAGGGTGAAGCCAACGTGGGATAGGGAAGATAAAGAGGTGGAAAATATAATGAAGGGAGCTTTTTAAAAAATTATATTAAAATTTAAACTTAAATAATTTTTATACATGAAAAAATTTTAAATTTAAATATATATTAAAAATATTACATAATTGTAATAACTAATCATCACAATTCTTTTATCAAACAAATAAGTTTTAAATCAAATCTTATAATTAAAATTTTAGTAAATTAATTAGTTTTGTAATAAATATTTGTTGTAAAATTATTTATTTTAATGTAACTAATAGAAAAAGTTTAGAGATTAAAAAAAATAACATGTTTACACCTCATTACAATAAGGATATATAAGTCATTTTACATAGTTATAATTTTTTCTCTTTAATTTTTGTATACAAATCTCATTTTGTTTTCATCCATTTTCTCTTTATCCAAACACACGAAGAGAAAACTTACTTTTCTATCCCTTTTCTCTTTTCTCCATTTTCTTTCTATTCATTTTCTTTCTTTCCAGTTTCTCTCCTCATCCAAACGAAGCATTAGACACTTTCACACTCAATCACTCGACATACCCAATCTCTCAAAAGCATTCACCTTAGTTATTAAGCCAATTTTCTCTGTGCCACACTCACACACAAAGACACTTGGAGACACACTCCTATTCGGCTAGGAAGAGATAAGAGATGCAAAGAGGGGTGGAAGGCAGCCATGAGTTTATAACTTTAAGCTCTTGCATTAGGGCCTTTGGGTCACCATCTCACTTAGCTCAAGTTAGAAAAATATTCGGCTCATCAAGTTCTTTCAAGTGGTGTAGTTAATTTCACCATCCACCACTTTTCACCTTTATCTTCCTCCAAGAGCAAAGGCGAGGTAGGGGTGTTTTCCTACAACCTTTCATTTTATTTACTCAAAATCTACTTCTATGGATTTCCTATAAATCTGTATTGGTTGAATTGAATTTAAATGAGGGTTTGGTTAATTGGGGGTTCGGCCAAGAGGGTGGTCGAAGGTAGGGAAAACTTGATTTTCTTATCCTTTGATTGTTTCTTTAATGATTTCCTATTCATGGCCATCTCTTCTAGGTGGTTTTTAGAATGAAAGGAGGTGTTGTTTATCCTTGATTTTGGGATGTTAGATGGAACCTATGGCTTTGGCTATGGAGATTTCAGCTTATATGTTGATTTGGAAGTGGTTTGATTATGTTTGGGTCGATTTCAACGGGTTGTATGTCTAGTTAAAATTTGAGGTTTTCCTGAAAATTCCATGTCAGCTGTCTCATAAAAATTATGAAGCTAACTTTTGTTTTGAAATTATTATATGATGACTTATAGGGACTTCTAATAAGTTCGAGTCAATCAGCTAATCAGAGTTAGAAGACAGATAATGAATTCCTAGACAATAGAACTAGACAATCCTAGTGCAATCTAATAAAATTATCAGTCAGCTGGTAATTTGAAGTCAGAAGAATAACTTTTAGTAGAAAGGATCAGATTACTGATAAATTTTATTAGCTGGCTCATTGAATGTTCTGAATGTCAATTTACTGATGATAAAGATAAGCTAACTGATATGTGTTTATATTAGTGTGATGTACAAAATCAGATAGCTGATAATGTTTATTAGATGACTTATTGTACTATTCCATAAGTGAATGACTAATAAGTAAAGATGAGCTAACTCACTAATATAAGTCATATAGTGCTTGTTAGCTAGCTGATTATGCTATTAGACTACTAGTGAATGTTATAATCCAATTGCTATGTAAACTAAGTCAGACAGTTGATAAGATGCATGAGATGACTAACGATTAAGAATAAGACGACTGTTTGCTGAGATAAGCTGTCTCATGTGCAACATAACAATAGTTTTAAAGTATGATTCTTTGATTAGTTACATCATGTTTATATGAGATGTTTGAGGTAATTATGCATTTATAAGCATTGCTCAAGATCATTGGCATGATTTTGAGTTAGATTATAAAGTGGTAACTCGCATGTGCTCATGAGATATTTTATGAAGTAGTGAGATATTTTGCTCATGTAATGTTAAAGATGAGCTAAGAATGATAATTGATTGAATTATGTGTTTATATGCATCCTTGATTGCTCATGAGACTAAAAATGTAAAGGAACTGATCCTTGGTAAGAGAGGTGATCCTAAGAATGCCTTTTTCCAAAATGAGATAGAGGAGTGAGAAAAATACTTTGCCAAAATTAATGAAGCAAGTGAGTGAGAAAAGTACTTTGTCAAGATAGAGGAGTGAGAAAAGCACTCTGCTAAGGGTAAAGAAGTGAGAAAAGCACTTTGTCAAGGAAGAGGAGTGAGAAAAGCACTCTGCCAAGGGTAAAGGAGTG
This sequence comes from Ormosia semicastrata, assembly GCA_029884595.1. Lineage (NCBI taxonomy): Eukaryota > Viridiplantae > Streptophyta > Magnoliopsida > Fabales > Fabaceae > Ormosia > Ormosia semicastrata. The sequence continues at coordinate 3,480,073 of JAQQTO010000029.1, forward strand.
AGAAAAGAGGATAGGTAGAGGATGAGTAATTCCCTCCTTATTTATGAACGGTTGAGGATGAGTAATTCCCTCCCGAATATAAGATAAAGATGGGAAAAAGCTTAAGAAACACAGAAAGTTTAAACGAGCACTTTATGTTGATTGCATTAGATCTAAATAGTGTATTGATGCTTTTGCTGGTATCCTATTACTTTATGTCATATTCTGCTTATGTTTGGCAATGTTATGAGATATTTGCATACTTCTATTTATGCTCTGCTTGATTTTTTGGGGGGGCGGGGGAAGTTTTTGATTTCTCTGTTAGCATTCTGCTTGATTCTATATGGATTCTGCTTGCACTGTTATTATTCTGTAAGCTTTTTTGTGAAATTACTATAAAGCTATGTGATGATATAATTGCTAACTGAACCTCTATCTCGGGAATAAAACTTGTTTTTGTTTTTTTTATTTTTGCTTCTGCCACTTTTTCGAGAAATTCTAAAAGTTCTCTATGAGATTTCTGTAAATTCCCGAAGCAAATAGAACTATCATGATTACACTTTTGTACATTAATATTATTGAGAAATTTTAGAATTCTTACCCCGTTTATAAATTTCATGATATTCTAGGTACTGAGTCAGCGGCAACTTAGTCTTGATAATTATGATTGTTTGACAGTGGGATACTCTGCCTACTTTGAGAAGGCCCCAGGATTTTCCTTTGTTAAGTTTTGATTTATCTATATTATATATGAAATTTTACTAAGTATGAAGTGCTTATTCAGATTTAGTCATGTACCTGTTAGATTGATGTATGTACCTATAATATAGATACATATGATGTTTTAGTCATTCTAATTGTATGTTGATTAGTTGGTTATATTCTTGTATGGTACTTTTGATTCACATATAATCAGATAATCATTAAAGAGTTCCACCAGGAGGATCTCCCCAAAAAAAAGTAATATTAAATAATATGGTATAGTTAAAATAAAATAAGCGATATACAAGCTTTTGGCCTAGTTTACTAACAAAGCTAAATAACCCTCAATAGGCAAGGAAGGAAACAAATTTGAAATATAAGATAGTAAAAAGAAAAATTAGCTTAAGTCAAGTTAAGAAATTGAGAATAAGAAACTAGGACAAACTTTAGTCTATCTAATCCTCTTGTGAGCTAGTCTCTATATAGGCTAGGGGGTGTTACAAGACTCACCAATTCCCTTAATTTTTTTTCTCATTTGGTCGACTCAGGCTTGCAATTGCCTCTGGCCACTTAGCTTTTTTCCTTTTCGAAATATATTTAACATCACATTGATCGCCACTTAGCTATATTTTTTCCTTTTCGAAATATATTTAACATCACATTGATTTTCTTCATTTAATAATTAAAAAAATTATTAGGAGGATGAATTAGGAGGATTAATCGTTATTTATAATAATATACACTTCTTTGTTCGTTAAGGTTGTTGCACAAAAATTAATAAAGTCATTAAAACTTTATTATAAGCATAGTTGATTTTATTCATCGAATTATCCTTTATTGAAATTCTCAAAATATGATTGTCACACTATTAATCTTTTTTATCACTTATTAATATTGAGGGTAAAGTTAAAAATAATAATAATTAATGATTTATTGGTTTTCGAAATGGACATAACTTTGTAAAAAACAAGATTCTTAAATGGATTGATAAAAAAATAGACAAAATGAGTATATTTTATTTATAGTAGTATCACTGATCTTTTAATGTTAAATAATGTCATGAAAGTAATTATTATTATTCAATTCCAGTCAAATTAATCCTTTCGTGGAATAAACTGATGTTAATTATTTTGGAGGACCAATTATTATAGAAAAAATTTTAAGTGCTTTTGAAGTAAGAGATTTTTTTTATTTTGTATTATTTAATATGTGTCACATAAGTTTTGTGAGTTACTATTATCTCTCACTTTAATAACATTTTTAATGCTATTGATGATTTGACATATATTAAATAGTACAAAATAACAGATTTCTCTTATTCTAAAAGTATATAAGAATTTCTCATTAATTATTATATCCACTAACATGATACTAAATATATATTTTTCGAAAAGTAGACAATGCTCCATACATTTTAGGGAACATGAACAATCGTTAGTTAAATGTTAAAAAAAAATTGAAAGTTTGAGATTTTTGAAAGAGTACTTGTTCTGCAGATCATTGTAGTAAAAGTAAAATTTGTAAGTTAGTCCCTCAAATTTATATTTATTATGTGGAATGAAGTGGTTAAAATAAAATATTTGAATATTACAACTCCTCATTTGAGTTAAACACCTATTAATTAGAGGTGTCAAAAAAAGTTGGGTCGAATCATTTTCGAGTTGGGCCAAGTCATGCTTAGTATGTTTTGGACTAGCATTTTGTTAGGTTAACTCAGCCAATAAACTTATTTGTTTTTTTTTAAATATAGATTTGATCTTTAAACAAATTTAAATCAATGATAATATCACTAAGACTAACCACTTTTAAGTTATTTAAATATTTGAACTTAATGATTTTTTTAAAGAAAAATTGTATTATCATTTAATTACTTCTCACTCAACCAAAATTGTATAAACACATTGGGACGGATATAAAAGGGGCGACGACCCCCACCCCCTGAAAATTTTTTTCTAACTTATTAATTATATGTAATTGATTTTCATGTTAAATATATAAGTTTTTGCACTAATTTGTAATTGGCCACTATTATAAAATTAAGTAGTTTTTAGGTTAATAAGTGTGAATCTTATAAGTTATTTGGTCCACTAACTTAATAAACAACAACAACTAAAGTCTTTTTTGTACTAGATGAGGTCAATTACATGAATTAAATGAAACTATTGTGTTTTATCAAAAACTAAATCTTCTAATAGGTCATTTAGATCTAAATCCTTTCTAATGGACTATCATCTATCTAATCAACTCTTCTAACTAGGGTTTTTGTTGTTGTTCTTCTCATATATCCAAACCATAAGAGACACACAAATTAAGTTTTCAACAAAAGAGAGAAACACAAATTAAGAGCATTGTGCTCCACAGGTAGTTCTAGTACTATGCCTCTTGTTGAGGTAGCAAAAACCCGATGTGGTGTTCCTAGTTGAAACTAAGTATCAAGTAATGAATTTGACAGTATTTAGTGGAAATTGGGATTTAGTTGTGGGTTTGGCATTAGTAGTGAAGATAGAAGAGGTAGTTTGGGGCTCTTATGGAAGTCTGCAGTTGGTGCAACCCTCCAACAATATTGTTCTTGATATATAGATGCTTTGTTATAGTCTCAAGAAGACAGTGGTGTGTGGAAGTTCATTGGGCTTTATGGGGACCTTGTTGTCTCAAACATACCCAATTGTCAACAAGGAGATGACATTCCATGGTTAATTGGGGGAGATTTTAATGAAATATTGGACCTTCTAGAAGAGTCATGAGGTCTGCAGTGCCCTAAACGTCAAATTCAAGACTTCCAAGAGGTGGTGGATGTTTGCAGGAAGCAAGATCTTCATTTTTTAGGACATAGGTATACTTGGTCGAATGGTAAAGCGAGGGATCATAATGCAGGTTAGGCTTGATAGATTTCTAGTGAACTCAACTTGGTTAGAAATGTGGAGGTTTGCCCAAGTTATCCATTTGTGTTCATTTCACTCAAATCAATGTCCCATTTTAATGGATATTGATGTGGGTAAGGTAAGGCAGTAAGGAGAAAATAAAGAAAGACTGTTTAGGTTCAAAAAGACGTGAACTCGCCACCCTCAATGCGAAGAAAGTTGCCAAAAGTTAGAGGAATGGTGCCACAATAAGATCACTAGAGGGAGTAGAGTCTAGAATAGCTTGTGTCAGTGAACATTTACACTTTTGAAATAGAGATGCTTTTGGGAATTTGGGGAAATAGATGAAAATAATCTAGGGAGACATACAAAAGTGGATAACGAAAGAGCAGACCCCAAAAAATATAACGAAGGTGCAACAACTTAAAAAAGAGTTCAAGGAAATCTTATTCAGGGAAGAAATAATGTAGAGACAACAGTCAAGGGTTTCAAGGAGGGTGATCAAAATTCTAAGGTTTTTCATGGCTGAGCTACTATGAGGTGGAAGAAAAATCGAATTACAAAATTAAGGCATAAGATGGGTTCTTGGAAATCAGAGGTATATAAATTAGAAGGTATTGCAAGTAGTTATTTTTTGCACCTATTTTCCATGTCTGATCTGCATAGATTAGACGAGGCTTTGATAGAGGTTGAGAGAAAAATCTCAAATGATATGAACTCTTTCCTAACAATGCCTTTCATTGCTTTAGAAATCAAAGAAGCCTTATTCCAAATGGGAGCCACTAAATCCCTAGGCCTAGATGGTATGCCAACATTCATCTTCCAAAAATACTGGAATGTAGTAGGTAATGATGTCATTGTTTCTCCTTTGAGTTTTTTAAATGATGGTGCTTCTTTAAGGAATACTAATCAAACTTTTATTGCTCTCATCCCAAAGTTCCCATCACTTGAGAATATGTCCTAATTCAAACCCATTTCCTTTTGCAATATATCATTGTATAAAATTATTAGCAAGACTCTTGCTAACAAATTAAAGGTTAGTCATTCCAAATGTCATGTTAGACTCTCAAAGTGCTTTTGTGTGGAATAGACACATTACGAATAATGCCATCATTGCTTACGAGCTTATCCATGCTTTAAAATCAAAGAGGTTTAATAAGGAAAGATATATGGCTATGAAGTTAGACAAAAGTAAGGCTTATGACTAACTGAGATGGGTTTTCCTTTATAACGTAATGAGGAAGTTAGGCTTTGCAGAAAACTAGATTGCGTTGATAATGAACTATGTATCAATGGTATCTTATCTAGTGCTTATCAATTGATTTCCTGGAGAATATTTTAGACCATGGATAGGTCTTAGACAATGTAATTTGATCTCCCTGTATCTTTTTGTTATTTGTGTGAAGGCTTTATCATCCCTATTTCATAGAGAAGTGGATCTGTATATGTTTAGTGGTTTTCATGTTTGTCGAGCTGCTCCAATGATCTCCCACTTGTCCTTTGCACATGACAACTTGATTTTCTTCACAACTACTATGGAAGATTGCAAAGCCATATAATGGATATTCTTGGGCTCTATGGTTTGGCTTCAGGCCAAGTAGTAAATTTTGATAAATCATCTATTATGTTCAACCCAAATGTTAGATCTGAGGTGGATGTGATATTATGAATCTTTGTAACATTCATTTAGTGGCTTATTTGGAGAAATATTTGGGCCTCCCATCTATGGTAGGCAGGTCAAAAATTCATTCCTTTCAATCTTTAAAGGACCAAATTTGGAAAAGGATTAAAATGCAGAAAGAAAAATTGTTATCAAATGGGGGGAGGAGGTACTTATCAAAGTAGTAGCATAAGTAATTCCTATCTACTCTATGGGGTTACTTTTAAAATGCCAGTAAATTTGTGCAAAGAGCTTGGTGACATGATGAGCAAATTTTGGTAAGGTGATCAGATAGACTCCTATAAAATTCACCAGATAAACTGGAAAAAATTATGTTTGCCTAAAGAGGCGGGGAGGAGGGGGGATGGGATTTAGAGACCTTAAAACACTCAATATGGTTATGTTGGCAAAGCAAGCGTAAAGAATTATGTGTTATCCTGACTCTTTGGTTGCTCGGGTGCTCAAAGCTAGATACTTCCAGACTAGAAACTTTTTGAATGCTACACTTAGGGCTAATCCTTCCTATACGTGGCAGAGTCTATTGGAAAGTAGGTAACTATTATCTTTGGGGACAGTTTAGTGTATAAGGGATGGTGTAGCTATTAATATTTGGTTCGAGCCTTCAATTCCTTCACTTGAATCTTTTAAAGTAGGCTTTCTAAGGATTGTTGATTTAACTCTAAACAGGGTCATCCAGCTCATGCTTCAATGGCCTAGGAGATGGAATACTGATTCTTCATGGCGACTTAGAAAAGAAAGTATATATAGAAATTTACCCTAGATACAACTCCACTAGTGGAAGGAACAAGGTGTGCAGGTTAAAGAAGGCTTTATATGGGTTGAAGCAGTCTCCTCGTGCTTGGTTTAGAGGATTCACAAAAATAGTGGTGTTCCTGTGATACAGACAAAGTCAAGGTGATCATACTCTCTTTTCTAAACATTCACTAAAAGATAAACTTACAGTCCTACTTGTGTATGTTGATGACATCATTATATCAGGAGATGATTTAGTTGAGAAGCAACTCCTGAAGAAGAAATTAGCAGCTAAGTTTGAGATGAAAGATTTTGGAAAGTTAAAGTACTTCCTTAAAATTGAAGTTGCTTACTCCAAGCAAGGTTTCTTCATTTCTCAAAGGAAATATGTCCTAGATCTTCTTAAAGAGACTGGAAAGCTTGAGTGTAAGCCTACTGGTGTTCCCATTGAATAGAATTACAAAATGGGAAGTGATGAAAAGAGCCCTATGGTGGATAGAGCTCAATACCAAATACTAGTAGGGAAACTGATATATCTGGCACATACCAGACCAGATCTAGCATATGTTGTTAGTGTTGTTAGCCAGGTCATGCATGATCCACGGGAGAGACACAGGTAGGTTGCAGATTAAATTCTATAGTATCTTAAAATCACGTCTGGAAGAGGGTTACTATTTAGAAAGAAGGGAAACCTAACAATGGAAGTGTACACAGATACTAACTATGTAGGTTCAGTTACTGACAGGAGGTCAACATCAAGTTATTGTATGTTTATGGGTGGAAATTGTAATTGGCATTGACTAAAGCAATGATTGTGATGATAACAAACAAGAAAGGAATGGAAGTACAAAGATCAAGTTCCAAGAAAATCTCAAGTTAAATTTGGGGACTGGATGTAGGCCACAAGTGGTTGGTGGCTGAACCAGGATAAATTCTTGAGTATGATTCTCTATTTCCTATACTCTTTAATTTCAGTATTTAGTGTAGTATATTTATCTATTGCATATCTTGTCATCTTGGTATTTTGATTCTAAGAACTTGATATCCAGCTTGTTATCTAGCTTATTCACTTGATTCATCATATATCCCAAATTGTATTTGAGCAATTTATAATAATTGTATCTTTGTTAGACTTATTTCGCTGCATGTGATAATTGAAAATATCAAAATGCATAATTTATCAAAGTTGCATTAAAATTTATAATCACCCAATTCACCCCCCTCTTGGGTGATGGTTGCTATGGCTAACAAGTGATATCAGAGTTTCGTGCTCTGTTAAAAGCTTAACCGCTTAGAGTTAAAGATCCTTGTTGGGTTGGTAACCATTGAAAGCTTTTCAAAATGAACGGTTTTAAAATTAATAAACCATCATTCTTTGATGGTGTGAATTTCGTTTATTGGAAAGCTAGAATGGAAATTTATATGCAATTTATTGATCTTGATTTGTGGGATATTATGCTTGATGGATTTACTTGCAAATCAAAATAAACTTGGAATGCCTATGATAAGAAATGTTTTTCCTTGAATATTAGAGCAATGCAAATCTTGAGAAGTAGTTTAAATGATGATGCTTATGCTAAAATTATTAAGAGTTGCTCTAGTGCTAAAGATATATAGGATGCTCTTGATGATTTTTATCTTACTAACAATGATTTCTTACAAAAAGTTATATATAGAGAGCAAGAAGAGCAAAAGCCTCTAAAGGAAGACAAAATTGAAAAATGTCCTCAAGAAGATGTTCTTGAATCTTGGATGGGTATCAATGAGGAAGATGGTGATTTCCTTAAAAAGAACTTTGAGGTAAATAATGTTAAACCATATTATAGTCATTCCTATGATGAGCTAAAATGTGCATATGATGAATTATATAATGGCTTATTATTTTTACAAAAGAAAAACTTATCTTGTTTGGAAAAAATTTCCTCAATTGAAAATGAAATTGAGATTTTGAAAAATAAATATGCTTTTCTTGATGAGAAAATGTCTTTGAAATATCAAACCTCAACTTCTTGTGAAAAGTGCATTTATTTAGAAAATCAAGTTAAAAACTTATATTTCGAATTTGCCAAAGCTAATGATTCAAATCACTTACATTTCATGCTTGTTAATGAGAAAGAAATTGATGTTACTCCACATGGAATTTCAAGTAAAGCTTGTGGCAAAAATAGTATAGAATATAATAACAACCAAAGGCTGAAGGTTTTAAAAAATGATCTTCAAAGGACCAAGTCATCATTGAATTCACTTGTTTGCAACTTTTGTGGTCATCTAGGACATATTTCTCATTTATGCAATTATAGAGGAAATTCTTATATAAAGAACAATATAATATGAGTTCCTAAAGATCCTAAATGTCCTAGTACTAACATTGAATGACCCAAGATGAAGTGGGTACCAAAATGTCCTCCTAGTGTTTTAATTATGTAAAAAATTTCTCAAAAGGATGGACAAATTGGTCAAGTGAATAAGGAATCATCAATGAGAATGCTTCTAAAACCCATTGGTAGAGGTTTTGATCAAAGAAGGAAGATGACTTCAACCAAAGCTTCTTAAGTACAAGATCTAGAACTTACAAAGTTCAAAACACCAAAAGAAAAGCAATGGGGTGACCATTAGCTCAAGCATGCAAATGAAGTGAAATACAACCATGTTACTTGAGGCTGAAAAAACTTAAAATGGTCCAAATTCTCCAAAAGTAATGAAAACATAAAAAGAAAGACATGGAGAACTATAACATTCTCAAGGAGCCTTGAGGCATAGAAGTTGAAGTCACCTACAAAAACTTAAAGAGTACACTTTTGGTAATATCAATCTTTTATCCTTACTTATACTTTAAATTGAATATCATGTGATATTTAGATAAGCAAAGATTTGTTTTTATGCTTTAACATCCCTTAAGCTGTGCTTTTCTAGTATTATATTTTAAAAGTGTCCTCCTTCATCTAATCTGTCTCTGACTTATCTTTATCATTATGTTTTAAAACTCTAATCATTGTAGATTTATATCTTAGTCATAATGCTTATTATCTTAGCTTGTTTAACTATTAACTATGCTTATTTTGAAATGAATATTTTGCAATGACTAACAAGTTAACATGAATAAAATAATGATTTGATTATCTTGCTGCTACAATATTGTTTGCATATTTGTTATGTGGCAATGATTTTGTGTAACTTCTCTTTGTCAAAATCTATATATTACATATCTTTTTTATTATGACAAAAGGGGGAGAAGTTTAAGTCATTAAGAAAAGGTAAATAGAAAAAGGTGCAAATTCAATGATATTAGAATTTCAAAATTAAAGGGGAGCTATGCATCTCTGATCTAATCACCTCTTGAAAAATAGAGGGGGAGTAAGTCTCTAACTCTTTTTGTGATTTTTAATTTATTTGTACTAACTCTTTTTCTCAATGGATGTTTGTCATCATCAAAAAGGGGAAGAATATAATTGGCATTGACTAAAATAATGGTTTTGATGATAACAAACAAGAAAGAAATGGAAGTGCAAAGATCAAGTTTGAAGACTCTTCAAGTTTAGCTTATAGGACTTAGATATTGTGTAAACGTAAAAAGAAATCACACTAAGTTAAAACAAGTTTTAAACATATTTATAAGTATTTCTAAAATGTTTAAATGCTCAACAAACTATTTTTGGAAAGCTAGTCTTGGTGGTAATTCAAATCTATAAAAAATAGTCAAGTTTGTGTTTTACAAAACTGACATTTGGTTACTCTTTTGATTATAACTTTTAAACTACTTTGAGTTTTATTGTGAAAATTATTTGCATATGAAAATAAACTCAAAGATCTTTCCGATGAGTGGTCATTTTATTTAAACGGCTAAGAAATGAAGAAGTTATGATCATTTAAAGTCAGTTTTCAAAAATAATCAAGTTTGTGTTTTACAAAATTGACCTTTAGTTACTAATTTGATCATATCTTTCAAAATAATTTGAGTTTTGTTTTGAAATCATTTCATTTGAAAATATACTCAAAGATCTTTTCAATGAGTGGTCATTCACCTTAATCAGATAAGAAATGAAGAAGTTATGACATTTTAAAGTCAGTTTCCAAAACCAGAAATGCTGTAATCGATTACACAAGTCCTGTAAATCGATTACAATGTTGGCAGAGGCTATGTAATCGATTACCAGAAGTGTGTAATCGATTACCAAGTGCCTAGAAAGCTAACAACACATTCAAACAGTCATGTAATCGATTACCACTTTGGTGTAATTGATTATCACTGTCCTGACAGTGCCCAACGACTATAAACAGCTAGTTTTTCATAAAGAAATCATTTCTAAACTTTACCCAATGACTATTTTATCATTGGGGCTATAATACAAGTGTTTGGGTATCAAAGAAAAGTTGGAGAACAATCTAAAAATCATTCTTGAACATTAAATTCGTGTTTCACTATTTATTTCTCCAAACCTCTATTTTTGAGCTTAAAAGTGTGATTTCTTGATACCTATTGATCTTCAATTTGTATTATCCACTCTTAAGGGAGTTTCTATTAATTCTATCTTTGTATAAACTGTAAAAGAGAGGGTAAAGTATCCTTCAAAGTTATAAGGGTGAGGTATCCCTTGAAAGTAGAGGCTCAAATACAAAGGGTGACGTATCCCAAGATGTGTTGAGTGCTCAAGTTTGTAAAAGTCATCAAGCACCTATGAAGCTTGAAAAAATTGAGGCTCTAGCACAAGGGTGAGGTATCCCAAGGTGTGAGGAGTGCTCTTATTTGTACAAAGGTTTGCCTAGCACCCGTGAAGTCTAGGAGATAGTGAAAAAAATCTCAAATTAAGCTTGGAAACTAGATGTAGGCCACAAGTGATTTGTGGTTAAACTAGGATAAATTCTTAAGTTTGATTCTCTCCTCCCTACACTCTTTAATTTCAGTATTTAGTGTAGTATATTTATCTATTGCATATCTTGTCATCTAGGTGTTTTGATTCTAAGAACTTGATATCCAGCTTGTTATCTAGCTTATTCGCTTGATACATCATATATCCAAAATTGTATTTGAGTAATCTATAATAATTGTATTTTTGTTAGACTTATTCCGCTGCATATGATAATTGAAAATATCAAAATGCATAATTTATCAAAGTTGTATTAAAATTTATAATCACCCAATTCACCCCCTTCTTGGGTGATAGTTGCCATGACTAACAGAAATCTAGTAACATGGGGAAGTAAGAAACAAAATGTAGTGGCTCGGTCAAGTGTAGAAGCTAAATTTCAAGCTATGGCACAAGGAGTTTGTGAGTTTCTATGGATGAAGATCATATTAGATGACCTGAAACTAAAGGGTTAAGCACCTATGAGACTGTTTTGTGACAATAAATCAGCCATTAGCATTGCGTATAATTCGGTTCAACATGATAGGACAAAACACATTGAGATAGACCGACATTTTATCAAGGAGAAATTGGATAGTGGGCTCATAACCATAACATATATTCCTTCAAGATATCAGTTGGCAGATGTATTAACTAAGGGACTACCCACAGAGCATTTTCAAGATCTTACTGGCAATTTGGGAATGATAGATATCTATTCACCAGCTTGAGGGAGAGTGTTGGACTTTATTGTATAGATTTATTTCTTTATTGTACAAATTTATTTTATAATTTATGTTATTAGGACAAATTTGATTCTTGTGTTAGGACAAATTTATTTCCTGTAATTTATCTTTATTTTAGGCAAGTCATTATTGTCTCAAGTCCATATAATGTAGATTATACCTGTACAATTGTAATTTTAAGCAATAATATTCAAAAATATTCTTTCAAGTTGCTCTAATTATTTTGACATCCAATTAATCTAGTTTTTTTTATAAAATATAATGTGACTTATACTAGTCCATATAAAAATTAATAAAGTTAATAAAATTAGTCTAACATTCTCCCACTAGGATGACATAAGTCATATATTTTAATTATCTTAAAAAATAAGAAAATAATTCTCTAGATTGATTTAAACAACATGTGGTCACAATATGATGTCAAAATCAAGCCAACACTATTAACCAACAGACCAAGATGGGACTACAATCACCTCAACAATGTAGAAAATCATACTCAATAGAAGTACTGGCATCATACATGTAAGTTACTCATATTCCAGTGGCGCAACAAATGTGATATATGGGTAATAAGAAAGCACAATAAAACTGCATGCCAATATATGATCAAAATACAATTCTCAACAAAATGATCCAAGGATCAGTCCAGGATGCTTTTAGAGATTTAACAATATTATCTCATCACAACAACTAAATGAGACTGGGCCCAAAATATCTCTACAATATGGCATAACAAATAATAATGTGCAGAATAATAATATTATATGGAAACGATAATAATTGCAACACTATCAATTAAGGTCTCAAGGCACATTAGATATGAGGTCACTACAAAACCACAAAACAAAACTCCTACTACTCCAAAATATCAAAAAAAAAACTTACTTTGCTTCTTGCCAATGACCTATACCAAGTTTGCTCAAGTATCTCTTTAGTACAATTACAACAAAGACAATATCAAGACGTGCACAAATTTGAGCATATATGACTCTACCAACAAAAGAACTCTATGTGACCTTCTCTATTTCAGCAACCATTTTCAGGACATTGGGTATTAAACAATCTCTCACCCTCTTGAATGGTTGAAATACTGGGATTATGAATTCATTAATAGCTTATAGTATGTTACCCATATAGAAGAAAAGAATAATGATTTCACTCTCGCAGTTTGTGAACTATCAGAATTAGATAGGACCTCGTAAAAGGATTATGATCAAAATCCTCAACTTAGATGAACTCATGTTCTTGCAGGTATACGACATAATTTTAAATCTAGTAAACTTAGCAGGTTTAGGAACTTGCTTAGATCCTTTAGGTGCAGCCATAATGATATATTTACAATTAAGCAAACTCCAAAACTAATAATAAGATATATAAAAAAACTATTAATTAGGGAAAACTTAAAAAAAAAATCCTTATACTATACGTGATGTACATTTTGGTCATGTTACTTCAAAAATATGCAAAAAGGACTTGTTACTTTGTGTTTTGTTTAGAGAACTACAAAATGGTAATGCTCATTAATTTTTGGATGGAAAATCACATGTGTGTTGCACGTGCGCATCTCAAATATATTCTGCCAAACGTTGTTCAATTTCTAGTGAGGGTAATTTGGGGTTGAAAGAAGAAGTTATAGCTTTTAGAAAGAAGAAGAATTTATCCAGAAGTCCAGAACATACAACCTTGCACCACCATGGCAACAAATCTCATAGCTCAGCCACCTAAGCGGGTGAAACCAAACCACAATACATTACCTTCTATCCACTAGCCGGTGAGCCACAGTAGTCATCCCCATCATCCAAAAACTTGAAACCCCAAAGTAAAGACCCATCAACCACTCTTCTCTATTGTCGAAGCCCCACGAATCCAAGACCTCCACCATTGCCACCTGAAATCGTCATCCGTCCAAGACCACATGATTTGCTATCAGCCCAAAATGCAAGCATAGAAGCTAAGAGACTGCATTATGTTTGGGTGGATTCCGTCCTACTCGTTGAAATCGAAGAGCAGCGGTTGAGTGTTGTTGTCGTCGCGCTGGTGGTTGTCATCGGAGATTAGATTGGCAGCAAAGGAGTCATCTTGAGTGCAAATTAGTTGCAACAATCTTTAGGGATTTGGGAATTTCAGTTATGGAGGTCTACGGTTTAGAATTGAGTGCAAGGAAGAAGAAGACCGTGTTTGACACTCAAAATTTGATATGCACACGTGCAACGCATGTGTGATTTTCCATCCAAAAATTAATGTCTGTTACCATTTTGTAGTACTCTGCACAAATCGCAAAGTAACAGGTCCTTTTTGCACATTTTTTAAGTAACATAACCAAAGTGCACATCAAGTACAGTATAAGAAGTTTTTTTTTATGTTTTTCCTATATTTCCTTGAATACTTTTTAATTTATTTATAAATATTTTAATCATATTTAATGACTTGTAATGCCACTTAATTCTATCATAATATGATCAAGAAACATTTTTGGCTGCATAGGAGCATCTTATTTTATTTTTAGTAAGCTGGATTTGTAACCGTGCATTGCAATATTGCATGGAGAAGAAAAAAAAGGAAAAAATTATTACTTTTGTTATCTACATTTCTTAATTTGTTCCATGACTATTTTAAAGAGTTTTTGGCAGGATCTTCAAAAACAATTTGACACAATTTCTCAAAGAGAATTTAAAAATAATGTGTAACTTAAAATAACCAAAAAAGAAGGGGGAAAAGACTAATTTAAAGCATAAAAATTTCAATGAGAGAACAATTCATACTAAAAAGCAAAAAAAAATTCTCAAGAAAATAATCTAATTACTTAAAATGAAGAGAAAAACAAAGTTCCAAGGATAACAGCAATAGTGGAAGGCTTCTCAAGATCACTTCCAACATGCCTAGAAGGATAGCAACTATATGCCTCTGGCGCAAATTCTAACAACCTAAAGGACCTCAAAACAAAACCTATTTCTTTATTCTTCGGTCTCATTGTGCAGGGCCTTCTTCTTTCGACTACGGTCCTCTATTGTTGGGGAGAAAAGAAAAGAAAATAGAGAAGTAATTTTCTGAATGTCAATCTTATTACTCTTGTATCACACACTGTTTACACTACACACCCTTGTATTTATACCACTTACAAGGTCCATTCGGTGCCAACTGGTGTTATAGTACTTTGACCAGTTTTTATCAACAAACTCTCTAACAAACATTAACTAACTAATTAAATTTCATTTACAACACTTCCTCTTAATTCAATTACCCAAAGATATTACTCCTAACTTTCCCCTTAGTTCCTTAAATCTTTCTAGTCTTAATGACTTAGTGAGCATATCTGCTGTTTGTGACTCAATGCAGCAGTAGATTAGTTCCAGCTTCCCTTTATTTATTTGCTCCCTCAAAAAGTGAAATTTAGTTTCTATGTGTTTGCTTCTTCCGTGAGCTATAGGATTCTTGGCTAGGCTTATAGAAAATTTATTATCCACATGGATCCTTACTGGTTTTCTGCACTCAACCTTTAATTCTTCAATCAAAGCTTCCAGCCACACTGCTTGACATGTTGCCTGAGAAGCAGCAATATATTCAGCTTCGCATAATGAGAAAGCAACCACACTTTGCTTCTTAGAAGACCATGAATTTGGAGCTTCCAAGAAACTGAACCAGTAACCTAAAGTGCTCCTTCTATCCACTTTATCACCACACTAATCTGAGTCAGAAAATGCCTCTATCTCAGCAACAGTTTGCCCTCTTCCTTTTGGAAAAAACAAACCAAGGTCTTGAGTTCCCTTCAAGTATCTCAGTATTCTTTTTGTTGCAACCAAGTGAGAACCTTTTGGATCACTCATGAATCTACTGATTAATCTAACTCCAAAACATATGTCAGGCTTGTTGTTGCAAATGAATCTAAGACAGCCAACTATTTGCTTGTACAAAGTTCCATCAATTGATTTCTCTCCTTCCCCTTTTGTCAGTTTCAGATTTATCTCTACTGGGGTCACAGCTAAATTGCATTCTTCCATATGAAACCTTCTAAGAACTTCCTG
This sequence comes from Ormosia semicastrata, assembly GCA_029884595.1. Lineage (NCBI taxonomy): Eukaryota > Viridiplantae > Streptophyta > Magnoliopsida > Fabales > Fabaceae > Ormosia > Ormosia semicastrata. Next base: position 3,495,640 of record JAQQTO010000029.1, read on the forward strand.
AATGTATCTTCTTTGGTGTAGGAATATGCTTTACCCTCAAGAACATGAGTATAGAGAAATTCCAAACCAAGAAAATAATCGAGATCCTCCTCTTAAATATGAATGCAATGATTATGTTCCTAGATCACTCATTTCAAATTCGCTTTCATTCTCCCTTGAATTTCTCAATCTCACTAAGATTACTTCTCCGTTATGAGTAAATCATCAACATAGTAGACAAATTATGATCAAGTCGAAAAGCTAACTAAGGATAAACTCATCAAACATACACTCCAAATTCCACAAAATCAAAGAGCATTTAGAAAAACCCTATTGGTGTAGAAAAGTATTAATCCTCTTGTTCCAGGCCCGAGGGGCTTGCTTTAAGCCATATAAGGCCTTCTCAAGCTTATACACCTTGTGTTCTTCCCCTTTCACCACAAATCCAGCTGGCTGCAATACATACACTTCCTCTTCCAATGGACCATTTAGGAAGGCAGATTTGACATCTAAATGAAATAATGGCCATTTTTTTAGAACTAGCTATAGCAACCACAAGTCTAATAGTCTCCATTCTTGCTACTGGTGCAAAAACATCTGTATAATCCAATCCATGCCTTTGTTAAAATCCCCTAACCACCAGCTTTGCCTTATGTTTTGCCACTGTGCCATCTAGTTTCAATTTTAGCTTGAAGACCCACTTTACACTGATAGGCTATTTTGAGGTTGGCAAATCCATTAGCTTCCAGGTGTGATTCTTCTTAATGGCATTTATCTCTTCATTCATGGCCTCCTTCCATGCTGGATTTTGAAAACCTTGCTTCCACTCAATTGGTTTAGCATTTGCCATGAAAGCTAAGTACACTAATTCACCTTCCTCTGTGATTGCATCATCTGTAAAGACCTCATAATTAGAGAGCTTTACTAAAGGAAATCTTTGCCTCTGGGATCTTCTTTTCCCTTGCTCTTCTGTATCATTGCTGGAATCTGGTTCTTTACTTGCATCACTATCATCAAGCTAAACATGAACACTCTGCTGTGTCCCTTTATTCCAATCCCAGGTAGATGTTTCCTCTATGATTACATCTCTGTGGATAAAGACTCTCTTCTCCACTGGATTATACAGTTTGTAAGCATCGATTGGATGATATCCAACTAAAATTGAGGCCTCACTTTTGTCATCTAGTTTCCTTCTCTTCTCATCGGGAACATGTCTATGACATAATGATCCAAAGACCCTCAAGTGCTTAACACTTGGTCTTCTTCCTGTCTAAACTTCCTCTGGTATGACATATTTCATGCTTCTAGTAAGACATCTATTGAGTACTTATGTAGTTGTATTGATTGCTTCTCCCCAATAGCACTTTGGCATACTTTTTCCTTTTAGCATACACCTAGCCATATTAAGCAAGGTTCTGTTTCTCCTCTCAGCTAAGCCATTGTGCTGAGGAGTGTATGGTGCTATCACCTCATGCTCTATTCCTTTCTTGTCACAAAATTCCTCAAACTCCTTAGAGTTATACTCCCCTCCTCCATCAGTTCTAAGTATTTTAAGGTTTTGACCACTTTGTCTTTCTACAAGTGCACAAAACCTTACAAAAACTTTAAATACTTCACTCTTTTCTTCAAGTAGGAATAACCAAATTTTTCTATTGAATTCATCTACACAAGTCATGAAATACCTACTTCCTCCAAGTGATGGGGTCTCCATTGGTCCACACACATCTGAGTGTATAACTTCTAACAGCTGTTTAGCTCTTGAGGGTGCATAGTTCTTAAATGCATTCCTTGGTTGCTTGCTCACAAGACATCCCTTACACAGCTTCTGAGGTAGTTTGATATGAGGCAATCCATGCACCATGTTCCTTGTTCCCAACAGATTCAGGTTTTTGAAGTTTAAGTGGCCAAATTTGTAATGCCACAACCAGTTTTCATTCACTGCACTTGTGGTTGAAAAACAGTTTGTATCAATTACTTTCAAATCTATTTTGAAGGTTCTATTCTTTGATAAGAGGGCTTCCAATACTAGCTGTTTTTTGGAATCAAAACTCTGAAGTGCATTATTCTTCATTTGCATCCAGAATCCTTTTTCCAATAGTTGTCCAAGGCTCAACAAATTGTTCTTCATGGAGGGAACATCGTGAAAGACATAATTGTTAGCAAGTGCATGAGACTTGTCATTCTTCCTTCTTATCATCACATTTCCCATTCCCTCAGCTGAGATGGTACTGTTATCTGCAAATCTTACTTTGTTCTTGACATTTGAATCAAAATCAACTAGCCACTCCTTATGTCCAGTCATGTGACCAAGGTATCGAGGTACCACATTTCATGGTGTTATCAACACCGAGTTTGTGGTCACCATCAATAGAAGTTCATTGAGAACCGACATTGTGTCATGAGCCTGATGTGCCCCCTCATTATTCTTCCTTTTTCCACCTTTTCCATGCCTACATTCATCTGCGAAATGCCCCCACTTATCACAATTGTAGCATTGAATTTTTCTTACCTTTTCTTGCCTCCTTTATTGCGCTCTTGATCATCCTTCTTTCTGTTGGAGGTTTCTCCTTGTTCTTGCACATTTGCTTTATCATTTCTTCCATAGTTTTTACCACCCTTCCATTTTCCTTTGCCCTTTTTATATTTTTCCCATGGTCCTCCCTTCTTGTGGCTGGACTAAGCTTGCAACGCTTATTCTTGAACTTTCTCACTGTTCCTCTCATTCAGCCTTTGCTCATGGGCCTCAAGAGAGTTTTGTAGTTCCTCCACTGAAAGTTTCGCAAGATCCTTGGACTTCTCAATCGCAACTACTATGTGATCGAATTTTGGAGTCAAAGACCTGAGAACTTTTTCTACAGTTTGTTGATCAGTGAATTTTTCGTCGTATGTCTTCATCGAATTCATCAACACTTGCAGTTGATTGAAGTAGTCACCTACGCTTTCTTGTTCTTTCATGGATAACAACTCGTACTACCTCCCAAGTGACTGAAGCTTCATTTTCTTCACCTTCTCAGCTCCTCCATAGATTCGATTCAGTGTATCCCAAGCATCCATTGCTATAGTTGCCGAAACAATCTTCTCAAATATAGCTGAATCCACACATTAGTGAATCAAGAAAAGCGCTTTGCAATCCTTCTTCTTTAAATCATTATACGTTGATTTTTGAACCTCTGTAGCACTCCCACCAGGTTCTTGAATACCAGTTTTGATGTTTTCCAACACATCTTACAAACCAAAGATCACATTCATCTTCACACACAACTACTCATAATTCTTGCCATCAAACACTGGTAGCACCGTTGGAAGCGAGCCATTGGAGCCCGTCATCATCTCAGAATTCTTGAGCATAAAGATCCTTCATTGCTTAAGCCTAGCACACACGCACGATAGGTCCCAGAGCATAAAAGCTTTCTGATACCAATTTGTTGGGGAGAAAAGAAAAGAAAACAGAGAAGTAATTTTCTGAATGTCAATCTTATTACTTTGTATCACACACTGTTTACACTACACACCCTTGTATTTATACCACTTACAAGGTCCATTCGGTGCCAATTGGTGTTATAGCACTTTGACCAGTTTTTATCAACAAACTCTCTAACAAACATTAACTAACTAATTGAATTACATTTACAACATCTGTAACTTCCTGGGAAACTACCTCTATCAATTGTCCTTCAATGACTTTAGGTGGAGCCAGGGGCGGAAATAGGGGGGGACGTGTATGAGCCACGGTTCCCCCCCAATTTTGGATAATTGAGTTTTTTTTTATATATACATGACCTTTTTTTTTAGTCCCTTTAATAAAAAATAAATATTTATCCTTTAAATGATAAATTAGAAGCTTTGTTTTGACACTCATCAATAATAACTATTAAGTGTGTATTTTTAATTATAAAAATTATTAAAATAAAGTTATAAAATAAGATGAAAGATGATTTTTCCACATATTATATTATTGTTTATATTAAAAATTGTTGAAAAAAATTCACTACAAATACAACAATAGATGACTTTTATTTTATAAAACAACTTTGAGTTAAGCAACTTAAAAATTGAATATATATATTTAAAATTATCTTATATTCAATTGTATTTATTATAAATGTTTCTAATTTAAAACATGTTATTATGAATTGATTTGAATTTATTTTTATGTTTACATTATATGATAGTTAATTTTTTTAACTTAAATATTTAAAAACATGTATTTAATTTTAGTCTAAACCCCTAGAGTTAAAATCCCGCCTCGTCCTTAAACAGGTGGAGCTGTTTTACTTTATTATTTCTTCACCCTCTACTTGACATGATCATACTCTGGCTCTAAACATTTTCCAGTAGAGAACTGCACAACTTCAGAAGGAACAAACATCTACTTACTTTTACTTGGGTTAGGAACTTTAGTGTTACCGTCATCAACCTCAATACCTCTGCCCTTCACCCAAATCTCCTGTTGGTTTTGATTATTTATGATAATGATACTATCATTGGCCTATATCTCCTACAAGGATGAAAAGTGGCCTTTGTTCCTTTGATGCAGCTAACTTAGTTCCTATTGCCAGTAAAAAAGGTTTACCATCTGTTTCTCTTGCATCTCTAGAGTCGGAACCTTGTGTTCAGAGTTCCTTGATTTTAGACCTGACATAGTTAGTATGAAAGGTGGTAAGAGACCTAGCCCACCAAGCCCTACTCAATAGGTTTGACTTTCATACTAGCATGTTGATATTAGGGGTTGTGATGACTAGTTTAGTGAGAAACCTCCAGCTTCTGGCCAATTTGATTGGCTTTCAACCATGGCCCAAATTTCTTTTCTTTGAGGGCATCGATCAAGTCAACTCAGATCATCAGTGACCAGTTTCTGTCTTTGTAGCTTATAGTACCACAATAATAGAAAAAAAAGGAAGCTTTTCAAAGTAGAAATCCACCCAAATTTTATTTGCATTTGGAAGGCCGAAAAAGATCCCATGTCAAATGGGTTGGCGGACATCAAGTGTGACCAAGGCTTTTAGGATAGACCCTTGGCTTCCTCTAACCGAGTATAACCCAGAGTCCGCTACCAATCCCAAGTGCGCATAGAGTTTCCCCCTGCAGTTGTCGTGTGTCATTCTCTTGGTAAGCCCCAGCATTATACCCAAAACAAGGTTGAGTGGAAATCATTGTCTGCCAAATCCTTGTCCAATTACCATTTCCTGAGAACTAGTAGCTAATTTTTATAATTCCAAGACTGATTCCTTAAGATGTGATGCATATCGATCTCATTATCAAATTAAAATTTGAAAATCTTTGGTGAAGCCTCTTCTCATTAAAACCCCTTTGGGTTGTTCTATACTCTTGTGAGAACAGTGGTCATGGTGGTTTGGTGTTGGTTGTGCTCCAAGAACAACACCCAATCAAGCAACATTGAGATGCCTCAAATTGCATAGGAATCTCGTCCTCATTAAAGAGAACAACCTCTTCATCATTAGGGGGCCACAGCTGCCGATGGTGTGGTCAAGGGATGAGCCACTTTCAAGAATGGTGGAGTAGGTTGCTGCTCCTCGGACATGGTCAATGCAGTGAAAGGGGAGTCAAGATTAGCACCGTGAGTGGGAACGCCACCTATGTTAGTGGCACCATGTGTAGAGTTGTTAGTGTGATCAGTTGAGGGCGGTAGAGTCGATCACAATGACGATAACTTAAGAATCGAATAAAGGTAAAGCCATACCAGTGAGGGAAAACTAGAGGCATTACCCTAAAGGAAATAGTTAGCCGCATATTTCGATCAAAGGAGAGACAACACACCCAAGGGGAGAAGATGGCTTGCTCCCCTAGGGTTTTTGATCAAAATCCTATTATAGGATGAAAAAATTTACCTAAACCCTAGGCACCTAAGTTGGGTGCACCAGACCAATCAAAACTTAATATTTTTATGAATTTTTGTGAAATTAATTATATGACACAAAGATCCATGAAAATATTAAGTCTTGATTGGTCTGGTGCACCCATCTGGGTGCCCAGGGTTTAGGTAAGAATTTCTCTAATATAATAAGATAAAACACATTTATGCCTCTTTATATACCATGCTTAAGTGTGGTATTTCTAAGATTTCAATCTTTATCACAATTTAATATTTTCAAATCATCTCTACTTGTAACTCTTGACATCGTCACATATATGTTCATGACTAAAAATATGTTTTTCAAGGTACAATCCAATATGAGTAAGAGATTGCCCTTGACTTTTGTTTATGGTTATGGCAAAAGAAATATTAAATGGGAATTGTCTTCGTCGAAATTTAAAAAGCAATCCTGTGCTAAATGGAGTCAAGTTTATTTAAGGGATGAAGACTTTCTCTCACATGTTGCTTCCTAAAATAATTTTTGTTTCAATGATATGCTTCCCCAATTGAGTAATACTTAGTTGTGTGCCATTACATAGACCAGTAGTTTGATCTATATTTCTCAACAACATAACAAGTACTTCAATTTTTAGTGCACTTCAAGGAATGATTTGGAAGTCCAAAACATTTTATGGTGTTCAACTACTCTAGAGTATGCAAGTTTTCAAGGACATCTATCAATAGGGCTAGCAATGAACTGAACCAACTTGAAATTAGCTCAAGATTTGATTCGCTAATTAGCTCAACAAACTTAGTTCATAAACTAAATAATTTGAACTTGAGTTCAAAATTGAGCTCATTAAATAAATAAGCTAAACTTGAGTCATCCTTTCGACTCGTTTGGTTCGTTCAGAACTAGCTTTATATATATATATATATATATATATATATATATATATATATATATATATATATATAGTAAGATGAGTTTTTATTATGAGTGGCGAGAGAAGTAAATCTTAACCATATAATCATACATAGATGGTCAAGATTAAAAGTTACTTAAAGGTCATGTGATTACTTAAAAAAGTCACATGCATTTATGTTCTAATCTTATCATTTATGTAAGATCCAATGGTCCAGATTCACTCCTCTCACCTCTTACAATAAATACTGTTCTCACCAGATACACTTCATATATATATAATACTTTCGATTGTATAATTTTAAAAATAAAATAACTATAAGAAAGATTTATTAATTGAACTGAGTTATGGACCAAGCTAATGGACTAGGTTCACAAGTTAGCCTAGTCCATTTAGTTCATATATATTATCTCATTTTGACATTTGACTTATATAATTCGAGCTCACAAGCCGAACTGAATAGTTTACAAGATTGATTCTTATTGAGTTCGAGCTATAAAAAATAGTTCATATCAAACTTGAGTCGAGTTTTGAGCTTAACCATTTCTTTTCGAGTTGAGTTGAGCTGAACCAAGTTTAGCTCGATTTGGCTCATTTTCGACCCTATTTATCAATAGTCCCTGAATTGATAGATGACTTTGAAATTTTCTAACACATGTACGATCAGAACTCAAATTTGTCACTTCTTCTCCAGGGGATATTAATAGCATGTAGTCATTACTTTTTCCTACTGTTTTATTCTTAGTTGCAAGTATTGTTCAACTTTTCAAATAATCTAGATTCATGATATTATTCAAGAAGTAAGGATATGTAATATCCACTATAGCTGGAAGGGGATCATTGAAGTTCTTAATGAGGAGATCATACAGGAATTCAATAATGTTGTCACCATTTTTGTAGTCACCAATAGCTCTATTCCTAATGCTCAAAATCCAATCTGAAAATTGTTTTAATTCCTCAATATTAGCATTAGTACTATTTGATTGAAGCTTCATGTTGTTAGTTAAAGTAAGCACTTTGCAATACCTCCATATATATGAAGAATTAAATGTAGCAAAAACTATGTTCCTTTCTTCCTTTAGAAATCACTAGAAGAATTTGTCTAAAATCACCTCCAAAGACAACAACTTTTCCACTTAATGGCCTTTCCAAACTTCTTGCATTCAACAATGGAAGACTGTCCTTTAGAGTCCTATCTAGTGATTCAAAGCAATACTTATAGATCATAAGAGTTTCATCACAGATAATTAATTTTGTTTTGATGATTAGCTCAACTAGGGGACTTCCTTATGTGGAAATAAGTTTGCCCCAAATGGTTTTATATGTTAAGTTTTGATGATGACAAATACAAGACAAATAGAATGATGCTTATGTTTGATAAATATGCTTAATGTGATATATTGTATCATGCATGATATGTACCTTATCTAGTTATATTTTACTTAATAATCATGCAATATGATATATGTAACATTCATCATATATATAGGATATCCAATAATGCTTTATATGAGTTATAAATGAATTAATATTGGATTTGACCTTTGTGCAATGTGTTCTGTTGCATCCTACATAGAGCATACCTATTAATAATTGTTAAATGACTTATTTGGATATGTCTATGAAAGTTTTATATGCATGTTAAACTAACTAAAGCTATATATTTATGAATCATGCATATGAAGACATTGAATTATGTTTTTAGACTAACTATGCTTGTTTAAGTGAGCAATACTTTGTACGATAGTCCAAGTATCAAGAGTGAGTATTGTAACAAGAAAGCAAAAGATCTCAATTATGCTCAATACAAGGAGGATGTGAATGCTTATTTCAGGAATGTATTGATAAACATCAAAGTCATGTCAAAGACCAAGTCCAAAGGAAGATTAAATGGTATAGCTTATAGGACTTAGTGTCTTTATGTAAGAAGCCTTATGGATATCTCAAATATATTTTTTACAAATGTTTTTCCTATGCTAAAATACCCAACAAATAAGTTTTGAAAAGTTATTTATGGTGGTAATTCAAATTTATGAAAAATAGCCAAGTTTAAGTTTTACAAAACTGACCTTTGGTCATTCTTTTAATCATATCTTTCAAAATACTTTGAGTTTTGTTTTGAAACTTCTTTCATTTGAAAATAGACTCAAAGATCTTTCTAATGACTGGTAATTTACTTTAAACGGATAAGAAATGAAGAAGTTATGACCATTTAAAGTCAGTTTTCGAAATCAGAGTGGTTTATTCGAATAAAGCATATGTTATTCGAATAACACACCACAGAAATCATACTAGAACGAGTTTTTAATAGTTTATTCGAATAACTAAAGGGTTATTCAAATAACATGACCCAGAAAATGTTATTGAACGTGTTTTTAATGTTTTATTCGAATAACTAAACGTTTATTCGAATAACCAAATGTTTATTCGAATAAAAGGTTTCAGAAAACATTTCCTGATGTGTTATAAGTGATTTATTCGAAGAGGACTTTGTTTATTTGAATAAACTCAATCCAGTTTTACATAACGACTATTTTCTATACTTTTAAATGTGATATTAAATGATACCCAACGACTATTTTCTCAAGAACACTATAAATACATATTTCTGGGACATCTTTTAGTAACACCCATTTATCTTTCTTTCTTGCTTTATTTTGTGATACATATTTTACCAAATTTCTGTGCTCTTTTTCGCCAAAATTTGAGATATCCTTAGAGAGCTTCATAGAGCTTCAAATTGTATCATCTACTCTTTGTGAGAGTTTCTCTTCATCTATATTTCTATTCTACTATATTGAGGCTGAGGTATCCTTCAAGATTTGTATCGAGGGTGAGGCATCCCTCAAGGTTTGTATAAAGGGTGAGGTATCCCTGCAGGCTAAGACTTTAGCACAAGGGTAGAGTTTCCCTATGTGTGAAAAGTGCTCTCTTATGTAAAGGTTGCAAGCACCTATTGGAAGATTGTATACATAGTGAAAAATCTAGAACTGTGTTTCGGGGACTGGACGTAGACCACAAGTGGTTGGTGGTCGAACCTTGATAAATATTGCCTCGCTTCTTCTTCTCTTTATCTCTTTATTTTATGTAATTTTATTTTATTGCACATTTACTTTCCGCTATTCTTAAAGTTTCTTTTCTTCATCACGCTCCTTCTGTGCTTTTATTTAAATAACTTAAATATTTGTATTTATTTTAAGAGCATTTGTGAAAAAGTTTTTATATCCAATTCACCCCCCTCTTGGCTAATGGTTGCCATGACTAACAAGTGGTATCAGAGCTTCGTGCTCTGATAAAAGCTTAACCGCTTAGAGTTAAAGATCCTTGTTAGCAACCTTGAAAGTTTTTCAAAATGGAAGGTTTTGAAATTGATAAACCACCATTCTTTGATGGTGTGAATTTTGTTTATTGAAAAATTAGAATAGAGTTTTATATGCAATCTATTGATTTGGATTTATGGGATGTTGTGCTAAATTAGTTTACTTACAAATCAAAACAAACTTGGAATAGTTTTGACAAAAAATGTTTTTCTTTGAATATTAGAGCTATGCAAATTTTGAGAAGTTGTTTAAATGATGATACTTATGCTGAAATTAAAAATTGTTCTTGTGCTAAAGATATATGAGATGCTCTTAATGCTATTTATCTTGCTAACGATGAGTTTGTGCATAAAGTTGCATATAGAAAGCAAGAAGAGCAAAAGTCATTGAAGGAAGCCTGTCATGAAACACATGCTCAAAGAGATGTTCAAACTACTGAAGCAAGCCAAATGTCTCTTGGTGACGATGGTGCTCAATTTGAAAAATAAGCAAAGCAAAATAAAATTGATGATGAAGAAGGTGATTCTCTTAAAGAGCCAAGTGTGCTAGAAATTGAGACTACTTCCTATATGGCTAAAAAAGACTTTGAGGTAAATAATTCTAAACTATATTATAGTCCTTCTTATGATGAGTTGCAAAGTGCATATAATGAATTATATGATGGATTGTTAAATTTAGAAAAGAAAAATTTATTGAGTTTGGAAAACATTTCCTCTATTGAAAATAAAATTGAGACTTTGAAAAATAAATATGTTTTTCTTAATGAGGAAATGCCTTTGAAATATGAAACCTCATCTTCTTGTGAAAAATGCATTAATTTAGAAAATCAAGTTGGGGACTTATCTTTCAAACTTTCCAAAGCTAATGATTCTAAATGCTTACATTCTATGCTTGTTAATGAAAATAAAATCAATGTTATTCCACATAGAAATTCAAGTAAAGCTTAAATAACATAGAATGTAATAACAAGAAAATGCTTAAGTTTTTCAAAAATGATCTTCAGAAGACCAAGCCATCATTAAATTCAATTGTATGTAATTTTTGTGGTCATCTAGGACATATTTCTCATTTATGCAATTACAGAAGAAATCCTTATATGAGAAATTGTATGGTATGGGTTTCTAAAAATCCTAAAGGCCCTAATATTAACATTCAAGGACTCAAAATGAAGTGGGTACTAAAGTGTCCTCCTAGTATTTCAACTGTGCAGAAAATTTCTCAAAAAGATGGACTTATTGGTCAAAGGAAAGAGGAATCATCACAAAGAGCGCTTCCAAAGCCCAATGAAAGAAATTTTAGTCAAAGAAGGAAGATGACTTCAACCAAAGCTTCTCAAGTACACAATGTGGAACTTGCAAAGTTCAAAACACCAAAAGAGAAGCAATGGGTAAGGAAAAGAGTTTCCTTAATTACCAAGGCCAAGGTATCAACAGTTTTTACCTCTCATGAGCATTTACTTGTAAAGTCAATTAATTTGAGGTATATTCATTGTAGGCCTTAAGTGATTAATTGAATCATGTGTACTTGGTAAAAATTGAATATTAAATATAGCACATGATTATATTCCTGTTACACCCTTTCAATAGGTTTGCTCACTGTCTTGCATATTTATTGATCATAAGATATTCTATGACTATGTATGCATTATATGCTTTAAAATTGTCTATATATCATGAAAGTGAGCATGCTATCAACTATGTGCTTAATGATATTTAATTATTTAATTTATTGTGCTCGATTTACATACTATGAAAAATTAATCTTTATGAGAGCATAATAGATTAATTTTTGAAAACTAACACACAAGGACCCAAGAAAATTTGGGTACCAAAAGTCAAAGTTGAAGTGTGTTGTAGGTGTGCTTGAAGGCCAAGAGTTGACTTTGACATCTTGAAAGCGGCTGCTCTAAGTACAAAGACCAGAAATAATTTCAAGCTCTCTTCCTTGTCCACGTGAAGTTTGGACTTATATTTTTCGAATAAGTAAAATTTTTATTATGCTTTTCTAGCCTTATAATTTGAAAATATTTCTACATGTTAATATGCTAGATAAAGTATAATTCTGGTTTAAAATGACGTGTCTAATGATAATATTCTTGAGCTTGAATTTTTTATCAATCATACATATAATTAATTTGAATACTATATTTTTTTGTATCTCTCTGGAATCTTTAAATCATATGAATATATGCTTTGTCTTGAATTCTTAAACGTATGCTTCTTTGTGTTTCTGATAGATTTATTCGAATAAAGATCAATCATCGGATCAAAATTATGTTGCATGTTAGTATTATTTGAATAACGTTATATTTATTCGAATAAACTGACCCTTAGCAACTACAGCTTCTCAATTTGGTCTCTCCCTATTCGAATAAAGCTAAGCTTATTGAATAAATGAGGCTTGTTTCATCGATCTTATTTAATCTGATCTCGTCTATTCGAATAAAATCAAGTCTATTCGAATAACTAGAGACTTGGCTTTATCGTGGCCTTGAGTGATTGTTTTTGCCATTCGAATAACCCCCAGGTTATTCAAATAAAACTTGTTAATATGGCCAAAACGATTGGCCTTCCCTGCTCATCTGTTCGAATAAAACCTTTTTTATTTGAATAATCACGCTTCTTTTTAAAACAAAAGGTTCTGCTAATACTTGCTAAATTCTCTTTAATTGGACTAGAAATACAAATGCTTAATCAAATATTGACTGTTCTTTTGATAAATATATTTACTTAGCTAATTTGATCAATGAAATAAAATATCTTTTGCCCTTGTGAACTCATGTATTGTTTTGAATGCTTATTTGCTTATGAGTTTGGCATAATGACTAATCTCTATGGATCCAAAATTGATGGATACCAAAGAAAGTACTTTGAATTATTTTGTAGGGTGATAACTACCTCAAACAAGCATTTAAATAGAATAAGTTCACTCAACTTGAGGATAGTAAGGATTCAACTCATAAAAGGGGTGCAAAGAATTTCTATTCCCTCATGAAAGCTTGAAGCTTGGAAGTTGGTGAAAGTGAGAGTCATCTACAAAGACTCAAAGAGTACATTTTTGGTGATATCAATTCTTACTTATGCTTTAATTATGATATCATATGATATATGGAGAAGTAGAGAGTTGTGTTTACATGCCTTACATGATCATTATTTGCCTAAAAATGCTTATATAAGTTTTGATGTTGATCATGTATTTCTTGATAAACTTGAATCATGCCTTAAAATGCTTAAACTATTTTTTCATTTATTCAAGTTCATATGTACTTCATACATTCTTGTTAAAGCTAACATTGCATGGTTGATAATGTGATACATGCTTTAAATTATACATCAATCAAAATTATGCTTATAAATGGGCTTACATGATATTTGATTTTAACCTATGTTTTAGAGAATTTTTAAAGTTAGCTTTGCAAGTGTCTCTATATGCTTCAAGTATAGCATCAAATATTAAAGTGTCAAGCACATGTGGATAAATGAGAAGAGTTGAATGAAAAGGGACATGAGGAGACATTTCTTCAAGTGCAATGGAATGGAATACTCAATGGAAGAAAACTCAAACTCAAAGGACAAATAAACGAAGAACATTCTAGAAAAGCATCACTCTTTATCTAACTCAATAAGTATCTCTATCTCTTAGCTTTTATGGTATTTTATATGATATAGATCATATAATACTTGTTGAAAAATTGATCTTAAATGATTATATGCTTTCTTTACATGAGAAGTATGCTTAGCATTGACAAAGTACCTAATTGGATATTAACTTGCTATTTTGTCATTGCATTTAGGGTGAATGATATTAGTTATATACATGCTTTGATCCCTATAGCATATTTCATCAAGGATATGTACTTATGTTCTTTTGACTTGGATTGATCTGTCTTAATAAATATGTTTTTTTAAATATAAAATATTTCTACCCTTCTAAAATGATTTTGAAAATATAATATGCTCTTGTAAAGTTCTTTTTGAAAGGGGGAGAAGTTTTAAAATGATTTTTTGGTTAAAGGATTAATAAGATGTATATTTGATAATATGCATATTTTGAGGGGGAGTCTAGCTCTTGAGTTGTTTATATCTCTTGCCTTATATCTTTGTTTGATTACATAAAGTATTTTGATATTATCATATACGAAATGTTGACATACACAAATATGACAAGCATTACATGAACAATCTTCTGTATCTTGAAAGCATGATTATTTCATCTCTCTATTCTTGAATCATATGTAAAATCAAAGGGGGAGAAAATATTTTTTCTAAATTTTGAACTTGATGTCAAATAGGGGAGTGAAAATTGGAAAGAAAAAATATCTTCTTGTACTTATTGTTTGATATGCTTACATGAATATCCATTCACGTATATTGCTCAACATATTTTTCTTTGGTGATTTGTCATTATCAAAAAGGGGGAGATTATGGAAATAAGTTTGCCCCAAATGGTTTTATATGTTAAGTTTTGATGATGACAAATACAAGACAAATAGAATGATGCTTATGCTTGATAAATGTGCTTAATGTGATATATTGTATCATGCATGATATGTACCTTATTTAGTTATATTTTACTTAATAATCATGCAATATGATATATGTAACATTCATCATATATATAGTATATTCAATAATGCTTTATATGAGTTATAAATGAATTAATATTGGATTTGACCTTTGTGCAATGTGTTCTGTTGCATCCTACATAGAGCATACCTATTAATAATTGTTAAATGACTTATTTGGATATGTCTATGAAAGTTTTATATGCATGTTAAACTAACTAAAGCTATATATTTATGAATCATGCATATGAAGACATTGAATTATGTTTTTGGACTAACTATGCTTGTTTAAGTGAGCAATACTTTGTAGAATAGTCCAAGTATCAAGAGTGAGTATTGTAACAAGAAAGCAAAAGATCTCAATTAAGCTCAACACAAGGAGGATGTGAATGCTTATTTCATGAAGGTATTGATAAACATCAAAGTCATGTCAAAGACCAAGTCCAAAGGAAGATTAAATGGTATAGCTTATAGGACTTAGTGTCTTTATGTAAGAAGCCTTATGGATATCTCAAATATATTTTTTACAAATGTTTTTCCTATGCTAAAATACCTAACAAATAAGTTTTGAAAAGTTATTTATGGTGGTAATTCAAATTTATGAAAAATAGCCAAGTTTAAGTTTTACAAAACTGACCTTTGGTCATTCTTTTAATCATATCTTTCAAAATACTTTGAGTTTTATTTTGAAACTTCTTTCATTTGAAAATAGACTCAAAGATCTTTCCAATGACTGGTCATTTGCTTTAAACGAATAAGAAATGAAGAAGTTATGACCATTTAAAGTTAATTTTCGAAATCAGAGTGGTTTATTCAAATAAAGCATATGTTATTCGAATAACACACTACAGAAATCATACCAGAACGAGTTTTTAATAGTTTATTCGAATAACCAAAGGATTATTCGAATTTGGTTATTCGAATAACATGACCCAGAAAACGTTATTGAACGTGTTTTTAACGTTTTATTCGAATAACTAAACGTTTATTCGAATAACCAAATATTTATTCGAATAAAAGGTTTCAGAAAACACATCCTGATGTGTTATAAGTGATTTATTCGAATAGGACTTCGTTTATTCGAATAAACTCAATCCAATTTTACGCAACAGTTATTTTCTATGCTTTTAAATGTGATATTAAATGATACCCAATGACTATTTTCTCAAGAACACTATAAATACATGTTTCTGGGACATCTTTTAGTAACACCCATTTATTTGAAATAATTCTTTCTTGCTTTATTTTGTGATATATATTTTACCAAATTTCTGTGCTCTTTTTCGTCAAAATTTGAGATATCCTTAGAGAGCTTCATAGAGCTTCAAATTGTATCATCTACTATTTGTGAGAGTTTCTCTTCATCTATATTTCTATTCTACTATATTGAGGGTGAGGTATCCTTCAAGATTTGTATCGAGAGTGAGGCATCCCTCAAGGTTTGTATAAAGGGTGAGGTATCCTCATTTGAGACTTTAGCACAAGGGTAGAGTTTTGTGTGTGAAAAGTACTCTTTTATGTAAAGGTTGCAAGCACCTATTGGAAGCTTGTATACATAGTGAAAAATCTCTCGTGTTTTGGGATTGGACGTAGACCACAAGTGGTTGGTGGTCGAACCAGGATAAATATCGTGTCTGCTCTTCTCCTCTTTATCTCTTATGTAATTTTATTTTATTGCACATTTACTTTCCACTGTTCTTAAAGTTTCTTTTCTTCATCACGCTCCTTCTGTGTTTTTATTTAAATAGCTTAAATATTTGTATTTATTTTAAGAGCATTTGTGAAAAAGTTTTTATACCCAATTCACCCCCCCTCTTGGGTAATGGTTGCCATGACTAACACCTTACTTGATGTTATATATGGAATCCTCATTTGGAATTAAAGGAATTGTAAATCTAGAATGTGTTGTTCTTCCTCTTAGAGTCAATAAAGTAGCACTTTACCTTGATGCTACTACCAATGCAATCTCTCCTTTTAAGCACAAAGTTGCATATAAATTCCAAATAAATGATTTTCTAGTGCCACCATACCCATAAATGAAGAAAATGCCACTTTTGTTAGTTAAAACAGTTGTCATGATTGTTTCTGTTAGTATGAAAAAAAGCTAACTTAGCTTTTGCTAATGAAATACAAAGTAAACTGCATGAAATACAAAGCAAAGTAAAGTGCATGAAATAATTAGATTTGAAAGCTATAAAGTAATGTTGTAAAGTGGTTAAAAATGTCAAGGAAGGGTTTTTGACTAATCTACCCTTAGTGGCAAAACTATTTACTAAATTGTTATACTTTTGAAACTATATACCAAATAGCCACACTTTTGGCCACGCTGGATTTTTTTATTATTTTCAAGTTCCACGTAGATAGCGCCAAAGCAGATGGCACTATCATTGCAAAAACGCCATCATGCTTGGAGTTATCCATGTGGTAACGCCAAAAGGTGTAGCATTTTCCATGTGATAATGCCATCACGTTTGGCTTTACTACGTTGATAGCACCAAGTGTGATAGCGTTACCACGTGAAAAACACCACACCTTTTGGTGTTACCAGTGTACGGCCAAAAGTTTTGTTTGAAGCACATTTTTTCAACTTTTTCCTGACGTGTGAGCGTCTATTGTAGAGCTAAGGTTTATTTTAGACTTATACAAATTTAGAGCACCTTGCCATGATGGAGAGGTTGCGTGGTCCATTACCATCGGATATATGTTGGTTCAAAATATCTTTATTTGAAAGTTGAAAGGTTCAATATTCAGGGGGGAAAGGATAGATATAGAAAAAAAAAAGAATGATAATTGGGTATCCATTCAAACGCTCAGGGAATCAGCATTAGGAGCAACAGCTAGAAAAAAGTACAAGTAAGGAAGAATAAAAGACTCGTAGCCATTGAATGGCATATGGATCAAGGGTCACGATTAAATAAAGAATTGACTATTGGAGGCTAGTGCTTCTCATATAAAGTGGCATACATTGGTAACGCCAACATGGTCGGAGGTAATGGACCATGCAACCTCTCCGTTATGGCAATGTGCTCTAAATTTGTATGAGTCTGAGATAAACCTTCGCCTTACAATAGACGCTCACACTTCAAGAAAAAGTTGAAAAAATAGGTTTTTTGACCAATCTATCGTTAGTGGTAAAATTATTTACCAAATTATCATACTTTTGAAACTATATACCAAATTGTCATACTTTTTGCCGCGCTGAATTTTTTTTATTATTTTCATGTTCCATGTAGATAGCGCCAAAGAAGGAACATGAAAATTAAAAAAAAAAATCAGCGTGACCAAAAGTATGATAGTTTGGTATATAATTTTAAAAACATGACAATTTGATAAATAGTTTTGCCACTAAGGGCAGATTGGTCAAAAAGCCTAGAAAGCAATAAACTGACTAGAATGTAAAGGAAAAGTTGTAAATGGCTAAAAGACTAAAGATGAAATGACTGAAACATAGATGATTTTTGGTGTTGATGATTGGGGATCCTTTCTTTAGGGCCTTAGAGGCCTATTTATAGAGTTAAAACTGAAAAAATTATTACTTCAATGCACCTCCATGTCTCAAAGCCCATTTTCCACATTTCTAGGAGCATGATCATTCTTCTCTTTACTCATTTCTAACCATAACTGGATCATGAGGTCTTCTAAGGTGGGTTATATGCATGGTTCACCTTCAAAAAGCTGTCCAAAATTGGCCATTTTCCCACTTCCATCAAGTTTGAACATAGAAGGTAACCACCGGCAACCCCACTTCTATTTTCCAAGGATTTTCTTTATCTCCTTAACAACCCAAGTCTTAGACTTGGTCAAACCCAATTCAAGTCAATTTTCTTAATCCAAAGCTCAGCGTTTTGTGCTTCAAACGAATTGGGCAACTCCTTTAATCAAACTGCATCAACCCATCAAGTTAACTCGTTAACTTTTGAGTTATCGACTCAAGCCACTAAAATTGGGGTGCCAACAGCTTCATAAACATATTTTTGTTCTATAGTCATATTAGACAAATTCTTCAATTATTCTTCAGCCAAAGCCAATATTTCATACTATAGCTCATCATGAATCAGTCTATTTGATGAATTTGATAATAGTTCAAATTTTGAGTAAGACATGCCCACAAAATCTCACAAACTTTTATTATTGGTTATAAATAAATTTTCTATCTTTGCAAGTGTATTTGGTAATTCTTCAAGCCGCAAATCTGCATTTGTATAAGTACACAAGCATATAAGTATCCCAATTTTAGTGGAACTCAAGCATTTAAGTTACCCAATTTCAATTGAATTATAAATTTATATGAATTTTTTAATATCATTATCTTACATTATTTTTTTAATCGTATTACCTTACTTTAATTTTTTATTTCTTTTTATTAAATTAAAGTTCTTAATTTTATTATCATTATTCTTGATTAATTTTTTTATTCATTCTATTTCATTTCTATTTTAATGTAAAATTATCCTACTTTATTATTTTTTATTTCTTTTTATTAAATTTAATTTATTAATTTCAATATCTTTATCTTTGTTTAATTATTTTTATTTGCAAAATCTCAATAATTTTTTATTTACAAAATTTTTCCTATTAACATGTGTCACTGATTTTTCTCTTTTTTTCTTTTATTGATGTTGTGAGTTCTTTTATTTTATTCAATTTATAGCTCATATATATGAGTATCCTAATTTTAGTTGAAACCAAGCATATAAGTATCTTAATTGTAGTTAAATCATAAACTTATATGAATCTTTTTAATAGCATTACCATACTTTATTTTTATTTTAATAATATTATCCTACTTTATTTTGTTTATTAAATTAAATTACTTAATTTTATTATCATTGTTCTTAATTAATTATTTTTATTTATCCAACATTTTTTGTTTTAATAATAACATTATCATATTTTATTATTTTTTATTTACTCATGCTAACATGTGCCACTTTCTTTATTCTGACATTGCTCTATCTCTATATATGAGTCATATTACACACCAACATACAAAAAGACAATTTATATTTTCAAACTTTTTTTAAATTAGTTTTACGTATTGTGCCACTTTTATATGTGAGAATCGAAGATTTGTGTACATAATTTGGATACATAATGAAAAAAATACTATGCAATGGTTTTTTTTTCAAAATAAAAAGGTTCATCTTCCATTAAAAATATGAATTTTTTATATAACATTTTTTTCTAATATTTTGGTTCAATTACTTGACCTGTAGCCAAATCACTTAACTTGTTGTCAGACTGTTAATCTGGTGACCCGACCCTTTAACTAGATAAACCTCTAATATCTAAGTTAAGGGCATATTCACCTTGATTTGATCTAAAGTATATTATAATTTTAATTCACTAATGAACCAGTCAATATAATTAATATCAATCAATCAATATAATATATCAAAAAAAGTTATGGTTTGTAAAATTCTACCAAGTGGCTGGTTTTAAATTTTTTTTTTACATTTATATGTCTCAATAAAATCATGACAAATGGCAAGTTAATTAGATGACATGTGTCCTGTTTAATATATAAGGAAATAATTTCAAATTTTAAAATTATGTTAAATTCATATTTATGTTCATTTAATTATCACCATTTAAATAATATTTTTATGATTAGTGTTTAATTGTATGAGATACTTTTGACAAATGGACATTAAATTTGTAAATAAAGAATGCAATAGCACAATTGGAATTATTGATGATTTTAAAAGCTGTTTATATTTAAGGAAATAATTTTAAATTTTAAAATTATATTAAATTCATATTTAAGATTCATTGAATTATCATTGTTAAAATAATTCTTATGATTAATGTTGATTTATAACCTAAAATGCTTTTGACAAATTGACATTAAATTCTCAATTCAAAAATGCAATAGCACAATTGGAATTAGTGATCAATTATGAATACATATCAAATTTATGTGAATTCATGCAATATGAAATTTGAAATTAGTGTGATCATCATTTTTTTTTATTAAATGGTTGTCATATTTCATTATTATAAATTCCAATCAATGCCAAGTGAACCTATGGGAATTGTTTTCCACATTTCATTAATTTATTATAATTATGTTATATTTGCACATTCTATAATATTTGCATTGCATACTATAATATTTCCAAGGATTAGAAAAGAAATTTCTAATCGCAATTGCTACTATTGTTGACTCTTTCAGATTTTAAAATTTAAGACATTGCATATTCAATCCTACTCTAATCTTGGAATAGATTTGGTACACAAAATATTAATGTCCATAATATTTACAATGAATATTCCACGGGCTAGCATATTCAATTTACATACACAGATTCAAATATGAAGCAAAAAATTTGCATTCACAGATATATTTTAACGTCATCAATCTTACTTCTGATATATTTGATGACCATTTTCAAATATTAGTAATATCTAAATATGTGCTGAATCTAAAAAATTATGATTAAAAAACTTATTATTTATATTCTCTAACTAAATTCAAATTAGTAACATTTTTTTCACTAATACGTGGACTTTGAAAATATGATAAGAGAAAGTTATTTTATTTATATTTACTAAATGAATTCAAAATATTAACAAATATTAACTCGCACTTGAAGTCAATGGGGCTAGCGACAACCGCGGCCCCGTAAATTTAAAAATTATTTCAATAATATGTGAAAATTTTAAAAAATCCTAATTTTTTTTATATAAACTTGATATTTGATTCTTAAAAAGATAAAATAAATATTTAAATTCTAACATAAAATTTTTATTCTGTTCATAATCACCTATAAAAATAATATTAATGTATTTTTTATGATAATAAATAATTATCATATATTATTTCAAATATTTAATTTTTTTTATAATCCATATACTGTACATGTGTTATTCTATAAATTGAAATGCATCATATTTGGGACGAGATTTTTTATGGGTGTAAGGCACTCCAAAGAGCTCCCTTTTGGCCCATTACAAAGATGACATTTAACCATATACCTTTTGTAGTGGCTCTTTAATTTCAATGCTTTTATAAGAGTTAAGGTTACGTTTGATACATATGATAATATAAGATATAATAATATAATATAATAGGATAATATTTAATAGTATAAATAAATTGATAAACTCTTATACTATTAAATATTTAGTATAAATAGTCTAAACAACTTAATAGTATATGTAACTATTCTGAAGTAAATTTAGAGGGGTACCTGAAATAGACATGTACTGATGGTTGAAAGTGGACTCCTCCGTGGCACAGCTGCGGCAACAGTGGAGCGAGGGGTGGGTATCTGCAAAAGGCACTCTGATACTCAAGTTAGACCATGCTCAATGAAGACATTCTGTATATTAGAGGAGATGCATACTTTTGAGACCTGACTTAGCATTTATAGGAGCGTCTTACAATGAGTGCAATTTGTATTAGATGCAGTTATTTAGTATTAGAATCCGTTAGGGATTGTGATCCATTTTAACTAATTTTTCTATTTATGTGGGATATAATTAGCTTTCATATCCATCAAGGATACTTGAGATATTTATTCTTAATAAATAGGTAGATATACTCATCAAGATAGCGTGTAATAATATCTGAGTATTATTCTGGTGGGCCGGGTTGCTCCTAACTAATAACCTAAAATCTCGGCCCAGAACTGTTGCCCCTAGCTTGGCACTTAAATGAGACAGCTAAGTGTCAAGGTACTCATGCTTAGTAGGAGTACACGACACGCAATGAACAAAGGGATCTAATTCCGACTTAATGTCGGATCTCACAATGTTTTCGAAAGGGCCGAGATTCGTGATATATCATAGTATTCCTTCGGGGTTGGTGTAAGGCGGGGGATCGAGTCAGATCGCTCTGCTTACGTTTTCATTCCTTTGTCTGAGGTGTGTCATACGTTGCCTTCATGTGTTTGTGGGGTCCCGACCGTACGTTGAGTGAATTCTTGCCAGGGTGTCAATAACGGACTCCGGTCGAGTGTGTGTCAAATTAACCCATGGATAAGATTCCGAATTATGGTCTAGAACAATTACTCCCAACTCAGCATTTGGCCAGTATAGCGAAGTAGCAAGTCTCGATGTCCCCGAGAAACGGAATCTATGCTTTACTTGAAGCCATAATCTATGTTTCTCTGTTGGGTTATGAGCTCTAATCTGGAGGCGTTTGTGCCGTAGTTTGGATAAGGTCCATGCTTCAGTTGGCCATAAATGGCTAGGTTCTGCAGAATGAGCCAGAATTGTTGCCGTGTTTATTTCTTTTTCCATGGTCCGTACTGGGTCTAACGCCCATTGTGTTGCTTTTCAAACCATTTTATGGACTTGGAAATATTTCCAATCGAGGAGAAACCATGGTCCAGGGTCCACTACTATTCGCTTTGGTATTTAGGATCCCTCGTGACTTTGATTTAGAAACCTTGTCCGGGGTCATTACCATTTGATTTGGTATTTAGGATGCCTCATGACTTTGATTTAATTGAAGCCTTGTCTAGGGTCCAACATCAACTATTTAGGTGTTTAGGATCCCTTTTGACCTTGGCATAAGTGAAACCTTGTTCGGGGTCCGTCACCAACTATTTGGGCATTTAGGATCCCTCTTACGACTTAGGCATAAAATAAACCTTGTTTGGGATCCGTCACCAACTATTTGAGCGTTTAGGATCCCTCTTAGGACTTAGGCATAAAAGAAACATTCTCTGGGATCCGTCACCAACTATTTGTGCATTGAGGGTCCCTCTTAGGACTTTGGTTTAAGTGGTCCTTGCTGGAGTCTTTTATGTTTACGATTTAGCGCTCGAATTTCCCAAGACTTGGGATTTTTCTACTGCACAATCTGTTTAACGTAAGACAACTCTCAGTGGGTATCATAATGGCTTATGCATGGATTTCACTATCCATGTTACCAATAACCACGTGATGGTTTTAGCCAAGTATCTAGGTTTTACAACTCGTGACCATCCCACTAAAAAAGGGTTTGGTAGATTACCATCTTAACCTGGAACATAAAGCACTCCCTGATCCCATTGGTGGCTCCTTGTTTGACCGTTTAAGGTGCTGCTCACATGGGCATGGGTTAAGACCCTTGAATGCCCTACTTGCCCCCAGAGGGTGGTCAAGTGGATTCCCTAGTTTGACCGTCTAAGGTGCGGCTCATATGGACATGAGTTAAGATCCTTGAATGCGCTACTTGCCCCCAGAGGGTGGTCAAGTGGATTCCCCTATTTGCCCATCTTGTGTAGTTGATCCTCTTCGAACCTTGACTCCTCGGACCTCTTCAGGATGTGGTAACCTTATAGGTTATGTCAGACCAAAGAATTTGTAAACTCAAGGTCACAGCCAAGATACTGGCTTAGATAATATCGAGCCAAAATAATAAATATCTGAGGAAGTCATATGTGTTTGTTATGTGGAATGATCTTGCATTGAAAGAGGGCCTATTCAACCTCCATAAGAAACCAAGGATAGCAATTATTACATGCTGGCCCACCAGTACTTTGGGTTGATAACTTTATTGCGCTCTTTCCAATTCGTCTCTGCCTCTCAAACTTTTTCTTGAAAAATCATGACCTTGGACTTAATATGACTCTTTGAGCTTTAATAGATCTTCATTGTATAATAAAAACCACATCTAGAGGAAAGTGGCCATAACTAGACCCTTGAGTAGATGAAACACCAGGAATTTGAAACTACACTTGGTACAGATCCTTTACCAAAGGCTGGCCAGTGAATTAGTAGTATGTTATAGTACAAAAGTATATATGAGCACAGAAATAAGAAAAGGTATGGGATTGCACCATGAGCATCATAAATAAGGGATAAATTGATTTACAGGTGCCATTATATGCATTGAGCTTTCCTCGTCAGGGGAGAGTGTTTCACCTGCATTTCATCATGTAGGTACATAGCATATGTGACTCTAAAAGTAAAACACCCTGAATAGTATTGTAGGAAACAACACCACATATCCCTTTCACCTACATCCTCTTCACCATTGTATAAGGAATCCCTGAAAGTTCTGCAGTATGGCAAAAGAAAAAATCACACGCACGCTCCAATACAACCATATTTGCTGTTACTTGCATTGCATAATCTTCCATGAAGGTCGAAGGACTGCTCAATGCGACAACAATTCGATACAGTAGATGAAAACAATGTCTTTTCTTCAACAACATCTGCTCAAACTTATTAGTGGCCAGGACCCCGACTATCTGCTCCCGACAGTCTGACAACAATAGCTCATGATATTTATCCCTATGTTTGCTCAAAACATCAAGAAAAGCACCAATGGGGTAACCATATTTCCGGGCCTAACAGGCTGACACGGCCCTTAATCAGCCTAATAAGCATCATGGTATTTATCCCTATATTTGCTTCTATGTTCTCACTCGCCACGACATCAATAATTGAACTCGAAAATATAGCCTCAGATCTGAACCACCATGGCTAACCTGTACCGCCACACTCACGGAGTTTCCATCATCATCCCAATAATTCTTTGTCGGATGTAGCGCTCCACTGAACCATTTGCACTGCAAATCTGAGAAGTGAACCGATGTGGTGGGTCGAACGCCTATGTGGTTGTTGCCGAAACTTAGTCGAAGATCTAAGTTATGTGGGTCTAATATAAGCTTTAAGGTTCAATGGCTTCAACAGGGTCCCACAACCACAACTCGGCACCGTCAAACCCTACCATGAAAGTCTGGATTTTGAGAGTGGATCGTGGTGGTGGAGACCATGGTGGCTTCTGTCGTGGCTTCAGTGGGTGCGAACGCAGCAACTGGGGCAACCGTAGTTATCGCAAAGCCTCGGGCTACCGCAAAGAAGAGGAGTTTGTGGTTGAAACAGCCTCGTACAACCGTGGATTTGCCATATGCGCTAGAGATAAGTGGTCAGACCGTGCCATTTGTTGAGGGTGTCCAGAAACTCTTCTTAGTTGTGGACTCTAAGCTTTGCTCAAGGAAACGACTCATCAAAAGTCAACGTAAGTAGTGATGTGAGAGCCTTTGTTCCAACCAAATGCTCGAGTATGAGGGTGGTTTTTCCCACGCCTCTGGGCCCGTGAAGGAGGAGAGGTTGAGGGACACAATGGTGTTGAACATGTCAATATTTCTCTTTGCTTTTCCGACTTATAATGGTAATGTGGGAATCAAAGTTTATCGTTCCCACAGACGGCGCCAATGTTCTAAAGTAAATTCAGAAGGGTACGTGAAATAGGCACGTACTGATGGTTGAAGGTGGACTCCTCCATGGCATGGCTGCAACAGCAGTGGAGCGAGGGGGTGGGTACCTGCAAAAGACACTCTGACACTCAAGTTAGACCGTGCTCAATGAAGGCAGTCTATATATTAGAGGAGATGTATACCTTTGAGACCTGGCTTAGCATTTATAGGAGCATCTTAGGATGAGTGCAATCTGTATTAAATGCAGTCATTTAGGATTAGAATCCGTTAGGGATTGTGATCCCTTTTAACAAATTTTCCTATTTATGTAGGATATAATTAGATTTTATATCTGATAATCATATATTTGATACATTAATAAACCCTCATTTTTAGTCATTTACACTCTTCATGTACTTAATTGATTGAGTTTGATTATGTTTTGTAAGTTTGAACTCAAATTAGACTTAATTGATTTTTTTCAACAAGATTTACGTCTTACACTATTTCTATATTTTAGTCATATATTGAGTTCTAGATGTTTAATAATTATGTATTTTACCTTGTAGGAAAAATAAGAGAGAGCTCTACAACTTTTTTGTGATTGGAACATGAATAGTATACAGTAATCAGAGCATAACTCGGGCTGTAAGAATTTAATTAGGCTAAAATTTTGGTATCTACAAGTTAATACCTATATCTACAATGAAAACACAAGACCCATTTCGGATTACTTAGAGGTCATATTGGGCTTCCAAGTTAGAACAGAGGAACTGTAGCTGGGCCTGAGTAGTGTGCAGTAATCAGACTATATCTCGAGTTCTAGGAATACTTTAGAGCTTAAACTAATGGCATTTGAAAGCTAAGATCCAAGCCTACAACTTTCATGAAGACTATTTTTCAATTCTCTAACACATTGAATGAGTTCAGTATTGAATGATTTCAAAGATAAAGAATCTCAATAATTTTTTACTTATCAAAAGTCATTTGACATTTTCCACTCATTTTTCACTCATCCACTCACTCATGAATCAGCCCCCTTGTCATTTTGTATCCCTAATCCTCTATAAAAGGGAGCCTTGACTGATCATTTAAGAATCTTGGTCTTAGAGATCAAGATCATGCTATTGTATTGTTTATTTATCTTGTTGTAGTTTTCTTTTGTTCTAAATTGAAGTTATGTTCTTCTTCTTCTCTCTTCCTTTCTTCTTGTCTATGAGTAACTAATTTTCATTTTATTTGGGTGAAAGTGTGAAGCTCTTGGTAATGAAATAAAGTTAGATTAATCTCTTTCTTGTACTTAAATGATATATTTTCAAGTGGTCATTATATGTATTATATTTTATTTCCAATAATTTTAGAAACCCTTCTTGTAAAGTGGAGATCTTGATTTATTGTAGACAAGATATTGGCACAATGAATGCTTGAGACTATTTATAAGTGGTGGTATTAATAGATAGTTAAAGAAACCATGATATAATTACATATATAATCTTAAATAAACTTTGATTGTTGTATTTTCCGATTAGAACCTCCATTATATGTGGATTCTAATTGAGTTATAAAAAGAATTAATATTGTCCTTATTTTATTTACCAAGAGTGGATCTCCTATCCCAAGTAAATCCTTTTTATTTATGACCAAGTTTTATCACCTTTATTGTTATGACAAAATATTTTCTTTACCTCAAAGAATTTTTCTTCATCAATTCCCTATGGATCGACCTCAGACTCCCAAGAATTTATTACTTGAAACAACCTGCACTTGGGTTTGTAACTTTTAATCTGTATTAATATCTATCAAGGATACTTGAGAGATTTATTCTTAAAAAATAGGTAGATATACTCATCAAGATAGCACGCAGTAATATCTGGGTATTATTCTGGTGGGCTGGGTTGCTCCTAACCGATAACCCAAAATCTCAATCCAAAAAAGTTGCCCCTAGCTTAGCGCTTAGATTAGATAGCTAAGTGTCAAGGTACCCATGTTTAGTAGGAGCACACGGTACGCATTGAACAAAGGGATCCAAGTCAGACTTAATGTCGGATCTCACAATATTTTTGAAAGGGTCGAGGTCGTGATATATCATAATTTTCCTCCTGGGTTGACGTGTAAGGCCAGGGTCCGAGTCGGATCGCTCTGCTTACATTGTCATTCTGCCATCTGAGGTGTGTCATATATTGCCCCTATGTGTTCGGGGGGTCTCGACTATACGTTGAGTGAATTCTTACTGGGGTGTCAATGACGGACTCCAGTCGGTGTGTGTCGGATTGACCCATGGGATAAGATTCTGGATCATGGTCTAGAACAATTGCCCCCAGCTCAGTGTTTGGCCAGTATAGCGAAGTAGAAAGTCTCGATGCCCTTGGGCAACAGAATTCATGCTTTACTTGAAGCCGTAATCTGTGCTTCTCCATTTGGGTTATGAGCTCTAATCTGGAGGTGTTTGCGCTGTAGTCCAAACAGAGTGCATGCGTCAGTTGGTCATAAGTGGTTGGGTTCCATAGAATGAGCTAGAATTGTTGCTGTGTTTACTTCTTTTTCTATGGTTTGTACTAGGTCCAATGCCCATTGTATTACTTTTCACAACTATTTTATGGACTTGGGAATAATTCCAATAGATGGGAAACCATGGTCGGGGGTCCATTACCATTCGCTTTGGTATTTAGGATCCCTCATGACTTTGGTTTAGAAACCTTGTCTGGGGTCCATTACTATTCACTTTGGTATTTAGGATCCCTCGTGACTTTGATTTAATTGAAGCCTTGTTTGGGGTTCGTCACTAACTATTTGAGCGTTTAGGATCCCTCTTGACTTTAACATAAGTGAAACCTTGTCCGGGGTCTGTCATTAACTATTTGGGCGTTTAGGATCCCTCTTAGGACTTAGGCATAAAAGAAACCCTGTCCGAGGTCCATTACCATTCGCTTTGATATTTAGGATCCCTCATGACTATGAATTAATTGAAGCCTTGTTTGGGGTCCATCACTAACTATTTGAGTGTTTAGGATCCCTCTTGACCTTGGCATAAGTGAAACCTTGTCCAGGATCCGTCACCAACTATTTGAGCATTTAGGATCCCTCTTAGGACTTAGACATAAAAGAAACTTTGTCCGAGGTCCGTCACCAACTATTTGGGCAATTAAGATCCCTCTTAAGACTTTGGCATAAAAGAAATCTTGTCCGAGGTTCGTCACTAACTATTTGGGCATTTAGGATCCCTCTTAGGACTTTGGTTTAAGTGGTCCCTTCTGAGGTCTTTTATGTTTACGGTTTAGTGTGTGAATTTTTCCAAGACTTGAGATTTTTCTACTACACAACCTGTTTAATACAAGACAACTCTCGGTGGATACCATAATGGCTTATGCATGGATTTCACTATCAATGCTTCCAATAACCACGTGATGATTTTAGCCAAGTATCTAGGTTTTGCAACTTGCGACCAACCCACTGAAAAGGGTTTGGTGGGTTACCCTCTTAACCTGGAACATAAGGCACTCCTTGATCCCATTAGTGGCTCCCTGTTTGACCGTTTAAGGTGCGGCTCACATGGGCACAGGTTAAGACCCTTGAATGCGCTACTTGCCCCCAGAGGGTGGTCAAATGGATTCCCCTATTTGGTTGTTTTGTATAGTTGATCCTCTTCGAACCTTGACTCCTCGGACCTCGCCAGGGTATGGTAACCTTGTGGGTTATGTCAAACCACA
Source organism: Ormosia semicastrata (assembly GCA_029884595.1). Lineage (NCBI taxonomy): Eukaryota > Viridiplantae > Streptophyta > Magnoliopsida > Fabales > Fabaceae > Ormosia > Ormosia semicastrata. Next base: position 3,525,089 of record JAQQTO010000029.1, read on the forward strand.
GAATTTGTAAACTCAGGGTCGCAGCCGAGATACTGACTTAGATAATGTCGAGCCAAAATAATAAATATCTGAGGAAGTCATCTGTGTTTGTTGTGTGGGATGATCCAGCATTGAAAGAGGACCTATTCAATCTCCAAAAGAAACCAATGATAACAATTATTACGTGCTGGCCCACCAGTACTTTGGGTTGACAACTTTAGTGCACTCTTTCCAATTAGTCTCTGCTTCTCAAACTTTTTCCTGAAAAATCATGACCTTGGACTTAATATGACTTTATGAGCTTTAATAGATCTTCATTGTATAATAAAAACCACATCTGGAGGAAAGTAGCCACAACTAGACCCCTGAGTAGATAAAATACCGAGAATTTGAAACTGCACTTGGTACGGACCCTTTACCAAAGGCTGCCCAGTGAATTAGCAGTATGTTACAGTGCAAAAGTATATGTGAGCACAAAAACAAGCAAAGGTATGGGATTGCACCATGAGCATCATAAACACGGGGTAAACTGATTTACAGGTGCCATTACATGCATTGAGATTTCCTCATCAAGAGAGAGTGCTTTCACCTGCATTTTATCATATAGATGCATGGCATATGTGACTCTAGAAGTAAAACACCCTGAATAATATTTTAGGAAACAACACCACATATCTCTTTCGCCTTCATCCTCTTCACCGTTGTATAAGGAATCCCTAAAAGTTGTGCAGCATGGTGAAAGAAAAAATCACACGCACGCTCCAATACAGCTATATTTGTTGTTATTTGCATTGTAGAATCTTCCATGAAGGTCGAAGGACCACTTAATGCAATAATAATCTGATACCGTCGATGAAAACAATGTCTTTTCTTCAACAACATCCGCTCAAACTTATCAGCGGCCAGGGCCCCAGCTATCTACTCTCGACAGTTCGACAATAGCAGCTCATGGTATTTATCCCTATGTTTGCTCAAAACATCAAGAAAAGCATCAATGGGGTACCCATATCTCCACGGGGCTAAGCCAAACAGACTCACACGGTCCTTAATCAGCAAGAAATGATTCGCAGTTTGCTTCTGTGTTCTCACTTGCCATGACATCAATAACTAAGCCTGAAAATATAGCCGCAGATCTGAACCACCATGGCTAACCTGTACTGCCACACTCACGGGGTTGCCATCATCACCCTCACAATTCTTTGTCAGAGGCAGTGCTCCACTGAATCCTTTGGACTGCATATATAAGTAGTGAACCGATGCGGTGGGTCACGCGCCTATGTGGTTATTGCCGAAACTTGGTCGTATATCTGAGTTATGTGGGTCTAATATGAGCTTTAAGGTTAAATGGCTACAACAGGGTCCCACAACCACAACTCGTCACCGTCAGACCTTACTATGAAAGCCTGCATTTTGAAAGTGGATCGTGGTGGTGGAGATTGTGGTAGCTTCAGTTGTGGCTTCAGTGAGCGCAGACGCGATAACTGGGGCTGCGGTAGCTGCCACAGAGCCTCGGGCTACCACAAAGAAGAGGAGTTTATGGTTGAAATAGCCTCGCGCTGCCGTCAATTTGCCATATGCGCTAGAGAGAAGCGATCAGACCATGCCATTTGTTGAGGGTGTCCGGACACCCTTCTTATTCGTAGACTCTAGGCCTTGCTCAAGGCTTTTCCAGCAATCGGAGAGGGCAAATAGCGGGTAGTTGGACTATGAGGCCCATGGAAATGACTCGCCATGTGATAGGTGGTGACCCTTTACGGATTCTATAAAGTCAACGTAAGCGGTGATGTGAGAGCCTTCGTTCCAACCAAACGCTCAAGTATGAGGATGGTTTTTCCTACGCCTCTAGGCCTGTGAAAAAGGAGAGGTTGAGGGACACAATGGTGTTGGACGTGTCAGTATTTCTCTTTGCTTTTTCCAACTCATAATGATAATGATGGGAATCGAAGTTTATCATTCTCACAGATGGTACCAATGTTCTGAAGTAATTTAGAGGGGTACGTGAAATAGACACGTACTGATGGTTGAAGGTAGACTCCTTTGTGGCACAGCTGTGGCAGCGGTGGAGCTAGGGGGTGGGTACCTGCAAAAGACACTTCGACACTCAAGTTAGACTGTGCTCATTGAAAGCATTCTGTATAATAGAGGAGATGCATACCTTTAAGACCTGGCTTAGCATTTATAGGAGCATCTTAGGATGAGTGCAATATGTATTAAATGTAGTTTTTTAAGATTAGAATCCGTTAGGGATTGTGATCCCTTTTAACTAATTTTCCTATTTATGTGGTGTATAATTAGCTTTCATATCCATCAAGGATACTTGAGAGATTTATTCCTAATAAATAGGTAGATATACTCATCAAGATAGCGCATAGTAATATCTGGGTATTATTCTAGTGGGCCAGGTTGCTCCTGACTGATAACCCAAAATCTTAGTCCAGAACAGTAATTATTTAATATGACTATACTACCCTTCACCTACCCACGTAGAGCCACGGGTCTGTTCTCCTGTTCCGATTACAGAGCTACTGTCGACCACCATGAGCAGCACCACCTAGAGATTGAAAGAAGAAGACGAGGGATTAAAAAATAGCCTCAACCCAGCTTTGCCATACGACCCAGTCACCATCCACTCCACTTTCAACCCAAAAAAAAACCTCAACCCATAATCACCATGAACGAACCACGTCTTCTCTGTCACAGATCCATGACCCACAACCCCCATAACCACCACGCAAGCTATCACCCCATGTCGCTCGCAAGAATGTACCACGTTCTGCGACCCAAACCACCAGAACCGGTGACCCACAACGCTGAATCGTCCTCCACCATTGCGCCCTCATCGCCTCACTAGATCTCCACCATCGCGCCCCCATCGCTTTCCGGATTGTGCCACAATCCTCCATCGCCACGCTCCACTGTGTCCCATACCCCCTATTCCGCACACAACCTTGCACCGCTGACCCAGATCTCATTCGCTGCCACCTTCCACCGTCACAGCTTCCACCCAGATCACAGCCTCAGATCGCTTGCATTACGCCTCCACTGGACCTCCACCATGCCAAGCATGCCTGCCAAGGAAGAGTGATGGCTCTGTGTGAAAATTGGAGGCAGGAGTTGAAAGAGATGAGAGAGAAGAGACAGAGTTTGAAAGAAGGAGACGAGGGATTGAAAGAGATAAACTTGAGAGGTAGGGTGGGAAGATATCCTATCAGATCTAATCAGATGAGTGAGGAAGAGGATAAAGTAATCAAGTTAAAATAAGATAAAAAAATTTGACCTAATTTGATTATATTATCAACTTAAAATACTAAATATCTGATAAGATCTGATAGTATTAACTAATACTATCAGATCATCCTTTTCTTATCCACAAAACTTAACCTGAAGACATTATTACCAATGCATTGGTATATAACTGAAAGGAAACACTTCCGTTCATTTTACATCGCTGTGATTTTATTTTATTTTTTTAAATTTCCATATGTATTGAAATTTAGTAGGGTGGTTGAATTGTTGGTTCTGAATTTTCCATACATGGTTCAATTAAACTAAAATGGTAAGTTGTCTCACTTTTTTCTTCTGGTGAAAAAGGAAAATGGAGTAGTAAATTATCTCTGATTGGCTCTGGTCCACAACTCGTTGTACATGTTTGCGAATTGTTCATAAAATGCCTGTTTCAAGTCCATAATAAATCAATAAGACAACAATTGAAATTCTACTTGATGTTTTCATCATATTATATATAAGGTAAAAGCTATACTTTTATTAACTCCTCAAATCCTTTTATTTTTCACGGCATCATTACACATCGCTCTGAATTGTCAAATGTGGGGCCAAAAGTCGTTGTCTAGGGCTACTCGCACTTGAGTAGTTTTGAGCATGTCTAAGGAAAATTTATGTAAATGGATATTTTTAAATCCTCATAAAAATTGGTGGGGCATGAATATGTAAAAACAATTATTGATTTTTTTTTAAAAAAAAATGGAGGACTGATATCTTTTTCTTGAAACTTGAATAGGAAGTCATGATTTTGAAGTAAGTAAAATAAAAATTTTATGCCCTGTTAAAATAAAAGATTTGCAGAAATGTCCATCAAAGGAAGGAGCCCGCGAGCGAAGGATCGCATCGCAGACCCTCTGTACCTGCCGACCGTCGAACACCAATATCGCTGGTGACCAGCGACCAACGTCATGGAATTTCTCAATTTTCTTTCATGCCCTTCTTTTTTTTTTATCCTTTTTTATTGCCATTTTGATCGCCAGAGAAGAAGAAAGTGGAAGACAGTTCTTCCACTCTAGCTCCGAACAATTCGACTGCCGAATCAGTCAGAATTGAAATTGAGCAACCTGTGAAAGTGGAGAAACTTTCACCTGAATTCGACAATATATCAAGTTGTCGCGATGATAATCCTACTGGTCATGAAATTGGGTCATCCAAGGATGTAAATCAGAACAAGGACAATGAGGAAAACAATTTGAATTCAAGTGCTGGATGTGGCGTTACAGCTGATGGAAGATCAGAATTCTTCACAGGGGAATCGCCATCGTGCACCAAGTCCAAGTTGGATGTTGATAAATAGGAATCTGCTTCTAAGAGAGCGTAAGCATTAAAAAAAAAAACCTTGTTTTTACTTTCACTTTGATATACTTAATGGGATGCTTTATTATTGACCCCATTTGCTTATTGCTTAGGATGTCTGATGTTACTGGGCCAACTGTAAATTGTAATTTTGCTAAGATTCTTACTATAGAAAATTATCATTAAAATATAAAAATTTTAGAATTTATGATTCTTACAAATAAAGATATATAAAGACTAATACTTTAATCCATGAATAAGTTTTGATAATAGTAAACTGTGTTCTAAGAGTGTAAGAGAGATCTTAAACTCACCTTATATTTCTTTACTTTTTTTTACTTTCTTCTTCTACTTTAGTAATGATGAGGAAAGAAGAAAAATCTTAAGACAAGAACAAGATCTTGAATTTTACGTAAAAAAATGTTTCTTAATACAGCTAACTCTTATCAAATTGACAATTATTATAATTACAAAACTACATATTTCTTTTCACCCAATAAAAATTTATCCTATTAACTTAATTTAATTACTTATTAAATTAATAAGATAAGTCACATGCCCTTCATATGAGACATTTAATCCAACATTCTCCCATTTGACTCATGTGACATTACATTCTTTATAGTTTGATAAGTCCGTGAAAACATAATATAAATTCATAATATAGTTAAAATTTTCTTTACACTGGATACATCATTCATCATGACTAAGAATGAAAACTAACATGAGTCATAGCGGTCATATATCATTTAATTGATATACTCCCTTCCATGTACTACAAAGTTAGTCTTCTCCTTGACATAACTTATAAATAAGAAGCATATAATTGGTCCAATAATAATGTCTTTATTGAAGACAAAACCTGTTTCTTCATTTCAATTCAATCATGTGTACAAACTCAGAAAATAAGAAACAGAAACATATTCATTCATAAGCTCAAAGTGGCAAATTACATAAAACATAAACATTAGCATAATATACAATAAGGCCTACTTGACAACAATATCCATACTTTCAACATGTCCACTAAATGTTTTGGATGGTGACCCTTTTGTCAAAGGGTTAGCAATCATAAGGTCAGTGCTAATGTGCTCTATTTACACTTTATATTTCTGTTCTTCTTTAACGACTAAGTATTTCAATTCCATATGTTTAGCATCTTAGTAATACTTTTCCTTCTTAGAAAAGAAGACAACTGTGGAATTATCACAATAAATTTTTAGCGACATGACAATACTGTCGACTATTCCAAGTCCTGAAATAAAGTTCCACAACCACTTAGCTTAAACCATAGCCCCAAAGAATGCCACAAATTTAGCTTCCATAGTGGATGTAGCAATGACTAATTGTTTTGCACTCTTCCATGATATCGCTCCTCCGACTAAAAGATACAGATAGCTAAATATAGACTTTCTTGTATCTACACAACTGGCAAAATCTAAATCTGAATAACCAACCACGTCAAGATTATTGGATCTCCTATAAGTAAGCATGTGATCCTTATTCCTTACAAGTATCTTAAGACTTTTTTTGCAGCTTTCCAATGATCCAATCTTAGATTAATCTGGTATCTACCTAGTATACCAACTGTAAAGCTGATATCGGGCCATGTACACATTTGAGCATACATCAAACTCCCAACAACAGATGCATAAGGAATTGCTTCCATCTGTTTCCATTTCAAATCATTCTTTGGACATTGCATGAGACTGAACTTGTCTCCCTTCTGAATTGGAGCAGGTAATGATGATCATTTTTATATTCTGAATTTCTCTAAAACTTTATTGATATATGCTTTTTGAGACAAGCCTAATAATCCTTGTAATCTGTCACAGAATAGTTCTATTCCGATCACATAGCTTGCCTCTCTCATATCTTTTATTTCAAATTCATTAGAGAGAAACTTCTTAGTCTTATTTAATAGACCAAGATCATTAGTTTCAAGTAAGATATTATCAACATACAAAACAAGAAAGATAAACTTACTCTCACTAACCTTTAGATATATACACCGATCAATAGTATTTTCCTTAAATCTAAAGGATACAATAGTATCATTGAACTTGAGATACCATTGCCGGGAAGCTTGCTTAAGTCCGTATATTGATTTCTTAAGTTTATACATCATGTGTTCTTTCCCCTCAACTAAAAACCCCATTGGTTGATCCATATAAACATCTTCTAAATTCCCATTTAGAGAGGCGATTTTCACATTCATTTGATGCAGCTCTAGATCATAATGAGCTACTAATGCCATGATAATTCTAAAAGAATCTTTCTTGGAAACTAGTGAGAATGTTTTCTTATAGTCAATGCCATTTTTTTAGTAAAACCTTTGACAACAAGACGGGCCTTGTAGCGTTCAAGGTTTTCACGAGAGTCATGCTTAGTCTTAGACCCACTTACACCCAACTCTCTTGCACCCTTCGGGTAATTCCATAAGGTCCCATACACCATTATGTTCCATTGACTTAAGCTCATCTTTCATGACATCTAATCATTTATCAGCATTATCACTATTAATGGCTTGTGAAAACGAAACTAGATCATTGTCATTAATTCCTAAGTCATTTTTTGACTCTTGTATATACACCACATAGTCATTCGGAATAGCAGATTTTCTTTCTCTTTGGAATCGTCTTAATATTATTTCTTATGGTTGTTCTACTATAGGTTCACTGTCAACCTCGAGTTCATTAATTTGTTGTTCTTCTTGACTGTTATGCGTGTTAGTCATGGCAACCATTACCCAAGAAGGGGGTGAATTGGGTATAAAAAACTTTTTATAAATGCTCTTAAAATAAATACAAATATTTAAGCTATTAAATAAAAGAGAAAGAATTATGAGATGAAGAATAAAAGCTTTAAAAATAACAAATAAATAAATGTGCAGTGATATAAAATTGCATAAAATAAAGAGATTGAGAAGAGAAAAGCAGGCACGATATTTATCCTGGTTCGACCACTAACCCACTTATGGTCTACGTCCAGTCCTCGAAAATAATCTGAGATTTTTCACTATGTATACAAGTTTTAATAGGTGCTTGCAACTGTTACATAAAATAGCACTTTTCACACACAGGGAAACTCTACCCTTGTACTAAAGTCTCAACCCGCAAGGATACCTCATCCTTATACAAACCTTGAAGGGATACCTCACCCTTATACAAATCTTGAAGGATACCTCACCCTCAATACAGAATATCAGAAAATAGATGAAGAGAAACTCTCACTCAGAGTAAGTAATACAAATTGAAGTGCTAAGAGGCTCTTAAAGAATATCTCAAAGTTTTAGCAAAAAGAGCACAGAAAATAAGCGTAAATTATAAATCACATTTTTCAAAGCAAGCGCAAAATAAACAGATAGCTGGGCTCTTGCAGATGAGACCCACGATCTCTATTTATAGAGCCAGATAGAAAATAGCCGTGGTAGAAATTAATCTTGTAATTATTATGAAAAAAGTATCCGTTACATACCATAACCGGATCTGTATTTACCGTGTTTATTCGAATAAGCCTTTGGCTATTCGAATAACACGTTCTTTTAAAAACATTTTTGAAACTGGTTATTCGAATAACCTTCATGTTATTCAAATAACTCTGCCACTAAGAAATCATTTAGAAAACTGGTTATTCGAATAACTCTAAGTTTATTCGAATAACATTCAGTTAAGGCGATTTATGGGAAAAGGTTCTATTCGAATAACTGATGAGTTATTCGAATAGCTGATATAAAACAAGCTATTTTGGAAAACACTTATTCGAATAACAGGAGTGTTATTCGAATAACACTTTAAAACACAGAGTTACGCAGCAGCCAAAAACAAAGCTTTATTCGAATAATCAATGAGTTATTCGAATAACTCAATTATAAAATAGTTATAAAAGCTTAAAAACCATCCCAGAAAGTTTATAAAAAACACCAAAACATTTTTAAAGTTATTTTCAAGATCAAAACAGTTTTGGTATAAGTTTAAGAAAACATTTTTATTTTATCTTAATGCACTAGGAGATATCCAAAGAGATCCTCGAACAAAGAGACTCTAAGTCCTAAAGCTATCCTTAAAAAGATCTTGGACTTGGTTTTCCCATCATGTGTGTTATCATCAAGACAAATCTTCAAAGACATATATTTAATCACATTCTCCTTGTGTTGAGCTTAATAGATATCTATTGCTTTCTTGTTGCAAGCTCACCCTTAGTATTTGGACTATCCTCTAAAGTATTGCTCACTTAAACAAGCATAGTTAGTCCAAAAACATAATTCAATGTCTTCATATGCATGATTCATAAATATATAGCTTTAGTTAGTTTAACATGCATATAAAACTTTCATAGACATATCCAAATGAGTCATTTAATAATTATTAATAGATATGCTCTATGTAGGATGCAACAGAACACATTGCACAAAGGTCAAATCTAATATTAATTCATTTATAACTCATATAAAGCATTATTGGATATACTATATTATTAAGTAAAATATAACTAGATAAGGTACATATCATGCATGATACAATATATCACATTAAGCACATTTATCAAGCATAAGCATCATTCTATTTGTCTTGTATTTGTCATCATCAAAACTTAACATATAAAACCATTTGGGGCAAACTTATTTCCACAATGTGGTTCAGCAACATGCAGAACAATAATTTCATAAGTAGGAGCACAAGTTAAAGGAACTTTTATTCTAACTTCCTTATCTCCACATTTTGTGAAGCTTCACTCTCATTAGTCTCACCATTCTCAATGAGCTGGACATTTCCAGTTTCAACAATTCTTATACTATATGTAGGACAATAAAATCTATAACCTTTAGACATTTTTGGATAACCAATGAAATATACACTAATTGTTCTTACATTCAGTTTCTTTTCATGTCGATTATAGATTCTTATTTCTGCCTAGCATCCCCAAACATATAGGTGCCTTAAACTAGGTCTCTTACCTGTCCACAACTCAAGGAAATTCTCATCCATTTTCATTCCCAAAGACTTGAGTCTTACTGCAATGTTTTTCATTTTAATGAATGTTCATGCATAGTACGAGAACCATCAAACTTCATGGTGGTTAAAGTACCTATTAATATCCTAATAAGAGACTTGTCATCAGTTTGAGAATGCTCTTCCACAAAACTCACGAATTCTTTAGCACTTTCAGCTTTGGGAAGAGTCGACTTGATATTGTTTGCTATGCTCATTTGCATAACCATCGGACTCAGTTTGTTTGACCTTCCCCAAGCCTTATAATAGGCTTTCTCTTTATTGCTACTAGCAATAGTAATAGCAATATACTTCTCAACTTGGAGTGCTAAATCAAGATCTATTACACCAAGGTGAAATTGGACTTGTTTACTCAAATCAAAGAAGTTCAGCTCATTAAAGATTGAAATAGATGAAGCAAGCAAATTTAAAGAAATGGGAATAGATAATGTAATAATCACATGCCTAACATTAATACTTTAAGTCATAAATTAACATACTAAAACTAAAAGTGTACATACACTGCCAATAATCATGCCCATTTATTATAAGGGCAGCTAATCAACCTTTAGGTGATCCATAAATGCCTTATAACAATAAACTTCAATTTACCCATATACAAATAATCATCATGTCATTCACAACATCTATTCTTTGGGTAATTGAAAAAATAACTTTAATACAATTTGGAATTAAATCAACTTAAAGATTTGACAACTTTAATAATTAATGAATCTCACATAATATCATCATAAATTTAAAGCATTATGTATAAAAATCAAATACTATGCATAAAATCATTAAGGGTGTATTTGGATGGAGTATTTAAAAGAAGGAATATATTTTTATAAGGGATTTAAAATGATTTGTTATAGAATAACTTGTTTGGATATCTTACCAAATCATTTAAAAAATTCTAAGTATTTTAAGAGGGTATTTTAATAGTTTAAAAAGAAAGAATTTTGATTCCTCTCTCTTTAGATAGAATTTCTAAAATCCTCCGCGTTATCTCGTTCGTGCTTCTCCTTCACCCCGTTCTCTCCCTTCTCTCTCATCTCGGTCGCATGCTGTTTCCATCCGTGCCGCACGCTGTTTCCATCTGTGCCGCATGCCACCATCGTCGTGCCCAGATCCACCATGCGCTGTCCATCTCGAACCCAACCCACCACCACGGCACCTCCATCCACAGTCGTCCTCAAGAACCAGAGCCGCCCCTTTGGTGTTGTACGAACACTAGGTACACAAATCACCCTTTCATCACCTTTGAATCTATTGATTTTGTTGACTATTCAAGTCTAATCCTAAGCTACATTGCTATGTGACTATTGTTTCACGTTTATTAAAGCACTCAAAGGAAGGGTTTTAGAGAGTTTGATTTTTTTTTCTCGTGCTTTTATTTTTTTGTAGGAATTGCTACCACATTCATCTGGATCCACTGCCATTTTTAAAAAGTTAGTTCATAGCTTTCATTTCCCTATGTTGCTGGGCATAGAAAATGTTTCTTGTCGTGTTATAAGGGTGTGAAATCATGGATGTTAAGGGGGGTTTATTTAAAAAAAATTACATACAATACAATGATATTTTTTTATTCAAGTTAATGATCAGTTGAGATGGTTTATATATATATATATATTGAGTTGAGATTTGAATTTACTCAATGACTAAATCAGAAGTAAGCAAAGTTTCAATACAACTAGGAGCTTCCTCTAACCAAATACTAGTTTCAACATTTTTGGCTAAGGAAGCAAGAAAATTAGCAAGAAAATTTTAAGTAATAGGAACATAGTAAGCTTTAAAACGTGTAAATTGAGTGTTTCATTCTTTGCATGCATAAATTGCATGCTTGGCAATTTTGTAGGAAAGAGAACCAAAGAAGGTGGAATTCTCTATTAGTATTTGGACAAATAATATCAAGAAGTAATCTGATCAAACTTATGCCCTGTTGGGATTTCCATTTTTTTTTCGTTTGGTTATATATGGCAAGGGTTTTGGTGCTTTTAATGTTGTTGGGAACAATTAGTTTCTGACAAAATTGTTGCATTAATAACTGGTTAACAATAAGCTTTAATAGGATTGGCACATAATTATTGTGTTGTAACTGAAACGTGAATGAACTAATGTTGTTGTATTGTTAAATGGTCACAAGGGATTTAGGGAAGGCTTTTACTGGAGTAACTTCTAGGAAATCCTAATTGATGATGTCTCCTAATGTTTAACTATGCTTGCTGATTTCACAATACTCACCAATGACTCCTTTTCATTGACTACGCTTTGTTTTGATATTTAATATTTTTGTTGGTTCAATATAAGTACAATTTCTAAGAATTTTCTTTTTATTGTTAGCATTGGTGTGGATTTCACATACTTGTTTGGTTGAAATTTTTATTTTTTCTTTTGGATTAGTTGGTATAATAAAATGGGTTTCTAATGTATTTCTTCTTGGCGGATGAGATGACAAATGGGGAGTATTCTGTTTGTGAAGGGGTGGGGCTTTTCTCCATTGCAGCTGGCAGAGCTGGTTGGCTTAAGTTTTTGCTAGCCAATAAGTTTAAACAGCTACTAAAGTAAAACTCAGACATGGCACAGTACCTTGAGAATTTAAAACGTGTAAACCAAGCAGCTACTGAAAAAATGTCCTTGAGAATTTAGACCATTGGGAGAGAAATCCTGGATGTCCTCCATTATGTAGTTGTATACATTCTTTGCATCACCCTCCAAAATAATGTTCCTAAATCCAAGCTCCTAAGCAAAAATCAAGCCTTCCTTTGCAGCCAAAAGTTCTGCTCTGTGCATCCACATTTCCATGCATTTTTTGGGATTTTACAGCCATAAAATTGCCATAACAATCACAAATTATTTTTACTACTGTTCAATCTCTTTTTCCCCTCACTGAGTTGCCACCCCCAGATATTTCATCCTAGCTCTCCTTTTTCCTTAGCTATGCTTTTTTTTATAAGTCAATGTATGTGTGTGTGAATTGGAGTGGTGAAATACGATGTTGAAGTAATGTACATGAATGTGGGGAACACATGGCCTTGTTCCTTGCTTTGTAATGTGTAGAGTCTTATATTTGTATGAGTTAATGGTCTAGTCTGGTTGAGAGAAATACTAAAAGAGAGATAGAGATTGTTATGAAAACTGAAATAATGCATGATGTTACTTTTTTCAGTTTATTTGTATAGTTGAAAACTTATTTGTATTGCTTCTAATAGTACTTGATGTTACCTTTTGAGATGGTGATGCTTATCTTGATCTTTATATAACCATTCTAAGCCCAACTCTTTGTTTTTGTTTATGTATCTATTTTTGCTTTAAACTTTCTAAATGAAACTAAATTTTAGGTCTATGAAAATTAAAACTCACCTTTTTGCTTCTACCATTATTTCCTATGAGATTTTCCAAAGAGTTAGTTCATGTGGTCATTTCCTGTGTTTGGTGTCTTTGATACTATTGTAATTGCTCAATACTTGTGAATTGACACTGTTTGAAATGATGATCATCGATTGATTTATCACTCTTTTATATCAATACTTGTGAATTGACACTGTTTATATTTGGGAAACAAAGTCATTAGGTTGCTTTCCCTTTAAAACCTCAAAAGCCGAAACACCAAAGTTGAACACATCACATTTCTTAGTCACTGCCATTGTGAACCTTTTAAACGCAATTTCATCACGTAAAATTAGCTTGCCTGCAACATGCACAATGCTGAATTACTAAGGAAGACTTAAATATAATGTTCATCATGTAAATATTTTAGATTTTCTTTATGTGCTTCCTGCATAAAATCTTCATTCTCCATTGTTATTAATGTTGTGTTATATGTTGTGAATTGTGAAGAAATGGATACTAGTGCAGTCGGTACCTCAGTTATTTCAAGAAAACGTAAAAAAAATGAAGAAGAGAAGGCAAAGTTTGAGGAGAAAATAAAGATCATTATTGTTAGTGTCATTGCTATGCTCATGGGTGTAATAGCTTGGTATTATGAGAAATATTTTGTTAAGGAACCAGCCCATAATTGGGAATTGGATAGGTGCAGTTTCCTTAATCGTCTGTATAAGGGAACAGAAAAAGATTGCATAGAACAACTACAAGCCAGTAAACAGACATTTTTTAAACTTTGTAGAATTTTACAAGAGAAAGGGGGATTAGTAAGAACAAAAAATGTCCCTAAAACTGAAGTTGTGGTAATGTTTTTACATATCCTTGCTCACAACCTAAAGTACAGAGTAGTGCAATTTAGTTATTACAGATCCAAAGAAACTATAAGTAGGTAATTCAATAATGTCTTACGAGCTATAATGAAAGTCAACAATGAATATTTGAAGTTTCATGACTATAATCTAGAGGGCTCAGAGGCAAACAAATGGAGATGGTTTGAGGTAACTTTGTCAATTGTTAGACTAAATTTCCTATTGATCAGACATCTTCAGTGATTACAACTTATTTATGATTTTTAAATGTTTTTAGAATTGTGTTGGAGCACTTGATGGGACACATATTCCAGTAACAATTGCTACTGAAGATAGGCCTAAATATCACAATAGAAAGGGTGATATCTCCACAAATGTGTTAGGAGCTCATGGTCTAGATTTAAGGTTTATTTATGTGTTACCCGGGTGGGAAGGGTCGGCAGGAGATTCTCGAGTATTGCGAGATGCTTTACGTCGTCAAAACTGCCTCCAAATTCCAAATGCTAATATCTTGAAAATAATGATACTTTATTCAATATATCAAATACAACTCTGATTTTCTTAAACCATTATAGGTAAATACTTTCTTGTGGATAATGGTCTGGGATTTTTAGCACCATATCGAGGGACTAGATATCATCTTAATGAGTGAACTGGAAACATCCCTCAAAATTACAAGGAGTTATTTAATCATTGTCATGCAAGTGTAAGGAATGCGATTAAAAGATCATTCGTGATATTGAAAAAAAGATAGAGTATATTAAGAACTCCTTCATTTTTTGATATAAAAACACAAATAAGAATTCTTAATACTTGTTTCATACTACATAATTTTATAAGAGATGAGCAACAAAGTCATCCAATTTTAGAAGTCCAAGACTTGGAGCTTTTATCTGTTATTGATGAAGAATTGACCAATCAACAAAGGGAAAGAGTTACAAGTAATACCACAGATGAGGTCACAGTTGTTCAAGTCACTGAGGAATGGACAAGATTTCGTGACACTTTAGCAATGAATATGTTTGTTCATTATCAAGTTAGGAGAAACTTTGCTTAGGAAGAGTTTTATTGTAGTAGCTTTTGCCTTTTTGTATATTTTATATGTAATTGACTTTATATCCGTGTTTTATGGTACATTATTTGTAATTAAGATTGAGATTTCATAAACTCTATATCTGTGTTTTATGGTACATTGTTTGACTTTATATTCACATTGTAATCTAAATCTTCTTCTTGTTGGTACCTGCCTGGTTGTTTTGGGATGGTAAGGTAGCCACTGTGTACAAAATTTGAACTTGCAAGACGGGTATCATAAATATGCTAGATTCATCTAGAATTTTTGTTTGGATATATCTTGTGTCAACTCTGCCTCCTATATTTTCTGGCCTTCTCTTTTGCGAGGAGCAAAATGATGGCACATAAATCAACTCTTGCCAAGCATCTCTTTCACTATAACTCTTCTTCTTTATTATTGGCTTGCTTCTAATTACTACTACTTACACCTTATCTTGTCGTTGCATTTTCTATCATGTTGTTTTCCAATTCCAGTGTGAGCATAATTGAAATGTTTGACTAAAACTAATTGATATCACTTCCATGGGCACTGCTTAACCATTTGTGAGCAAACACCTTCCTTATCATTCTATATTAATTTACATAAAGTGCTTAAGGTAAAATTATATTGCCCTGTAGCTTTGGCTTATGAAATGTTATTCGTCCAACTGATGCATAATTGACCATTCATGATATTTTTCTTAATTCATGATTTTGATGAACTATTTTTGTGTTTTATATGTTCCGCTTTAACATCTTTCTTTCATTTTTGTCTTGTTATTGTGAATAATTGAATATCTATTTTGATATTGGACCTGGATGTCATCTTCTTTATGTTATGAACACGAATATTATGTTATGTTCCTAGAACTGAGCCTCATAATTATGTTATAGTTGTGGTCAGGTTGTGCATTTTCTAGTTTTGTAACTATTATGGAGTCATCCAAAGGAAGAGGCAAGACAAAGGGAAAAAGAAAGTTGACAGAAAGCAACATTGAGGACAAGAAAGAGGATACGGGCAGTTACTTCATATGGAATTTGGAGATGGAACGCGTACTGGCTGATGTACTTAGAGATCAGAGGAATTTGGGCAACAAGAGCGATGGAGCTTGGAAAACAATGGCATACAACATTGCAGCTCAAGAATTATCTACTCATTTCAAAGTCCAGCTTGTTGGAGAGAATGTCAAGAACCATATTAAGCTTTGGAGAACATAGTATGGAATTGTTAGTGACATTCTTAGCCAAAGTGGATTCGATTGGGATGGCACGAAATATATGATTTCGGTTGAAAATGAAAATGCATGGAATGAGTATATCAAGGTAAAGGTTTTTTTTAATGTTATTATTATTAAATTCAAATCATTATTTTGTAGTATTATTAACATATTTCCTTTTGCTTTCAAATCACATGAAGAGGCTAAACAATTCCGGTTTAAGGTGATTCCAAATTGGGTTGTAGACCTATGTGCCAAAGATAGGGCCACTGGAATTGGAGTGAAGACTGCACTTGATGCGGATGATGTCATGAGCAAAGAAGCAAATGAAAAGGATGAGGTTGATAGTGTTAATATTGACTTGGAGGAACCAAGCTCTGCAGCAAAGAAAAGAGGACAATCTTCATCGTCTAATTCCATGCAATCCTGAAGAAAAAGTGGAGAAAAAGATGGGATAGTTGCTTCAATGAGAGAAGTGGCTCAATCGTTGAAAGAATTCGTGCAAGCAACTACAAAAAAGACGGAGGAAAAAGATGTTAAAGAAGTGATGAACGAGCTAGAGAAAATACCTGATCTTGATAACCCACATTAGTTGAAAGCTATTAATTGGTTGACAGAAAATCCAAGTCAACTAGTGGTTGTGAAAACTCTTCCATTAGAGAAGAAGAAGGATTACATCTTGGCTTTTTGTCTTGATGCCAAGTTGAAAACATGCTGAGAGTTGATATTACTTTATTAATTATATATGCACATGATGTTGGATTCATATATTTGAGATGCTTACAAGCCTGTACATAATGTTGGGTTCATATGACCATTGAAAGTTGACTTGTTTTTAATGTAGCCTAAATCGTGTTATTTTATTTTTATTGATGAGGTATAAGTTTGCACTCTTAATGGTATAAGTTGTACTGATTATCTATGAAAAAATGGTATATTAATCTTTTCATTTTATGCAAATTTTTTAATTTTTTTAAAAATAAAAATGGTATAGGCTGAGGACAGGCACACCAGTGAATGTTTGCGTTCGTATATTTATACAAGATGTGAATGAGAAAAGCAAGAGCAAAGTTGGCATTACTTTTGCTGTAATGGTTACTGGTGGTTGGGGGAAGAGGCGAGAACAAACATGAAAATAGGATAATACTTAACAAACAAAATTTTATGTTTGACAATTAATTAAGCAAAAGTTCTTATCAGAGTTGATGAACCGTCAACATGTTTTATTTTTACGGTTCAATTCCTTAGTTTTTCATATTCTTTTTTTATTTATTTTTAATGAATTTTGTTTGTTAGTCTTGTTATATTTTTAGTATTGTTTAATTGTGTTTTTATTAATTATTTTGTGTGTTTTTGTCAAGTAATTGTATGGGAAAAAGATTGAATGTGCAAAGGAGCAAGAAAAAGAAGAATTTAGCAACAGAGACCAGCGCTTGAGCACTGGTGTTGGGGCGCCTAAGCGCCCAGAGCGTATGCAGTAATAGTGATTTAGTGATTCAGCGCTTGAGCGCTGGAAAGGAGCGCCTGAGCGCGCAACGTGTAGCAGTGCGCATTCTGGTTTAAGTGGCTGAGTGCTTGAGCGCTCAGAACTAGGCGCCTAGGTGCTGGGAACATAATAACAGACGTGAATTTCAATATAATGAGAAAGTTACACAGATAACACATTGAGCACATTACACAGAAAATTCCTAATCTTGAGAGAGTTGTTTTGTGACAGCAGACCTTGGAGGAAGGCTTGAAGGAGGAATCGATTCTTGAAGGCTTAGAGATCATAATCTCCATAAAAGGGGTTTTGATTTTTCTTTCTTTTTAGTTTCTCCTTTTCTTTGGGTTTTCTTTCTATAGATTTGTATTCTGATATGAGTTTGTTTTTATTAAACATGAGTAGCTAAACCCATAGCTAAGGCTATGGGGGATCTTGTTTTCCTTATTATTTGGATTTAATTTCTAATTTGATTATGGTAATTTCCTTTTGGGTTTATCATATTGCTTGCATTCATGTCAGAATTTGATCACTTTTGGCATGTGTTAATTCATTGTTTGACCGGTGACCATCCGCATTCAATGAGTGAATCTATATGGTAAGCCTAGGATTAGATTGGTGAATGACCAAATATCAAAATTTCCTACTAATGGAATTGATGGTATGTTAGTTCACCTCTTGAATTGAAACTTAATGCATTCTTGATTAATTCAACTGCATGACGAAATAGGTGAATTAAATTAGGAATAGAATATTGTTTCATTCATGACCATTGAGATTCAATAGCAAATAAGAGAATATTGGTGAAAGAATTACCTTGATCATAATTGAAAGAAAATCTGAATAATTGGATTTAAGTGAACCTTGCACCCTAGTCTCTCTTTCATTGATTATCTTTTCTTTGTTTAATTGTTCATTATTTTTTTATTTATTTGTTTATTTTGATTTTAACTTGAATTTCTTCATATACTTTCGATTGTCTGAATAACAAAGAGTTTAGCGAATCTAGTAATTGCCAATTATTCTTCGTGGGATCGATAACTGGGACTCAAGTCTTGTATTACTGTGCATTTGCTCTTAATGTATTTTACGCGCACCAAGTTTTTGGCGCCATTGCCGGGAAATAAGTTTGGTAATATTAGAAGCGAAAAACTCTAGTTAATTTAGATGCCCTTTTCTTTTATTCCTTATTTTATTTTTTTTTTATTTCTTATTTTATTTTATTTTCATTTTTTTGTTTATATCTTATTTTAATTTTAATTTTTTTATTTTTATTTTTATTTGATTTTTCACTTCCTATTTCTTGTTTATGCTTACTCGATCTCAGTTTCCTGATTTGGCATTTGATCCAGAAATTAAGAAAACAACTTGCAGGTTAAAGAAGCAGACTTTTATTGCAGCTATGGCAGAAGACATAAACAAGATAGAAAGACAACCAGTTATTGAGCCAAACCGTGAAGAAAAAGTTATCCCAGCAGAGCGAACCATGTTTGAGTACTCTATGCCCACTGTTGAAGGGTATGGAGGAAGTATAATAAGACCAGCTGTGGCGGCTAATAATTTTGAGATCAAACCAGCACTGATCTCTATGATTCAGAATTCAATTCAGTTCAGTTTGGTGGATTGCCTTTGGATGATCCTAATCAGCATTTGGCCAAGTTCTTGCAGTTGTGTGATACTATCAAGTACAATGGTGTGACAGATGATGCGATCCGATTGCGACTCTTTCCTTTCTCTCTTAGGGATAGAGCGAGTCAATGGTTAACATCACTTCTGAGGGGTTCCATCACTACATGAGATCAACTGACACAACAGTTTCTGGCTAAGTATTTTCCTCCTTCTAAATCTGCTAAGTTAAGAAATGATATATATTCTTTTGTGCAGTTTGAAATGGACACTCTTTATGAAGCTTGGGAGCGCTTTCAAGAGTTGTTGAGAAAATGTCCACAACATGGATTCCCCGTATGACAGCAGGTTCAGACTTTTTATAATGGTTTGTCGCCTGTAAATTGTTCACTCATTAATGCTGCTGCAGGAGGTACTATATGAAAAAAAAGGCCTACTGAGAGCCAAGCATTAATTGAAGAAATGACGTTAAACAGTTATCAGTGGCAGAATGAGCGTCAGGCTCCTAAGAAACAAGCAGGTGTACATGCTGTTGATTCTTCTACAGTAATTTTGAGTCAATTGGAAGCTTTGACGAAGAAGGTAGAGACTTTGATGGTGACAAATAGTACAGCCCCACCTATCATTTGTGAGGCATGTAGAGGACAGGGTCATACAAGTGTAAATTGTCAAGTTGGTAGTCCTTTTGCCCCCGAGCTTGAAGGAGTTAATTTTGTTGGTAATTCCAACTGGCAGTAGTACAATCCATATTCAAATACGTACAATCCTAGTTAGAGGGACCACCCGAATTTCAAATGGGGAAATTAACAAGACTATCAGCAGAATTAGCAGAGAGTTCCACCACCACCTCCAGGTTTCCAAGCACCTGCAGAGAAGCCGAGTTTTGAAGATCTGGTCATGAAGTACATGCAGAATTCTGTTGCCAGAATGAAGAACATGGAGACTCAAATCAGTCAACTGACTACATTGATGACAGCGAGGGCACCGGGGACATTGCCTAGCACTACTGAGACTAATCCAAGGGAACAGGCCCGTGCAATTTTCCTTAGAAGTGGTAAGGAACTTGAGGAGTCCTCTCAAAAGAAGGAAATACCTGAGCTTGGATATACTCTTATTAAGTCTGTGCATGATGAAGAGAAGGCAACTGAAGATGTCCTTACTGAAGACGTCAATCAAGAAAGAGAGGTTGAAAAGAAAGCACCAAAGTGGCAGAGAGCGAAGAAGGATCGTGAGCAGAGCGCAGTTTATGAACCATCCCCATATGCCAAGATCCCATTCCCTTAGAGGCTCAAGAACAATAAGCTAGATCAGCAATTTGCCAAATTCTTGGAGATATTCAAGAAATTACAAATCAATATTCCGTTCGTTGAAATCATCTCTCAAATGCCCAAGTATGCAAAGTTTCTAAAAGAAATACTTACAAAGAAATGCAAGCTTGAGGAATTTGAGACGGTATGTCTTACTGAGGAGTGGTCTGCCATTCTTTTAAAGAAGTTACCCCCCAAATTGAAAGATCCAGGGAATTTTACTATTCTTTGCACTATTGGTAACTCTTATTTTGATAAGGCATTATGTGATTTGGGTGCTAGTATTAATTTGATGCCTTTCTCTGTATTTAAGAAATTGAGAATGTAGGAACCAAAACCCACCAACATTTCACTACAGTTGGCTGATAGATCCTTTGCTTACTCGCGTGGTGTGGTGGAGGATGTTTTAGTAAAGGTGGATAAATTCATATTCTCAGTTGATTTTGTGGTGCTAGATATGAAAGAGGATGCTAATATTCCTCTCATTCTTGGAAGACCATTTTTTGCCACTTCTGGAGCTGTGATTGATGTACTTCGGGGTGAGCTCATCTTGAGAGTGGATGGAGATCATGTGATCATTAATGTCTTTAGAGAGGCTAAATCTTCCCCAATGTCAAATCTTCATGCTCCTATCAATTTTGTTCAAGCTAAGAAGTAGGAAACCTTTGCTATTAAAGACCCCCACCATCATACAGTGTTTGATGTTGATCTGTTGGAATGTCAAGCTGCTGAAATAGATAAAGGTCCTCCTAAGATCCACGCTTCTTCATAGATTGGTCCTTCATCTATTGATCAAGTGTGACCACCATGGCCTAGTGGAGTCAAGGCGCAATTGGGACAGTCAAGCTCTTGTCAAGTTCACAATTCTATTAGAAGCAGTCCCAAAGCCATTGTTGAAGGGAGGAAGAACTATTTTGAAAAGAAAAAGGCGTCCTCCTATTTCTCTTGCTTTAAGCCACATTGATTCATCGAAAAAAGGCAACGTCGAGTTAATGACGTTAAACAAGCACTTCACACGAGGCAACCTGTGTTTCTTCTTTCTTTATTTTATTTTAGTTGTTTTGTTATTTTTATTTTTCTTTTAAATTCTAATCATGTGTTTTGGGATTTTAATTTTTCAGATTATGTTGCTGCGCTGACTTTTGTGCGTCTCCTTTGCTTGACACTATGTCATTGTCCATCAGGTTGTGTTGTTCTTTTCTTTACTCCCTTTATTTCTTTTTCTTTCACATTGAGGATAATGTTTATCTTTAGTGTGGGCGATACTTTTATAATTTTTGTCAAATTTTTTTTTGTTGAAGCACTTAAGTAATGTTGGTAATTAAGCTGGAATTGTGTGTTGATTTCTTGATTTATTTTGAGCTAATGGAGATATATTTTAAAGGGAATTCCATTGATTATGAGCTGATAATATGTGAAGCAATATTTTTCATTGAAGTAAAGTGAAATTTAGCATCTTTAGTTAGAAATTAGCCATGTCTACTTGCTTTTGTTCTCTTTATTAACTCTAACCAGAAAGTGAGTTTTGAGCATTATGATTAGATTTTTCTTCTGGAGTGAGTTTTTTCTTGATTGATGTGCGCTAGAACTTGCTTTGATATCCTATTGAGGCTTTAATGATTCACATGCATACTTGAATATGATTAAGACAATTAGACTTAATTCTTTCTTGACTTCTAGAGTTGCATTGATTAAATAACCCCTTAGTTGCCCCATTTGAGCCTGAAATTGATTTCTTTGAATACCCAATTGAATAATCAGGTTGAATTCTTTGGAGCAATTGATGTGTTGATTGAAAAGTCTTGAAAGGTTACTTTTATCTTCAAGGGTTGAAAAAAAAAGAAAAAACTAAAAAAAGAGAGAGAAAGTTTGGAAAAAAAGGAAAAAATCAAAAAGAAAGAAAAGAAAAGAATTGTTGGTAAAAAATAATGAAAATATTGGGTTGAAAGTGAGAAGTTGTTATATTCTTATGCATCATGCTCTTTCTGTCATCTTTTCAACCTGATTTTGCTTTGTATTGATTTATTCATGAGCATTCTTTACCCGATTTTATCATTTCTTCCTACCTTCCATTATACCCTTAGCCCTGTTACAACCGAAGGAAAGTCCTTTTGATTCTTGTGTTGTATATGAACTTGAAAGTGGAGATGAGATTGATAAGCAAGCCAATGGCATTGCATTTTTCAAGAGAAATTTGAGTGATCTCTTTGTCCTTTAAACAATTGAGCAATGGAAAGTTGAGTGATCTTAGATGTTTAATGAAGAGAACAGTTGCAAGTTAGACTCAAGCCTCTAATTGTTTAAGTGTTAAATGATCTTGCTTGATTAGATTTGATTGCTGAACTTGAATTTATTTTAATTGTGGAATTTTCCTTTGATTCATATCTCTTGATGTTCAGTTTGATCTTGTTGTTGATTCCTATTCTTTGCTTGAGGCCAAGCAAAGCTCAAGTATAGAGGAGTTGATGAACCGTCAACATATCTTATTTTTAAGGTTCAATTCCTTAGTTTTTCATATTTTTTTATTTATTTTTAATGAATTTTATTTGTTAGTCTTGTTATATTTTTAGTATTGTTTAATTATGTTTTTATTAAGTGTTTTGTGTGTTTTTGTCAGGTAATTGTACGGGGAGAAGATTGAATGTGCAAAGGAGCAAGAAAAAGAAGAAATTAGCAATAAAGACCAACACTTGAGCACTGGTGTTGGGGTGCCTGAGCGCCCAGAGCGTATGCAGCAATGGTGATTTAGTGATTCAACGCTTGAGCGTTGGGAAGGAGCGCCTGAGCGCGCAACGTGTAGCAACGCACATTCTGGTTTAAGTGGCTGAGCGCTTGAGCGCTCGGAATTGGGTGCCTAGGCGCTGAGAGCGTAACAGTAGACGTGAATTTCAATATAATGAGAAAGTTACACAGACAACACATTGAGCACATTACACAGAAAATCCCTAATCCTGAGAGAGTTGTTTTGTGATAGCAGACCTTGGAGGAAGGCTTGAAGGAGGAATCAATTCTTGAAGGCTTAGAGATCATAATCTCCATAAAAGGGGTTTTGATTTCTTTCTCTTTTTAGTTTCCCTTTTTTTGGGGTTTTCTTTCTATGGATTTGTATTCTGATATGAGTTTATTTTTATTGAATATGAGTAGCTAAACCCATAGCTAGGGCTATGGGGGATCTTTTTTTCCTTATTATTTGGATTTAATTTCTAATTTGATTATGGTAATTTCTTTTTGGGTTTATCATATTGCTTGCATTCTTATCAGAATTTGATCACTTTTGGCATGTGTTAATTCATTGTTTGACCGATGACCATCCGCATTCAATGAGTGGATCTATATGGTAAGCTTAGGATTAGATTGGTGAATGACCAAACATCAATTTTTCTTTCCAATGGAATTGACGGTATATCAGTTCATCTCTTGAATTGAAGTTTAATGCATTCTTGATTAATTCAACTACATGACCAAATAGGTAAATTAAATTAGGAATAGAATATTGTTTCATCTATGACCATTGGGATTCAATAGCAAATAAGAGAATATTGGCGAAAGAATTACCTTGATCATAATTGAAAGAAAATCTGAATAATTAGATTCAAGTGAACCTTGCGCCCTAGTCTCTCTTTCATTGATTATCTTTTCTTTGTTTAATTGTTCATTGTTTTTTTTCTTTATTTGTTTTTATTTTGATTTTAACTTGAATTTCTTCATATACTTTCGATCGTCTTAATAACAAAGAGTTTAGCGAATCTAGTAATTACCAATTATTCCTCATGGGATTGATAACTGGGACTCAAGTCCTGTATTGCTTGGCGACAGAGTGCACTTGCTCTTAGTGTATTTTACGCATACCACGTTTTTGGGTACTTTTACAATTTTTGTTAAAAAATTTTTTTGTTGAAGCACTTGAGTAATGTTGGTAATTAAGTTGGAATTGTGTGTTGATTTCTTGATTTATTCTGAGCTGATAGAGATATATTTTAAAGGGAATTCCATTGTTCATGAGCTAATAATATGTGAAGCAATCTTTTTCATTGAAGTAAAATGAAATTTAGCATCTTTAGTTAGTAATTTGTCATGTCTGCTTACTTTTGTTCTCTTTATTAACTCTAACTAGAAAGTGAGTTTTGAGCCTTAATGATTTGATTTTTCTTCTGGAGTAAGTTTTCTCCTTATTTATGTGCGCTAGAACTTGCTTTGATATCCTGTTGAGGCTTTAATGATTCATATGCTTACTTGAATATGATTAAGGCAATTAGGCTTAATTCTTTCTTGACTTCTAGAGTTGCATTAATTAAATAACCCCTTAGTTGCCCCATTTGAGCCTGAAATTGATTTCTTTAAATACCTAATTGAATAATCAGGTTGAATTCTTTGGAGCAATTGATGTGTTAATTGAAAAGTCTTGAAAGTTTGCTTTTGTCTTTAAGGGTTGAAAAAAAAAGAGAAAGTTTGCAAAAAAAAAAAAAGGAAAAAAATGAAAAAGAAAGAAAAGAAAAGAATTATTGGTAAAAAATAATGAAAATATTGGGTTGAAAATGAGAAGTTATTATATTCTTATTGATGATCACATATTTGATACATTAATAAGCCTTTATTTTTAGTTATTTACACTCTCCATGTACTTAATTGATTGAGTTTGATTATGTTTTGTAAGTTTGGACTCAAATTGGACTTAATTAAATTTTTCAGCATAATTTATGTCTTACATTATTTCTACATTTGGGCTATATCTAGGGATGTAGGTGGCTAAATGAGGTGAATATAGTGGCATTTTAAAGATAAGAGAGAGCTCTATAACTTTCATGAAGACCTCAAAGGCCCAATCACACGAGTAGATAACTCAAATTGGGGTTGAAGCAAGAACTAGAGTGTTGTTCCTGACAGCTTGACCTATGTGTACTATTTATGCCATATTTCGGGATAGAGGTTGTCAAATGGGCTAAAATTTTGATGCTGAACATTTGAGACCTATGTATACAACTTTCATGTTGAACACTTTTCTAGAATCTGTGGCCTAATGAGTGATATTGGGCTTGCAAATCAAAACAGAGGAGCTGTGACTGGGCCTGAGCAGTGTGTAGTAATTTGAACGTATCTGGAGTTATAGAAATGATATTAGACTCAAACTAAAGCCATTGGAAAGCTAAGATCCAAGCCTACAACATTCATGAAGATCATATTTGCTCATTCTGATGCATTCAATGACTTCAGAGCTAAATGATTTCAAAGACAAGGAATCTCCATAATTTTCCACTCACCAAAAGTCATTTGGTATTTTTCACTCATTTTCTGCTCATCCACTCACTAATGACTCAGCCCCCTTGTCATTTTGTATCTCTAATCTTTTATAAAAAAAAGGGGACTTGCTAGATCATTGAAGGTGTTAGGTACCAAAATGATGTTAGTTTGTTACTAGGTTTTCTTGTAGTAATTTTTCTTTGTTCTAAATTGAAGTCATGTTCTTCTTCTTCTTTTTCTCTCTTCCTTTCTTCTTGTCTATGAGTAACTAAGTTTCATTTTGCTTGGGTGAAAGAATGAAGCTCTTAATAATGAAATAAGGTTAGATTATTTTCTCTCTTGTGCTTAAATGATATATTTTCAAGTGGTCATTATACATATTATATTTTGTTTCTAATTAATTTAAAAACTCTCCTTGTAAAGTGGAGTTCTTGATTTGTTGTAGGCAAGAGATTGATACAATGAATACTTGAATCCATTTATAAGTGGTGGTGCTAGAAACTCTCCTTATAAAGTAGAGATCTTGATTTGTTGTAGACAAGATTTTGGCACAATAAATGCTTGATCCTATTTATGAGTGGTGGTGTTAATAGATGATTAAAGGAATCATAATATAATTACGTATATAATTTTTAATGAACTTTGAATGTTGTATTTTCCAATTGGAACCTCTGTTATGTGTGGATTCTAATTGAGTTATAAAAGAATTAATCTTGTCCTTAATTTTTTTACTAAGAGTGGATCTCCTAACCCAAGCAATTCCTTTTTATTTGTGACCAAGTTTTATTACCTTTATTATTGTAACAAAATATTTACTTTACCTTAAATAATTTTTCTTCATCAAGTCTTTGTTGTTTGACAACGGACTCACCAATAATTTATTACTTGAGATAACCTACACTTGGGTTTGCAACTTAACTTTTAATCCCGCATCACTTATGCATCATGCTCTTTCTATCATCTTTTCAGCCTGATTTTGCTTTGTATTAATTTATTCATGAGCATTCTTTACCCGATTTTATCTTTTCTTCCTACTTTCCATTATACCCTTAGCCCTGTTACAACCAAAGAAAAGTTCTTTTGATTCTTGTGTTGTATGTGAACTTGAAAGTGGAGATGAGATTGATAATCAAGCCTGTGGTATTGTATTTTTCAAGAGAAATTTGAGTGATCTCTTTGTCCTTTAAACACTTGAGCGATGGAAAGTTGAGTGATCTTAGATGTTTGATGAAGAGAACAGTTGCAAGCTAGACTCAAGTCTTTAATTGTTTAAGTGTTAAATGATCTTGCTTGATTGGATTTGAATGCGGAACTTGAATTTCTTTTAATTATGGAATTTTCCTTTGATTCATATCTCTTGATGTTGAATTTGATCTTGTTGTTGATTCCTATTCTTTGCTTGAGGATAAGCAAAGCTCAAGTGTAGGGGAGTTGATGAACCGTCAACATGTCTTATTTTTACGGTTCAATTCTTAGTTTTTCATATTCCTTTTATTTATTTTTAATGAATTTTGTTTGTTAGTCTTGTTATATTTTTAGTATTGTTTAATTGTATTTTTATTAAGTGTTTTGTTTGTTTTTTCCAGGTAATTGTACAGGGAGAAGATTGAATGTGCAAAGGAGCAAGAAAAAGAAGAATTTAGCTAAGACAGAGAACCTTTGCTGTGTTAGAATGCTGAGCACCCAGAGCATATGCAGCAATAGTGATTTAGTGATTTGTTGGAATTGAGCATTGGGAAGGATAGCGTCCGCAACGTGTAAGAGGCCATTCGATTTAAGTGATTGAGCGATAATGGGTGCCTTGGAAGTGAGAGCGTAGCAATGAGATGTGAATTTCAATATAATAAGAAAGTTACACAGACAACAGATTGAGCACATTACATAGAAAATCCCTAATCCTGAGAGAGTTGTTTTGCGACAGCAGACCTTGGAGGAAGGCTTGAAGGAGGAATCGATTCTTGAAGGCTTAGAGATCATAATCTCCACAAAAGGGGTTTTGATTTCTCTTTCTTTTTAGTTTCCCCTTTTTTTGGGTTTTCTTTCTATGAATTTGTATTCTGATATGGGTTTGTTTTTATTGAACATGAGTAGCTAAACCCATAGCTAGGGCTATGGGGGATCTTGTTTTCCTTATTATTTGGATTTAATTTCTAATTTGATTATGATAATTTTCCTTTGGGTTTATCATATTGCTTGCATTCTTTTCAGAATTTGATCACTTTTGGCATGTGTTAATTCATTATTTGACCGGTGACCATCTGCATTCAATGAGTGGATCTATATGGTAAGTCTAGGATTAGATTGGTGAACGACCAAACATCAATTTTTCCTACCAATGGAACTGACTGTATGTTAGTTCATCTCTTGAATTGAAGCTTAATGCATTCTTGATTAATTTAAGTACATGACCAAATAGGTGAATTAAATTAGGAATAGAATATTATTTCATTCATGACCATTGTGATTCAATAGCAAATAAGAGAATATTGACGAAAGAATTACCTTGATCATAATTGAAAGAAAATCTGAATAATTAGATTCAAGTGAACCTTGTGCCCTAGTCTCTCTTTCATTGATTATCTTTCCTTTGTTTAATTGTTCATTGTTTTTTTTTCTTTATTTTTTTATTTTGATTTTAACTTGAATTTCTTCATATACTTTCAATTGTCTGAATAACAAAGAGTTTAGCGAATCTAGTAATTACTAATTATTTCTTGTGAGATCGATAACTGGGACTCAAGTCCTGTATTACTTGGCAACAGAGTGCACTTGCTCTTATTGTATTTTACGCGCACCAAGTTTTTGACAAAATTTTATGGAGATTATAATCTCTAAGCCTTCAAGAATTGATTCCTCCTCCAAGCCTTCCTCCAAGGTCTGCTATCGCAAAACAACTCTCTCAGGATTAGGAATTTTCTGTGTAATGTGCTCAATGTGTTGTCTGTGTAACTTTCTCATTATATTGAAATTCATGTCTGCTGTTATGCTCTTAGTGCCTAGGCGCCCAGTTCTGAGCGCCCAAGCGCTCAGCCACTTAAACCAGAATGCGTGCTGCTACACGTTGCACGCTCAGGTGCTCCTTCCCAGCGCTCAAGCGCTGAATTACTAAATCACCATTGCTGCATACGCTCTGCGTGCTCAGGCGCCCCAACACCAGCGCTCAAGCACTAGTCTCTGTTGCTAAATTCTTCTTTTTCTTACTCCTTTGCACATTCAATCTTCTCCCCGTACAATTACCTGACAAAAACACACAAAACACTTAATAAAAACATAATTAAATAATTCTAAAAATATAACAAGACTAACAAATAAAATTCATTAAAAATAAATAAAAGGAATATGAAAAACTAAGGAATTGAACCGTAAAAATAAGATATGTTGACGGTTCATCAAGAGTCAAAAGGATCTTTTTCTTTGCCTTTTGTATCATAATAAAGTGATTCATTTGTCAGAATTTATTTTATATTTTAGTTTTATTGTGTGCTTTCATAGCACAATAGTCTTGAAATAATTGAATGTAGGGGTTTTGAATTTTAATACAAACAAAAATCAAACCAAAAAAATCAAAATCTAATCAAAGCTTAATAAAATTTATGAAAAAATGTTATAAGATATTTATTTTGTTTATAAAATTTTGTATTGAAATCTCAATTTAATAAAAATATCTTAAAAAGAGATTTTACAAAAGTCTGCAATTGAATTACTTTATTCAAACAAAGAATTTGAAATTTAAGAAAATTTAATTGCTTTATCCAAATAAAATATTTTGTAAATAAAAGAAATTAAATTAATACAATTAAAATTCTTTAAATTTTAAATACCTTAAAATTTTAAAATACCTTATACAAACACAACCTAAAGAAAAACTCCAAATTCAATAATGGTGATATACATTAACTTAACGCTATAAAAACCATAAAACCAGATTACCACCATATCAGACAAAATGATGTGTTTTAACAAGCCACGTTCATTCACCAAAATAATATTGGGTAATTAATATTCAGTAAAAGCTATGAAACAAGCTATTAAGTCATAGTTCTTGATCTACGAAAGACGAATTGCACGTCCAATTTATATCAACATAGCTTTATGAACAATACATGTTGACCCACACAGAGCAATTCCATGTGGACAAAAAAGACGAATCGTAATTCCATGTATCACAAGACATGTTATAATCAGCATAGAATTAAGGTCGGCATTTCACAATTAGAGCCAATAATATGTCATAAAATTAATTCATACTGTGCAGCAAAATAACATAATAATAAAAATCTAAATTTTCATGGTTGGGTTTCATACAACTATCATCGGAGAATCATAAATTTCATAATCTGCCTCAGATACCATATGTTGTAGTTTTGTTAAGATTCTTAATACATAAAGCTACCATTAAAATTGTTTTGAAATAGATTCAGAGAAGTATCTGAGATAGGCACGTCACGATGGTTTCCTCCTTGCGCAGAAACAACAACAGAGGGTGTTGAAACATGGGGGCTTAATACTTGTAAAAGGACTTCAACACTCAAGTCAGGCTGTGTACAAGAAGGATTATACTATGAGTGATAATTTACTAATACTTGTTTAGGGTTACTTAGCCTGATATTTATAGAGTGTGTGTAGAATCGTAATGCAATCTGTACTGAATACAGGTATTTACGATTAGTATCCTAGTAGAGATTATCACCCCATTGTTATTGGGGTAAATCCTTATAAGTTAGGAACTTAAAAATAGAAGCCACTTAGCAATCTGAGACGGTTATGAGTCCTATAATATCAAAAGATAATGATTGGCAGTTACAGATATTTCAGAATATATCTTCTATACAAATCTAGCAATCTTGATTTAATGGCCCAATGTCGTGGTTCGATATGCATAGTTTCGAGGTCCTGACTATCATCAAGGCTTTAAGCTGAGTCATTCAGGGCGGAGTCCATCTATACGCATGTTGGGTTGATCCGCTAGATGGGGTCCCAGATCACGATCCAAAACAATTGCGCCCATCTTAGCGCTTGGATGGGACATTTGAGTGTCAAGATATATAAGTTTCAATAGGATCTCAAGGCATGCGATGAACAAATGAGTCCTAGTGTTGATATCGGATCTCGGATGTTTTACGCAAAGGGTTGAGGTCCATGATATATCATAATATACCTCCGGGGTTGACGTGTAAGGCAGGGATCCGAGTTTGATTTCTCTGCTTACCTTGTTACTCTGCCATCCGAGGTATATCAAGTTGCCCCCACGTGTAGTTTGTGGAGTTTCTTGAGTGTTCTTCATATAATATCTTATTCTGTAGGTAGTAACAGTCTGAGTTTTCTTGGGAAACTGTTGCTTTGACTTTATCGGGAATTAAAGATCCTTTAAGAAGATATCAGTTTCGTACTATTTCTCAACTGCTCGTTATTTTCGTGAAGAATAAGAAGTAAAGAGTATTAAAGCACGACTTCCAATATGCAATCAGTTCACTTTTTTCAAAGCTAATTAGAGTGCTTCATTCCCTTTATAAATAGGGAATGTTTGCATTGAAGCTGGCATTCCTTTCGTTGCATTCCTTTTTCTTTGTGATTCTGTTTGAGAATGATCTTTTTTCAGAGAGCGATTTCTCTTTCGTTTTTTGTATATACGTGGAGGGTTTCACCCTCTGCGAAGATCATCTTCTTATTCTTTTCAAAATCTTTGAAGGCATTTGCTTTTCTACAAATAATCCCTCTATTTGAGGCCTTTCTTTCTCGGCATAATGGTTTGATAAGGACTAAGTAACTGCTCTACTTGTCTGGGTCTTCATGCATCTAAACAGTAGAAGCATTTCTCTCTTAGCGTACATGGGAGTGTTTGATCTACCCGCTTTTGTCGGGAATGAGTAAGGTTTCTGTCGTGGTGCATGGAGACACTCGGAAACACTTCATCCTTGCCCCTCCTCCTTCTTAAGTGATTTGGACACACCAGGATAGTCTTATGGCAGGTCCTCTAAGGTTAGTTGGATGTACAGAAGGGTTTTTTCGAGGAAAGCTCTCTCGGAGCTACCTAGGGTGGAGCATCCTGTTCAACAGAGAAGAGACCAGTGCTGGTTTGGAGGGATCATCGTGACCCAGGGTGTCATGATGATGATGTTGGTTTCCTTTCTCGAGTTCTCTAATGGACACTCTTTTCTAAACACTTTTGATGTATTTTTCCTTCTCTTTTTGTTAAAGCTAATGATGTATGGAATGAGAACAAGCAATAAAATTCTTCTTTTGAATTCATTTCTCTTTTTGAATCTCATCTTCACTTTTTATTATTTGCTTTCCGTACTACCCTTTCACCGTACTAAGTCCAACCCTTGCCCTGTAATAATGCTAAGTTGCCCCTTGGTTGGTACAGCGAAGTGGCAAGCTTGAGTTCTTACCCCCGGGATTCGCGTTCCATGTGGGGTTAGGGATTTTAACTCTGGGATAGTCGTTGTCCATATTGATCTTTAGTCTTCGTATCATAGATGGACATTTCGGTTTAATTGAGGTCCGTATTAAAAATTCATGGTCCATGGAAAATTTTTGGACTCTACTTGCTAAGGTTACGTGTCTCTTGGTTTGCTGCGCAACCGTCCCTTCAACTACTGCAACAGCTGTAAGGGCCACGTTGTACGCCTTGGTTGGATAGTCGTGCTTAGTGCTTTGCACGCCATGATGAGTGTCTTTCAAAATTTGGACTGTTAAGATGGAAATGTCCCCTAACCATCTGACCCCTATAAATAGGGGTTAAAGCTCCTTTTTTTTCATTTTTACTATTTCTTTCCGAAATCAGGTTGCTTGAGATGATTTTCAATAGTTTTCACGGCGGAGGAGACCAGTTCCCAATAGTTTCTGGCAGTTTAGACTCAAAGTTCACAATTTTCCTTCACTTTCTTCAAGGTATTTTTGTTTTCTTCCATTTGTTTAAGCTATTTTTGCATCATAGAGTGATTACACGCTCCTTCTTGGAGTGCACTTCTTTTCTCTTTTTCCAATAAAAGAAATTGGGAGTGTCAGTTTCTGTGTCTCTTTAATGGCGTTGCCCAGTGGAGCAACTTCTCTGTCGTACCATGTGTGGCGGGGAGGTCCTTCTAAGGCTTAAGCCTTGATGGACGCAGAGGCCAATATGTGGGCATGAACAGTCTTTTCTATTTGCCCTCTTCCGTGTTTGAATCTTTAAAATTAGCTTATTTTGACAATTACTCACTGGTCTCTGTGGGTGTTACCAAGAACTTAATGGCCAAGAGAAGGAGAGATGCTAGGCCTTAAGCACCGATCCCAAAAGCTCGGGTGCCCGTTGAGGAAGATCCCATTTGGATTTGGTGTGGTCTAGGGTTGGTATATCCATGGGTCGGGGATGATGTTTATGATCAGATATCCCTGTTTCAACCTGGTGTAGAGCTTGAGAGGCTCCAAGGCTACCTAATGTTGACTGAGAATGGCAGTAGAGATCATGAGTTCTAGATCCTATTGCCGGAGAATGAAAGGGTTGTACTCCTCACAGTAGGCGGGAGCATAATACATGTTCATGTATGAGGATTTTTTTACGATGTTTGGGCTTCGGATTCCTTTCAAGGACTTTCAGCTTATCGTCCTCCGCACTCTTCAAGCTGCTCCAAGCCAAATCCATCCTAATGGTAGGGCAAACATCCTTGCCTTCGAGAGAGTGTGCCGGTTGGTCGGGTTATGGTTGTCGGAGAGGGCATTTTTTTATTTCCATACCCAGTGGAGTCTTCAAGGTGGTGCTACTACTCAAAAGACTTGGCTTTCAGTCCGAGCAAGGCTCGACTAGAAGGTCTTCCATGTCTACCAAGACAGTTACAAGGACTTCAAGGAGAAGTTCTTTAAACTAATGGCGATTCACAACACTTGCCCTTTCTGTCTAGATAACAATAGGGAGATGAAGTTTAGCATATATTGGACCGAGAGGGCATGAGACGTTCCTATTCAATTGATTGAAAAAGAAAAACACTAATTGGGTGACGATGAGATCGAGTGTGTTGATTTCTTTATTATGTGGGCTAAGGAAGTAGGTCTTATCTCTTCTAGGGACATGCTAGAGAATATTGATGACACAATTCTCTAGGTCATCCTAGGTAGTATAGACTGTTGTCTGCATTTAGACTTGTGTATGATAATAACCAAATTTCCTCTTATAAATTTTCTTTTTATTTGACTACTTGCACGTTTTCTGGACTCTTTTTTCTTTTGCAGATAATATGGCCGTTAACGCAGGTGCCGCACCTTCTATTCGAGCGCTTCAAGCTTTAAAGGCGAAGAAGGATAGAGTTGGACCTTCTCGTCCTCTGACAACTGTTGCTCTACCTCTCATTATCCGAGAGCTGAGTTCGGATTCCCCTACACAACCTCTCCAAGGAAGGAATAGGAAAGTTGTTGAGGCTACCCGATAGGAAGACCGTAGTAGGCTTGCTATGGAGGGAGATGCTGGGAACCGGATAGATTCTCTGCCACTAATCACCAAGGAGAGGCTACCTGGGGACTTTATTAATAATGTATTCCAAAGTGATGATGTTGTCAAACTCATCACTCGAAATAAGGTCCCTGAGACTTTATCACTATTTCAAACCTTTGCCCTCTAGACTACTGCTAAAGCTCAACTCCTGGAAAAGATTATGGAGACGTTCGCGAAGAAGGCGAAGGACTAGTTGAAAGTGGTTGAATTCAAGGGGAAACGGAAACTGGAGATGGCTCTTAAAGACAAAGAAAAGATAAAGGCCAAGATTACTCGGCTGGAAAGGGAACTTGCGAACTCCGAGTCCTTGTTAAGAAACGAGAGAGCCCAATCAGATAAAGCCCTTGCTGACCTTTGAGCTATGACTACAGAGCTGGAAAAGGAGAATGTAGAACTATTCTCTATTAGCAATAACATTAGTGGAGAACAATTTTGGAATGTGATTGCCCAAGTCTAGTACTTCAACCCTAGGATTGAGCTGGCCTTAGGGGGTTTGAGCTCCGATAAGATAACGCACGATGGACGCTTGGTTATGGTGAAGCCATCTAATGAGCTGGACACCGAGGTCCTTCCCACCGAGACTTCAACTGGCGTGCTGGATCTGACCGAAGGTGCATTAGAAGAGGAGCAATGGAGCCCAAACGGGGACGAGGCCAAGGAGTAGCCTTCCCTTCCTCTTTTACTTGTTGCATTTTGTTGCCCCCTGCATGGGGCTTTTTATCTTTTGTAAAGACAATTGCCCCGGTTGTCGGGGTGCTTTGAAATGCTTTGTTGCCAATTCTTTGTTGTTATCTCCACGTTCCTTTTTCATAGTTCACTCTAGGTCCAATTAAAAACACCATGGTTTGGGGTCCAATGCCCATTGTATTTGAGCACTAGGAATTCCACACAGGACTTAGGTATAATTTTAAGTGGCCTGTAGTAAGGGTCTTTTAATGTTTACAGTTTAGTGTGTAAAAAATCTTAAGACTTGGGATTTTTCTACTGCACAACTTGTTTAACATAAGACAACTTACGGTAGGTACCATAATGGCGAGACACATATATCATTATCCATGCTGCTAATAACCACGTAATGGTTTTAGCCAAGTGTTGAGGTTTTGGGTGTAGACCCTCCAACTCGTGACCAACCCCCAGAGAGGAGTTTGGTGGGTTGTCCTCTTAATCTAGAAGCTAAGGCACTCCGAAGCTAAGGCACTCCCTGATCCCATTGGGAATGGGCTCCTAAGGCAAATCAAGGCAGAGTATGGTTGGAGGGCCTTTTATTTTTGAAATCTACCTCCCATCAGGAACGAGCTTAGTGGACACTCTCAAAGTTGTCTATAGCCTTGAGGGTCCTTTGAGACTTTTTAAATGCAAGTAGATGTGTAAACTTTGCTTTGCATTATTGATTTGGTAAAGGACTAAGGTCCATACAAAGTGCTCCCATAATGACTAGGGTAGATCAAACATGAAGTAAATTAAGAGACTAGGCCTTAGAAGACACTTAGCTATAGTACTTTCTAAATTTGTCCACATTTCAAAAGTTCTTAACTAGTTTACCTGTTAGTGTCTCCAAGGTGTAGTCTCCTTTGTCAATGCTGACCATGATACGATAGGAGCCTTCCAATTAGGAGCTAACTTCCCTTAGGAGGCATTCTTGCCTCCGATGTCAGCTTTGCAGAGAACTAGGTCACTTGGCTAGAATTTCTTGGGAACGACATTTAGGTTGTATCGTGCTGTTGTCCTCTGCTTGATGGCAGCATCGCGTATATGAGCAACGCATGCCTTCTTACTTCCATAAGATCTAGGTCTTCCCCAATCAATCTGGGGTTACTGTTGGGTGAGAAGTGTTGGAGACGCCAGCTAGGTTCTCCTATCTCCACCGGGATCATAGTTCACACCCATAAGTGATCTTAAAGGGAATTTCACCTATTGTAGAGTGGGGCGTGTTCCGGTAGGCCCAAAGGACATGGTTTAGTTATTCAACCCAATTTCCTTTAGCTTCGTCCAACCTTTTCTTTAGTCCACGAATGATAACTCAGTTGGCAGCTTCAGCTTTCCCGTTTGTCTGGGGGTTCTCAACAATGCTGCAGTGATGCTTGATTTTCAAGCCAGCAAGCAGCTCTTCAAACCCTTGTCTTTGAATTGTGTCCCATTGTCCTTCATAATGGATTCAGGGACTCCAAACCTAGTAACAATGTGGTGCCAAGTAAACTTTTGGATTTGGGCAGAGGTGATAGTGACTAAGGGCTCTGTCTCAATCCATTTAGTGAAGTAGTCCACGACTACCACCAAGAATTTCAGTTGTCTAGGTGCTTGAAGGAACATACCTAGAATATCCATACCCCACCTGTAGAATGGCTAGGGTACGGATATCGTGTATAGTTCCTCAGGTGGAGCATGATAATGGTCCGAGTACCATTGGCATTTATCGCAAACTTGGACATGCACAAAAAAGTCGACCTCCATTGTTGGCCAATAGTATCCTGCCCTGAGTGCCTTAAAAGCTAAAGCTTTGCCTCCCAAGTGGTATCCATAGCTCCCCTCATGGACCTAAGCCAACACATATTCTGCTTCTTTTGGCATAAGGCATTTAAAGATAAGCGAAGAAAATTCACGTCGATATAACTGTCCATCATAAATGATGTACTGGACTGCGGCTTTGACTAACTTGGGGGCTTTTTTGGGTCTTCAAGACGGACATCGAATTGTAAGTATTCTATTATTAATGTGATCTAGGTACGCTCTTGTCCTTCTACCTGGAAAACAGATGTGGCTATGATGGAAGGTTGTGAAAGGGTCTCTTGGATCACTGAATAGTTATTACCTGGGCTCTTGTTGCTGGCCAACTTAGACAAGAGGTCGGCCTTTGAATTCTATTCTCGGCGTATGTACTCCACCTTCACTGCTTGGAAGCTTTTGAGGAACCTTTGTATCTTCGCTAGGTACTTTTGAAAGAGGGGCTCCTTAGCCTGATAATCATCTGGAATATGGGAGGTCACGAGATGGGAGTCACTAAAAAGTGTAATATTTGTTGCTCCCAATTCTCTAGCCATTATCAGTCTGACGATGCATGCTTCATACTCTAGCTGATTGTTTAAAATGGGGAATTTAAACTTTAGGGAGTTCTTAATGGTTATTCCTTTAGAATTTTCAAGGATTACCCCGATGCCACTCCCCTTAGGGTTCGACGAGCCGTCAATGAACATAGTCCACGATATTCCCTTGAGATCACTGGCGCCTATAGTAACCTCAATAAGGAAGTTTGAGAGCACCTATGCTTTAATTGTTAACCTAGGCTCGTACGCAATTTCGAACTCAGAAAGGTCAATGGATCAGGCGATCATTCTTCCTGCTAAGTCTAGTTTATGTAGTATTTGGCGGATTGGTTGATTCGTTTTACCACCATCGAATGACATTGAAAAAACTGTCTAAGTCTTCTGGCCATGATGATAAGGGCAAAGACAACCTTCTCTATTCTCTAATAGCGGAGCTCGGGACCTTGTACCACCTTGCTCACAAAATAAACTAGCTTCTGACCTTCAGTCGTTTCCTAGATAAGCATTAAGCTCATGGCCTCCTCATGAACTGAAAGGTACACGTACAACGTCTCACTTGGTTTTGGCCTTGTTAGGATGAGGGGAGAAGACAGTAGGTTTTTCAAAGATATGAAGGTATCCTCACACTCCTGAGTCCACTCAAAACATATCTCCTTTTTTAACAACTTGAAGAGAAGGAGAGATTTGTGAATAGCTTTAGTAAGGAATCGTGTGAGGGCCACAATCCATCCTGTTAATTGTTCTACTTCTTTAATGTTCTAAGGGCTACGAATGTTGAACACCACCTATAATTTGTTTGGGTTTGCCTCGAATCCGCAGTAAGTCAACATGAAGCCCAAGAATTTGTCGGCCTGGACCTCGAATGCACATTTCTCTGGATTAAGCCTCATGTTGTGCTTTTTCAATTGCACAAACACTTCTTCGAGGTCTGAGGTGTGTGATCTGGATAGTGGGGTTTTGATTATCATATTATCGATATAGACTTCGAGCATTCTCCCCACTTAATCTTCAAAAGCCTTGTTCATCATTCTTTAGTAGGTGGCTTTTGCATTTTTCAAACTAAAGGGAATTACCTTATAGCAGTAGCTCGCTCTCTCAGTTATGAAAGCGATTTTATCTTCGTCTTCGGGGTACATTGGGATCTGATTGTACCTAGAGTAAGTGTCTATGAAGGATAGCAGCCGAAAGCTTGAAGAGCTGTCGACCAGTTTGTCAATGTTAGGGAGGGGGTATGGATCTTTAGGGAAAGCCTTGTTCAGGTCTGTGTAGTCCACACACATCTCCCACTTCCCATTTGACTTCTTCACCAAGACCACATTGGAGAGCCATGTGGTATATAAAATCTCCCTGATGAACCTGGCACTAAGTAGCTCCTTGACTTGTTCTTTAATAATTTGTTGTCTCTCAGTGCTAATTTTTCTTTTCTTCTGGGAGACCGGTCTTGCATCCCGTTTAATAGATAAACCATGACAGATGAAAGTGGTGTCAAGCCCAAGCATATTAGAGGACGTCTAGGAAAAGAGGTCTTTGTTTTCCTACAAGAGCTTTGTAAGTTGGTGCCTCTCTTGTTCTTCCAAATTCGCACAATCATGGTGACTTGATCAGGCTTGTCACCTAGCTAGAGTAGAAGTAACTCTCCCTCTAGCTAGGGTCTGGTACCCCAGATCTCTTTACGTACATCTAGCTCGGTAATAAGGATGTTGAGTTGATCCAAGGCCGGGCTAGATGTGTGCATTTTGGTTTTCCTAGGGGTTCTGCAGATTTTGAGACTTTCATTGTAGCATTTGTGTGCTGCAATCTAATCGCCCTTAACCGTGACCACCTCATTATTCTTATTAAGGAATTTCATAGCTTGGTGAGCGATTAATACTATAGTGGCAATACCATTCAACGTAGGGCGACCCAAAATAATATTATATTCTAATGGGCAATCCATAACTAGAAACCTGACTTTAACAGTTTTGTAGATATTGCCATCGCCCAAGTTTAAGAAAGTTTCAAAGTAACCCACCAGAGTAACCTTTTCGTTAGAGAAACTAGTGAGCTCATCATCATAAGGGGTTAATGTAGATAAGGGAAACTCCAATCTCAAAGGCGTCCATGAACATGATGTCCGCCGAGCTTCCTTGATCGATGAAGATACATTGGACCTCGGCATTAGATATTATTTTGGAGATAACCAGCGGGTCATCGTGATCCCGGATAATACTGTCGTAGTCCTTGTTTGAAAAGGATACGGGTGGTTCTTCCTTATCTTCAACACGGGGTTTGCTCATGGAGCTGGAAATGCTTAAAATCATCATCCGAAGTGCTTTCTTCTGGGAATTATTAGATGATCCCCCGCCTGCAAATCCTCCGGAGATGGTACTAACAAGTCAATCCTTTCTGTTGCCTCCACTTTGAGCATCCTAGTTCCGATCTTACTTATTTTTAGTACCACGATGGGGTGGAGTTTGGGATTTTCTAGTGGGGCTACGGGTTCTTCCCCTCTGGCCCAGAGTCGGACTTCACCTCGGATTGTGGCTATGTCTTTTCTCCCTCCGTCTTCTGCGACTCTCATTATTTCGGATACCACTGATATACTTTTACAGTCATCTTTCCCTTGATTAGGGATTCAATAACATCGCGAAGCTGATAGGAATCTTCTGTTTCATGGCCATAGCTTTTACGCCATTTACAGTGTTTTGAGTGATCCTTCTGAGCCTGTTTCTTCAGAGGAGGAGGCCTCTTAATATTTTGGAACTCGGTTTGAAGCATATTCCTTAGAATTATTTCTCGTAGGGTGTTCAAAGGAGTATAATCAGAATATTTAGGCCAGTATGAATCACCCTTGGAGAAGCTTCGAGGCTGGTTAGAGTTTCGATTATTTTTCTGGTGAGTGGGCTCACCTTTTTTCAGACTCTCTTTAGCCTTAATAACTTCCTCTAAGTCGATATATTTCGGGTAGCACAAGTAAATTTCGTTCAAAGTCTCTGGCTTCCTTTTTGCTAAAGACCATAAGAAGTTTGAATCATTCTAGAGGCTGCTCCATGCATAGTGAAGAGCAATCCTGTCATCCAAGCTTTATACACAAATGCAAGCATTACTTAATCTCTTAATTTATTCACGAAGGGGCTTATTGCTCCCTTAGTGAATTCTAGAAAGAGAATCAACCGACTTGGGTTACTCGTTGGCGATGGTGTAGTGTAGCAAGAAGCATTGTCTGAGGTCCTCCTATCTAGTAACGAATTTTGCTCGTAAGATGACGAACCAGTGAAGGGCACCCTTCTTTAGAAAAAAGGGAAGGCACGACACAGCAACTCTAGGGATCCCCCATGGAACTGCATAAACTGGATATAAGTGTCTAAATGTTCCTGAGGGTCTGTTTTCCCATCATAAGGCTCCATGTTGGAAAGAAACTTGAAGTTTCTTGGGACTCTATACGCCATTAATTCATCTAAGAAGAGCTGTTGTTGACCGTTGAGGATCGGAATGTTGTTTCTAATAGCGTTGGAGACTTCATCGTTATGCAGCAGTCTTCTCCAGTTGTGGGCCGTATTCCACCTTCGGTCATCATTCACCTCATGCACAGACCTCTCTAAGTCATCTAGCTGATGGCGTTGGTCATCTAACAGACAATGTTCATTAATTTGCACCATTTGTTGAGCCACTAATTTTTAGAAGCAGTTTCTGGTCATCTCGGAATGAACAGTACCTTGGTTGGACACGCGATCAGTAGCATCGTCGTTCAAGAGGCCTAGGTGATCTTTCACTGGGATCCGAGACCCTTAAGCAACATTGTTAGCTCCTTCCCCAAAGGGACCAAATCTGTCTCTCACAAATACTCTGCACGATGGTTGGGGCTTTAATCAGAAAGTGAAGTTTCATGGCCATTGCGCAGATGTTCTGGGATGGATGCTTAGTTCCTCATGATAAATGCTTCAGCAGCTGGTAGGGGCGCAGGATAAGGAAGGCGCTGTGTCACTGGTCCCTGCTTTTGATTTACAGAGGTTTGTGTAGCGTTTCTTCTCGAGTTTTGTCTTATGTTTACCATGGTTGAGTAGGAATAGAAGTTTAAGTTTCCCGCAGATGACACCAATATTTTGAAGTGAATTTAGAGGGGTACCTGAGATAGGCACATCATGGTAGTTTCCTCCTTGCGCAGCAGTAACAGCAAAGCGTGTTGAAACAGGGGGGTTGGTACCTGCAAAGGGACTCCAACGCTCAAGTTAGGTTGTGCACAAGTAGGATTATACTATGAGTGATAATTTACTAATACCATTTTAGGGTTACTTAGCCTGGTATTTATAGAGCGTGTGCAGAATCATAATGCAATCTGTACTGAATGCAAGTATTTAGGATTAGTATCCTGGTAGAGATTATCATCCTATTGTTGTTAGGGTAAATCCCTATAAGTTAGGAACTTAGATATGGAAGCTACTTAGCATTTTGAGATGGTTATGGATCCTATAATATCATAAGATGATGATTGGTAATTACAGATATTTCGGGATATATCTTCTACACAAATCTAATAATCTTGATTCTATAGCCCAATGTTGTAGTTCAACGTGTATAGCTTTGAGGTCCTAACTATCATCAAGCCTTTAAGCTGAGTCATTCAGCGCGGAGTCTGTTTATATGCGTGCCAGGTTGATCCACTAGATAGGGTCCCAGATCACGGTCCAAAACAAAGACATAAAGATATTAGAATTCATGATTCCCACAAACAAGAATGTATGAAGACACTAACCTTGATTCATCAATAAGTTTTGATAAGAATAAACTGTGTTCTAAGAGTGTAAGAGAGATCTTAAAACACACTTTCTATTGTTTTGCCTTTCTTGACTTTCTTGTTCTTCCTTAGTGATGGTGAGGGGAGAAGAAAAACCTTATGGTAGGAACAAGACCTTGAATTTTATGTAAAAGAAATTATTTCTTAATACTGCTAACTTCCATCAAGTTGGTAGTTACTATAATTGTAAAACTACCATTTTCCTTTTAGTCAATAAGAGTTTAACCCATTAACTTAATTTAATTACTTATTAAACTAATAAGATAAGTCACATGTCCATCACATAAGACATTTAATCCAACACCAACAGCCAACAAGTGGACAAGTTTGAGATAGATATAATGGTGAGCATCCTTCTTGTTTGCATTGTATTACATTTCCTTTGGATTACATTTCCAACAGGCTCCTCCTTCTATGATGCCTCATTATGTTGTTCAGTTAACTTTGCTTCTCTCTTCATTCCCTCCTGCCTCATTTGTAGTTCATCTCTACTTTCCCTTTCAATTAGGACCAAATAAAAAAGAGAAATAATCATCTTACATCACTTTTTAACACCACTTTCTACACTTGGTTAATGATGTACAAATTCGTGGTTAATCACGTGTATTGGTTAGTTAATGAATAAATTCATAGTTTAGGGTTGAAGCTTGGATTTACTCATTAACCAACTAATACACATGATTAACCAACCAATACACGTGATTAACCACGAATTTGTATATCATTAATTAAGTGTAGAAAATGGTATTGAAAAGTGATGTAAGAATATAGGGGTTGAATAAAAAAATCCTAAACCTGATGGACTACATTGCAATAAACATAAAACTTAGAGTTTTAATACAGATAAGCTATGTTACCCTAATAAATAAATATAAATTGCATTATAAAGAGACTAACTGGTTATTACCAGTAAACTTAATGAAGCATCAATGCTTGTGACATTGTTATAAGGATATTAAATCCTCCTGTGTAAACATTACAAGGAAGGTTGGTACAAATTCCTCTAAAACAAGCAAAGATATATTGTCTTATATAACCCTTTGACATCCATAATGCTCGAGAAGTTTTATTATGTTCTTGGAGTACAACTAATGTGTTCTCCAAGAAGAATCTTTGTTATTGATTTTAAATAAATTTAAATAAATCTTATGCTACTAAATTAAATTTAGGGTTTTGTTATGTTAAGGAATCAAAATAGTATTTATTACTCATCCAAATTACTTAAAGAAGAAAGCATTAATTTTTTTTTAGATTTTCAAGGTATTATTAAATGCTTATCCTTTTCATTTAATACTTCCTACTTTTGATTCATTAACATGTGCTCTAAAGGCACACATTAACATAACCTATAAAATTAAGAATTTTTCTAACAAGTGTCCTAAGGGAACTTGTTATGGAAGCTAAAGTAGAAAGTTTTTAATAAAAACAAAGTATTCAATGCATTGAAAATGCTTTATTTTTTCATTAAAAACTTTCTACTTTGACTTCCTTAACAAGTGCCCTTAGGGCACTCATTAAAAAAATCCTAAAATTAATTATAGAGATATTTTCTTAAGCATACATTAATTATATTCCAAGAACATGCAATAACTTCTCCACAATGCACTGCATAACAAGTGAATGAATAAATAATATGCAAGAAACCTATGGTAGCTACTCTTTGAGTCAATGTTTGTGCCCATGTACCTCTTTAATATTGCTAAATTCTACTTTCTACTTAGCTTCAAAAGTTCATATTTTGGTGCCATTTAAAAAAGCTTTTAAGATTTATACAAAAAAAAAAAGGTTCTAAGATTTTTCAACCTTTTTATTTTGTAGATAGTGGAAATAGTAAATTATTATGCAAAGACATAACATCACATGGCTTCCACCATCTAGACCTGAT
Source organism: Ormosia semicastrata (assembly GCA_029884595.1). NCBI lineage: Eukaryota > Viridiplantae > Streptophyta > Magnoliopsida > Fabales > Fabaceae > Ormosia > Ormosia semicastrata. Next base: position 3,568,921 of record JAQQTO010000029.1, read on the forward strand.
GACCTATCTTCATCTTCAACCCACTAAGGGCTAAGTGGCCTACTTGTATAGATTATATATAATAAGAGTTTTGTTATACCCTCTTAAAATATCTTCCTAATAATTCTCTTAATATTTAATAAAAAAATATGCATTAATGTCTTGGTGACATAAAAAATAATCAATACTTTTTTATTTAATAATTACAAAAATTAGTTGAGAGAATTTAGAATTATTCATATAGTAATATGCAAGTACACATTCTTATGAAAGGCTATTGGCTAACTATTCTCATTCCCTTCCTATAATTGCCACAAGCTTCAACATATATTTGCTAGTCATTAAATTTAGGGTAAAATGCAAAGACCTCCCTTGAGGTTTCACAAAACTACACCAAGCCCTTTCTTGAGCCTAAATTACACTCCACCCCATCCTATTGGATGTCTCCTCACCTGCTGTTAGCCAAGTAACCAGAGTTAAACACAATGAATGATAGCCTTTCACAAAATTAACCCATCTGACCCACCTCTAGTTACCCAAAAAATTTGAGCTAGAAGTGTTGAGAGATAATGCAGACTCTTCGCCTGAGTCACCTATTAAGTTGCCTTTATCAGTTTAATGAGCTCATTTACTTGAGTCAAAAAACAAAGGAGATATGGCAGAGAGTGTGAGGTTTCCACACGATGTGTTTCGACTAGAGTAAGGGTTCCAGTTGTAGTCTCCGTGTTTCTTGACAGACGAAATGGTGCGAGGAAGACCCAAAGGTGAGTCATTGCATTTGGGGTGTACTGGTGAGTAAGGAAGCTTGATTTTGTGTGTATAGTGTCTAACATTTGTATATTTTTTTATTGTAATTTAAGTGAAAATAGAGGAAAACACCATATTTTTGCATTGTCATTCATTGGAAAGATGATTTCTTCATGGTGGATAAATTTAACCCAAACTATTTCTGTTACATAAACCTTTATAGTCAGGTGCATGTTGGATTAAGGCTAGACAGTGAGACCAGGTTATGCATGGATAAGGTTTTTCCAAGGAACAAGAGGACTTTGGTTGAAAATAATCATTCAATGCTACAATGGTTCAAGGAGAATGGCGCTAAAGGTCATTATGACATGCTACACCTCTATATGGAACCTTTGAGCTTTATTATAGAACCATTTTTAGAGGAGCCTGTGGAAGGACACAACTGCAAAGTTGATAGGACTGACAGTGTTGAATATGATTCTGACAATGAAAGTTTCAAACTTTCTAATGGTGATGAAAGTGTTGATGTAGACAACACTGAGTTAAATGATTTGTTTGTGCCTGAAAAGGGAGAGAAATAGGATGATTTTTTTGTGCCTAAAACTAGGATCACTACAATGTATACTGGATGTGGGTGTGAGTGTGTTGGACGTGGGTGTGAATGGTATCTGCAGGCTAGTAGTAATGCTGATGGCGTGAGTTTTGGGGTCAAGGTGTATAAAGGGAAGCACACTTGTGTGAAAAATAGTACTAACTCCAATGTCACATTTTCTTGGATAGCTAATAACATGGCTAATCAGTTTAGGGATGATCCTAATATTAGTTATGAATTAATTGCTAAACACATACTTTCAACATATGGGGTTGAGATTTCTAGGATTCAAATGTATTAGGCCAAAGGGAAGGCAAGGGAAATAACAAAGGGTAATCATGCAAAAATCTTTAGCAAACTAAGGCAGTATGCTGAGATGGTGAGACAAGCTAACCCTGGGATAGTGGCTAAGTTACAGGTTGAAAGATTAAATGCAACATCAAACCTTGTGTTTAAAAGGTTCTTCTTGTACCTAGATGCAATGAAGAAGGGTTTTACACAAAGGTGCAGACCCTTTATAGGAATGAATAGATGTTGTAACGTCCCAATACTAATACCATAGTATATCTGGAATATACATGAGTAAATAGAATTAGGCAAGTCACTTCTAACATATAAACATTATACTACTTTTATAATAACCATACATGTTATTATAAAGAGTCTTGAGAGGGAAATGTAATATTTACATGAACTTTATACATTTGAAAGTACAAACTAAGCCTCAAAGGGTATAAGTACAATACATAAAACTTAATACAATCCAATGTGAATTCTATAATATACAAAGTATTGGACAAAAGAGTAAATAAAACTACTCTAGATCTCCATTTTCATTTCCTCTTCTTAGAAGAATCCTTGGCTAGATTTATCATGGAAACAAACATGGGGGTGAGAACTCACAAATTCTCAGTAGTATAATCACATTTAATGGCATCATGATAACTCCAGCTACTTCGAAGAAAAACAAGTATCCTAATAACATGTAGAAAGGTGGCAAAGCCAAAAACTATTCATTTCTCTTCCCGAGGCAAAAAATTCAATTTTTAACTGTGGTTCAATTATCTCATAATTAACCATTTATATCAAACCATCATGATAACAATAGATTATAGAAAACTCAAGTATATGAGTCTTATAAGAACTTAACTCACTATCACTTAATCATATACACATCCTCTTTGTGTAAACTTTATATTACAATTTCATGATCTATATACATAATTAACATCTCTTTAATAATAAAACAATTGCTCATACAATTGTAATTCATATGATAATGTTTATGTAATGTAATATGCTCATGCCTATGAAATGTCCTATGATAATGTTTATGAAATGTTCCATGATAATGCTTATGAAATGTCATGAGTCTTGCATATTCCCAAGAACCTAGTTTTTTGTATTTATGGGTAGGGCGAATGTGACCTCCTCACACTACTAGGTAGAGAGGGAAAATGACCTCCTCATACTACTAGTAACCCTAGCTCTATTGATGAGGAAACCTTTTGAGAAATCTTGCTCTGAGAATTTAGGATCCCTTTCCTTATCAAGGATCATTTCCTACAATTCTCTGACCAAATGATTGTGCACATCATATAAAGTTACAATACTTACAAATAGTAAGTATGGATCACTCCATCAAAAGATCCACGTGTCATGTAGTGTGATATATATTAAGCACACTTTATAAACATGATGAGTATACAAGTCAAATTTATCTCATTATGTATTTATCTAGTGCATAGTGTCCCACTTCTTAAGTGAACTTAGTACACAAAACATCATTTCACAAATGAACTAAATATATAACATAATCGCTTCTCAAGTGAATTAGGTGTACTATATAATCATCAAAATATCATATTCTAAGTGTATAAGAGATTATGCCCATAAGTATCAAATGCATACATTCATCATTGCATAAGTGCACCAAGTGCTCATTCCTAGGTTAAGTCACTTTTCTTAGTAAAAACCTTTAAATCTCATCATCAAGTACCCTATGGAATCTCTAATTCCTTAAAATAGGGCATCTTTATTCTAATAGCACTTCCTACTATTCGATTAGTGCATATTTTTCATCGCATTTTGAATAGGTCTATTCAAATAGACTAGGAGTCTATTCAAATAGCAGTTTCAAAAATCTCATTCTGTTGCATTGTGACAAAGTCTATTCAAATAGATCCCCAATCTATTCAAATTGTAGCTAGGGTAATTGATTACCACCTTCATTTCTCGTATCCTCAGATCTTAGTAATCAATTACCACTTATGGTAATCGATTACAACTTGCAATTTATCATAAAACAAAGGTTTCTCAAGCATAAACACCCATAACAAACCACTTTTAAACCAAAACTTCAACCCTACTCTTTGTATATTCTCAACCAACAACAAGAAGGTTTTGTCATCAATGATCAAATCATGAAACTCATATTCACAATTCATTATTTATAAAGTTTCGAAGTTATTTCTGAGCTTAACATTTATAAACATAAACATTCATATATCATTAATACTTTATCTATCACAAATCCATACTAAGTTCATCAATACAATCTCTTGGTTACAAAAGGAAAAGAATGAAGTAAAGGAATATCATGAAAAAACCCACTACCTCAATTCCTTTGTTGATAGTATCCTATTTCTTTCCTTGTTCTTTCTTTATTTCTTCTCTTCTTCATTCTTCCTATTCTTTGTTTTCCTTCTTCTTTCTTTCTCTTTTATGTTTTGCTACTCTTTCTTTCTTTTTGTTTTCCTTTCTTTTTTTTTTTCTTTTTACTATTTTTTGATCGAGAAAAGTGATAAGGATGAGAGGGTGAGAAGAGATAAAGATAAAACTAAGGAGTGTAGTCACCTATGAAGCACAGACACAGATATGGACATGGGGCATGACACGGACACGGACACAGGGGCACACTAAATTAAAAAAATTGTAAGACACATACATGTCATACATATATATATATATATATATATATATATATATATTAATATCAAAGTAAATTAAAGAACTTAGTTTATGTATATATATATATATATATATATATATATATAATTACAAAATTTAAGAAAAAGATTCATAATTCATTAATATTATTTCTATAAGCTTGAAGATTTATAATATTTTAATATATGTCATATGTGTCAATATTTGCTACCTAGTAAGTACCTCTTAAAAAATATAGAACATAATTTCTATTGACATTTTCTAAAAAAATCTCATAAACCAACTTCTCCTAATAGAACTAACCATGTATAAGTACATGTGCATCAAAAAAATAATAATAATAACTAGAGGGAACATTGGTGTAAGGTAAGTTTTGATGACGATGAAGTGGATGGCTTGATACGAGCAGAGATAGAATTAAAAATATAAAACTTAAAATACTGATATGTGAAAATAGTGGCTTAAGATGTCAATCATGTGATTGAGTTTGGGTGTGTTACGGGCTTACTAATTGAATGTTAGTCATAGAAACTAATATATATTTTTTTAAAAAATATATTAATGGGTCGTGTCCAAGCGTGTTCGAGACGTGTCCAAATTGAAAAAAATAATCTTTTTAATCAAACACGCAAGACATGTGTGTCGTACGAGTGTCTCTATGTGTCTGACACGGACACGTGTCCATGCTTCAAAGGTAGTCACTATTGAGTGTAAAAGTTTTGTCTCTTAGGGATACTTTATTCTTCTCTTAAGCTAATAGGCTCACAAGTATCTACCTTAACCTATATTCATTTTCAAAATATTCTTCATTCTCTATTTGACATCTTCTATAAAATCTCATAATTTTCTAAGTTGCCTTCCTATTTAATTTGACATTTAAATACTCATTCTGTGTTACTAAAAATATCAAATTAACCCAGTTAATTCTTCAATTCACCACAACCCATTCTAACTATTTGTTACCTAGAAATAAAGTTTCCATATTTATTTCCCTTATCTCGATGATTTGTACTAAGTTCTGAGCTAATATAAGCTAATTTCCACATCTTAGGTTATAGCATCATTCCTAAACTAGCTCAGAATCATTCCAAAATTAACAGATAACTCATATACGTGTTACTAAACTTCTATAACAATGATTAAGACTAATAGGTTAGGGAGGATGTTATAGATGCCATCTTAAAAGACAATACGTGGGTGTTCTATTGTCTACTGTCTCATTGGATGGCAACAATGGAATATTCTCAGTTGCCTTTGCAGTAGTTGAGGTGAAAAAAAAAGACAGTTGGACCTTTTTCCTACATTTGTTAGAGACAATGATTGGCTCTGACATGGAGAAGAAGCCATTTGTCATTATGACTAATAGACAAAAGGTTATGTATCCTTGTCCTTTTATTATTTTTGGGTTGTTATTGAAGCATACTTGTATTTATAATTGATTCACTTTTTGTCCACTTATTTACTAGGGACTTAACCAAGTAATTGCAAATAAATTCCCTTGGGCCCAACATAAATGGTGTTGCAAGCACTTGTACAAAAATTTCAAGGTCCAATTTCCTGGCATACTACTTTGGACTCTATTTTGGAGAGGTGCAAGGACTTAATGCAATTGGGAGTTCATGCTTGAGATAAAAAAGGAAGACTTCAAGGCATTTCAGTGGTTAGAGAAGATTCCCCCCTATTAAGTTACTTATTGTGAAAATGATGGGCAAAATACATAAGAGGTATTTAGATGGTTGTGTCTGGGAGAACATTATCACCCCCAAGGTTGTCAAAAAGATTAATCAGATGAAAAGAAGGACTAATAGGTGCAGTCTAGTACTTCCAGGTCAAATGGAATTGTTGTTAATGATGATAGGAAGAGATTTCATGTAGACTTGAAGAAGTGTATTTGTCAGTGCAAATTTTAGGAGATATCTAGTACGTAATATCATTTTATCTATGTTACCTTAATTAATACAATACTAACAATAAGCTTACTTCATTAATGTCTGTTGCAAGTTTGTAATACAAGCATGCATTATCATGCATTTCTTATCTTATACTTGATGTTGATCAATTTTGTGACCCTACCTATAGTAAGGCTTACTACCAACTAACATATGCAGAGATTATACACTTTGTACCTGACCTTAGCATAATGGAAATCTATGAGAATCCTGAGGATGTTATGCTACCCCCATTACTAAAAAGGCTTCCAAGAAGACCCTAAAAGAACAAAAGAAGGGAAATTGGTGAAGCCCCTGGTGGTCCTAGTTCTACAAGGAGATAAGCCACTGTTAGGTGTGATAACTGTAAGCAGCTTGGCTATAACAAGTGAACCTGTTAGGGAGCACTTGTGACATCTACAAGGAAGTCTACTACCAAAACCTTAAGGGTAGTAATCATTTTAATAATCATTTTCATAACTTTATGTATTAATTACCCAATGTTGTTTTTACTAATATGGTTGTTGAACTTAAAGACTCTAGAGGGAAAAAGAACTAAACCACTGCTGGGATATCCATAAATGAATCAACTGGGGATAATTTTAAATGGACCACCTCCACAAAATCAAGTATCTAGTGTAAGGACTAACTCCAAGACACATGACAAAGGGAAGAGTAAGCTTAAACCAAAATCACACTACAAGGCAAAAATGCCTCAGGCCAAGTTAGAAAACATGGGACCATTCCATCAAGGTGAATCTAGTTATGCAATGACTAAAAGGGCCCAACTTGAAGCTGCTGAAGGTTGTGTGGTGGAGCCCTAACCTGATGTTATTGAAGGTCGTGTGGTGGCAACAACCATAGCAGAAGTGAATGGGAATCCATATATGCAGCTTTCCCAGAGTGCATATACTGCACTTTGAATATCTACTACTTTGATTGGATGTGCCTTTTTGCTGCATTTTGTTATGTTTTTGTTGTTGGAGCTTAACTTATATGCATGGGAAGTGTCTTTCTATTGTTGAATCTTAACTTTATAGTATGAGGTTCTATCTTTTTATTGATAAACAATTTAGTATAGAAATGTTGTTTATAGACTAATTTGTTAAAGGTCCCATCAGCCACATGTGTCTTATGCAGTAACAATTACTTTTTTGTATCTATTTTGGTTTGGTAGTTATATGTTTATGATAGGCTTTCTTTTGTTACAAGTTACAACATATAAATGAAATGCATAATGTTCTTTTAGTATAGAGTGGTTGCTTAGTGTGTTAATTGATTATTTTCTTTATTCTTACACAATGACATGGTTATGCAAAAGACCACATACAGCTCTATATCATTACACTTGTTTGTAATTTCAATCAAAGAGATACATAGTAATAGAAAAACACATACACTTAGTATATCATTACAAACCCCTAATATATAAAGACATGTACTGTATGTTTATTTTGTCTACCAACACAGTAAGTGGTGCTTTTAGATTTTTAATCTCCACTACAACTTGATTGCCACTATTTACTGTTGTTGTTGCACTTCTTTCAGTCCCTATATTAACCTTATTACTATTAATTGGTAGCACCCACTCAAAGAAGCCATATGACCTACGTTGGCAATTATAGTAGAGCCACTCTTTGTGTGCATTTGACTCTATGCACCTTATGGTTGCACGCCTACCATATTTGTATTTTTTGTTCACAAATATCAGCCTTAGACTCGAACCACTAGATTGGTGTGTGCTTGAAGATGCCATCTTCCTTGATGCCCAAGCTCACAGTCTATAGAAGAGAAAAGGAAAAAAAAAATAGGGGATATCACAGATGCAATGGAAGTTAGGCCATTTACCTTCCTCTTAACCAACATATGCAGAGACTATTATGTTTTTTAAGCAAGCCAACATGAAAGCACCAAGGATCAGAGGGAGCAGCGATGGAACTTGAACCTAGAATTGGAGTGCCTATGTTTTTTACCTTATTGCTGCACTTTTATGAGGGTGAAGCCGATGGCTGCTCCCTAACAGTCGTTTCTTACAACGATCATTTCCCTTTTTTTCTTTTTTTTTTGTTGGAGTTAGTGTTGGGTTAATAGGGAATATTTTGTTAGAATGTTCCTTCTATACCATTAGTGGCATCCAATTTTGGGGTGGAGTGTAATTTTAACTCAAGAATGGGGCTGAGTGTAATTTCATGAAACCTTGAGGGAGATCTTTGTATTTTATGCTTAAATTTATGTTCTATGTATAAAAAATAACAAAAAATGTTCCAATGGCAGCCAACTCCACTTTGCAATCAAGACAAATTCTCTTTATAATAACAAACAAATTAAAATAGCTAGAACTTAAAACAGTACACCACCTCAACCCAAAACAAAACTCAAACTGCAACCTAAAACTAAGTCCAACCACTAATCCAACTCCTAACACTCAGCTGAATGAGCCTACTTGATCAGTTACTACTAATGCTACTAGTTACTTTATCAATTTACTTAATAGTTATTTTTAGTGAGCAAGATCTTGGAAGTGGCCACATGTTATGAACCAAATTGCCTTTCTTGCTGAACAATTAGGGAAAACACTTAGCTAATTGAAGGAAAAAGTTCCATTAATATAATTTAGGATCAAACTCCTAAATATTGTTCATTGAGCCACTTTAGGAATCTAACAACATAATATGCATTTCTTTACTCTCTGACCTTGAGTAGAGCATTACAGGTGCATTTAGCGTTACACGTGCACATAGGCACTGGCTTAAGATTCTCCAATTAATCCCATAGAATTTTCATACCAATAAAGTAACTTGTAACAAATTGATTACCTTGCTTGAAACCAAAAATCTTTTCTTGAAGATCAGAAATTTGAAATAGACTTGCTTGAGAAAATATGATCTTAAGGTCATTCCACACATCTTGCGCTCTATCCATCCATAGAATACTTCTAGCAATCGTGGAATCCATGGATCTGACTAGCTAAGATTGAACGATGTTGTTGCATCTCTACCAATAAAGGTAAACTAAATCATTTTTTGTTGGAACCTCCATGCTACCGTCAATGAAATATAGCTTATTATTCGTTAGAAGATTCGTCTTCATCGATCTTGGCCAACTATGGTAGTTCGTGTTAGATAATTATGGAGAAACCAGAACTATGGAGGTGCTTTTGTTAGGGTGTAAATAAAGAGGGTTGCACAAATCTTAAACACCTTTTATGGTGAATCTCACTGGTCGTGAAGTGTTTTCCATGGAAGTTATTCAAAATCTCTCACTTTCATTGGTGAAACTCAGAGTGTTGCACACAAAGCTCTCACTGTGATAGCTTTGATACCATAAGAAATAAACTAGCAAACAGATAGTTGGTATAGACAAGTAACAAATTGATCTATAACTGATTAACTAATTTGGTGAGGAATCAACTAATTAAGCTAATTATGCTAACTAAATAACTTATAAGTTATTTGATAAAGTAATTAGCAGTAGAAGCTATAACTGATCAAGTAGGCTTGTTCAGCTAAGTGTTGGGAGGTGGATCAGTGGGTTGGACCTGGTTTTGGGCTGCATGTTGAGTTTTGTTTTGGGTTGAGGTGGTGTACTATTTTACAACTATAAAAAAAGAACTGATAGCAATGTTTACTTTTTTTATTCGATTTTTTTAATATACTTTTGGAGATAGAAGTACTTGAATAAAGCTTCAAGTAAAAACTTGAACTGTGAAAATATTCTTTTTTTTAAGTGATATCTTTATAAACTTGGTTGTGGAGCATAATGTTTGGGAACCAATCTCTTTTTCTAAGAATAGCCCGAAGCACTCCCATTTATGTTTCACAAATGATTTAATTCTGTTTGGTATTGCTTCTTTATGTCAAGTTTAGGTCATAAAAGGGGTTTTGGATCTTTTCTATGCAAGTTATGGGCGGAAAGTTAACGGTGCTAAGTCTTGTGTTTTCTTCTGTAAAAGTGTTCATCATTCAAAGAGTTAAAAGCTTAGTAAAGCACTAGGGTTCAGATTGACAAGTAATTTGGGGAAGTATCTTGAAGTTCCCTTGATTCATGACAGGTGTTCTACCAATTCTTTTCAATTCATTTTGGATAGGATGGCTAGTAGGCTCAATGGGTGGAGAGGTTCTTCTTTATCTCTAGCAAGTCAAATTACTCTAACTCAATCGGCCCTGGCTATGATACCCGGTTATGTGGTGCAAACAATGTTATTCCTTACTAGTGTTTGTGAGATAATTGATAAAATGTACAGGGACTTCTTGTGGGGTTCTTCGAATATTGACAAGAGAACACATCTAGTTGCTTGGGAAGATGTGTGTAAGCCTAAGTCGAAGGGAGGTCGAGGGTTGAGATATGCTAGAAGTGTTAATCAAGCTTTCATGATGAAGCTTAGTTAGGGTTTGATACACCGCATGGATGCACTATGGGTGCAAATATTGAGAACTAAATATAAATTCTCAGTAGATATTATGCCTATAGTTAAAAGAAAGACTACTACATCTAATATTTGGAGAGGCATTACCTATGTATGGAACTTCTTATATAAAAATTTGTTGTCGCGAGTTGGAAATGGTAATCACACTAGGTTTTGGATGGATCATTGGATTCCTAGTGTCTAGTCCTTAAAATATTTTTGTCATAGTTGATACTAGCCCCCTGGAATTGCAAGATAAAGTGGCTGATTATGCTACTTTTGAGGGTCATTAGAACTAGGGTAAACTTTTCGCAGTTACTCCTCAGAAATATATTGAGTTATTGGTGCCCATTTGTCCCCCTTTACCAAATTCAATTTTTGACTCAATGGTTTAGTTACCTAGTAGCAGTGGTCAATTCACTATGAAATCTACGTATGAAGTATTTACAAAGCTCCAAACCCACAATGATATTTCTATATTCAAAAAGATGTGGCCAGCAGCTAGTGAAGCCCTTCTCACTAATAAGGAACGATATTATAAACACATTTCCACAAACGCATCTTGTGTTATCTGTGGTGCAGATGAGGAACTATCCTCCATATTCTTCGGGACTATCTTGTGACAAAACATATATGACAGGAGTTAGTTCACAGAACAAATCATGCTAGTTTCTTCCAATCTAATTATTATGAGTGGTGAGATTGGATTGAAGATAATATAATGGATAATGGAATGTTTGGTTCAATTAGACCTTGATATTTGGTGTTTGTTACTACATGTACTACCTTTTGGTACCATAGGAACAAAGTCATATTTGAGGGGATAGTTGATCCGATAGATGGTTTAACCCACAATGTGCTTATGCTAGCTTTGGACTACAATCAAGCCATGATAGCTCTGAAGCATACTCGAATGGTGGTGCCTCCAATGCATCTTGCTCAAATTTGCTGGTATCATCCTTTATACAGTTGGGCCAACCTGAGTGTCGATGGATTTGTGGTGACTGATGGTTCCAAAGCATTGTGTGAGGGAATTTTGCGGAACTTTGAAGGAGCTTCCATAGCAACTTTTGTTGTATCTTGGGTAGCTGTTCTATCAATCTGGCTAAGGCTTGGGGAATGTGGATGGGTCTTCAGATGGCCCATGATTTGGGATTTTGTAAGGTCTAGGTGGAAACAGACTCTAAGTGTGCTCTTCATCTTATTTTGAATGGATGTGGGGAGTGTTATCCTTGTTCTCTGATGATTGAATATATCAAGATGATGTTGGGTTTGTATTGGGAGGTTGAGCTTAAACATGCTTACAAAGAAGCTAATTCATATGCAGACACTCTAGCTTAAGTATGGTCATTTATGTCTGGATGGTTACTTCTTTTTTGATAAGTTAGCTAGTTTCCTTTCTGTAACCTTTATAGCTGATAATAGTGGAACTTAGTTCCATCACATAATTGCTTGTTAGCTTTTTTTGGGCTTTGGCACTAAAGTTAATAAAAAAATAAATTTAATTATGTTTTTAGTCCCTCTAAATATAGAGGATTTTGATTTTGGCCCCTATAAATTTTTTGTTACGATTTTGGTCTCTCTAAATTTTGGAGTGAGTGAAGTTAGTCCCTACCATTATCTTAGCTCTGTTAGGTGCTAATGTGGCAAATAACGCTCCACCTCAGTGTTGCCATATGTCCTTCATCAATCAATCCCTTTTGCCACATGGAGTCATGTCATCTTATGGGTCCATTAAACAAGTCACATGCATGTCACATAACACTTTCTTCTTCCTCCCCCTCTAACATCTCATTTCTTCCCCATTTTATGTAGAGGAAAAATTCAAAATTTGCCATCGCTTTCTCATATCCTCACCCTAATTTCTTCATTCCCCACAATTGCTCCCTCTTCATTAACTTGTTTGTTGGCTTTTTTTGTCCCTCATCCTTTGCATTTGTAGAGACATTGCCATGATTAGGGTTTCATGATCTTCAATATTAACCTCATCTAGCCCCACATGTCCTCGCGAAGGAGACTATGTGGATATAGATATGTAATGTTGTACCTTACCTCAAAAAGTGCAAAGAATCCTGTGAAAGCTTATTAGACATACCCAAATTGGAGAATAAGAACAAATCCATTTTTTGTTACTGGTAAATATGGGTTTCAGATTTCTAACTCCCTAAAACTCTCGTTTCATTTTTTTAACAGAATGATGGCTCTTGTGGTTGGTTCGAATGGGCTAATGAGGAAATAAACAACTAGGAACCTCTTTGTAAGTATTCCTATAATAATGAGACTGTGGTTGAAGAGATGAGAATAAGGGTGACTAAACTAGAGATGAAGCTTGCTTCTAAAAGGACCAAAGTGACCATTTTGTTGGGGGTGATTTTTGTGTCATGGGCAGTCACATTTTTAGTGTGTTTGTTTTGGGGTTGGAAAGGTTGATGTAGAATGATGTCTATTGAATGGTTTGAATGGTTGATGTATTTGGGTTTAGGGTGAATAAAATTTGGAGCTATGTTGTGTAACACCTCGATTTTTTGTTTTCCTTGAAATAAATACGTTTTATAATATTTATGAGTTTTTGTGAATTTTTGTGAATTTTTAATTATTTGAATATTTTAATATTATATTGATTATTTTAATATTATTTTTGAAATATATGTTCGAATTTAGTTTTTTCTGAAAATATATGAGTTTTACAATTTTTATGATTTTTGGAAATTTTTGTGAAATTTTCTGAGGTTGTGATTATTTTAATATTATTTTAAGCTGTATATGTGTTTGAGGCGGGCCCAGAAAAATAAAAAATTTTCCTAGACCAGAAAGTTTCAAACTGTCAAGGCAGGATCGGAAGATCTTACTAAACATGAAATCAGGAACAGTTGACTGAGATTTTCTATATCCGAGTTTTTTATTATCCATTGTGCAATGATAGCAGTAGCTATTATCCATTGGGTAATATCTATTAAAAAAATATCTTGATAACTCAGCTGTTCTAGAAAATTCTATGATGACTCACCTAGTAAATATTTAAGGATAAATATTCAGGAATAAATATCTACCAAGAAAAATATCTTAATAAAATATCTCAAGTGTAATCATGAAAGCTGAAAATATCTAAGTTAAATATCTTAAGGGTAATCATGAGCCATCATTATTAAGCTTTATAACTAACTAATAAGAGCTGGTCAAAATTAGTGGCTGGACTTTATTATGAACCATTGGATGGAAAACTTGATGGAAAAGCATTAGTTCATCACCATTGATCTAATCAATGGTATGAGAGCAATCTTGATAAAGAAGCTCATGATATCCACCTTGGATTTAATCAATGGTTAGGAAAGGAAGTTAATTTTAATGGTTAGATTTGTTAGTTGAGTAACTAGATGATCTAACTTAATTACTCTAATAGACTAAGTAGTAACTAAATGGAGCTAATCTAGTCTGCCAATACTTAGAGTCTTTAATTACTAGAAAATATTTAGAGTTTTTAGAATCATTACCTATGCATGACAAGAGCATGATTTAATCATGTAACTAGATAGTTATAATGTAACTAAATGATTTAACTAAGTTACCTTAATAGCTTAATTAGTAACTAAATGAACTAGCTTAGTTACTAAATACTTAGAAGCTAGTTACTAAATAAATATCTAATTATCTAGAAACATGACTTAAGCATGACATATACAATGACATAATAAAGTAATTAACTAGTTAGAATGTAACCAAATGGCTTAACTAAATTAATTGAAATGTAACTAGATGGTAAGCTAGGTAACTAATTAAATTAACTAAGTGTAACTAGAAATGACCACATGATGACTCCTAAATGACCTATGCCATGTGAATGCATGTGATGTTTTATTACAATGATTAAATCTTGCTATTTTCCTACACACTAAATCCCACGTCCATGCAGTACATATTTGGCTATTTCATTTTCATTTCCTATCAACTTTGACACTTAAACAATTTTCTCTCTTCTCTCTCTTCCAAAGAAAACCAAAAACTCCATCCCTGCTCTTCTTTGAAAGCTCACAGCCTCCACCCACCAAACCAACCTCTTCACTTCTATAATTTCATCTAATCATACTGTCTAAACCTAAACATCATTCTAAACACTTTTCCTTTAGTGAGTTTTGTCTAAATCTCTCTCTAAGTGCTTCAAAAATCAAGCTTTGATTTCTTATATCAAAAGTAATTTCTTGAATCTTTGATTCTAAGTTGGATTTCTAATTTTCTAGACCATGATTGATCCATGGTTTATTGTTTTCAAGTTTTGATTATGACTTTTAGAATTGTTTAAGTTTGCTTAGGATTTTTCTTGGTGCCAGACGAATTCAAGGGGAAAGAGAGGCTTGAAGTTTATTGTCTTCCTTAAGTTAAGAGAGAGATTAACCTCATCGGCCATATGTGGCGGTGAAGGAATGGAATTGTTTGTGTTTGTGAGTGAAAAATCCATGTGAGGATTTATTCACCTAATTGTGTAATCATTAGTTTGTGCTTGTTGGATTATATTGTGTGATTGTTTTATTGCTTTGATAAGTATGCATGATTTATATATATACTTGGTATGTTTCTAGCTTTAATAATATGCTTACATGTGTGATTTGGAAAGCATGATAATTTCTGTGTAACTTAAGATGTGATTCACGTGATGAGAAAATTTGTATGAAGACTCCAAAGAGCTTAGAGGCACACGGCCGCATCACTACAATGAGGACTAAGGATTCTAAATTATTTTTCAAATTGAGGATTAAATGATTTTATGACAAGAAATTCAATTAAGTAATTTTATAAGGAGTTAAAGTGTAAAGAAATGAATTATACGTGAATTTTGAAGCAATATGTAAATTCGGCCAACATGCCAATTTTTAATGTTCAAGGTTCAAAATTATTTTACTAAGTGTAAACTTAGGTGTTTTAATAGTAAAAACTCAATTTGGTAAGTTTATGAATTTAAAAATGATATTTTAGAATTAAAATTGACTTAATTAAGGTTATGTAGTAAAATAAAAGTGAATACTTAAAATTTACTGACGTATAGCTCACCCTATGAGTTTTAAACCGCGTTAGGAAATTTTGAGCTGTAATATCCCAAGTAAATTAAAGAAACACAATTTTCTGGGAAACAATAGAAATACTGATTTTTAGAAGAACTATATTAAAAAAATTCTTTAAAGAGAGACTATATTAAAAATATTCTTTAAATAGAGACTATACTAAAAATATTCTTTAAAAATGGACTATTTTAGAAATATTATTTGAAGGACTATTATGTAAATATTATTTTATAGAAGGACTATTATGTAAATAATAAAAATAAGGTTAATTTTTTATATTAAATGAGAAAATTCTTATTTTGGACTTAAAATATTTTAGAAATACTTTACGTGATTAAAAATACGTAGAAAAACTCTTACGCGATTTAAAAATAGAAATTTTTAGCTACACGATTGAGAAAACATTTTAAAATCTTTACGCGATTGAGAAAACATTGAAAAATATTTACGCGATTTGAAAACATAACAGAAATGTTACGCGATTGTGAAAATGCAAGAATATTGTTACACGATTGAAAGGAACAACGAGTTGTGCCGTAGGGCCAACATATTTAATCAAGTGATTTGTAATTGTGGAAACTGGAGTACTGGACCTGAGTGGATCTTTGATATTATTGATTGTATGGGCAGTTGTATAATATCATAGATACTAATGGTATTGGACAACTTTATGTGCATGTGCGGTTGCGTTAATATCATTGGGAATAGTACAATGGTACTTTGTTTTGAATAAAAGTATTTTTGAACATTATACGGTGATACTGCCATATGACGACATGTGAATAAGAAATATTGTGTGATCAATGACAGTATATGATTGAATCATTTATCATGCATAGAAAAGCGTATTAGCTTGATTTGTCATGGCATTTTATGCCTACGGAGTGGACGAGAACTTACAGGATAGTGGGAGGGATCCTGGGGACGTCAGGGCGCGGTGATTCACTTGTTGACCATGTTGTCATATGATATATATATATACCCCTGGCCGTGAACACTAATTGCAATGCACTGACATCCCGACAAACACTATTGGTTTTCATTATCCAACATAGACTATTTTTTAGAGGGGACAGATCTTCTGGGCATTCTTCTCTGAATTTGAGTAAACTCCATGGAGTAAGAACTGCTTGCATTGTGCATATGCATAGTCGGCATTTAATACTATCGAGATATAGTATCATTACGATATAATATGGTTGTGATATTATTATTATGTTTGATATTGTGTTGTAGGTTTATTGGATTGTTTATTTATTAAATGTCATAAATATATCTGTTAATTTTATATAAATCTATGGATTGTATGTGTGGAATGACATTGTTGTTCATATCGTTTCTTTGCTGCCATATTGGTATGCGATACTAGGGATCTCACCTCTTTATTGTTTTATTCTGTCTATTTCTCCTTTATGTCTACATCTGTGAAGATGGTGATGGCTGCAAAGAGGGATCAATTAGGTTTCTTTAGACTACAGTTTCTTGAAAGCGCTGCTTCTTGGCGTGTCCATTGGGACACAGGGCACATAGAGTATTGTAGTGACATTACTCTATCAGTAAGTAGGACTCGCCATGGGATCGTTACTTCATTTTATACAGTTGCTTATGTAGAGATTATTTTACCTATTAGGGAGTTGTGGAATGAATTTCACTATACTCCTAGAGAGAACTTCGATATATCTTTGGGTCGAATTTCTATCGGTCGAGACATTCCCAGCTAGGAAATTTGTCTTCTGACAAGGGCTTATATCTTAGGTGTTACGTCTTTGGGTATGTAAAGATAATGAATGTATAGTTATAGTAAACTCCGTTTAAATGAAAAAAATATTTTATTCAGTTATTATATTTTGAGTTACTTTAATTTGATCAATTGATGTTTCCGCGAAAAAGAAATTTTGAAACCCGTATTTAGGTAATATTAAATATGTTATAACTTGGGTAATTAATTAATTATAAGGAGTTGTTTTGAAATGTGATACCCTTTGGAGGGGTGTTGCATTAGTTGGTATCAAAGCCCAAGTTAGAGTCTTTTGGATTTGTGGGTAGGTTTATCTTGTATGTGCTGTGTTTTTCTCTGACACTGAACACAGAAATATATTGTTTGGTTTTCAAAAGGAGACGATGTTGTTTGAAATAGTTACGTTTAGTTTTGTTGTGTTTTGATTTTGTTTGCTTTTGAAGAAAGACAATGGATCGTAGTAGATGTTGACATGTGGACATAAGACGTGATGATGATCATATTGCCGTAGCTAGAAGTGTGATGCAGAGGATGACTAACTTAGCAGTACAATAGAGTCAGATGATCGTTCAGCAACAGGAACTGATAACTGAACTTCAAAGCTTGTTAGGGCTGGATCGGTCTCAGGATGTAAGAAGCTATAATGTTGGGTCCTCGATGATCCAAAATGGAAGGAAATATAAGGTCAACTGATTTCAGCAAAAGCCGTATACACGATCACCGGGGAAGCAACAACGAACAAAGGAAGGAAGTACTAGTGGCAACAGTTTTGGTCAGACTGTGGTACTGCCAATGAAGTGTTGGAAGTGTGGAAAGAGCCATATGATAAGATATAGCACAATCAAGGGAATAATTTGTTTTAGATGTGGAAGGCCCAGTCATGTCTCGAAGGATTATGAAGATGGAATCTTCTGTTACTAATGAACTTGTGACAAGATCTCAAGTAGGGGAACAAGTCAATACAAAGAATGGAATGGGAACATTCAAATATAAGGACTTAAGAAACAAGGAAGCTGTACCATAGAGAGTAATCCTAAAACTGTACTATATAACTCACAAGATAACCCATTCTCTTATGGTCTGTGACTGTGTGAACCTTTTGGGGTTATCAGTGTTTTTGTTTCTTTTTATAGTGTTACTTCAACTTCTAAATTTGTTATCATTACTCAGTCTGTTTAAAACTATTCTATTATTGCTTGAGATTGGAACTTTTCTGTTAATTTGGTTTGTTTATTTCTTTCATGAATAGACTGAGTAAATCAATTTGAGTTATCCGTGTCTTTGTTATCGTTTGATCTGAGTATTTCTACTTTTGTTAAACTTGTTGTTTATACTCAAGTTTTCTAAATTTACCCTGTTTCTGTTAAAGATCAAATCTTTTTTGTTGATTTGATTTGCTTATCTAAAATCACATCTTTTAAGAGCTTGACTTTATAAATGGATTGGTTATTTTCCAACCATATCCTACTTGATTGTTTCAATGAGATTTTAGTGTTTCCTTGAACTAATATTTTTGGATTTGAATCTAAAAATTGAATCCAGAAAGTTTATTTCTAAATTTATTAGACCATATCAAATTCTTTGTTGGATAAATCTAGTAATCTACCGAATAGCCTTATCATTTTTTTTAACCTTCATAGTGCCTTCCATATATCTCAATTGAGAAGAATTATTCTTGATTCAACCTATGTTACAGTGCCAAATATAGTACAATTAGAAGAGAACTTGATCTATGAGACATTTTCTGTTAAGATTAAAGATAGACGAGTGAAATAACTTACCTTGATGAAGAAAAAAATCTAGAACAATGCGACGGGAGATACAACATGGGAACTAGAAGATCAAATGAAGAAAGTCATTGTCTCCAAGATCGATTTACGTTCTGATTATCATCAGATCAGTGTAAAAGTGGAAGATGTTCCAAGATAATTTTTCAGACGCATTATAGGAACGTGCTAAACATCTCCATGCAGTTCTTCAATTTCTGAATAAGAAGGAGTTATACGCGAAACTATCTAAAGTGCAAATTCTGTTAGAGGAAGCTCAACTTGTGAATTTAGATTGAGTGTTGATATCAAATAGAAAGGTTGAGGTGTATACTTCAAGGCAGTGGAACGTGCATGTGAAGAGTTATCCAATTCACATTTTAGATTTTGTGATAGCTATTTTACGTTGAGGATCTAAAAATGTTTTCTTATGAATCAACCTACAATGTCTACGGTGATCACATGAGTTTGGAGTACCGGTTCGATCAAGAAGAGTTTGATACGAAGAAGGGATGACAGTTAGAATTTTCAAAGGGCTACTATTATTATTTGAATAATCTGATGGAGGAAATTCAAGAAAAGTAGGAGGATCATCTGAAACGACATAACTGGAGATGCTACGTGGAAGTTGAAGACAAAATAAAGGAGTAATAACCTTTTTGTGTGTTATGTAAGCAAAATTTCGAGGACGAAATTCTTTTTAGAGGGGGAGAGTTGTAACACTCTGATTTTTTGTTTTCCTTGAAATAAATATGTTTTATAATATTGATGAGTTTTTGTGAATTTTTGAGAATTTTAATTATTTTGAATATTTTAATATTATACTGATTATTTTAATATTATTTTTGAAATATATGTCCGAATTTAGTTTTTTCTGAAAATATATGAGTTTTACAATTTTTATGATTTTTGAAAATTTTTGTGTAATTTTTTGAGGTTATGATTATTTTAATATTATTTTAGGCTGTATATGTGTTTGAGACGGACCCGAAAAAATAAAAAAATTTCTTAGACCAGAAAGTTTTGAATTGTCAAGGCGAGATCGGGGGATCTTACTAAACCCGAAACTGGGAACAGTTAACTGAGATTTTCTATATCTAAGTTTTCTATTATCCATTGTGTAATGATAGCAGTAGCTATTATCCATTATGTAATATCTGTTAGAAAAATATCTTGATAATTCAGCTATTCTAGAAAATTCTATGATGACTCACCTAGTAAATATCTAAGGATAAATATTTAGGAATAAATATCTACCGGGAAAAATATCTTAATAAAATATTTCAAGTGTAATCATGAAAGCTGAAAATATCTAAGTTAAATATCTTAAGGGTAATCATGAGCCATCATTATTAAGCTTTATAACTAACTAATAAGAATTGGTCAAAATTAGTGACTGGACTTTATTATGAATCGTTGGATAGAAAACTTGATGGAAAAGCCTTATATCATCACCATTGATCTAATCAATGGTGTGAGAGCAATCTTGATAAAGAAGCTTATGATATCCACCTTAGATTTAATCAATGGTTAGGTGAGGAAGTTAATTTTAATGGTTAGATTTGTTAGTTGAGTAACTAGATAATCTAACTTAATTACTCTAATAGACTAAGTAGTAACTAAATGGAGCTAATCTAGTTTGCCCATACTTAGAGTCTTTAATTACTAGAAAATATCTAGAGTTTTTAGAATCATTACCTATGCATGACAAAAGCATGATTTAATCATGTAACTAGATAGTTATAATGTAACTAAATGATTTAACTAAGTTGCCTTAATAGCTTAATTAGTAATTAAATGAACTAACTTAGTTACTAAATACTTAGAAGCTAGTTACTAAATAAATATCTAATTATCTAGAAACATGACTTCAACATGACATATGCAATGACATAATAAAGCAATTAACTAGTTAGAATGTAACCAAATAGCTTAACTAAATTAATTCAAATGTAACTAGATGGTAAGCTATGTAACTAATTAAATTTAGATGGTAAGCTAGGTAACTAATTAAATTAACTAAGTGTAACTAGAAAGCTAATTGAATTAAGATTTGGTTATTTTTCCTATTGAGTTCCACGGCTACCTAGTGTAATCTAGGAGGTTCTTGATTCATCTTTCATGATCAAATGATGACCACTTGATGACCAAGGCCATGTGCATCCATGTGAAGCCATGTGCTTAAGCTTTTCTTGTTGAACAATCTTTGGACTTTCTTATCCAAGTGATTCCACGGCCATGCAATTTAACATAGGCCATTTTTTTTCATTTCTATTACTTTGTGAGACAACAAACTATCTCACCTTTTTTCCAAAACACCACATGGTCACATGGCCATTCTACCAAGTTCTTGAACCATCCTTATGACCACATGATGACTCCTAAATGACCTATGCCATGTGAATGCATGTGATGTTTTATTACAATGATTAAATCTTGATATTTTCCTACACACTAAAGCCCACGGCCATGCAGTACACATTTAGCTATTTCATTTTCATTTCATATCAACTTTGACACTTAAACAATTTTCTCTCTTCTCTCTCTTCCAAAGAAAACCAAAAACTCCATCCTTGCTCTTCTTTGAAAGCTCACGGCCTCCACCCACCAAACTAACCTCCTCACTTCTATAATTTCATCTAATCATACTTTCTAAACCTTAACGTCATTCTAAACACTTTTCTTTTAGTGAGTTTTGTCTAAATCTCTTTCTAAGTGCTTCAAAAATCAAGCTTTGATTTCCTATATCAAAGGTAATTTCTTGAATCTTTGATTCTAAGTTAGATTTCTAATTTTCTAGACCATGATTAATCCATGGTTTATTGTTTTCAAGTTTTGATTATGACTTTTAGAATTGTTTAAATTTGCTTAGGATTTTTCTTGGTGCCACACGAATTCAAGGGGAAAGAGAGGCTTGAAGTTTATTCTCTTCCTTAAGTCACTCACTTTTAAGCCAAATTCCATCGTTTAGACCACTTTTTCAATTTTTGAAGATTTTTTATTACATTTTTAAGTTCTATTTTTGTGTAGTTTTTAGTGTGTGGTGGTCCTATATTTTTTAAAAATCATTTGAAAGGTCAATTAGATTTATTTTAGTGTACTTTTTATATTGGATAGTCAATTTTGCTTGATTTTGTGTTTTGGAGTTTTCCATGTAACATGACTAGGTCTAACCCTAGTATACTGCATCCTTTTGATCTTGAGATAGATAGGACTTTTCATTCCTTGCATAGGTCTCATAGGATTGATTCTACACTTGATGAGCATATAGGAAGTAGTTTACATCTTGTTGTTTCTAGTGAGTCTACACATAGTCATCATAATAGTGATTCTGCATCTGAATTTTTTGATTCTGTGCATTCTGTCATTGATCAATCTTTCCATTCTGATTCTATTAAGAACACTGATATTATGGATGAAAGAACCTTGAAAGAGCTTGCTGCACCTGATGTTACATATCAGTCTTTATGCATTCAGTATCCTGATGTTGATCCTCCTTTTGAACTTAAATCTGGATTGATTCATTTGTTGCCTAAGTTCAGTGGTCATGCAGGTGAGGACCCTCATAAGCATCTTAAGGAGTTCCACATTGTGTGTTCAACCATGAAGCCTCAAGGCATTCCAGAAGATCACATTAAACTTTGAGCATTTCCTTTCTCCTTACAGGATGCGGCTAAGGACTGGCTATACTATTTGCATCCAAGTTTTGTCACTTGCTCGAATGATCTTAAGAGGCTATTTTTGGAGAAATTCTTTCCTGCATCAAGAGCTGCCTCAATCAGAAAAGAAATATGTGGCATTAGGCAATTTGACAGAGAGACATTATATGAATACTGGGAGAGGTTTAAGAAGATGTGTGCAAGTTGTCCTCACCATCAAATCAGTGACCAGTTACTCATCCAGTATTTTTATGAAGGTCTGCTTCCTATGGATAGGAGTATGGTTGATGCTGCTAGTGGAGAGGCATTGGTAGACAAGACTCCTATGGCTGCAAGGAATCTGATTGAGAATATGGCCACTAATTCCCAACAATTTGGCACTAGAAGTAACTCAGTGGTGTTGACTAGAGGTGTCCACGAAATTGAAACTGCCTATTCTGCAGATCACAGGAAATTGGAAAACAAAATTAATGATATTGCATCCTTGGTGTGATAACTGGCTGTGAATCAGCACTGGCAGCCTGCTGCAGTAGTTCCTACCAGAGTTTGTGGCATCTGCACTTCTGCTAATCATCCCACAGATGCTTGTCCTACACTACAAGAGGGTGACACTGATGGTACCCCACAGGCTTATACAGCAAACATCTATAACAGCAGGCCTTAGCAGCAGCAACAACCGAGTTATGATCTGTCCTCCAACAGATTTAACTCAGGCTGGAGAAATCATCCCAATCTGAGGTGGGGGAATAACTCTACACAACCTGCCCCTACTCAATTTAGGCAGCAGCAGCAGCATCAAATTCCCTTTCCATCCACTGCAGGTTCCAGTAGACCATATCAGCCACCTTTCATGCAGCAGCAAAATATGCAGCAGCCTACTACAACACCTCCTAAATCTGAGCCAACCTTGGAGGAATTGATGAAGCAAATGGCAGTGAACAACTTGTAGTTCCAGCAGAGGACAGAAGCTACCATTCAGAATTTGGAGAACCAGATTGGACAACTTGCTAGTTTGATGAACCAATTACAGTCACAAGATTCTGACAAGTTGCCTGCACAAACTGTGGTGAATCCAAGAAATGTAACTGCCATCACTCTCAGATCTGGTAAGACTGTTGATGCACCAGATTGTAGGTTGCAACATGGATTAGATAAGGAGAGTAAGGAGCAGCAAGTCATACCAGAAATTCCATGTAGCAGCAAAATAAAGAAAACAGATTCTATCCCCACTCCTAGTGTAGTTACTAATGAGTAGGAGCAATCTGTCCCACTACTATTCCCTCAGAGGGTCGTGCAGCTTAAGAAGACTTTTGAGACTGACACAGATAGGGAGATCTTGGAGACATTTAGGAAAGTTAAGGTGAACATTCTTCTCATTGAAGCAATCAAACAAATTCCAAGATATGCCAAGTTTCTTAAGGACTTGTGCACTCACAGAAGGAGACTAAAGGGAAATGAGAAGATCAGTTTGGGGAGAAATGTGTCTGCACTTATTCAGCCTACAATGCCCCAAAAATGCAAGGATCTAGGAATTTTTACTATTCCATGCACCATAGGCAATAGCAAATTCAAAAATGCCATGTTGGATTTAGGTGCTTCAATTAATGTGATGCCTATGTCTGTGTTTAACTCTCTTGCCCTTGGACCCTTACAGAATATAGGAGTTATCATTCAGTTGGCAAACAGGAGTAATGCATACCTTACTGGACTCATTGAAGATGTCCTTGTTAGAGTTAATGATTTGATCTTTCCTGTAGACTTCTATATTTTGGATATAGATGGAGAATCTGAATCCAGCAAGACTCCCGTCATTCTTGGCAGACCTTTCCTCAAAACTGCCAGAACCAAGATTGATGTCCATGTAGGCACTCTTTCCATGGAGTTTGGAGATAGTGTGGTTAGATTTAACATCTTGGATGCCATGAAGCATCCCGTGGAAGAACATTCTATTTTCCATATAGATTTGCTGGCTGATGTAGTTAATGATAACC
This sequence comes from Ormosia semicastrata, assembly GCA_029884595.1. Classification (NCBI taxonomy): domain Eukaryota; kingdom Viridiplantae; phylum Streptophyta; class Magnoliopsida; order Fabales; family Fabaceae; genus Ormosia; species Ormosia semicastrata. The sequence continues at coordinate 3,593,729 of JAQQTO010000029.1, forward strand.
TGTCTGAGCTCTCTGTTGCTGAGTTTCCATTCTTTTCTGATTTTGTTAACACCTACACATGTGCTACTTGTACTGGTTCAGAAATGTGCAGTGTTTGTACTGAGATTGCATCCTGTTTACATGGTGATTTTGATACAGATTGTATGGGTTCTAAACAGCTAAATGGTGGTGCAGCTACAAATTTAATGGATTCAGAATGCAGTAATTTGATTACAGCAAGTAGATATGAATCTGATCTTGTTGGATTACAGGTTGTAGACACAGTTCTTACCACTAGGATACTTCCATCTGTAGTTCAGCCACCTACACTGGAGCTTAAGCGACTTCCATAGCACCTTAAGTATGCATACTTAGAGGATGATAAGAAGCTGCCAGTGATCATTTCTACTAACCTCCATGCTGAGCAGGAGGAGAGGTTGTTGCAAATCCTGAAGAAGCATAAGAGAGCTATCAGATGGACCTTGGCTGACATTCTTGGCATTAGTCCTTCCATGTGCATGCATAGGATACTGATTGAAGATGAAGCTAAGCCGATGAGACAACCACGGAGGCGTCTCAACCCTTTGATCCTGGATGTGGTCAAGAAGGAGGTGACCAAGCTTCTGTAAGCTGGCATCATCTATCCTATATCAGAGAGTGCTTGGGTGAGTCCAGTTCAAGTGGTTCCAAAGAAGTCAGGAATCACAGTAGTGAAAAATGATCGCGATGAGTTGATTCCTACTAGAGTGCAGAGTAGCTGGAGAGTTTGTATTGATTACAAGTGGCTCAACCAAGCGACCAGAAATGATCATTTTCCTTTGCCCTTTATTGATCAGATGCTTGAGCGCTTGGCTGGAAAATCTTACTACTGTTTTCTTGATGGCTTTTCAGGTTATTTCCAGATCTACATAACACTAGAGGACCAAGAGAAGACCACATTCACCTGCCCCTTTGGCACTTTTGCCTATAGGAGGATGCCTTTCGGCCTATGCAATGCCCTTGGAACTTTCTAGCGATGTATGGTAAGTATCTTTTCAGACTTTTTAGAGGATTGCATTGAGATGTTTATGGATGATTTTACTATTTATGGTTCCTCCTTTGATGCCTGTTTGGACAGTCTGGATAGAGTTTTGCATCGATGCATTGAGACTAACCTTGTTCTTAATTATGATAAATGTCATTTTATGGTAGAACAGGGCATAGTTTTAGGCCAAGTGATCTCTCGAAAGGGTATAGAGGTAGATCCTGCTAAAATTGATGTTATTTCCCAGTTACCTTACCCCTCTTGTGTGTAAGAGGTTTGTTCTTTTCTTGGCCATGCAAGTTTTTACAGGAGGTTCATTAAAGATTTCAGCAAAAAGGCCCTTCCACTGTCCCACTTGTTGCAGAAAGATATTGTCTTTGATTTTGATGATAGGTGTAGAGAGGCTTATGATTGCCTCAAAACAGCTTTGACCACCACTCCCATCATTCAGCCACCCGAGTGGACACTCCCTTTTGAACTCATGTGTGATGCATATAAAACTATGCAGTGGGAGCTGTCCTTGCCCAAAGGGTTGGCAGGCTACCTCATGTCATCTCTTACCCTTCCAGGATTTTAGATGCTGCCTAGGCTAACTATACTACCACTGAGAAAGAGTTGCTTGCTATTGTATTTGCACTTGATAAGTTTAGATCATATTTGCTTGGCTCTAAAGTGGTTGTTTTTACTAATCATGCAGCCTTAAAGTTCTTGTTGAAGAAGGCAGATTCGAAGCCTAGGTTGATAAGATGGATGTTGCTTCTCCAGGAGTTTGATTTGGAGATTAGAGATAGGAGTGGCGCAGAGAATTTGGTGGCGAATCATTTGAGCAGGATTGAAGGAGTTGTTAACCCTTCTCCTATCAGAGATGATTTTCCCGATGAGCAGCTCATGCAGCTACATGCTACCCCACTTTCCCCTTAGTTTGCTGATTTAGTGAATTACTTGGTTGCATCTGTTTTTCCCCCTCATGCATCTAGATCACAGAGAGCTAAGCTTAAGAGTGATGTTAAATACTATGTGTGGGATGATCTATATTTGTGAAAATTTTGTAGTGACCAGGTGATTTGCAGATGCATACCTGACCATAAGATCTAGTCAGTTCTTCACTTCTGTCATGCCTCTCCAGTCAGAGGACACTTTGGACCACAGCGGACAGCTAGGAAGGTGCTGGATTCTGGATTCTACTGGCTTACCATCTTCAAAGATGCGCATCAGGCTTTCACTACTTGTGAACAATGCCAGAGAGCAGGAGTGGCCATCACTCGTAGGCAGGAGATAGCCCAGCAGCCTATTCTTTTCTGCGAGGTCTTTGATGTTTTGGGTATCGATTTTATGGGCCCTTTCCCTGTTTCTTTTGGTTTTGCTTATATTGTGCTTACGGTTGATTATATTTCTAAATGGGTGGAAACCAAGGCCACCAGGACTAATGATGCTCGAGTTGTTGTGGATTTTGTCAGGTCTAACATATTTTGCAGGTTTGGAGTGCCTCGCGCTATCATTAATGACCAAAGAACTCATTTTTGTAACCAAACTATGGAGGCCTTGTTTCGGAAGTATGGGGTCGTGCATCGGGTGTCTACAACGTATCATCCCTAAACTAACGGGCAGGCTGAGGTTTCTAACTGAGAGATAAAACAGATTTTGGAGAAGATGGTGCAGCCGAATAGGAAGGATTGGAGCCGCCGATTAGAAGATGCTCTTTGGGCTCATCGTACGCTTACAAGACACCTATAGGGATGTCTCCTTTCCGAGTTATCTTTGGTAAGGCATATCACCTTCCAGTGGAGATAGAGCATCGTGCATACTGGGCAGTGAAAAGTTGTAACTTAGCATTTGACCAAGCAAGTTCAGAGAGGAAGCTTCAATTGCAACAACTTAAGGAACTTCGCTTGGAGGCTTATGAGAATTCTAGGATCTATACGGAAAGGACTAAGCATTTCCATGATAAGATGATTTCTAGAAAAGAGTTCTCCATTGGCCAAAGAGTGCTTTTGTTCAACTCTCGCCTTAAACTCATGCCCGGTAAGCTTCGTTCTAGGTGGGATGGTCCTTTTGTTGTTACTAGCATCTTTCCTTATGGTGCAATAGAGATTTCAAATGAAGCCACCAACAAGAGCTTCAAGGTTAATGGCCACCGTCTTAAGCCCTTTTTCGAGAGCCCCGCAAGCCCCGCACCTGTAGAGGAGCTCTCCTTGGCAAAGCCCACCTTTCCCCAAGTGCAAATCTTTCCACCATGATGAGGGTGTTCTTTTCCCTTGCTCTTTTATTTCACTTGTCTACTTGTCTTTTGATTTGTGTTTCCATTGAGGATAATGTGTGATTTAAGTGTGGGGGAAGGAATTTTGCTATTTCTGTTTTCTAGTTTTTGTTTTTCTATTTTTTTGTTTTGCTATTTTTCTGTTTTATTTTTGTTTCTACATAATTTTTCATTTCTATTTGTTCTACTATTTCTATTTTTGCTATTTTTTGTTCTTTGTTTTCTCTCTTTGTCATACAAATTTTTTGTCATAAACATTCTCTTTGTCATTTCATTTTTTGCTATTTCTGTTTCATTTTTTCTTCTATTTCTATTTTTTTTTTTTTTGCTACATTTTCTATTTTTGTTTTTTCATTTCGATTTTCTATTTTGTTGTTTTTTGCATTTTCTGCTATTTTTTTTTGTTTTCTGTGTTCTTTTGTTGTTTTTGTTTTTATTTCTGTTTTGATCAATTTTGCATGCTTTTCATTGAATTTCTTGGTTTGTATAGGTTATGTGTAATTTCATCATTCTTAGTTAGAGGTTTCATGACATGATATAAATATTTTTCTTGCATTTTTAGTTTAGCAAGCTGGCATTGAGAATTAAAGTGTTGCATCAATTGTGATAGGTTTGTCCTTGCTGAGATTTTGGACCTTATTCATGGATGGATTACATTATGCCATTTCCTCCCTTTCCTGTGTGATTTCACTCATGATTGTTGGTGCTCTAGAACTTGACTTGATTCTTTTTGAAGCTTCTTGTTCACATGCATGTATTGAGATGATTGAGGCTTTCTTTCTTGATTAGCTACTTTGGCCAAATAGCCAACCTTGCATCATTTTCCTTTAATTATTCCTTGAGCCTATTTGCCTATTCTTTGTCTTAGCTCTGTTTATTTTATGCCTTTGTGAAAAACCATGATTTTACCTTACCTTAGGGAATGGGAGAGCATTGGTTCATTTCATTTGAGGAGCTCTTTTGCTTGTGGGCAATTACTAGTTCAAGTGTGGGGGTTATGCAAAGTGATGTGTAATATGCATGCAAAGTGAAAAAAAATAAAAATAAAAGAAAAAAAAGAAAAAAAAGATAACTAAAAAAATGAATGAAAAATAAAATGGAAAAATGAAGAGAAACAAGAGAAAAAGTTGTGAAAGCAAAAGGAAAGGAATTTGTGTTGTGAAAGCAAAAGGAAAGGAATTTGTAAGAGAATGTGCATTACTTGTCATTTGAGTTCCTCCCCATTGCACTTTCATTCTCTTGGGTGCTTAACTTGCCATATCCATATTGTTTTCTTCCCTTACCTTGGCCCCATTACAACCTTGAATAAAGTCTTTTTGATATTTATTTGCATGTGTTTCAAGTGGTGAAAATTAGAGACTAGTCAAGCTTATGGTAGTACTTGCTTTCATGGGTGATTTGAGTGTAAATACAATCCTAAACACTTGAGAGTTAGAGTATGCCTAGTGAGGATCTTATCACTTTTGGTTCATCATTTGATTCAATTTGTCTTCTTGCTTGCTTGAGATGTTGAGAGATATATTCATGATTGTCTTGACTCCTTGATACTTTGGATGTTTGAATCTTGATCACTACCTTGCATTCTTGCAATTCATTGGAAAGTATGTTGATCTTGTGTTCTTGTGATGAATCCCCTTTTGATTCAATTTTGAAGTTTGCCCGGGAGTGCAAAAATCCAAGTGTGGGGGAATTTGATCATTCAATTTTGAGGAATTCATTATTGCTTTATATTTAGCCTAATTGATGATAATTGTATCCAATATTATGTTTGTGGGTGAGTTTTAGATGATTGGATCTCATTGAGCTTAGTTGTAAAAGCTTCATTAATTTTCAGAATTTAGCTCATATTGACTTTTCTGTCTTTTATAAGCCATATCTTGGGTTACAAATGTCATATTTGGATGATCTTGGTGTCCCTTGAAAGCTAAGACAAAGATAAAATCTAATGCAGTTTTTCTATTTCAGCTGGATTCAGGGCAAAATTGAGCCTCAAAATTAGGATGTTGTTGCTGTCATAAAGCTTGGACCTTCCCTCACTGATTTGGGCTTAACTCTCTCAATTTAAGCCCAAATAAGGCAAATTATATGTCTCTAAAAAGCTTATTCAAAGGGCTACAGTTTGGGCTAAGGGTAGATTAGGAATTGCAGATGAGTTTTTAGTTACAAATAGGTTAAAGCAGAATACAAAAAGCACCTTTTGAATCCTTTTTCAGTTTTACAGATTGAATCAAGAAACCTTTTCTCTCTTTTCGTTTTCTCTCTTCTCTGAAGGTTTTGTATCTTTTCAATGGTGATGGCCATGGAAGGCTAAAGATCCAATTAATCCAAGGAATTCAATGATTGTGGTTAGAGTTTTAAGTTCTTTTGCTTAATTGTGATTTATGATTGTGTTCTTCCCTCTTCTCCTTCTTCAATTGTTTTATGATTATGTTTTTGAAATTGAAGATAGATTTGAATTGATTAATCTGAATTTAATGGAGAATAGATCATCGATTGGTAATCTATGTTAATTCAAAATTGTGTTTAATTCAATCTTAATCAAGAATTACGATTGTGATTCTATTTTAGTTGATCAAATTCTAGGTAATTATCTAGTTCAATTCAAATTAACAGAGGTAAATGCATAAAGAATTCTACTATCTTTGAACTATAATTAACTCTGCCACTTGAATTTAAGACCTTGGATTAGTGTTTCCAGTTTTGAATTTATTCCTAATTACTGTTGAATTTGTACTCTGTTACTTGATGAAACAAACTCCCTACCTATTGATAACTTCTAATATGCTTGAGAAATCCTAATTGATCATTGGGAGATGACCTAGGTTATGCACTATGCTATATTCTATTTAAATCCTAGTCTATTTTGAGGCGAGTACGACATCGTTTATCAATCACACAATATTTGTTATTCACATGCCGTCATATGGCGATATCACCGTATAATGTTCAAAAATACTTTTATTCAAAACAAAGTACCATTGTAGTATTCCCAATGATATTAACGTAACCGCACATGCACATACAGTTGTCCAATACCATTAGTATCTATGATATTATACAATCGATAATATCAAAGATCCACTCGGGTCCAGTACTCCAGTTTCCACAATTACAAATCACTTAATTAAATATGTTGGCCCTACGGTACAACTCGTTGTTCCTTTCAATCGTGTAACAATATTCTCGCATTTTCACAATCGCGTAACATTTCTATTACGTTTTCAAATCGCGTAAAGATTTTTCAATGTTTTCTCAATCGCATAAAGATTTTAAAATGTTTTCTCAATCGCGTAGCTAAAAATTTCTATTCTTCACTGATGTATAGCTCACCCTATTTTTCAATGTGAATTATAGAATAATATGATTGTGATATTATTATTATGTTTGATATTGTGTTGCAAGTTTATTAGATTGTTTATTTATTAAATGTCATAAATATATCTGTTGATTTTTTATAAATCTATGGATTGTGTGTATGGAATGACATTGTTGTTCGTATTGTTTCTTTGCTGCCATATTGGTATGTGATGTAGGGGATCTCACCTCTTTGCTCTTTTATTCTATCTATTTTTATTTTATGTCTACATCTGTGAAGATGGCGATGGCTGCAAGGAGGGATTAGTTAGGTTTCTTTAGACTACAGTTTCTTGAAGGCGCTGCTGCTTGGCGTGTCCATTGGGACACAAGGCACATAGAGTATTGTGGTGATATTACTCTATCAGTAAGTAGGACTCGCCATGGGATCGTTACTTCATTTTATATGGTTGCTTATGTAGAGGTTATTTTACCTATTAGGGAGTTATGAAATGAATTTCACTATACTCCTAGAGAGAACTTTTATATATCTTTGGGTCAAATTTCTATCAGTAGAGACATTCCCAGCTAGGGAATTTGTCTTCTGACAAGGGCTCATATCTTAGGTGTTATGTCTTTGGGTATGTAAAGATAATGAATGTATAGTTGTAGTAAACTCCGTTTAAATGAAAAATATTTTATTCAGTTATTATATTTTGAGTTACTTTAATTTGATCAATTGATGTTTTCGCGAAAAAAAAAATTTGAAACCCGTATTTAGGTAATATTAAATATGTTATAACTTGGGTAATTAATTAATTATAAGGAGTTGTTTTGAAATATGATACCCTTCAGAGGGGGTGTTGCATGTTGTCTTCAATGTAATTAATTATGAATGAAATGAGGAGCTTTTGATGTTGAAATAAGTATTGTGAACAAAATGCACAATCCAATATAGACACATATTACCTGCAATTGTGTATTTGTTTTGGATAGAAATTGATGAAGCCAATAGAGTGAAATTATCAACTAAATGGACTGAATTTAATGAAGTAAATAAACTAACCCTAGCTAAAGTAAACAGACAGATCTATCAATTATATAAACTGATATGTACTAGAACCAAATCCTGAATTTTATTGCATCCTCATGAAGGAGTTCATTACACTACAATAGTATTTGCAGCACAAAATTCAGTACATTACATCAAACTTATTGTACTTACAAACTAAAAAAAAAGAAAGATCAAATGCCATTTATATGGCTTATCTACTTCATATACATTATTTCACACCCAAAAAATATATTATTCACTGTAATACATTTCTATACCAAAACAAAGTACCAATACTAGTTACAAACCTTATATTGAATATATCCCAAAAAACAATTGAGCACTTTAAAAATGTACAACTTGTCTTAGTAAGAAAAACAAAACTACACATTTCCTACCATAATTTCTCATTTCAGAATCAGCAGTTGCTTCTTAATCTTCTTCAACCATTAAGTCCCAATGTTTCTTTTAACATCCACTCTAATCAGTTAGTCTTAATTAGGGTTATAGAAGTTTAGTAACTTATGCATGAGTTATCTCTTAACTTAGATTACCTTTTTAAGATAGTTAGGCAATTTTGCCATAACCCAGAGTGTGGAAAGTAGCTGTTAATATCCTAAAGAGTAGCATAAGTTGCTAGAATGAGGAAAATAAATAAGGAAGATTTATTTCTAAATCACAAATAAGTAGTTTGTGATGTAGTTAAAGTTTGAGAATAAACTGAGTTAGCTTGATATTTTTAAGTATGCTGTGTGAGTGTTTTAATACCGAATTGACTTAGTAGATATATGAAAGTTTAGGAAAATGATGAGAATAGGATTAAGATGAATCCTAGGATTTTCCATAATACTTATAGAAGTTAGAAAACTTGATTTTGTGAGGTTAAAGTATTCCTAAGAGATATAGAGTTTTTAGCAAATAACTTAAGTGCCTTTGTTTCAACCATTCCTATCTTTCTTCTTTGATTTTTTTCTCTTTGTTTTCTCATCTTCTTGCACGTTCCAGCAGAAACAGAGAAAAGAAAAGAAATAAAAGAAAAGAGGAAACGGAAGAGAACAGAATAGGAAGGGAAGAAGGAAGAAAAAAGGAAGATCAAAGGCAAGACAAAAGCTTGAATATCATCATCTACACTATTGAGGTTGGGGTGCTTGACTTCATCTATCTCTTTCTCATCTTCATCTTAGTGCATGGTTTTGCTTGATGAAGGAAAATGGGTTTGAGTGTTTTTAGTGACTCTTGTCGCTTGATTCTTGCTTCTATGGTTGAAGTGAGTTTGTTATTAGCTTGTTTGATGCATGGTTGTTAGTTTTGATCCCTTAGAATCCATTATATCCACTTGAGTTATGAGTTAAGAAATGGGTTTTTAGGTTTATGGTTGATTCTTTAAAGCATGCTTACATGAGTTAAGATATATATATGAGGTTTATGACATGATTAGTGATCATGATTGATGTTAGAGAACATCTAGGAACTGATTTTAAGGATTAGAACTTGGTTAGAAACCAAGTTATGCAGAAAACTAGTTTCTGTAGTTTTCTGGTGCAACTGGTGCTTAGCAGAACAAATTCTTGTAACAAGCAGCGCGACTAGCACCTAGGTGCCCACTGCCCATAAATAAGTAAGGGTGATATAGAGAGCTTGGAGCCTAGGCGCTAATGAGGCACACCTAAGCGCTAACTCCTGATGGAAATAGGGCATTATCCTGCCACCCTCGCGCTTAGGTATGGGTGGGTGGCGCCTAGGCCCATTTCTAACTTTTGACAAGGTGTTTATCTTGTTGAATTGTAGCTCCCTACTTGTTGGGATCCATTATATATGTCTTGTAAAGTGTGTTAAGACACTAGTAGGGGTATTTCATAGAGAAAATGATTACCTTGCATATATGGGAAGGTAAGAGACCTTGAGCATCCAATAGTTACATATTGCCATAGGTAGGTATAGTCCCTTAGGCATTATAGTGTTGCTTTTGATATCACGTATGAGGTGATGAGGTGAGGTACTAGATACAAGTAAGCTAAGTTCAGTTGGCAATAGTCACTTGTAATTGTGCATGAGTTGCTCCTAAGAGAGAAAGTGGAGTTAGTAATACATGAATGGACTTAGTATGCAGTTATTGTGAAAGACCAAGTTTTTAAGCATTCCATAAGTTAGGAATTGCCTAAAGTAGGTATCTAGGATCTTTAGCACACTAGTGTGGCATAGGTTACCACTTATGGTGTGATAATAAGGCAAGCTAGATATAAGTATCATAAGTATGTTTTACTTAACAAGAAACATGGAAATTGCTCCTTTATGAGTTAGAATTGAACTAAGAGTATATGTTTACTAGAGTTTAGTTCTTCACAGGGTTAGAGAGAACCATGTGATGAGTTATTATGGAGGTTATGTATGAGTTAAACATAAATCTGCATAGTTTCATGTTACTTGCTAATTCCTATGTAGAGTAACTTTAAATGATGTGCACAATCATATGGTCAAAAGAGAGAGTGGAGAAGTCCAAAAGTCTCTTTGAGTGAGGATTTAGCCCCCAGATTCTCAGAGCATCAATGTGTACAATCATTTAGCCAAAAGAGAAAGTAGAAAATTCTAAAAGGTTCTTTGAACAAGAATTTAGCCCTAAATTCTCAGAGTGTTAGGATTACAAGTTTATGCAGTGGAATCAGTCACTCATTATAAGGTAGGTTAAGGAGGTAACGCATTCCCTCCCTACCAAGTAGTTTGAAGAGTCAGTCTTCTTAACTACAAGTTTAAAGAAATATTGAATATGCAAGTGACACACACAAAGTCTACACTTACACAATCATATTGCATTTCAAAAACATCATTCTCAAACATTGCACAAGTGCGAGCGTACTGCATGCATATTCATTTCCAATTATTTGGCAATTGTATGGGCGATTGTCTTTTCTTTGAATGAGTTTGGTTAAAGGTTTTGGATTGGCTTAGAGAATGTTTACATAGTATAAGAAAATGTGAATATTCTAATGGTATCGACTAAAGTTTCATTTTCTTGTTGCAGATCTCAAATCCAAAGTTAGTAGGTTTATTCATAGAAGAAGGTTATTTGTGTAGCATTTATAACATATTTATGAATAAACTAGCTATGATATGTTATAATTTTTATGGAAGTTGTCATATCATAGGAAAGGTGAACTTACGTATATAGAATATGTGTTTGCTTAGTGAACCTTTACATAAGAGAAATATGTGAATGTTCTAGTGATATTGAGTAGAGATTCAATGTCTTAATGAAATCATAATCTATTATTAGTAGGATCAAGTAGTATAATGTTATGTATGATTAGTTTGTTTATTCTTCATGAATATTACAAATGCTGGTTTTAGAATGTTTTTATTGAGAATTAGTGAATTCTCACCCCTGCTATGTTTCCATGTAAATCTAGGTCAAGACCCTTCAAAGGGAAAGGAGATGAAGAAGTAAAAGAACTAGTGTAGTATAGTTTATATGCTTTAGTAGACAAAGCTTATATATTTATTTATATTCACTTTGGAGTATGTATAAAGTTGTATGTATAATAATTTGCCATTTTAAGGCTATGATGTATATATGTATGACCTTTTCTTATGGATCTCCATAATTATTTGTAAATGTTATGGGTTAGTTCGAAGTTTAAGTTAGAAGTAGCATAACTAATATTATATACTAAGGTATCTGGTATTAGGATGTTACATTATGGTATCAAAGCAGTTCATCCTATTGAGCTGGAGTATAGATTGACTAGGCTTAGGCAAGTTTAGTGTTTTCCACTATGTGTTGTGCAATTCTTGTCTCTTTGTGAGATGTATGGATAGAATTTGCATGACAACCTTAGGTTTAAATGTTATTGGTTACTGTCACACTATTACATGATATTGAGACTGAGCAACTCAATATATATTGTTCTGTGTGTATAGAGAACTATTACTTCACTAAGTTGAACTAGGAGAAATTGGAATTCTTCTAGTGAAGGTTTAGCCAATATGGTTGAAATGTTCATAGAGATGGAAACCGCTATGAGAGAGAAGACTGCTATCGCAAATAGGATTTTAGAGGAGATGGAAGTAATTTCATCTCAACAGCTAGTACCACTAGTACAGTTAGTGTTTGGAGTTGTGGTAGTAAAGAACTAAAACTTACCAGATCTCTCAAAGTTTAGAAAGGTCAATCATTTATCCTTTAAAGGAGAGTAAGACCCATTTGGAGTAAAGAGATGGCTTAAGAAAATGGAGAAAATCCTTATAGTTGTGGTTTGTTCAGATGACCAGAGAGTTTTGGTTACCTTCTATATGTTAGAAAGGAAAGCAGAGTTTTAGTGAGTAGGTTCCAAGAAGTAAAAGCTAAGTACCTAGTAAGTTATAGAATCAAACTTCAATCCGTAGAACTCTGAGTTAAGGGATTGTGGTGTTTGTTTTTCTATGTTCATCATTCTTTGTTTTGTGAAAGCTGACAAGGGATGGATAGTATCAAGTTCTTCATTATTTGAAGTAAAAAATTATGATTAAGTGAAGTTGAGTTATGTTTTCTGAGTTTTTATATATATATATATATATATATATATATATGAAAACATTATCAGAGTTGTAGTTGAGTTCCCAATCCTTTTCTACGTGAGTTATGCTGTCGTTAGATACTTGAAGGATAAAGGAGTTTGGTATAGTAGTGATGAAGTAAGAAAGTTGTTGTTCTGAAATTTCTCAGTTTGTCTTCCTGAAATATTCTTTTCGAATGAGACCAGAATGGTAGTTTGAATAGAATAGAACAGATGGTATCAAGTTTTTGTTGCATCAGCTATTCGAATTTGTAAGATTTCATAAATAAACCAAAGTATACCAAGTAAGCAAATTTTGAATGGCATAGTCCTCGAGGCTAATCAAATAGACTAAGAGAGCTATTCGATTGGCACAGTTTAAGAAGACAAGTTAGTGTTTATTAGGTAGACTAAGTGTTCTATTTGATTAGGTGAGATTTCAATTTTTAATTTAAATATAATGTTAGGTTTTTGAGCAATAATTCAGAATGACATACTTTTGATAGTGATCAAATAGACAAATAATTATTCAAATAGACCATTTCAGAATGGTAAGTCAAGCTAACTAAGTAGACAAAGAGAGCTATTTGATTAGCAAGAGTTTTAGGTCAATCGAATATACTATAAGAGTTATTCGATTAGCAAGTTTTCGTTTATGTTCGAAGAAGGCCTAGTGAATAGATAGCTATTCTATAGGCATAAATTCAAGAATAATCGAACTAACTTGAGAGTAATTCGATTAGCATAGTTTCGATAAGTCAAAATAGGCAAAAAGAGACTTATTTTTGATTAATCGAAATAGGAAATATGGTGATTTTAGTATCATTCAAAGAGAATATTAAGGGTCCCGATAACTAGTCTCAAGTAGAACAAAAATTACAAGGTTTTCACAAGAGGAAAAGAGAGGATGATAGGTATAAGAAGGGTGCTTCTAGACTTAGTTATCCTCAAGATAAAGGCAAGTAAGTTTAGGCAAAAGTGAAGGGACCAAAGTGTGATAGATGTGGGAGACAACATGGCGGCAGACCTTGTCTAATAGGCTAAATAGTATATTATACTTATGGCTAATCAAGGCACTTTTAAATGAGTGTACACAGAAGCAGGGAGTAGTTCCTAACCTCAAACCTCAAGTTAGAGTAATAGTTTATACTCTAAGTAGTAAGGAGGTGGCTCAGACTCCCGATCTTATACAAGGTAAGGACATAGTTAAAGATGATCTCTAGGTTGTATTATATGATTTAGGAGTATCTCACTCCTTGATTTTATATGAATGTGTGAAGAGATTAGATTTACCTATGTTTGAGTTTCCCTATATTTTATCCTTGTCTACACTAACAGGAAAGTTAGTCACAACTTCTTTTGTATGTTTGGATTATTGAGCGTAGATAGAAGGTAAGATTTCCTTTGTGAGTCTTATCAGTTTATCTTTTCTTGACATGGACGTTAGACTAGGCATGGTTTTGGTTGTTAGCAAACCATGTTGTTTTGAATTGATAAGATAGGACATTGAGGTTTATATCTGATGATTCATCTATGCCTATTTCTTTAGAGTCTATGGTTTGAAAGTTAAACAAGTGAACAACTTCTTAGTAGAGGGTCCCGACAACTAGTCTCAAGTGGAACAAAAATTACAAGGTTTTCACAAGAGGAAAAGAGGGGATGATAGGTATAAGAAGGGTGCTTCTAGACTTAGTTATCCTCAAGATAAAGGCAAGTAAGTTTAGGCAAAAGTGAAGGGACCAAAGTGTGATAGATGTGGGAGACAACATGGCGGTAGACCTTGTCTAGTAGGCCAAATAGTATATTATACTTATGGCTAACCAGGGCACTTTTAAATGAGTGTACACAGAAGCAGGGAGTAGTTCCTAACCTCAAACCTCAAGTTAGAGTAATAGTTTATACTCTAAATAGTAAGGAGGTGGCTCAGACTCCCGATCTTATACAAGGTACGGACATAGTTAAAGATGATCTCTAGGTTGTATTATATGATTCAGGAGTATCTCACTCCTTGATTTTATATGAATGTATGAAGAGATTAGATTTACCTATGTTTGAGTTTCCCTATATTTTATCCTTGTCTACACTAACAGGAAAGTTAGTCACAACTTCCTTTGTATGTTTGGATTATTGAGCGTAGATAGAAGGTAAGATTTCCTTTGTGAGTCTTATCAGTTTATCTTTTCTTGACATGGACGTTAGACTAGGCATGGTTTTGGTTGTTAGCAAACATTGTTGTTTTGAATTGATAAGATAGGACATTGAGGTTTATATCTGATGATTCATCTATGCCTATTTCTTTAGAGTCTATGGTTTGAAAGTTAAACAAGTGAACAACTTCTTAGTAGAGGGGACTCAATGATATGTTCTCTTTTTCTCCTTGTATGTGGAAGTTAAGCAAGTCTTAGGGAATATATCTGTGATAAGAGGACATCTAGAAGTGTTTCCTAGGAAAATAACTGACTTACCACTTAAGAGAGAAGCAGAACTCACTATAGGTTTGGTACAAGTTAAGTTAGTAGATGGTTTTTAGATTTAGTAAATTATTCTTCCACAATGAGAACTTCTAAGGTTGAGTTAGACACAACTAAGTGAGGTGAAATCCTTTCGAGTATGATATCATATTTGGTCTAAAGAAAGTAATTTTGGGCATAAAATTTTAAAAAGGATGGGAGAATGTAACATTCACTCTAATCAGTTAGTCTTACTTAGGGTTATAGAATATCAATAACTTATGCAGGAGTTGTCTGTTAACTTAGATGACCTTTTTAAGATAGTTAGGCTATTTTGTTATAACACAGAGTGTGAAAAGTAGTTGTTAATAGCCTAAAGAGTAGCATAAGTTACTAGAATGAGGGAAATAAATAAGGAGGATTTATTTCTAAGTCACAAATAAATAGTGTGTGATGTAGTTAAAGTTTGAGAATAAATTGAGTTAGTTTGATATTTTTAAGTACATTGTGTGAGTGTTTTAATACCAGATTAACTTAGTAGATATATGAAAGTTTATGGAAATGATGAGAAAAAAATTAAAATGAATCCTAGGAATTTTCATAATACCTATGGAAGTTAGGAAACTTGATTATGTGATATTAAAGTATTCCTAAGAGATATAGAGTTTCCAGCAAATAACTTAAGTGTCTTTGTTTCAACCATTCCTATCCTTCTTCTTTGACTTTTTTTCTCTTTGTTTTCTCATCTTCTTGCACATTCTAGCAGAAACAGAGAAAAGAAAAGAAATAAGAGAAGAGGGGAAATGGAAGAGAAAAGAAGAGGAAGGGAAGAAGGAGGAAAAAAGGAAGATCAAAGGCAAGACAAAAGCTTGAAGATCATCATCTACACTATTGAGGTTGGGGTGCTTGACTTCATCTATCTCTTTCTCATCTTCATCTTGGTGCATGGTTTTGCTTGATGAAGGAAAATGGGTTTGAGTGTTTTTAGTGACTCTTGTTGCTTAATTCTTGCTTCTGTGGTTGAAGTGAGTTTGTTATTAGCTTGTTTGATGCATGGTTGTTAGTTTTGATCCCTTAGAATCCATTATATCCACTTGAGTTATGAGTTAAGAAATGTGTTTTTAGGTTTATGGTTGATTCTTTAAAGCATGCTTACATGAGTTAAGATATATGTATGAAGTTTATGACATGATTAGTGATCATGATTAATGTTAGAGAACATCTAGGAACTGATTTTAAGGATTAGAACTTGGTTAGAAACCAAGTTATGCAGAAAACTAGTTTATGTAGTTTTCTGGTGCAATTGGCGCTTACCAGAACAAACTCTTGTAACAAGTAGCGCGACTAGCACCTAGGCGCCCACTGCCCATAAATAAGTAAGGGTGATACAGAGAGCTTGGAGCCTAGGCGCCAATAAGGCACACCTAAGCGCTAACTCTTGATAGAAATAGGGCATGGAACAGCCTTGTATTGATAAGGCACCTTAACTTATAAAATTTGATAACAAGAAATTGAATCAATAAGCATAGTTGTGCACACATACAGCTACTTTATAATGAAAGATGATAATCCATTATGCCATTCAGGATACACTGCCCTATTGTGGCCAATAAGTGCTCCCACAAATAATTTGATATATTTGCATGGAGTACACTAGTTTTTTTTTTAATACAATCTCATTTCTCTGTATGTTAGATATGCTTAAGGCTTACATCTGATGTCTAGAGTTTTTGTTACTAATTTAATTTATTTCCTTTGGTTCTAGATGTCAGATGTGCTCAGAGTTTACGTTTACGGCGTAATAGTTCTTCTGAGGTCAACAACGAGCTATATAAAGGTTATCAAAGAGGTAACACAGAAGGACAGACTAATGAGATAGCTGCAGGTACTTATTATCATTATATCTCAATTTATGTGATGTGTGGAAGATAATACTCATTTTTATATTGTTTTGGCAGCTTTTGATCTTCTAAATTCAAATGGGAATTTATTTAATGTCAGCATATGGTATAACTCAAACTACAGGGGATCTGGATCTGCTGGTCCTCTTGGATTGGCAAGGATTTCTCGTTCTGAAAATCTGGTATATATCTAAACTTGTTTTAATTGTTGCATCCTCCTTGCTATCCTAATAATGGGTGTATATAACATATGAAACTGAAAACTTTCATTCTCAGCTTATAAAATAACACAATATACTACTTGCTAGATTGTGTTGTGAATCAATCAAATTTTTTATTTTATTATAATATTGATTTTAAAGTCAAAACACATACTCGAATCATTAGTGCTGGAATGGATTTGGACTAAGGAACAACATACTTTTTAGAGAAAAAAACTTGCTTAGCCATTACCATTTTTCAAATGCATAATTTGAATGGAAGAACTAATTAGTGGAATTATATTCATATGATGCACATGCAGCATTCAATTGTTGTATTACAAATTTCAAAGCTAGTTGCATCAGTAAATTTTACTAAGCTGATATAACGATAGTAATTTTCTTTTATATACATTTTCCCACTTTTGGACTCGTTTTAATAACATTTGGGTGTTTATTTTTCTACACCTGGCAGATTATGATAGGGACTGACATCTAGTATCTATATGCATGCAGATATCAAATGCCTACCTTCAGTTTCTGATGGGACCTGGTACCAAAATGCTATTTGATTTTGTAAAAGAAATGCCAAAATCTAAGACCCCATATAGGATTGATATAGCTTCTCGTATGGGCGATTTGTTCTTTACATGGGTCATCCTGCAACTTTTTCTTGTAAGTGTAGAAATATTTGAACAAATATATCATCAGCTATGAATTAAGTTTTCTACAACTGCTTGAGGCGGATGAAATGGCATTTGATAACCTTTATTGTGTTGCCTTTCAAATGATGGATACTCAGTGGCTAGCAAAGCGTGCTACTTATATGGAATTTAATGTAATATATCATTAAATTGTATATATGTTCATTGCTTAAATTTTGTTTGGTTAACTAATACTTTAGTAGTCTTCTCATTCATTTGTAATTTTTCTTTTCATTAGGAGGTTTTGAAGTCCACAAGAATGCAGCTAGAGCGTGAGCTTGCTCTTGAAGACATCTCCAGTGTGAAAGACTTACCTGCTTACAACTTGTTGAGATGATTTACTATGTTCATTTAATTTAACATTACTCTTTCCCTCGTTTAGTTTTGACAGAGAATGTTACATGAAATGTATCATCTAAAGCATTTGTCATTTTATCTCTAAAATAGAAACATCATGAAAAATGAAAATAAAGTGAAAGTGAAAGTGGGACCTCAAATATCAGGTTAATCTTTTTGTTAATGTCCATCATTCCATGTATTTAAGCATATGTATTCAAATCCAGGAAATTGTTCAAAAAAGTTATGTTGTCAACAATTACAATAATTCAAGTCAATTATATGAAAGTATGAAACCTTGCGTGAATAATGAGTCATTGAGTCTCAGTATTTGAGAAATTAACGCAGACCAGTTGCCAAACTGGCATATTCCTTTCATTTGCTATTTTGTACAATATTTTTAGATTTAGAGACTGATTTAGAGACCGATAAATTAGTCTCTGGTTGAGAGACTGTATTAGAGACTAATTTTATAAAATATATAATATACTCATACTTTTAGAGACCGATTTAGAGATCGTTTTAGAGATTTATTTAGAGATCAAAAAATTGGTCTCTAAAAAATCAGTCTCTAATTCAGTCTTTAATGTACTTTTTTGAAATATAATTAACCAATATTTAACCAAAAATTAGTGACCGATTTAGAGACTGAAAATATTAGTCTCTTTAAAATCGGTCTCTAATATTTAGTGACGAGGCTTTTAGAGACCGATTTAAATCGGTCTTTAAATCGATCTTTAACTATTTTAGAGACTTATTTTCTTGATTTAGAGACCGATTTTTTGGTCTCTAAAACTCAAATTTCTAGTAGTGTATTAGCTTGTTTGATGCATGGTTATTAGTTTTAATCACTTAGAATCCATTATATCCACTTGAGTTGTGAGTTGAGAAATGGATTTTTAGGTTTATGGTTGATTCTTTAATCCATGCTTGCATGAGTTAAGATATATGTATGAGCTTTATGACATGATTAGTGTCATGATTGATGTTGGAGAACATCTAGGAACTGATTTTAAGGATTAGAAATTGGTTAGAAACCAAGTTATGCAGAAAATCAGTTTCTATAGTTTTCTTGTTTTAAGGATTAGAACTTGATTAGAACATCTATGATGTATATATATATGAACTTTTCTTATGACTCCCTATAATTATTTGTAACTATTATGGGTTAGTTCGAAGTTTAAGTTAGAAGTAGCATGGCTAATGTTGTATACTAAGGTATCTGGTATTAGGATGTTACATTATTTCTCAAACTGTAGCTCCACTTATCCCTGTTCCTTATGCATCGGTTGTTGGCAGATTGGTCTACATGGTGGCTTCATTGGCAAGTAGTGGAGTAGTTTGCATAATTAGACTTGGTAACACTGATAGGATTGCTGGTGTTGGTGTAGCATATGGTTCTGCAAAACTTGCAACATAAATGATTTGGCTTAGTCCATCTATGTCTATTCCAGTAGTAGTTATAATTGTAGTAAGTCCAGCATTTTGGCTTGCAATAAGAGCAAAATTAGTAGCATCTTGAGTTATAGTACCTTGAGATGAAGAAACTTGTTGATCTGCAATGCTTGGTGTACTCCTCCTTCCTCTGCCTCATCCTTTTCCTTTACCTCTTCCTCTCTACTTGCATACCCTTATTAGATTGTAACAACTTATTACTTAATTTACGACTAGCTACTATATTTGCATAACATATATGGTCCATATTTCTTACCTTATTATTAGATGCAGAACTTTATTGGGTTGCATTAGTTGTATTTGTAACACCTCAAAAATTATTTGTTTCATGATAAATGGCCATTTTATAATATTTGTGATTTTTATGAATTTTTTTGGATTTTTTCGAAACTGTTGATTATTTTAATATATTTTTTGATTTACGTACATGCTGAGCGGAGCTGAAAAAATGAAATATTTTCTCCGAGGCTGGTAAACCTTGAACTGTGAAAACATCGACGGAGGATCTTACTAAACCTGAGGCCGGGCACAGTTACGAGGTTTACATTTTTTGAGATTTTATCTGATAAATAAAATCATGGCACGTTCTGTTAAATAAAAATTTTGCAGTACGCTTTATTATCCATTGGACAATACATACTGACTTGGTAAACTGTAACAATTGTCCATTGGATAATAGTTTGTAGAAAAAAAATCTTTATCACGTTATCTAGAAATCTACTTTATGTCCAATCAAGTTGACTTTTACACAAAATCTAACAAAGCTTCTCAAAGAAGCTTTGCACCAAGCTTCTAGAGGAAGCTTCCTTACCCTCTCTCTCCTATGTAGCTCCACGGCAATGAGGCCATTTTTGGAGCCAAAAATTACCTTTTGACTTTATCACCTTTCATTTCTAATTTTGAAATCACTTTACTATAACTTTCTCTCTCTACACTTCTCTTCTCTCATTTTCTCTCAAGGTTTTCTCCTCCTTCTCTCTTCTTCTTCCCACGGCAGCACCACATCCTTCCACCCTCCATTGTTGCTTGATTTCAAGCAACCATATTGCTTAAATCTACACCTTGATTGGAAGACCATCTTTCTTGTTGGAATCATCTTCAAAAAGCTCACCCATTCTTTCCATTTTCTCTTCTCTTCCACAGTCAAGACACCATTTTTGGCCACCCACATTTTTTTGCTCAACCTACCTTGTTTCTTACATCTTCTCATCATCTAGAACATTTTCTTTTTTATGACCACCTCTTGAATCCACCATTTTCATCTTCTTCCACAAGCTCTTAAAGTTTGAAACTTTGAGGTAAAGTTTATGACTTTTCCATTTTCTCTTCTCATTTTCATGTGTCTTGGTCATCTTGTGACTAAGAACTCCTCTTTTATGGTTTGATTTGTTTATTGTGAAAGTTTGATATCCTAGGGTTTTGGTGGTGGTGGAGGCCGAAATTTACAAGGAGCTTCAAGGAAGTTCTTTGCTTGTTTTGTCTCTTGCTAAGAGGAAGATTATCCACTTCAACCTCTATTGGTAGTGGAAAACTTGTTTGTGTTAGTTGTGAGAAACCCATGTTAG
Source organism: Ormosia semicastrata (assembly GCA_029884595.1). Classification (NCBI taxonomy): domain Eukaryota; kingdom Viridiplantae; phylum Streptophyta; class Magnoliopsida; order Fabales; family Fabaceae; genus Ormosia; species Ormosia semicastrata. The sequence continues at coordinate 3,614,477 of JAQQTO010000029.1, forward strand.
GGTTACTCTCTTAGTTATGTGTTTTCTAATGATCCTTGTATTAATTTTCCTCTATGTGGCTTATTGGTTGTATTTATATATATTGATGATCTTGGATTGATTTTGATGGATTGAAAATATGAAATGGAAGCAAGGGTTCCTTGCTCTTCTTAATGAGGCTCACGACCATACCCCTACAATAGGGTGTTCATGATTAAAATTTTGTAACAAGTTAGAGAGATAACTAATCAAGTGAATAACAATTAATGGAGCAATGAAAAATTTGGGCTCTTACCCCTCTGGAAGGCTCACGCCCTCTAGGGCCTTTTTAGGTCCAAGTATGTAATTTTTGGGTAATCTTGAAAATTAAGTAATTAAGTGTTAAATAATTAACAATGTGATGAAAAGAAATTTTATTTGATGACCTAGAGTGATTTTTGAACTTAAGGGAAGAACAAGAGTGAGTGTGAGACTTGAGAACCTTAGAGTAATGCTCTAAGTGAATATGATTTAATTTAAGTAAAGTACTTAACTAATTAAGAGAAATAAAGATTTATTGAGAATTACAAGAGAATTCCTCTAGAGAAAGATTTCATAAGAAATGTTAAATTAAAGTAAAACTTCATAATAAACCTTAACAAGCGTATTGTCTCATTTGAGAATTTGATAATATGTTATTATGGGTCTATGAGTGGGACCAAAATTTTGTTGATGATTAACTTAGCCAAATTGTGGCATGCTATGGAAAAAGTATATCATTGTTGAATATACATGAATATGCATTGAGTCATCATACATTGTGAAAGTCCGATAGACTATTGTCAAGGCCATGTTGCCTAGGAGATTGAATCACACCTTAGTGCGGGAGCGAATAGACTAGTGTAGGTCATAATGTTGACCTTGGGGGCATCGGGGTCTCACAATGATCAGTTGGTAGCTCTTTAGAGCCGTGGGATAGACCGATGCAAATGCACCGACGATTTGGACCAAGACACTGTCCTATATCGCGATCTAGTGTAGAATGTCTTGTACAATGCCATGGTGTGCACGTTGATAAATTGAGAAATTATAGCACTTGTTGGCCACGACAGCCGAGTTACAGACATGTCTCCTGATCATTCTCTCCAATATTTGTGTCTAGCTCCATGGAGTAGGATTTCGATATCATGTGCACGGGCATAGTGAGTCAACATACTATTTGACATTTATTCATATGATGATTGGAACTGTTGTCTTATTGATGTTATAACTACCTAAAATTGTTGAGTTATTTACTATCTGCTTCTTGATGCTAATTATTATTTTCTGATATGCTATGTGGGGTTTTGTGCCGTTCTGTTTCTTTACTGCCATAATTGGTAATGAATGTAAGATGTCTTACCTCTTTTTTTGTATTTCTGCTATTTTGTTTATATTATGTGTTCCTCTGAAGACGTCATTGAAGAAGGGGAAGTGCACGAGTTCACTGGCTTCTGGCCTGATTTTGTTTAGCTTCCTACTTGGACATGGGGTCCCGTCCGCGTGGCTTCTTGGGTTATACGAGATTAACTTTTCATGGAGGTCCAGACGGTTGGCGCATCAACCTGAGTACAGATCGCTATATCTACCTCGGAGATGTGATTATGTCTCTTGCTTGGGGACATTATGATCTGCCTATCTTTACTTTTAATGCTCGCTTGCATTTAGAATTTTACTTGCCCATACGTGATATGTGGGGTGAACGCTATTAACTCGGTTGCTCCAATGAGGATTTCCTTTGACAAGGAAGACCCTGAGGAGGATCCATCTACGGTTCCTTCTCATTCGCTTTAGGGGCTGATGCTGTTGGTAGTCGCTGATGGCTATCTGTAAATCTTTTGAGGGCCTGATGTTTTGTCTTTTAGTGGGCTGTATATGTATAATCATTTTGGGGCATATAAAACTTCTACCTTTTGTATATCTAGTGATGTATCTAAACAAGTATGATGTAAGTACATACATAAATATGATGTATGAATGTGTGGTTTACTTCTCATATTACTTTCTGTCGCAATCATGTATCATTTTATCTTATTTTTATTACAAAAAAAAAAAAGAATTCGCCTAATCATTTGCACGATTACAACTAAATAGGCTTATCTATAATAAAATGAATCGGGTCTTAGTTTATACATTCTGTTTTCGTTTGTGGTTATGGTGTGACGTTCCCTCCTCAAAAAAGGGCGTTACAGTATTAACTTGGGCTTAGACTGCATCAGATTGTGCAGTGCCTCCATGGTCAGCTTCAGTGCCTCCATTATCTTGTACTCCCTACAACAAAGTATATAAGATGACATGTAAAGTTATTTTATTGTGCATTGGCTAAAAGAAATGACCAACCAAATTTTAACATTCCTTACCTCAACCTCATCAGCTTGTTGAACCTCCACTAGCTTAAAAGGGTAGCCTCTAGAGTTATGGCCATCCTCATGATAATATCCACATATGTAAGTGGTATTGGTCCTTCAAAACTTGGTTTGGTTTTGTTCTTCATCAGGTTCTTTGATGAGTGTACAAAAGTGCTCTCTAAATACCCTATTATTGGACTAAAATGTTCAAATATGAATAGAAATTATTGGAATTAATATGTATTTTTAAATTAAGTTTCTATTTACTTTGAAATGTTCTTAAGTAGATTTTTATGTTTAATTTTAGAGTTTATAAAGAGCAAGTCAAAGCCATGTCAAATTCAAAGGAGGATATGTGATGAGATTTAATAGCAAAATTAAGTGAAGCCCAAATAAAGAAGCAGTTCAAATAAATTTAAAAAAACTAATACTAAAAGCTATTGGCAGTAGCGTATAAAAAGGGGAACAATGACGTGAAGAGGGGCTACACCACACAGGTATAGCAATGAAAAGAAAAAAGCAATAATTGAGGAATAGCTATTGCGCCGTACAATAAGAAAAGAATTAATAAGAAAAGAAGCAAGAGTGCCCCACACAAAGAAGGACGTGTTGTGCCGTCTTATAAAATAAAGATAAACAAAATAGGGAGCAGTACCACGACACACAAGGCATTACAAAAGGGAAAATGTTCATCCTACCACGTACAGCACCCACACCGTTTTTAACACCCGGTACTGTTCATGGGACCCACCCATGAACAGTACCAAATCAGCTTCTTGTTTTTTTTTTTTTTGGTATACGTCGTCCATTAACAAACGTCGTTAACCACTTTTTGTTCTTCGTTAACCAACTTTTTTCACGAACATAGAAACCATGTGATAAAATCTTGTATCATTAACCAACTTCTGTACGTAATTAACCATTTTTTTGTTCTTCATTAACCAACTTTATTTCTATACTCGTGAAAAAAGTTAGTTAATGAAGAACAAAAAAATGGTTAATTACATATAGAAGTTGTTAATGACACAAGATTTTACCACGGTTTCTATGCTCGTGAAATAAGTTGGTTAACGAAGAACAAAAAATTGGTTAAACGAGAGAAGTTGGTTAATAGATGGATACTAAAAAAAAAAAAGAGACGAAAAGCATGATTTGGTACTGTTCACGGGCCACACGTGACACCTGTTGAAACATGTGTGGGTATGTCTTGTGTAGATTATCGAGTTGTTACAAAAGGAGGAGAATGTGTTGCATCGTAAAGTAGGAGAGAAAATAAACAAATTGAGCAACAGTGCGCCGTTCAAGGATTAGACACATAGTTTAGTGTGACTTGATATATATACAATGGAGAATATTAGTAAGATAGTTTTGTTGTGTTCTAATCTTCCTATGTCTTGCTAAATTTTTTGTACTAAAGGAATGATGAAACCTTTATTATTTTGACATTACTATGTTGAATTAATTTTACCTAATTTTAAGATTTAATGTTTATTAATTTTATTTTTTCATCAGATTATATGAATGAATTTTAAGATGAGTTCAGTCATGCTTTTCTCATACTATATAATTTATTTGTGTTATCAGAATGTTAGTGGTAATTGTCGGATATCAATTGTGGTTTCTTATTAAGGATACATTTGATGATTTGATAATTTACTATTAATTAAGAACATTTTATCATATATTTGATTATTATTTTTAGTGCTTTCTTAATAAATTTTTCGTGATCTCATGCTTGTCGCTAGATGTTTATGAATTAAATTATTTGAGCATAATAATTTAGCATGGTTATAGTTAAAATTAATCTTGGTGGGGTCTGAACCTTAGTAATTTTACATCTAGTAGAAACTAAATTTGCTTTACTTTACTTTACTTAATTTTGCATTCAAATTAATCTTTATTTATTATTAATCATTTAATACTTCCTTTTTTAGTTTCTTTGTTTCTTTAGTTATTCTTTTAGTTTGTCTCTCAATGGAATCGGCACCCCAAAGTTGTGCTACAATTATCGCGTAATTCTTTGGGCATAATCAAATTTTGGAGCCATTACCGAAGAGACGGTAGAAGAATTGCCAATCAAATTTTTCTTTTCAGCAGTTTGTAAAGGTGGTAACTTCGTTCCCTCTTTTATCTTGCTGTATCTTTATTTTCTTTTCTTTTCTTTATGTATTTTTTTATTTTTAGTGTTGCATTTTTCTCTACCTTGCATGAACAGGTACAGAGACACCTTGGGTCGATTTGCTTGTAGACTTGCGTCAAAGTCAGAGTATGATTTTCCTAATCATTTATTTGATACTTCTGATTATGAGGAAATAAGTGAACATGGAGATCAACCCACTAAGACCATTTAGGATTACCTTCACCCTATACACATAGCCACACCATCATACATTATGTTTACATCTAATACTCCCTGACTAGATTTTGAAACATGGATGATACAGTTACTCCCTACTTTTTATGGCTTAGAAAATGAAAATTCCTATTTGCACATTAGGGAGTTTGAAGAAGTAGTTGTGACTTTTCATAGTCAAAATGCAACTGATGATGTTGTGAAACTTAAGTTCTTTCCTTTCTCTTTGAAGGATAGAGCTAAGAGTTGGCTATACTTGTTGAGACCACGATTTATTGGTTCATGGAATAAGATGACTCAGGCCTTCTTTAATAAACATTTTCCCCAACATAAGACTAACACTTTAAAAAGGCAAATCTACACCTTTGCACTAAAGGACAGTGATACTCTGTATCAGTCTTGGGAGAGATTTAAGGAGTTATTGAGTATGTGTCCTCACCATGGGTATAAGAATTGGCATTTAGAGAGCTATTTTTATGAGGGACTTACACTTAGAAAGTGACAATTTGTGGAGATGATGTGTAATGGTGAGTTCTTAAGAAAGATCTTGATAAGGTCATAAAATACCATAATGAGCTTGCTAAAAAAGCTCACACTTGGACTGGACCTAGTGCTATTGAGAGTATAAATAGGTCACGACCTATAGGAAACCCAAATGGTGGTGGAATTTACCATCTCAGGGAAGAGGATAACCTAAAGGCTAAGGTTTAGATGCTCACTAGGAGCTAGCGGTGTTAAAGACTAAGGACTTAAAGCAAATACATGTGGCTAATCATGCAGAGTTTTTTAAATCATGTTTTGTGTGTGGCGAGGTATATCACCTCGCACAAGAATGTCCCATATTTACTGAGATGAGGGAGATGTGTGAGGAACAATGTAATGCCTTAGGTATATACAAGAAGCCTTTCACACCTTTCTCTGATATGTATAATCCGGGGTGGTGCAATCACCTCAATTTTAGCTGGAAATCTAAAAACCAACTAATTGCACAACCCCCTAGATCATATCCTGCACCATATCTTGCACCTTCATATTCTAGAAGTCCTTTAGAATACACTTTGCATGCTTTTATTAAGGCACAGGGTAAAACTAACCAAAAGTTTGAATCTTTGATTACGCAAGTTGTTGAAGAAAACAATGAGATAAATAGCCAAGTATCCAAATTGATGAACTTATTGAGTGTGAATGAGCGAGATAAGTTCCCTTCTCAAGCTCAGTCCACAACCCATGGTCAACCCATGGTGCAAGAGAATTTAAAGGATGTGAATGCTATTGTGACATGAAGTAGTACATCATTACACATCCCAACAATGAACAACTCAAAGGATATGAAAAAGAATCAAGATAGTAGTGTTGCTGAGCTGTTTAAGGAACTTAAAGTGATAAAGAATCTTGTTAAGGTACTATTCCCTCAAGCTTTAAAATCAAGCAAGTGAATTCTGGATCCTAACAATGAAATCCTAGAGAATCTAAGGCAAGTAAAAATCAATCTTCCTCTTTTGCATGTGATTAAACAACAAAAGCTCTCAAGGATTTATTTATAGTTAAGAAGAAGCATTATGTGAAGAAGACAACATTCTTGACAGAACAAGTTAGTGCTCTAATTGAGCAGTGGATTCCTCCCAAGTATAAAGATCCTAGTTGTCCAACCATTGCATGCAGCATTAGAAATCATAAGTTTGGGCAAGCTTTGTTAGTTTTAGGAGCTAGCGTGAATCTAATGTCATATTCTATTTATTTGCAGTTGGGGTTGGGAGAAATCAAACTAACCACTATGGTATTACAATTGGCTAACCGTTCAGTCAGAGTACCTCGAGGTGTGGTAAAGGATGTTCTTACTCAAATTGACAAATTATATTATCCTGTTGATTTCCCAATCCTCGACACTGGCTCTGCTGTTGATACTACTTCAAAAATTCCTTTGATTTTAGGTAGACATTTCCTTGCCACTGCTAATGCTCTTATTAATTGCAAGAATGAGCTCATGAAGCTATCTTTCAGAAACATGACTCTCGATGTGAATATCTTTCATACTGCAAAATAACCAGAAGATGATGATGAGGGCCACCAGATATATATAATTGACTCACTCATGGATAAGGGAGTTTCTATAGCCCATAATTTTGATCTTCTTCTTGTTAATTTTGAGTTTGATTCTATCAATAATCTATCTGATGTAGTTGATTTTAGTGTTATTTTTTATAGAACTCAATATTTTGGCACTCGGGTATGAAAACCAAAGTTCGAAGAGTTGCCCGAGAAAAGTGAACAACAAATTCCTTCAAGTGTGGAAGCACACAAGGTTGATTTGAAGCCTCTACCTAAGGGTTTAAAGCATGCTTTCCTTGGTCCATGTGATACTTTTCCTATTATTATCTCAGCTGAATTATCTGAATCTCAAAGTGAGAAATTAATTCGGACCTTAAGTGAGCATAAAATTAATTTGGAGGAAAGAACTATCCCTCGTAGAGACCCCCAACATAGGCTTAATCCCACTATGAAAGAAGTGGTGAAGAATGAAGTATTGAAACTATTAAATGCAGGAATCATATATCCTATTGCTAATAGTAAATGGGTAAGTCCTACATAGGTTGTTCCTAAAAAGTCAGGTGTTACTGTAGTGAAGAATGACCTGGGAGAGTTAGTCCCTACAAAACTTGTGATTGGGTGGTGGATGTGCATTGATTATAGAAAGTTTAATGCTACCACTCGAAAAGACAATTTTTCTCTCCCTTTTATTGATCAAATTCTTAAGCGTGTGGCTAGTCATCCTTTTTATTATTTCTTGAATGGTTATTCTAGTTATTATCAAATTGAAATTGCATTAGAAGACCAGGATAAAACCACTTTCACTTGTCCTTTTGGCACTTATGCTTTTCATAGAATGCTATTTGGATTATGTATTGTACCTGTTACTTTTCAACGTTGCATGATGAGCATTTTTAGTAACATGGTTGAAGATTACATGGAAGTTTTTTTATAGATGACTTGACTATTTTTGGATCTTCTTTTGATGAATGTTTATTGAATTTAAAAAGGGCAATGATTCGTTGTGAGGAGAAATAGTTGGTTTTGAATTGGGAAAAATGTCACTTTATGGTACCTTCAGGTATTGTTTTAGGGCATATAATTTCTTCTAAGGGATAGAGGTTGATCAGTCTAAGATCGAATTAATCTCTAAGTTGCCTTCGCCTAGGATAGTAAATGATGAAAGATCTTTTCTCGGTCATGCGAGATTTTATAAGAGGTTCATACAGGATTTTTTCACTATACCCAGACTATAACACCTCAACTTTTGGGATAATTATAATATAGCCCTGAAATCTACTATTTTGTGAATTCGGTGAGTAGTAAATTAAATTTGACTATTTCATGAGTGTATTTGACTATTGTATGTGATTTGCTCCGAGCCAGGGAAATAATAATTTTCTGGCCGAAAAAATCTTATTTTAATTAATTGGAGCTGGGGGATCTTACTAAATCCAATTCTGATTGATATATATATTAATCTCGTAATTTTTAGGATTTAACTGTGCAATAAAATAATTTTATATTATTATAATATTATTTTATGTTACAGTACCTACTGTCTCAAAAATAGTAGAAATCTGCTTCGACATGACCACGGATCCTTAAAAGTCTGTGGGACCTGCATTTAGGGAAAGCAGTCAACGATTCTGACTGGACAAATTCTAAACCAATGGGAGCGAGTCAACGAAAGTGGCTTGACTATTTTGAACCAATAGGAATAGGTCACCAAAAGGAACATAGACTTTGATGTGGACCGTTGGATGAAGACTTAGTTAGGAAGCCTTTAATTCAAACCGTTGATCAAATCAATGGTGAGATGAGAATTCAAGTTTTATGACTAATCAATATCCACCTTAGATTACATCTAGGGCTAGATATTAAAGTTGAAATCAATGGTTAGAATTAAGTCAAACATAGTGGCTTGAATTTGATTAGTAGTTAATTAGGCCTAATTTGGTTAATCTAATTTCCTAATTAGCAAACTAAGTAAACTAACTTAGTTATTAATTAGTTATAATCTAAATACTAATTAGATATCCTAATATTGTTTAAAGGTTATAATATATGCTAATATATGTTAAACTAATTAGTTATAAAGTTAGAATGTTAATTAAGTGTTAATAGGATATTTAACCTAATTAATTGTCTACTTAATTAGCAGGTAATTAGCTTGTAATTAAAACTAATCCAAGCCCCTAAACCCAAAGAACCCCATGGCCAAGGAGGCTAGATGGCCAAGTTCTACATGGTTCTTGAACCATCCATGACATAAGCCATGTGCTTGCTTAATGTGAACACAAAGAGATATTTACCTATTCAAGTTAAACACTCAACCTCACCCACACTCACCTCATGGCAGCCCCATCATTTTACACACTCAATATTTACTTTTTATACTTATTCTAATCAAAGCTATCCATTCTCTCCAAAAACACCAAGAACACCAAGTGAACTTTTCTTCTATTTTCTCTCCCTAGAATTCGGCCAAGCACACAAATACCACCACCAATCCTCTATAATTTTACCTATTCACTTTTCTTAAACCAAAATCATATTATAAACACTTTTCCTTCACAAGGTTTTGCCAAAAACCTACTCTATCTAGTCCAAAATCAAAGCTTTTGTTTACTTCCCTAAGGGTAAGTTTTGATTCTTTGGTTCAAAGTTTGATTTTTAATTTTCCTAACCATGATTGTTCCATGATTTTTCAATATTGATCATTGTATGTGTTTTTACTAATTGTTTAAGAATTTTAGGGATTTGTTTAGAGGATATACGAAATTTTAAAGAAGGAGGAGGCTAACCAATTATTGTCTTCAAGAGGTAAGAGGAAGATTTAATCTCATCAACCCTAAGTGGTGATGGGAAAATGGATTGTTTGTGTATAAAGAATCCATAAGGATTCATTTGCGTGATTGTTTATTGTTTTTATTATTTGTGTGATCGTTTAAATGCTTTTCTATTTGTGATTTATTTTTGCTATGCATGTCTATAGCTTTAAAATATATTGTATGTATATTGTATGTGTTTATAGTTGTATGTGTTTATAATTGTATATTTATTAAAGTAGGATGTGAATAACATGCAACGTTTTGCATGAGTGTTCCAAAGAACACATTGAGGCTCACGACCTTACCATCAAATAGGCAACCAAAATGTTCTCAACCATTTTCTAAATCAATGATTTAAAGAATCTAGGTAAAATAATAAGTTTAAGAATGATTTTGATAAATTATGGTCAACATGCCATTTAATGTATAATTGAATGTCATTTTATATTCTAAGATAGGATAGGTAATGGATTTACAAAATAAACTGATTCCAATGAATCTTTGTGAAAACAAAAGGAATAAATTTGGTTCTAGAAACCTAACTTAGCAGAATTTATTTTAAAGTAAGAACTAAAACAAACGCTTGAAGAATACTAATGTAGAGCTCACTCAATAAGTTTTGAAGCGCGTTAGCAATTTTCAACGTGTAACTGATGGGAAAAATTAAAATGAATAGAATTTAGAGGAAAACGTTAAAAATACCTTATACTGATTTTATAGGCAAAATGCTGCTGAAATTTACTAAAATCAGGTGAATAAAATGAAAAGATTTCATACTATATTTATAACACAAGGAAAATACTCTACGTATTTTAAAAGTATTAAATATAGTCTACATATATTTAAAATGATGATTTTAAGTTATTCAGTTAAGAAAATGAATTAAAAATCTTACGCGATTGAGAAAATGATTTAAAAATATTACGTGATGTTCAAAAATGTCAAAATATGTTTACGCGATTTAAAAACGTTTGTGAAAATGACGAGATTGTGAAAATGTGATAAAATTTTTACACGACTAAATGGAACAGTGGGTTTTGCTATCAGGCCAAAGTGGTAGACCCGGACATGTTGTGAGATAGTACTGTCAAGTGGGATAGGCTATATTTTGAAATATTGTGACTAAGGGTATTTTCATAATTATGGTAAAATATGGATATTAAGGGTATTTTTGTAATTTTAGATCATACTTAGAGTGTTGTGCCAATTTGGTTGATAATTAGTGATTGATTGATGAGATGAATTACATCATGTTACGGAGTGATAGGCGTAGTGTGGTTCATTATATGAACTTTGAGGCATTAGTGTGCGGAGAATTCCACATGGGGACAGTGGGTTGCTCCTTTGGGCCGTGGTAACGGGTAACACACTAATGATCCTGACAAGCACTATTCTTCATCGAGGTCTGGTAGAGACTATTATGTACAATGCCTGTAGTACACGATGTTTGGACTGTGTACTACTACACGATGTTTGGACTGTGGGCTATAGACACGACGTTAGACAGTGTAATAGTTTGGTTGGGTAGCCATAAGTACTATTAGTTCTTTTCGGATCATTCTCTCAGATATCCGTGTTTAGTTCCATGGAGTAGGAACGAGTCGGTGTGTGTATCATGCATTATCTGCATTTTACTGCTTACCATAATCTATGATAAAATACATAATTTATTGCTTTAATATATTATGCATGATATAATGGTATGTGTTATTTTAATATGTATTGTATTGTCATGTGTTGTATTGTCATTTTCTTTATTGCCATGCAGGTAGTAATGTAGATTGTCTCATCTCTTTATATGTTTTCTCGATATTATTATATTATTTCCGTAAAGAGTTTGAGGAAGAAGAGGAACAGCCTCTCGAGATACAGTATTCGGACGAACAACAGTCGGGCGAGCTGTACGAGGACGGTGAACCGATAGACCACCTTTATCATCAAGACTGATCTTGAGATCATGGCATTGCCAGGATTTTTCGGGTTTGTGATACTTGAGTTTCACGGAGGTTCGGAGGCCTAGCGTATACGAGTGGATGGAGGAACGGTTGTCTACGTGGGACGATTGACTATGTCCCTATGTAGAGAGTATGATGGAGATGTCATATTTACTACTATGTTATATTTACATCTAGAGTTGCCACTAACTCTTAGGCATTACTGGCAATGAATATTCCATGCGCCTAGTGAGCTCAGCAGTGAGTCAACAGCCCAGACTCGTGTCCGTAGCGCTGTGAGATCTCCAAGATGTCAGGTTTTCGATGATCTTTCTGAAGATGATCCATCGGAGGGTTAGAAATCTTTCGAGATGCACTTGGGCAATACTATGTTTTAGTTTTATGTTGTTTTTTTACTGCTTTGTTAAATATTTGTAGTTGTAAATTATGTGTGTACTAAAGAAAAATCATATGTATATTATGGTGTGATTATACTTTGTTTTATTTTGTGTTCTGTGTTATTTTATTTAATGTTATAAGTATGAAAAGGAAAAAAATTTACCATAAATATTAATTATGTACGAAATGTTTTACAACTTGGGTAAGAGTTTTATTTTATTGCATTCATTAATGTGACATCCCCACAAGGGTGTTACATTAGTTGCTATCAGAGCCCAAGTTAGAGTCTTTTGGGGTTGTGGTTAGGTCTATTTTTGCTTGTGTTGTGTGATTCTCTGTGATTTGTTTTCGAAATGTTACATCTGACATTGTTTTGTCTTATTGAAGAAAGAGAATGTTTAGAGGAAGAAGAACGCGTGCGAATGTGGAACGAGATGTGGATCCAATGATTGCAACTGCTGAAGCTATGCAGCGAATGGCAGAAGTGATTATCCAACAAAATCAACGAGCAGCTCAATTGCAAGATGCAACTGCTGATGCTCTGAATTTGTCTGAGTTTAGGTGCAACAACCCACCACAGTTTAGAGGCGAGTCTTTGGATTCAAGACTTGGATAGAGTATTTGAAGGAATGAGGTGCGCAGAGAATAGGAAGGTAACATATGCTGCTTTTATGTTGAGAGGAGATGCTGAGAATTGGTGGAGAAATACCCGCCAATTATTGCAAGCTGAAGGGACTGAGATTACTTGGGAAGTGTTCAGTGAAGTATTTCTGGAGAAGTACTTTCCTGGTACTGCCCGACATGCTAAGGAGATGGAATTTCTTGGTTTACGTCAGGGGAATATGACTGTAGGAGAATATGCTGCTAAATTTGAAAGCTTGTTGCAGTTCTCAAGGTATTTCCAAATTTGGCCAGATGAGGTATGGAAGTGCCAAAAGTTTGAAGATGGACTGAGGGTAGAACTAAGGCGAGCAGTGCTACCTATGAGAATGAGGGAGTTTCCTGTTTTGATGGATACCTATCGACGACTTGGGAAGTTGGAGCAGTCCCGAGATCCAAGAAATCATAACTTTGGACTGACTTGGTTCCAAAGGGGAGGTAGTAGCAGTAATAATCGGTTTCAGCGCAAGCCTTATGCAATACCATCAGGAAGTCAGCCTCAACGTCCGTCTGTTGGGGGAAGTTCTAGCGAAAATCGAGCTGGTCAGAACGTGGTGTTTACGCCGACATGTTTTAAATGTGGCAAGAGTGGCCATATATCTATAGATTGCCCAATCAAAGGAATGATTTGTTTCAACTGCAGAAAACCTGGACATGTTTCTAGGGATCACACACAGCTGGAAAGGAAGCCTGCTGTGAGAAATGTCTGTGCTACTCAGCCGCGATCTGGAGGGCGAGTATATACAATGACTGGAACTGAAGCTTCTCAATCTAAAGATCTTATTCAAGGAGAAGGTGTCATTGAAGGTAATCACCTGACTTTGCTATATGATTCGGGTGCAACACACTCATTTATTGCATATGATTGTGTGGAGCGATTGAAACTGCCTGTGTCTTCTCTGAATTTTCAATTGATTGTTTCTACATCAATTGCCAAGCCTATTGTTATATCCAAAATATATATGAACTATCCTATTGTTATAAATGATTGTATGTTTTCGATCAATTTGATTTGTTTACCTCTCGTTGAGATAGACATAATACTAGGAATGGATTGGTTATCTTCTAACCATATCCTTATAGACTGTGCAAGTAAAACCATAGTTTTTCCTAAGGAAGAAAGTCCTGGATTCTTGACTGTTGTTAAAGTCAAGTCATTATTGAGGGATGGAGCTCAAGGGTTTATGTTGCTGTCTTCTTTAGAAGTCAAGAGCGAGAAGGAGGTGAGCACTATTCCTGTCGTCAATGAGTTTCCAGAGATTTTTCCAGATGATGTACCCGATTTACCACCGGAGAGGGAGATCGAGTTCTCTATCGACTTAATGCCGGGAGCAGGTCCTATTTTGATTGCACCATACCGAATATCGCCTACAGAGTTGGCAGAGTTGAAGAAGCAATTGGAGGAACTATTGGAGAAACAGTTTGTGCGACCTAGTGTTTCGCCATGGGGAGCACCAGTGCTACTAGTCAAAAAGAAGGATGGAACTTCACGTCTTTGTGTTGATTATCATCAGCTGAACAAGGTTACTATAAAGAATAAGTATCCACTACCGAGAATTGATGACTTGATGGATCAATTGAAGGGAGCCGCTATATTCTCTAAGATAGATTTGCGATCAGGTTATCATCAGATTCGTGTCAAGGTTGATGATGTACCTAAAACAGCTTTCTGAACTTGTTATGGGCACTATGAATATCAAGTGATGCCGTTCGGAGTGACGAATGCTCCTGCAATATTCATGGACTATATGAATAGGATTTTTCATCCGTACCTAGACAGATTTGTCGTTGTCATTATCGATGACATTCTGATCTACTCTTAAAGTCAAGAAGAGTATGCTGAACATCTCAGTATAGTTCTCCAGATTTTGAAGGAGAAAAATCTGTATGCGAAGTTGGCAAAGTGCGAGTTTTGGTTGGAAGAAGTTTAATTCCTAGGTCACGTAATTTCCAAGGAAGGTATTGCGGTAGACCCATCAAAGATAGAGACTGTTTTGCAGTGGGAAAGGCCTAAGACAGTGACTGAGGTTCGAAGTTTTGTTGGATTAGTCGAATATTACCGAAGGTTTATTGAAGGTTTTTCCAAGATAGCTGGACCACTTACACAATTCACGAGAAAGAGCCAAGCTTTTGATTGGATAGAGGAACATGAAGCGAGTTTCCAAGAGTTGAAGAAGAGATTGACGACTGCACCAGTGTTAATTTTATCGGATCCTAACAAATCTTTTGAGGTGCATTGTGATGCATCTTACCAAGGGTTAGGATGTGTGTTGATGCAGAACCAGAATGTGGTAGCTTATGCTTCAAGACAGTTGAAGGTTCATGAGAGGAACTACCCAATGCACGATTTGGAACTAGCCACTGTAGTTTTTGCATTGAAAGTGTGGAGGCATTTTCTGTATGGAGCTATGTTTAATGTCTTTAGCGATCACAAGAGCTTAAAATACTTATTTGATCAAAAGGAATTGAATATGAGACAGAGGTGATGGTTGGAATTTTTGAAGGACTATGATTTTCAGCTTCAATATCATCCGAGAAAGGCAAATGTGGTAGTAGATGCCTTGAGTAGAAAGGTGGTTAGTGTTTCTACCATGATGATAAAGGAGGAGGAGCTGATTAATCAATTCAGAGATTTATGGTTATCAGTGGAATTGGTACCCGGAAAGATTCGATTAAGTAAAGTTGTAGTTTTGAATGACTTGCTAGAAGTAATCTAAGAAAAATAAGATGAGGATTTGTTTTTACAGAATGAAAAGGAATTGTTGAAGCAAGGTCATAAAGCAACGGTGGAGGAAGGATCTGATGGAACCTTGAGATTTGGAGGACGAGTTTGTATACCTGATGATCCCGAACTCAAGCAAGCAATTTTGGATGAAGCTCATACTAGTAATTTGAGTATGCATCCGGGGATGACAAAGATGTATCAAGACTTGAAGCGGATGTTTTGGTGGCCGAGAATAAAGAGAGATGTAGCAGAACGTGTGACGTTTTGTCTTGTCTGTCAGAAGCCAAAGTGGAACATCAATGACCTGCCGGTATGTTACAACCTTTGACTATTCCAGAGTGGAAGTGGCATAGTATCTCAATGGATTTTGTTACCGGATTGCCAAGGACAAGGAAGGGTCATGATTCTATATGGGTTATAGTTGATAGGCTTACGAAGTCAGCATATTTCTTGCTGATCAATATTAAATATTCATTGAAGCTATTAACCCAGATATACATCGACGAAGTTGTTAGACTTCATGGTGTGCCTGCAAGTATAGTTTCTGATAGAGATCCGAGATTTACGTCGAGACTCTGGCAAAGTTTGCAAGAAGCCATGGGAACTAAACTGCGATTGAGTTCTGCATATCATCCGCAGACTGATGGTCAGACGGAAAGAACGATGCAGTCGTTGGAGGATTTGTTGCGTGCTTGTGTATTAGAACAACAAGGGAGTTTGGATGAATTTCTGTCTTTGATAGAATTCACCTACAATAATAGTTTTCATTCGAGCATAGGGATGGCACCCTACGAAGCTCTTTATGGATGACAATGTCGAACACCTTTGTGTTGGTATCAGGATGGAGAGAGTATGACTATTAGACCTGATCTTGTGCAGCAGACTACAGAAAAGGTGAAAATGATACAGGAGAATATGCGAACGACTCAAAGTCGACAGAAGAGTTATGCTGATAAGCGCAGACGACCTCTAGAGTTTGAAGAGGGTGATTATGTATTCTTAAGAGTGACGCCTACGACTGGTGTCGGGAGAGTTGTCAAGTCTAGGAAGCTTACACCTAAATTCATAGGGCCTTATCAAATTATTTGTCGGATTGGTCCTGTAGCCTACCAAATAGCTTTACCGCCTTTTCTATCCAATCTACATAATGTATTCCATGTGTCTCAGCTGAGGAAATACATTCCCAATCCAACTCATGTTATACAGCCAGATGAAGTGCAGCTGAAGGATAATTTGACGTATGAAACACTTCTTGTTAGAATCGAGGACAAGAGGGTGAAACAACTTCGAGGGAAGATGATTGAGCTAGTGAAGGTGATATGGGATAATGTAACGGGAGATGCTACATGGGAACTAGAGGATAGGATGAGGGAGCAATACCCTCATTTGTTTTGATGTATGATGAATTTTGGGGACGAAATTCTTATTAGTAGGGGAGAGTTGTAACACCCCAACTTTTGGGATAATTATAATATAGCCCTGAAATGTACTGTTTTATGAATTCTGTGAGTAGTAAATTAAATTTGACTGTTTCATGAGTGTATTTGACTGTTGTATGTGATTTGCTCCGAGCTAGGAAAATAATAATTTTCTGATCGAAAAAATCTTATTTTAATTAATTGGAGCTGGAGGATCTTACTAAACCCAATTCTGATTGATATATATATTAATCTCATAATTTTTAGGATTTAACTGTGTAATAAAATAATTTTATATTATTATAATATTATTTTATGTTACAAGATTTCATTGTCTCAAAAACAGTAGAAATCTGCTTCGAAATGACCATGGATCCTTAAAAGTTTATGGGACCCGCGTTTAGGAAAAGCAATCAACGATTCTGACTGGACAAATTCTAAACCAATGGGAGCGAGTCAACGAAAGTGGCTTGACTATTTTGAACCAATAGGAATAGGTCAACAAAAGGAACATAGACTTTGATGTGGACCGTTGGATGAAGACTTAGTTAGGAAGCCTTTAATTCAAACCGTGATCAAATCAATGGTGAGATGAGAATTCAAGTTTTATGACTAATCAATATCTACCTTAGATTACATCTAGGGCTAGGAATTAAAGTTAAAATCAATTGTTAGAATTAAGTCAAACATAGTGGCTTGAATTTGATTAGTAGTTAATTAAGCCTAATTTGGTTAATCTAATTACCTAATTAGCAAACTAAGTAAACTAACTTAGTTATTAATTAGTTATAATCTAAATACTAATTAGATATCCTAATATTGTTTAAAGGTTATAATATATGCTAATATATGTTAAACTAATTAGTTATAAAGTTAGAATGTTAATTAAGTGTTAATAGGATATTTAACCTAATTAATTGTCTACGTAATTAGCATGTAATTAGCTTATAATTAAAACTAATCTAAGCCCCTAAACCCAAAGAACCCCACGGCCAAGGAGGCTAGATGGCCAAGTTCTACATGGTTCTTGAACCATCCATGACATAAGCCATGTGCTTGCTTAATGTGAACACAAAGAGATATTTACCTATTCAAGTTAAACACTCAACCTCACCCACACTCACCTCACGGCAGCCCCATCATTTTACACACTCAATATTTACTTTTTATAATTATTCTAATCAAAGCTATCCATTCTCTCCAAAAACACCAAGAACACCAAGTGAACTTTTCTTCTATTTTCTCTCCCTAGAATTCGGCCAAGCACACAAATACCACCACCAATCCTCTACAATTTTACCTCTTCACTTTTCTTAAACCAAAATCATATTCTAAACACTTTTCCTTCACAAGGTTTTGCCAAAAACCTACTCTATCTAGTCCAAAATCAAAGCTTTTGTTTACTTCCCTAAGGGTAAGTTTTGATTCTTTGGTTCAAAGTTTGATTTTTAATTTTCCTAATCATGATTGTTCCATGGTTTTTCAATATTGATCATTGTATGTGTTTTTACTAATTGTTTAAGAATTTTAGGGATTTGTTTAGAGGATATACGAAATTTTAAAGAAAAGGAGGAGACTAACCGATTATTGTCTTCAAGAGGTAAGAGGGAGATTTAATCTCATCAACCCTAAGTGATGATGGGAAAATGGATTGTTTGTGTATAAAGAATCCATAAGGATTCATTTGTGTGGTTGTTTATTATTTTTATTATTTGTGTGATTGTTTAAATGTTTTTCTATTTGTGATTTATTTTTGCTATGCATGTCTATAGCTTTAAAATGTATTGTATGTATATTATATGTATTTATAGTTGTATGTGTTTATAATTGTATATTTATTAAAGTAGGATGTGAATAACATGTAACGTTTTGCATGAGTGTTCCAAAGAACATATTGAGGCTCACGGCCTTACCATCAAATAGGGAACCAAAATGTTCTCAACCATTTTCTAAATCAATGATTTAAAGAATCTAGGTAAAATAATAAGTTTAAGAATGATTTTGATTAATTATGGCCAACATGCCATTTAATGTATAATTGAATGTCATTTTATTTTCTAAGATAGGTTAGGTAATGGATTTACAAAATAAACTGATTCCAATGAATCTTTGTGAAAACAAAAGGAATAAATTTGGTTCTAGAAACCTAACTTAGCAGAATTTATTTTAAAGTAAGAACTAAAATAAACGCTTGAAGAATACTAACGTAGAGCTCACTCAATAAGTTTTGAAGCGCATTAGCAATTTTCAACGTGTAACTGATGGGAAAAATTAAAATGAATAGAATTTAGAGGAAAACGTTAAAAATACCTTATACTGATTTTATAGGCAAAATGCTGCTGAAATTTACTAAAATCAGGCGAATAAAATGAAAAGATTCCATACTATATTTATAACACAAGGAAAATACTCTACGTATTTTAAAAGTACTAGATATAGTCTACATATATTTAAAATGATGATTTTGAGTTATTCGGTTAAGAAAATGAATTAAAAATCTTACGCGATTGAGAAAATGATTTAAAAACATTACGCGATGTTCAAAAATGTCAAAATATGTTTACGCGATTTAAAAACATTTGTGAAAATGACGAGATTATGAAAATGTGATAAAATTTTTACACGACTAAATGGAACAGCGGGTTTTGCTGTCAAGCCATAGTTGTAGACCCGGACATGTTGTGAGAGTGTACTGTCAAGTGGGACAGACTATATTTTGGAATATTGTGACTAAGGGTATTTTCATAATTATGGTAAAATATGGATATTAAGGGTGTTTTTGTAATTTTAGATCATGCTTAGAGTGTTGTGCCAATTTGGTTGATAATTAGTGATTGATTGATGAGATGAATTACATCGTGTTACGGAGTGATAGGCGTAGTGTGGTTCATTATATGAACTTAGAGGCATTAGTGTGCGGAGAATTCCACATGGGGACAGTGGGTTGCTCCTCTGGGCCGTGGTAACGAGCAACACACTAATGATCTTGACAAGCACTATTCTTAATCGAGGTCTGGTTGAGACTATTATGTACAATGTCTGTAGTACACGATGTTTGGACTGTGTACTACTACACGATGTTTGGACTGTGGGCTATAAACACGACGTTAGACAGTGTAATAGTTTGGTTGGGCAGCCATAAGTACTATTAGTTCTTTTCAGATCATTCTCTCAGATATCTATGTTTAGCTCTATGGAGTAGGAACGAGTCGGTGTGTATATCATGCATTATCTGCATTTTACTGCTTACCATAATCTGTGATAAAATATATGATTTATTACTTTAATATATTATGCATGATATAATGGTATGTGTTATTTTAATATGTATTGTATTGTCATGTGTTGTATTGTCATTTTCTTTATTGCTATGCAGTAGTGATGTAGATTGTCTCACCTCTTTATATATTTTCTCGATATTATTATATTATTTCTGTAAAGAGTTTGAGGAAGAAGAGGAACAGCCTCTCGAGATACAATATCCGGATGAGCAACAGCCGGGTGAGCTGTACGAGGACGATGAACCGATAGACCACCCTTATCATCAAGACTGATCTTAAGATCATGGCATTGCCAGGATTTTTCAGGTTTGTGAGACTTGAGTTTCACGAGGTTCGGAGGCCTGACGTATGCGAGTGGATAGAGGAACAGTTGTCTACGTGGGACGATTGACTGTGTCCCTATGTAGAGAGTATGATGGAGATGTCATATTTACTACTATGTTATATTTACATCTAGAGTTGCCACTGACTCTTAGGCGTTACTGGCAAGGAATATTCCATGCGTCTAGTGAACTCAGTAGTGAGTCAACAGCCCGGACTCGTGTCCATAGCGCTATGAGATCTCCAAGATGTCAGCTTTTCGATGATCTTTCTGAGGATGATCCATCGGAGGGTTAAAAATATTTTGAGATGCACTTGAGCAATACTATGTTTTAGTTTTATGTTATCTTTTTACTGCTTTTTTAAATATTTGTAATTGTAAATTATGTGTGTACTAAAGAAAAATCATATGTATATTATGGTGTGATTATACTTTGTTTTATTTTGTGTTCTGTGTTATTTTATTTAATGTTATAAGTATGAAAAGGAAAAAAAATTTACCACAAATATTAATTATATACCAAATGTTTTACAACTTGGGTAAGAGTTTTATTTTATTTTATTTTATTACATTCATAAATGTGACATCCCCACAAAGTTGTTACACAGACCACTATATGACCTCTTAGCTAACGATGCCCTATTTGAGTGGACATAAGCTTGTCAAGAGGCCTTTAAAAGTCTAATTGGCACGCTTACCTCAACACCAATAATGCAGCCACCTGATTGGACTTTACCTTTCGAGATCATGTATGATACTAGTGGTTTTGCTATAGGTGCTGTTCTTAGATGGCAAACGGAAGGGAAGCCTTTTGTCATTTATTATGCTAGTAGAACTCTAAATAATGCTTAGATGAATTATTCCACCATTGAAAAAGAGTTTCTAACTATAGTGTTTGCTTTGGATAAGTTCGGTGCTTACTTGATTGGTTCTCCTGTTATTATTTTCACAGATCATGCAACCTTTAAGTACCTTCTTACAAAGAAAGATGCTAAGGCGCGACTAGTACAGTGGATTTTACTTTTGCAGGAATTTGACATCACTATTAAATACAAGAAAGGAGTGGAGAATGTAGTGGATGACCATCTCTCAAGGCTCACATTTGAGGACACTTTTGACCACCTGCTAATCAGAGATGATTTTCCAGATGAGCATTCATTTTTTATTACTTCTCTATCATGGTTTGCTCATATTGTGAATTATTTGGCTACAGGTGAGATACCGGTGGATTGGAGCATTCAAGACAAGAGGAAATTCATGACTGAGGTACATAATTTTTATTGGGATGACTCTTTTCTTTTCAAATATTACCCTGACCAAATTTTAAGGTGTTGCATCCCTGATGATGAGATTGCTAGCGTTTTGGAATTTTGTCATTCCCAAGCTTGTGAGGGTCACTATTCAATGAAGAAAATCTCTACAAAAATTCTACAGTATGGATTTTATTGGCCCACCTTATTTAAGGATGCAAACAATTGTTGTTGCTCATATGAAAAGTGTCAAAAGTTAAGAGTTATATCCTGTCATAATATGATGCCCTTAAACCCAATTTTAGTGAATGAAATTTTTTATTGTTGGGGCATTGATTTTATGGGATCATTTTCTCCTTCTTTTGGATATCAACATATTATTGTGGCAGTAGATTATGTGTCAAAATATGTTGAAGCAACAGCTTGCACGAGCAATGATAATAGGACGGTAATTAAATTTCTCAAAGAGAATGTGTTATCTCGATTTGGTACACCAGATGCTATCATTAGTAACCAAGGTACACATTTCTACAATAGTTCTTTTGAGGCTTTGATGGAAAAATATTGGGTGGTACATAAATTTCTACTGCATACCACCCCTAGGTAAGTGGACAAGTAGAAGTTGTAAATAGGAAAATCAAGCAAATTTGAGAAAAAACAATCAACCCATATTGCAAAGATTAGTCTTTGAGACTAGTGGATGCACTTTGGGCCTACTGTACAACTTTCAAAACTCCCTTTGGCATGTCACCTTATAGGCTTGTTTTTGGAAAGTCTTGTCACTTACCTATGGAGCTCGACCATCGAGCTTATTGGGCCATCAAGCATTTAAACTTTGACATGGAAAAAATAGGTAAGCTTAAAATTTTAGTTGACCGAGTTAGAGGAGTTGAGAAAAGATGCTTGTGAGAACTCTAAAATCTATAAGGCTAAAATGAAAGCATTTTATGATAAAAATATTTTGAGAAAAATGTTTAAGCCTAATGATCGACTATTCTTATATGATTCTAGACTCCATAAGCATCTAGGAAATTTCGATCTAGGTGGACTAGTCCTTTTGTAATGAAGAATATTTTTACACATGGGGCGATAGAAATAGAGGATCCTAAGGATGGTCAGATCTTTAAAGTAAATGGTCAACGCCTTAAAGTTTTAATTGATAGGCAAGTTCTAGAAGTAGAAGACATTCCACTTGTGGATCCAGTCTATCAATTTTTTACCACACCACGCAGGTATGTTTTTCTTTATTTGTTTTGTTTGCTTTCTTTTATTTTTGTTTTCTTTTGTTTTCTTTCTTTTCTTTTTGTTTGATGTTGTTTTGTTTGTTTTCGTTTGCAGGTTAGCTTCATTTTGTTATTTCAAGTTACCATCTTTGGTGCTTAGCGAGCTACTCACGTCACTCATCAGGTGTATTCTAACTTTTTTTAGCAACTCCTCATTCAATTTTGAGTCTTAAACATTGAGAGCAATGTTTCATTTAAGTAGGGGGTGTTGGTGGTGCAAGTTCAGTATTTAAAGTGCTTGTTAGAACTCTGTGACATATTTTCATGTGTAATTTTTTTTAAAAAAAAATTTGCATCACATGTGCATCTTTATCACATGTGTACTCATTCTCATTCATATCCATCTTCGTGAATTCACCAAACTCACCATAATCATTTTTACTTAAGCATACACAAAACCTCTAATGCACTCATCCAAGCTTTGTGGTAAGATGGTAGTTTGACACATGTAGCTAGAGAATTCTTTTTCTTAAGTATTCATGTGAGTTTTGGAGAGGATTAAGAGCTGACAAATGTAGTAAATTGTGATAAGTATTCATTGATCTATTGAATTGGGCACTTATTTTGAGAATATCATTATATGATTTGTGGTAAGATAGTGGATATACTTGGGATATGACGAAGGTCAACTTAGGATTAACGTTTGAGTCTTTCAAACTAACTTTTTCCATCATAGACCCCTAGTAGCCAACTTTGAGCTAATAAACACATGTGGCCTTTTCTTTTCATATGCCCACATCATCCATGTGTGAATGCTTATGTCTTGAAACATATCAAATGGATTTTTAATGATAACAAAGCCAAAGATGAAGATCAAGATCAAAAGATAAGACCAAGATCAAAAAATAAAGACCAAGATCAAAAGAGGTTTATTAGATATAGGTCTTAGAATATCAATGTAAAATGCCCTTTAAGTATCTTAATGATTTTCAAATGGTTTTCCAAATATCATTTTCAAAATCAGCTTGTAAATTCAAAGTTAAACATGTTTTTCAAGAAATGTTGATTTTAATGAAGGCATTTATGTTTTATCCAATGATCTAAGTGTTAGAAATGACTTACATACTCAATTGGACTTGAAAAATGTGTTCAAAGGCCAAGGTAATCGATTATAAGATGTTTGTAATCGATTACATAGCAAATAAAGGCCTTGTAATCGATTATTCCAAGCTAGTAATCGATTACAATGAGCCCAGAAAGGCAAGAACACATTCAAGAAGCCATGTAATCCATTACAGAGAAATGGTAATCGATTACAAGAAAGTCAAAGGCCTTGTAGTCGATTACACCAAGTTGGTAATTGATTACACCAAGTTGGTAATCGATTACCAAGTTCCCAGAAAGCCAAGTACATATTCAAACAACCATGTAATCGATTACAGAGATTGTGTAATCGATTACCAATGGTTTGACAGCAGCCAACGGCTATTTTCTTGGCTTTTAATGTTGCCATAAATGCTACCCAACGGCTCCTTTCTTCCAACAACTTATAAATACTTGCCTTAGGGCTTCATTAATGGCTAACCTTCAATTCAGAACATCAATCTAACACTTATATATGATAATCAAATTCTGAAAATATTTTTGCCCTATTTTTGTAAGAAAACTTAATATATTCAAAATGGGCATTCTAGAGCTTTAATTTGTATTAATCTACTCTTTGAGAGAGCTTCTATCATTCAAACACTTTATTTATTTTGTAAAGAGGGAGAGGTATCCCTCTAGTGAAAAAAGGTGAGGCATCCCTTGTTAAAAAAAAGGTGAGGTATCCTTCAAATGTGTACAAAGTGTAAGGTATCCCTCAAATGTTGTAAAGGGTGAGGCATCCCAAGGTGTTGTTAAGTGCTCCAATATGTAAAGGTTTTCAAGCACCCATTCAAGCTTGAAGTTTAGTGGAAAATCTCGAGTGGTTCGCTTGAGGACTGGACGTAGGTCACAAGGGGTGGTTGAATCAGGATAAATCCTTGTGTTTGATTCTCTCAACCCTATCTCTTTACATTTATGCATTTATTTTATATGCTTGTTTGAATGTTATTCATCTTGACTTGTTTAATTTGTGAGTAAAGTATTCAATCTCATTTATCTATTCACTTCAATTATCCAATAGCTTCAACGAAAATTGATAAACAAACATTTTACGAAAGATTTGTAAAAATATTTCATAAACTCAATTCACCCCCTCTTAAGTTTGAGGCCACTTGGTAACAAGTGGTATCAGAGTTAGGCTCTTGTGTAAAGGGCTTAGCAGCTTCAAGAGAAAGTGATGGTCTACTCAAATGATTTTTTAGAAAGTTCTTTTCTCTATAGACCTCCCTTTTTCAATGGGGATGGGTATGCTTATTGGAAAGAATGAATGAAATTTTTTATTGAAGCTATTGACTTAGATGTGTGGGATGCTGTTGAAAATTGTCCTTTTGTCCCCGCACAAGTTGTAAATGGTGTAAGAGTTAACACACCAAGAAGTGAATGGATCGATGATAATAAGAAAAATGTCCAATATAATTTGAGAGCCAAAAACATCATTACCGCGGCTTTGGGCATGATGAGTTCTTTAGAGTCTCAAATTGTAAATCTGCCCAAGAAATGTGGGTCATTTTACAAGTAACCTATAAGGGTACTAGTGAAGTGAAAAGATCAAGGATAAATACTCTCACTCATGAGTATGAGCTCTTTAGGATGAACCATGTTGAAAGCATTCAAGAAATGCAAAAATGTTTTACACATATTGTTAATCATTTAGCTTCATTAGGAAAGAGATTTTCTAATGAAGATCTTATTAATAAGGTTTTAAGATGTTTGAGTAGGGATTGGCAACCTAAGGTGACAGCTATCTCGGAATCAAGAAATCTTGCAATAAGGACCTTAGCCACTCTTTTTTGCAAGCTCCAAGAACACGAATTGAAGTTGAATAGACTCAAACAAAATGAAGAGCTTGACAACAAAAAGAATGGGATTGCTCTCAAAGCCACCTCCTTCATAATCAATGATGACGATGATGAAGATGTTGAAGATGACTTAAAAATAAATGAGGAAAATCTTACTCTACTAGTAAGGAAATTTGGAAGATTCTTCAACAAGAATGAAGCTCATAGAAGACCTCCATTTCCCCCAAAAGAATGTCTATCACAAAAGGGAATGAACCTCATCCACTCCTAAATGCTATGAATGTAGAGAATTGGGTCACATGAAGATGGAATACCCAATCTATCAAAGTAAAGTTGAAAAATATCATAAAAGATCCTTAAGGGATAAGCAAGAAAGAAAAGCCTACATAGCTTGGGATGACAATGATATGGATTCAACCAATAGCTCAAACAATGAGAAAGACAATCTATGTTTCATGGCTAGAGGAAAAGAGGAAGATGAAGATGACATGGAGGTAACATCCTCAAATTCTGAATCAAACTCTTCACCTTCTTATGATGAATTGCAAGATACATTTGAAAAATTACATAATGAATCTATGAGGCTTGCAAACTTGTTTCATCATCTAAGAAAACAATTTTCTCATTTGAAAATCAAATTTCTATTTTAAATAAAAAAATTGAGGAATTGAAATTAGAAAATGAAACTCTTGGGTTGATTGATGCAAATTCTTCACGCATTACATGTTTATCACTTGATAATGTATCTACACCCTCATATTGCTCATCATGTAAAGCATTTGAAATTGAGATTGAGGATTTGAAAAATACTCTTTCAAAATTTACCTTTGGAAGAGATAATTTGAACATATTGCTTAGGAACCAAAGATGTGTTTTTCAAAAGGCTGGTTTGGGGTATAATCCTAATAACCAACAAACGTTTCTCAAGAATTTCTTTGTTTCATCAAGTACATCAAGTAGTCCCTTTATTAAATGCTTTCATTATGGTAGGAAAGGGCATAGTGCATCGACTTGCAATATAAGGAAGAATATCAATAACAAATTAGGAACTAAAATGGTTTGGGTTCCCAAAGGTACTTTGCCAAAAACTAACACACAAGGACCTAAGAAAATTTGGGTACCAAAAGATAAAAATTGAAGTGTGTTGTAGGTGTGCTTGAAGGCCAATAGTTGACTTTGGAATCTTAAAAGTGGCTGCTCCAAGCACAAGACCAAAAAAATACTTCAAGCTGTCCTCCTTGTCTCCTAGAAGCTTGAACTTGCATCCTTTGGTTAAGTGGAGACTTGCTCTATGCTTTACTAGTTTATCATCTTGAAAAATATCTTTATATATCTTGAATATGTTAAATGAATATGCTTTTTATGTGAAATGGCATGTATAATATCAATATCTTTGAACTTGTCATAATGGATCAATCATGCATCTAATTCTGTCGTACAATACATTAATTTGCTGCATAATATGCTATTTTGATGCATAATATATTGCTTTGCTACATAATGTGATATGTTGATGCATAATATGTCATTTCGCTGCATAATTATATGTTTTGGATCAAAGATTGGTTAGTTTTTATGTTTACGTGATGTTTGGAATTGATTTGGAATAATTTGGAACATTTTTGAATGATTCAAGTTTGGTCCTTTACTGTTTGAAATGCAAAAACTGATTTCAGCAAACTTATAATCAATTACAGGATCCTTGTAATCGATTACAAAGGCTTTGTCAAGCGTTCCAAGTTAAGTCAGAAAGCATGTAATCGGTTACACAAACTTTGTAATCGATTACAAGGAAAATAAAATGTGTGTAATCGATTACAATAAAAGAGTAATCGATTACAAAATCTTTTTTTTCATAATTTTGCTTAATCTTAATGTTCTGTTCTTTCGTGATGCTTTCCTTATGCTTAATCTTTATCTAACCTCATAATTGCTCTTATATATGACTCTGAATTCTATTGGCATAAATGATAAATATTATCTAAGTTTTCCTTCATATGCATTTGCTATTGGTATCACATATTGATGTGCTAAACGGTTTATACTCTAATATTGATCCTGCTGGGTTGAAATGATTATATCCAATCTGAATGCTTGTGTCTTCTTTTTTATAATGCCAACGAGGGAGAGATTAGTGAAATATATTGCATGTGTACAGGGGAGTTTTGCGCTTTCACATATTATATCTTATGCATACATTACGGGGGAGAGTTGCACTTAAATATCTGATAATCAAATAAATGCAAATATTTCTCCTTCTATTGAATGCTTAGTTTGTCATCATAAAAAAAGGAGAGAATGTGAATGCTTATATCTTGAAACATATCAAATGGGTTTTTGATGATAACAAAGCCAAAGATCAAGATCAAGATCAAAAGAGAAGACCAAGATCAAAAGAGATATATTAGATCTAGGTCTTAGAATATCAATGTAAAATGCCATTTAAGTATCTCAATGATTCTCAAATGATTTTTTAAATATCGTTTTCAAAATTAGCTTGTAAATTCAAAGTTAAACATATTTTTCAAGAAATGTTGATTTTAATCTTGGATTCAATATTCATGAAGGCATTTATGTTTTATCCAATGATTTAAGTGTTAGAAATGGTTTACATACTCAATTGGACTTGAAAAATGTGTTCAAAGGCCAAGGTAATCAATTACAAGATGTTTTTAATCGATTGCATAGCAAACAGAGGCCTTGTAATCGATTACACCAAGCTGGTAATCGATTACAATGAGCCCAAAAAGGCAAGAACACGTTCAAGAAGTCATGTAATCGATTATAGAGAAATGGTAATCAATTACAAGAAAGTCAGAGGCCTTGTAATCGATTACACTAAGTTGGTAATTGATTACTAAGTTCCTAGAAAGCCAAGAACACGTTCAAACAGCCATGTAATCGATTACAGAGATTGTGTAATCGATTACCAGTGGTCTGATAGCAACCAACGACTATTTTCTTGACTTTTAATGTTGCCATAAATGCTACCCAATGGCTCCTTTCTTCCAACAACTTATAAATACTTGCCTTGGGGCTTCATTAATGGCTAACCTTCAACTCAGAACATCAATCTAACACTTATATATAAGAATCAAATTCTGAAAATGTTTTTGCCCTGTTTTTGTAAGAAAACTTGAGATATTCAAAAGGGGCATTCAAGAGCTTCAATTGGTATCAATCTACTCTTTGAGAAAGCTTCTATCATTCAAACACTTTATTTATTCTGTAAAGAGGGTGAGGTATCCCTCTAGTGAAAAAGGGTGAGACATCCCTTGTTGAAAAGAAGGTGAGGTATCCTTCAAAGGCGTAAAGAGGGTGAGGTATCTCTCAAAAGTTGTAAAGGGTGAGGCATCCCAAGGTATTGTTGAGTACTCCAATCTGTAAAAGTTTTCAAGCACCCGTTCAAGCTTGAAGTTTAGTAAAAAATGTCGAGTGGTTCGCTTGAGGACTGGACGTAGGTCACAAGGGGTGGCTAAACCAGAATAAATCATTGTGTTTGATTCTCTCAACCCTATCTCTTTACATTTGTGCATTTATTTTATATGCTTATTTGAATGTTATTCATCTTAACTTGTTTAATTTATGAGTGAAGTATTCAATCTCATTTATCTATTCACTTCAATTATCCAATAGCTTCAACAAAAATTGATAAACAAACTTTTTATGAAAGATTTACGAAAATATTTCATAAACTCAATTCACTCCCCTCTTGAGTTTGAGGCCACTTGGTAACACCATGCGTCTCCACATTGGAGTATAGCCTATACACTGATTTTTCTACCTTTTTTACTTCCAATTGTATGCTAAGTATGGAATTTGTATTTTCTTTCATTTGAGTTTAGTAAATAAAAAATAAAAAAAGTCAAAGTTGGGAAGAAATGGCAAGAATACGAAAGTGGTGTGTGTTTGTTCATCAAATAGTTTAAAAATAAAATAAAAATAAAAATAAAAAGAAGAAGAAGAAAGACAAGCATTATTGTTCGATGATTTGAAAAGTTGCAAAGTACATTAAGTGAGAATTGTGGTCTACTGAGATATTTAATAAGATTATCTTAGTATGTACTTGGAAGTCTTTTTGAATCTTTTTTCATATAGCCCCAAACTCAAGCCACATTACAACCTTTTGTGTTGATCATTCTGATCCTAAGTAAGCTTTTGGAAAGAGTGGTGGAAGTCTCATTTGTTAATGTTCCTATCATAAGATCAATGTTTGCTTATTGCTTGTACATAATTGCCTAATTTTGCATGAGAGTATGTGTACACCCATTGTTAACTCTATAGAGAGAATCCTCACACAAAACACTTTTATACCCATCAGTTATGGAGTTAAACCTTTTGCTTAAGATGTTTTTTATGTTGCATGTGTTAGGGCTTCTGTTTAGATGAATATAGTTTGGAACATACACACACTCTGTGGATTGTAATAGGCAAATTGCTTGTGATATGGTTATTGAATTCCTAAGATTGTTTTGATATGTGAATTTGGAAAATGTGAATTGATGGATTATTTTATTATTTTATTAGTCTTTTCATCTCTTTTGCAAAAAAATTGCTAGAGATTAGCAATAAGCAAGTTGGGGTATGATTAGTGTACGAAAGTGCTCTCTAAATACCTTATTATTGGATTAAAATGTTAAAAAGTGAATAGAAATTATTAGAATTAATGTGTATTTATAAATTAAGTTCATATTTACTTCGAAATGTTCTTAAGCAAATTTTTATGTTTAATTTCAAAGTTTATAAAGAGCAAGCCAAAGCCCAGTCAAATTCACAGAAGGATTGTCATGAGATTTAATAGAAAAATTGAGTGAAGCCCAAATAAGGAAGTGACGCAAATAAATTATAAAAAAAAACTAATACTAAAAGCTGCTGGCAGTGCTGCCTATAAAAATGGGAACAATGACGTGAAGAGGGGCTATGTTGCACAGGTATAGCAAAGAAAAGAAAAGAAGCAGCAATTGAGTAGTTGTTACCCCGTACAACAAGAAAATAAGGCGAAGCGATCCACACAAGGAGGGTAATGTTGTGTCGTCACATAAAATAAAGAGAAACAAAATAGGGAGCAGTAGTGTTTTGCATGAGGCACTACAAAGGGAGGAGAACGTGTTGCGCTGTACAGTAGGAGAAAGAAGAAACAGATTAAGCAGCAGTGTGCCGTTCAAGGGTTGGACATGTAGTGCAACGTGACTTGATATATATACAATGGAGAATATTAGTGAGATAGTTTTGTTGTGTTCTAATCTTATTGTGTCTTGCCCAATTCTCTGTATTAAGGGGATGATGAAACCTTGATTATTTTGGCATTACTATGTTGAATTAATTTTACCCAATTTTAAGATTTAATGTTTATTGATTCTATTTTTTCATCAGATTATATGAATGAATTTTAAGATGAGTTCAGTCATGCTTTTCTTATGTTTTGTAATTTATTTGTGTTATCTGAATGTTAGTGGTAATTGTTGGATATCAATTATGGTTTCTTATTAGTGATACATTTGATTATTTGATAATTTACTATTAATTAGAAAAATTTTGTCATACACTTGATTATTATTTTTAGTGCTTTATTAATAAATTTTTTGTGTGTCATATGTTTGTCGCTAAATGTTCATGAGTTAAATTGTTTGGGTATAATAATTTACCATAGCTATAGTTAAAATTAATCTTAGTGGATTCTGGACCTTAGTAATCTTACATCTAGTATAAACCAAATTTGTTTTACTTTGCTTTACTTAATTTTGCATTCAAATTAATCTTTATTTATTATTAATCATTTAATACTTCGTTTTTTTAGTTTCTTTGTTTCTTTATTCAGTATTTTAATTTGTCTCTCTATAGAATCGACAATTTAAAATTGTGCTACAATTATGGCGTTATTCTTTGGGCGTAATCATTCTCTCCTCCTTAACTTCTTAGGCATGCCTAGCCCTTTTTTATATGTTGGGTGGTAAAATGGGCTCTTAATCAATTATGGGCCATCTATTCTATCCATTAATTGGACTGATGACTTGCCCATAACACCTCTCATATGCTTGTCTCCTGTAGCAGTCATTGACATATGCCTAAGGGTTATCTCCCTTATAACATATGGCAGTTACTACATGCCTACTTGGAATGCCCACCAACTGCCAAAAGTTACAAGAACAACTTTTGGCTTACAAGTCCACTATGAAACTCTCAGTGAACATCATATAAGTAACCTCAAATTTTAATTCCCCTACCTAAGTTGCAAAACAATTTCCACTATTCTGCATTTCCCTGTCTAATCTTTTCCTAGGTTTAGGCATGACATCACTAGGATATTTACTAAGTTTCTTCCTAAGTGCAGCAAACTTACCCTTTAGATAAGTCCTAAATCATTCAAATATAGTAATTATAGGCTTGTCTCTAGCCATCAGAATAGCACTATTGAATGCCTAAGCTAAATTATTCATTACAACATCACACTTAGTGTAAAAACTACATGTATGTTTACACCATGCATTTTTAGGGACTACAACCAGCTAATCATGTGCTCTACTATTTATCTGCTATATTTGAAGCATTTGCTCCTGCCATGCTTCAAAGTATGTGGCCTTAGAAGCACCCATCATTAAGTCCCTCATCAAGGTTCCTCCCCCAAACTTCTTTTTGAAGTTATTGTACAAGTGTCTAATGCAGAACCTGTGTTCAACACTCATAAGCATCTCTTCAAAGGTTGGCATCAACTCTTATGCAACATGACACATTTAGAATTAGCAGTACAAGATTATAAGCACATTAACATAAATAAATAAACATCACACAATCGTACCTTATGCTGGTCTGATATGAAAACCCATATGTTTGTGTTAATATCTCTAATGTTCTCCAATAAGAGAGTCAGAAACCACCTCCAACTTTCTTTAGTTTCACTCTTAACTACAGCAAATGTCAATGGAAAGTACTAGTCATTTAGGTCCCTCCCCATAGCTATTAGAAATTGTCCCCAATACTTGGTCTTTAGATGATAGCCATCAACCTCTATGAATGGCCTATAGGCAGAAATAAACCCTTTCTTACACCCTTCCAAGCACATATAAAGGTTGTCAAACCTTGGTTGCAAGTTCCTTACAGGCCTATCCAGTGAAATCTTGTAATTATTTCCAAAACTTGTCCTTATTAATTCAGCATTGTAACTCCATAATAGTGTATATTGCTTGCTAGCATCTCCTTCAACTATCTCTTTAGCCATTTGCCTTACTCTTTGTGCCCTCTAAGTTGTGATTCCAGTTACATAAGTCTTTCTAATTTCACCAATGATTTCTTTCAAAGTAACCTTACTGTTATTCCTAAACTTGTCCACCACTGCCTTGGCAACCCACTTGGCATTAAAAATTTTTTCATCAAAAACTCTCCCATGTATATGGTTGTCCACCAAAGTCTTAATTCTAACTATCTAACTCATCACCATTTTACTAACCAACACCAAAAACCCACACTTGCCCTTGCATACCACCATGCACCTGACAACATCATTCCTCTAAAACTTCACAAACTTCTCAGTCAACACTGAGTGCTCTAGAATAACTTTCTTGAATTGTTCCAATGAAGTAAATGTTACCAAGTGGCCTCAATACTCAAGAGGGGGTGAATTGAGTATGAAAACTAAGTTCGCAAATCTTTCACAAATCGTTTGATAAACAATTTTCGTTGAAGCTAATTGATGATTAGAGATAATTGGATACAAGAGATAAACACCTTCACTTATAAATGCAATAGCCA
Source organism: Ormosia semicastrata (assembly GCA_029884595.1). Classification (NCBI taxonomy): domain Eukaryota; kingdom Viridiplantae; phylum Streptophyta; class Magnoliopsida; order Fabales; family Fabaceae; genus Ormosia; species Ormosia semicastrata. The sequence continues at coordinate 3,647,940 of JAQQTO010000029.1, forward strand.
AAGGTACCAATATTCAAGCAAATCAATAAAACAGTACTCATTGTAAAGAGAAGGGTTTAGAGAAAACAAACACAATGATTTATCCTAATTCGATCACCAATCCACTTGTGATCTACGTCCAGTCCTCAAGCAGCAGCTAGAGATCTTCCATTATTTCTTCAAGCTTCATTAGGTGCTTGATAACCTTTACAACCTTGAGCACTCAACACTTTGGGATACCTCACCCTTGGAGCTTGAGTCTCTTCAACTAAGGGATACCTCACCCTTTACACTTTTGAAGGGATGTCTCACCTTCTTTACAAAGCAATAATTATAGATTGAATGAAGCTCTCACTAGAGTAGATGATTACAAATTGAAGCTCTAATATGCTTTCAAGGATTTTTCACGTTTTTACAAAAAACAGAGCAAGAAATGGATTTGAGGATTGATTTACGTTTGAAAGTAGTTTTTGGTTCAAGGTCAACCTCAAATGAAGACCCAACATTTGTATTTATAAGTTTCTCAAATAAAGGAGCCGTTAGGTGGGTTTTAGCCAAGCATTTAATGCATTTAATATAGTCGTTGGGCATTGTCAGAGTGCGTGTAATCGATTACACAGCATATGTAATCGATTACATTGTTGTTCCAACGTGTTCTTGGCTTTCTGGGCTCTGTGTGATCGATTACATTATTGGTGTAATCGATTACATGGCTTCTGACTTTGCTTGTAATCGATTACAATATCCATGTAATCGATTACATAACTTCGACTTCTTTGTGTAATCGATTACAATATCCATGTAATCGATTACATGATTCTTTGAACGTGTTCTTGCCTTTCTGGGCATATTGTAATCGATTACATTTATTGTGTAATCGATTACATGGCCTCTGACTTGCTTGTAATCGATTACATTGCTCATGTAATCGATTACAAGGCCTCTTCTTCTTTGTGTAATCGATTACAAACATCATGTAATCGATTACATTGGCCTTTGAACACATTTTTCAAGTCCAATAAAGCTTATAAGCCATTTCTAACACCTCAAGACACTTGATTAAACATAAATCCTTTTAAGAGTGTCAGATTTAAGATTGAAACTCAAGTTTCTTGAAAACCATGTTTAACTTTGAAATTTCTCATTTATTTTGAAGTGATATATTGAAAAACCATTTGAGAAATCTTGAGAGCATTTAACATTAATGTTCTAAAATAAACCTCTTGACTTCTTTCTTTGATCTTGATTTTTCCTTTTGTGCTTGATCTTCACTTTGGCCTTTGATCTTCGCTTTTGCCATTGTTATCATCAAAAACCATTTGACATGCTTTGGGGACATAAGCATTCACATTCTCCCCCTTTTTGATGATGACAAACTGATTACGAGAAAAAGAAAGAGTTTTTGCATTTGTATATAATAGACATTTAGGCGCAATGCTCCCCCAGAGTTTATGCATGATATTGGGTTAGATTTTGCATATAAAAAGCTTAAGAGCTCAAAAGCTCAATAACTCCCCCGTACTCATGCCACCTTTAATTAGATTTCATTTCATTTTTCCTTATTCTCTCCCCCGTTGGCATTATCAAAAAGACATAAGCATTTAAAGAAAAAAAAATGGACAGCATGACGGCTATATTTCATGATTCCCCAAATTTTGCCAGAACAAGAAATCCAAAGAGATTAATCAGTCCAATCAATTTATCAAACAGCCAGACATTCAAAGAATAAAAGCAAAGTTGAAACAAGTTCATATATTATTAATCAGCATGTACACAGTAACTTTTCACAACCAGTATAGCCAAAAACCAAAAACACCAGAAATATATACCAATGTTATATAATCAGAGTCAAAACAAAAAAAAATAAGGTAGTCATCAAAAACATCAGGGCAATGGGCCATGATCACTATCAGTGGCCTCGTTGTCACTGTCTGGATCCGCAGCAATGTCTCCAAGATCAATGTTATCATTGCCAGGCTCAAGATCGTCGTCAGAGTCCAGAAGCTCCTCCTCATCAGCAAGAACGCCAGATGGACCAGCAAAGGACAGGGGAACCGGAGAGGCAGAGGATGTGGGAGGGGGAGCAGCAGCACTCGGAGGAATGGGAGGTCCACCCAGGAGGGATCGAATCGAGGCAAGCTCCTGATCTGAGTAGTCCATCCTCAGCTCAAGGTGATCTGTCTTCTGCTCAAGGTGATCCATGCGAGTGTCAACATTAGCGCATGATAATCACATATTTTATTCATTAAGAAACCCTTATGTTTAGTTATTTATACTCTCCATATTCTTAATTGATTGAGTTTGGTATGATTTTGTGAGTTTGAGCTCAAATTGGTCCTAATTGAATATTTTCAACATTATTGAGATTTGACACTGTTTCTGTATTTTGGCCATAACTTGAGTTCCTGATATCTGATAATCATGAATTTTACCTTTTAGGAAAGCTAAGAGGAAGCTCTACAACTTTGATGAAGAGCTCGATGTCCTAAACAGATGTCTAAGGGACCTAAGTTTACATGGAAGTCAGAATACGGGTTCTGTCACTAGAATCCGAACGGTGTGCACTCATAAAATCATATCTCAAGCTGTAATAATGGAGGTAGGCTGAAATTTGGATAGTTGATAGTTAAGATCCAAATAAACAACTTTCATGAAAAAACTTTTTGAAAAAATGAAGTCTAATGGGTCAGTTTGAGCTTGCAAGTCGGAACAGAGGTGTTGAAGTTGGGTTTGAGTAACCTGTGGTATTTGGGTCATATCTTGGGTTGTAGGAAGCCAAATTGGATGATCCAGATATGCATGTTATAGCCAAGACAAAGATCTACAACTTTCATGAAGAGTACTTTTCATGGATCTGAAGTATAGTTAGTCGTTTTTGGCTTCCGAGTCAGACAAGAAATTTTTGTCCTCAACCACTCCACTCCACCATCCCACTCAACCAACCCACTCAACCACTCCACTCCACCACCCACTCAACCACTCCACTCCACCAACCCACTCATCCACCCACTCCCCTTTGTCCTTTTGTTACCCTAGACTTCTATAAAAGGCACCATTGGTTATCATGATTAACAAGTTGTATTCTCCTTCATTTCTCTCATAGTTTCTTCTTGTTTCTTCATAGTTTCTCATAGCTTTTGTATATTTTGATGCTCCCCTTCATGGTAATGGAGGGCTAAGCTACTTTCGGTCAATTTAGAACTCTTGAAGAGATTGTGGTTTGGATTCTTGAGACCTTGGTTATGTATTGTATTTGATTTGTAATTGAATTCCTCTTTTCTTCTTCTTCTTTTTCTTCTTCTTGATCTTGAATGCATGAATGATGATTCTATTTATGTTGATCTGATTTGATCTTGGTTTAAGATTGAGATTTGTGATGAAACTTAGAACTGATTGATCTAAACTAATCACATAAATGAAGATTGAGATTTGTGATGAAACTTAGAACTGATTGATCTAAATTAATCATAGAATTGAAAAGGTTAGGTTACTGATTTGTGCCTAAGTTAATTGAATTTGGTACTTGAAATTAACATAGATCTTCATGAATGGTGTGATTGTGGATTTGTGTTTATCACTTGTTAATTGAATTCTAGACGATCGTCTAGTATGAATTCTGGATTTGATGCAGAGATCTCGGTTAGATCCAAATTAACAATTCAATTGCTTCAAGTGTTCTATGAAGGGTCTATGATTGAATCCACCCAATCTTGGATAGGTTTCTAAATTGACTGCTCTTTAATTATTATTACTTCCTTTAATTTTGTTAAGTGCGATCTTAAACTGTCAAACCCCCCTTGCTAAACTTTCACTTGATTTGATTAAATTGCATCTATAATCCTCGTGGAGATGATCCGGTGTTGTCACTGTGCTACAAGCTTAGGTAATAACTTCGGTTATAATTTTGACTGAGTTCGGCGCTCGTCAAAATTTTGGCGCCATTGTCGGGGATTAGTAAGTGTAATCTTTTCATTTTAAGTGTTTTTACTAACTTTTGCTTTTTATTAACTTTTCTAATATTTTTATCCATTGTCTAGTGTATTTTGCTTATTTATTTGTTTTTGTGTGATGCATGACTAGGTCCGAGCCTGATAACTTGATTGACTTTGATCCTAAGATTGATAGAACCTTGCATAGGTTGATTAGAGCTCGTAGGCTAAGTGCAAGAATTGCTTCTGAATTTGATCTTAATATTGGGAGTGAACTTGAGATCTTGAATAATTCTGAAACCATGGCTAATAACATACAGAATAGAACTCTTAAGGAACTTGCTTTGCTCCTGATATAACTAACCAGTCTTTGTGTATTCAATACCCGGATCTTGATGCGATTTTGAGTTAAAATCTGGATTGATACATTTGTTGCCCAAGTTTCACGATTTTGCGGTGAGGATCCCCATAAGCATCTAAAGGAGTTCCATGTGGTTTGTTCAACCATGAAGCCACATGGGATCTCAGAAGAACACATCAAGCTGAGGGCATTTCCTTTCTCACTTGCTGATATAGCCAAGGATTGGTTATTTTATCTTTCACCAGGTTCAGTAACAAGTTGGACTGACATGAAGCGGTTGTTCTTAGAGAAATTTTTCCCTACATCTAGAGCTGCTGCCATTAGAAAAGATATATGTGGCATAAGACAAATGACAGGAGAGACCTTGCATGAATATTGGGAAAGATTCAAGAAGGTGTGCTCAATTGTGTCCCCACCACCAAATCACCGATCAACTCTTAATTCAATATTTCTATGAAGGCTTGCTGCCAAATGACAGAAGCATAGTGGATGCTACCTCTGGAGGAGCCTTAGTAGACAAGACCCTGCTGACGGCGAGAAATTTGATAGCAAACATGCAGCCAACACCCAACAATTTGGCACACGAATTATTACCTCAACCGGATGAGTCAATGAGATTCAATCATCTCATGTAGACCAACGAGAGAATGGAACACAAACTTGATGAATTGACTTCTTTGGTGAGGCGGTTAGCAAGTGGGACAACAAGCACCAATGCGAGATGACCGCAAGCGTGTGTGGCATTTGCTCTTGTTCATCTCATCCTCGATGTATGCCCCACACTTCGGGATGGTGGTTCTATTTTTCTAGAGCAATCATTGCGGCAAAGAATGGTATTTTTCCTGGTAGACCCTAATATCGGCAATCACAAAGAAGCTGACCCGGATATGATCCATTTTCTAATACCTATAACTCTGGCTGGAGGGACCATCCCAACCTGAGATATGGAAATTCTGGTCAACAACAACAACAGCCCTACCAATAGTAGCAACCGCAGCTTAGATACCAAGCTACAGGCCCTAGAAACAAGTACCAACCACCTGCATTTAGGCAAGCACAACCTGCGCCGCCACCCATGCAGCAGCCCCTCCAGCTACTTGTTCCAGCAGCCACTCCAACTAAGCCACCTTTCGAAGATTTGATGAAACAGTTTCAGCAGAATGTCAATGCCACCATCCAGAATTTATAAACTCAAATTGGGCAGATGGCAACCACTCTGAGTGAGCTGAAAAGTCAAGGGTCGAACCAATTGCCTTCACAAACAGTCAACAACCCAAGAAGCAATGTAAATGCCATTAGCTTGAGAAGTGGCAGAGAAGTTGACAGTCCTACTCCACCATAACCTGAACTATAAGTGCAGCAACCAGAAGGTGACCAAAAATAGAAGAAAATGGATAGCTCAGTCCAAAAATCTGTGACACAGAAGAAATGTGCAGAGAATTCAAATCTGGCCATTCCACTACCTTTTCCAAATAGAGTCACACAGTCCAAGCATACTGCGCAAACAGAAATAGAAAGAGAAGTCATGGACACATTCAGGAATGTGGAAATCAATATTCCCCTCCTTGATGCAATCAAGCAGATTCTCAAGTATGCCAAATTCCTCAAAGAGTTGTGTACTCACAAGAGAAGACTTAAAGGTACTGAGAAAATAAGTATGGGCAGAAATATTTCTGCAATGATTCTACCAAGCATGCCACAAAAATGCAAAGATCCTAGAACTTTCACAATTCCTTGCATGATAAGTAACTCCAAATTTGAACATGCAATGCTAGACTTGGGTGCTTCGATTGTCATGCCTATGTCAATATATCAGTCCTTGAACATTGGCACTTTGCAACCTACTGGTATAGTGATTCAGTTGGCAAATAGGACCACTGCTCATCCTGCAGAGTGCTAAAGATGTGTTAGTTCGGGTGAATGAGCTAATTTTTCCAGCGGACTTCTATATTCTGAACATGGAAGATAAGTCTTCAACAAACCATGCTCCATTGATCCTAGGCAGACCTTTCCTCAAGACAACCAAAACCAAGATAGATGTGCATGCTGGCACCCTTTCCATGGAATTTGGCGATGATGTGGTACAATTTAACATTTTTGAGGCCATGAGACATCCCCAGAGGAGCATTCTATTTTCCATGTTGATGTGATTGATATGCTAGTTGACAATGCTTATCGATATTTATCTTGAATTTCCCGATATTCTTGATTTTACGGATTACATTACTGTGAAACATGTCTTGGTTTGTGATATTGTACCATGTCTTTGCATGTCTTTGAGATTTATGCAGTTATGAGTGGTGATGTAGCTGCTGACTTGAATGATGTAGCATGTGAAAATAAGAGTCAGAAGTATGTTGAATTTAATGTTACTGAGTTAGTTGTTTCAAACAGCTTGCTACCCTCCATTGTACAGCCTTCATCCTTAGAATTAAAGATTTTGCCGGACCATCTTAAATATGCATATTTGGAAGATGGTGAGAAGCTGTCTGTGATTGTTGCTAAAAATTTGTAACCTGATTAAGAAGAAAAATTACTGCAGGTTTTGAGGCAGAATAAACAAGTCATCGGATGGACACTTGCAGATCTTCTGAGTATCAGTCCCTCCACATACATGCATAAGATTTTGTTGGAGGAAGATACTAAACCAGTACGGCAGCCCCAAAGGAGATTGAACCCCCTGACTCTGGATGTGGTAAAAAAGGAAATTACCAAGCTACTGCAAACTGGCATTATTTATCCCATATCTGATAGTAAATGGGTGAGCCCCGTACAGGTTGTTCCAAAGAAATCTGGGGTCACAGTAGTTGAAAATCAGAACAATGAGCTACTACCCACAAGAATTCAAAACAGCTGGCGGGTTTGCATTCATTACAGACGACTTAACCAAGCCACCAGGAAAGATCATTTCCTATTACCTTTCATTGATCAGATGTTAGAGAGACTAGCTGGCAAGTCGCATTACTGTTTCTTGGATGGATATTCGAGTTATTTTCAGATCCATATAGCCCCAGAAGACTAAGATAAAACTACTTTCACTTGCCCATTTGGCACATTTGCATACAGAAGGATGCCTTTTAGTCTGTGCAATGCTCCAGGCACCTTTCAAAGGTGTATGGTAAGTAAATGTTCTGACCTTTTAGAAAATTGCATGGATGTATTCATGGATGACTTTACTGTCTATGGCTCTTCCTTTGATGCATGTTTGGATAGTTTGACTAAGGTTTTGCATAAATGCATTAAGGCTAACCTTGTTCTGAATTTTGAGAAATGTCATTTCATGGTAGAGCAAGGCATAGTTTTAGGGCATATAATATCTAGCAAGGGTATTGAGGTAGATCCTGCAAAAATAGATGTTATTTTATACCTATCTTACCCCACATGCATGCGGGAGGTTCGTTCTTTCCTTGGTCATGTAGGTTTCTATAGGCGATTCATAAAAGATTTTAGCAAAATTGCTCTTCCACTATCCAACTTGCTACAAAAAGAAGTGGAGTTCCATTTTGACCAGAAATGCAAGGATGCCTTCAATCACTTGAAGCAAGCATTGACCAGTACACCTATCATCCAGCCACCAGATTGGACACTCCCATTTGAGCTCATGTGTGATGCCTCTAATTATACTTTGGGAGCTGTTCTTGCACAAAGGGTCGGTAAAATATCTCATGTCATCTCCTATGCTTCAAGAACTTTAGATCCTGCACAAGTCAACTACACCACCACTGAAAATGAACTTTTAGCAATTGTTTTTGCTTTAGACAAATTTCGATCATATTTGCTTGGTTCTAGAGTGGTTGTGTTTTCAGATCATACAGCTCTGAAGTTTCTCCTGAAGAAGCTTGATGCAAAGCCTAGGTTGATTAGGTGGATTTTGCTCCTCCAAGAGTTCGATATTGAAATCCGTGATAAAAGTGGAGCGGAGAATTTAGTGGCTGATCACCTAAGCCGAATTGAAAAGGAGGCAGATACTTTTCCTATCCATGATGTCTTCCCTGATGAGCAGCTTTTCAAGCTGCAAGGTAACACTCCTTGGTTTGCTGATTTGATAAATTTCTTAGTTGCTGGTGTTTTCCCTGCACATTTTATTAGGGCTCAGATTGATAAATTGAAGAGTGAGTCAAAATATTATGTGTGGGATGACCTTTATCTGTGGAAATTTTATAGTGACCAAGTCATTAGGAGATGCGTGCCTGATAATGAATTCCATTCTATTCTTAGCTTTTGTCATACACTTGCATGTGGCGGTCATTTTGGTCCCCAAAAGACTGCTAGGAAAGTTTTGGAATCTGGATTATATTAGCCCACTCTATTTCATGATGCATATGTGTTTTGTAAATCTTGTGATCAATGCCAAAGAACAGGAAACACTTCTCGAAGGAATGAGATGCTCCAGAAATCCTTATTGTTCTATGAGATTTTTGATGTATGGGGTATTGATTTTATAGGACCTTTTCCTGTTTCTTTTGGTTTTGTTTACATTTTGCTAGCTGTTAATTATGTATCCAAGTGGGTGGAGGCGAAAGCTACTCGAACTGATGATTCCAAAGTTGTTGTGGATTTTGTTAGATCACAAATTTTCTACAGGTTTGGAGTTCCGAAGGCCATCATCAGTGATCAGGGTTCACATTTTTGTAATCGAAGCATGGAAGCTTTGATGAAAAAGTATGGGGTCTTGCACAGAGTTTCTACACCTTACCATCCCCAAACTAATGGGCAAGCCGAGATTTCCAACAAGGAGATCAAGCAGATACTCCAGAAGACAGTTCAACCTAACAGAAAGGACTGGAGCAAGAGGCTTGAGGATGCTTTATGGGCTTACCGGACTGCTTATAAGACACCAATCGGGATGTCTCCGTATCGGATTGTTTTTGGAAAAGCCTGCCACCTGCCGGTGGAAATTGAGCATCATGCATTCTGGGTGGTGAAAAGGTGCAACTTGGACCTAGATCAAGCAGGTATGGAGAGGAAGCTGCAGCTGCAGCAATTGGAGGAGATCCGCTTGGAGGCTTATGAAAGTTCCAAACTTTATAAGGAGAAGACCAAAGCCTTCCATGATAAGTTGATTCTGAGGAAAACATTTGAGATTGGTCAAAAAGTTCTCCTCTATAACTCCCGCCTCCGATTCATGCCTGGCAAATTAAGGTCTAGATGGGATGGACCATTTATGGTTACTAGGTTTTTCCTTCTGGTGCTGTTCAGATTAAAAGTGAGGTCACTGCCAAAGCTTTCATCGTAAATGGACACCGCCTCAAACAGTATCATGAACTTCCAGAGAATGCAGAAGTGGAGGTGATGAACCTTCTCCATCCGTATTATGAATAAAAAAAAAAGAAAAAAAATAGCTGTGTGCCCCACAATGAGGTAGGTAGTGCCATTAAATTTTATCACTCGAAAGCATGTGGAGGTCATTTTTTTTTCTTCAGCGACAACAACTACGAAAATCTTGCGGTATGGATTTTATTGGCCTACTTTATTCAAGGTCTGTTACACCTTTTGCAAAAGCTATGAAAATTGGTCAAAAAAAAAGTTGTGCTTTGAGATTATCATCTGCACCTACTCCTTGGAAAATTGAGATCTAGGTGGCGCGGTTCTTTTGTTGTCAAACACGTGTATCCTCTGGGGCCGTAGATATTGAGGATCCTAGGAATGGTAATGCACTTAAAGTTAATGGACAAAGACTCAACCATTCCTGAAAAACCAAGTTCTTTAGTTCTTTGTGTTACCAGTTAAGTGGCAGATACAGTACTCAGTGACTCTCAAGTCAGTTTATTTTTCAGTTTCCCAAAATAACTGAACCCTTCTTCTCCTTCAAAATGGATGTCATTCTTTCAAACCTGAGCAAACATTTTCATTCACTTCCTCAAAATGCTCTAAGAAAAATCTACAAAGTTCGATGTGAAAGATTGAGACTGTTAATGCACAAAGGTATGCCAGAAGATGTACGCTGGATAATTGAAGCAAAGGTCCGATTAGCAGGTGAGTCCTCAATTTCATTTGACTCATATATGCCCAGTCTTGGAAGAAGTTCATATTCTAAAAGGAGAAGAGCAAAAAGGTTACAAGTCTGTCACAAATGTGGATGATGGAACTGTAACAAGCGATGTCGTACTTTGGGGATGGTTTCCGCAAATAGAGAAGATAAAATTTTCTTCATTAAGAATGGACTGAGTAAGGAGTCATTAGATGATATCTTATTGACTCTTGAGACGCATTCTTGTGGATTGGTGCATCGTGAAATTCTTAAATGTGGAATCTCTTCAAGGATGAAGAAAAACGCTACGAGTCTTGGGAATTTGACTCTAAAAGACCCTGTTTGCCAATTTATAAGAAAATTAGATGGGAAGCTTATCCTCGACTCATAGAAGACGTTTAAGCGTTCTTTGGACGTTAAACCAGAGGCAAATGTGAGCCATATCCACAAACAATCTGTACATATCATCCTCTTCTTCTTCTTCATGTCATCTTTCAAAAAAAAAAAAGAACAAAAAAAAAACAAAACAAAAAAAAGAAGAAATAAAAGATTATGTGTTTCTTAATTTCAACTTTTTCTGACAACAGCGAACCTACCCTTATAGGTGCAATTATTCCCCTTTCCATTCTTTTTCTTATTTAAACACTCAATTTTCTCCATTTTCCTTCAACTCAGAAACACTCAAAGAGAGAAAGAGTATAGAATGGGGCATTCTATTCGTAACCTCAAAAATGTCTGTGTTTTTTGTGGGTCGAGTTATGGGAAGGGATTAGAGTTTGTAAACGCAACTAGCACTCTTGGTCGATCACTTGCTGTGAGGAATATTCATCTTGTATATGGGGGAGGTTGTCATGGGTTAATGGGGGGTTAATGCTTTTATAGGAGGCAATCGGGTTTTAGGTATTATTGCTAAACTTTTGGTGAAAATAACATCACCGAAAAACAAGTTGGAGAAGAAATTCAACATCTATGCATGGAAGAATGAAAACAATGGTTGACAATTTTGATGCATTTCTTGTCTTACCAGGTGGTTTTGGTACTTTGGAAGAAATTTTTCAAATTGTCTCTTGGGCCGAACTGAACATCCACCATAAACCCATTGGTTTGTTGAATGTTAATAATTTCTTTGATCTTTTGTTATCTTTTCTTGACAAAGCTGTGGAACGGAAATTTATCACTCCTTCAGCAAGACAATTTCTTATCTCTGCCTCCACTATTGATGAGCTCATTGATAAATTAGAAGCTTTTGAGTATGTACCTGATAAGGTATTAGCTCAGATAGATTGGTCAACAGGAAGCAGCGAAGGAAGTAGCAAGAAAAGAAAGTCAGATCTGAAACTTTATCTTTAATGGGTTTGATTTTATTGTACTTTGTTTCTGTTTAAATTTGTGTCAGCTTTCTCCAACAGGTAATATCTTCTATCCTTTACTCATCTATATTTTAACATTGAGGACAATGTTGTGATCTAGTTGGGGGGAAGGATAGTTGACCCAAAAAAAAAATTGTTGTTGTTTTGTTTGGAAAGCATGATATGATTATCATGGACTTATTAAACCAATTAGTGATGGCAAAGTAAGGAGTAATTTTACTCTTGAGATGCATCTTAATTGGTGGCAGAGTAAGGAGTTTTTTTTTAGGTAGTAATTAATTATTATTAAATTATGGAAGTACTAAAGTTTTATTATTTGATTTCTTTTCGAGTCGATCATGCACGATGACAGTGCTTTTTTTTGCTTGGCGTTGATTCACTTCTTATCAGGTTGTGTTGCTCTTTTCTATATCTCTCTTTCACATTGAGAGTAATGTTATATTAAGTGTGGGGAGAGATTTTAGCTTTTTTTTTTTTAAAAAAAATAAAAAAAAAGGGTTCATTGCATGATTGAATAACTTTTCTCCCTTTTTGAACTGATATGCTTGGTGATGGATGATTGAATTGATGAATTGAGTTTGATGGATGCATACCTTGTGAGATTTTGAGCCTAATGGATGGATTCAACATTTATGTCATTCTCTTCTTTCTTGTGTGATTTTCACTCATGTTAATGACCACTCTAGAACTTACTTTGATTCTTTTTTAGGCTACATTTCACTTGCATGCATGAACATGATTGAGGCCCTCTTTCTTAATTAGATAGTTTAACCGAATAGCCAACCTTGTTTTCAATATGATATCAAGCACTCTTTTGACTTCTTGAAAATTCTCTGATTCCTGCCAACCTTGTATATTTTCCTTTACTTAACCCCCTTGAGCTTATTTGATTATTCCTTATTTCTAGCTCATTATGTGCCTTAAATAAAAAATCGTGTTCTTACTTTACCTTAGGGAATAAAAAAACATTAGCTTGGTTAATGAATGAGTTTTTTGAACAAGTGTGGGGGTGTGTGTACAAAATGATTGTTGAAAAAGGAAAGAGTGCCTAAAAAAAAAAGAGGAAAAATGTATGTATATAGTTATGTTCATATATATATATATATATATATATATATATATATATATATATATATATATATATATATAAAAGGATTAGGAAATGAATATGTAAAGGGATATACATTAGAGTTGGGATGAACTTTTATGCTTGTTATTTGAACTCAACTCTCATTTGCTTTTATTCTCTTTGGTATTTATCTTCTCATATCCATTTTATCCTCTTCTGTTACCTTGACCTCACTAAAACCTTGAATAAAGTCCTCATGATTTGTGTGTGCATGTGTTTTGAGTAGTGGAGAAGTAGAAGATAAGCAAGCTTATGGTAGTGCAATTTTCATGGGTTGAATTGAGTGAAACACCTACCTTTTAAACACTTGAGAGATTGAGAGGGAATCTTGTGAAGATCTATCATTCTCGATTCATGTTAAAGATACCTTGCTTGTTGGTTTGAGATGTGGAGAATTGTTAACTCATGAATGTTTTGATCCCTTGAACCTTTGGTTGTTCTTCTTGATTGTAAAATTTTGGGCTCTTGAATGTCGTTGGAATTTAAATTTTTGTTAATGTCTTATGTCCTTGTTTTGGTCTTGAGTTTTGCCCAGGAGTGCAAAAAGCTAAGTGTGGGGGAATTTGATAATCACATATTTTATTCATTAAGAAACCCTTATGTTTAGTCATTTACACTCTCCATATTCTTAATTGATTGAGTTTGGTATGATTTTGTGAGTTTGAGCTCAAATTGATCCTAATTGAATATTTTCAGCATTATTGAGATTTGACACTGTTTCTGTATTTTGGCCATAACTTGAGTTCTTGATATCTGATAATCATGAATTTTATCTTGTAGGAAAGCTAAGAGGAAGCTCTACAACTTTAATGAGAGCTCGAAGTCCTAAACAGATGTCTAAGGGACCTAAGTTTACATGGAAGTCAGAATACGGGTTCTGTCACTAGAATCCGAACAGTGTGCACTCATAAAATCATATCTCAAGCTGTAATAATGGAGATGGACTGAAATTTGGATAGTTGATAGTTAAGATCCAAATAAACAACTTTCATGAAAAACACTTTTTGAAAAAATGAAGTCTAATGGGTCAGTTTGAGCTTGCAAGTCGGAACAGAGGTGCTGAAGTTAGGTTTGAGCAACCTGTGGCATTTGGGTTATATCTTGGGCTGTAGGAAGCCAAATTGGATGATCCAAATATGCATGTTATAGCCAAGACAAATATCTACAACTTTCATGAAGAGTACTTTTCATGGATCTGAAGTATTATTAGTCGTTTTTGGCTTCCAAGTCAGACAATAAATTTTTGTCCTCAACCACTCCACTCCACCAACCCACTCAACCAACCCACTCAACCACTCCACTCCACCAACCCACTCATCCACCCGCTCCCCTTTGTCCTTTTGTTACCCTAGACTTCTATAAAAGGCACCATTGGTTATCATGATTAACAAGTTGTATTCTCCTTCATTTCTCTCATAGTTTCTTCTTGTTTCTTCATAGTTTCTCATAGCTTTTGTATATTTTGATGCTCCCCTTCATGGTAATGGAGGGCTAAGCTACTTTCGGTCAATTTAGAACTCTTGAAGAGATAGTGGTTTAGATTCTTGAGACCTTAGTTATGTATTGTATTTGATTTGTAATTGAATTCTTCTTTTCTTCTTCTTCTTTTTCTTCTTCTTGATCTTGAATGCATGAATGGTGATTCTATTTATGTTGATCTGATTTGATCTTGGTTTAAGATTGAGATTTGTGATGAAACTTAGAACTGATTGATCTAAACTAATCACATAAATGAAGATTGAGATTTGTGATGAAACTTAGAACTGATTGATCTAAATTAATCACAGAATTGAAAAGGTTAAGTTACTGATTTGTGCCTAAGTTAATTGAATTTGGTACTTGAAATTAACATAGATCTTCATGAATGGTGTGATTGCGGATTTGTGTTTATCACTTGTTAATTGAATTCTAGACGATCGTCTAGTATGAATTTTGGATTTGATGCAAAGATCTCGGTTAGATCCAAATTAATAATTCAATTGCGCTTCAAGTGTTCTATGAAGGGTCTATGATTGAATCCACCCAATCTTGGATAGGTTTCCAAATTGACTGCTCTTTAATTGTTATTCCTTCCTTTAATTTTGTTAAGTGCGATCTTAAACTGTCAAACCCCCCTTGCTAAACTTTTACTTGATTTGATTAAATTGCATCTACAATCCTCGTGGAGATGATCCGGTGTCGTCACTGTGCTACAAGCATAGGTAATAACTTCGGTTATAATTTTGACTGAGTTTGGCGCTCGTCAGCACTCAAGTTGCACATCTCTTGAAGCAGGAGGTCAAAGGTAGCTGGAGCGGGAGTAGGAGCAGGAGCAGGAGGTCAAAGGTAGCTGGAGCGGGAGTAGGAGCAGGAGCAGGAGGTCAAAGGTAGCTGGAGCGGGAGTAGGAGCCGGAGCAGGGGTAGGATGCTGAGCCTCCTCATCATCATCACTATCCAGATCGTGATGAATATGACCAAACGTGCCATGAGCAATGTAATGCCACCTATCATCCACTTTGTAGAGCTGGAGCTTCTTTAGGGTATGCAAGCCAATGGATTGTGGTCCTTTCGAGCTGGTGTCCTTGGACTCTTTAGCCAGCGAAATGCGACAGTGCTCTAGGATAGTGGTGACCAACATAGCAAATGGGAGAGCAGAGTTCCTCTTTTTCTTTACATCTAACATATGCTCTATAATGTAGTAACCTCAGTTTATCGGCCGCCCTATGGTCATTGCCCATAAGGCAACCACATCATCCTTGAGGACCTGGGAGTAATTCCCTCCCCTAGGAATCAATCCTCGGACCAAAAGGTAGTGGAGAACCCTGTTCTCTATAGTTAGGCCAGTGGCCATGATTCTTCGTTTAGGATCACTAAGGGGTAGTAGCCAGTCCTAATCAATGAGAGAAGAGCAACCTTATGCTCAAACTCATGCCCCCAAACATTTGCATTCCCACAGAAGTGAGCTCCATCAGGAGTGAGCTTCGTTAGCCTATACCATTCAGCTATTGTTATCCTTATTTGTTGCTTTTTCACTTCAGAGATTATGCAATTGTCCTTAAATTTTAGATTGGCATAAAAGACTCTCACAATGTTTGGGTAGATAGCCTTCTCTATACTTAGGAAACCCAGCAAGCCTAAATTTTCTATGGTTCTAAAGCTCTCTAAAGGTTCACTCTCGCAGAAAGTGATGGGAAGATACCTGGGAGAAATGATCTTACGAAGCTGGAAGTTCTTCCGGAATAACTCAGCTCGCTTCACTGTGGAGAAGTGGCACGTGAGGTTCAGGCCAGAGATGTTGCGTGAAGCACCACCAGAGGACCCTCCAATGTCAGCCCCTGTTCTTGGGTGCTTTGAGCGATGAGAGGATTCAGCCATTGATGAGAATGAGTAGAGTGGGATGAGTGGTAAGTGGTTGAGGATGAGTGAGGAGAGAGAAAGGAATGAGGTTGAGGGCGAGAGAAGTGGGGATGGGGTTCGTGAGAGGTGATGGGGAGGTCGAGTGAGGGATGTGAGGAGATTTTGAGAAATGGGCTGTGTGGAGAGAGTTTTTGAGATTGAGAGAGGTGAAATGGGGATTTTTATCGAGATTTGAGGGAGAAATGAGAGATTGAGAGGTTTGGGTTGCGTGGAAGGAGAGGAGGAAAACGAAGGAGATGAAAGGTTCTGAAAAAAATGAGCTCTGCGCATGTCAGAAACCTTTTAAAAAACCTTGTGCAATTGATTACATTGGGTGTGTAATCGATTACATGCATTCTGGTGGATGTGTAATCGATTACATTTCTGGTGTAATTGATTACCACGCTTTTAGGGAACCTTGTAATCGATTACATAGTTGATGTAATCGATTACCTGAGTTCTGAGTTGATTGTAATCGATTACAAAAGTTGTGTAATCGATTACATGCTTGACAGAACCTGTGTAATCGATTACAAAGGCATTGTAATCGATTACCAACACTCTTTAACTCAGATTTTGCATTCCAATCAGCATATAATCAATTTTAATCCATCCAAATCAGTTCCAAAGCAACTTAGATCAATTCAAATCATCATGCAAACATATAATCTAATCATATTATGATTCAACTCAAATAATTGATCAAAATTACCATTTTTTACCAAGAATTACACCATTTTTGGTGAAATTTTGAGGATGTTGAGTTGCTTAGGAGTCTTGGGCATGAGGGAGCACCTGCAAAACAACTTAGGGGAAATCTCTGATGCTCAAGTCAGTACTAGATTCAAATATGATGAAAAATTCAGAGATTGTGCAGTAATATGGCATGATTATGCAGAAAAATACAAGTTAGGCATTGGTTTTATGATTATGCAAATAGTTAATTTATACATGATTAATCCAATATGCCAAGTTCATTTCTTATATAGAAAAATGCTTCTTTTGCTAGAGGTTTAGTGAAAATGTCAGCTAGTTGCTTAGTGGTTTCTACAAACTCAAGCATACAATCACTCTTTTGAATATGGTCTCTAATGAAATGATGTCTTATTTCAATATGTTTAGTCCTAGAATGCAAAATTGGATTTTTGGACAAATTGATTGCACTAGTATTATCGCATCTTATGGGGATGTGATCAAGCTTAAGACCATAGTCCAAGAGTTGTTGTTTCATCCAAAGGATTTGAGAACAACAACTCCCAGCTGCAACATATTCAGCTTCAGCTGTAGACAATGTCACACTATTTTGCTTCTTGCTATGCCAAGAAACTAGTGAGCTTCCAAGCAAGTGGCATGTCCCACTAGTGCTTTTTCTATCCATTTTGCATCCAGCAAAATCAGAATCGAAATACCCAATAAGGCTACATGAGGCACCTTTAGGGTACCATAAACCAATTTGTGATGTGCCTATTAGATATTTCATTATCCTTTTAACAGCACTTAAGTGTGATTCTTTAGGATTAGCTTGATATCTAGCACATATGCATACGCTAAACATTATATCAGGCCTACTTGCAGTGAGATAAAGGAGTGAGCCAATCATACCTCTATATTTCGTAAGTTCTACTGATTTACCTCCTTCATCCTTGTCCAAATAGCAAGAGGTGCCCATAGGAGTAGCCATATACTTGGCGTTGTCCATTCCAAACTTCTTAAGCAGCTCCTTGCAATACTTCGATTGACTTATGAAAGTTCTTTCTCTCGTTTGCTTAATTTGGAGACCAAGGAAAAAGTTGAGCTCACCCATCATGGACATTTCAAACTCACTTTGCATAATATTTGAAAATTCTTTACAAAGAGAGTTGTTAGTAGCTCCAAATATAATGTCATCAACATAGATTTCAACTAGAAGTATGTCATGCATTTTATGTTTTATGAAAAGGATAGTGTCAACTTTACCTCTAGAAAAACCTATTTTTAAAAGGAATTTGCTTAACCTTTCATACCAAGCTCTAGGAGCTTGTTTCAAGCCATACAAGGCCTTTTTCAATTTAAAAACATGCTTGGGCATTTCAAAATCCTCAAAACCAGAAGGTTGCTCTACATACACCTCTTCTTGTATAAAACCATTTAAAAAAGCATTTTTGACATCTATTTGATAGAGTTTGAAATCCATGATGCAAGTATATGCAAGCAGTATTCTAATGGCCTCTAACCTAGCTACAGGAGCATAAGTTTCTTCATAGTCTATGCCTTCTTCTTGATTATATCCCTTAGCTACAAGCCTAGCTTTATTTCTTATTGTTAAGCTCGTTTCATCAAGTTTGTTCCTAAAGACCCATTTAGTGCCAATTATAGGATGATCATTGGGCCTTGGAACTAATTCCCAAACTTGATTTCTCTCAAATTGGTTTAGTTCTTCTTGCATGGCCAAGATCCAATGCTCATCATTAATGGCCTCATTTATGTCTTTAAGTTCAACTTGAGAGACAAAGGCTAGGTGATAACATGTATTTCTAAGTGAGTTTCGAGTGATTACCCCTTTTGATACATCACCAATCACCTTGTCGATAGGGTGATATCTTGAAGTCCTCCATTCCTTGGGTAGGTCTAAGATTTCTGAATCTTTTTGTCATGAGTGATCAAGGAGTCTCTCTTCTTGCTTCTTGGATCTTTCTCTTGATTTTTCAAGTGCATTTTTGCCAAGATTTCTGCAACATCATCAACAAGATCCTTTCTCGGCTCATTTGGGTTAGTTTCATCAAATGCAACATGTATGAACTCTTCTATAGTCATAGTTCGTTTATTATAGACTCTAAAGGCCTTACTATGTATAGAATAGCCAATGAATATTCCCTCATCAGATTTTGCATCAAACTTTCCCAAGTTATCCTTTCCATTATTCAAAACAAAGCATTTACATCCAAATACATAAAAATGTTACACATTTGGTTTCCTTCCTTTGTATAATTCATATAGGGTTTTCTTGAAAATTGGCCTTATTAGGGCTCTATTCATAACATAACAAGGGGTGTTAACCAAATCCGCCCAAAAATACTTAGGAAGGTTGGCTTCATTGAGCATAGTTCTTGCCATTTCCTCTAAAGATTGATTTTTCCTTTCTACAACACCATTTTATTATGGTGTTCTAGGGGCAGAAAAATTATGCTCAATGCTATGTTCATCACAAAAAGTTTCAAATTCATGATTTTTAAATTCACCACCATGGTCACTTCTTATGGATGCAATACAAAAACCTTTTTCGTTTTGGATAACTTTGGCAAGCTTTCTAAATGATTAAAAAGCATCAATTTTGTGGGCCAAGAATAATGTCCATGTAAACCTAGAAAAATCATCCATAATCACTAATGCATAGTAATTCCCACCAAAGCTCATAGTTCTAGAGGGACCAAAGAGATCCATGTGTAAAAGTTGTAAGGGTTTAGAAGTTGAAACCATGTTTTTAGCTTTAAAAGAGACCTTTACTTGTTTCCCTTTTTGACATGCATCACAAAGTTTGTCTTTTTGAAATTTGAGCTTTGGAAGACCAATTACTAATTCTTTAGAAACCAATTTGTTTAAGTGATCCATGTGAATGTGAGCAATTCTTCTATGCCATAACCATGAATCATTTTCTTTACTCATAAAGCATTTAGCATCATTTGAGGAGATATCATCGAGACTAATCATATATATATTATTGACTCTATGACCAACAAATTTAACTTGCTTATCATCCTTTCCCTCAATTATACAACAAGAAGAATCAAATATAACTCTATTGCCTTTATCACACAATTGACTAATACTAAGCAAATTATGTTTAAGTCCTTCAACAAGCAAAACATTATCAATAGATGATGAAGGGACCTTACCAACTTTTCCAATTCCAAGAATCTTCCCTTTGTTGTTATCACCATATGTGACATGACCATGTTTCTTGTGTGTAAAGGAGGAGAACTTAGAGCCATCACCAGTCATGTGCTTGGAGCAACCACTATCAAGATACCAACTTGAACTCTTGGTCTTCAAGCACACCTCGGTGTCGCTCTCTTCATTTTGTTCTCCTTGAGCCATGAGACAAAGATGAACTTTTTCATCCTCTGAATTGTCGGATGAGCTTAAGTCATTGTCCTCCCTAGCTATGTATGCTCTACTTCCTTTCTTTTCTTTGGAGGACCTTTTCTCAAACTTTTCCGTCTTCTTGAGATACATAGGGCACTCCATTTTCATGTGCCCCGGTTTTCCACATTCATAGCATTTTGGAGGAGTAGAGGATCCTTCTCCTTTGTGATATACTTTATTTTGAGGAAAGGGTGGTCTTCTTTGAAATCTCTTTTTCTTTAGGAATCTTCCAAATTTTCTCACAAGGAGACTAAGATTCTCCTCACTTAACTCAACACTTTCAGCATCCTCTTCACCATCTTCATCATCATCTTCAATTGTAGAGGAGGTGGCTTTGAGTGCGATTCCCTTCTTCTTTTTGTCATGCTCTTCATTTTGATTGAACCTATTTAGTTCCAGCTCATGTTCTTGAAGTTTTCCGAATAGGATGGCTAGAGACATTATTGATAAATCTCTTGATTCCGCAATCGCCGTTACTTTGGGTTGCCAATTCCTGCTTAGACATCTCAAGACTTTGTTAATAAGATCCTCATTAGAAAATGTATTTCCCAATGAGATAAGATGATTAACAATATGAGTAAACCTCTTTTACATATCTTAAATACTTTCACCTTGGTTCATTCTAAACAATTCGTATTCATGAGTAAGAGTGTTTATTCGAGATCGTTTTACCTCACTAGTACCTTCATGAGTTACTTGTAGGGTATCCCACATTTTTTTTGCGGTTTTACAATTTGACACCCTAAAGAATTCATCATACCCCAAGGATATAGTGATGATGTTCTTGGCTCTTAAATTATATTGAACCTTCTTTTTATCATCATCGGTCCATTCATTTTTAGGTGTATTGATTTTCACACCATCTTTAGTTTGTGTAGGAACAAAAGCACCATTTTCAAAGGCGTCCCACACATCTAAATCAATAGCTTCAATGAAGATTTTCATCATTTCTTTCCAATAGGCATAGCCATCCCCATTGAAATAAGGAGGTCTATTTATAGAAGAACCTTCATTTGAAAAACCATTTGAAGCCATCACTTCTCTTGAAACTGCTAAGCTCTTTATATAAGAGTCTAACTCTGATATCACTTGTTACCAAGTGACCTCAATACTCAAGAGGGGGGTGAATTGAGTATGAAAACTAAGTTCACAAATCTTTTGCAAATCGTTTGATAAATAATTTTCGTTGAAGCTAATTGATGATTAGAGAAGATTGGATACGAGAGATAAATACTTTCACTTATAAATGCAATAGCCAAAGGTACCAATATTCAAGCAAATCAATAAAACAGTACTCAATGTAAAGAGAAGGGTTTAGAGAAAACAAACACAATGATTTATCCTGGTTCGATGACCAATCCACTTGTGATCTACGTCCAGTCCTCAAACAGCCGCTAGAGATTTTCCACTATTTCTTCAAGTTTCAATAGGTGCTTGATAACCTTTACAACCTTGAGCACTCAACACTTTGGGATACCTCACACTTGGAGCTTGAGTCTCTTCAACTAAGGGATACCTCACCCTTTACACTTTTGGAGAGATGCCTCACCCTCTTTACAAAGCAATAATTATAGATTGAATGAAGCTCTCACTAGAGTAGATGATTACAAATTGAAGCTCTAATGTGCTCTCAAGGATTTTTCACGTTTTTACAAAAAACAGAGCAAGAAATAGATTTGAGGATTGATTTACTTTTGAAAGTAGTTTTTGGTTCAAGGTCAACCTCAAATAAAGACCCAACATTTGTATTTATAAGTTTCTCAAATAAAGGAGCCGTTGGGTGGGTTTTAGCCATGCATTTAATGCATTTAATATAGCCGTTGGGCGTTGTCAGAGTGCGTGTAATCGATTACACAGCATATGTAATCGATTACATTGTTGTTCCAACGTGTTCTTGGCTTTCTGGGCTCTGTGTAATCGATTACATTATTAGTGTAATCGATTACATGGCTTCTGACTTTGCTTGTAATCGATTACAATATCCATGTAATCGATTACATGACTTCTGACTTACTGTGTAATCGATTACAATATCCATGTAATCGATTACATGACTCTTTAAACGTGTTCTTTCCTTTTTGGGTTTATTGTAATCGATTACATTTATTATGTAATCGATTACATGGGATCTGACTTGCTTGTAATCGATTACATTGCTCATGTAATCGATTACAAAGCCTCTGTTTGCTGTGTAATCGATTACAAACATCATGTAATCGATTGCATTGGCCTTTGAACACATTTTCAAGTCCAATAAAGCTTGTAAGCCATTTCTAACACCTCAAGACACTTGATTAAACATAATTCCTTTTAAGAGTGTTAGATTTAAGATTGAAACTCAAGTTTCTTGAAAACCATGTTTAACTTTGAAATTTCCCATTTATTTTGAAGTGATATATTGAAAAACCATTTGAGAAATCTTGAGAGCATTTAACATTAATGTTTTAAAATAAACCTCTTGACTTCTTTCTTTGATCTTGATTTTTCCTTTTGTGCTTGATCTTCACTTTGGCCTTTGATCTTCGCTTTTGCCTTTGTTATCATCAAAAACCATTTGACATGCTTTGGGGACATAAGCATTCACATTCTCCTCCTTTTTGATGATGACAAACTGATCATGGGAAAAAGAAAGTGTTTTTGCATTTGCATATAATAGACATTTAGGCGCAATGCTCCCCCGGAGTTTATGCATGATATTGGGTTAGATTTTGCATATAAAAAGCTTAAGAGCTCAAAAGCTCAATAACTCCCCCATACTCATGCAACCTTTAATTAGATTTCATTTCATTTTTCCTTATTCTCTCCCCCGTTGGCATTATCAAAAAAACATAAGCATTTAAAGAAAAAAAAAATGGACAGCATGACGGCTATATTTCATGATTCCCCAAATTTTTCCAGAACAAGAAATCCAAGGAGATTAATCAGTCTAATCAATTTATCAAACATCCAGACATTCAAAGAATAGAAGCAAAGTTTAAACAAGTTCATATATCATTAATCAGCATGTACACAGTAACTTTTCACAACCAGTATAGCCAAAAACCAAAAACACCAAAAATGTATACCAATGTTATATAATCAGAGTAAAAAAAAAATAAGGTAGTCATCAAAAGCATCAGGGCAATGGGCCATGATCACTATCAGTGGCCTCGCTATCACTGTCTGGATCCGCAGCAATGTCTCCTAGATCAATGTTATCATCGTCGGGCTCAAGATCGTCGTCAGAGTCCAGAAGCTCCTCATCATCAGCAGGAACGCCAGATGGACCAGCAAAGGACAGGGGAACCGGAGAGGCAGAGGATGTGGGAGGGGGAGCAGCAGCACTCAGAGGAATGGGAGGTCCACCCAGGAGGGATCGAATCGAGGCAAGCTCCTGATCTGAGTAGTCCATCCTCAGCTCAAGGTGATCTGTCTTCTGCTCAAGGTGATCCATGCGAGTGTCAACATTAGCGCTCAGGTTAAGCATCTCTTGAAATAAAAGGTCAAGGGTAGCTGGAGCGGGAGCAGGAGCAGGAGCAGGGGCAGGGGTAGGGGCAGGATGCTGAGCCTCCTCATCACCGTCATTATCCAGATCGTGATGAATATGACCAAACGTGCCATGAGTAATGTAATGCCACCTATCATCCACTTTGTAGAGCTGGAGCTTCTTCAAGGTATGCAAGCCAATGGATTGTGGTCCTTTCGAGCTGGTGTCCTTGGACTCTTTAGCCAGCGAAATGCGACAGTGCTCTAGGATGGTGGTGACCAACATAGCAAATAGGAGAGCAGAGTTCTTCTTTTTCTTTACATCTAACATATGCTCTATAATGTAGTAACCCCAGTTTATCGGCCGCCCTGTGGTCATTGCCCATAAGGCAACCACATCATCCTTGAGGACCTGGGAGTAATTCCCTCCCCTAGGAATCAATCCTCGGACCAAAAGGTAGTGGAGAACCCTATTCTCTATAGTTAGGCCAGTGGCCATGATTCTTCATTTAGGATCACTAAGGGGTAGTAGCCAGTCCTAATCAATAAGAGAAGAGCAGCCTTATGCTCAAACTCATGCCCCCAAACATTTGCATTCCCACAAAAGTGAGCTCCATCAGGAGTGAGCTTCGTTAGCCTATACCATTCAGCCATTGTTATCCTTATTTGTTGCTTTTTCACTTTAGAGATTATGCAATTATCCTTAAATTTTAGATTGGCATAAAAGACTCTCACAAGGTTTGGGTAGATAGCCTTCTCTATACTTAGGAAACCCAGCAAGCCTAAATTTTCTATGGTTCTAAAGCTCTCTAAAGGTTCACTCTCGCAGAAGGTGATGGGAAGATACCTGGGAGAAATGATCTTGCGAAGTTGGAAGTTCTTCCGGAACAACTCAGCTCGCTTCACTGTGGAGAAGTGGCACGTGAGGTTCAGGCCAGAGATGTTGCGTGAAGCACCACCAGAGGACCCTCCAATGGCAGCCCCTGTTCTTGGGTGCTTTGAGCGATGAGAGGATTCAGCCATTGATGAGAATGAGTAGAATGGGATGAGTGGTAAGTGGTTGGGGATGAGTGAGGAGAGAGAAAGGGATGAGGTGAGGGCAGAGAAGTGGGGATGGGGTTCGTGAGAGGTGATGGGGAGGTTTGAGTGAAGGATGTGAGGAGATTTTGAGAGATGGGCTGTGTGGAGAGGAGTTTTTCGAGATTGAGAGAGGTGAAATGAGGGATTTTCATCGAGATTTGAGGGAGAAATGAGAGATTGAGAGGTTTGGGTTGCGTGGGAGGAGAGGAGGAAGACGAAGGAGATAAAAGGTTCCAAAAAAAATGAGCTCTGCGCGCGTCAGAAACCTTTTAAAAAACCCTGTGTAATCGATTACATTGGGTGTGTAATCGATTACATGCATTCTGGTGGATGTGTAATCGATTACATTTCTGGTGTAATTGATTACCACGCTTCTGGGGAACCTTGTAATCGATTACATAGTTGATGTAATCGATTACTTGAGTTCTGAGTTGATTGTAATCGATTACAAAAGTTGTGTAATCGATTACATGCTTGACAGAACCTGTGTAATCGATTACAAAGGCATTGTAATCGATTACCAGCACTCTTTAACTCAGATTTTGCATTCCAATCAGCATATAATCAATTTTAATCCATCCAAATCAGTTCCAAAGCAACTTAGATCAATTCAAATCATCATGCAAACATATAATCTAATCATATTATGATTCAACTCACATAATTGATCAAAATTATCATTTTTTACCAAGAATTACACCATTTTTGGTGAAATTTTGAGGATGTTGAGTTGCTTGGGAGTCTTGGGCATGAGGGAGCACCTGCAAAACAACTTAGAGGAAATCTCCAACGCTCAAGTTAGTATTGGATTCAAACATGATGAAAAATTCAGAGATTGTGCAGCAATATGGCATGATTATGTAGAAAAATACAAGTTAGGCATTGGTTTTATGATTATGCAAATAGTTAATTTATGCATGATTAATCCAATATGCCAAGTTCATTTCTTATATAGAAAAATGCTTCTTTTGCTAGGGGTTTAGTGAAAATGTCAGCTAGTTGCTTAGTGGTTTCTACAAATTCAAGCATACAATCACTCTTTTGAACATGGTCTCTAATGAAATGATGTCTTATTTCAATATGTTTAGTCCTAGAATGCAAAATTGGATTTTTGGACAAATTGATTACACTAGTATTATCACATCTTATGGGGATGTGATCAAGCTCAAGACCATAGTCCAAGAGTTGTTGTTTCATCCAAAGGATTTGAGAACAACAACTCCCAGCTGCAACATATTCAGCTTCAGCTGTAGACAATGCCACACTATTTTGCTTCTTACTATGCCAAGAAACTAGTGAGCTTCCAAGCAAGTGGCATGTCCCACTAGTGCTTTTTCTATCCATTTTGCATCCAGCAAAATCAAAATCGAAATACCCAATAAGGCTACATGAGGCACCTTTAGGGTACCATAAACCCATTTGTGATGTGCCTATTAGATATTTCATTATCCTTTTAACAGCACTTAAGTGTGATTCTTTAGGATTAGCTTGATATCTAGTACACATGCATACGCTAAACATTATATCAGGCCTACTTGCAGTGAGATAAAGGAGTGAGCCAATCATACCTCTATATTTCATAATTTCTACTGATTTACCTCCTTCATCCTTGTCCAAATAGTAAGAAGTGCCCATAAGAGTAGCCATATGCTTGGCATTGTCCATTCCAAACTTCTTGAGCAGCTCCTTGCAATACTTGGATTGACTTATGAAAGTTCCTTCTCTCGTTTGCTTAATTTGGAGACCAAGGAAGAAGTTGAGCTCACCCATCATGGACATTTCAAACTCACTTTGCATAATGTTTGAAAATCTTTACAAAGAGAGTTGTTAGTAGCTCCAAATATAATGTCATCAACATAGATTTGAACTAGAAGTATGTCATGCATTTTATGTTTTATGAAAAAGGTAGTGTCAACTTTGCCTCTAGAAAAACCTCTTTCTAAAAGGAATTTGCTTAACCTTTCATACCAAGCTCTAGGAGCTTGTTTCAAGCCATACAATGCCTTTTTCAATTTAAAAACATGGTTAGGCATTTCAAAATCCTCAAAACCAGGAGGTTGCTCTACATACACCTCTTCTTGTATAAAACCATTTAAAAAAGCACTTTTGACATCCATTTGATAGAGTTTGAAATCCATGATGCAAGCATATGCTAGTAGCATTCTAATGGCCTCTAACCTAGCTACAGGAGCATAAGTTTCTTCATAGTCTATGCCTTCTTCTTGATTATATCCCTTAGTTACAAGCCTAGCTTTATTTCTTATTATTAAGCCTGTTTCATCAAGTTTGTTCCTAAAGACCTATTTGGTGCTAATTATAGGATGATCATTGGGCCTTGAAACTAATTCCTAAACTTGATTTCTCTCAAATTAGTTTAGTTCTTCTTGCATGGCCAAGATCCAATGCTCATCATTAATGGCCTCATTTATGTCTTTAAGTTCAACTTGAGAGACAAAGGCTAGGTGATAACATGTATTTCTAAGTGAGTTTCGAGTGATTACCCCTTTTGATACATCACCAATCACCTTGTCGAGAGGGTGATATCTTGAAGTCCTCCATTCCTTGGGTAGGTCCAAGATTTCTGAATCTTTTTGCCATGAGTGATCAATGAGTCTCCCTTCTTGCTTCTTGAACTATTTCTCTTGATTTTTCAAGTGCGTTTTTGCCAAGATTTCTGCAACATCATCAACAAGATCTTTTCTCGGCTCATTTGGGTTAGTTTCATCAAATGCAACATGTATGGACTCTTCTATGGTTATAGTTCGTTTATTATAGACTCTAAAGGCCTTACTATGTATAGAATAGCCAATGACTATTCCCTCATCAGATTTTGAATCAAACTTTCCCAAGTTATTCTTTCCATTATTCAAAACAAAGCATTTACATCTAAAGATATGAAAATGTGACACATTTGGTTTCCTTCCTTTGTACAATTCATATGGGGTTTTCTTTAAAATTGGCCTTAGTAGGGCTCTATTCATAACATAACAAGCGGTGTTAACCGCATCCACCCAAAAGTACTTAGGAAGGTTGGCTTCATTGAGCATAGTTCTTGCCATTTCCTTTAAAGATCGATTTTTTCTTTCTACAACACCATTTTATTGTGGTGTTCTAGGGGCAGAAAAATTATGCTCAATGTCATATTCATCACAAAAAGTTTCAAATTCATGATTTTCAAATTCACCACCATGGTCACTTCTTATGGATGCAATACAAAAACATTTTTCGTTTTGGATAACTTTAGCAAGCTTTCTAAATGATTGAAAAGCATCATTTTTGTGGGCCGAGAATAATATCCATGTAAACCTAGAAAAATCATTCACAATCACTAATGCATAGTAATTTTCACCAAAGCTCATAGTTCTAGAGGGACCAAAGAGATCCATGTGCAAAAGTTGTAAAGGTCTAGAAGTTGAAACCATGTTTTTAGCTTTAAAAGAGACCTTTACTTGTTTTCCCTTTTGATATTTATCACAAAGTTTGTCTTTTTCAAATTTGAGCTTTGGAAGACTAATTACTAGTTCTTTAGAAACCAATTTGTTTAAGTGATTCATGTGAATGTGAGCAATTCTTTTATGCCATAATCATGAATCATTTTCTTTACTCATAAAGCATTTAGCATCATTTGAGGAGATATCATCGAGACTAATCATATATATATTATTGACACTATGAACAACAAACTTAACTTGCTTATCATCCTTTTCCTCAATTATGCAACAAGAAGAATCAAATATAACTTTGTTGTCTTTATCACACAATTGACAAATACTAAGTAAATTATGTTTAAGTTCTTCAACAAGCAAAACATTATCAATAGATGATGAAGGGACTTACCAACTTTGCCAATTCCAAGAATCTTCCCTTTGTTGTTATCATCATATGTGATATGACCATGTTTCTTATGTGTAAGGGAGGAGAACTTGGAGCCATCACTAGTCATGTGCTTGGAGCAACCACTATCGAGATACCAACTTGAGCTCTTGGTCTTCAAGCATACCTCGGTGTCGCTCTCTTCATTTTCTTCTCCTTGAACCATGAGACAAAGATGAGCTTTTTCATCCTCTGAATTGTCGTAAGAGCTTAAGTCATTGTCCTCCCTAGCTATGTATGCTCTCCTTCCTTTCTTTTCTTTAGAGGGCATTTTCTCAAACTTTTTCGTCTTCTTGAGATACATAGGGCACTCCATTTTCATGTGCCCCGGTTTTTCACATTCATAGCATTTTGGAGGAGTAGAGGATCCTTCTCCTTTGTGATATACTTTCTTTTGAGGAAATGGTGGTCTTCTTTGAAATCCCTTTTTCTTTAGGAATCTTCCAAATTTTCTCACAATGAGACTAAGATTCTCCTCACTTAGCTCAACATTTTCAGCATCCTCTTCACCATCTTCAATTGTAGAGGAGGTGGCTTTGAGTGCGATTCCCTTCTTCTTTTTGCCATGCTCTTCATTTTGATTGAGCCTATTTAGTTCCAGCTCATGTTCTTGAAGTTTTCCGAATAGGGTGGCTAGAGACATTGTTGATAAATCTCTTGATTCCGCAATCGCCATTACTTTGGGTTGCCAATTCCTGCTTAGACATCTCAAGACTTTGTTAATAAGATCCTCATTAGGAAATGTCTTTCCCAATAAGATAAGATGATTAACAATATGAGTAAACCTCTTTTGCATATCTTGAATACTTTTACCTTGGTTCATTCTAAACAATTCGTATTCATGAGTAAGAGTATTTATTCGAGATCGTTTTACCTCACTAGTACCTTCATGAGTTACTTGTAGGGTATCCCACATTTCTTTTGTGGTTTTACAATTTGACACCCTAAAGAATTCTTCATACCCCAAGGATGTGGTGATGATGTTCTTGGCTCTCAAATTGTATTGAACTTTCTTTTTATCATCATCGGTCCATTCATTTCTAGGTGTATTGATTTTCACAACATCTTTAGTTTGTGTAGGAACGAAAGCACTATTTTCAACGGCGTCCCACACATCTAAATCAATAGCTTCAATGAAGATTTTCATCCTTTCTTTCCAATAGGCATAGTCATCCCCATTGAAATAAGGAGGTCTGTTTATAGAAGAACCTTCATTTGAAAATCCATTTGAAGCCATCACTTCTCTTGAAACTGCTAAGCTCTTTATACAAGAGTCTAACTCTGATACCACTTGTTACCAAGTGGCCTCAATACTCAAGAGGGGGTGAATTGAATATGAAAACTAAGTTCGCAAATCTTTCGCAAATCGTTTGATAAACAATTTTCGTTGAAGCTAATTGATGATTAGAGATGATTGGATACAATAGATAAACACTTTCATTTATAAATGCAATAGCCAAAGGTACCAATATTCAAGCAAAACAATAAAATAGTACTCAATGTAAAGAGAATGGTTTAGAGAAAACAAACACAATGATTTATCCTGGTTCGATCACCAATCCACTTGTGATCTACGTCCAGTCCTCAAGCAGCCGCTAGAGATTTTTCATTATTTCTTCAAGTTTCAATAGGTGCTTGATAACCTTTACAACCTTGAGCACTCAACACTTTGGGATACCTCACCCTTGGAGCTTGAGTCTCTTCAACTAAGGGATACCTCACCCTTTACACTTTCGGAGGGATGCCTCACCCTCTTTACAAAGCAATAATTATAGATTGAATGAAGCTCTCACTAGAGTAGATGATTACAAATTGAAGCTCTAATATGCTCTCAAGGATTTTTCACGTTTTTACAAAAAACAGAGCAAGAAATGAATTTGAGGATTGATTTACGTTTGAAAGTATTGGTAATCAATTTTTGGTTCAAGGTCAACCTCAAATGAAGACCCAACATTTGTATTTATAAGTTTCTCAAATAAAGGAGCCATTGGGTGGGTTTTAGCCATGCATTTAATATAGCGTTGGGCGTTGTCAGAGTGTGTATAATCGATTACACAGCATATGTAATCGATTACATTGTTGTTCCAACGTGTTCTTGGCTTTCTGGGCTCTGTGTAATCGATTACATTATTAGTGTAATCGATTACATGGCTTCTGACTTTGCTTGTAATCGATTACAATATCCATGTAATCGATTATATGACTTTTGACTTGCTGTGTAATCGATTACAATATCCATGTAATCGATTACATGACTCTTTGAACGTGTTCTTACCTTTCTGAGCTTATTGTAATCGATTACATTTATTGTGTAATCGATTACATTGGCTCTGACTTGCTTGTAATCGATTACATTGCTCATGTAATCAATTACAAGGCCTCTGTTTGCTGTGTAATCGATTACATTGGCCTTTGAACACATTTTTCAAGTCCAATAAAGCTTGTAAGCCATTTCTAATACCTCAAGACACTTGATTAAACATAAATCATTTTAAGAGTGTTAGATTTAAGATTGAAACTCAAGTTTCTTGAAAACCATGTTTAACTTTGAAATTTCCAATTTATTTTGAAGTGATATATTGAAAAACCATTTAAGAAATCTTGAGAGCATTTAACATTGATGTTCTAAAATAAACCTCTTGACTTCTTTCTTTGATCTTGATTTTTTCTTTTGTGCTTGATCTTCATTTTGGCCTTTGATCTTCGCTTTTGCCTTTGTTATCATCAAAAACCATTTGACATGCTTTGGGGACATAAGCATTCACAGTAAACTCTATGCTAAGCTTGAATTCAAAATCCTTACACATATACTTTTTATACTTAAAATACTTTAGTATGTTGTCCAAGTCAGACCCTGAGTCCAAATCACTGTCTAACTTCTCAATAGATTATTGATCATCCATGTCATGGATTACATCAATATTTGTAAGTATAACAAAGTTTGGATTACTCCTATAAGCCTTACTTCCATCATTTCCCACACCCTCGACATCATCATTTTCAACACCCTTACTTGGCCTTGCTGTCCCACTCCCTGATCCACTGGCCTCATTCTGTTTCTTTTGTTTCTTTCTTAGGAACACCCATGCCTTAGATTTAGTTACTATCTTCTTCCTAATTCTTCTACTTGGTCAAGGTTTCTTACCCCTTCCTTCCACTACTTCAAACCCATCATCTAGTCCCAAGGCCCTTTCCTTGTTAGCTATGATAACCATTACCCAAGAGGAGAGCTGAATTGGGTGATGACAAGTTTTAATACAACTTTGACAAATTATGCATTTTGATATTTTCAATCAACACATGCAATGGAATAAGTCTAACAAATGTACAACTATTATAGATTACTCAAAGATAACTTAGGTTATGGGATAAATCATGCAAATAAGCTAGATATCAAATTCAACTCAAGCATATATAGTTAAAGCACAAATATAAATAGATAGAGTTGAGAAGAGCAAACACTAAGATTTATCCTGGTTCAGCCACTAACTACTTGTGGCCTACGTCCAGTCCTCAAGTAAACCACCCGAGATTTTTCATTATTTTCAAGCTTTAATAGATGCTTGACAACCTTTATAATTGAGAGCACTCAACATAACTTGGGATACCTCACCCTTGTGCTTGAGCCTCAAACAGGGATACCTTACCCTTTACAACTTTTGAGGGATCTCACCCTCAAGGGATACCTCACCCTTTTCTCTAGAGGGATACCTCACCCTCTCTTTTACAGAATATACAAAGTGTAGAAGATAGAAACTCTCTCAAAGAGTAGATAATACAAATTGAAACTTATGGATATCTAGGAATCACACACTTAGCTCAAAACAGAGATTTGGAGAATAAGATGATGAAAAACGAATTTAATGCTCAAGAGTCATTTTCATATTGTTCTCCAACTTTTCTTTGATGGCCAAACACTTGTATTTATAGCTCAATGAGTTTTAGAGCCATTGGGGGGTTTTTGGAAATGATTTATTATGAGAAACTAGCTGTTTTATGACCATTAGGAACATTTCAGACTCGTGGTAATCGATTACATAGATGTTGTAATCGATTACAATGCTCTTAGAACTCGTTCTGGGCTTTCTGGGCACTTGGTAATCGATTACACACTTCTGGTAATCGATTACATGGCTTCTGCCAAAGTGGTAATTGATTATAGGACTTATGTAATCGATTACAACATTTCTGATTTTGAAAACTGACTTTAAAAGGTCATAACTTCTTCATTTCTTATCTGATTAAAGTGAATGACCACTCATTG
Organism: Ormosia semicastrata; assembly: GCA_029884595.1. NCBI lineage: Eukaryota > Viridiplantae > Streptophyta > Magnoliopsida > Fabales > Fabaceae > Ormosia > Ormosia semicastrata. Next base: position 3,680,858 of record JAQQTO010000029.1, read on the forward strand.
GAAAGATCTTTGAGTCTATTCTCAAATAAAATATTTCAGAATAAAACTCAAAGCATTTTGAAAGATATGATTAAATTAGTAACTAAAGGTCAGTTTTACAAAACACAAACTTGACTGTTTTTTAAAACTGACTTTAAATGGTCATAACTTTTTCATTTCTTATCCTTTTAAAGCAAATGACCACTCATCATAAATATCTTTGAGTCTATTTTCATATACAATAAGTTTAACAACAAAACTCAAAGTAGTTTGAAAGTTATGATCAAAAGATTAACCAAATGTCAGTTTTGTAAAACACAAACTTGGCTATTTTTCATAGATTTGAATTACCACCAAGACTAGCTTTCCAAAAATAGTTTGTTGGGCATTTTAGAATGTAAAAAATACTTTTAAATATGTTAAAACATATTTGAGCTTAGTGTGATTCCTTTTTACCTTTACACAAGATCTAAATCCTATAAGCTAAACTTGAAGAGTCTTGGAACTTGATCGTTTCACTTCCATTCCTTCTCTTGTTTGTTATCATCAAAACCATTGTCATTTCCAATGCTAATCACATTCTCCCCCTTTTTGATGATGACAAACATCCATTGAGAAAAGAGTTAGTTCAAACAAATTGGAATTCACAAAAAGATGTATTGAGACTTACTCCCCCTCTATATTTCAAGAGGTGATTAGATCAAAGATTGCACAGTTCCCCCTTAATCTTGGAATCCCAAGATCATTGAATTTGTACCTTGTTATTTACTTTTTCTCAATGACTCATATAAACTTCTCCCCTTTTTGTCATGATCAAAAAGATATACAATATATAGATTTTGACAAGAGAGAAGATATAGTGCAAAACCATTGCTAATTTACAGATATTATGATAATAATATTAAGCAATAGTATCATCAAAACATAACATGCATTGCCATATCATATCAAAAGTAATATTGAGTTTAAAGCAATTGTTCAGCATATTATACATTATACAGCAAAAAGTATGAATTATGCAGCAAAATGACCAATTTATGTAGCAAACTAATGGCATTATGCAAAAAAAATATGACTTTATACAGCAAAAAGACATTATGCAGCAAAAAAAAATGATGCAGCAAAGCTATTTAAATGCATAATTGATCTAATATGTCAAATTCGAAGATATTTTCATCAAACATGTTATTTCAAACAAGAAGTGAACTTATCTAGCATATTATCACATGTAGAGATATTTCTAAGATATAAGGCTAGAAAAGTACAACTTTAAAACAAGTTAAAGCATAAAAATAACTCTCCACTTATCTAAATATCACATGATATTCAAATTAAAGCATAAGTAAGGATAAGAGATTAAAATTACTAAAAGTGTGCTCTTTGAGTTTTTGTAAGTGATTCTAACTTATATGCATCAAGGCTCCTTGAGAATGTTATGATTCTCCATGCCATCCTTTTATGTTTTCATTACTCTTGAAGAACTTGGATCATTTCAAATTTTTCCAACCTCAAGTAGCGTGGTTGTATTTCACTTCAATGCATGCTTAAGCTAATATTCACTCTACAACACAATTGAAAGAACTTTCTTTGGTATCCACCAATTTTGAATCCATGGAGGTTAGTCATTATGCCAAACTCATAAGCAATAAGCATTAAAAATAATAAATAAGTTCACAAGGGCAAAAGATATTTCATTTCTTTGATCATTAAGCACATACCAAAAGAAAAGGTGAGTAACAGAAGAAATATGGCTTTTTGCGCACTGAAACTCATTTTTAAAGCCTGTGTAATCGATTACCAGTCCTCTGGAATCCATGTAATCGATTACATGTTTGGTGTAATCGATTACCAACTTTCTGGGAACCTTGTAATCGATTACAGGGTTGGTGTAATAGATTACCACCCTTGACAGAACCTTTGTAATCGATTACAAAGGGCTTGTAATCGATTACCACTTTACTAAAAAGTTCAATTTTGCATTTTTAAACAGTAAATGGCTAATTTTAAAGCATTCAAATCAGTTCCAAAATGTCTCAAGACAATTTCAAACATCATGCAAGCATACCTAGGCATTGTAGAACTTTATGTTACAATAAGAATAAACATAATTATGTGCATAACATAATATTCAAGTTTTACCAAGCACACATAGTTCTATCTTTTACCTAAGGCCTATAAAGAATGTACCTCAAATTCATTGACTTTACAATTGAATGTGCATAAGAGGTAGAAACTTCTGATACCTTGGCCTTGGTAATCAAGGAAACTCTTTTCCTTACCCATTACTTCTCTTTTGGTGTTTTGAACATTACAAGTTCCACATTTTGTGCTTGAGAAGCTTTGGTCGAAACCATCTTCCTTCTTTGATAAAAAGTTCTACCAATGGGCTTTGGAAGCATTCCCCTTGATGATTCCTTTTTCACTTGACCAATTTGTCCATCCTTTTGAGAAATTTTCTGCATAATTGAAACACTAAGAGAACATTTTGGTACCCACTTCATCTTGGGTCCTTCAATGTTAGTACTAGGACATTTAGGATCTTTAGGAACCCATTTCATATTATTTCTCATATAAGAATTTCTTTTATAATTGCATAAATGAGAAATATGTCCTAGATGACCACAAAAGTTGCAAACAAGTGAATTCAATGATGACTTGGTCCTTTGAAGATCATTTTTGAAAAACTTAAGCCTTTGGTTATTATTACATTCTAAACTATTTTTGCCATAAGCCTTACTTGAATTTTCATATAGAATAACATTAATTTTATTCTCATTAACAAGCATAAAATGTAAGCAATTAAAATCATTAGCTTTGGCAAATTTAGAAGATAAGTCCTCAACTTGATTTTCTAAATCAATAAACTTTTCATAAGAAGATGAGGTTTTAAATTTCAAAGGCATTTCCTCATTGAGAAAAGCATATTCATTTTTCAAAGTCTCAATTTCAATTTCAATAGAGGAAATGTTTTTCAAGCAAGATGAGTTTTTCTTTTCTAAATTCAACAAGACATCATACAATTCATCATATCCACATTGTAGCTCATCATAAAAAGGACTATAATCTAGTTTAGCATTATTTACCTCAAAGTCTATTTTAAGGGAATCCTCATCTTCCTCATTGTTGTCCATCAAAAATTCGAGAATATCTTCTTTCTCAATTTTGTTTTACTTTACCTCTTCTTCAAATTGAGCACCATCATCACCAAGAGGCATTGAGCTCATATTCTTACTTTGAACATCTTCTTGAGGACATTTTCCATGACAAGCTTCCTTCAATAACTTTTGCTCTTCTTGCTCTCTATATACAACTTTATGCATAAGATCATCGTTAGCAAGATAAATAGCATCAAGAGCATCTCATATATTTTTTGCACTAGAGCAATTCTTAATTCTAGCATAAGCATCATTATTCAAATCACTTCTCAAGATTTGCATAGATCTAATGTTCAAGGAAAAGCATTTCTTATCATAGGCATTCCAAGATTGTTTTGATTTGTAAGAAAATCCATCAAGCACAATATCCCACAAATCAAGATCAATAGATTGCATATAAATTTTCATTTTATCTTTTCAATAAACGAAATTTACACCATCAAAGAATAGTGGTTTAATAATTTCAAAATCATTCATTTTGAAAAACTTTTAATGATTGCAAAACAAATAATGATCTTTAACTCTAAGCGATTAAGCTTTTAAGAGAGCACGAAGCTCTGATACCACTTGTTAGCCATGGCAACCATTACCCAAGAGAAGGGTGAATTGGGTGATGACAAGTTTTAATGCAACTTTGACAAATTATGCATTTTGATATTTTTAATCAACACATGCAATGGAATAAGTCTAACAAATGTACAACTATTATAGATTACTTAAATATAACTTAGGTTATGGGATAAATCATGCAAATAAGCTAGATATCAAATTCAACTCAAGCATATATAGTTAAAGCACAAATATAAAGAGATAGAGTTGAGAAGAGCAAACACTATGATTTATCTTGGTTCAGCCACCAACCACTTGTAGCCTACGTCCAGTTCTCAAGTAAACCACCTGAGATTTTCTACTATCTTCAAGCTTCAACAGGTGCTTGACAACCTTTACAATTGAGAGCACTCAACACACTTTGAAATACCTCACCCTTGTGCTTGAGTCTCAAACAGGGATACCTCACCCTTTACAACTTTTGAGGGATGTCTCACCCTCAAGAGATACCTCACCCTCTATCCAACTAAGGGATACCTCACCCTTTTCTCTAAAGGGATACATTACCCTCTCTTTTAAAGAATATACAAAGTGTAGAAGATAGAAACTCTCTCAAAGAGTAGATAATACAAATTGAATCTTATGAGTATTTAGGAATCACACACTTAGCTCAAAATAGAGATTTGGAGAATAAGATGAAAAACGAATTTAATGCTCAAGAGTCATTTTCAGATTGTTTCCAACTTTTCTTTGATGCCCAAACACTTGTATTTATAACCCAATGAATTTTAGAGCCATTTGGGATTTTTGGAAATGATTTATTATAAGAAATTAGTCGTTTTATAACCATTAGGAACATTTCTGGGCACTTGATAATCGATTATACTTCTGGTAATTGATTACATGGCTTCTACCAAAGTGGTAATCGATTACAGGACTTGTGTAATCGATTACAGCATTTTTGGTTTTGAAAACTAACTTTAAAAGGTCATAACTTCTTCATTTCTTATCTGATTAAAGTGAATGACCACTCATTGGAAAGATCTTTGAGTCTATTTTCAAATGAAAAAGTTTTAGAACAAAAATCAAAGTATTTTGAAAGATATGATCAAATTAGTAACTAAAAGTCAGTTTTACAAAATATAAACTTGACTATTTTTGAAAACTGACTTTAAATGGTCATAATTTTTTCATTTCTTATCCGTTTAAAGCAAATGATCACTCATCAGAAAGATCTTTGAGTCTATTTTCATATGCAATAAGTTTCACAACAAAACTCAAAGTATTTTGAAAGTTATAATCAAAAGATTAACCAAATGTCAGTTTTGCAAAACACAAACTTGACTATTTTTCATAGATTTGAATTACCACCAAGACTAGCTTTCCAAAAATAGTTTATTAATATTTTAGAATGTAAAATACACTTTTAAATATGTTAAAACATATTTGAGTTTAGTGTGATTCCTTTTTATCTTTACAAAGATCTAAGTCCTATAAGCTAAACTTGAAGAGTCTTGGAACTTGATCTTTGCAATTCCATTCCTTCTCTTATTTGTTATCATCAAAGCCATTGTCATTGCCAATGCTAATCACATTCCTCTTCACTGTTATCAAAGTGTATGTTAATTACACTATCATTTGAACTCTTATTTGCATCAGTAGCACCCTCACCCATTTCCTGCACCTCATCACCCTCACCCACACCCTCAGCCTGGCCCTCAACCTGACCCTCACCTTGGCCACTGTTTCCTAGCCCAGAACCCTTATCTTGACCCTCACCACCCAAACCATGGCACATGTTTCCTAGCCTATAACCTACACCCTAGCGCTCGCCCACATTGTGACCCATGTTTCCAATCCCAATTCCCTCATCCTGTCCCTCACCATCAGCAATCTCCACATTAACAGACCCCACCTCAAACCCCAATTCTTCTATAATTATAGGTTGTGACACAATGTGCTCTACATATACATCAACTCACACTTGTTCTGAATAGCATAATTATCCATCTCCAAGGCATCCTTGTCCATCATAATCTGTCTTAACCCATCTTCAAAGGTTCTACTAGGTAATTTTCACCATAACCTAGATATATCAGTATAACCTAACACTTTAAGTAATCCAATGGCCTCAAAATAGGACCATTTGTCATTGTCTTGGTTATGAAGAGCAGTTACCTCCCCCCGCCCCCTTTACAACTCAATGGGGGTTCATTCACAAATGATCTCCTATGATGAATTACTATAGTAAAACTCATTTCTACAGGTACAGACAGTCAAGGAAAGCAATTAAAAAAATGGGAATTACATGTGCACACAACTAAGGTATCAAATTAAACAATGTCACAAAAATGGCAAGTGTACTTAGTCATATTCGAAAAAAAAAACAATTCAGAAAACCCTAAACCCTAACCTTTTGGTCCCCACATCAATTAAACAATGTAACATGGCTTGGCATCATCATTTGGAAATCCACTAACCAACCCTAACCTTATGGTCCCCACATCAATCGAAATTTGTAAACTAAAGAAATTAAAAACCCTAAACCCAATAACACACACTCTCTGACAAGGACCACCTATGAAGATTCGAAGTCATACCTGTGGTGGGCAAACACAGACACACCTGATCCTCTCCCTTCACAGACACGCATAATCCTCTAATACGCAGTTGGTTCTTGCGTGAGTGATCTGAACCCTAACTTTTGATGCAGTACAGTCTCAATCGCAAGTGGAGAAGAGAGTGGGGATGAAAGTGGGTCATATAAGTGGGGTTATTATTTAGAGTATGGGAGTGAATTTTCCTTCCAAGAATTGGATACCCTAGGTTTATGTCTAAATCTCATCCAATGGTTCAATGAAGGTCATGTGGTAAAGTGGATTAGTTGATGAAGGGCATGTGACAACGTTGAGGTAGAGCGTCGTTTGTTACATTAACATTTAGGGCCCGTTTGGTGGCCAGGATAGGGGTGGTAGGATAGGATAAGCTATCATATCCTACTTTAATCTATAGTTTGGTGAACCAATAGGATAGGATATGGTTATCCTGTTAGCTTATCCTATCCTACTCTCTAGTTAAAATTTTATACTAGGGGTGAGGCTGGGTTAGAAGCAAGTAGGATAGGATATCATTTTTCTTTTCCACTCCAGTCCTCAATTAACTCACACCCATTAACCAACCTTCATCCTTCACCCTTTAACCATCTTCCATGTAAAACCTCATCCAAACCATCACAAACACCACCCATCCACCATCCCAACCGAGACCACCACGGCCCAACCCCTCACTTCCATAACCAACGTTCAACCTCCACCCAAACAAACCTCTACATCTCGCCCACCAAACCCGAATCACCGATCGCCATCATCTTTGTTGTTCCCATTGCCGCTATCGCAGATCCGTCCACGTCGTGCACCAACACCGCGAGCGAGTCGCCGTGCGTCGCGCTCCACGTCGCAGATCTGAGGCCACCATCATTATCCATGCGCCATTCGTGCCACCTGAAACCGCTCCTTCACCGCGAATCAGCCACCTCTTCACGCAGCAGTCATAGCAACCCAAACACCATGCCTCCCTCCAAGTCTTTAGTCACACACTGATAGCCCTATCTCATTTACCTCTCTGTTTTTTACTTTCGTTTTTATTCTATCTATTTTGTGCAGTTTTTTTATATAAATTTTTATAATTTAAATGTACAAAATGTAAAAAAAAAGTTAATTTTTTTTAAAAAATATGTAATTCTGATATAAGGGTACATTTGTCATTTGCATATAATTTATATCATATCCTGATAATATTTAGTTTACATCAAACACAAGACAAGATAACATAATGTTATCTTGTTGGTTATTGGTGGACATCAAATATCAAATAGGATAACAACTTATCCTACTCATATCCTATCATACTCCTATCCTACTTCTCTTATCCTATTCGTTCTTATCTTATATCGACCACCAAACGTAGCCTTAATAGAAATTTGAGATAATGATAAAAATTAATTTTACTCATCCTAAAATTTAGAGTAACTAAAACTGTAATAAAAAATTTTATAAGAATTAAAATCAAAATGTATTATATTTAGAGAAATTAAAAACATATTTAAGTAAAAAAAATATTATTAGTTAAAAAATTAGTTCCAAGGGCTTATGTTTTAAGAAAATAAAATAAAGAGAAAACCAATTGCAAGTCTTTCTTATTTTTGCTTTGGCTACTGAAATCCAATTAAAAGTATAAAAACGCGTTTTGTTGTTGGTTCATCCGTTTTGGTTGATGATTCATTAATGAAGCATCAATATTGCATTAAATGTAAATCAATAAGTTTGGGCCAGTTTTGAGAAAAACAAGAACTGTAATGTGAATAATCAAAGCCAAGTCACCACTTTTAGGAGTCCAGTGCCTATTGTCATCGATATCAACCCCACATCTGAGATCTAATTATACGTGTGTTTCTTTCCTGTCTATTTGAAATGACTTCTGTTTTATCTTTTCTGTCTGGATCCTTCTACCAATATCTTCTTAATAATGCATTTAATATTTAATAAAAAATATTAAATAAAAAATAAATATATTTAATATCTTAAAAATATTAAAAAATATAAAATAATTTAAAATAATATAAAATAAAAAATTTAAATAAAAATAATACATTCAATATATTAAAAATTTAAAAAATTACTTTTTATTTAAAAAATTTGATATCTTTAGAATACTTATTAATAAAATTCAAAATATTTAATATTTTTTATATTTAATAAATAAAAAAATTATTAAAAAATTATTTAAAAGAATTTAAAATTATTCATTTTAAATTACATATCTATAAGATGTTGATTCCTTTTAAAAGCATGCTCAGCTATGGCAGCCTTTTATCAAAATCAAGCGAACTGATTGGATGTAGCTAACGCCACAAAACTACTTTGCCTTTTTATGATAGGAGCTAGGTAGTTTTGGGAATGCAAAGTTAATTCAATCTATTTGAATTTTAATAACTTCTTGTTGTGATGATAAGAAGAAATTTTGTATAAATTTAGAGTATCTAAATTAAACATACTAAATTAATTATATTATTAATTAAAGAAATTTTTATATAAATTTAAAATATTTAAGTTAGATGTATTAAATTAATTATATTATTAATTACTAATTAATTATATTATTAATAAATAAATAAATAAATTATAATTAATTATTATAATTTAATATAATTGATTTAATATACTTATTTTAAATACTTTAAATTTATGCAAAAAAATTCTTTTAATTAATAAACAAATAGTATAATTAATTAATAATTATTTATTATAATTTATCATAATTAATAATATTATTAATTTATTGTACTCAACATAAGTGTCTTAAATTTATACAAAAATATCACCTCCAAAAAAAATTCTCCTTGAGAAATCTGTATACGGAGACCTACTTTTTGAAAGGGAGTGGTTTCACAATAAAAGAACTTAATAAATCTCCTTAAATATTGTAGGTTTTATACTGAGGGTGACGCAGAGCAATAATATTCATGCTGAGTGCAACAGTTTTTCTAGTATTTTCCGTCCAAGTTTGGTGAGAGAATGAGTGGGTGTTTGTAAAAAGAAGAGAGAAATAAAGAACAGTAACTTCTGAAGCAAAGCGAGCGAACCGTAAATGGGAAGCATCACCATTGCCTGATAGTGCAAGGGCCCATAATTTAGTGCTTCACAAGAAATGAGAATTTTACTGGGTTGCTATGCTAGATGGAAATATCATTCTAAACCCATTTGCAGAATTAATTAATTATATGTTATAAGCATAGTAATTAGTTGTTTAATATATCAAAACGGTGAAAGGTAACATGCTTCCCTCTTAGGATTGTAAATAATCCTTATCCTTTAACACTTTTGATGGTTCTTTTTCTTTTATATGATGATCAAAGCATTTTTTTTTCCTTTAAAAGGGGAACTTGTAATTGGTGTAGAAAACCCAATCACTTCCTTTAAGTTTTATCTATATTGTATATTATTTTTTTCGAAAACTTATAAAAAAACTTCTTTTCATAGAAGAGTTTGTGGAAATTTTAAAAATATTCACATACTTTTAAGGCAATTTTATAATTTTAAAATTGTAATTTTAAAGTAACTAAAAATTTTATGTAATTAAAATAAGGGTTTAATTAATATGTGCTTTTAAAACATATGTTAAGAAGCATTTAGTATCATTCGTCAAATCATCATAATTACTTTAAAAAATATTAAATATTTTTTTGATATTTTAAGATATTAAATATTAGTACTTTTCATTTAATAATTTTAATTTTAATTTTTAACATGTGTCCTAAACCTTATACTAAAAAATAATTTTATGTATTCTTGATAATTTTCATACTTACTTAAAGAAAAATAAATTATTTTTAAGTTCTCAAGATATTTAATATTTTAATTTATTATTTATTATTTATTATTTATTATTTTAAATAATTAGATGGACATAGGCAGATTCATTAGAGAATATACTCTAAAATAAAATAAATCATATATAGTGACACATCTGTTAATCACCAGAGTTGAGTGTTTAAGGTAGGGAGATTCAATCCTGCACACTCCATTTTCCAATTCTTTACCTAAATTTCAATTAGAATCTTTTACTATAAAAAAAATACTACCCAAAAATATTTATCTTCTCTTCCTTATGTTACATAGTAGGGGAATGCGAAGCAAATTTCTAAATTACCACTGACAACACCACAGGGTCTCTCTGATTCATAAATTGTCGGTAATTCATAAATTGTCGGTACATAGAGGCCATTGACTTATTTGACCATCCATTAACATTTGACATTAGTTAAAGAAGATCACTTAGGTAAATTAGGTCGAGCCAGGATTCTCCCCAGTATTGAAGGGTTCTGTGTTTTTTTATATGTATGTTATAAATAAAATATAATATAATAAAATATATATTATAAATAAAATATAATATAATAAAATATATGTATAATTTTTACATGTAGAAAAAGTACTAGATCCTCCAATATTGGAGAAGATTCGGACTCAACTAGGTCATTGTAAAGTAAATACCTTATCTGTAACCAAAAAAAAAAAAAGTGAATACCTTATCTTAAGGATTTCAACTATAAAATGGCCCCAAAATATTCACCCTTTTGGTGTGCTAGAGTAAAGAGGGTAGAAAGAAAAGTGAGATGGAATGTCATTATTTTATCATCATGCAAGTTTTTTTCTTTCTTATATAGATATTTATTATTGAAAAATCTTATAAATTTTAATTATTAAAATATTTACATCCACTCACCAATGCACGCACGCTACATGTAAGGAGGAGGGAACTTAGGTCAAGCTTTGCTCATATATGAAAGGTAAATATATGATTTGATCTTAGAATCTCATAATTAATCGCAAAACTCTTTACCAATTGAGTTAGTTAGCACATTCAATCATCAACGTTTATATTATGTTTTAAACACAAAGAAATTTTTTATAGATTAAAAAGTAAACTTTCAATTTGATCCTTAAAAAGGTTTTTAGAATATTAATTTAATTCTTGAAGAAATAATAATATCAAGTTAATATTCAAAGGATTTAATTTATATGAATTATCAAGTATAAAAATTTTTCACACTATCAACTAATTATGTATTGTTATATCATTAAAAAAATTTGACTCTTATAATAAGTACCTCTAAAGTTATACCTATGATAATATATGATTAGTTGATAGTATAAATTTTTTTATCCGATAGTATATCAAAATTAAACTTATCTTCAAATGATATTTTTCTTTATCACATAACATTAATTTATTCATGGTAAATAACAAGTTTTAGACCATTTTAATGTCAAAGATTTATTACTTACTTAATAACAAAATTAATGTAATAATATTTTAAAAATTAAATTAATATTCCAAAAATCATTCTAGAACTAAAATAAAAATTTACTCATGAAAATTCTAAATTCAGTCTTTTATTCATTATTATTATTAAAAAACATTTTTTATAATTTAAACCAACTAATAAGAATTGCTTGTTCGGCTGCAATCATTTTCTACATTTTTTTTGGAACTTACAATCATAGTCTACATCTTATAATATTAAAAAGCTCCTAGAGCTATTAGGATAATTACATCAATCTCTTTGATAATCGACAGGATTATCCATATATTCACATAGTCAAAAAGAAGTGGTAAGAATTTGTGATTGATGTTTTCTCATCATGATGGCCAATTTGATATAATTATTAGGCATGGCCCATAACAGTTTCTTGCTATCCCCATTATGTCATTTTTTTCTTGGGCCGTATCCTGCAATTAATAATAGGAGCAGAGAAAAGTAAAAGCTGGCAGCAGCAGGTGAGAGCGAGACAACATTCCGAGGGTCGGAATAAGATGATTGCACAAAATGATCAGCCAGATATGAGGTAGGAGTATAAGATCACATTTTACATAGAGTAGGTAAGGAAATGGAATAGAATTACAGTTCCTACATACTAAAAATGATGTACGTGAATATTATACAAGACGAGTGAAAGTTGATAGAGTTTGAGTTGAACTGGTTTAATAAAGTTAAACAAATTGAGCTTGATCGAGTTGAGGCTTAACCTATTCAAACTCAATAAAAAAGATAAAGGTACACGTTTTGTCTTTTTTTTAATATTATATTTTTTAGTTTTGTATATTTATCAAATGTTATTATATGTAAAATATATTATATTATTTATTTTTAATTGAATTGTTATTGAATTAAATAAATATGTTGTAATCGTTAAGAAAGTCTTCTAATCATAAAAATGCTAAAAATTGAATATGATGTAATACTCAAATTTAATAATTTATTAAATGGATTATAAGTCTTGATTTTGGGTACAAAAATAAGCATTTTTAATGACCATTATATTAATGTATTCTTTTTTATTATTATTTCAATGTCATATGTTTACTAAATATGTTCTGAAAAATCAATCACAAAGCTCTGTTTATGACTATTTGAAGTCGCGATTTTTAAAAAAAAAACAATTGATACAAAAAAGATTTAGTTAAGAAAATACTATTTTCATTTTAAGATCAAAATAAATTATCAATTTTAACAAGTTATCATGAGATGAGTAGAAAGTTGATTAAGTAAGTTAATCTTTATGGTAAAAATTCATTTTAAATGATATTAATTTAATATTTTAAATTATTTATTTTGAGTGTGCAAAACATGAGTTAGAAGAGAACAAAAACTTTGGAAGTACGACCCCACCGAGAGGGGGTCTATTTTATGTGCTGGTGCCTAAATTTTCATGGCGTGGGAGGATAAAATTAAGACCACTAGAATCTCTCTCCTTCTCTCTCTCTCTCTCTCTCTCTGCAGGCAGGACCAGCTGGGGAAGTTGTTAATAATTTGAAAACGTGAAGACAGTTAACAAACTTCGGTTTCATGTTCTTGGTAGTTCTTCTGTTTTGCAAGGACGTGAAGGGATATTTCCTGGAAGAATCATAGGAATGAACCATTTTTTGCAGCTCCTCCCACAAGAAGACAGCACCAATGCATACAACAAGCAAACAATAATGTTGCCCCAGAACAAACAAATCATTCTCTGAAATTGGCTGCTTTCACTTTCCACAATACTCTACCTATGATGCTACCTGCTTTTGTTGCTTTGCTGCTGCTTGTTACTTCAATTAGCCCAGCATTGTCTCACCCCCCTGGTCACCCCCTACAGGCTAACCAGACTTTCAGAGCAGGTGCAGAGTTACTTAAGTTAAGGAGAATCAGAGCTCACCTGAGGAAGATCAACAAGCCTGCTGTCAAGACAATTCAGGCATTTTCCTCTGCTTTAGAAGCTGTGACAGTGACAGTTGTATTTTTTCTTCTTGTGATTTTTAGTGATCTGGGGTTTTGTTATTTTGTTGCAGAGCCCAGATGGTGATTTGATAGATTGTGTTTTGTCTCATCAGCAGCCAGCTTTTGACCATCCTGAGCTTAGAGGGCAGAAACCATTGGTAATTTCATGAACTCACATGCCAAACAAAATGACTTGGCTTTGAATTTTAGATGTCCACATAATTGTTAATTATGGAGTTATATTCCAATGTAGCTACTAGCTAGCTATCTTTTAGTGTGAACAAAGGACTAAATTTTATTTTAGGTATTGAATTTTATTTTGAGAGACAGAGAAATTCAGAGGCTTAACTTAAGGTTTACAGGATCCACCAGAAAGGCCAAAGGGCTACACCAATGGAGAAACTGTAATAGAGAGCTTTCAGCTGTGGACTGATTCTGGTGAAGCATGCCCAGAAGGAACTGTTCCAATCAGAAGAACAACAGAGGAAGATATTCTAAGAGCAAGTTCTATCCGAAGATTTGGAAGAAAGCCAAGACCTGTACGGAGAGACTCAACTGGCAGTGGTCATGAGGTCAATGCTTTAAAATTTAGTTTCTCAATTTGAAGACAAAAAATAAAAAAACATTTCTTTCCAAAGCATTTTTTTTTTTTTTCATGTTATTGTTTCCATTTCTCATAGTGCATTCCTTTGAAAGGAAATTCTCTGCTCTCTATTTTCTTCGTTTTGTTTCCATTTTCATGATTTCATCAATAGGCTCCTTTCAATTCCCGCTTTTTCCTTGCCAGAAAGAAAAAAATAGTACTGCTTTTCCCTATTTATCAACAGTTCAACATGAGTTACAAAACATCAGACAGTGAAGCGACACCACTTGTAAAAGTTTGCCTCCTATTTGCACTGAAAAGTATTATCAAAATCATAACTTAGATGAGGAGGTTCTTCTTGTATCTATATTGGTTATTGGATACCTGACATTTATAATTTTCCAGCAGGAGCTGAAAAAAAGGGGGAAAGAAAAGAAAAATAAAAGACTTAAGTTCACTTTAGACAAAATCATTCTCATTTATGCATATTACAATTTGACATGCATCTTAATCTCAGTGCAGCATGCAGTTGTTTTTGTAAATGGAGATCAATACTATGGAGCAAAGGCAGGCATAAACGTGTGGGCACCCCGCGTAACCGATCAATACGAATTCAGCTTGTCACAGATATGGGTTATTGCTGGTTCATTTGGTAATGATCTGAATACCATAGAAGCTGGTTGGCAGGCATGTCCATACTTTCCTAAATTATGACAATGTTAAAGAATTTACTAGGAATGCATTTCTCCTTTTCCAATTCCTATAGCTTCTGGCTAATAAGCATATCTTCCTTCAGGTAAGCCCAGAACTATATGGGGACAACTATCCTAGGTTCTTCACTTATTGGACTGTAAGTATTGCTTGCCTCTTTTTCCTTTCTTTGTTTTCCTACCCATTTTCTTCTGGATCTCACAGACATCTGCTATCTAACAGACAGATGCATATCAAGCAACTGGATGCTACAACTTACTCTGTTCAGGCTTTATCCAAACTAACAACAGGATAGCAATAGGGGCAGCAATCTCCCCAAGATCCGCTTATAACAGTAGACAATTTGATATTGGCTTAACGGTTTGGAAGGTGACTATTATTTACCATTCAATTCAACAACAATCAAGGAGAAAAGAGGCAATGAACTCTTTTCTTACGAGGCTTCATGATTTGGATGGTGGTTTCTTAATTAATTTGAACATTTTAGCTTTTTAAACTCTTTTTTGTTATATTTCACGGCTAGCTTCCTTTGCCAAAAAGTTAAACAAGCACCATCACCATCCAATTAGGAACTAAAAAATTGTATCTAATTGAAACAATAATTCGTTTACTTCGTTTCTTCTTTTTTTTTTTTTCTCTTTTCCCTTTTTGACTTTTTCAATTCTATATGTCATTGTTATTAAAATGGACGATTCCTTTAGTGACCTTCATGGGGTCGACTTTATCTATGTCTTTTCCTTCCCTTTATTAAAGCAATAGTTCACGCTTTGCTTTTCTTCTGGTCTTGCTGTAACTGGCTTCCCGAGAACTAAAAGCTAATTCTAAACTTGACCATGTTGCTTTTTTTTCTCATTTTTACTTTTATCTAATAATATCAATAACGGTATACAAGCAGATTAACGTAATACAATTAACCAAGAAAAAATAAACAAATCGTGTTTAATTTGCAATTATGACAACTCAATGATGAAGTTTAAACACAAATTATAACGTGCATCCCCTTTTGCTTTCATTCATCCCTAACTACTTACTATGTTGAAATTCTATCTATGTAGGATCCAAAGCATGGACATTGGTGGCTGGAGTTCGGTTCGGGACTACTAGTTGGGTACTGGCCAGGAAACATGTTTAGTCACTTGAGAAGTCATGCGAGCATGGTACAATTTGGAGGTGAAATTGTGAATACTCGTTCAAGGGGTTACCACACTGGCACTCAAATGGGCAGTGGCCATTTTGCCGAAGAAGGATTTAGAAAAGCAGCATATTTTAGAAACTTACAAGTGGTTGATTGGGACAATAACTTGATTCCTCTTAGAAATATCCACCAGTTGGCTGACCATTCCAATTGCTATGACATAAGGCAAGGGACCAACAATGTTTGGGGAACTTACTTTTATTATGGAGGTCCTGGAAGGAATGTCAGATGCCCATGAAGAACATGGCACCTAATATATATAGGCTTCTCTGTTATAAGTATGTCTTTTTTGTCCCACTTTTCTTTGTTACTTTAGGGGTATTACTTTCATTACAAGCTTCACATGCTTTGGTTATTATATATATCTTTTTTGGCCATAAAAATTTTATTTTTCACTAACAGTTTTAGAGACAGTTTACTTTGATTTTCGGGATGATGTAAATCTATGACAAATATGTTGTCAGTAACTATGAATCGAGGAGTGCTGTGTTTCTTCCTATTTCTTTCCCTACAGAAATTCAAAGAGATCTTAAACACTGTGAATGATAAAGTTGACTTTGACCAATAAGCCTGGTATGCATCTTGCCTTGCCTAGATGCATTATGAATTTTCCTTTCTTCCAAAACAAAACCCAATGCAAAACTATTAGGGGACATCTATCATGCATCCTTTGCCATAGGGTGCATGATGCACAATTAAATCTGAATCGTTCATTATGAAAGAAATGAGATTAATGGCTGAAATTTCCAACTGAAAACTTGCTAAGCAGGTTATGTAAAATTATAGAAAGGTCCTTTGTCTCTCTCCTCTCAACTCAATGATACGGGAGAGTTTCTTTGTCTCTCCTAAGTTGATGAACATTGCTTTGAGTTGATTAACCTTCGTCCATCTCTCCGGCGTCGACTTTCCCTAGAATGGTGGTTCTTCGTTGGCCGATTCGTGTTGATTGAATGGCCAAGTCGTGTTCAAACCCTCCCATAAGATTCGTGTTATTCATGTAGATAACATGGGTGATTCGAGTTATTCGTGTTGATTCCATGGTAATAGGGGTCAAACGTGCGCAGAGTTGATTCCATGGAAGGATAGGTCGAACCCGATAGAGAAGTTGGGTTTGCAATCCATAGCAATGGTTTTCGGCCACGGTGGAGACGGAGAAGTTGGGTTTGTAATCCATAGCGACGATTTCCAGTTATGGGTTGAATGGAGCACCAATACAGAGGGCACTGACCAAACCGGATCTGAGGTAGGTAGTGGCAATTGGGGGAAGGACAACGGTTCAAAGGCCAACCAGAAGGACAGTGGGGGGGAGGGGGAGTGGTTTGGACTTTTTTCTTGTCTTAGTAATGAGATTACTACTAGTTCATTTACAAAATGGAAAATCGTTCAGCTCTCGTTGCACAATTCCATTTTGTTCTTGTGTTCTAAAGTAATCTATTGATTACATGAGATCCTAATTGAGAGATTAAGAATGATTGTGTCTTTTTTCGAAAGGCCAAAGAATCTACACCTTATTAAAAAATATCATATCTGCAACTCATCAACTAAACACTCAGTTATGCTAGGGAGTTGGAGAGAATTGTCTGAAAAGAAATGCAATGCCTTTTGTGTTTCCAAAATATTCAAGTGTCTGGATAACAGTTGCTAATACAGTCTTTTGAAAAAAAAATTGATTCATTGTGAAACTACAAAATTATTCACCTCTGTATTTTGGTCATCTTGATGGCTGAATTGTTTCTTGGGATTTTTTTTTCCTTCTATTCTGTTCTTGGAAAAAACAAATCACTCCATATTTATATACATTCCAATCGTCAGTGTCTGATTGGTTAGGTAGATTTGAGCTAGTATGTCAGATGTTTCATTTTGCAAAATATTAAATTTTTGGAGTTAAACTTATAAAGGTAAAAACCAATCAAAATAAGTTGAGTCACTTGTTATTATAGGTGAAATCATGCACTATGCACCCAAACTTAATACGAAGTATGATAGCATTAGCTTTTAGGACTTATTTAGCATGTTATATTAGATTTAATAAGATAAGTTAATACAATACATTATGATTTTATTAATTATTTAGTACAAATAATATATTATATAAGTTCATCTATCAAATCTTTCTTATATATTAAAATGATGGATAACTTAATTAAACTTTGGAGGTGAGATTAGGTCTGATTGAGTTGTTTGGATGTATAAACTAGTATAAAGAATTTTTCATTACAATTTTAAATACTATGATATCACAAACCATTACGTATTAAATCTTATACTATCAGATCTTATTAAATCAAGTCTTATATTATCATACCTAATATTATCAGTTCTTATCTTATCCTTCTTACCAAATAGACTCTTATTTTACCACTAATACATCCATCATATGTGAAATGAGAATTTTTATGATATTTTGATAAGTTTAGTATCAAAGATAAATTGTCAAGTATTCATTAAAGATTAAATTAATAATAAATGTTTAGACATAAATAATAATCAATAAAATACTTCATAACTCGTCTGTGAATAAGAAATCTTAACCCCATGTAAAATTGCACGCGGGGATCAACAAACACAAGCATGCTATAAAAGTAAACATATGTCGAAGACTTAGTTACTGAACCTTCTAAGCTATATACTCTATTAAAATGCAACCCTATAAACAAAAACAAAAATGAAAAGAATATTTTAATGTGTCAGTGGCAGCAATTATAAATGTTGCACCAGAAGGAAAAAGAAAATGATTTTAATTGAGTGAACCCAAGACCAATTAATGGCAATAATCGTTTTCACCATCGAGCTTGTGCTTCCAACGAATAAACATCAAGAAAATGCTTAAATGCCAGTAGTTAGTATATTGGGAAATACTATAATTTATAATAATATAAGAATTTGTCTTGTTTTGAATTTGAGCACAGTGATAATATAAGTACTTAATAATATCTAGTTCCTTAAAGACACGCAAAATACCGTTCTCAAGCTAGAAGTCCTAGAAAGCCAGAAGTTAATGTCATGACTGCATCTTTTACTATTCTTAGACCATCCCACACCAGACAAAAAAGAAAGCAATTGACTCATGCTATATACCCAAGAGTCAAGAATTGACGCTTCTTTGTGTCATGTGTGACACAAAAGCGACCCCTACCACTTCCTGATTAAAGAAAGTACACTGATAAATAATCCTAACGTTGATGGTCCAAATAAGAGTCTAGAAATGTACCATAAAAGAGCAAAAAGTGATGGAAGTTCCTATACTTTTATTTATCCATGGGGGATTATGCTGAGTTAAAAGTAAAACGGGAAAGGCTAATGAACAGATGATTCGGCATATAAAGTGGGAAGTAAACAGGCGCAGCAATAGCAATCAAAAGCTAAATTTCTTATTTCTTACAAGGGAAATAGTGCATGATCCAACAAAAACCAACTAGAAGTCTAGTACACTACATTCACATTCGTGGGTTTTCAATTGTTGCAGTCCACTGCCATACAATTATGTATCTGGATTGTAAATTATCACTCAAAATGAGTTTTTATCAACAACCAAAAATTATTGAAGTTGGTATAGTTTGCATCTTCACAAATTCAAAGTTATATTCCCGATTCTGGTGCATTTTATTCCATGATAGTAACAAGATATTATACTTTACTTAGGATAATGTTTTCTAAAGTAAATTTGTCTATAAAATAAATAAATAAGTAAATAAGAGTATACCAATCCTTAAATTATTTAATAGGTTAAAATTACAACACATTTTAAATTAAACTATAAGGGTGTCACCCTTATTTGTTTACTTTCTAGTAAACGCATTTTAGAAAAACTTTTTCCTTATAGTTAATAACACTGACATGAAAGAATATGGACATTATCTGTTCAAGCAAAAGCTTGATGCATGTTAAACCTGAGAGAAGTGAAAGTATGTAAAAATGGACAATGTCATTGCTTTATTTCTATTCTTTATTTCTCATTAGTTAAATTAAAGTTTTGATTCTTATAATTTACACTCATTTTCAATTTAGTTCTTATATTTTCTTTTCTTTTCAAATCAGTCCTTGATAATCACAGATTTCATACATTAATAAACTCTCATATTTAGTCATTTACACTCTCCATATACATAATTGATTGAGCTTGGTTATGTTTTGTAAGTTTGGACTCAAATTTGGCTTAATTAATTTTTCAGCATTATTAGGATTTTATATTATTTTTATATTTCGGTCATATCTTGAATTCTAAATATCTAAAAATTTTGTATCTTCCCTTATAGGAAAGATAAGAGAGAGCTCTACAACTTTCATGAGAGCCCCAGAGCTAAATTGGATATCTAATGGACTGAATTGAGTTTGGAAGTCAGAACAAGGGTGTTGTTGCTAGAACCCTAGCAGCGTGCACTAATTGGTCCATAACTTCGACTATAGGGGTCTTTTGGAATTGAAACCAGCCATTGGAAAGCTTACACACAATGCTCAAACGCTTATGAAGCCTACTAATTGAAAAACGTTTTGATGATGTTCTCCACTATGAAGTCGGCTGACTAGACCAAATTGGGCATAACTCTCTCATCTTAAGCCCAAATCAAGTGATTTCAGTGACCAAGGAAAGCTAATAGGTAAAGAATTAACTTTAACTTAGGGGCAAATTAGGGTTCTTAATTTTTAAATTAATTATTTTTGTATAAATAGGAAACTCGAGATAGATAGTATGGAAATAAGTTTGCCCCAAATGGTTTAATATGTTAAGTTTTGATGATGACAAATACAAGACAAAAAGAACATTTTGCATATGTTCTTTGTTGCATTCTATATTGAACATATCCATTAGTAATTGATAAATATCTTATTTGAATGTGTATATGAAAGTCTTATATGCATGTTAAACTAACTAGAGTTATACATTTATGAATCATGCATATGAAGATATTGAATTATGAATTTGGACTAACTATGCTTGTTTAAGTGAGAATACTTTGTAAGATAGTCCAAGTACCAAGAGTGAGCATTGTAACAAGTAAGCAAAAGATCTCAATTAAACTCAACACAAGGAGAATGTGAATACTTATTTCATGAAGGTATTGATAATATCAAAGTCATGTCAAAGACCAAGTCCAAAGGAAGATTAAATGGTATAACTTTTAGGACTTAGGGTCTTTATGTAAGAAGCCTTATGGATATCTCAAATATGTTTTTACAAATGATTTTCCTATGCTAAAATACCCAACAAACAAGTTTTGAAAAGTTATTTATGGTGGTAGTTCAAATTTATGAAAAATAGCTAAGTTTGAGTTTTGCAAAACTGACCTTTGGTCACTCTTTTGATCATATCTTTTAAAATACTTTGAGTTTTGTTTTGAAACTCCTTTCATTTGAAAATAGACTCAAAGATCTTTCCAATGACTGGTCATTTGCTTTAAACGGATAAGAAATGAAGAAGTTATGACCATTTAAAGTCAGTTTTCAAAATCAGAGTGGTTTATTCGAATAACTGATATGTTATTCGAATAACACACCACAGAAATCATACCAGAATGAGTTTTTAGAGGTTTATTCGAATAACCAAATGATTATTCGAATAACACAACCCATAAAACGTTTCAGAACGTGTTTTTAACGTTTTATTCGAATAACTAAATGTTTATTCGAATAACTAAAGGTTTATTCGAATAAACGGTTCCAGAAAACACTTCTTGATGTGTTATAAGTGGGTTATTCGAATAGGACTACGTTTATTCGAATAAATACGGTCAGAATCTTGCAACGGCTATTTTCTATGCCTTTAATGCTGAAATAAATTATACCCAATGGTTCTTTTTCTTAAAACACTATAAATACATGCTTTTGGGACATCTTTTAAAAACACCCATTTATCTGAAACAATTCTTTCTTGCTTTATTTTGTTATACCTATTTTACCAAATTTTTGTGCTCTTTTTGGCCAAAATTTGATATATCCTTAGAGAGCTTCATAGAGCTTCAAATTGTATCATCTACTCTTTGTGAGAGTTTCTCTTCATCTATATTTCTGTTCTTCTGTATTGAGGGTGAGGTATCCTTCAAGATTTGTATAAGGGTGAGGTATCCCTTCAAGGTTTGTATAAGGGTGAGGTATCCCTGCAGGCTGAGACTTTAGCACAAGGGTAGAATTTCCCTGTGTGTGAAAAGTGCTCTTTTATGCAATGGTTGCAAGCACCTATTGAAGCTTGTATACATAGTGAAATAGTGAAAAATCTCGAATTGTTTTCGAGGACTGGACGTAGACCACAAGTGGGTTAGTGGTCGAACCAGGATAAATATCGTGCCTGCTTTTTTCTTCCCAATCTCTTTATTTTACATAATTTTATATTATTGTACATTTATTTATTTGCTGTTCTTAAAGCTTTTATTCTTTATCTCGTAATTCTTTCTCTTTTATTTAATAGCTTAAATATTTGTATTTATTTTAAGAGCATTTGTGAAAAGTTTTTTTTATACTCAATTCACCCCCTATCTTGGGTAATGGTTGCCATGACTAACAAGTGGTATCAGAACTTCGTGCTCTAGTGAAAGCTTAACCGCTTAGAGTTAAAGATCCTTGTTTGTTGGCAACCTTGAAAGTTTTTCAAAATGAAAGGTTTTGAAATTGATAAACCACCATTCTTTGATGGTGTAAATTTTGTTTATTGGAAAATTAGAGTAGAGTTTTATATACAATTTATTGATTTGGATTTGTGGGATATTGTACTAAATGGATTTACTTACAAATCAAAACAAACTTGGAATAGTTTTGACGAAAAATGTTTTTCTTTAAACATTAGAGCTATGCAAATTTTGAGAAGTAGTTTGAATGATGAAACTTATGCTAAAATTAAAAGCTGCTCTAGTGTTAAAGATATATGAGATGCTTTTAATATTATTTATCTTCCTAACAATGATTTTGTGCATAAAGTTGTATATAGAAAGCAAGAAGAGCAAAAGTCATTGAAGGAAGCTTATCATGAAAAATATCCTCAAAGAGATGCTCAAACTATTGAAGGGAGCCAAATGCCTCTTGGTGACGATGATACTCAATTTGAAGAAGAGACAAATCAAAATAAAATTGATGAGGAAGAAGGTGATTCCCTTAAAGAGCCATGTATATTAGAAACTGAGACTACTTCCTATATGGCTAAAAAGGATTTTGAGGTAAATAATTCTAAACTAGATTATAGTCCTTCCTATGATGTGTTACAATGTGCATATAATGAATTGTATGATGGTTTATTGAATTTAGAAAAGAAAAACTTATCGTGTTTGGAAAATATTTCCTTTATTAAAAATGAAATTAAAACTTTGAAAAATGAATATATTTTTTTTGATGAGGAAATGTCTTTAAAATGTAAAATCTCAACTTCTTGTGAAAAGTGCATTAATTTAGAAAATCAAGTTGAGGGCTTATATTCTGAATTTGCTAAAGCTAATGATTATAATTGCTTAAATTCTATGCTTGTTAATAAGAATAAAATTAATGTTATTACATGTGAAAATTCAAGTAAGGCTTATGGCAAAATTAATTTAGAATATAATAACAATAAAATGCTTAAGTTTTTCAAAAATGATATTCAAATGATCAAGCCATCTTTAAATTCAATTGTTTGTAATTTTTGTGGTCATCTAGGACATATTTCTCATTTATCCAATTATAGAAGAAATCCTTATATGAGAAATTGTATGGTATGGGTTCCAAAAAATTTTAAAGGCCTTAATACTAATATTCAAGGACCCAAAATGAAGTGGGTATCAAAGTGTCCTCCTAGTGTTTCAATTTTGCAGAATATTTCTCAAAAGGATGGACAAATTGGTCAAAAGAAATAGGAGTCATCAAGGAGAATGCTTCCAAAGCCCAATGTTAGAAACTTTGGTCAAAGAAGGAAGATGACTTCAACGAAAACTTCTCAAGTTCAAAATGTAGAGCTTGCAAAGTTCAAAACTTCAAAAGAGAAGCAATGGGTAAGAAAAAGCATTTCCTTGATTGCCAAGGCCAAGGTATCAAAAGTTTTTACCTCTGATGTACATTCACGTAAAAATGATAATAATGAATATGAGGTATATTCCTTATAGGCCTTAGATAGAGGATAGAATCATGTGTACTTGATAAAATTTGAATATTATGTTTAACATATGATTATGTTCATTCTTATTGTATCATAATTCATTAATTTATTATATATCTTAATATATAAGGTTCTATAATGCCTAGGTATGTTTGCTATGCTTTAAAATTGTCTATATATCATGGAAGTAAACATGCTATCAACTATGTGCTTAATGGTATTTAATTATTTAATTTATTGTGCTCAATTTACATACTATGAAAAATTAATCTTTATGAGAGCATAATAGATTAATATTTGAAAACTAACACACAAGGACCCAATGAAATTTGGGTACCAAAAGTCAAAAATTGAAGTGTGTTGTAGGTGTGCTTAAAGGTCAAGAACTGACTTTGACATCTTGAAAGTGGCTGCTCCAAATACAAATGTCATAAATAACTTCAAGCTCTCTTCCTTGTCTCTATGAAGCATAGATTTGCAATCCTTTGATAAGTAAAACTTTTATTATGCTTTTCTAACCTCATAATTTGAAAATATTTCTACACATTAATAGGCTAGATAAAAGTATGCTCATTGTTTGAAATGACATGTCTAATGATAATATCCTTGAGCTTGAGTTTTTAATCAATCATACATATATTTAAATATTTGAATTTATTACTTAAATATTTTTTATCTCTCTTGAATCTATCACTGACTTGAGCTTTGGAGATATTCCAAATCTTGTCTTGCAGGTACTTTAATTTTGAGTAAGTTTTTTCTCTTTTAAATCATATTCTGAACGTATGCTTTACTGTGTATTTTAATAGCTTTATTCGAATAAAACTAAGTTTATTCGAATAAATTGACTCCTATGTCAGTTCAGTATCTGCTGCTATCTCTGTCTATTCGAATAATTCTTCAGATCATTCGAATAAGCAGAAGCTTGTTTCATCACTTTTATTTGACTGATCTCTGTCTATTCGAATAAATCTTAGACTATTCGAATAACCAGAGCCTGTTTTAATCAGTCTTGACTTATTGCTTTCTATCTATTCGAATAACTTATAGGTTATTCGAATAAAATTTGTTAAAAGCCACAACGCTTGGCTTTCTCTGCTCATCTATTTGAATAAAACCTATTCTATTCGAATAAACACGGGCTTTTTAAATAAAAGGTTCTGCTACGTTTCCTTTTTGTTGTATATGTTGTATAGCATTAGTGGTAATAATTAATATATGCTGAATTCTTTTTAATTAGACTGAAAATACAAATGCTTAATCAAATGTAATTGACTATTCTTGGCTAAATTGATCAATGAAATGAAATTTCTTTTGCCTTTGTGAACTCATTTGTTGTCTTATTATTTTGAATGCTTATTTGCTTATGAGTTTGGCATAATGACTAACTTCTATGGATCCAAAATTGATGGATACCAATGAAAGTACTTTGAATTGTATTGTAGGGTGATAACTACCTTAAGCAAGCATTTAAATGGAATAAGTTCAACTTGAGGATAGTAAAGTTTAAAAGGATTCAACTTTTAAAAGGGGTGCAAAGAATTTCTATTCCCTCATGAAAGCTTGAAGCTTGGAAGTTAGTGGAAGTGAGAGTCATCTACAAAAATTCAAAGAGTACACTTTTGGTGATATCAAACTATTATTTTTTTTATACTTTAAATTTGATATCATATGCTATTTGGAGAAGTAGAGAGTTGCGTTATACCTTTATATACCTTACATGATAATTTTTTTTTCCTAAAAAAATGCCTAAATAAGTTTTGATGATGATCATATATTTTTTGATAAACTTGAATCATGCCTTAAAATGCCTAAACTATTTTGGATTCAAGTGCATATGTGCTTCATGCATTCTTGTTAGAACTAATATTACATGGTTGATAATGTAATACATGCTTTAAATTATATATCAATCAAAATTATGCTTATAAATGGGCTTACATGATATTTGATGCTAACCTATGTTTTAGAGGGCTTTTAAAGTTAGCTTTGCAAGTCTCTCTATGTGTTTCAAATATAGCCATCAGATTTTTACATACAAGCATATGTGGATAAACGAGAAAAATTGAATGGAATTCAAATGAAGAGAAAGATAAAGAAGCATTTCTTCAAGTGCAATGGAATGAAATACTCAATGGAAGAAAGCTCAAACTCAAAGGACAAATAAACGAAGAACATTCTAAAGGAGCATCACTTTCTATCTAACCCAATAAGTATCTCTATCCCTAAACTATTGTGGTATTCTATATGAATCATATGATACTTGTTGAAAAATTGATCTTAAATGATTATATGCTTTCTTTACATGAGAAGTATGCTTAGCATTGACAAAATGCCTAATTGGATATTAACTTGCTATCTTGTCATTGCATTTAGGGTGAATGATATTAGTTCTATACATGCTTTGATCCCTATAGCATATTTCATCAAGGAGATGTACTTATATTCTTTTAACTTGGATTGATCTGTCTTAATGAATATGTTCTTTTTTAAATATAAAATATTTCTACCATTCTAAAATACTTTTGAAAATATAACGTGCTCTTGTAAAATTCTTTTTGAAAGGGGGAGAAGTTTTAAAATGGCTTTTTTTGTTTGAGGAATTAAGAAGATGTATATTTGCCTTACTTTTCTTTAAGGTAATATGCTTACATGGTCTTTGCATACATATTTCCTTTATCTATTATTTTTGATAATATGCATATTTTGAGGGAGAGCCTAGCTTTCAAGTTGTTTATATCTCTTGCTTTACATCTTTATTTGATTACATAAAGTATTTTATTGCTATCATATGTTAAATGTTGACATACAAAGATATGACAAGCATTCCATGAATAATCTTCTATATCTTGAAAGCATGCTTGTTTCATCTCTCTATTCTTGAATCATATGTAGAATCTAAGGGGGAGAAAATATTATTTTTTTAAGCCTTTTTGTTGATGTCAAATAAGGGGAGTGAAAATTGGAAAGAAAAATATGTTCTTGTACTTATTGTTTGATATGCTTACATGAATATCCATTCTTGTATATTGCTCAACATATTTTTCTTTGGTGATTTGTCATCATCAAAAAGGGGGAGATTGTGAAAATAAGTTTGCCCCAAATAGTTTAATATGTTAAGTTTTGATGATGACAAATACAAGACAAAAAGAACACTTTGCATATGTTCTTTGTTGCATTCTATATTGAGCATATCCATTATTAATTGATAAATATCTTATTTGGATGTGTATATGAAAGTCTTATATGCATGTTAAACTAACTAGAGTTATACATTTATGAATCATGCATATGAAGATATTGAATTATGAATTTAGACTAACTATGCTTGTTTAAGTGAGAATACTTTGTAAGATAGTCCAAGTACCAAGAGTGAGCATTGCAACAAGAAAGCAAAAGATCTCAATTAAACTCAACACAAGGAGAATGTAAATGCCTATTTCATGAAGGTATTGATAACATCAAAGTCATGTCAAAGATCAAGTCCAAAGGAAGATTAAATGGTATAACTTTTAGGACTTAGGGTCTTTATGTAAGAAGCCTTATGGATATCTCAAATATGTTTTTACAAATGATTTTCCTATGCTAAAATACCCAACAAACAAGTTTTGAAAAGTTATTTATGGTGGTAGTTCAAATCTATAAAAAATAGCCAAGTTTGAGTTTTGTAAAACTGACCTTTGGTCACTCTTTTGATCATATCTTTCAAAATACTTTGAGTTTTATTTTGAAACTTCTTTCATTTGAAAATAGACTCAAAGATCTTTCCAATGACTGGTCATTTGCTTTAAACGGATAAGAAATGAAGAAGTTATGACCATTTAAAGTCAGTTTTCGAAATCAGAGTGGTTTATTCGAATAACTGATATGTTATTCGAATAACACACCACAGAAATCATACCAGAACGAGTTTTTAGAGGTTTATTCGAATAACCAAAGGGTTATTCGAATAACACAACCCATAAAATGTTCCAGAACGTGTTTTTAACGTTTTATTCGAATAACTAAATGTTTATTCGAATAACTAAAGGTTTATTCGAATAAATGGTTCCAGAAAACACTTCTTGATGTGTTATAAGTGGGTTATTCGAATAGGATTACGTTTATTCGAATAAACACGGTTAGAATCTCGCAACGGCTATTTTTTATGCCTTTAATGCTAAAATAAATTATACCCAGTGGCTCTTTTTCTTAAAACACTATAAATACATGTTTTTGGGACATCTTTTAAAAACACTCATTTATCTGAAACAATTCTTTCTTGCTTTATTTTGTTATACCTATTTTACCAAATTTTTGTGCTCTTTGTGGCCAAAATTTGAGATATCCTTAGAGAGTTTCATAGAGCTTTAAATTGTATCATCTACTCTTTGTGAGAGTTTCTCTTCATCTATATTTCTATTCTTCTGTATTGAGGGTGAGGTATCCTTCAAGATTTGTATAAGGGTAAGGTATCCCTTCAAGGTTCATATAAGGGTGAGGTATCCCTGCAGACTGAGACTTTAGCACAAGGGTAGAGTTTCCCTGTGTGTGAAAAGTGCTCTTTTATGTAATGGTTGCAAGCACCTATTGAAGCTTGTATACATAGTAAAAAATCTCGAATTGTTTTCGAGGACTGGACGTAGACCACAAGTGGGTTAGTGGTCGAATCAGGATAAATATCGTGCCTGCTTTTTTCTTCTCAATCTCTTTATTTTACATAATTTTATATTATTGTACATTTATTTATTTGCTATTCTTAAATCTTTTATTCTTCATCTCGCAATTCTTTCTCTTTTATTTAATAGCTTAAATATTTGTATTTATTTTAAGAGCATTTTTGAAAAGTTTTTTTTATACCCAATTCACCCCCTTTTGGGTAATGGTTGCCATGACTAACAGATCAAAACCCTAATCCGTACTACTTGATTCTTCTACCTAGAATTTTCTCCTTTCTTTTGCAAACTGTGTGCTACAGCCATAGAGAGCTAAACATTTGAGATCAATCCAAGGATTTTGAGAAAATTCTGATTTAACTTTGAGATTTTGTACCTAATTTCGATTTTGAATTGAATTAATTATCTTCTTATTCTCTTGATTTGGATTCGAATTGCATGATTAGAGATTTCTGTTGTGTGATGTGATCTAATTGGATTCTTAATCCTAATTGAGATTTGTGATTAAATTGTGATTAATTAATTATGATTTAGTTACATCAATTGAAGACGGTTAGGTTGGCAGATTTGTTAATCTAGGTTAATTGAATTCTGGTTATTAAACTAGCACAGGTTGTATGAATCTAGTGATCGCAAGTTTATGAATTGTTTATTAGTTAAATTCTAGGTAATTATCTAGTGTTAAATCTTATGTGTTTGATGCAAAGATTTCGATTAATCATAGGTTAACAAATTAATTCAATTCAAATGCATATTTAGTGATCGATGACAAGCCAATTAGGTTTTTGACGATTTCTTGGATTAGTTGCTTTACAATTTGATTTTTTCTTACATTTAATTATTACGTTTACATTCTGCATATACAATCCCTTCCCCTATTTGACCTTGATTTGGTTTGATTGGTACCTTGATCCTCAAGAAACGACTCGGATCACTGTCTTGTGCTATAAGTTATTACTAGAACTGAAATTTTATTATTTGGTTGAGCTCGGCACTCGAATTAGTCCTCATACTTATAAATGTTTTCCAAATAGTCTCTTCTATTAATTTTTGTTTTAACACCGTTAATTTAATCCTTACTAGGCATCTTACGGCAAAAAAAAAAAAGCATCTAGAAGAGCACTTATTGGACAAAAGAAAGTTTAATGAGAAGAAATAAGCACCTACTAAGATGAATAAAGAAAATAAGCATTTAAAGAAGTCCATATTAGATAAAGAAACATTTACTTTGTTAGCCAATTAATGGTGTTATAATAAAAATTAATGGTAGAGACTAATTTAAAATTTTTTGTAAGTGTGAGGATGATAGGCCCTTGACCCATGTGTATAGGAGAAGAAAGAAAGGGAAGGATAAGGGACAAAAGATGGATGGTCCCAATAAAGGCCTGTGTGTGTATAAGAGAGGAAGGAAGAATGAGAAAGAGGAGCATAAAAGAAATGACAGTTGACAGCTTATGAATGGAGAGCAGGATCTTGTGGTGATTAGAGAGAAGAGGGCTGAATGATTATAGGGAAGGTGCAAGGAGTCATGGGGGGATCATAACAGAATTTTGGGGGATGAATTTTAGAAACCATTGGTCTGGGTAGGGGATTGTTCTTTGTAGTCTCTAGGTATCTTTTCTGCTTATTTTTCACATATTTTTATATTATTTTTGTCATGTTTTCTAGAGGATTATTCCCCTGTTATAAGGAGCTGAGCTCCCTTGAGTGATAAATCATATTTAGTAATTTTCAAATAATATCAGTTTGGTATCAGAGCTCCTAGTCTTGGGAGCTTGAAAGGTATCAACGAGAATGGAGGGTCACATGGAGGCATTGGAGCACAAGTTGAAGGAGATAAGTCATGAATGGCAGGAGGCCCACCAAAGCTCCATGGAGACATTGATGGAAGAGTTGTGAGATGGGTTGGCATGTGTCAAAATTGAAGATGATGGCAGTGAGTGCGAGTGTATAGCTAGCAATAGAGTACGGGTAAACAACGACGAAGACGATGGTCGAAGGGAGGATCTGTTAAGGTGGTTGGAGGTGCCTTACTTCACAAGTGAGGACTCGCATGGGTGGATATACCATGCGGAACAGTATTTCAGAATTAACCAAATTCTAAAAGATAAGAAAGTGACAGTTGCTGCCATTTGTTTGGAAGGGAAGGCCTTGAACTGGTTCTGATGGTGGAAGGCAAGGACAAAATGAATATCCTGGGCCTTATTTCACAAAGCTTTGCTTGGGAAATTTCAGAGCTCATCTTCTAGAAACCATACAAAGTGTTGATGAGCTTGAAGTAGACTAGTAGCGTGGGAGAATATAAGGAGCAATTTAAGTTGTTATCTGCCCCTTTACGACATGCAGATGTGGAGGTGTTACAGAGTGCTTTCATGATAAGTTTCAAAGATGAAATCAAAGCAGAGGTATGAATGCACAACTCAGAGGACTTGGGTGCTATAATGGCGTTAGCGTAAAAAGTAGATGATCGGAACAAATTTTTAAGCCGGGTCAATGAATACCCACTTAGACAGACTGGGCCCAATTTCAATAAACCTGTCTTAAATAGTAAATGGGTTAGGAACCATGAACCGACAATAGGACAAGACTTTGTAGATGAACCCAACCTTGGGTTTGGGTAGAGGTTGCACACGACAAGCAATACGGGTAGAACAGAGGCGTCAATGATAGCAAGATCATTCAAGAGAAATTCTGGTTTTAAGAAACTAATAGAGGAAAAGATGCAGGATATTAGGAGGAGGTGGGGGTCAGTTTCCAGTGTAAGGAGAGGTTTTTTTTTTTTCAGATCATGTATGCAAAAATAAACAGCTGTAGATACTTATTTCAGGGGAAGAGGAGGATAGAGAAATAGAGGGTGCTAAGGAGAAGGAGAAGAGGAAGATACAATGATGCAGTTGAACATGAGTAGCATAGTAGGGATGGCATCCAAAAGGTTCTTGAAGTTGTGAGGATCACTTTTAGGGGAAAAAAAAGGTTATTGTGTTAGTTGATACAAGGGCGTCCCATAACTTTCTATCATGTGATTGGATGAAGGAACTAAAAATTCAACTTAAAGCAATTAAAGGTTATTTAGTGGAGGTTGGGGATGGCCATCGGGTGAGCAGCCAAGGGGTGTGTCGAAAGGTGGAGTTGCAATTACAAAACTTGAAGATAGTGCATGACTTTTTCTTGTTTGACTTAGGTGGAATGGATGTGGCCTTGGGGTATGAGCGGCTGGAAATTTTGGGGAATATCAATGCTAATTTCAAAGAACATGTGCTCAATGTGGTAGAAAATGGGAGAACTGTTGAAATTAGAGGAGATCCGACCTTGTCTAAAATTGTGGCCTCTCTAAATGCTATGATGAAGGAGCTGCAAAATGATCCAAAAGCGTACTATATTGAGTTAGGGATGATGACCTTCATATATCAAGATTTGTTGCCTATTATGGAGGGGATAAAGGAGCTATTGGAGGAATATCGAGAACTTTTTAAAGAGTTCATTGTGTTGCCACCACCAAGGCAGTGTGACCATGCAATAATCTTGAAGTAGGGTTCTCAAATTCCCAACATAAGACCCTATCGTTATCCCTATGGCCAAATAAGGTAAATTGAGAAGTTTATGAGAGATATGCTATCTGCGGGTTTGATCAGGCCTAGTACGAGTCCTTTCTCTAGCCCATTAATCTTAGTGAAGAAAAAATATAGGAGTTAGAGGTTTTGTGTAGATTATAGGGCTCTAAACAGCACCATACTCCCAAATAACTTTCCAATTCCAATTATAGAGGAGTTTTTGGATAAATTGGAGGGAGAAGTCATATTTTTGAAATTGGATATGAAATTCGGATACCACCAAACTGAATGAGGGATTGTGACATACACAAAAGAATATTTTGAATACATGAGGGGCACTATGAGTATTTGATAATGTCATTTGGCTTGACCAATGCACCCTCTACATTCCAAGCCCTCATGAGAATTTTAGTCCTTATTTCTGAAAGCTCGTGCTCATGTTCTTTGATGATATCCTGATTTATAGTGTAGATCCGCAATCACACATTAGCCAATTGAGAACGATGTTTGATTTACTTAAAAGTCACTCTTTATGGGTGAACTACAAAAAATGTTATTTTGGAATAGCACAACTTGAGTATTTGGGACACTTGATTTCTTTATAAAGAATTATAGCAAACCCTTCCAAGGTGGCTGCCATGGAACAATGGCCAATTCCTAAAGATATTAGGAGCTTGAGAGGATTGTTGGGGCTAACTGGTTATTATTGGAGGTTTGTGAAGAACTATGGGGTGATAGCTAGGCCTCTTACACTATTGCTTAAAAAGAACAACTTCAAATGCTTGGAGGAGGCTCACGAAGCATTTCAAGAGCTTAAGGCAACATTGGAGAGTCTTCCCACTTTAGTCTTGCCAAATTTTGATTTACCCTTTAAAGTAGAGATTTATGCCTCGGATTTGGGAATTGGAGTTGTTCTTATGCAACAAGGAAGATCTTTAGTTTTTATTAGTTAGGCTTTATCTAACAAGGCCAAAGTAAAATCAATGAATGAGCAGGAATTGATGGCAATAGTCTTCGCAGTGCAAAAATGGAAGCACTATTTATTAGGTAGTCATTTTTATCATTCGAACTGATAAAAAAAACTTAAAATTTCTGTTGGAACAGAGGGTACTAGATGGGAAGCAGTAGAAGTGGTCACTAAATTGCTTAGGTTTGAGATACAATATAAACCAGGGGTTGAAAACCGAGCAACTAATGCCTTGTCTTGAGTAATGAAATATAAGGCTATTTTCGTGGTAACAAATCAACAATTAAAGGAATTATTGTCAGAGGAAATTCTTGGGGATGCTCAGCTGAAGCACATAGTGCAAGACTTAGTGCAAAATCCCTCATCTTATCACACTATATTATTTCCAAAGGTTGTCTTTGGTACAAGGACAAGCTACTTGCCTCCAAATCTGCTAAGATTCCCTTCAATTTCATGCTTCTCCATAGGGGGACATTTTGGAATCACACGAACCTATAAGCGGGTAGTTATTTTCTATTGGAATGGAATGAGGAAGGATATTGAACAATATATTGCAAGTTGTAAGATTTTCCAACAAAATAAATATCAAGCCCTTAGTCCTGCAGGTGTACTTCAACCTCTACCCATTCCTAGCCAAGTTTTGGAGGATATCTCTATGGATTTTATTAGGGGACTACCTCAGTCCAAAGGAATGAACTCAATCTTGGTAGTTGTGGATCATTTAACCAAGTCAGCTCACTTCAACGGGTTGAGGTTTACTTCAACCTCTACCCATTCCTAGTCAAGTTTGGGAGGGTATCTCGATGGATTTTATTGGGGGACTACCTCGGTCCAAAGGAATGAACTCAATCTTAGTAGTCATGGATCATTTAACCAAGTCAGCTTCCTTTAAGTCACCCTTACTCGGTTAAAGAGGTAGTTGTTGTATTCATTAATGAAGTGGTTTGTTTGTATGGATTTCCCAATTCTGTGGTCTTGGATAGGGACCTCATCTTCATAAGCCAGTTTTGGAAGGAATTATATAAACTCTCAAGAACTACATTGAAGTTTAGTTCGGCTTATCACCCACAGAATGATGGTCATACGCAGGTGACTAATCGCATAATTCAAACTTATTTAAGGTGCTTTGTGAATGACCATCCAAATCAATGGAAAAATGGATTGCTTCAGCATAATTTTGGTTTAATACTTCCTAAAATGTATCAATCAAGATGAGTCCATTTGAGGCATTGTATGGGAGGGAGCCACCTTCTATTATTAAGTGTCACCAGAAAAGTACAGCAGCAAATGAGGTAGAAAAACTATTAGTGGTGCGAGACAACATACTAGATGAGCTGAAAAAGAATTTGTTGAATGCCCGATAGAGGATGAAGTTTCAGGCAAATCATAACAAGCTGGAAGTTGATTTTCAAGTGGGTGACTTGGTGTACTTGAAGACACAACCTTATAAACAGAGATCTTTGGCCAAACATGTTAATGAGAAACTCAGTCCTCGTTTCTATGGCCCATATGCAATATTAGAGAAGGTTAAGAATGTGGCTTACAGATTGGAATTGCCCACCCTGTTTTCCATGTGTCTCAACTTAAGAGAGCACCGCATGCTAATACTCCTTGTCAGCAGCTACCCAATTTCCTGGCTGAGGATTGGGAGCTGCAAGTGGTTCCTACAGAAGTGTAGGCTATGCGCAAGTTGCTTAATGGTTCTACAGAAGTTTTGATCAAATGGGCCAACCTCCCAGACTATGAGAACACTTGGGAAGATTTTGAGGACATTCAAATGATATTCCTTGAATTTCACCTTGAGGACAAGGTGAAACTGATTATGGGGGTATTGATGGGCCCTTGACCCATGTATATAGGAGAAGAAAGAGAGGGAAGGATGAGGTACAGAACAAGGATGGGCCCAATGAAGGCCTGCATGTGTACGAGAGAGGAAGCAAGAATGAGAAAGAAGAGCATAACAGAAATGACAGCTTACAACTTATGAATGAAGAGCGGGATCCTGTTATGATTGGAGAGAATAGGGTTGAATGATTATAGGGAAGGTACAAGGGGTCTTGAGGGGATCATAAGAGAATTTTAAGGGGTGAATTGTAGAGATCATTGGTCTAGGTAGGGGACTATTCTATGCAGTCTTTGGATATCTTTTTTACTTATTTTTTTACATATTTTTCTATTGATTTTGCTGTTTTCTAAAAGATTATTCCTCTATTGTAAGGAGCTGAGCTCCCTTGAGTGATAAATCATATTCAATAATTTTTAGATCATATCATAAAACTGATTTAAAAAGAAAAAATAATAAAAACTAAATAAAAAATAAATGTAAACTATAAGAATTAAAATTTTAATTTAACTTTTTCCATTTATAATGAATGGATGGTTGATGAGATAAGAAAAATGAATGCTTCTTCAAGTAATAAATGTCCTTCGGTTATCTAAAATAATAATGTAGTTTAATAATTTCGGTAATGTTTGTTCCACAAACAAAATTTACAAAATCCTCACAAAGCGCAATGATAACCATGGATGTGATGGAAAAAGTGAGAGAGAAAGATAAATAAATAAAAAATAGTTGGTCGTGATGAAAAGTTAGTAAATTTGTGAGAAACTTTTTTGTGTAAATAAAAGTACTGTAATAATAAAATGTGGTTTGCCCTATAGTTCAAGTACAACATCATTTACATAGTTTACATAAATAACAATAACAATATAAAACAAACAAAACGCATAAGGTGGGTATCCCCCAACTACCATGGTCTTGGAGTGAGAAACCTAGTGGACCTCTTTCATACAACTACATTGGAGACCCACCTACAAAAATGTGTTGTCCGGAAGGAGAATTAGCCAAGAGAGTCACCAACCCATTGGCCGTTATGATTCCATATGATGCCTGTTAATCCCGAGTTTCTAGGATGTCACAATCCAAACACCTCTCTCACTACAGAAACTTGGAAGGTTGATAACAAAGAGTTATTGGTTTCTGAACAGCCAGGTGGAGCAAAGATGAAGAGCAAGGAACTTCATGAAAGAAAACCAAAATTGTGGAAGCATAGAGACAAGTTATTATTGAAGAATAAATGGAGCATACAATGAGGTATAAGCAGGAGAGGTCAATTGAAGACAGGAGTGATGAATAAAGCTTACTTAGACGAGGACAACTGCCAAATAGGTGATAACATTCTTGTTTCGTAATACCAAGGTAGCAGAGTTAAAAATTGTAAGAATGCAGTGGCTGGCCCCAACATCAAGTGCAATCAGTTGTCAAATATGAATTTCAGAAGGGCACACAGACAACTCATTGTAACAGTCACTCAATTCTGCAACAGCATTGTCTATAAAATTAATGAGATCTTCAGGTGTGTAGACCTGAGAAGAAGTGTATGCTTTCAAAACATTGAGGTCCACCAAATCACCCATTGAAGCGCTCTCAAAATCAGAGGATAAAAAAGGTTGCTCATGTATCATTACATATGTTCTTCCCACATCCATGCACAATTTGGAAAATCTAGAATCTTCAAATGTTTTGATCATATCCATAATGCAATCATGATTTCCTTCCAGAGCACGCATGTGTTTCATCTCTGATGCAATCTTCCTTATAGATCCAAGATTCATAGATAAATGCTGAGCTACTGTTGATGAACTTCCAGCGGGACTTCCATATCTTCCATTTATATAGCAAAGCAAGACCAAGTTGGCCAAGGTGAAGCATGATATGAAAGTAAAGAAGTCATAAAAATTCATCCCTGTTCTAAAAAGTAAAATCAGTTTAACTAACATAGCCAGCAAAAGCATCCTCAATCTGGTATAGTATGCTATGCAAATATAGTTTCCATTACACTTTGTACATAAGTCATATCTTATGTGGTTATGTGAATCACTCCAGTAAGCATGAATACTTAAAAGCAATGTAACTGAGATTAAACAAATTAGTGAAATTAATTTAAAATAATAATAAAAATGAGGCTTTACTACATTAATAGTTGATCATCGGAAAAACCTTTAATAATGAAATGTATCAATCTAAGATGACCACTGATTATGTTATTACTGAGTTAGATCTTTAGTTTAAGATATCCACATTAGTTTACCCCAACAGCATATGGAAATTTCATGACACCTGGTAGGTAAAAACAATCAGCCAGCATATATACTGCACCTGTGTTAGCAGCAACATTGCGCTGGCAGAGACCTTCAAAATCGTCACATACATCCTTGATGTCTTCTATGTATTCCTTGGCCTCACTGTAGTCCCTTAAAAGTAAATTCCACTGTCATAGCATGAAAAATCATGAGATAAATTTAGTTCAATTATATTTATTCTTGAACTTGACTCTCAAATATGTACTTGACAATTTACCACCCAAGAAAGGTTATAGGCATTGAACCAATTGTGGTTTATAGATATCGTATCCTCCTGAAAGCATAAGAGATACCATCAAATGATCAGATCATATCAAATATCCAGGACAGAATCATCTGATGATAAAGCTGGTATAGACTGAAAATCGAATTTGTTCTGGGAGTCCATGTTTTCAAAAGCTATATCAGCTTCTATCCTACTTGTGTTACTGTCTTGCTGAACACAATCAGCACTTTATTGAAGTATTGCTTTAACACAATCAGCACTTTATTTGGTATATCAAAAAATTCCAACTTTAAAGGGGCGGTAGGACAACCTTTCAAAAGCAAGTGGGAATATAACAGCAATCCACATAGGGAACCAGAACGTACCAAATTATGAACTTGATGATACCATCCACTGGGAACAAAAATAATTTCACCAGCTTCTTGTGTGCATTCTAACCAGATAGCCTGCATACATATACAAACCCACTGAAGGCTGAACCAGAAGAGTATCAAAATCAATAAGATTTATAACAAAATTGAAACTAGAAATTTACCTTTTTAAAACCAAGAAATTTTGAGTCAGATACTTCATCAAAGATATTATATATGCAGTTTTTCACATTCCTGAATGAAAGTTGGAAACAACTTAGTTCTGACAACTAGACAGAAAGAGAATAGTTCAAAGTACTTCCACCTCCCCCCCTCCGGGCCAAAAAAAAAAAGAGAATGACTCATTTTGGTGAGATAGAGATAGAGAGAGAACCAAAACAAAGAAAGAAAATGGGATGTATGAGGGAATATTATCTTTCAAGAATAGAAAGTTAGGAGGAGGTCAACAGTAAAGCATAGTTGATAGTTAATTTGGAATAAGTAATGATAGATCTCAACAGAATTGTCGTTTAACCACGATGCCCAACTTCTTATTCGGAAACAATGTCATTAATTTCTATTTTGGCAAAAGAAATGCATTCATGCCTGTCAAATACAAGATGACACTGGGAAGGATCTAGAAAAAGCCATCTCTTCTTTCCACAGACATTTGCAGACCAGCTATAGGACCTGAAAACATCAGCATGAAGAGGAGTCCAAGATCCTGCCAGAAGAATTGAAAGCTAGGAGTTACCAATCAGTTGTTCATCTCTCTATAAGGGAAGTACAGAATCATCTGACATTCATAGCTACAAGAAGAATTTATTACACCTATAACCACACCTTTCACCCCCATGTAAACAAAACGATAGTCAGAGCAACATATTTCCTTATTTTGTTGGTATGTGTCAGAATCTGTATGCATTCTGAAGTTGTCAAGATACAAGTTGAGCCAATCATCACAAAAGAATATTGGAGTAATGTATGCTACATATTCTGGATACTCCTGCCAGAGTGAGAAAAGAAGAAATTAGTAAGCAAAATGTCATCTTTACAAACAAGAATATAACACATAATATCTCTGATGTAACAAGAGGATTCTCTGTGCCAATAGGACCGATAGTCCTAGTCATTTATTAACTTCCATTTGCTCTTGCTAAAGGTGCGTGCTTATATAAAGAAGCCACATGCTCACAGCTTGATTACACGGGGAGCTTGCACTAGCAACAAATAGCAAAAGGAACACTTAAAAATTCTATTTATGATTACAATTCAAGCAAAGCAACATTACCAATACAAATTCATTAGCACAAAATCCTCGACAAGTGAATGGGAATGATAAATAGTCAATTCTTGTAATCCACATTGCATACCACCCCTGCTTTCTAAGTTCATGCATCATTCAGATTGATGATATGAATGATGACATCTTTGAAAAGGAGACAACATAAAACCTTAATTTCTACAGTAAGTTGGCATCCCCTTAAAAATGGGGTGAAAAAAAAAAAATCAAAGATGGGTTTTTCATACAAATTTTCACTTAAAGCTCATCTCTAAATTTGTCAGGGGACACCAAATTGACCCTTCAAAGATTACTTAGTACTTACACTTAGGAAAAATAGGATAGGTGCAAAGTGATGAAAAGCTTAGATGCATACCTTTACAAAATGCCAATCTTTCAAATACGGTACAGAGTGACCATTACTTGTATGATTTTCATTATTACACTGAACTGCAGAACCCTCAACTTGAAGGCACCGTTCTATAAAATCAGAGACCAACATCTCCTCTCTTTTCTGATCAGTGAATTCTCTAGTGTCACAATCTGCAACCTTGATTTGACAAATTTTAATCAGCTTGTAGGCATTCATTCATCTTATTTTCAACGAATTAAAGGAATCATATTCTTATAGAGTTTGAGTGCAATCATCCATAATCACTAATCTATTATTATATCTAACTAACCAAATTTCAAAACACACAATAGAAGCATGACTTTCCAGAATCCAGAGTACTAACAAAAACCAACTTGTTCATTTTGATGCTCTAATGTCATTATATATTCATGGGCAATGGATACCTGAACTTTTGAAGCCCCAAAACGGGTGGAGAAAAATTGAAGATTGGGTTTTCCATCACAGGTGACCCAGTCAGTGGAAGCCCCCCAATGATGGTCCATTAGTCCAGTAAGCACCACAGGCTGGTTCTTCTCCATGTATCTCTGAACAAATTCACTGTAACTCAATTCCTTCCCATTCACCTTCTCTATTTGTCCCTTTATGTTAATACCCATGCCCCTATCTATCACCAATTCAATATGAAATCACAACCTGCCTCTGGTGAGAAGCTCTCTTGCTGATAGTAACCTAAACAGGAAGAAGAAGAAAGAAGAAGAAGAAATGAATATTCAATATTCCAGAAAGTTGGGCCGGGCCGGTGTCACTGGGTTCAAACCAGAGCTAGCTGAAGGCCCACTCAATAAGACACTTGCCCACGAAAAAGCACACTAAAAAAGTAATTATTTTTGTGTTTTGTTAACTTGTGTTCTTAGGCACTGATAAAAATACATTTATTATTAAATTATCGTAATTATTTAAGAAATATTTTAACAAGTAATCTAAGGATAATGATTGAGGAATTAAAGTAAAAATTATTAAATATAAAAGAAATATTTAATATCTTAAAAACAAAAAAATTAATGTTGTCTTCTTCAAATTATTAAAATGATTTATTAATAAATATTAAACTAGAAAGTACAATTCTGTGCATTGCAAGAGTTTTAAAAATTCAGTTTAAATTTCAAAAACATAAATTAAAAGAAAAGATATATTTAAACTTAAAAAAGAATATATTTATAATTGACTTAAATAGAATTTGAATTCAAAATATATATATATATAAAAAAAAACAAGAATGACACTTGTCAATCCATTCTACTATGGAGAGTACAATAAAAAATTTAATCATTCTCAAGTAAATACACTCTAATATATCTATCTATATATATAAATGAAGGATAATTTGAATCAAGAAAGTGACACATGTTAGTACGAGATTGAACATTAGGCAAGAAAAACTATATTTCAATAAAATTAAGGAAATAATACCACAAACAATATATATATAATATATAAAAATTAAGGAATCAATATCCCTATTAATAAATATAAATTCTAATTGAATGGAAAATTAATTTAGAATTTAATTTGGTACAAAAATAAAAATGAATATTTAGAATGAATCTGAACAATAAAAAATAATAATAATTGAATAAAATTAATATAGAATATATTGTTGCATTGTTTACTGATTAAATATTGTAGATTATATATTATGTTGATTGATGCTTAAGTTTTAAATTATTATGTCTAAAATCATTCTTGTGAGATATTCATATTATTGAAGATTGAATCAATTTAGGGAAAATTGATATATTGATTAATTAAAAAGTTTGATGAGGAATGCAACATATGTTGGCATGAGAAATTAAGTAAAATAAAAAGAAAAAATACTAATTGATTGGAAAGTCAATAAAGAAAAAAATATATTATTGTTTTATTCTCTCATCTTTATTGCATTATTGACCCATCTTTATACTAGAAAAATTATAAAAAGAAAAATGTAATTTAATAAAATCAATTTATGATATATTGGATTAAATTATCATTAATTTTAGCATAAAATTTATTTGAAATTGAATCAATTTAAAAAAGAT
Organism: Ormosia semicastrata; assembly: GCA_029884595.1. Lineage (NCBI taxonomy): Eukaryota > Viridiplantae > Streptophyta > Magnoliopsida > Fabales > Fabaceae > Ormosia > Ormosia semicastrata. The sequence continues at coordinate 3,722,507 of JAQQTO010000029.1, forward strand.
ATATTAATTAATTGAAAAGTTTGAATTAGAAATGCATCGATACGAGAAATTAAGTAAAAAAAAAGTAATATATTGATTGATTAGAAAGTCAACCAATAAAAAGAATATAATAATACAACATAATAACATGATAAAAATCAATGAATAATAAATGTAGAAAATAAGAAATAATACAAATACTAATTGATTGAAAAATCAATCAATAAAAGAACATAATAATATAATAAAATTAAGGTATAATAAATATAAAAAAAAACTTGAATTTTAGCGCCTCTTTGTACTTAAAAACAATACTACTAAGAAAAATATAATAATCTAATAACTTCAAGTTAAGATATATTTTTAATTTATTTTCTCAATTATATATGATTTTGTTACAATATTTAGTAGTTTACATTATTTTCTAATTGTGTGATATATTTAACAAGATTTTAAGTACCCTTAGTGAGTTTATCATTATCATGGTGTCTACTGTGTAATGAGAGAGCCATATGCACAAAGAGTTGAGTAGGACAAGCGAGGTCACAATAATTTATTATAACTGATATGATACGTAGAAAAAGAAAAAAAAATAAGTAGCATCTTACATTTATGTTTAAAGCATTTATTATGTCATTATAGAATTTTATTATATCACTTCTCACTTATATGATTTTGATTAATTTTTTTCTTTTTCATCTCGATGGAGTTGAAGCTAATAACTAATAATTAATTAGTATATAAATATCAACAACAACTATTATCAAAAGAAAAATGATAAATATCCTAACACATCTTTCTAATAATCCTCTTAATTATTAAATAAAGAAAGTATTGAATGTCTTTTATATTCTCAATATGGTGATTGTATTAATTATTAAATATTTCTTTATTAAATAGTAGGAGGATTATTAAGAAGATGTTTTAAGAAGATATATTATCAAAATCTTTTTCATTTAGAGTTATTATATGGATCAAATGATATTATTTTATTTTATCATAAACTATGTCTTTAGAAAAATCATTTAACTTGAAATTTTTTTTAATAATTTCTCCTAATTAATTGAACGAACATAAAATATTAACTCATAAATAGCATTGAATGAAGTGACCATTGAAGACCCTAAGGAATTTCTTGTTGCTTGTAATATTAGAAAAACCCTCTTATGCTCTTGTGCCAAATAGATAAGAAATGGATAGAAATTCCACATAATGGCCAAATTCGTTGTGCAAATTCATTTTGCCAAAAAGGCTGATGAATATTTTCAAAACACGTGTGCCAGTCCTGAATTCTATTATTGATAGACAGTTAAGGAAGCATCATGTGGAAACAGCTACAATTTTATCAAGTAATGACTAAACCAACAGATGGAATGGGGATCAACTTTTTTATTTAAATATTTTAATTCATGTAATTATCCATGAGTATGTGGATTTCCCACCCTGGCTAACTTTTTTAATCCTAATTGCTAATAATCATTTTCATATTGCCGAGGAATTTACTGGAGATCTCTCCACCTTTGTAGCATAAGGGGAACTTTTCTTAGCTACATTAACTATTATTCTTTTTCTTTGTCGCTATTTGAAATGTTAAAGTAACAAATTGTGACTTTACATTGAAATTTACCCCGTCATCAAATATGGTTATTAATAATTTGGGTGGTCCACTATCAAAATAATTAATAAGAAAAAAAACTTTCATCAAAACAATTTTGCATTGCTTGAAAGGGTTAGGATACCTAAATAAAAAAGTAAAAATTATAAACATATGTTAGAATATCCTAAACATATATGATAACATATCCTATGATATAAATATAAAAAATTTAAGAAACATAGCGTTATTCAACTAATATTATTTGAAATTTTACATTGTTATTCTACTGAAAAAATTAATTTTACAATTTAGACATATCCACTAAAAAATATAAATGATATTCTATAATTTAGATGCAAATTTAGACTTATTCATTAATAATGTTTTATGTTTCTAGATTTTTTATATATTAATATTATTTTCTAAATTAATAATCAAAGTTTCTCTCTTTATTAAAGTTATATTTCTACTTTCTCTTTCCATATTACTATTAGTATTTAATATTCTCTCTCTTTATTAAATTAAATATTTGTGGCTAGAATAAAATGTCATAACTACTCATATTAGCGTGATTTGTTGTTCAAAGCAAAATGTAGAGGAATTATAACCTTCAACTTCATTGAAGGTTAACACCCTTCACTCTTTTTATACACAAAAAAGTCACTTTTATCTTTAACTAATCAAGTTAAATGATTTTGTCTATTTTAGTAATTAAAAACAAATATTTCTATCTCCTAATAAATGTTAAACTCTTGAGTTTGATCTCTCTTAATAACTAGTAACCTTATAAGTTTTTCTCATTCCTAATAATCACTAACTCTATAAATCTTTCTCTTTTGTTATTTTTTAAACTAGTAATATAATAATTTAATTATTTAAAAAATTTAATTATATTTTTAAAAAGTAAATAGTAGATAGATTTAAAATGCTAATATAATTTAATATATACTAATTTTTTTAAAAAAATCATGTTACAAGAAACTCAATGGCTACGTGCATTAGTATATATATATTAAGTAGGTTAAATTAATCTATAAGTCCCTGTAATTTTATTAAATTTTTAATTAAGTCCTTATAATTAAATTTTTTTAATAAAATCCTTATAATTATAAAATCTTGTAAATGAGTCACTGAAAACAAACACAATTTTAACACCGTTAAATTCTAAATCAACAGGGAGAATATCGTCTCTGTAAAAAACCCAAAAATAGACCCACGTTGTGTACCACCCTTTGCCACCATGAGACTCTCCAAAAATTCAACCCAACGCCGTCGTCAACAACTCACGAGCCACCACCTTTGACTCAGACCTTGCCAACCACCCAAACCAGTCGCCCTCACCTCTGCCACACCACCATCGCGTAGCTGCACTGGTCGTTGTCTGTCCAAAGCCTAAGTCGTGCCTCTAACCGGACCACCCATGAACCACCGCGCCCTTACCAGAGTAGTTTCGGCAACATCAACCTAGAGTCACCGCCGTTGCACTCGGTAACAAGGGGTTGTTGCTCAACACCTGGGTTGGGAAGAAAATTGAGAAGTGGGACCCATGTAGGTCCACGTTGTTGTAGTTGTTGCTTTCGATCCAAGGACTCGTTCTCAACGAGAAGCCATTCTTTAACAAGCCCGGATCGGATATATTCGGGCGTTCTTTCCATGAGAATAGGTCACGTACCTACAACGAGCACGTGTTCACTCTCACGTGTTACACCTCTGTCTATCTGCTTCGGAAGTCACCCAAGAACTTCGAAGCCTTCGTCAATGGTCATTTTCGCGAGCGAGCGCTTGCGATTCTGACGGCCATCAACGAGTACGTGAATGGGCGAGTGAGAGTTGGGTATTACTATCAAAACGACAACAACGTCAATGGGTTGCATTCGTCTTCGTTAACTGTGAAAGTTTCAGGGACGTTCAAGGTGTGGATGGAAAAGTTGTATCCTCAGTTGCTTGAAGCGTTTCGACGTTGCGATGCTTCTTTTGGAACTGACGTTGAACACTTGGAATTGGAAAGGAAGCGCTCCAAAAGTGTGCAAGTAAGTGACCGAAAGAACAATAGTGGAATCTTCAAGAAGGCCATGGCGAAGATAAAAAAAGGTTTGGAGATGGAAGAATAGTGGGAAAAAGAAGATTAGTGGGATTGAAGGGGGAGATCGCAATCATCAAAGTGCTTCAAGACAAATTCATTTTTGGCGATCTTATTGGTTCTTTAGGTCTAGTTTAGTTTTCTTTTTATGATTTTTATTCAACAAATTGGGTACATAGGTTCCGGTCAATAGATAAATTGGATGCTGGGCTTTATTAAAGTAGGATACCACTTTGCATTACTCTACAGAGAAAAATTGGGATGGATGGCGACAAAAGAGGCAATAGAGGCTTAGATAAGATAAGCCATCTCTCGTTTCATTTCATTTGATAATTTTTATTTTTTGGGTTAAGCAGAGGATTAGCCACGTACCATAATAACCACCTCTATTCAACTCTGTTTTTTTTTTCCAAAGCTTTTACATTTTCTTTTCATTTCTCTGTTTCCCACAGTTACTTGATTTTCTTCCAAATTTTTCCTCTACACATTTCGTTTGCTACCAGTTTTTGAGTGCTACATATAAGAATTAACAATAAGCTTTGTGTTAGTATTGCTAAAGATAGGATGAAGAACCAGAATGTGGTGGTTCTTGTTGTGAAATCACGTGTTAATGCTGGTTTAGCTACCCCCTAGGCAGAGGTCGTGGTTTAGCTACCACCTGGGCAGAGGTCGTGGTGGAGGACACTGGTGTTGGCAGAGGCAAAGGTTGGTTGCGGGTGTTTGGTATATACGGGGTATAACGACAATGACTCTAGGTTGATGTTGTCGGGACTGCTCTGGTGGAGGCGTGGTGGTTCATGGGTGGTCCGGTTAGAGGCACGACTTGGGCTTTGGACAGACAACGACCAGTGCAGCTACGCGATGGTGGTGTGGCAGAGGTGAAGGTGACTGGATTGGGTGGTTGGCAAGGTCTGAGTCAAGATGGTGGCTCGTGAGTTGCTAACGGCGGCGTTGGGTGGAATTTTTGGCGAGTCTCATGGTGGCAAAAGATGGCACACAACGTGGGTCTATTTTTGGGTTTCTTACCGAGACGATGTTCTCCTTGTTGATTTAAAATTTAATGGTGCTAAAACTGTGTTAATTTTCAAGGATTCATTTACAAAGTTTTATAATTATAAGTATTATGTTAAACAAAATTTAATTATAAGGACTTAATTAAAAATTTGATGAAATTACAGGGACTTACAGATTAATTTAACCTATTAAGTATATACATGCATTTGACGTAACAATCACCCCGTGATTTATAAATGCATGTATATACATGCACCAAATCAATTACCAATTATAAATATATAATACTAATTTTTGAAGAAAAATTGTTACGTATTTTTTCAAAATTAATAAATATTAAATTATATTAGCATTTTAAGTTAATCTACAATTTAATTATTTTAAAAAATAATTACATTTTTTAAATAATTAAATTATTAAATTATTGGTTTTTAAAATAATAATAAAAGAGAAAGATTTATGAAGCTAGTGACGATTAGAAGTGAGAAAAAAATTATAAGATTAGTAGTTATTAGGAGAGATAAAAGTCATGAGGTTAGTATTTATTAGGAAAAAGAAGAATTTGTTCTTAATTATTAAAATAGACATAATCATTTATTTTGATTAGCTAAAGGCAAAAGTGACTTTTTTTGTCCATAAAAAGAGCGAAGGATGTTAACTTTCACTTGAAGTGTTAAAGGTTAGCATTTTCCATATATATAGTTAGCAGAATCAATTAGGAGTAATCTCAAGATTTTGTTAGGATTATATCATTATAATTAATGCTGACACTAAAATATATAGAGATTATATGTAGACTATTTAGTCACACAATTCTCCAACCTTCTCCTTCGCACTTCAATTCCAACAAGCCCTCATTACATCAACTCTTTTTGGCAAAACCTCCATCACTGATCAAGTTTCCAGCAACCTCAAACCTTCAAATTTGATCTCAAAAGTGTGAGGATCTAGAGCACACTATTCCAAATGTCTAGACCTCAAAGTCATGTCATCGTTAGCCTCTACATTGCACCACCACACGCATGCTACACCAAAACAAACTTGCCAATGCGTGAGGGAGTGTGGGAACTTTTCCTGGTGTAGTTCTTCTATCGATCTACTCGAAATCAGCTGTAAAAGACAACTCAAGCCTTTTCGGCTCCCATCTTGGCCATTTCAAGGGTGTTTTAGATCATGGCTACCTTGGTTCTCGTGTTTTAGATTAAGGGTGTTTACTTCCTGCCCAGTCCCTTTTGGACCTATTCTAGGTATTGCTTTTATTGTTTGGTCATGCTTCCTTTGATTTCTCACAAATGGAAGACAACGTTTCTAACATTTCAGGAAACTGAGTCTATTTGTTTTGATTTGGCTGCCAAAAGTTCCATCGTGTTAACCAACATCATTGTCTCGTCAATTACATCTAAGAAATTGACTAGGTCGACCACTTATAAGTCTTAAGTGACTTCTGTAAAGATTTGGTTTGCAGGACAATGACAGTCAAAGCATCTTACCAAGAAGCTTGAAGATATCCTAAAAGTTGATCTCCCTACCTACAAGAAGATTGATGCACAACTTCTCAGTGTCCTCTTGTAGTCCATTGATTCAGAGATAGTGGATCTTTTTCAACCATTTGAAACTTGCTATGAGGCGTGGGAAGAAGCCTAGAGTTGCTACACTAATGATAAACAACTCATTTACTCTATTTTCTCTAGAATGATGAGCTTGTGCAAACAACAACATACTCGTATGGAATCCTTCCTTGACAAAGTGCACTCATTGGTGCAAGAATTTGATACAATGATGCCTCACACTAAAGATCAATCTGAGCACAAGAAGCAATATGAACAATTCTTTATGGTTTTTATCCTCTCTACTCTTCCGCAAGAATTAGAACAAATCCTGACTAGTGTTGATAGTCCTACATTGTCTCAGACCTTTCAATGACTATTGAATATCTCTGATATGACATCACCAGCATCTACTTCCCCAACCATGCCAATATCAGAATCTTCTGCTCTTATCTCCCAAGTTTATAATTATGGTAATGGATATGGTCATAGTGGTGGTAGTAGTCTATGATGCTCCTTTTGTAACAAATTGGGACACTTGGAGAAGCGCTACTAGGTGAAACATGATAAACTAGCATCAACTAATGTTGCTCAGACTGAGTTAGCATCATCCATCTCTGGTGTAACCTTTCCTACTGCAAAGTATGAGGCTTTCCTCGACTTTAAGGCATATTCACATATTTTGGTTGAACAAACTAGTAATCATACTAGCTATTTATCTTAATCATCTTCTAGGCCATGGATAATTGGCTCTGGTGCTTCTGATTACTTCTGTGGTAATAAGGATCTTCTCACCTCTCTTACATACTTTAATAAATTACCCCTTATTACTCTTGTTAATGGAAGCAAAGTTGTTGTCAACGATATTGGCCAACCTTAGCCATGTCCATTTCTACCTTATCATATGTACCCAGTTATCCTTTCAATTTGATATCTATTAGTCAATTAGTTCGATCTCTTAATTATTCCATTACCTTTACGAAAAACTCTATTCTTGTATAAGATCAAGGTACGGGGAGGATGATTGGAGTCAGTCATGAGTCACGAAGACTTTACCATCTTGTTGTTCCTAGTTCTCCAATGGCACGCACCATGACTGATTCTCATAACCTCATTCATAGTCGTCTTGGACATCCAAGTCTCTCCAAACTCTAAAAGATTGTTCCTCACCTATCTAGTTTATGATCTTTAGATTGTGAGTCTTGTCAAAAGGGAAAGCACACATGTGCTTCCTTCTCTGGTCTTGTTAATAAAAGAGCTAATTCATCCTTCTTTTTTGTTCATTCAAACACTGAGAATTTAGTTGTGTCAGTTCTAGTTTAGAATTTCAATATTTTGTAACATTTATTGATGATTATTCCCATTGTAATTGGGTCTTTTTGATAAAAAAATTATTTAAAATTATTTTTAATATCTCAAAAGTTTTATGCTAAAATTCATACTCAATTTGGGAGAATTATCCATATTCTGCATAGTGATAATGCACGCGAATATTTGTCTTTTGATTTTCAAAAAGTCATGGCTAAACAAGGTATTTTACATTAAACAACTTGTCCTCATACTCCATAACAAAATGAAGTGGTTGAACACAAAAATTGACATTTAATTGAAATAGCCAGGACTTTACTTTTACATATGAATGTTCCCCTTCGTTTTGGGGGGATGATGTTCTTACATCCTGTTATTTGATAAACGGCATGCCTTCTTCTATGCTAAATGATCAAGTTCCTCACTTTATATTATTTCCTAATACATCTATCTGTCCTATGTCTCCTCATGTTTTTTGTTGTACCTATTTTGTTCAAAATCTTATTCTAGGTAAGGACAAGCTCATTGCAAAAGCCTTCAACTATATTTTCCTTGGATACTCTCGCCTTTAGAAAGGGCATCACAGATGCTCTCCTGATTTAGGTCACTATATTGTATCTGTTAATGTCACCTTTTTTTTTATCAACAATCTTTTTCTTCTTCACTTGCAAGTGTTTGTCAGGTATACACCATCCTCCCTATTCCCCTTTATAATCCTCCTACTAAGTAATCCTAGTTCTGTACATGCTTATGCGTTTGCCCTTGGTCCCTCTCGTCCTTTCATTACTTATCAGCATCAACCACAAATAGTCCACTGGTGCTAGCCTTGTTTCAAAGGATGTTCCAACTAATTCACAATATTTTCTTGTTATTCCCTCTACCTTGGTTCCTACATCGGATAGTTCACCTATTACTTTTCGAAAAGGTAAACGATCTACTTGTAACCCTCATTCGCTTTATGTTTTTCTTAATTATGACTGTCTTTCTTCACAACATCACTATCCCATCTAAGTTATGCCAAAGGGTGATAGATAAGATGTTTACTTTGCACTCTAATGGCACATAGGATCTAGTTCCTAAACCAGCAAGTAAATCTATGGTTTGCTATCGATGGGTGTTTACCGTTGAAGTAGGTCTAAATGACTTAATTGACCAACTAAAGGTTTGTTTAGTAGCCAAAGGATACTCAAATATTTGGTCTTGATTATAGCAACACATTTTCTCCAGTTGTTAAGATTACCTTAATTCATCTTTTACTTGCTATGGCTGCTATGCAATGTTGGCCTCTTAATCAATTAGGCATTAAGAATGTTTTCCTCCACAATGATTTACACAAGGAGGTTTATATAGAGCAACGCTTGGTTTAGTTGCTTAGGGGGAATCTGGAATGGTGTGCAAACTCCACAAATTGTTATATGGTTTAAAGCAGACTCCTCAGACATGGTTTGGCCCCTTCAGCGATGTTGTTCGAGCTGTCAGTTTGACTTGTAATGAAGCCAATCATTCTGTTTTCTTTCAGCATCAATCTCCCGATCAATGCATCTACCTTGTTATTTTTGTGGATGACATTATCATTACGAGAAATGATCGAGTCAGTTTGAAAAGTTAAAACAATACTTATTCAAGCATTTTTAGATTAAGGACCTAGTTAAGGTCCGCTATTTCCTAAGTATTAAGGTGGCATAATCAAGACATGGCATTTCAATCTCCTAGAGAAAATACACTTTGGACATTTAGGACGAAACATGCATGTTAGTGTGTAAACTTGATACACCTATAGATCCTAATGTCAAGCTTCTACTAGGACAAAGGGAGCCAATATCAGATCTTAGACCTTATCGGAAGTTAGTTGAAAAATTGAATTACCTCACAGTAACAAGACCAAATATCTCTTTAGTTGTGAGTGTGGTAAGTCAATTTCTTGATTCTCCATGTGACTCTCATTGAGATGTTGTTTTGATTCTTCAATACATCAAAGAGCATCAAGAAGAGGCTTACTATATAAAGATAAGGGGCATATGGAGATTTTTGGTTATATAAACGTTGATTGGGCAAGCTATCCCTTGAATAAACATTCTATTTTAGGGTATTGTGTTTTGTTTGGAAGAAGTCTAATATCATGGAAAAGTAAGAAGCAATTTGTGGTTGCTAAATCAAGTACAGAAGCTAAGTATTGAGCAATGGGCACTGCAACTTGTAAATTCATCTTGTTAAGATAGTTGCTCAAAAAGTTGAACATTTGTGGTTCATAACCAATGAAATTCATATGCAATAATCAGGTTGCACTACATATAACTTAAAATCTTGTCTTTTATAAAAGAACTAAATACATTGATATTGGCTACCACTTTGTTCTGGAGAATATTTAGTCTGGAGATATTGTTACTGCATTTGTAAACTTCATTGACCAACTTACAGATATTTTCACTAAAAGCTCTTAGAAGTCTCCAGGTCAACTATATATATAACAAACTTGATGCATATTATATATATGTACTAGCTTGAGGAGAGTGTTAGAATATCCTAAATATATATGGTAGCATATCATGCATAAATGAGAGAATCAATTAAGATTAATCTTAGGAATTTTTTTAAGATTGTATATCAAAGTAATTAGGATTGTACCATTATAATTAATGCTAATACTAATATATATAGAGATTATGTGTAGACCGTTTAATCACACAATTCAGCCCTGATCATGATCATATTCTTAAGTACGCAGATATGCCAACTCTAAATATTTTGTAAGGAAATATTAAAATGAAAGACTAACGTGAATTTTCACCAATTAAGTAAATGGAATCATAATAGTATCCCTTAGGAAATGGCTATAAAAGCATCCCATCCATTGCCCACGTGTAAATTATATCAAATGAAATAACCAATCACTTCCTTAAAGAATTTGTTGTTGCTTAATGTATTGGTGGTGGGTTCCCTTTTATGCTCTTATGCCGCTAATATAGATAAGAAGTTGTTATCATCATTACCACATAACAGAGGCTCAAAACCAACTCCTCGTTTTCAAAAACCACCCGGTTTTGATTATCTTCAAATATCGGTTCGTTGACCAAATTGGTTTTGTAGAAGGCTTCCAAAAAATCCATGTTGACCACCTGTGACGGTCCAAGATTTTATTATTCATAGCTTGGAGCCAAATAACTTATATGGTGTGAAACATCCAATTTTTTGTCATGCAACGACCAAACCAGTGGATACAATGGTCATTAACTTTTTTCCTCTTAGATACATTTATTCATGTAATCCTAGGATTAATACAGATTTCCAGCTCCCCATAACTAATATTGATGTCATTTTATAGTTCGAAGAACTATAGGAAAAATAATAGAAATAAAATAGATAGATAGTTAAAATTAAAATTATATAAATAAAATAATTTATTATAGATATTGACTGAGGCATACAAGTGCAATGAGTTTAAAAGTATTTCGTCACTGCGAGTTGATTACTCGATGTAGAAAGTCCTGTAGTTAATACTCCTTAAGATATAATAGTCATTTTTTGCTAGCTCCATATACTTGAAATAGCAAGGACATAGAAACCCTAAGATACAATAGTCATTTTTTGCTAGCTGCACGTACTTGAAATAGCAAGGACATAGACGTACTTCAAATAGCAAGGACATAGAAACAATTTATAAGATTGCCTACAGTAACTAGAGTAGAAGAGTGTAGAAGATGTGTATTTTTTTCATGTGTATAAGTGAAGTACCCAGCATTGTTATTTATAAAGGTGACACACAAGTTACTGTTTACTAAAACGTTTACATGCTGGCTAATAAAGTTTGTTGGATAACAAGCTATAACGTGCAACAACTAAAAGCAGAAGGAAATGGATAAAAGTAAGTGTCCAACCTGCAAAACCAAAAAATAGGAGAAGGAAGGTAACAAAATAAAAGATAGAAACAGAAAATACAACGTTCACCAAAATTGAACGAAACAACTGTGTGTACCGGTCACAAAGTGAGATGGATAGAGAAAGATAAGGTCAAAGGTTATAAATTTGATTTGAAATAATTAAATAATAATAAAAATTACAACAAGAACTTCGTAGGTATCTTCACACCTTTTGGCCAGAACTCACTGATGGGAACAATTGATATAGGAGCAAGCAATACTATCTTAAATCAATAATGTTGGGAAAAATATGGTAGTTGTGCTTCCAACAAATTTTCACCGAAGAAGTATTTTCAAAGAGCAATTCGTCTAGTGAAACAGTACCATCCACTTCAAATGTTGGAAGAAAAAAGTAATCATTTAACGAGTTTCAAGCTTAATTAATTTGTCTATTATATATGAATTAATTTCTCCTCATTTGAAATAATGCTAATAATGATATGGTTAATAAATTATAGTTCATCCTGTATATGGGTGATCAACAGAAAGAAAATTGATAAGATGGTAGAGATTATCATTTTCAAACTCAAAAAAAAGTGATATATTCTATTTATAGTTTTATAAAATTCCAATGCGTGCATGTTAGTTTTTTTAATTTTTGGTCATAGACTTTCCTTCATTCATGGAATCCAAAATACATGTTGGGCTCTGCCACTCTACAGATAACTCATCTCACAGCAAGTACAAGAAATCTAACACCTAAAGGCTTGTTTGGCATGTCGTATTAGACATGATAGGATAAGTTAATATAATATATTATGACTTTATCAGTTGTTTGGTATAAATATTATATTATATAAATTTATCCATCAAACTCTTCTTATACATTAAAATGATGGATAACTTAATCAAGCCTTGGAGGGATGGATTAGACTTGATAAGATTTTGATGTATAAACTCTTATAAAAAATTTTTTATTATAATTCTAAACACTTTAATATCTCTAACCCTTACGTATTAAGCTTTATAATATCAAGTTTGATATTATCAAAGCTTATCCTATCTTTCGACCAAAGGGGCCCTAAGATACAAAGGACCAAGGTCAACTACACAGGAAGATTACACTGTCGGACGAAGGAATCTGAACCGAGATTGGGGCAAACTTATAGATGATCTTAGAACCATGGGAAACAAACATGGAAAAAAAATAGCTGCAAGGAATTTCGATACAGATCGGGCTAGGTGATGAGATACGGAGTTCCCTTCTCTATTGTTCCATAAAAAAAAACCTATAGAGGAAATTCTTGTTTGAAAGCTTTGATATCTTCTAATATGGGTTCAATGGACCAATCTCTGATATTACCTCTACAAGCTTCAATTAGCTATATCTTAAATAAAATTATATGATTTCATTTATATAATTAATTAATATTTGTAATAGGATTACTAATAATTATTGTGACTTTTGTTCAAAGATGTTATTAAGGCCACCTGGGAAAGCACAAACAAGAAGCCAGACATAGCATGTATCTTGGAAAAGTCTAACATGTATCATCCCAAAGGTGGTCCATGGATGGATCATGGCCTTTTTTATCATTGATTTATTATTAAAATAAATCAATGTCTAAGATTAAAATGTTATATTTTTACAAATTTTAATAAGTAATACTTAGATTCACATAAAAATTTAGTTAGATCACTTTTTTTATGAAGAATTATATATACAAAAAATTTATAAACTTTAACTGATAATTTTTTTATACACTCAAATTTATATATAAATACTGTCAAATTAAAAAAAAAAAGATAGTCTATCTATAGATCCAAACGTTTTGAGTTCACGATAGAAAACTCCAATTTTAGATAGTTACGGCAACAGCAACTGAACTAGGTTATCTTGACTCTGGATTCCAAAGAAGAAAACATCAGGGATGGTAGGTATGCAAGGTATTTGTGCAAACAAAGGAAATGCTATATTTCCATCTCCACGCTAAGTCTATATATTGTACCTTGATTCTTTTTAATACATATTTGTAGTGTTCTTGTTAACAACAGCATCCAATATTTTTAGCATTTGATTATAAATTATTCTATTTGATTATAGAATGTAATAGCTTTATCAATCATATAATTTGATGGCATTTGTAGTAAAATTAAAATACATAACTTTTTTTCTTATTTAATTTTATTTTTCTTTATTTAATTTTTTTTAATTTGTTTTTTTTATTTACTCTTGTTTGCTTTGTTTATTTTTATTAGTCGTTTATTTTTATTTTTAATTTCTTTTCTTCACTTCACTCTAGTTTGTTTGTTTGTTTATTTATTTATGTAAGGTACTATGAATTCATAGGAATCATTATTTTTTTATCCAAAAATTGAAAGAACAGAAAGAGTAAACAGGAAAGCAATCAAAGAAAGAAAAAGAATTGAAGAAGAGAAAATAGCTGAAATTACTGAACAAAGAAAATGCACTTTGGCTGACTATACAACTCCATCTTCTGAAAGTGTCTTAACCAGTATTGTGCGACTTACTATTCAAGCAAATAATTTTGAGATTAATCCAGCTCTTCTATAGCATGGTGCAACAGGATCTGTTTGGGGGAAGTCAAGCAGAAGATCTTAACTTGCACATTGTTAATTTTTTGCAGCTTTATGACACTATTAAATATAATGGAGCTAGTTATGATGTCATACGGTTAAGATTTTTTTTCATTTTCTTTGAGGGACAAGGCTAAGAGCTGGCTACGAGCCCAGTCGCAAGGAAGTATCACCACTTGGGATGATTTGGTTAATAAATTCCTCACTCAATATTTTCATCCATCAATGTTCGTGAATCTAAGGAGTGAAATTTTGTGCTTTACTCAAAATCAAGGAGAATCTCTCTATGAAGCGTGGGAAAGATTTAAGGAGCTGCTGAGAAAGTATCCTCATCATACCTTCAAAGTTTGGCAATAGGTGCAGATCTTTTATAATGGTTTGAATCATTTCACAAGACTTATGGTTGATGCATCTGCAGGTCAATCTCTAAATACTAAAACTCCTGAAGAGGCCCAACAATTATTTGAGACAATGGCTACTAATGAATATCAGATGCTTAGTGGAAGATTCATGGTAAAATAGGGAGTTATGGAGTTTGGCACTATTAATGCAATTATTGCGCAGAATAAGAGTCTTTCGCAGCAAATTACCAACCTTACAAAGTAGCTTGGTAATATACAGGTAAGTGCAATTAATCATCAAGCTCTAATTTGCTATTTCTATAAAGGTAATCATGCTAATGGTAGATGTGAGGCTAGCAATTCAGGTATTATTCCTCAATAGATGGTTAATTATAAGGACAATCCTTCGAGACCGCAAGGTAACCCATATTCTAACACATACAATCTAGGGTGGAGGAATCATTCAAATTTTTCATGGACCAATCAGAATATGCTAAGACCACCACCACCTCCATATCAACAACCATTTTCACAACCTTAACAAAAAAAAGCTATTCAATCTTAAAAGTATTATTGAGAAACTTGCTCTTAGCACCAACAATTTTATGGAAGAAACAAAGGCAAATTCTCAGAATCAAGGAGCAGTTATTCAAAGACTAGAGAATCAAGTGGATCAGATAGAAAAATAGCTCTCTAAGAGACCTCCGAGCACCTTACCGAGTGATACAGTAGTCATTCAAAGGAGCAATGTATGACAATGTCAATGAGGAGTGGAAAAGTTGTTAGCCCTTAGCTGAAAGAAGATGATGCTAAGGAAGGAATTAATCTTTCAAGACAAGTCCAAGAGAAATATGGCAATAAAGAAGAAGAGATTGATAATGAAAAACTTAAAGAGGAACAACCGAGAGTATGAAGAAAGAAGAAGGATTCATATTTGGATAAAACATTTTGACCTTTCATTGTACGCTAGGCTTCTATTCCCTTAGAGATTGAAGAAGGAGAATCAGAAGAAGCAAGAGAGGCAGTTCTCAAAGTCCCTTGATATTTTCAAGCAATTGCAAATAAACATCATTTTTGCTGAAGCACAAGTCTTCTTATGCTAAATTCATAAGGGATTTGTTATCCAAGAAGAGGAAGTTGAAGGAGGATGAGATAGTCATGCTTACTAAGGAATATAGTGCCATAATTCAACAGAAGTTACCACCAAAGTTAAAGGATCCTGGAAGTTTCACAATTCCGTGCACTATTGGCAAATTGACCATGGAGAAGGCTCTATGTGACTTAGGAGCTAGCATCAATCTAATGTCATTGTCAATTCTTCGTAAGCTTGGGATTGAAAAAGTGAAGCCAACTATGATATCTCTTCAATTAGCTGATCGGTCAATCAAACATCCATATGTTATAGTTGAAGATGTGCTAGTAAAGGTAGACAAATTCTTTTTTCCACTAGATTTTGTGATTTTAGATATGGATGAGGATGTTGACATTCCACTTATTCTTACAAAAACCGTTCTTTGCTATTTCAGGAGCACTAATTGATGTGCCAAGAGATGAGCTTATTTTGAGGGTAGATGGAGATTAGGTGACCATTAATGTTTCTTTATGAATCTACACTGACATCAGATCTCTACACCCTCGTTAAATGCATTCAAGGTAAGCCTCAACAGGATTTGGCTAGTAAGAGCCATTCATCATCAATTAATGTTGATCCTCCCACTTTTAAGATGATTATTGAAGAAGAGAAAGGTCCTCCTATCTTCAAGATTGCTGGAATTGAAAAAGATCTTCCTATTATTAATGATTCATTAAAAGTTGATCCTTCATTTGTTGATCAATTGAAACCACCATGGCCTAGTGGAATTTCTCATGCCAAGATGAATTCAAGACAACCCAGCTCAGGACAAGTTCAAAACACCTTTGGGAATACTTCTAAGGTCATTGACCGAGGATGGAGGCACAATTCTGAAAAAGGAAAGACGCCATCTTACTTCTATTGCTTTAAGCCACCTTGATTAATTAAAAAGGCAATATCTAACTAATGACATTAAACAAGAGCTTCTTGGGAGACAACCCTAATTTTCTTTCTTTTTCTTTACTCTTTTATTTTTTTGGTTAGTTATTTGTTTTTGATATTATTTTGATATTTCTTATTTTATTAACTAACATTTTTCTATTTTTGTTTGAAGTTCGCTAATGTTGAGTCAGCTTAGGTGCCTCTCCAAGTTCGGAGCCTTTGTAAGGGGATTATATAATTGTCATTCGTCAAAAAGATTTTTCTTTTCTTTCCTTTAGCATTTTATTTCTGTATTTATTTATTTATTTTATTGATTTTATTTTGTTATCATCAACTTATTGTATTTTGAGTCATTGTGTTGAAACTGTGCATATTGGTTTATTGAATTGAATATCCAATGATTGCATAAACTGTGAATTAATCTCTTTTCTTGGGATATCACATGAGAATCCATGAGTTGCATTTATCTCTATTACAATAATTATGTGTAGATATATTTTTCATCTTTATGTTTGATAAACCTTGGAATTTAATTACATGTCAGACTTAGAGAAAGTTTATGAGAATGCATGTGTGTGGATGACTTGTGTCTAGAAATTGTTAGATTCTCTCTTGAGGTGAAATCCTAGACAATGCATGATCAAGGAAATGTTACGGGCCTTCTTTGGACCGTTTGAGCCTTTTAAGCTAACCTGTAAACACAGTATATCTTGAGGTCCCTTTTACAGTCTTGTATTTGTTTGACCTTTATTTCTTTTCTTTACCCATTTTTTCCTCTCCCATACCCATAAAAAAAGAGAAAAAAATATTTGTCTCTTATACATCCTTTGTTGAGTGTATATCTTTTATTATTTTATTATTCAAGCTTTAGTTATTTTTGTACATGAAGTATTTAAGGAGCTATGAAAAAAAATTCCATCCAATGTGTTGCAAAGAAAAAAGTTTAGGGGGGTGGAGGTTACAAAAAAAAGGAAAAAAATGAAAGAGAAAAAAATAAAGAAATAAAGTGTTGATTCTTATGCCCCGTTTTGCACTTATTCAATATTTTTGTGGTTTGAATTTTGAAATTTACATGGTTTTATATCTCAATTTTTATTTTCTTTATCCTACCCTTTCTTTCTTAACCATTATCCTTAACCTCACATAACAAGCTTTAAAAGACCATTTTGATCTTTGATTACGTGTTGTTTAAATTTGTGGAGAGAGAGATGAAAAATAACCCTATGAATGTAGGTCTGATATGCATTTACATTTTTATAAACCTATCTGGGCTTGTATTTTATTAGTAGGAATTGGTCTTACATTCATGTATATGGGAAGTCATTTTTGTATAAGAGTTGCATGTAAGAGACGATGTAACAAATGAATTGTACATGTACGACACTTTGAAATTAAGTTGTGAAATAGTTTCTAAGGATATGCATGATATTCACTACCCGGTATTGCCATGTATTAGTTTGAATGTTTTTAGTTGTTGTTTTATTGTGTTTTTAATTCTCTTTCTTTTTCTTTTTGCTTGAGGACAAGTAAAAGCTTAAGTTTGGGGGAGTGATGAACTTTCAAAAATTGATATTTTTACAGTTCAAATTCTGGGTTTTTATCCTCTTTTAATATCTTTGATAGAATTTTGTTCTCAAGTTTTTTTTTTTTTTGTATTTTGAATGGTGTTCTTATTATGTGTTTTATTTGTTCTTGTTAGGTAAATATACATCGAAGAAGACTGGACATTTATACGATAAAGAAAAAGCTTAAGATAATGTTTCTAGCACCCAGGTGTCCAAGAGCCAGTGCTCAAGGCAGAAAGTGGAGTTCTTCGTTGGTCGTTCAGCGCTTGGGCACATAAGACCCAACGCTTTAGTGCGCATCGCGTATCAGCAAATTTCAGAAAGGACGTTCAGCGCCTAAGCATTGGTCACGTAACATAACATGTTAATTTGTTTTTAAATAGAAAAGTTACACCATTGAGAACACTCTCGCACATAATTTCAACAGTCGTCAAGGAGCAAAGTGGAGATACAAACCCTAGCTTGGTGTGGGCGCAATTAGGGTTAAAAATTAAGAATTTTCTTCAACCTTTCCATCAACTTCCTATGGAGTTTGTCAAATTATTTTCTTTGTTTTCTTCTTTTTTCATGTATAACTAAATTATCTTGATACGTGGATGATGTAAATTCTTTATTAGGTTTAATCTATGTTTTTATTTCATTATTTACGTATTTATCTCTTCTCTTAATACTTTTCTAAACCTGATCAATTTGGGAATGATTTTTGGGTTATGTATGATTTGGAAAAATTATGCACAAACCTAGAACTTGTGATAAACACCACAATTTTTGCAATCGCTAGGAATGGACGTTGTGAGCTGTGTGGTCTTTGTCTTAATTCCCTCGTTTTTTATAAAGCCTTCTCTATTTGAGGTTAGACTAAGTGATTGATTAATTATAAATAGTGTGAAGAAAATTAATATACCAAGGGATTGTATATTGATTAATTTTGAGAATTGATCATGAATCATTGAAATAGAACTTGATTAAACTAATATTTGAAATTGCATCAAAAGAGTTCAAGTGAAGTCTAAATCTTAACACTTTAATCTCATTGTTTTTCACCCTTGATTTGATTCTTGGCATTTTTAATTATTTTTCTGATTATTGTTTTATTTTATTTTTATTTTTATTTTTACCAACTCTCTTTTTTAATAGCTTAAATAGTATCAATTTGGTGAATTTAGTAATTATCAACATAATCCTCGTGGGAACAATAATTAACTCACACATTATTACTTTTATGATTTAGCGCACTTGCCAATATCACAACAAGTTTTTTACGCCGTTGTCGGAGATTATTGTTGTCAATATTAAATAGTAGTTGAAAGACACTAATTTAGACACTTATTTTTCTTTATTTAATTTTCTTTTTAATTTGTTTCTTTTTATTCACTCTTGTTTGCTTTGTTTATTTTTATTAGTCATTTATTTTTATTTTTAATTTCTTTTCTCTACTTCACTCTGGTTTGCTTGTTTGTTTGTTTATGTGAGGTATTATGAATTCAGAGGAATCATTGTTTTTTTATCTGAAAATTGAAAGAATAGAAAGAGTAAACAGGAAAGCAATTAGAGAAACAAAAAGACTTGAAGAAGAGAAAATAGCTGAAATTACTAAACAAAGAAGATGCACTTTAGCTGACTATGCAACTCCATCTTCTAAAAGTGTCTCAACCCGTATTGTGCGACCTGCTATTCAAGCAAATAATTTTGAGATTAAACCAGCTCATCTATAGCTGGTGCAACAGGATCAGTTTAGGGGAGGTCAGGTAGAAGATCCCAACGTGCACATTACTAATTTTTTACAGCTTTGTGACACTATCAAATATAATGGAGCTAGTGATGATGTCATATAGTTAAGATTTTTTCCATTTTCTTTGAGGGACAAGGCTAAAAGCTGGCTACAAGCTCAACTGCAAGGAAGTATCAACACTTGGGATGATTTGGTTCGTAAATTCCTTACTCGGTATTTCCCTCCACCAATGTTCATGAATATAAGGAGTGAAATTTTGTGCTTTACTCAAAATTAAGGAGAATCTCTCTATGAAACGTGAGAAAGATTTAAGGAGCTAGTGAGAAAGTATCCTCATCATGCCTTCAAAGTTTGGTTGTAGGTGCAGATCTTTTATAATGGTTTGAATCATTCAACAAGACTTATGGTTGATGCATCTGCAGGTCGATCTCTAAATATTAAAACTCCTAAAGAGGCCCAACAATTATTTCAGACAATGGCTACTAATGAATATTAGATGCTTAGTGGAAGATCCGTGGTAAAATAGGGAGTTATGGAGCTTGGAACTCTTGATGTAATTCTTGCGCAGAATAAGATTCTTTTGTAGCAAGTTGCCAACCTTACAAAGCAACTTGGTAATAAGTAGGTAAGTGCAATTAATCATCAAGCTCTAATTTGTGATTTCTATAGAGGCAATCATGCTAATGGTGGATGTGAGGCTAGCAATTCAGGTATTATTCCTCAATAGAAGGTTAATTATAAGGGTAATCCTTCGAGACCGCAAGGTAACCTATATTCCAACACATACAATCTAGGGTGGAGGAATTATCCAAATTTTGCATGGACCAATCAGAATATGCTAAGACCACCACCACCTCTGTATCAACAACTATCTTTATAACCTCAACAAGAAAAGCTATTCAATCTTGAAAGTATTGTTGAGAAACTTGCTATTAGCACCAACAATTTTATGGAGGAAACAAGGGCAAATTTTCAGAATCAAGGAGCAGTTATTCAAAGACTAGAGAATCAAGTGGATCAAATAGAAAAATAACTCTTTGAGAGACCTCCGATACAATAGTCAATTCAAAGGAGCAATGTATGATAATGTAATTGAGGAGTGGAAAAGTTGTTAGCCCTTAGCTAAAAGAAGATGATGCTAAGGAAGGAATGAATCTTTCAAGACAAGTCCAAGAGAAAGATGGCAATAAAGAAGACGAGATTGATAATGACAAACTGAAAGAGGAACAACTGAGAGTACGAAGAAAGAAGAAGGGTTCAGATTTGGATAAACATTTTGACCCTTCACTATACGCTAGGCTTCCATTCCCTCAGAGAATGAAGAAGGAGAATCAAGTGAAGCAAGAGAGACAGTTCTTAAAGTTCCTTGATATTTTCAAGCAATTGAAAATAAGCATCCCTTTTGCTGAAGCACTTGAGCACATGTCTTTTATGGTAAATTCATGAGGGATTTGTTATCCAAGAAGAGGAAGTTAAAGGTGGATGAGACAGACATGCTTACTAAGGAATGTTGTGCCATAATTCAGCAGAAGTTACCACCAAAGTTAAAGGATCTTGGAAGTTTCACCATTCCTTGCACCATTGGCAAACTAACCATTGAGAAGGCTCTATGTGACTTAGGAGCTAGCATCAATCTAATGTCAATTTCAATTCTTCGCAACCTTAGGATTGAAAAAGTGAAGCCAACTATGATGTCTCTTCAATCAGTTGATAGGTCAATCAAACATCCATATGGTATAGTTGAAGATATGCTAGTAAAGGTGGACAAATTCTTTTTTCCAGCAAATTTTGTGATTTTAGATATGGACAAGGATGCTGACATTCCACTTATTCTTGGAAGATCGTTCTTAGCAGCTTTAGGAGCACTGATTGATGTACCAAGATGTGAGCTTATTTTAAGGGTAGATGGAGATCAGGTGACCATTAATGTTTTTGGTGAATATGCACTGACATCAGATCTCTACGTCCCCGCAAATGCATTCAAGGTAAGCCTCAATAGGATTTGGCTAGTAAAAGCCCTTCATCATCAATTAATGCTGATCTTCCCACTCCCAAGATGATTGTTGAAGAGGAGAAAGGTCCTCCTATCTTCAAGATTGCTGGAATAGAAAAATATCCTCCCATTATTAATGATTCATTGAAAGTTGATCCCTCACTTATTAATCAATTAAAACCACTATGGCCTAGTGGAATTTCTCATGCCAAGATGAATTCAGGACAACCCAACTCAGGTCAAGTTCAAAACACCTTTGGGAATACTTCTAAGGCTATTGACCGAGGATGGAGGCACAATTCTAAACAAGAAAAGGTGTCATCTTATTTCTGTTATTTTAAGCCACCTTGATTGATTAAAAAGGCAACGTCAAGCTAATGATGTTAAACAAGTGCTTCTTTCGAGGCAACCTAAATTTTTTTTCTTTTTCTTTACTCTTTTATTTTTTCGGTTAATTATTCGTTTTTGTTATTATTTTGTTATTTCTTATTTTATTAACTAACATTTTTCTATTTTTGTTTTGAAGTTCGCTAATGTTGAGTCAATTTAGGTGCCTCCCCGAGTTCGAAACTTTTGTAAGGGGATGTATATAGTTATCATCCGTCAAAAAGATTTTTCTTCTCTTTCCTTTAGCATTTTATTTTCACATTTATTTATTTATTTTATTGATTTTATTTCGTTATCATCACTTTATTGTGTTTTGAGTCATTGTGTTGGAACTGTGCATACAGGTTTATAGAATTAAATATCCAATAATTGCATAAATTGTGGATTAATATCTTTTCTTCGGATATCACATAAGAATCCATGAGTTGCATTTATCTCTATTACAATAATTGTGTGTGGATGTATTTTTCATCTTTATGTTTGATAGACCTTGGAATGTAATTGCATGTCAGGCTTAGAGAAAGTTTATGGAAATGCATGTGTGGATGACTTGTGTCTAGAAGTTGTTAGATTATCTCTTGAGGTGAAATCCTAGACAATGCATGATCAAGGAAATGATACGGGCTTTCTTTGGACCGTTTGAACTTTTCAAGTCAACCTGTAAACATAATATATCATGAGGTCCTTTTTTATAACCTTGTGTTTGTTTGGCCTCTATTTCTTTTTTTTACCTACACTTTCCTCTCCCATACCCATAAAAAGGAGAAAAAAATATTTGTCTCTTACACATCCTTTGTTAAGTGCATATTTTATTATTATTTTATTATTCAAGCTTTAGTTATTTTTGTGCATGAAGTATTTAAGGAGTTATAAAAAAAAGTCCACCCAATGTGATCCAAATGAATAAGTTTGGGGGTAGAAGTTATAAATAAAAAAGAAAAAAATGAAAAAGAAAAAAAAAATAAAGTGTTGATTCTTATGTCCTGTTTTGCACTTGTTCAATATTTTTATGGCTTGAATTTTGAAATTTGCACAATTGTGTATCTCAACTTTTGTTTTCTTTATCCTACCTTTTCTTTCTTAACCCTCACTCTTGCCCTTATATTACAAGTTTTAAAAGACCATTTTGATCCTTGATTACGTGTTGTTTACATTAGTGGAGAGAGAGATGAAAAACAATCCTATGGATGCAGGTCTGATGTGCATTTGCATTTTTATAAACTTATCTAGGCTTGTACTTTATTTGTAGGAATTGGTCTTACCTTCATGTCTTTGGGAAGTCATTTTTGTATATGAGTTGCATGTGAGAGACGATATAACAAATGGATTGTACATGTGTGATACTTTGAAATTATATTGTGAAACAGTTTCTGAGGATATGCATGATATTCACTACCCGATATTACCATGTTTTAGTCTAAATGTTTTTAGTTTTTAGTTGTTGTTTTATTGTGTTTTTAATTCTCTTTCTTCTTCTTTTTGCTTGAGGACAAGCAAAAGCTTAAGTTTGGGGGATTCAAAAATTCATATTTTTATGGTTCGAATTCTCAGTTTTTATAACACTCTCCTTAGGGTATCACATTTTAGACCAACTTCTTAATATTCTTTACTCAAGTTATAAAATATTTAATATTATTATAATACTGATTCCAAAAAATTCCTTTTTTGCGGATAACAAAAACTTTACTGAATTAGAAAAACACAAGATATAAAGACTGGATAAAATACATCTATCGTATATAACATAGATTCGTAACATCTTCATTACATAAGACTTATGTACTCTAAGCAATATTTAATTACCATATAAAAACTCGACCTGGCCCAAGTTCACAACATCTAAAGATAAAAGTCCTTCTCAGAAGACAAATTCCCTAGCCAGGAATGTCTCAACGGATAGAAATCCGAGTAAAAGATATTTCGGAGTCCTCTTTAGAAGCATAGTGAAGATCATTCCACAACTCCCTGACAGGTAAGACAAACTCTACATAAGCAACTGTAAAAGATGAAGTAATGACCCCATGGCAGGTCTTACTTACAGATAAAGTAATGTCATCACAATATTCTATATGCTCCAAGTCCCAATGAACACGCCAAGCAGCAGCGCCTTCAAGAAACTATAGTCTAAGGAAACCTAGCTGATCTCTCCTTGCCATCATCACAATCTTCATAGAAGTAAGCAAACAATAGAAATAGATAGAACAATACAGTAAAGAGGTGAGATCCCCTACATCGCATACTAATATGACATCAAAGAAATGACAAACATACCTATACAATACAGCATACAATCCATTAAATAATATAAAATTAGCAGATATATTCATGATAGTTAACAAATGAATAATCCAATAAACTTGCAGCATAATATCAGGCATAATGATAATACCACATCAATATTATATCACAACAGTATAAATGTTGATTATCCATATGCATATTGTGTATGCTGACCATTCTTATACACAATGCAATCAATTCCTACTCCATAAAGCTAACTCAATTTAGAGATGAACGTCCCAGAAAATCTATCCCCCCTAAAAGATAGTCTACGCTAGACTTTGAAAAGTAATAGTATTTTGTCGGGTTGTCAGTGCGTTGCAACGGTTCTTCACGACCAGGGGTATATATATATATATATATATAATGTGATATCATAATCACTTGTCATAGCATAATCACAAAGTGAATCACCGCGCCCTGACGTCCCCCAAGATTTATCATAGATCGCACTATCTTGTAAGTTCTCGTTCACTCCTAGGCATAAAACGCTATAACAGCCATCAACTGTATAATGCTCAATGCATGTTCAATGAAATCAAACCACTGTTGAACTGTTCCCAATAATATTAAATCAATCGCCTATACAATTGTATAATACCATTAGTATCAATGATATTATATAACCACACATACAACTACATAATACCAAAAATCCACTCGAGTCCAGTACTTCGGCTCAAAAACACAATGCTAAATTACAAACCACTTGGATCCAGTACGTCGGCCTTACAACAAAACTCATTGTTCCTTTTAATCGCGTAGCGATATTATCGCATTTTCACAATCGCAGAAAACTTATGTTACTTATTCAAATCGCGTAATGATTTTTTAACATTTTCTCAATTGCGTAAAGATTTTAAAATTTTTTCTCAATCGCGTAGCTAAAAATCACTGTTTTTAAATCGTATAAGAGTTTTTCTTTATATTTTCAATTGCGTAAAATATTTTAATCATATTCTAAATTTAAATTAAAACTTTTCTCATTTAATATCAAAATTAGACTTTAATTCTAATATTTCTTTAATAAATCATCTTTAAATAATGTTTCTAACATTTTCTCACTAAACTTCCTTTAATTAATATTTCTAAACGTTTTCCATAAAAACTTATATTATTTTAATTAATTCCAAATATCTTAAAATCTTTATTCTTCAATCTTGACAAAACTTTCTTAAATAAAATATCTTAACTTTCAAATCACTCTTAAAATTATTTCCTTGCCAAAACTCCTCTAAATAATATTTTCTAATATTTCCTTCATAAAATTTCACACTTCCAAGATTTAATCAAATATCATAGTTCAAAGTTTTTTTAACACGCTCAAAACTCAAGGAGCGAGCTATACGTCAATAAACTTTAACTTATAAGTTTATTTCTCATAAAATACCAATGCTTGGAGTGTTAGCCGAAAATCATTCTATATTCCATAACCAAATATTTATTCATTTCCTATCTCATTTTTCTTGGTAAAAATCTTTAATTCAATTACTTGTTACTTAATCATCTAAAATCCAAAATTAGTAAAATATTTCAAATGACTTGTTCCAAAATACCCAAGGAGGCCGTGTGCTTCTTGGTTCTTTGAAACTAAAATAGTTTTCCTTTCCATATAGTTCTTATCACATACAACATATCACTCATGATATTTCTACTATCACATATTCATGCTTACTATTAAAGCAATAAAATCATATTAAACATCTAATTCACAATTTAATCAAAATTATACCATCTCACATATAAATCATGCATAATTATCAAAGAAATAAAAATTCACATAGTCAGAAAGCAACCATAACAATTTCATACATACAATCAACATCATATAATTATACACAATCAAACAAGCATAAACCAATAACCACACAATTCGAGTGAACAAATCCTCACATGAATTTTTCACTCACAAATACAAACAAATTCATTCCCTCACCACCACATATGGCCGATGAGGTTAATCTCCCTCTGACCTCAAGGAAGACAAAAACTCTTTAAGTTCCTTCTCCTTTAAATTTCGTGAAGTACCCTCAAGAAACTCTAACAAGCTTAAACAAGTCTTATAGTCACAAACCAAGCTTGAAAATAAGAAACCATGGATCAATCATGATTTAGAAATTCAAGAATCAAACTTAGGAACAAGAAATCAAGATATTACCTTTAGGAGTAGAAACTTTAACTTGATTTTCAAAGTACCAAAAGGTTGAATTAGATGAAACTCTTCAGATGAAAAGTGTTTAGAATTGTGTCTAGGTTTAGAAAATAGGATAAGATGAAATTATAGGTGAGTGGAGGTTAGTTTTGGGTGTAGTGGCTGAATGCCTTCAAGAGAAAGAAGATGAAGTTTTCTTTGTGTTCTTGGATTGCTTGGAAGAAAGAGAAAAAGGACGATAGATTTGCTTTATCACAAAGTGTAGAAAATGAAATGAAAATAGCCAAGTTTCAAGTGTATGGTTATGTAGTTGGATGAGTAGGAAAACTAAGGCTTGGTTAGCAAGAAAAAAAATCTATCACATGGCTTCACATGGACTCACATGGCCTAGGTCATCAAATGGTCATCTATTGATCATAAAAGATTGTTTAAGAATCTCCTAGAACACCAAGTGGCCATGTGACTTAATGGGAAGGCTAACCAAGTTTTGATTCCATTAGTTTCTTAGTTACACTTAAGCAAACTTAGTTATGTTATTTAGTTACATGTTTAACTATCTAGTTACATGATTAAGTCATGCATTTGTCATGCATTGGTCATGCTTCTAGAATACTCTAGATACTTTCTTGTAACTATGGACCCTAAGTATTAGTAAACTTAGTTTGTTCCATTTAGTTACTACTTAGGCTTTTTAGAGTAACTAAGTTAGATTATCTAGTTCCTTGATTAACTAGTCTAACCATTAATGTTGACTTCATCTCCTAACCATCGATTTAATCTAGGGTAGATATCCTAAGCTTCCTTATCAAGTTTGTTCTCACACCATTGATTAGATCAATAGTGATCATCCAAGGCTTCTTCATCAAGTCTTACCATCCAATGGTTCAAAACAAAGTCTATGCCACTATTGTTGACTTTTTGATAAATAAGCTTGATTCTAATTGGTTGATCATAAAGCTATGTAATGATGGTTCATAATTATACTTAAGATATTTAACTTAGATATTTTCTGCTTAGATATTTTACGTAGATATTTTACGTAGATATTTTACTAGGTGAGTCATTACTTCTACAAGCTTCTAGAAAAAGAATGATAAGATAAGCTTGAAAGAATAAGTAGCTAATTTCACTTTGTCTTCTAGCTCGAGTAGTCAATTTGAATTTGTCTTCTTCAACTTGAGTATCCAATTTGCTTTCTTCCTGCTTGCCATTGGTTCATCACTTCGAGTCATAGCCATCAAGATATTTTTCTAAAGATATTACCCAATGGACAATAACTACTGCATTATTGCCCAATGGATAATAACATTGCACAAGAAATAATAGAAAACTCAGATAAAGAAAATTTCTGTCAACTGTTCTCGGTTTCGAGTTTAGTAAGATCCCTCGATCCCGCCTTGACAGTCCGAAACTTTCTAGTTCAGGAAAATTTTTTATTTTTCCGGGCCCGCTTCAAACACACATACAACTCAAAATAATATTAAAATAATCAAAAACTCAGAAAAATTTATAAAAATCATAAAAATTATAAAACTCATTTATATTCAGGAAAAATGAAGTTCAGGCATACGGTTCCAAAATATACATAGAAGAAGGCTGGACATTTATACGATGAAGAAAAAGCTTAAATTATTGTTTCTAGTGTCCAGCGCCCAGGCGTTCAAGGCCCCGTGCTTGAGCGGAGTGGAGTTTTTTGCTGGTCGTTCAGCGCCTGAGCACTAAAGACCCAGTGCTTGAGCGAGCATCGCGTATTAGCAAATTTCAGAAAGGACGTTTAGCGCCTGAGCGCTGGAAAGCTAGCCGCTTGAGCGCTGGTTGCATAACAGAACATATTTATTTGTTTTTAAATAGAAAAATTATGCCATTGAGAACAGTCTTGCATAGAATTTCAACAGTCATCAAGGAGCAAAGTGGAGGCACAAACCCTAGCTTGGTGTGGGCGCAATTAGGCTTGAAGATTATGAATTTTCCTCAACCTTTCCATCAACCTTCTATGGAGTTTGTCGAATTCTTTTCATTGTTTTCTTCTTTTTTCATGTGTAACTAAACCTTTTTCATTAGGGTGATGATGAATCTTGATACTTGGATGATGTAAATTCTTTATTGGATTTAATCTATGTTTTTATTTCATAATTTACGTGTTTATCTCTTCTCTTAATACTTTTTTAAACTTAATCAATTTTGGAATGATTTTTGGGTTATGTATGATTTGGGAAAATTGTGCACGAACTTAAAACTTATGATAAACACTATAATTTCTGCAATCACTAGGAATAGGCGTTGTGGGTTATGTGGTCTTTCTCTTAATTCCCTCATTTTTTATAAAATCTTCTCTATTTGGGGTTAGACTAGTGGATTGGTTAATTCTAAATAGTGTGAAGAGGATTAACATATCAAGGGATTGAATATTAATTAATTTTGAGAATTGACCATGAATCAATGAAATAGAACTTGATTAAACTAATATTTGAAATTGTATCAAAAGAGTTCAAGTGAAATCTGAACTCTTACACTTTAATCTCATTGTTTTTCATCCTTGATTTGATTCTTGATATTTTTAATTATGTTTTTGATTATTTTTATTTTTACAAACTCTCTTTTTCAATAGCTTAAATAGTGTTAGTTTGGCGAATTTAATAATTGTTAACATAATCCTCATGAGAACGATACTTAACTCACTTTTTATTACTTTTAAGATTTGGTGCACTTGCCAATATCACAACAAATTTTTGGTATTATTGCCGGGGATCAAACTCGGGTCGCCCCACGTGACAGGTGGGAATACTTGCCACTATATTACAGTGACGCCAAAAACTTGTGATATTGGCAAGTGCACCAAATCGCAAAAGTAATAAAGAGTGAGTTAAGTATCGTTCCCACGAAAATTATGTTGACAATTATTAAATTCATCAAACTGACACTATTTAAGCTATTGAAAAAAAGAGTTAGTAAAAATAAAAATAAAAGAAAACAATAATAAAAAATAATTAAAAATATCAAGAATCAAATCAAGGGTGAAAAAAGGATAAGATTAAAATATTAGGATTCAGACTTCACTTGAACTTCCTCTTCTTGAATAACAAATCTCTCATGAATTTAGTATAAGAAGACATTTGCTCGAGTACTTTAGCAAAAGGGATGTTTGTTTGCAATTGCTTGAAAACATCAAGGAACTTTGAGAATTGTCTCTCTTGCTTCTCCTGATTCTCCCTTCTTCAGTCTCTGAGGAAATGGAAGCCTAGCGTACTGTGAAAGGTCAAAAGGTTTATCCAAATCCGAATCCTACTTCTTTCTTTTGATTTTTTTATAGCTTCTTAAATACTTCATGCATAAAAATAACTAAAACTTGAATAATAAAATAATATAAGATATGTACTAAAAAAAGAGTGTATAAAAGAGGAATATATTTTTTTCTTTAACCATATTTTTTCTTCCCATACCCATAAAAAAGAAGAAGAAAAAAGATAAAATAATACTCCGTGAAGGGATTCATGGTCTTGGTTTCAAAATAAATTCAATAGAAGATTTGCCATTCAATAGGCCCAACTAGTTTAGTCATGTGAGGCAAGAAAATAGTTTAAATAACAAATAGCCCTCTATGGTAATGCATTTAAAGTTAGTTTTAAAGTCACCATCATTTTCTCTAACGAGACAAGAATCAAAACATTTTCTTTTAAATTGGCTCAACCACTTTTGATTGACATCAAAATTGATAATACTTTAACACGAACTATATAGGATTATTTGTAAGCTTACCACAACTTACTCTAGAACACTCAACTATGGGATAACATAATCAATATACATATACGCACACGTTTGAGCACATAATTAGGTTGCCAATTGCAAAAGCTCATGGGACCTACATATTTCTTGATTAGTCTAGAAACATGTTTTTTGGTATGAACGTGTTTCACGATTATATGATATGATGTTATAATATTTATTCTTATCATTCATGTTTTTTCATCACTTTTTTGTTTCATTGACTTATTGCAGACTACTTAACGAACATGAATACATAATAAATTGATTGGGATTAGCATGAATGTGAAGCAAGTTGATTGAGGTTGGGATGTTCATATACTTGGAAAGATTTACACTGATCAATTAGAAATTATGAATGAGGAACGCAACACATGTTTGTAGGATAAATCACAAATCATAAACACTCAAGATATACATGATATTGGTACACCAATATATAGTAGAGTTATGTACCAATTAAAGACATCTTGATTATATGATTAATTCACTCCAAAAATCACAAAAAAATCGTACGCAAATGTGCATGCCGTGAGCAATATCTTCTTTCCTTTTTTCCTCCTTATTACTAGATGGCATATTGAATGAATAAACAATATACATTAATATATGCTAGTCACATACACACACACATGGAAGAGTAGAGGGGACCCTATTCTTCATGAACGATTGTCTTGGTTACACTCATTATGAATCCAAGTAACGGGGCCCTTGTTAATGATATTGGCCCTACATATGATTTAAGTACACTAATGTTTTGGGCCTAAAGCTCAAAATCCAATAAACACAATTTTCCATTTCACTTGATCACAATA
Source organism: Ormosia semicastrata (assembly GCA_029884595.1). NCBI lineage: Eukaryota > Viridiplantae > Streptophyta > Magnoliopsida > Fabales > Fabaceae > Ormosia > Ormosia semicastrata. The sequence goes on from JAQQTO010000029.1 coordinate 3,753,531, forward strand.
TAAAATAATATGAATTTCAAGAAACATCAAATTACCATTCAATCAATTTTAACAAACAAAATTAGTCAATAGAAGTCTAACATTTAAAAAAAAAAATTCAACAATGTTGGCATAAGAAGTTAAGTTAAAAAATACTAACCGATTGAAAATTTAAAAAAAATATAATAATATAATAAAACCAATGAATAAATTTCCCCACCCATGAAATTCATTTTAATTTATTAAAAACAACACAATATATAAAAAACAAAGAATACATGTTCTTATTAATAAAGATTGATTCTCATATATTAGCATTTAATTGATTCTAATTAGTTAGAAAGAATATAATAAATAAATTAAGGAGTAAAAGTCTCTTAATGAAATTGATCCGAATTGATTAAAAAATAATTTAAAATTTAATTTACACAAATTAAATATGAAGATCATGAAAAACCCATGAAAATTAAGAAATCAATCATCATAAGAAAAATATAATAATTTTATTAACATTGATTTAAGATATATTATTGCATTATTTTTCCAATCATATTGGCATGGAAAATTAAGTAAAAAAAAATACTCAAAATTGCAAGAAATTCGAAGATTACCGTCAATCATATCTACTAGTTGTAACAGCTCAATATTTGCTACCCAATATATCGTCATATAAATGAATAACCCTTAATATTGACCCTGCTACTACTAACATACATCAACGTTTAACCCATATCATTCATACATAATGAGTAAATATGGAGAGCCACGATAGCAAAAGTTATATATACATCACAGCTTCAAGGGTATACTGTTATACATAACCTGAAACAACTAAGCAAATATAAAACATTTACATATGCTCAGCTCAAAATAGCATCTATACTATGCTAGTCTTCATACATTTTCTTCTTCCCTTTAGAAGAGCTTGAACCTGGATTTACATGGCAACACAATCGGGGTGAGAAAACATATCTCAGTAGAAGTATTCCAATACTAGCATATACACATATATGTACAATCAGATAATATCACAATTATCAAGTTGACACTTCAATCATGGAAGCAACAACACCTCATCTCAACAACACGCAATCGCCCATACAATTGCAATGCATGAAAATGTCATGATAGCAACCGCCCATACAATTGCCATGTTATGCTTAATTATAACTAATGATTATGTCTATGCAATTTTCTAAGTATGGAGGTGAATAATGCATGATACCACATCCAGGACCTCTAATCCCATGGTAATGTCATGAATGCATGAAACATGAACAAAGTAATGGAAGTCCATAGTTTCATCCATAACCTTGAACAAGCATTGGAATTCCCATCCAGCAAACATCATTATCCCGGAGGAAATCCATCCCCCCGAGTAGTGAAGTCCCATCAACTACTACGGTTATCGTTAATGAACAAGGAAGTCCATCCTTAAGAATTTCACTATATTAGGAAGGTTACCATGTGCCTTACCGATATAGAACACCCACTTTCACTTGGGGCTTACACATTTCAAAAAGGCATTTCATACCATTAAGTATATCATCATGTCTAATTAACTTCTCATAATTAGCATTAAAAACCTCAATAGGTTTCACGAACATCTCATGCAATACAATTACTAATTACTTCTCATAACTAGTTTTCGTAATTGATTTATATGCATTCCAATTTCATTTCATAAACAAATCATCAACTACTTTTAAAAGTACCTTATCACTCTTAAAAGAGCATACACAAAATAGTTCCCACACTTAGGGAAACTCAATTCCTCGATCCATCACAATACAAATTATATGTATATATATATAGACACGTCTAATTACCTCCCGTAATTAGCATTTCAAGTCAACTTGACTTAATACATTCACGCTTCATAAATTACTCCTATTAGAGTTTTAACATACTCTACTAGGCATAAACAAAGTATCCTAGCAATTAGGAACTTCAAAACATCAAAATAGAAATTCTGATGAAATCTGCTCTAGGCACCCTAAAAAGGATGTTTTTCATAAATTCACCAAAAATCCATCTTAACTGATAAAACTCTGAAATTTTACAGATAGATAGTCTTATATCTTATCTTTCAAATGCAATAAGAACCAGGTCATTCCGATAACCACAACTTAAGTTATGCTACAAATACCACAAGCTGTCAGGTTACTTTCCTATATCACGCCTAGGCTTGGTTTTACCACGCCTAGGCGTGGCGTCTCTGTCTCATTTGGTGAAAAATCGATCGATCCACGCCTAGGCGTGGCCAAGTTGCGCCTAGGCGTGACCCTTCTGCAGAAAATTCTGTAGAACACGAACCACTGTTCTAATGGCCCCAAATCTGTTTCCAACCATACAAACATGGATTCTAAGTGTTTTCTAACTCCAATAATGGTCTCTAAACTTATTAGAATCATTAAACACTAAACTCAACTCATTAATCTCTCATTAACCTTTCAAATGACAATTATTCATCAAGAGTCAAAACCCTTCTCCCAAATACCTATTTCTCATTTTCCACCACAAAACATTACATAAATATTCTTAAGAATCAATTCAACCACCAAGCTTCATTTAACTCTTTACAAGTTCTAATCCAAGTTTTCAAGGTGTTCAATCCACTCAAACCCTCAAGAACCCACAAATCCTCATTTTCACCTATTTCATACATACCCCAAGCATAACAATCATAGAAGCAAAGATGGGAGTTGGGAGATGAGAGCAAGAACCCCTACCTCAAGGCTTGAAGATGAAGATGAAGCAAAACCTTCACTTGGATCCTCCTCTTCCTTCTTCTCCTTCTCTCTTTTCTTTCTTTTCTCTTCTTCTTTCTCACGTTTTCAGCCTCTCTATTTTTCTGCTCATTTCTTACCCCTCAAATATCCCCACCGTGGGATATTTGAAGAAGAGAAATTCCTTTTGAATTCTCTTGATTGGGTACTAAAACCCCGCTCTACTAAGAACACTCAAACTTCTCCAAATCTAATTCTGTAACTTCTAACAGATTCAAAATAAATTCTGAGATTCATTAAAAATTCTGTTTCACCAAAAATTGATATTTCCATATCAGCTAGGGGTCAATTCGGTAATAAACACACTACCAGTATACTAAAAAATGTCAAACTAACTCCAAAAATTCTTAAACTTTAACTGTAGTACAGTTTCCACATTTGTGACTTGGAAACAAACTCTCCACAGTTATTTCCACTAACTAAGCAGTTTAAGCCACTTCCAGAGCAAATAACAGCTATATTCCTCACTTAGCGTTACAGCAAAGTGCCTAAACGTGTTCAGAAAGTCACAAAACTTCACAAACATGTTAAGTAAGTATTAAGCTACCTCTGTAACCATATACAAGCCTAACATGATTTTCTAGGGTATTACACTAGTAATCGCTTGAAATTCGTCAAAATTTTGAACTTTCAACACATTTTTCGGCAGAATGTGGTTCCTCAGAAAAAGTTGTCCAAAAACAAAATTTCGCTAGAATCTGCCAATACTAATCCATTAGAAAAAGAACCATGATTTGTCATAAGGCAACATTTTCCAGCGGAATATCCGCCAAAAAGTATTTGTTATCATAATTTTTTCTGGCAAAAAATTTGTCAGAATCACTATATAAGTGACTTTGAGTAGTTTGAGATTTGGTTGCTCTACTTATCTTTCATCTTTCACTAATAGTGAGGATGATGACTCTAATAATAATATTTTCAAGTGGTTGATATGATCGAAAGTTTGCGTAATGAAAACTGCTCCACCTCTTATGACGATGAGAAAAAGACTAAGTAATGAGATATAAAAAAGGAAGGAGAAAAGGATTGCGGATTATAATAATAAATTTACACGATTTTAAGAAAAAAATTCTGGCGAACAAAAGCCCCCTAGTGAAGAAATTGGGGAATAAGAAAGAAACCAAGGCAAACAATTTTTTTTATAAAGAATGACGACACCAATGAAAATGACATTGTACCAGAGTTTCATGGAGAGAAATATCCCAATAATATTGTGTTCTCAACATTATTAGAATTAGGATAGTTGAAAGGGTAGCCTCAAGACCATTACCCTTCCAGGTGATGTAGGAAGCATGTGTCGGCTTGTAGTCGTGTAACGATTTTTAAAGAGTAGTAAAAAAAATTAAATCTCAAGGAAATTTGGGCGAGAGTGAAATTAAGATTTAGAGAGCGATGATGATGACAAGTAAAATTATATATATTTCTCTTATTATTTGTAATACAACATGAACATAAGGAAAGACTGTCCAAATTTAACAAACCAGTCTAGAAACTAAGAGTGTTAGTATAAAAAAAAACCATTTTCTTTTGAGCTCATGAATTGATCATGCTCATGTGTTTTAAAAAAAAATTGTGTTGGTTTCTCTCCTGATGAATTGGGATACCAATATTGCTCGGTATAATTTTAGAAGCACAATTTTTCTAAAAGCAATGCTCATTGTGAAATATATCAATCCTCATTATTGTCTTCAACTATTAAATATATGAATTTTATTAATATTTTTACATACACTCTTCCATATAGTCGATGATAGCCAAATCTTACAGAAGTCAACTCATATGCCTTCTCCAATCTAGAAATCTGGATCATATAACTTTTCTAATCCAAAGAGGTCTCTAAATTGGATAAGACATATGGGTTGAACTGTACGATATGACTATCATCAAGCATAAAGAAAAGTGCAAGAATGTTAAGGACATTCAAGTATTTAACTATTGAAGACAAGGATGAAGATTAATGTACTTAGTAAGGAACATTACTTAGAAAAAAAAAGTACTTCTCGAATAGTTGTCATCATTTTTATCTTAACTCACCAGGAGATATCCAATACGAAAATCTTTTACCATGAGTGAGAGTAATTTATTAAAGATTAAAAGAAACTTTACTTTTCCTGATACTGATGCTCTTAATTCCTAAACTCATTCATTAGACATGGATAGTCTTCCCTTGATTTTTAACTGTATTACATATAATAAGAAAAATACATATACTCCACTTGTCTTTACAATCACTATCAAAAGCCTAATCCCAACTTTAGCAAAATACCCTTAAAATTATTTTTCTCTGAACTACTCTCCAAAACTCGATAGACGAGTACAAGAAGACACATGCTTCTAGTGTCACCAGAAATGGTAATAGTCTATGCACTACCCACTCAACTTCCCCAATCCTAAGGATGTCGAGCTTATGATTTTATCGAGCATTTTCTCCCCACGAGACTCTTATATAATGTCATTTTGGTTGTTGAAATAACCTTTTATATAACTTTTGTCTGCTTTTGATTTCTATCTTATTCCACAACTGCTCCACCATGCTACTTCTGTCCATCAAAAAATCTACTTCACTAAACATGCAATTTTTTTTTCTAATATGCAATTTTTTCTTCTCCTTTTCTTACATCACCCTCTTCTCCTCCACATCTACCAATAATTTCAATAAATCCGCTAGAAATTCAAATTTCTAGTAGATTTTTAGCGGATTGTTACTCTCCAAAAAAACACTTGCCTGAAAAATTCGCTGGTAAAAAAATGACATAGTGTTAGAAAGTAACATTTTTTGCTAGAGATTACTGGGCGATATTCTCGTTGAAAATTATTGGTAGATATTCCACTGGAAAGAACCTTCAATATAATTTTTTTCTAGCGAAAAATTCATCGAATTATGTTGGAATCACTATATAAGTGACTCTTAGCAGTCCAAAATTTGATTGCTCTTTTTATCTTTCGTCTTCCATTGATAGTGAGGATGATGACTCTAATAATAATATTTTTAAGAGGTTAATATGATCGAAAGTTTGAGTATTGAAAAACTATTCCACCTCTTATGATGATGAGGACAAGACTAGGTAACGAGATATAAAAAAGGAAAGAGAAAAGCATTGCAGATTATAATAATGAATTTATACAATTTTATGAAGTAATTTTTCTGGTGAACAAAAGTGCTCGATGGAGAAGCCAGAGAATAAGAAAGAAACCAAAAGTAAATGAAATTTTTTATCAAGAATGATGACACCAATGAAAATGACATTGTTCCAAAGTATCATGGAGAGAAATATTCAGATAAAATTGTGCGCTCAACATTATTAGAACAATAATAGTTTACAAGGTAGCTCGAAAATATTACCCTTATTGCTGGCAAATAAAGCATGTGTTTGCTTGTAATCATGTAACGATTTTTAAAGAGTAGCAAAAAAATTTATTCTCAAGGGAATTTGAACGAGAGTGAAATTTGGATTTCGAGAGTGATGATGATGGCAAATTAAAGCATATATATCTCTTTATTATATGTAATACAATATGAACTCAAGGAAAGAATGTCTAAATTTAACGAATCAGTCTAGAAACTAGGAGCGTCAATAAAAAAAACCATTTTCTTTTGAGCTCTGGAATTGCTCATGCTCGTGTGTTTAAAAAAAAATTCTATTGGTTTCTCTCTTAATGAATTAGGATACTAATCTTGCTCGGTACAATTTCAGAAGCACAATTTTTCTAAAAATAATGTTCTTTGTGAAATATATTAATCCTCATCATTGTCTTCAACTACTAAATATATGAGTTTTATTAACATTCTTACATATGCCCTTTCATACAGTCGATGATAGTCAAATCTTATAGAAATCAACTCATATGCCTTCTCCAATCCAGAGATCTGGATCATACAACTTTTCTAATCCAAAGAGTTCTCTAGATTAGAGAAGGTATATGGGTTGAACTGTACGGTGTGGTTATCATCAAACGTTAAAGAAAAGTGTAAGAATATTAAGAAAATTCAAGTATTTAACTGTTGAAAACAAGGATGAAGATTGATGTATTTTGTAAGGAACATTACATAGAAAAAAAAAAGTAATTCTCGAATAATTATCATCATTTCTATCCTAACTCACCAGGAAAGATCTAATACGAAAATCTTTTAATACGAGTGAAAGCAATTTATTAAAGATCAAAAGAAAATTTACTTTTCTTGATATTAATGCTCTCAATTCCTCAACTTATTCATTAAATATAGATAGTCTTCCCTTGATTTCCAAATGTATTACATATAATAAGAAAAATACATCTACTCCACTTGTGATCACAATCACTATCAAAAGCCTAATCCCAACTTTAGCAAAATAGCCCTAAAATTGTTTTTCTCTCAACTACTCTCCAAAACTCGATAAATATGTGCAAGAAGACACATGTTTCTAGTATCACTAGAAATAGCAATAGTCTAGGCACTACCCACTCAACTTCCCTAATCCTAACAATATCGACCTCATGATTTTATCGAGCATTTTCTCTCCATGAGACTCTTGTATAATGTCATTTTGGTTGTTGAAATCACTTTTGATATAAATTTTATCTGTTTTCGATTTCTATCTTACTCCCCAACTGCTCCACCATGCGACTTCTGTCCATAAAAAAATCTACTTCACTAAAACATGCAATTTTTTTAATATGCAATGTTTTTCTTCTCCTTTTCTAACATCACCCTCTTCTCCTCCATGTCTACCGGTAATTTCGAGAAATCCGCCAAAAATTCAAATTTCTAGTAGATTTCTAGCAGATTGTTACTCCCTGAAAAAAACGTTTGCCCTAAAAAAAGTCCACTGGTAACAAATAACGAAATGTTAGAAGGCAACACTTTTTGCTTGAGATTATTAGCTAATATTCTCATTGAAAATTACTGGCACTAGAAAGGACCTTCACCATAATTTTTTTTAGCAAAAAATTCACTAGAATCTATTGGAATCACTATATAAGTGACTCTTAGCAGTGCAAGATTTGACTGCTCTGCTTATCTTTCATCTTCCATTGATAGTGAGGATGATGACTCTATTAATAACATTTTCAAGCGGTTGATATGATCGAAAGTTTGTGTACTGAAAAATTGTTCTACCTCTTATGACGATGAGGACAAGACTAGGTAATGAGATATAAAAATAGAAAAAGAAAAGCATTACGGATTATAATGATAAATTTATATGATTTTATGAAATAATTTTTTTAGTGAATAAAAGCCCCCGATGGAGAATCTGAAGAGTAAAAAAGAAACCAAAAGCAAATAAATTTTTTTATCAAGAATGGTGACACCAATGAAAATGACATTGTACCAGTAACATTCCAATACTGAGAACCTGATATATGTTCCATATATAAGGTGCATAGTACTAGCTATGCTACTTCTAACCTATAAAAATAAATTAACCAATAACATTCATTCACATAAATAATTATGGAGAGCCTGAGCAACAAAAAGATATATATATATACATCATCAGCCTCACAAAGGTATACTGTAATACATAACTTTGTACAACCTCAAAGTAGCATAAAATAAATACATCATATTTATTTACAAGAAACGAAGTAAACTACACTAGTTCTTCTGCTTCCCTTTACTTGGACTTGGATTTACATGGAAATACAAAAGAAGTGAGAAATCACAATTTCTCAGTATTGGCATTCCAAAACCAGTGTTTATTCATTCACAATGAGTAAACAACACTATAAACATAAGATTATACCTGCAACAGATAAATGAGCCACTGCTCAACACCATCAGAATATACATACAACCCTATGTAATATTCACAAGGCAAATGCTATAACCTTAACTCACATATATACAACAATCAATGATATCAAACAACTACTCATACAATCACAAGATATCATCGAGCAACTAAACAACAAGCAAGGAAACTGCCCATAGAGCCGCCAACAAATGCAATGCTTTATGTTATGATATATGGTTATGGTCACACAAAGTCCTAATATTATGATTATGCAATGTTTATGCAGGTTTTAGTTTTAGAAAACACATGTCACTTACTTATTTCCCAGGTGTATATAGTGGGTAGGATAGGCAACTAAGCCCTGGCATTACCTGGTAATAAGTGAATTCTTTCCCCTTACCACAGTAAGAGTATTGCTACCACCCCCAAACCGGTAACACTGACCATAATAGCATTAATGTTAGGAGAATTTAGATCCAACACCTCATTCTCAAACCATATGGTTGTGCACACCATTTAAGGTTACAATACATAGAAAACAACAAAATAATAAGTTTGAAAACCAAATATACGATGTATTTCACAAATACATATAATCATCAGTAAGTCCTTCCTAACCAAATGACTAAGGAAAACTAGCAAACCAACTAACCAAGCTCACTTATCACATAAGGTGCAAGGTCACTTTTCTAGTTCTTCCTATATCTCAACCTCGTCTCACAAGGGAGTAAATGTCATTTGTGCATCTTCGGCTCTACTTTCCATACAAAGAAGTAACTTATGCATGACAACAAATACAACTAGCTAAGCACAATTAGCTTACAACATCTAGTACCTCACTTCATCACTTTACAAGTGATTCACAAGGCAACCTCATGTTGCTCAAGGTTCTAGGTATTGATTTATGGCATTCTACTTCTCAAAGGATGCCTAAGGTTTCTCAAAACTCTTATCATAAGCGAGGTGGTTATTCTCTCCAAGAAATACCACTAGTTGTGTCTCAACACTAACACTCTTGCATCTAGAACCTCACACTATCACTTCACAAGTGAATCCAAAGTCAACCTCATGTTGAACAAGGTTCTAAACACTACCTTGTTGCATTCCAACACACTTGGATGCCTAAGGCTATCAAGACTATCCTATGGCATTCCACCATACTATGGAAGCCTACGGTGTCCCAACACATTACCCCTTGACACTCCACCTTATTATGGTTGTCTAGGGTCCCTCAATTCTATCTTAAGGCATTTCCCACACTTTGGATGCCTAAAGGTTCTCCAACCTCATCCTAAGGCAAACTCCCACTCTTTGGGTGCCTAAGGGTTTTCCGAGCTCTCAACCTTATAAGGTGGTAAATCCTTCCATAAAATACCCTCATTGGTACCTCAACACACTTTAAAAAGGATATATGAGTGATCACATCACTTACAGAGGCTCATTTCCTCAAAAACATCACTTTGTCATTAGGCGCCAGCTTTTCCACCGCTCGGGCACTGAAAAGACAGAGCGCTGCCCTGTTCTTGCTGGGCAATAAGCGCTCACACAAGGGCGCTTAGGCGCTCAAGCGCTCTCACATGGGCGCTTAGGCGCTCAAGCGCTCTCACATGGGCGCTTAGGCGCTGGTCGCTCAGCAACACGCATAAGGTTGCTGGGCATTGGGCGCTCAAGTGCCCAACTCCCAACGCTTAGGCGCTCAACACTTGATGCAGAATTCTGCACTGTTCCATTAAGGAACAATCACGAAAACAATCACTCCTAAGCAGTTTCTAGGTGGTTTCAAGTTCCTAAAAAGTCCACTAACACATAGGAATCCTCAATCACTAACACAAACCACCAAATTTGAATCTATGAACCAAATCACTCATCTAAACCCTAAATTCCTTACTTTGTGCATCAAAGGTCCAAATGAAGAGTTCTAAGTTTCTAACGCAAACTCATCTCATGAACAAGTCATAAACATTCCTTAAAACACATCCAAGTAAGAAAATTACTTAAAACACCTCAAAATCTCATTTTGACTGATTATACCTCAACTTTGGCATAAAAGAAAGAGATGAGAAAAAAAGGCTAAAAGGACTCAAGAACCCCTACCTCTTATGAAGGAAATATGAAGATCTTGAAGCCTTGAGCTTGCTCTTGGATCCTCCTTCAAGCTTTGATCCTTTCTCTTCTAGTTTTTCCCCCTTTTTTCCTTCTCCCTTTTGGTTTCCTTTTTTTTATTCTCTGTTTTCTTTTCTTTTCACTGTCGTGAGTAGCAAAGTCTCATTTTGATACTTATAACAAAATTTTGATACTGCGAAGAACACTTAGATTCCACAAAATCCAGTTTTCTAGCTTCCAACAAACTTAAAATAAATCCTAAGATTTATTAAAAATCTAATTTCACCATTTTTCTATTTTTCCATATCAGTTGCTAGTCAAACCGGCATCAAATCACACAATCAGTATGCTTAACAACACCAAACTAACTCTAATTATCCTCAAACTTTAACCGTGGCACAGTTCACACATTTGTGACCTGGAAACAAACTCTCCACATTTATTTCCACTAACTAAGCAGTTTAAGTCAATTCTAGGGCTAATAACAACTATATCTTACATATAGTGTTATAGTAAAGTGACTAAACATGCTCAGAAAGTCACAAAATTCTACGAACATGTTAAACAAGTATTAGGCTACCTCTATAACCATTTATAAGTCTAACATGTTTATCTGGGGTGTTACAGTACCAGAGTATCATGGAGAGAAATATCTAGAAAATATTATGTGCTCAACATTATTAGAACACAAATAGTTGAGAAGATAGATCGAAACCTGTTACCCTTGTTGGTGGCATAGAAAGCATGTGTCTGCTTGTAGTCATGTAACAATTTTTAAAGAGTAGTCAAAAAATTTAATCTCAAGAGAATTTGGACAAGAGTGAAATTATGATTTCGAGAGTGATGATGATGACAAGTGAAAGCATATATATTTCTTTTATTACATGTAATACAATATGAACTCAAGGAAAAAGTGTCTAAATTTAAAGAATCAGTCTAGAAACTAGGAGCGTCGGTATAAAAAAAACCATTTTCTTTTGAGCTCTTGAATTGATCATGCTCGTGTGTTTAAAAATAAATTGTGTTGGTTTCTCTCCTGATGAATTGGGATACCAATCTTGCTTGGTACAATTTAAGAAGCACAATTTTTCTAAAAGCAATGTTCATTATGAAATATATCAATCCTCATCATTGTCTTCAACTATTAAATATATGAATTTTATTAACATTCTTACATATGCTCTTTCATATAATCGATGATAGTCAAATCTTACAGAAGTCAACTCATATATCCTCTCTAATCCAGAGATCTAGATCGTACAACTTCTCTAATCCAAAGAGGTTTCCAAATTGGAGATGACATATGGGTTGAGCTGTACAATGTGGTTATCATCAAGTGTAAAGAAAAGTGTAAGAATGTTAAGAAAATTCATGTATTTAACTGTTGAAAACAAGGATGAAGATTAATGTATTTCGTAAGGAACATTACTTAGAAAAAAGAAAGTACTTCTCAAATAGTTGTCATCATTTCTATTCTAACTCACTAGGAGAGGTCCAATATGAAAATCTTTTAACATGAGCAAGAGCAATTTATTAAAGATCAAAAGAAAATTTACTTTTCCTTATATTGATGCTCTCAATTCCTAAACTCATTCATTAAACATGGATAGTCTTCCCTTGATTTTCAATTGCATTACATATAATAAGAAAAATACATTTACTCCACTTGTCATCACAATCACTATCAAAACCTTAATCTCAACTTCAACCAAATACCCTTGAAATTATTTTTTACTCAACTACTCTCCAAAACTTGATAAATGAGTGCAAGGAGACACACGCTTTGGGTGTCACCAGCAAGGACAATAATCTAGGTACTATCCACTCAACTTTCTCAATCCTAACGATGTCGAGCTCATGATTTTATCTGATATATCCTCTCTATGAGACTTTTGTATAACGTCATTTTCATTGTTGGAATCACTCTTTATAACAATTTTATTTGTTAAGATTTCTATCTTATTCTTTAACTGCTCCACCATGCGCCTTCTGTCTGTCAGAAAATCTACTTAAAAAACATGCAAATTTATTTTTTCAATCTGCGATGTTTTTCTTCTTCCTTTTCTTATGTCACCTTACCTAGTCTTGTGCTTATCATTATAAGAGGTAAACTTGTGTTACTACTCAAACTTTCTGTCACATTTACTCCATGATAATCTTATCACTAGAGTCATCATCCTGACAATCAGTGGATGACAAAAGATAAGTTACTTAAGCAATCAAATCCTAGACTGCTCAGAGCCACTTAACCTAATAATGCAAAACTAATATCATCTTACTTAAAGTTTAGAGCTTTTCTAATTCAGTAGAGCATTACTTATTTCAACAATTCAAACAAACCAACATGCATGCAAATAAGTGTTAATGAAAATAACATATATTACTATATTACGTAATTCATGTAAAATAAATAAACACTGTCTTGTATTCAATTAATTTAAAATCCTTATTTTTTGTTAGCGTTTTTCTATAGTAATTTTGGAAAATTGAAGTCACATTTATAGTTACAACTTGAAACTAACTTAAAGGAAAACAATTTTTAAATTTTGATAAGTGCTCTTCATTTGGATGTTTTTAGTAGAGTTTAGAAGATAAGGGTTCCTATTTTAACTCCTAATTTATTTGACATTTCTTGTTTTAAGCCAGTAGGCTTCTTGAAATTTATCATTCTCATGAAATTAATTAATTATTATTTATTTAATTAATTATATATATAATTCACATGTTTTTAATTATATATATAGTTCACATTTTTACTTTTTTATATTATATTATATTATATTATATTATATTATATTATACGTTATTAATTTATTAATATTAATTAATAATTATTTAAATCTAACATATACACTTTTAAATTAATTAATTAAATTAAATAAGTTATCAACCTCTTTACTTAAGATTTTAAATATTTAATATTTAATATTACTATTTTATCACAATTTTTTTATTTTAAAATTAGAACATTACCATACAATACTATATTATTCTTTTAATAAATTAGCATTAGTTTTATACAATGTAAAGTTATCAATCATCCAAGCATACAAATACCATACATATAAATATACATTCAAATATACACATAAACATATATATTCAAAATATAAATACCATATACATACATGTATACATACATATATATATATATATATATATATATATATATATATATATATATATATATATATGTTATAATCAAATATAACATTCAAAATAATCAAATAAACAAAAAACAAAAAAAATATCGATTTCGCACCTTGTAACCACGTCCACATACGTCCACCCATGTCTCCCATGCACTGTCCACCCCTCCCGTGCACCATCCGCCAAGACGTGTCGTCAGTGATCCCGACCAGCCGTATCAACTACCTCCCTCTACCAAGACCCATCACACTACCACCGACTTGCACAGTGTCGTACAACCTTTACCACCATGAATGATCATGTTCTAGCCACCATACAAACCATTATACCTACCCAAACAGCCACCAATACACCCCCTTATGGGTAAACAAAGAAAACAAACACGAACAAACCAAAGACACATGTTTGTGCGTGTGTGCTCAGGGGAAAGATTAGATATCACAAATATCTTATTAAACCATGGTTGCAAATTATAATAAGCATAACATAGCCCTTTCTCGTGGATCACATGATCGAGCAAGTTGTATCAGAAAATAGATCATAAATGAAGTACATTGGCCATGGCACTTGGAGCTGTGGCACTTAGGGCAGGGATACTAACGAGGGCACTTCATATTCTGACACTTGGAGCAAGGGTAACATTGACCATGACACTTAGGGCTTTGGCACTTAAAGCATATAATACATAGGCCATCACACTTTGGACTTTGGTACTTAGGGCTATGGCAATTTGGTACTTTGAGCAATGAGGGTCACACTTACCTTGGCACTTAGGGTTGTGGCACTTGAAGCAAATCAAGGCATAGTGACCAATTAATGGCGTGGGAACTTGGTAAACAGACCAAAGGGTCGGTAGTATTTAATGAAAGAAACCATGCCACACACACACACACACACACACACACATAGAGTTTGGGCCTCATAGAAGTTGACAAATTAAACTAAACAAAATGGTTCTCTTTCACATAAGTGTAGCAAACTATGGTTTTCTTTTAGGCAATTGATCAAACAACTAATATGCACCAGTGCAATTATCATAAAGTGATTAAAGAGTTATATTGACTGGTATATACAATGTAATCTAGCATGATACAATTACTAGAGATTAATGTGTAGAGTAGTATCAATATTAATCAATCCAAAAAATAATAGCACCTATAAACCAAAAATCCGTACAAACACTTCTAAATTGAAGGAGAGAAATGCTGCAAGTGTAAGAGAAACGAAAGAGTCATACCTGAACTGAAACAAAAGGAAGAAATGAGCACTGTATGAGAGAAAACTACAAATGTGAGCACCGTATGAGGGGGGAGAGAGAAAGAAAGAGATCACCATGTGCAGGCAATGGCCGTCGAGATTGCGTCTTTCAGTTTGGTATCCCCTGCAATGCGGTTTGAAATGGTGCCCCTATGATTAGGTTTGTCAAATTTCACGATAGATTTTTATGTTTATATTTGATTAGGGGCGGTAAATAAACAAAAGCTCAGCAAAACTATATTTATTTGAGGCAGTTTCATGACAACAACCTCTAATAAAAAATGAACTGCCACGAATAAATTTGATTGGAGGCTATTTGACGAAGCACTGAAAATTCTAACAACCAACGACAATTTTATCCAACTGCCTCTAATAAACTGTCGCTAAAGCACAGAAATGCAAAAAATTAGTGACTATTTTTTTTGGGGGTAAATTTGTCCAACATAAAGTTTTTAAAATTATTTTTTTTAAATTGATCCATCAGAAATTACCTAAATTACCGACGAGAAAAAATTAGTCAGAAAATCCAACTGCTAAAGCCCAAAATTTTTTACGTGTTTAGAGCTTTGTAGTTAAGTAGAGCATTAATTATTTCAACAATTCAAACACAACAACATGCATGCAAATAAGCGTCAATAACAATAACATTAACATATTATTATATTATGCAATTCGTAACTTTGTAACTGAGGCCTATTTATTCATCATTCCTCTCAATTTGAAGTCATCGTTTGTCTGTAAGATTTGCTACATTACCTCATGTGCCCTATCCATGTGTATATACATCGTATGTTTGATAATTGCTCACATATTTTGTAATAGATCATTCTCATTTTAATTAATTAATTAATTAGTTATTTTAGTTTAATTAACTAGTTAATTAATTAATTAATTAATTATTGATATAATTCAAATTTTCACTTTCTTTAGTTTCATATTATAATTTTTATATTTTATTAAATTTAAATCTTTAGTTTACATAATTTTTAGCTCTGTAACCAATACTTCTTATATATTTGTCATTTCGCTTAGTTTGAAACCATCGTTTGTCTGCAAGAATTGTCACCTTACCTCATGTCCTTGACCCATGCATATATACATCGTACGTTTGACAATTGGACACATATTTTTTGTAATTTATCATTCACATTTAATTAATTAATTATTTATTTATTTATTTATTTGTTTGTTTGTTCTGTTGAGATTTTTACTTTCTTTTATTTTATTTCATATTATATTTTATTAATATTAATAATTATTTTAATTTAATATATAAGTTATTAAATTAAAAAATTTTATCAAATTCTTCACTTAAAATTTTAAAAATTCATATTACTATTTTTGTCACTATTTTTTAATTTTAAAATTAGCACATAATACTATATTATTCTTGTAATAAAGTAGTACTAGTCTTATACAATGTAATGTTATTATTTAAATCCTATATCATCATAATATATATCATCTTTCATACTAGCACACAAACACCAACAAATAACAACACATTATGCATATAAACATATATTCAATTATACACATAAACACATATATTCAAAATATAAACATCATATGCATATATACATACATATTATAAACAAATAAACAAATATAACATTCAAATAAAATAAAAAATAATATACCTAATCCGCGCCATGCGCCCACGTCTCCCATGCACTACGTCTATACTATAAATTATAAGGATGTGCTCCTTTGCGTGCTGCCCATGTTCCATATCTATCATTTTTGTGTTGGTTAAAAGCGAGGATGTTCACCAGTACAACCTGTGGTGATAATTGGTGTGGCACCTATGGGAGTGGAACAAGAAGAAGCCCTGAAGGCTAGGCTTCCACACGCCATACTTGAAGAGGGAGGCCCAACCGGCGAGGGATTAGAGTAGGAGAGGAGCCACTGGTGGGAGGATCAAAGTGCAAATAAGAGAGGAGCCACTAGCGGGGGGTTGGACTACAGAGAAGAGAGGAGAGAGGAGCCACCAGAGGGGGATCAGAGTGTTGAGAAGAGAAATTAAAAGAGAGGAGATGAACATGAAGAGAAAACAGAAAAATGGAAGGGAAGCGGCTGCATGCATAAGTCATAAGTTTTTTTTGGGCAGAATAGTGTTTGTTGGAAACATTTACCGGTGCAAATATTTGAATTTCCAATGAATAATCCGCTAGAAACCTCGAAACATGTAACCAGTACATTTATTGATGGATTAGTCATTAGAAATGAAAAAAATCATTGGTGTTTTTAATTTGCCAGAAATTATTGTATTACCAACAACCACAAATCTGTCAAAAAAATCTTTCGTTAAAACTTGAATTTCTTGTAGTGCATACTTCTACCCATCTTAGTACAAAAAAGAAAAGAAAAGAAATTTATAAAAAATATAATAAAATAAAATTTATTTATGATATATTGAAATTAAATTCCCATTAATTTTTTTAAAAATATTCTATTAATTTGAGATTGAATTAATTTGGAAAATATTAAAATTAATTAATTAAAAAGTCTGAATGAACAATGCAACACACATTGGTACGAGATATTAAGTAAAATAAATATTGATTGATTAAGAAATGATTAAGAAAAGAGTATAATAATATAATAATATGTTAATGTGATAAAATTAATGAATAATAAATTCAAAAAAGAAATAATACAAACACTAATTTATTGAAAAATCAATTAAAAAAGAATATAATAATATAACATTATAATATAACAAAATCAATCACTAATAAATATATAAAAAATACTTGGATTTCAACCCCTAAATATCTTCAAAAACAATACAAAGAAAATATAATCTTAATAAAATTAATTTAAGATATATTTTTGCTTTATTTTTCTAATTATATAAGATTTTATTATAATTGTCGCAACCGTCTCCGAAGAGCGTCGCGAAAATAAAAAAAAAAAAGAAAATAGGACCTCGGGGTGTTGGGAGTCGCCACCAATCGTTTTATCCATTAAATGGAATGGTGCAATTGGACACCTAAAAGATGGTCTACGTTTGAGTTTGAGGTTCGGGGTTGATTACGGTAGAGAAGGTATTAGCACCCTACACCGTCCATTGTAAGAACGGTTACCTATTTAATCTAATGTTATTTGCAAGATTAATTTAATTAGTCCTTTATTAATTAAAAGAAAAAAATTATTTTTTATTTTAACATGTCTCATTTTGTCAAGCATAATATCAAGAATAATAAATGACTAAGACAAGCAATGGGTGGCAAAATAGCCATTATTTTGGAACAAATTCTAAGTCTACAATATATTATATAAAAGTGGTGAACCAAAATTTTATTTTTTTTGAAGAGAAGTAATTTTTAAGATAAATGGCCAAATAAAACATTATTTCAATGAATAAATTTTAATTCAAAGAAATTTGTTTGAGGTAAGAGAAAGTTTTTTTTTAAAGTAAATGGCCAAATAAAATCTCATTTATAATCAATGAAAAAAAATATTTTTAAGCATAAAGAGATTTTTGTAGTAATTTTAAAAAAAAAATCTTCATAAAAAATAAAAGTTTTAATTCACCACAATCATGATGTTGAAACTATATGAAATTGTTCACTTTGATTTTAAAAAAATTGTATTTTATTTAGCAAAAATATTTTAATTTAGTGTGAGAATTAAACCTCGCCAGCGCTCCTGGCAAAATCCAAAATAAAGCCTCAAGATTATCGGGAAGAGTGTATCTGATCGGTGCTCCGATCCTCTCCCAATTTTTTCGTCATAGGCAAGTTTTAAAATGTTTGATTTATACAGAAAATGATTAAAATAAATTCACATGCTAACCATCACAATAGTCATAATAACACAAACAATATAATTAATTAAAGGGACGAAGATAGATTATAATCAAGTCAAACTAACCCATAAATTAATTTTCATCATCATTTTTTTTATATTTTTTAGACTTTTCATTTTTATATTTCTTTAACATTCTTTTTACTTTCCTTTTCTTAAAAAAAATGCAATCCACGTAAGTGGGCTGCTGTTTCAGTAGCCCAAATTCCTTTATTTTGTATTTTG
Source organism: Ormosia semicastrata (assembly GCA_029884595.1). Lineage (NCBI taxonomy): Eukaryota > Viridiplantae > Streptophyta > Magnoliopsida > Fabales > Fabaceae > Ormosia > Ormosia semicastrata. The sequence goes on from JAQQTO010000029.1 coordinate 3,772,564, forward strand.
TATTGCTTTTGAAATCACAAAGTCATATGGCAAATATTTGAAACAGAACAGAGCAAGCAAGGAGACAAAGGGAGAGGGAGAGAAGAAACTCACGGTGCGGAGCTCACGGTGGTTCTTGGCTGGGGAGCGGCGTTTCTGGCGGAGGTGCCGGCGACGTGCAGCGAGTTGCAGATCTGGGTTTGATGGTGGTTCACGGCTGGGGAGCGGCGTTTCTGGCGGAAGACGACGAGTTCGCGCAGCCTGTTGCGGTGGAGATGGCTCGCTGTTCAGCGTGGAGGAGGCGTGGTTGCTACGCGTGGAGCGATGAAGGGCTCCATGGTGGATCACGGTGATGCTTCGCGGGTGGGGGCTCGGATCTGAGTGGTTATGGTGAGTGAAGCGCGACGGCGAGGGCGGTGGCTGCTGGTTGGGTCACGATGTGGACGGCAGAATGGTGGCTTGCAACGTGACTATAGTATAGGCAGGTGGTTGCTAGCTTGGGATGGGGTAGTGTTGTTTTGGGTAGAGGATGATGATGTTGGAAGGTTGTTGGTGGGAAGGTTATGGGGAATTTGGGGTGGCTTTACTTGGGAGTGGATTGGCCATGGAAGATGATGAGAAGGAGTCAAAGTTGGATGGGTGGATGGTTGGTTAAAGGGAGAAGATTGTGATGTTGGGTTCGATGGGTGGTTTTCAACGTGGAGAGATATGAAGTGGAGATTATTTTGTGAAGGTTACAGAGAATGGGTCAATCTGATGGTGAGAATGGGTCAAGAATAATGGTAAGAATAGGCAGGTGCAGAGATGGAAAGAAAGTAGAAGGTAAGTGAAGAAGGCTTTTGGTGATGCTTGGTATGTGAATGATGGTGGTTTGCTGCAAGGATTTCGGATGCAATCAGAGAATTTTCGTAGGATGAATCTGTGTCTGTGGGAATTTTTCTCAGTCTGTGATTTTTGCTCTTATTTTTCTGAATCCTCTGTAGCTCTCCTCCTTTCTTTGTGAATCCCTTTTATTCTTGCCTTGTGGTTCCATTCACAATCAATTTGCTTTTACGTTTTGAAATGCAAACAGGCAGAATAATGCTTCTCAATGATGATTGGAAAGCCAATGGAAACGAAAACTGATAGAAGCCTTTAATCCAAATCAATGCAAGCTGTTGATGGCTCGGTGGCAGCAGCAGGAAGGGGAAAAGGAAGAGTTGAGATGAAAAAAAATGGGTCACTGGTTAAAAATGAAATTGGGTTACGGGTTGAGATGAAATTTGGTCATGGGTTAACCCGTACAAAGCTTTTTTTTATTTTCTTATTTCTCTTTTTTCTTTTTTCTTTTTTTAAGAAGGAAATTAAATTAAATAAAAACAAAAATAAAAGAAAATGGGCAAAAATGGGTATCAACAGCTGCCCCCCTTTGTTTTACATTTAGAATAAATGAAAAACAAAGGAATTGATTCAATTTTGTCCATAAAAATGTAAAAACTTGCGGATTCAGGTGTCCACTGAAGTTTAACAAAAACAAGGTAAGAAGCTTACGGAGTCAGGTATCCGTTGAATCTTACAAAAACTTAAAGGCAATGGGTACGGGGACCCGAAAGCATAAAACAATGGGTGCGGAGACCCGAAAAGGTAAAAAGCTTGCAGAGTCAGGTATCCGCTGAAGCTAAACAAAAACAAGGTAAGAAGCTTACGGAGTCGGGTATCCATTGAAGCTTAACAGAAAACTTAAAGGCAATGGGTATGGGGACCCATAAACAACGGGTACGAGAACCCAGAAAAGGTAAAAAGCTTGCGGAGTCAGGTATCCGCTGAAGCTAAACAAAAACAAGGTAAGAAGCTTACGGAATCGGGTATCCGTTGAAGCTTAACAGAAAACTTAAAGGCAATGGGTATGAGGACCCAAAAACAACGGGTACGAGGACCCGAAAGGTAAAAAGCTTGCGGAGTCAGGTATCCGCTGAAGCTTAACAAAAACAAAGTAAGAAGCTTACGGAGTCGGGTATCCGTTGAAGTTTAACAGAAAACTTAAAGGCAATGGGTACGGGGACCAAAAAACAAAAAACAATGGGTATGAGGACCCAAAAGGAGAAGTAATGGACATAAGGCTCTGATTTGACTGAAAACAGCAAGTTGGACCTTTGTAGGTCAAGGCTAGCAAAATGAAAAATGCACTATGCAATGCATGCTTTAGATGTATGAGAGTATGAAAACTTTTTCTGTCTTTTTCCTTTTTTGTGGTTTTTTTTTGTTTTTTTGTTTTTTTGTTTTTGTTTTTGTCTCCACGACCCCTGAAGACATGATTGCAATCATTTTCAAAGATGAACTGGAATAGGATTTAATGACATCCTTTCATTTGTCTATTCAAAGTAGATGGTTAAAATGTCCAACCAGAATGACCCTTGAGGTGTGCATTAGATGTGACACACAAGAGCAATGGAAAAACCCTTCAGATGACCCTTGAGGTGACCTGGTTATCCTTTCTTTTTATCAACACTCTTATCAGGAATCATTGTGTTTCCCATACCTTTCAAGTCATTAGAAATTCTTAATGCTCGGACAGCAATGTCACACATTTCATATTCCAATATATGATTATTAGAAAAATGCATATTGAATCAAAGAAGAGGCAAAGGTAAAAACATGATGATATTGTATTGAAATGGGAATGGTGAAAAGAAAGCAATATTATGGTCATCAACATAAAATTTACAGAGGGATGATAAGGGTAAAGGTCTTCAGTTCTTCCAGTGAAACCCTTTATCGTAATCAGCGTCAATCCTCTGCATACTTGATTTTGAACACCCATTAACCAGCCTATGAAGACTTTGACTGCCCCAGTTGGGATCATTTGGCCTGCCCCAATATGGAAACTTAGTTTGCTCTAAAGCAGAGATTTGCTTCTCCCTAGCATGGAGACTCAAGCAATATTGTCTCACTTCCTTTGTCATATCAAGCACTATTGTCCTTTTATTTTGGACCTTAACTTTTGCCTAGGTCGCTCTTTCGAGTTTTCAACCTACCAGGTCGCTCTAACTTTTGCCTAGGTAGCCTTTCCAGCTTTTCCACCTAGCGAGCCATGTTTTTCTTTTTTTGTTTTTTTTTTCTTTTTTTTTGACAAGTAGTGCTTTTATGCATAATATTTCTTGACTGCATCTGAATTTACAAGAAGTGGTAGATCTTCACCATCCATTCTTGTGAGAATCAAGGACCCTCCAGAGAAAGCCTTCTTCACGACATAAGGTCCTTCATAATTTAGAGTCCATTTTCCATGGTGATCTTTTTGCATTGGCAGGATCTTTTTGAGCACTAAGTCTCCTTCTTGAAATTGTCGAGGGCGCATTTTTTTGCATAGGCTTTCATAAGCCTCCTTTGATATAACTGGCCATGACACAGTGCAGTTAATCTTTTACCTTTAATAAGATTCAACTGATCTAGTCGAGCTTGGACCCATTCGGCCTCTTCCAACTTTGTCTCCATCGGTACTCTTAATGAGGGGATCTCTACCTCAATAGGGAGTACAGCTTCTATTCCGTAAACTAAAGAGAAAGGAGTTGCCCCAGTTGAGGTACGGACAGACGTGCGATAACCATGCAGAGCAAAGGGAAGCATCTCATGCCAATCTTTATATGTCACAACTATTTTTTAGATGATCTTCTTGATGTTTTTGTTTGCTGCCTCAACAGCCCCATTCATCTTTGGACGGTATGGCGAGGAGTTATGATGTTGGATCTTGAAATTCTCGCACATTTCCTTCATCATTTTGTTATTCAAGTTGGTTGCATTGTCGGTGATGATCTTATTTAGTAGACCATAACGACATATCAACTCTCTTTTGATGAACTTGATCACCACATTCCTGGTCACATTGGCATAAGAAGCAGCTTCAACCCATTTGGTGAAGTAGTCTATCGTGACAAGGATAAAACGATGCCCATTTGAGGCCTTAGGTTCAATAGGTCCTATGACATCCATACCCCACATGGAAAATGGCCAGGGTGCTGCTAGGACATTCAAAGGGACTGGCGGCGCATTGATCTTATCAGCATATGTTTGGCACTTGTGGCACTTCCTCACATGATTGAAGCAGTCAGTTTCCATGGTTAACCAATAATAACCAGATCTTAGGATTTTTCTTGCCATTGCATGTCCATTGGAGTAAGTTCCAAAGGAGCCCTCATGTACTTCTTCAATAATCTTTTCTACTTCCATTGCATCAACACATCTTAGAAGCACCATATCATGGTTTCTCTTGTAAAGTATTTCCCCATTCATAAAATAACCCATTGCGAGCCTCCTCAGGGTCCTCTTGTCATTTTCTGAAGCACCTGGAGGGTACTCCCTATTCTTGATGAAACATTTGATGTCATGGTACCGTGGTTTCCCATCAGGCTCATCTTCAACCACTTGACAATATACAGGATAGCCATGACTTTCCATTTTTATAAGTGGTAGGTCCCTTTCATGACTTACTTGGAACATTGATGATAGTGTGGCCAAAGCATCAGCCAACTGATTTTCTTCTCGAGGAACATGATGAAAAATGACTTCATCAAATTGCTCGATCAATTCTTTGATGTAAACATGGTATGGGATCAGTTTAGCATCACGGGTCTCCCATTCTCCTTTTAGTTGATGAATGACCAAGGCAGAGTCCCCATATACTTCCAAGATCTTCGTTTTTGATTCTATTGCTGCTTGAATACCCAAAGCACACGCTTCGTATTCTGCTATATTGTTAGTACAGTCAAAACACAACCTTGCTGTGATTGGGATAAATTTATCTTCAGGGGAGATCAAGATGGCTCCAATGCCATGCCCTAGTGCATTAGAGGCTCCATCAAACCACATAGTCCATTTTTCTTTTTCAGAGTATTCTTCATTTTTAAACAGAGCCATTATATCTTCATCAGGGAACTCACATTGCATCGACCCATAATCCTCTATGGGTTGGTTAGCCAGATAATCTGCAAGGGCACTTTCCTTAATTGCTTTTTGGGTGACATAAACAATTTCATACTCCGATAATAAAACTTGTCATCGCGCGATTCTCCCAGTGAGAGCGGGTTTCTCAAAGATATACTTGATAGGATCCATTTTGGACACCAACCAAGTAGTGTAACACAACATGTATTGCCTCAATCGATGGGCAGCCCATGCCAAGGCGCAACAAGTTCACTCTAATAATGAGTACTTTGCCTCATAATCGGTGAACTTTTTACTTAAATAATAGATGGCACGTTCTTTCCTAACGGATTCATCATGCTGCCCCAGTATGCAACCCATAGACTCATTAAGCACCGTCAAATACATAATGAGAGGTCTCCCTGGCACTGGAGGCACCAAAACGGGGGTTCTTGTAAATATTGCTTGATTTTTTCAAAGGCTCTTTGGCAATCTTCATTCCACTTGACTGGCTGATTCTTGCGTAACAACTTGAAGAGCGGCTCGCATGTTGCTGTGAGCTGGAATATGAATCAAGCGATGTAATTCAACCTTCCCAAAAATCCCCGAACTTCCTTTTCAGTGCGAGGGACTGGCATGTCCAGTATTGCTTGGACCTTGTCAGGATCAACTTCTATTCCTTTCTGACTCACCATAAACCCCAATAGTTTGCCCGATTTGACACCAAAAGTGCATTTTGCAGGATTCAATCTGAGTTTGAACTTCCTCAATCGCTCAAAAAGCTTTTGCAGATTGATTATATGATCTTCTTCTGTTTTTGACTTTGCAATCATATCATCCACATAAACTTCTATTTCTTTGTGCATCATGTCATGGAATAATGTCACCATAGCTCTCTGATACGTTGCCCCAGCATTTTTTAAACCAAAAGGCATCACTTTGTAGCAAAAGGTTCCCCATAAAGTGATGAATGTGGTCTTCTCCATGTCTTCCGGTGCCATCTTGATCTGATTGTATCCCGAGAAACCATCCATAAAGGAAAAAAATGAATGTTGAGCAGTGTTGTCCACCAAAACATCAATGTGAGGTAACGGGAAGTCGTCTTTAGGGCTAGCCCTATTTAAGTCTCGATAGTCTACACACATTCGGACTTTCCCATCTTTCTTTGGGACAGGAACAATGTTGGCGACCCATTGTGGGTATTTTGCAACTGCAAGAAATCTAGCATCAAACTGTCTTTTTACTTCATCTCTAATTTTTAGGGACATCTCAGGTTTCATTCGTCTCAACTTTTGCTTAACCGGAGGGTACCCAGGTTTTAGTGGCAATTTGTGCTCAACTATGTCAGTGTCTAGCCCAGGCATATCTTGGTATGACCATGCAAAGATATCACTATAATCAAATAAGAGTTTAATCAACATGTTACGCTCATCTTCTTTCATCGAGGTACCAATTTTGATTTCTTTCTTATCATTTTCAGTCCCCAAGTTAATTACTTCAATTGGTTCCTCATGGGGTTGGATTTCTTTAGCTTCTTGTTCAAGTAATCTCATTAACTCAGGTGAAGTTTCCCAATCATCCTCATTATCCTCATCAGTATGATTAACAGGGTGTTCAAAATTATATGATGAGATATTGACACTGTCACTTTCAAGAGAGTCATTTTCAGATCTGCAATAAGTGATGTTGACACAAGAAAAATGAAATGAATAGAAGGTCATGATAATGGTGGGATGAAAGCTAATGGAATGAAAAATGAGAGAACTCAAAAATGCATTTTATTAATAACAGTTATTGGAAAGGAAACATGTGAGCCCATTACAAATAAAAATCCTAAAGCGTTGGGCAGAGCTAAAGAAAAAGCACTACAGAATTACTTTGAAAGAGATTTTAAGGTTATGGGAAGCTCGGAGATCTCCCAATTGTCGAGTCTTGTATCTGAAGAACATGCATACACCAGGTCCATATGACTGACAAAATCATCTTCAACTGCGGTCACTTGGTCTACGAACACAACTCCCGCACTCCGGAAGCTTTGTCGTATGTCACAGATGGGGACTTCCTTCACTTTAGGTTCTCGATTTTCCAAGCGAGCCAGCCTTTTCTCTTTTTCTCTTCCATTATCCTCCTCTTATCGGCTTTGGTGGGTTTGTACCCCAGCCCAAATCTATCTTTGTTTTCCAAGGGTTGAAAAAGTCCCGTGGCACCTTGTTGTTTCTTACCCAGCCCCTCTCCATGCTGATAACCCCCTTCTAGCATAACTTTAGTCATCATTACAGATGCAGCAGATGGCTGCGGTTTAGGAATTGGAGCTCCTTCCTTTATATAAATGGTATTGACAACCTCAAGTGCTTGAAAGGCAGTCTCCAAAGCCTCTTCCGTAGCTTCAATATAAGGGGCGTCTAGCGGCTTGCTCACCAGTAGGTCATCTTCACCAAAGACAGTAATCATCTTGTTATCAACTATGAATTTGACTTTTTGGTGCAAGGTGGAAGGCACACGACTCAGTGAGAATGAATCCATGGTCGTCCTAAGAGACAACTGTAGGATGGTGCAATGTCCATCACTTGGAAGAGTATGTTGAAAATGCAAGGACCAATTTGAACTGGTATTTCGATTTCCCCTATGACTTCTCTCCTTGTGCCATCAAATGCCCTTACTATCATCGCACTTGATTTCATGTGTGACCCATCAAAAGGTAATTTGGAGAGTGTCGACTTTGGCATCACATTCAAGGAAGAGCCATTGTCCATCAGTACTCTAGCCATGATATGGTCTTGACATTTTACTGAGATATGAAGTGCTTTATTATGTCCTCTTCCCTCATTGGGTATTTCATCATCGGTGAAAGTGATGTAATTATCTGCTGTGATGTTGCTGATAACGCCATCCAATTTGTCAACCGTGATGTCATGAGAAACATGGGCTTGATTAAGCACTTTCATTAGCACCTTCCTGTGTGGCTCAGAGTTCATTAATAAAGATAAGAGTGATATTCTTGCAGGGGTGCGGTTCAGTTGATCTACCACCTTGTATTCACTTTGCTTTATGAATTTTAAGAACTCACAAGCTTCTTCCTCGGTCACTTCTTTCTTATAGACCTCTTGCTTTGTTGTCTTTGGTTCTTCCTTTTCTTTCAAGGCTTTTTCAGTAGAAGTTTCCCACATCTTGCCTTTCCCTTTCCGAATTCTTTCCACTTCCTCCACTTGGTCTTTACGCAAATAGTCAGGTGTATAAATACGACCACTCCGAGTCATTCCACCGATCCCAGATATGCTAGAGATAGCCGATGGAATTTTTACTTGATTGTCCTAGAGATCATTTACAACGACTTGCACATCATATTTCCAAGGCACAATTCTGGTATCCTTATAGGGAAAAGGAGTCGGCACTTGGATGGTGATAGGATTCCGAACAAGAGAGATTTGCGGAGACACTTCTTTACTATAATGAATAGTCAATGGCCTTGGTATACCTGGACCTTGCTCTATGATTGGATGCGTTGCATAGGTATTGGCAGCCTCTTGAACTGGTGGATGTGTAACTTCTTTGACCATATAGACATCACCATTATCGTACTGATTGTTTATTTGTACTAAGTGACTGTCCATTAAACTTTGAAGGATCTGCTTGAACTCATCACATTCCTCAATAGAATGCCCGACTTCCCCATGGATCTTGCATATAGTTTCATCTTCATTGACCTTTTTTATCTTAGTTTAGTTTCGTATTAACCCAAATTTGCATAACTCTTGAAAAATTACTCTCATTGGAGTTTTCACATCAGCTACCCGACTTATGAGGCATCGTCCAGAAGACTTCTCTATGGCATTAACTACAGGACCTCCATGATCAGGCAAGGGATTGCGGCCTACATTAGGAGTTTTTTCCTTAAAGTTTAACCATTTGGCATTAATCAAGTCTTGCACTTTGAACTTTAAGGCTCTGCAATTTTCTGTTGAGTGACCTACAGCCCCAGCATGGTACTCACATTTAGCATTCTGGTCAAATCCTCTTAGGTAGGGAGGTTCCACTGGCTTCATTGGGCAAGGAACCAATAAGGAGTTTCGGAAGAGTTGTGGTAGCTTGATTCAAGATAGGTCATGGAATTGGGTCAAATTGGATGTGTTTCTTTTCTTAGTTAGTCAAGGCGGTCTTCTTTGGTTGGTATTTAGGTTTTGGGCCCATGGTTGGGTTAGTTGATATGGCATGGTATGGAGTGTTTGGTTTGGGATAGGAGATGGTGCACGATAAGGGATCATTGGATGATAAGGTTGAGGGTGTGGAGCTTGAGAGGCATTAGCAATGTATGGATAGCAAGGCATGTAGGGAGGTTAGAAGGATGGTTGAGGGTTAACAGACGCTTGGCTATGTCTCCCTTGAGCAAAACTCCTTTGATCGAAAGTCACAGCATGGGTTTCTCCTTCTCTTTTCTTCCCTGCTGGGGGCTTTTTGGCACTAAATATCCCCATTGAACTTTCAGCAATCTTTCCACTTCTCATTCCTCCTTCAATTCTTTCCCCGATTATAATAATGTCTGAGAAATTCGATGACACACTTCCTATCATCTTGTCATAGAAGGGTGACTGGAAAGTGTCAATGAATGTGGCCACCATTTCTCTTTCTGTCAGTGGAGGTTTAACTTGAGCAGCTATCTCTCTCCACCGCTGAGCATATTCTTTAAAGGTTTCAGCTCTTTTCTTAGCCATATTTTGCAACTGTAGCCTATCTGGTGCCATATCGATGTTGTACTTATATTGCTTCAAGAAAGCATCAGCCAAGTCCTTGAAACATCGTATATGGGCACGTTCCAGGTGTGTGTACCAATTAGAAGCTGCCCCTGCTAAGCTGTCCTGGAAGAAATGAATCAACAGCTTATCATCATAAGCATGGGATGCCATCTTGCGGATGTACATGGTCAGATAATTCTTTGGGCCAGTGGTTCCCTTATATTTTTCAAAATCTGGGACCTTAAACTTTGGAGGAATTACCACATTCGGGACAAGACAGAGGTCCGATCTAGAAGACCATAGCTACTTGCTCCTTCTATGGCTCGCAGTCTTTCTTCAAGAACTTCTAATTTTTCCTTGGATTGAATGCCTTCAGTTGAAGGATTCAGCGGAGAAGTTCCAGCGACTTTATGGGGAAAAAACTGTGGCATGTAGAAAGGAGGTTGGGCCTGAGTCAAGCCTTGTGGCCCTGAAGTAGGTATTACCAATGATGAGCCACTCTCAAGAGGGTTGGTAATTTGGGACGGCATGAAACTAGGGGAAAATCCATAAGGTGGAATAGAAACAGGGTACTGAGGAATCTCACTGGTATTTGGTTGAGATCCTTGGGGAGGGTTTGAAGTCGTTGGGACCGTCGGTGCACTGCCCTCAAGAATATTGGTGGACAATGGTGGCACATAACCAGGTGGAAGGCCATATGGTGGGAATGAAGATGCCTGTGCTTCAGGATTATTTGAGTAGATGGTGAGTGGCATCATGGCCCCTTGAGAAGTGACACTAGGATATTGCCAAGGAACTAGCGTAAAGCCGGGCGGGTGAGCAGGCGTGGCAGAAGGATCATCATTTACCTTTGAAGTAGTCCCCTCTGTGTTCTTCGTTTTTTCCAGAATTTCCAAGATCTTGACCATTTGTTCCTTTAGCTGGCTTACTTCACTTCTCAACTCTTCTTGTGACTGACCCAGTTCATCCATGACTTTTGATTGAGAGCGAGTCCTATATGGGTGTCGTAGAGACAATTTTTCTTTCTATATTCATTATTTATTTTTATTAGAAAACATGAAAAAGGAAAAGAAAATGCAAACAAAAATAAAACTATGCATGTAGAGACATGATCCAAAGTAGCAAGCGATATCGATAAACCTCATTCATTTAAAGGGAAAAGCTCTATGGTCTTAGAGAGTTTTACATATGTTGATTCTTGCTACTCCTCAAGTCAAATGGAGAAGTTAGCTTTACAAGACAAGACTCTAAATTACATCAGCATTCCTAGAACAAGAGACTAATTTCAGTGAAATTTTCCTAGGAAGTCAAGGTCCTTTCTAACCCGAGTCAGAATATCCTGGTTTTCTCCTGGTGCTAGCTTGGCTTCCACTTTGATGATTTCTCTTGCTCTCTTTCTTGAATGGTTGGAGATTTCCCTCATATTATCAAGAACCATTTCGGCTTTCCGCTCCATTTCTTGGCTTGCATTAAGATAGAAATTCTTTTCATTAGTCAAGAAAATAACATCATCCTCCAACCGATTCTTCTTACTTTCCAAGAAATTAGACCATTCAACATGCTTTTTCAAATGTTGATTCAAGATTTTAACTTCATTCTTGAATTCTTGAAGTTGACCATCTTTCCCCTGAATGATTGTTTCGAGGGCTTGACATGTTTTCCTTAACCTCTCTATTTCAATATCTTTAGAGGCCATTTGTTCTTGACTTTGGATTTTTCTTCTTGCAGTGCTAAGTTGATCTTCCAAGGACCTTCTCTCAGTGGTCCACTGCCGATAAATGATTTCGTACCGCCCCTCTGCTTCAGCATAGTAGTCATTGGGTTCATTAAATTGGTGCATTGGTAATTCTGGACTCTGCACCTTAGGAGCAAGAAACCCCTTCCTCCTACTAGCCTGCCAAATTAAGTATTCCGGTGTCGTTTCAGACGATGGGAGACCGGGCTTCACACTTCTTGTGTCCTTCCAATCTTCAATGACTTCTTTTATTTTATGACTGGTTCCTTCATCGCCGTACGAGAATTCAAATTTGGATAGTCCATGAGTCATCGGAATGAATTGCAGAGATGCCATTTGTCTTCGGACCATAGCTGGAGCATAGCCCACTACTCCCCATGGGCCAATAAGTGGAACCCAAGGTTTGCTTCCACATCTATATATGGTATAAGTGTGGGGAAACCACTTGGCCCTCCAGACCACTTCTTTTATTTCCATGAAAAAACTGATCCATTGCCTCATCGGCGGAGTTCGGGGAGGCCAATTGTCACGACCATATAGAGAGAGCGGGTGCTTAGGTATGACATACTGTTTCAGATCAATTTCTGGATGGTTAAAGCACTTCAAGGTTGGCATATGACTAAGCATCCATACTGCAAGTAATGGTGCACATCCCCAAAATCTTCCTTTCTGATGGACTCGGCAATAATTTAGGGATCGAATTGTCTCGGCTAAAATTGGTGGGGCTGGGTGTACCCCATGCTCGATCTGCTCGAACAAATTGATCACATGTTCATCTATTTGATTTTTCCATCTCGGGAAAATTACTAACCCATAAATAGCAAGGGCTAGTGCTACCAAACCAAACCTTTGATCAACTTGAGCTTCAACCATCCTAAGCAAGAACTCCGAATCTAGACTTCGTCCTTCATCCACCATGTACTTGTCCAATTCATTGCATGAATCCCTATCAATTTGGACAACATCCTTCTTGGCGTCTTCTTAGGGTCATGTGAGTATACTTTGTCCTTTGGCATGTCGTCTCTATTAAGAAGCCTAGCATACTCCTCAATCGTTGGCACCAAGTCAAATTGTCGGAAAGTATAACACCGATATGCGGGGTCCCAAAAATGGAGCATAGCTTTCAACATTTGGAGGTCAGGGGTGATGAACATGAGAGCTGCAATATCTCCATACTTGTCATTGAACTCTTCTTGTCTTCTCATGCTACACCACATATTACGGAGCCTCCTTAGGTCATTTTGCTCAAAGTCATGGCTCCCCTTTAAGAGAGGTAAAGGAACATCCTCGCGATGCAAACTATTTCCTTCCTTGGCTTGAATTCTTGCAGACTCTTCACCGACAGCCTTGATACTCTCTGCTACCTCAGACATTAGAGTCATCTTTCCCTTATTCATGCTTGAGGTTTATCGATATCTTCACAGGATTGGACCACATATGCAAATGCAAGATAAAAGAAAAGTTAACAACTACAAAATAAAATACAAATAGAAATTCCTCATATGTTAGAGGGAAAAGGGGTACCTAATCTTGGTACCCGTTCAGCAGGATAAGTTCTATGAATGATGGTAGCTCTAAGATTATATCTACAAGTGAGAGCTTTGGTTCTAGACCCCTATCTGACAAAATGTCCCCAAATTGTCTCTTGCTGACACCAACACTTTGGCTAGCAAGAGTCCTCCATCCTCACCCATGATAGGTTACAAGCGGAAAGAGTTCAATTTGAGCGAGGGATTTTCATGTGCCTAAACGGAGACCAACGGTCCCACAAAGTAACACTACTTCACCCTCTATCTAAGCCTACAAGGTATTGAGCTCGGGTAGAGAGCTTGTGTGTGCAGGTGTATATGAGAGAACTTATTTACAAAGCAGAAATATAATACATATAATGCAAACAAAATGTACAATAATATGAAACAAATAACAAATAAACAAATAAAACAAAAATGGACCAGCATAATTAAAGAGCAAATAACATGAGATTAAAACAAGGCTTAACCCTCTAATGTCCCCGGTGGAGTCGCCAGCTGTCGCAACCGTCCCGAAGGGCGCCGCGAAAATAAAAAGAAAAGAGGAAAATAGGACCTCGGAGTGTTAGGAGTCGCCACCAATCGCTTTATCCATTAAATGGAATGGTGCAATTGGACATCTAAAAGATGGTCTACGTTTCAGAGTTTGAGGTTCGGGGGTTGATTACGGGTAGGGAAGGTATTAGCACCCTATACCATCCGTTCTAAGAACGGTTACCTATTTAATCTAATGTTATTTGTAAGATTAATTTAATTGGTCCTTTATTAATTAAAAGAAAAGAATTTTTTTATTTTTTATTTTGACATGTCCCATTTTGTCAAGCATAATATCAAGAATGATAAATGACTAAAACAAGCAATGGGTGGCTAAATAGCCATTATTTTGGAACAAATTCTAAGTCTACAACATATTATATAAAAGTGGTGAACCAAAATTTTATTTTTTTTGAAGAGAAGTAATTTTCAAAATAAATGACCAAATAAAACATTATTTCAATGAATAAATTTTAATTCAAAGAAATTTGTTTGAGGTAAGAGAAAGTTTTTTTTTAAAGTAAATGGCCAAATAAAATCTCATTTATAATCAAGGAAAAAAATATTTTTAAGCATAAAGAGATTTTTGTAGTAATTTTCAAAAAAAAATCTTCATAAAAAATAAAAGTTTTAATTCACCACAATCATGATGTTGAAACTATATGAAATTGTTCACTTTGATTTTAAAAAAAATTGTATTTTATTTAGCAAAAATATTTTAATTTAGTGTGAGAATTAGACCTCGCCAGCGCTCCTGGCAAAATCTAAAATAAAGCCTCAAGATTATCGGGAAGAGTGTATCTGATCGGCGCTCCGATCCTCTTCCAATTTTTCCGTCATAGGCAAGTTTTAAAATATTTGATTTATACAGAAAATGATTAAAATAAATTCACATGCTAACCATCACAATAGTCATAATAACACAAACAATATAATTAATTAAAGGGACGAAGATAGATTATAATCAAGTCAAACTAACCCATAAATTAATTTTCATCATCATTTTTTTTATATTTTTTAGACTTTTCATTTTTATATTTCTTTAACATTCTTTTTACTTTCCTTTTCTTAAAAAAAAAATGCAACCCACGTAAGTGGGCTGCTGTTTCAGTAGCCCAAATTCCTTTATTTTGTATTTTGTATTGCTTTTGAAATCACAAAGTCATAAGGCTCAAATATTTGAAACAGAACAGAGCAAGCAAGGAGACAAAGGGAGAGGGAAAGAGGAAACTCACGGTGCTGAGCTCACGGTGGTTCTTGGCTGAGGAGCGGCGTTTCTGGCAGAGGTGCCGGCGACGTGCAGCGAGTTGCCGATCTGGGTTTGATGGTGGTTCACGGCTGGGGAGCGGCGTTTCTGGCGGAAGACGACGAGTTCGCGCAGCCTGTTGCGGTGGAGATGGCTCGCTGTTCAGCGTGGAGGAGGCGCGGTTGCTGCGCGTGGAGCGATGAAGGGCTCCGTGGTGGATCACGGTGATGCTTCGCGGGTGGGGCCTCGGATCTGAGTGGTTATGGTGAGTGAAGCGCGACGGCGAGGACGGTGGTTGCTGGTTGGGTCACGACGTGGACGGCAGAATGGTGGCTTGCAACGTGACTATAGTGTAGGTAGGTGGTTGCTAGCTTGGGATGGGGTAGTGTTGTTTTGGGTAGAGGATGATGATGTTGGAAGGTTGTTGGTGGGAAGGTTATGGGGGAATTTGGGGTGGCTTTACTAGGAGTGGATTGGCCGTGGAAGATGATGAGAAGGGAGTCAAAGTTGGATGGGTGGATGGTTGGTTAAAGGGAGAAGATTGTGATGTTGGGTTCTGATGGGTGGTTTTCAACGTGGAGAGATATGAAGTGGAGATTATTTTGTGAAGGTTGCAGAGAATGGGTCAATCTGATGGTGAGAATGGGTGAAGAATAATGGTAAGAATAGGCAGGTGCAGAGATGGAAAGAAAGTAGAAGGTAAGTGAAGAAGGCTTTTGGTGATGCTTGGTATGTGAATGATGGTGGTTTGCTGCAAGGATTTCGGGTAACAGAGAACTTTCGTAGGATGAATCTGTGTCTGTGGGAATTTTTCTCAGTTTGTGATTTTTGCTCCTATTTTTCTGAATCCTCTATAGCTCTCCTCCTTTCTTTCTGAACAATTGAATCCCTTTTATTCTTGCCTTGTGGTTCCATTCACAATCAATTTGCTTTTACGTTTTGAAATGCAAACAGGCAGAATAATGCTTCTCAATGATGATTGGAAAGCCAATGGAAACGAAAACTGATAGAAGCCTTTAATCCAAATCAATGCAAGCTATTGATGGCTCGGTGGCAGCAGCAGGAAGGGGAAAGGGAAGAGTTGAGATGAAAAAAAATGGGTCACGGGTTAAAAATGAAATTGGGTTACGGGTTGAGATGAAATTGGGTCATGGGTTAACCCGTACAAAGCTTTTTTTATTTTCTGTTTTCTCTTTTTTCTTTTTTCTTTTTTTTAAGAAGGAAATTAAATTAAATAAAAACAAAAATAAAAAAATGGGCAAAATTGGGTATCAACAATAATATTTCTCAATTATATAGGATACGAAAGATACTTACTAGAATTTTAAACTTACCCTTATTTTTGTTTGGCATCAAAAGTGAATTCATCTTTATCACGATGTCTAGGGATGGCAACGAGACGGGGCGGGGACGGGTAGTAGCCCCCCGTCCCCTATCCCCGCGAATAATATCTGCCCCCGCTCCCGCCTCTATATCTACGCGGCATTCGTTTATCTTTCTTCCGCGGGTAAACGCAGATCTCATGATATCCGCGGTATCCAATAAATTATAAAAAAATTCAAAAAAATCAAAAAATAAAAAAAAAATAAAAAATGAAAAAAGTATAATATTATAATTTTTTAAAATTTGTCTAACACAACTTATTCTAAAAATAATGTCAAACACTTAAAATACTTTTAATTTATATAACTTTACAATATTTTAATTTATATAATTCGATTTTTTAATAATTTTATATAAAATATTTATATAATTTTTTTTTACTGAGTTATTCATGATACGGGGAAACCACCCCCGCTACTGTTTATTAAACGAAAATAACACTAAATAGATATTTATATTCATAAAAAAATTAAAAATATTATCTATCTCCATCATGAGTATTACGCAAGTATCGCGAGAGCAAGTAAAATTACCATCCCCAACGATGTCTATAAGAGAGTCAAAGGAAGCGAGTGAGTGGAGCAAGCGGGGTAGCACTAATTTACTATAGCTGATAAGTTAAAAAAATAAACAATTTTATATTCATATTTCAAACATTTATTATTTCATCACATAATTTTATTATAATATTTTTATATCTTTGATTTTAATTTATATGATTTATTTATTTTTCATTATAAAGAAGTTTAAGTTAATAATTAATTTAATGAATAAATAATGATAAAATATTATTAACTCAGCATTATCAACTTAAAATCTAATATAATATAAAGAAATGGATATTTCTTAACTATTTTTTTTAAAAAAATAGTTAATACATTCAAGATATGGTTAACAAGACTTATTACTTAAAAAGATATTTTTAAAAAAATTAAAATTATTAAATATAAATACTTTTTTTTAATTTATTAACATGTGCAAACAAAACTCGCTATAGTTTGAGAAAAAATAAAATAAAAGGATTAATAGTGTTGTTTTCAGAAGAGACAGTGAGAGAGTGCGTGCAGTGCTGGTATTAGGTAAGCGTTACACGAAGCATAACAACTTCGATTCTGAGGCTCTGATCTGATCTGATCAGGTGATGCGTGTATGCTCGCAATTATGTTCACTGACACTTGGACAGAGGTCATTAAAGTTGACATCATGTTGGAAAACTCCAAATCACCTCCCTTGTTTTTTATTTTCCCATGCTTGTCCCATAAAGCTAAGCTACATTCCATTCGTAAGAGAGTGTGATGCTTGGACTATACTAGAGTACATATACCATTACGAACCCTGCTTGTACAGTAGCAACGAGGAAGCAAAAGCTCTGATAAAGCCATGGCGGATCCAACCTTATCTAACCGTGATAAGGGTCAATCCTCTTTGGACCCGTGCGTTTCTCTCTCTCTCTTACTCATCAACATTATCAATCAAAATAAACAGAGAATATTACTCATTTTTATTAATCAAATAAAATAAAAAAAAAATATTACTTATTTTCTTACTCAATAATATAATAAAAATATTACTTATAACATAAAAAAAATATTAGGCACCCTAATATATTTCAAATAATACAAAAAAATATTACACACCTTAATGTGTTTCATAAATAATAGAAATAATATTACTCACAATCTATTCAATAAACACATAGAAAAGATATTACTCACTAATTTATACTTCTCAAATAACACAGATAATATTACTCACTTTATTATATTTCTCAAACATCTCACGTAAAATAATTAATAATTATCTTCTATAATTAACATCACAATTGATTTATATGCATCTCAAACTTATCTCACACACATTTCATCAAATACTTATAGAAATACTTTAACACTCTTAAAAGAGCATATATGAATAATTCCAATACTTCGAAAAACTCATTTCCTCAATTCATCACAATACACAATATATGTATATGCAACTATGTCAAATTATTTCTCATAATCAACATTACAAATCAACTTAATTCAATATATTCACTCTTCATTAAATACTCATATTAGAGTCTCAACACACTTTAGGAAACATATAATAATAATCCTATCAAGTCAAGAACTTAAAAACATTAAAAATGACATTTTTGAAAATTCTGGCCTCAAACACGGGTCATGTCTCATTACACAGCCCCCTAGTGTTTTCGAACATGGGCTATGTTTGATTACACGCCCCCCAGTTGTCTTGCTCTGTAAGCACTGTTCACGAATTTCAATTGGCAGAGAGGGACACTACCCCCTATTTTTAGACACGAGCTGTGTTTCTCAATCAAAAACACTGTGTAACACCCTCCTTAGGGCGTCACACCTCGTGTTACTCAATTATCATATCACCCCTTCGTTATGAATCGTGCTTGTAATATAAATACGAGTTGTAAAATTTCTTGGTGATAGTAAGATAACTTAGCGAAAGTTAAAACATTACAGCATCATTACAATAAAATTTTACAATATATATACATAAGTCGTAGTACTGTCACACTTTAATATTTACAAATTGGACTCTAAAAATATTTACACATTAATTAAATTACATAATGCTCAAGTAACTCTAAACATGTAGAACCCTCAAACGGGTCCTCCTCAGACTCCTCAATAGGGAGGAATCCAATTTGACACAAAATATACAATACTAACCGTACCAGGAGTACGGTAGTAAGCTCCCTATTACTGTTTATGTGAGAAATACATTTTTCAGCAAGTTCGATGCACTATGCCTCCGGTTCCCATAAACCTTACGAAAACTCAACATCTCCATCTCTTTAGAACTCAACTTCCTTCTCGAAAATCTGATCTTCCTTGCATTCTCACTCAACGTCTTGCTCAATCTCTTTACAATTATAAATACAATACAGAAATAGACAGACAAAGAGGTGAGATCACCTACGCCAATACCAGTATGGTAGCAATGAAGATAAACACATACAAATTCTCATACCATACATCATACATATTTACAATTATATCATCAATATCATTTATCTAACACACATCATTTATCATCATAATTCATACAATAATTCATAATTACGTCCATGTCCTTATCAATATTCACTTATTCAATAATTCAATTATCAAAATCAATAATTATGATAATACCCTCAATATCTCTGTATATGCATCTAGACTCATGTACCTAGACTCAATTTTCCTACTCCATGGAGCTAAAACTCGTGGTCGGAAAGAGTGATCGAAAAGAATCACCGCACAACATGCCTCGGACCACGTGCTCATTCTCTTTGCTCATTAATCATTTGCTCATTTAGCATTTGCACATCTAGCATATGCATCACGGCCTCTTTATCGATCTCGATTATGGATAGTGTCTCTGGTCCGGATCATCGGTGTGTTGCATCGGTCTAACCTACGGTCGCACGTAAGCTTTATTCTCTCGTCCATTGTAGGCAACCCGCACCCGATGCCCCCAAGGTCAACGAGTGACCTACACTACGCACATCGCACCCACTCGGGAGGTGTGTTCTTTCCTTCTTTCGACAATCAGCCTTATTCCCTCGGACTTTTTCAATGCACATTCAAATGCACCTTTCTCAGTTCAATTCATTCTCTCATCTTCTCAATTCAATTTTCTTTATCTCATATTCGGGGTCCTCATATAGGCCCAACAATATTATTACTGTAATTTCATCGCGAAACCATATTTTTCGCATTTTCTCAAATCACGTATCAAATTTTTTCATCATTTCTCAATCACGTAAAATACTTTTCACACGTTTTAAATTAAGAATACTAGTTTCCTCAGTTAACACCAAAACTCAACTTCATTTTTCATATTTGCATAATAATCCTCATCCAAATAATATTTTTACAACAGTTCCTCATAAAAGTCACATTTACGAAATAGTCCCTTGAAAAATTCATATTTTACGAAATCATCCCTCATAAAATTCATATTTACAAAATAGTCCCTCAAAAATTCATATTTACAAAATAGTTTTTCATAAAATTCCTTTTTACGAAATAATCTATTTTACGAAATCATCCCTCATAAAATTCATATTTACAAAATAGTCCCTCAAAAATTCATATTTACAAAATGATTTTTCATAAAATTCCTTTTTACGAAATAATCTTTCATAAAATTCATAATTTACAACATAGTCCCTCATAAAAATCCTATTGACGAAATAGTCCTTCATAAAATCACATTTACGAAATAGTTTCTCATACAAATTATATTTATGAAATAGTCCCTCAAAACCATATTTACTAAATAGTCCCTTATAAAAATCATATTTACAATATAACCATTCAAAAATCAATAGTTACAACATATCCCCATTAAATACAAAAATTACAATATTGTTCCTATAAAATCATAATCTGTATTCGACTCTTCCAAATTCAATTCCTTTTCTTTCAAATTCTAAATTCTCAGTTTAATCCATCATATTATTCACATCCTAATTTACACATACACTTACATGCATTCAGTTTCATACATACCAATATTTATCAAAACAATAAGCATATTATCATACATGTAATCATAATTTCAAAGCCATGAACACCACAATCACAAACATAAAATCACTAACAACACAATCACAACTAAAGAAGTAATTGAACAATAAGTGAATAAACCCTTAGGGGTTTTTCACCAGACACAACCATCTCCACACCACAAAAACTTGGTTGGTGAGGTTAAATCTCCCTCTTACCTCTTGAAGAACCTCCAAAGCTCCTTGTATATCTCCTTCAAGTAAACTTCTTCCAAAGCTCCTTGTATGTCTCCTTCAAGTAAACTTCCTCCACCAAGAGCTTCTTGGAAACCAAAGAAAACATGCAATATTAATACCTAAGGCTCTAAACTAAAATAATCATGGATTAAAATCATGATTAGAACTTTGAAATGAAGAGAAATATGAAGATTAAAGAATCCTACCTTCAAGGCTTCAAACTTGAGCTTTGAAGAACAAGATAAAAAAATAGATGATTTAGGCTTAGGTTTTAACTACAAAATGTCTTGAAATGAAGTAGGAAAGCAAGAAATAAGGTAGTTTAGAATTATAGAAGAGTGATTGATGGAAAGTGGGTGGAAGGCCGTGAGGTTGGAGAAGAAAAGAAGAAGGAAATTTGAGAGCTTTTGCTATTTGGAGAATTTTGAAGAAAGATAAAGAATTTGACTATGCATAGTCGTAAACCATTTTGAGAGAAAATGGAGTGAAGTCTTTGGGTGAGAGAAGATGAATTTGTGAGGATGAAATGGAGAGAAAAGGAAGAAAAATGCTGCTCAGGTTCGTGGGATTTGAGAGAAAAGATGAATACTTTTTTATGAGAGAGAAAACGTAATTTATGAGAGTGAAAATATGAGGCGGTTGCCGTGGGATAAGTATAGGAAAATTAGGATTTACTTGAAGTAAAATATCTTATTCTGAATGCACGTGGCTGATGTCATTTATTTGACTTTCAAGGTTATTGGATTGTTTAAGAACCTTGTAGAACCTCCTTCAAGCTGCTACGTGGCCGACGTAGAACCCCTCCAAATTGCTGCATGATCGTGAGTTTCCAAGGAAATTTTCGATGAAAAATGACATTCGGTAAGATGGGAGAACATCATTTCCCCAAGAATGGTTAAAATCAAGTGTTGTCGGATGAGAACTCTGTCGAATGGTGATTCTGTCAAACGAAATGAAAGGCTGTCGAATGAACTTGAAAAGGTCAACAAATATCCTAATTCGTCGGACAGATGTTGATGTTGGAGAAATCTTCCAATTGTCGAATCGACGAAATACTATATGGTCAGAAGATCAAATTCGACGGATTTTGACATTAGAGAAGTTTTTCTACTGAAATCAGGAATTCTTACTCGATGGTCGTTAGCACCATAATTCGACGAACATTATCATTCAAATTCGACGGACATTTGTATCCCCACTCGACGGAAATTGACATTCTAACTCAACAGACATGAGCATCCTCACTCGACGAATATTGACATTTTCACTTAACTGATACTAGCATCTCACTCGACAGATTTTAACTTGGTACCTAATAATTAAAAGATCCAATTCGATGAATTTTAACATGGTACCAAATAGTAAGAAGATTAAATTCGACGTATTTGGATAGAAGTCCAAATTCGATGGATATGACATTGTCTTAAATGATCAGAGGATCAAATTCGACAGATATTAACATTGTCCTAAATGGTCTGAAGATAAAATTCGACGATAAGTGTTTGTCCAACAATGAGCAACCTTCGACATAAAATAGTGTTCGACAACGAATAGTAGTACTATTTATGATCAGTTAGGTCGATTACATAGCAGTCATCTTCATTTTGATTTGGAGAATCGTCCGACAAGATTGAGGGAAAAAGAGAACCATACTTTTCCTAATTGATTCTTTGCTAACAGAACGTCCATCACTTTGTCGAATCTGAGGACTTCTCCCATGTTTAGAATAGATGGTCTTCTGTCGGAAAGATGGTCTTGGTCGGAATAGATGGTCTTTGTTGGAAGAGACAGCCATAACAGCCAAAATCTTTGATTTCTGATTCAAGAATTGAGAATCAGTTTCATCCAGTCTTGAGGTATTTTGGGTTTTGTCGAACTACCGATTGATGTTGTTGGGAAAATGCTCTGAAGGTGTCGGATTCAACTCACTATTTAACTTATGCTTGCATTCAGTAATTAAATCCGACGGGATCAAAATGTTAGGAAAATTTCTTCAAGTGTTTGGATCTTGTCCAAATTCTGTCGATGTCAAGACCTTCAAAAATCTTGGATTGTCGAATGAGTTACGTGAGATTGATCTTTTGGATCCCTATAAGGCTTGAGAAAGACCGAGTCTATCGACAGGAGTATATTCATAAAACTGTCGAGCTTTGTTTGTCGGAATAGGCTTGAAATGAAGTTAGTATCGACAAGAATCTAGTCTCAAAAGACATTGTCGAATTCAGTTTGTCGAAACAGGTTTTGAAATGAAAACCATTTGGGAAAATGTTGAGGAACTTCTGTCGGATTGGGATTTTAATTTTGGTCGAATTAGGAATTTTAATTTTGGTAGGTTGAGTATAATGGCAAATTAAACTATCTAGGGTCAAAATAATTCATAGCAATAACACAATATGCATCATGCAACATATATTTATCAAGTAAAATAGAATTATTTTACGAGATAAATTTTAAAAATTAATAGATTCTTTTTCGTGTTACTCGGATTCGGGTTAAGTAAGATCCCCGTCTCTAAATAATCGACAAGAATTTCTCCTATCCGAAAATTATTATTTTCTTGACCAGAGCAAATCACATGTAATAATCACAAATAGTATCGAAATAATCAAATTATTTTTATAATGCACAGAAAACACAAAGTAGTGTAATTCTGTCAGCTCTTGCAACATAGTCTAAAATTTGGGGTGTTACAAACTGCAACAACTTCTGCAGAACCGTGGAACTGTTCTATTGGTTCTTTCACCTCCTCCAATCACTCAAACTTCATATCCAAGTGATATTCAACCTTCCACATGGTTCATCTACACATATCAACTCTTATTCCACTTTGATTTCACTCAAAATCAAAGATCTTGGATAATCATCCAATACAAAACCTAAAATCTCAAATCTCAACACAAATGGAATTAAAGGTATACAAGGACTGGAAATCTATTTCCATGCACTCAACAATTCATAAACAAGTCATCATCAAGTTCTCCAATATGATTCAAGACAAAACAACCAAAAACAACTCAACTTAAAACTAAACATCAAGTCATAACTCAAGAACAAGATGGAAAGAGTAGGAAAATGAGTTAAGAAAAATGTTTCCCCTTACCTATTGGATTAAGAAGATGAAGCCAAGGATGAATTCAAACTCTAGTTGATTCATCTTCCTTCTTCCTCTTCTTCTCTTCTTCTTTGGTTTCTCTCTTCTATTTTCTTTTCTTTCTTTTCTTTCTTTTCTTTTCTTTTCTTTTCTCTGTTTCTCAAATCTCTCAGCCGTGGGATATTTAACAAGGGAAGTCAAATTTGATTTCTCTTGGATAGGTATCAAAATCTCGATCTGTTAAGAACATCTAAATTTCACCAAATCCAGATTTTTAACTTCCAACAAGTTTAAAATAAATTATAATATTCATTAAAAATCTTGTTTAACCATTTCTCTATTTTTTTCATATCAGCTGCTAGTTCATTAAAACACACAACTAACATACTTAAAAATATCAAATTAATTCTAATTAATCTCAAACTTTAACTGTAATACAGTTCATACATTTGTGACTTAAAAATAAATTCTTCATATTTATTTCTACTAACTAAGCAGATTAAAGTCACTTTCAAAATAAATAATAACTATATTTCACATATAATATTATAATAAAATATATAAACATATTCTAAAAATCATAAAACTTAAAAAATAATAAATAAATATTAAATTACTTCCATGATCAGATACAAATTTATTATATTTTTTAAGGTGTTACAATTATCAACTTAAAATCTAATTTAATATAGAGAAATAGATATTTCTTAACTATTTTTTTAAAAGAAAGTAAATACATTCAAGATATGATTAATAAGACTTATTACCTAAAAAGATATTTTAAAAAAAAACTTAGAATTATTAAATATAAATACTTTTATTTTTAAATTTATTAACATGTGCTAAGAAAGCTAGTTATATTTTGAGAAAAAAATAATAAAAAGGATTAATAGTGTTGTTTTCAGAAGAAACAGTGAAAGAGTGCGTGCAGTGCTGGTATTAGGTAAGCGTTACACGAAGCATAACAACTTCGATTCTGAGGCTCTGATCTGATCAGGTGATGCGTGTTCGCTCGCAATTATGTTCACTGACACTCGGACACAGGTCATTAAAGTTGACATCATGTTGCAAAAACTCCAAATCACCTCCCTTGTTTTTTATTTTCCCATGCTTGTCCCATAAAGCTAAGCTACATTCCATTCGTAAGAGAGTGCGATGCTTGGACTGTACTAGAGTACACATACCATTACAAACCCTGCTTGTACAGTAGCAACGAGGAAGCAAAAGCTCTGATAAAGCCATGGCGGATCCAACCTTATCTAACCCTGATAAGGGTCAATCCTCTTCGGACCCGTGCGTTTCTCTCTCTCTCTCTTACTCTTTTTTTTTAGGTTCTGCAAACTCTAATTACTGACCTTTGTTTTTGCTTAAGATGATATATATTCTTCATTGTTTTTGGCATCCTAGGGAGTTATAATAGATTAATAGTGTGTCAAGAACCAACTTTTTCCAAAAGCTGTTAGGTAAATGTTCATGGTTATCTAACATAATGACGCTCTTCCCTGGTTTTTTTTTTTATGGGTGTTTATTATAGCACATAATTTAATTTTTTACTGAAAACAATAGAAATAGACTTCTCATCGAGTCAATGGATGAAAGCAAACAATTTTCTTTGATCTAGCAACATGAAAGTTTCTGCAGTTAGTTGTAGCTGAATGGTGTTATTTGTGCCTCGTTTTCTGCTTTTTTTCCCAAGCAGTTATGCTTCATCACAAAAAAACAAATATTATATGGTGGTGCAGGGAGGATTTTTTTTATTAAAAAAAAAAGGGAAAATTGAGAGCAAAAAGTATGTTCCTTCTTGCCAAATAGTGCTGGACAAGTATTATAGTTTTAAATGACGGATTTTAATTTGTAGACATAATTCAATTCATTGGAAGCATATGCGATATTAGGATTGTTTATTTATATAAGCACGCAATTATGCTCATCAGATAGTAAAGAATGCGGAGGAAGTGTATATATTGTTCTGATAATAGTGTTGATTTGGTTTAAAATTACATTTGAGTTGTTCAAGTGATAACAATGGCCATCATCATTATACTGGACAATGTATGTTTGGTGTAGGAAAAGTAATAAGAAGGATTATTCCACGGCAATATTAGAACGCAAGAAGTCTCCTAACCGTCTTATTGTTGATGAAGCAATTAATGATGATAATTCTGTGGTTTCTTTGCACCCTGCTACAATGGAAAAGCTTCAATTTTTCCGAGGGGACACTGTTCTGATAAAGGTACCTAGCGTTTTCTATGTTTATGCTAATGCGAGTAGAATGTAATTCTAAGAATATTTTTTATGACATAGGGAAAGAAGCGAAGGGACACAGTTTGCGTTGTTCTTGCTGATGAGCAGTGTGATGAACCAAAAATTAGGATGAATAAAGTTGTTCGGGCTAATCTTAGAGTAAGACTTGGGGATGTTGTTTCTGTCCATCAATGTCCTGATGTGAAGTATGGGAAGCAAGTTCACATCCTTCCAATTGATGATACTATTGAGGGTGTAACTGGCAACTTGTTTGATGCATATCTGAAGCGTAAGTTTACTGTTCAATAGCATCACTTTCCTTACTGCCTTTCTAATGATTGTGACTAATACTCTGGTTCCACAGCATACTTTCTGGAGTCGTACCGGCCTGTGAGGAAAGGAGACTTGTTCCTTGTTAGGGGTGGGATGCGAAGTGTTGAATTCAAGGTAATAGAGACTGATCCTGGTGAATACTGCATTGTGGCACCAGATACTGAAATCTTCTGTGAGGGAGAACCGGTAAAACGTGAGGATGAAGAGAGATTAAATGAAGTTGGCTATGATGATGTTGGTGGTGTTAGGAAGCAAATGGCTCAAATTCGTGAGCTAGTAGAGCTTCCACTTAGACACCCTCAGCTCTTCAAATCAATTGGTGTTAAGCCCCCAAAAGGAATCTTGCTTTATGGACCACCTGGTTCTGGGAAGACTCTGATTGCAAGAGCAGTAGCTAATGAGACAGGTGCATTCTTCTTTTTGATTAATGGACCAGAAATAATGTCAAAGCTGGCTGGTGAGAGTGAAAGCAATCTGAGGAAGGCATTTGAAGAAGCTGAAAAGAATTCCCCTTCTATCATTTTCATTGATGAATTAGATTCAATTGCTCCAAAGAGAGAAAAGACACATGGTGAAGTGGAGAGGCGTATTGTTTCACAACTTTTGACTCTAATGGATGGCCTCAAGTCCCGATCACATGTTATCGTTATTGGAGCCACAAATAGGCCCAATAGTATTGATCCTGCTCTGAGAAGGTTTGGAAGGTTTGATCGGGAGATTGACATTGGTGTACCAGATGAAGTTGGAAGGTTGGAAGTTCTTAGAATTCATACAAAGAACATGAAACTTTCTGACAACGTGAGATTCTATCCACTGTCCAGCGATAACTTAGCGATTTCTCTATGATGGCAATATATGTTGTACTTCACGGTTCCAATGTTTTGCTGTGTTTCAGGTTGATCTTGAAAAAGTTGCTAAAGATACCCATGGTTATGTTGGAGCAGATCTTGCTGCTCTTTGCACAGAGGCTGCACTACAGTGTATCCGGGAGAAAATGGATGTGATTGACTTAGAGGATGAAACAATTGATGCTGAGGTGTTGAATTCCATGGCTGTGACCAATGAACACTTCCAAACTGCTTTAAGTTCTTCAAACCCATCTGCCTTGCGTGAAACAGTGAGTTTGGCTTCTTTATTCTTAACAAGATAGATTCTAAGCTTGCTTAATATTTTTGGGTTGCATAAGCTTTAAAACAAAACGAGCACTAGTTTTAAAAAAGTAAACTTTTATTTATTTACCATATTAGTGCTTCATCCCTCGCATTTCCATGTGTTCAGAAAGCTCATGCAATTATTTCAATTAAAAATCTTGATGAAAATATTCTGTTATAATTATTTTAACCTTTCATGGAGCAGTTGTTTACAAGAACCATAACATGAGTTGTTGCTGTTGGTAGGTTGTGGAGGTTCCAAATGTTTCCTGGGATGATATTGGAGGCTTAGAGAATGTCAAAAGGGAGCTTCAGGAGGTTCATACTTGATTTGATATTCTGTTTCTTAAATGTGTTGGATATGTACAGTTTAATTTAGTAAATTTTCATATTTGCATACTAATGTAAGACATCTTTTGCTACTTGTAGACTGTTCAATACCCAGTGGAACATCCTGAGAAGTTTGAGAAATTTGGCATGTCACCTTCCAAAGGTGTTCTCTTTTATGGACCTCCTGGCTGTGGTAAAACCCTGCTTGCAAAAGCAATTGCTAATGAATGCCAGGCCAACTTTATAAGTGTTAAAGGACCTGAGTTGCTGACAATGTGGTTTGGTGAAAGTGAGGCAAACGTCCGTGAGATATTTGATAAGGCCCGGCAATCAGCTCCATGTGTGCTTTTCTTTGATGAACTTGACTCCATTGCAACCCAGGTACTAAACTCAACAATCTGGACATTAATGGTTAGAGTAAATTGTTTTTGTTGCTAGTTGTTAATTTTTCTAATTCTTTTAATATTTCCAATCTTCAGCGAGGCAGTTCTGTAGGGGATGGAGGTGGTGCTGCAGATAGGGTGTTGAACCAACTATTAACAGAAATGGATGGCATGACAGCTAAGAAAACAGTTTTCATCATTGGGGCAACAAACAGACCAGACATTATAGACCCTGCATTGCTCAGGCCTGGACGTCTGGACCAACTAATTTACATTCCTTTACCAGATGAAAATTCACGTCTTCAAATATTTAAGGCATGCTTGAGGAAGTCACCAATCTCAAAGGATGTTGACCTAGCAGCTCTTGCCCGTTATACTCATGGATTCAGTGGTGCGGACATTACGGAAATTTGTCAACGAGCGTGCAAATATGCCATTAGAGAAGATATTGAGAAGGTATGATGGGATGCATGTGTGCAAATACTGTGTTGTTATGCCTTGTGTATGTCATGGATCATAATTTGCTTCTTCAAGTCTTGGATATGTCTATAAGTGTTTTTAAGTCCAATCCAAGTCAGAAATTTCTGACACTAAACCTAACGATCAATAACATTCATGGCATTTGTCCCTTTGTGAGTATATTTTCTTAAAACCTGTCCGGAAATCATTTTTGAATTTCTGTAATTTCTGTCTATTTTCTTAGATTTAAATGACCATTCTGATGACATGATTTATGACAGAACACAATAGAGACATTTGATACGTGTAGCCAGTCCCACCTAGTGGGAAAGACTTTGTTGTTGTTGTAATTGCTGTCTATTCTTCCTCTTAATAATGTGTAATAAAAAGAAAGTTTCATATTGTCAAATTAACAGATGTATTCTTTGATGTAATATTTGTAGTATGACCCTTTTGTTTTATTGACATATATGATTGTTTTTTTTCTTAGCCCTTTGTGGAAGTTAGAGACTCATTTGCTTAATTGCTTGATGTACTTGAACCCCTGGCATCAACAGGGTATTGAGAAGGAGAGAAGAAAAAGAGAGAACCCTGAAGCCATGGAAGAAGATGACATTGATGAGGTCCCTGAGATAAAGCCATCCCACTTTGAGGAGTCTATGAAGTTTGCTCGCCGGAGTGTCAGTGATGCTGACATCAGGAAATATCAACTCTTTGCTCAGACCTTGCAACAGTCTCGTGGATTTGGATCAGAGTTTCGGTTTCCAGATCGAAATGAGAATACTGCAACTGGAGCCTCAGACCCTTTCTCATCTGTTACAGTTGAGGGAGATGATGATCTGTACAATTAGTAACGATGTAAGTTGGGGAATGCAGTTGATGTTCACTATTTCTGGCATGACTTATATCTAATATCATGATAGTTTTGGTCTTGTTGAGGGCCAATGTTTCCGTTTCAAGTTGAACGAGCAGTTCTTATAATGCTGTTTTTGGCAAGCTAGTGTGCTAGACTAATAAACATAGTCAAACCTCAAACCTGTATACATTCAGGTATATGTAATATGACTCTTATGATCTTATCTCAATAAAAAATAAAAAGGAATCCTTAGTGAAAATGGAGGTTATGGACTAGTGATTTGGTCTATCAATATAGAATGTTGGATGCGAAATAATATAGGAAAACTTTATTTGCTACCTGCTTCCCTGAAACAACTGTGTTTGTCTATTATTTCTCCTTCACACATACAAGAAATTGATATTCGGTTTGGAGGCCGAAGCAGTATTGAACTGACGTTTTTGATATGTTGAGATCAGGATTGGCTTAAGTTTGCTTGGTCCCTACTGAATCATTATTCCTATATAGAACTATGACAGTAGATTTGTTCTGTCTTTCCTAAAGATAATGAACCAGGATTGGATAAAGACAAGAATTATCACCCCAAGACACATGACCCCGACCCTGTAACTTATTTAGGACGTCTCTCGATTTTTATTTTGTTTTCCATGTTGCAAATATCCTCTCTGCACTATACCGAGCGGCTCTCATTTTAGCCATAACTTTTCAAGTAAAATATGCATTTTGATTCTTTATCTTTATTTTTTTTAATTTGGTCCCCTATTATTTAATTTTTTTAATTTAGTTTATTATTTTACAAATCGTGTATCAATATGGTCTTTTTATCACGATTCTGTCATGTGTATAATATAAGTGATGATATATCACTCACTGATTGTGTGACGTTATTACTATCAAATTCAGATCATTTTCATGTCAATGATATGTCATCATTGTCATGTCAATGACATGTCATTATTTTTATATTTGTAATTGAACTGTGATAGAAGACTAAATTGATATGTGATTTACAAGAAAAAAGACCAAATTAAATAAAAAATAAAAAATATGATATTAAGTTTAAGAAAATAAAGATAAGGATTAAAATGTCTATTTTACCTAACTTGTGTTACTATTGTGTATACATGCTGCATGCATAGAAATGTGAGTTGAGTATTAAATTTTTGTTTTATGTTAATGTGCCAATTAAATCTTTTATTTCATGTTAGGGTGTCAATTAAACCTCTAATACCGTCATCATTCTTAGGGTGTCAATTAAATCATACGCTTGTTGATAAATTAAAATTCGTTATTAAAAAAATAAGATTCATTTATTAATAAAAAATATTTCATGTTATGATATAACAGACCAACGCACATACACTACACTTAGGGGGATATGCTTACAATCACTTGTAAAAGACTTTATTAACTAAGTTAAGACTTTATCAACTAAGTTAGCTAATACCTTCAACATTACAATCATATTTTAATGTTTTAAAGAACACAAATTTCAATATAATTTTAATACTTGATTTCACGAGGGATAAAAAAAAGAAAAAGAGAAAACATTGAAGGTGATGTATTTAAACCCATGAAAGGTGATTTCTAAATTATATTTATCCAATTGTTTTGTATTGCACTTAGATAATATCTTGACTAACTTATGCGTATATCAATTAATCTATCTTCTTAATTAAAGGTGGTCATTTATGCTAGAACTAGCTAATTTGATATCATTTTAAAATCAAGAATTAAAATACTTTATTTAATTTTTTAATATAAAATATAAACTCAATTTTTTTTAAAAAAAAATTGAAGAGATTAAAATATATATCGTTGTTCTATACTGGAATTTGGGCTTTAATGGGTGAGGCCCAAGAATAATGGGACAATACCATACACAAGGGACAAAAAGAATGTTTCTGCCAAGAGACATAAGGAAAGTCAACTCTAAGCAAGGAAGGTATCAAGAAACTTCCTCCTACCACTGGAATAACCATTTTATTCCCCACCACAACTTAGTACCAACAACACTCATTCCTCTATAAATATGACACTGTAACTTCATGGTAAAGATCTTTTCTCTCATCCTCTACTTTTGGAGCCCTAACTTACTTGAGCGTTTGAGTGTCTTTGCAAGTACCCAACACTCAAAGGAACTATTAGAGTGGAGTTCATTATGTCTAAGGAGCTTGCAGCATCCTAGAAGTCTAGGACAAAACATTGTCGCCGTCTGTGAGAAGCGAGTAAACTGTTATTCCCACTCTTCTCTCATGGCAAACACACGGAAAAAGATAGCTACAAACCAAGAACAATAGTAGGATGGTGCATAAGCCTCTGTGACTGATAGCAAGTCTCGCTCACGGTAGGCAACACACCACCCCTTGTGTACGCTCTACGGTGGGGCGAGTGCAACCCACCACCCAAGAGCCCCAACCAGTTTTATCTCCAACTCAACTAACTCCAAGAGTTGGGACTTCGGTTCACCCACCTCTTAGCAACTAGGAACTCTTTGATATGCTTACCAAGTAGCGAGAATAAATAGCTGACCTCCTGCTAGTGATAGTTGAGAACGGGTAGCAGAAAACAAAATGAAGGCTCGTGTGGATCGCGAAGCATTGGTTGTCTAACCGCGAACCACAAAGAGGGCAAGAACCCTTCGCAGCCTCGAGCCCCTCCCAACATCTAGGGGGCCACTATTGTTTCAACCACTTGTTCGCCGACTTCATCATGGTAGTCGCGCTGTTGAAGGATTTCAAACCCCTACCATAGAGGTATATGATGGGACTATGGACCCTAGAGAACACTTGGACGCTTTTATATCACCCATGCTACTTGTGGGGGCATCTGACCCCATTATGTGCCAAGTCTTTCCCTCAACCTTGAAAAAAGCTGCCCTCAAATGGTTCTTCTCTTTACCCTCTAAGTTCAATAATGACTTTGCTAAGTTGTCAACCAGCTTAATGACAAACTTCAGCATTTGCAAGGTGCAGCCCAAGACTGTCTCCAGCCTCCTCAGTCTCAAATAAGTAAATGATGAACCATTAAAGGACTTCATGACACAGTTCAACAAGGCCTCTCTCAAGGTCCAAGACCTGAACTAGCACGTGGCCATGCACACGATCATTCGAGGTCTCTGACCTGGAGACTTCATGAAGTCACTGGCCAAGAAGACTCCTCAGAACCTAGATGAATTGAAGAACTATTCTGAGAAGTATATAAATATAGAGGAGATTTTGAAGGCAAAGAATGAAGCCTACGGGGAGGCAGAACCATTCTAGAAGAAAGACAAAGAGCCTAAGTTAAGGGGTCCGAAGAGCAACTTAAGGGGACCACCTCGGGGAAAATTCGATGATTACACCCCCTCAAGATTTTTCGAAGCAACGGGTCGACAAGTCCAACGTTGTAATTACCACCACGACTATGGCCACAATATGGAGGAATGTGTCGACCTCCAAGATGCAATAGAAACCTTGATACAAAGGGGCAAGCTATAGAGCTACATCCAAAAATCCAGAGACAACAACCCCCCAAAGTATCAAGGAAGAGAAGTTACAGTCCGCTATATTGGACCCCCTCACCCGAGGACCTTTCGCCCTGATATCAGAATGAATGCTCCCTTCAGAGAGAGCAGAGGTGAGATCACGGAGACAATAAACACCATCTTAGGAGGCTTCATTGGTGGAGGGCAGTCGAAGTCTGCCAGAAAGAAACACTTGAAGTAGGTGTTAAGTGTTTCATCTTGGCCAACATTTAAGAAAAGCAGTAGTTCATAAAGCACCTCAACTATCAGCTTCACGAACGAAGACACAGAAAAAGTAATCCCTAGCCACAAGGATCCGATGGTCATTACAAAAATTATAGCCAACGCGTGGGTCAAGTGGATCAGAGGAGTTTGGAAATATCCTTTTTATAGACTTTTTATGCAACCTCAGTCTCCCGCTCTCTGACCTAAAGCCTTTTGACATAGATCTAACAGGGTTCTTAGGGGGGAAGGTAAGATCCAAAGGAAATATGGAATTGTACCTAACTCTTGGAACAGGCTTTGAGGAGAAAAATCAAAATGTTCTAGAAAAGAGGGTGAAGGTGAAATTTTTTGTGGTTGACTGCCCCTCAGCGTACAATGTGATCTTAGGAAGACCATCTTTAAATGCCTTTGGAGTTATCATCTCCATTCACCACTTAGCCATAAAGTTCATTTTAGACAAATGGGAAGTGGTGACAGTGAAGGCGGACTAGGAGGTGGCACGAAGATGCTACAATGTCAATCTAGAGATCTCGGTGGATCCTCATGACAGACAACAAGAAAAGCCACCTCACGAAAAAGAGTCAACCTCCATGATGATGATAGAGTTGGACGTCTGTGCTGAAATGAAGGAGAAAAGGCCACAACTTGATGGCTAGCTCACAGAGGTTCAACTCAGACCCATCCCCAAACAAGTTTCCAAGATTGGAGCTGGCCTCTCCGAAGGAGAAAAAGAAGAATGAAGCTTTTCTTGCTGGAGAATAGAGATATTTTAGCTTGGACCGCAGCAAACATGCCTAGCCTAGACCTTGACTTCATCTGCCACTAGTTATCGGCCTCCCCAAATGCTAAATCAATGTTTTAGAGAAAGATGAAAATGGGGCCAGAACGCTAAAAGGCAATTGAAGTGTAGGTCAGGGAGCTTTTAAGCACAAGTTTTATAAGAGAAATGGCCTATACTACTCAGCTTTCCAATGTAGTGTTGGTTAAGAAGTCTTCAGGGAAGTGGCACATGTGTGTAGATTGCACGATCCTTAACAAGGCCTACACTAAAAGCCTACCCCAAAGGCCATTACCTAATGCCAAACATTAACAAGTTAGTGGATGGCTCATTCGATCATAAGTACTGGTCTTTTATAGATGTATATTCAGGATATAACCAAATCCCAATGCATCCAAAATATGAGAAAAAAATAACCTTCATAACAAAGAGAGCAAATTACTGCTACAAGGTGATGTTGTTTGAGTTGAAGAATGCAGGAACTACCTATCAAAGAATAATGAATAAGGTCTTCAAAGACCAATTTGGGAAGGTGGTGGAAGTGTATATATATGACATGATAATGAAGACCCCAGCTATAGGAGACCATGTTTTCGACCTCACGAAAGTATTTGCACAACTATAGAAACATAACATGAGGCTAAATCTAGAGAAGTGTGTGTTTGGGGTCCAAGCTAGAAAATTCTTGGGATTTATGTTAACCCACAGAGGAATTGAAGCTAACTCAGATAAGTGTCAAGCTATTATAGACATACAGATTCCCAACTCCATCAAGTAGATTCAATAGCTCACAATTCGGATAGTAGCAATCACGAGATTTGTCTCCAAGTAAGCACAGAGGGCCTACCTTTCTTTAAACTCTTAAAGAAGGACAAATACTTTGTGTGGACCTCAGAGTGTGAAGAGGCTTTCTAGGGATTGAATCTTACGCTTTTCACACCTCCCATTTTAACCAGGCTAGAAGAAGAAAATAAGTTTTACTTCTACCTTTCAATTAGAGAAGAAGCTGTGAGCTCGATCCTCGTGAGGGAAATGAAGAATGGTCAAAAGCTTGTCTATTTTGTCATAAAGTACTGCAGGGACCCAAGCTCCAGTATAAGAGAATTGAAAAGTTAGCCTTTGTGCTATTCGTATCTACCAGAAGGTTAAGGCAATATTTTCAATGTCACCTCTTGGTGGTGAGGACGAATTAGCCTATCAGATAATTATTGCATAGGCCCGAGCTTGTTGAAAGGATAATAAGGTGGTCCATAGAGCTATCTGAGTTCAGAATAGGATACGAGCCCCGTCAAGCAATCAAAGCACAGACTCTATCCGATTTCATGGGGAAATTCTCCCACAGCCCAATCTCAGACCAAGTCAAAGAATGGACAATTTATGTTGACGGGTGATGAACCTGCAAAAATTCATATTTTTACGGTTCAAAATATTGGGTTTTGCATCCTCTTTTAATCTTTTTGATTTAATTTTGTTCTTAAGTTTTATTATATTTTTATTATTTTAATTATATTCTTATTACCTGTTTTTATGTGTTTTTTGTTAGGTAATTGCACATGGAGAAGATTAGACATTTAAAGAAGCAATAAAAGGAAGAAAATCCATTCAGAAGCCCAGCGCTTGAGCGTTGGGTCAACACTGCTTGAGTGCGTAGAAGAATTTCAAATTAGTGGGCCAGCGTCTGAATGCTGGACAGTCAGTGCTTGAACGCTGAACTCGTAACTGAGCACATTAGTTTCTTATAAATAAGAAAGTTACGCCAAATTCAACACACACTTGGACATACTTGGACAGAACGCAACAGCTATCAAGAAGCACAAACCCTAATATGGTGTAGACGCAATTAGACTTGAAGATTAGGAATTTTCTTCAACATTTCCACCTTTCTATAATGGAGTTTGTCATATTCTTCCATTTGTGTTCTTCTTTTTTCAAATGTAACTAATTTTCCCTTGTTAAGGGGATGATGGATCTTAAATTTTGATGATGTAACTTCTTTTATGAGTTTAATTTATATTTCTATTTTATGATTTACGTGTTTATCTCTATTTTTAATGTTTTTCTAAACCTGATCAACTTGAGAATGATCTTTTGGGTTAATGTATGATTTAAGAAAATTTGCATGAATTTAGAATATGTGATAAACACAATAATTTCTACAATTGCTAGGAATAAACGATGTGGGTTATGTGGTCTTTCTTTTAATTCCCTCATTCTTGATAATGTCTTTCTATTTGGGGTTAGACTAAGAGATTAGTTAATTCTAAACAGTGTAAGAGGATTAATATACCAATGGATTGAGTATTAATTAATTTTGAGAATTGGCTATAAATTATTAAAATAGAACATAGTTAAACCAATATTTGAATGTACATTTAAAGAGTCTAAGTGAAGTTTGAACCTTAACACTTTAATACCATTATTTTCACCCTTTTGATTTATTATTTTAGTTACTTATTTTTTTTAATTGAATTTGCAATAACTCTCTTTCTTTGTTAGCTTAAATAGTGTCACTTTCAGTGAATTTAGTAATTAATAACTTAATTTTCGTGGGATGATACTCTTACTCACTTTTTATTACTTTTGCGATTTTGTGCACTTGCCGATTTTACAAATTTTTGACACCGTTGCCGGTGATTATTGTTATTAATATTAAATAGTAGTTTAAAAAGACACTAATTTAGACACTTATTTTTCTTATTTAATTTTATTTTTCTTTATTTAATTTTTCTTTTAAAATTGTTTCTTTTTATTCATTCTTATTTTTTTTATTTTCTTTGTTTATTTTGATTAGTCATTTATTTCTATTTTAATTTTTAATTTTTAATTTATTTTTAATTCCTTTTCTTTACTTCACTCTGGTTTACTTGTTTGTTTGTTTATGTAAGGTTCTTTGGAGTCAAAAGAATTACTCTTTGATCTAGAGATAACAAAAATAGAAAGAGCAATAAAAAAAGCAATCAGAGAAGGAAAAAGAATTGAAGAAGAAAAAGATGGCTGAGAACACTATTATGCTACTCCTTCTTCTGAAATTATCTCAACCAATATTGTGCGACTTGCTATCCAAGCAAATAATTTTGAGATTAAACCAGCTCTTCTACAGTTGGTGCAACAGAATCAATTTAGGGGAGGTCAAGCATAAGATCCAAATTTACATATTGCTAACTTCTTGCAACTCTGTTATACTATCAAATATAATAGAACTAATGATGATGTCATTAGATTAAGACTTTTTTCATTTTCTTTGAGAGATAAAACCAAGAGCTGGCTACAAGCCCAACCTCAAGGAAGCATCTCAACTTGGGATGATCTGGTCAGTAAGTTTTTCACTCGATATTTTCTTCCATCAATGTTTGTGAAGATAAGGAGTGAGATTGCTTGCTTTGCTCAAAATTAAGGAGAATCTCTCTATGAAGCATGAGAAAGATTTAACGAGCTACTTCGAAAGTGTCCTCATCATGCATTTGAAGTTTGACAGCAGGTGCAGATCTTTTACAATGATTTGAATCATTCCACAAGACTTATGGTGGATGCATCTGTATATGGATCTTTGAACACTAAGACTCCTGAAGAGACGCAAAAATTATTTGAGATTATGGCTACCAATGAATATCAGTTTCTTAGTGGAAGAACAGTAGTCAAACAGGGAGTTATGGAACTTGGTACTCTTGATGCTTTACTTGTTCAGAATAAAAGTATTACTAGCAGTTAGCCAACCTCACCAAGCAAGTTGGGAATATGCAACTGAATTCAGTGAACCACCAAGTGCTGATTTGCAATTTCTGTGGAGGCAATCATGCTAATGGTGGATGTGAGGCAAGCAACTCTAGTTTCATTTCTCCTGAACAGGTCAATTATATAGGAAATCCTTCAAGACCCCAAGGTAATCCTTATTCTAATACATATAATCCATCTTGGAGGAATCATCTCAATTTATCTTGGAAGAACCAAGCAATTCCACTGAATGCTCAACTTGAGCAGAAGTCTTCTCTTGAGATTGCACTTGAAAAGCTTTTCGCAACAGACATCCACTTTCATGCAGCAAACTGTTGGGAATCACGGATAAATCACGTAGCGAAAAACAGAATTCCCACCAAGGATCCATGCGAAAAAGTCATAATCCGAGTTTTAAAAAATATTTACCTCATGAAGCGTGATAAAAAGGAAGTGACGTGAATCACCAACACCATAACAGCAACGATGTCTCTACGGTATCCACACGAACAGACTCACGAATGTCCAACGTCCACAAATAGGAGTCTCATGTCTCTCATACAGTGTTAGCTGAGAAGAGAGGAGAAGAACCTGTCACTCTCTCACTCACTATTTCTGTCAAGTGCGGCTAGGGTTTGTAATTCAAGTCTTAGCAGCCCCCTTAGCAGTACTATTTATAATAGTGACTACCTTAAGTGAGTATGAGCAGCAGCAAGGTAAGCTGTGTAACCCTAGACTCATTTGTTATGAGTTTGGCCCACATTTGAATCCGAGTCCAACTTGGATCTATTGCTCCAATTTTAGTCTGCTCTAAGTGTGTGACCCTCAGGTTCTCATTACGTTGGCAATGATATTAAAATCTCATTTTAATATTACAAGCAGTGAGCGGTATCTAACAACACATCGCTGCTACCCAAGTAATGAGAATGTCAATGATTTGATATAAACTTTCCGTGACCAATGTTTCCTTATCATTTAGTCCCTTTGTCAAGATATCTAGATTGAACACAAGGCATGGAATGCGTCACCCTTGTACAGTCCAATCCTTCATTTCCTTATACTCAAGTAGACTTTGTAATAACAAATGAAATCAATATCTCATATTGACTCATTTGAGTATGGCTATGTATTTCACAGTCTCACTCAATCAGGGGCCCCCGAAGATATCGCTCATGTTATGTAGGAGTGACAAATTCCATCTAAGTCACTCATATCCCTCTGCATGATTCGCAGTATGTCTAATAACTAACTTTATAATCACCTTGTTACAGATGACGTTTGATGACATTAAAACACACAACTCCCTCATGTAGGAATCGTAGTGATTTCAAGTCAAAGGACCACAGACATCATTATCATTATGAGAATCGCTTATGACACTCACGTAACGATCTATGTAGCGTTCTTATGGCGGGTCAGTCCAATACATCATTACTCTAATATGTACCCATGTGAATACTTAATATCTCATATCCATGACCTGTGAGATGTGGTAATCAGTTTACGCACATACTAGTCTCAACGCATTATTATTATCTTAATTAATAATAATACTTAACTAGGGATATTTAAGAATAGTGTTTCAATTTTATCTAATAGGATCTCATGATCAAGTCAACCACTT
This sequence comes from Ormosia semicastrata, assembly GCA_029884595.1. Lineage (NCBI taxonomy): Eukaryota > Viridiplantae > Streptophyta > Magnoliopsida > Fabales > Fabaceae > Ormosia > Ormosia semicastrata. The sequence continues at coordinate 3,812,033 of JAQQTO010000029.1, forward strand.
GATGTCCTATGGCGTCAAACTTACTATTCTAAGGACTTTGTTATGTTTATTAAAAAGAACACAATAAATGAAATGTCTCATATATTAAAATTAATATAATAGAATGTATGTAAATACAGACAAAATATATCAGTCTCTAGGGCATACACCAACACAGACTTCTTCTTTTATGCAATAAACTTCCACTTTTATGAAGGAAACAATGGCTAATTTTCAGAATCAATGGGTGGCTATTCAAAGTTTAGAGAATCAAGTTAGTCAAATAGCAAAATAGCTCTCCGAGAGACCTCTAAGAATCTTACTGAGTGATACAGTAGTTAATTCAAAGGAGCAGTGTCTGGAAATTTCTTTAAGAAGTGAAAGAGTTGTTAACCCTCAATCAAAAGAAGATGAAGTAAAGGAAGTACCTCTTCCAATGCCTGATCAAGAAAAAGAAGCTCTAAAAGAAGAGATTGAAAAGGATAAAGTCAAAGAGGAACAACCGAGAGTGCGAAGAAAGAAGAAAGATTCAGTGTTGAATAAACCATTTGATCCTTCATTGTATGTCTGACTTCCATTCCCTCAGCGTTTGAAGAAAGACACCCAGGAGAAGTAAGAAAGACAATTCTCAAAGTTCCTGGATGTTTTCAAGAAGTTGCAGATAAATATTCCCTTTGCTGAAGCACTTAAGCAAATGCCGCCTTCCTATGCCAAATTCATGAAGGACTTATTATCTAAGAAGAGGAAATTGGAAGTAGATGAGACTGTAGCACTTACTAAGGAGTGCAACGCCATAATTCAATATAAGTTACCACCGAAGTTAAGGGATCCAGGAAGTTTTAGCATCTCTTTTACCATTGAAAAGTTGAATGTTGATAAGGCCTTATGTGACTTCGGCGCGAGTATTAATTTGATGCCATTGTCCATCCTTCGCAAGTTAGGAATTGAGAAAGTTAAGCCTACAATGGTCTTCCTTCAATTAGCAGATCAATCAATCAGACGTCTGTACGGTATTATGGAAGATTTTCCAGTAAAGGTAGATAAATTTATTTTCCTAGTTGACTTTGTGATGTTAGATATGGATGAGGATGCTGATATCCCGTTAATTCTTAGAAGACCATTCCTAGTAACTTTAGGAGCATTAATTGATGTGCTTAGAGGAGAGCTTATTTTGAGGGTAGATGGAGATCAAGTGATCATAAATATTTTTGATAAGTCTTCACCAATATCATATCTTCATGCCCCTATTAATTGCATTCAAGGTAAAGCTCAACAGGAATTGGTTGGTAAGAGTTTATCATTGATTAATGTTGATTTTCCCACTTTCAAGATTGTTGATGAAAAGGAGAAAGGTCCTCCTAACTCTGAGATTGTTGGGATAGAAAAAGATCCTCTAGCTTCCACTGATTCATTAAAGATAGGTCCATTGAAAGCTGGTATCGTACCTGTTGATAAATTGAAAATCCTATGACCTAGCGGAGTTACAAATGCTAAGGTGTCTTCTAGACAAATAAGTACAACTCAAGTTCAGAATATTTTTGAAGAGGATTCCAAGAGCAGTGATCGAGTATGAAGGCAAAAATTTGCAAGAAGAAAGGCATCATCCCATTTTTCATGTTTTAAGCCACCATAATAATAAAAGGTAACGTCGAACTAATGACGTGAAATAAACATTTTTTGGGAGGCAATCCAAATTTTCTTTCTTTTCCTTCACTCTTTATTTTGTTATTTGTTTATTTTTCTTCAGTTAGTTATTTGTTTTTGCTTTTATTTTGTTATTTTTTGTTAACTAACACTTTTCTATTTTTATTTTGTAGTTAGCTAGTGTTGAGTCGACTTAGATGCCTCCCCGAGTTCAGAGCCTTTGTAGGGGGGTGTATATAGCTGTCGGTCGCCAAAAAAGAGTTTTTCTTTTCCTTTCTTTAATATTTTATTTTCACATTTATTTTTATTGATTTTATGTTGTCATCATCACCCATTTTGTGTTTTGAGTCATTGTGTTGAAACTGTGCATGTCACTGTGTTGAATTGAATACCCAATGATTGCTTAAATTGTGGATTGATTTAATTTCTTGGGATATCACATGAGAATTCATGAATTATGTTTATCTTCATTGTTTCAATTGTGTATGGATGTTCTTCTTATCTTTATGTTTGATAGACCTTGAAATTTAATTGTATGTCAAGCTTAGAGAAAGTTTATGAGAATGTATGTCTGTAGATGATTTGCATCTAGAAGTTATTTGATTCTTTTTTGAGGTGAAATCCTAGGCAATGCATGATTAAAGAAATGATAAGGGCCTTATTTGGACCATTTGAGTCTTTCAAGCCAACCTGTATACACAGTATATCCTTAGATTTCTTTTGCAGCCTTGTGTATGTTTGGCCTTATTTCTTTTCTTTACCCACATTTAATTTCCCTATACCCACATGAAAAAAAAAATTCCTCTCTTACATAACCTTTATTGAGTGTATATCTTGTATTATTTTATTATTCAAACTTTCATTATTTTTGTGCATGGAGTATTTATGGAGCTGAAAAAAAATTCAAAAAAAAATAAAAAAAATTCAAAAAAGAGAAGGTACACCCCAAGTATTGTAAAAAAATAAGTTTGGAGTGGAGGTTGTTAAAAAAAGAAGAAGAATGAAGTGTTGTTTCTTACGCTCCGTTTTGCATTTGTTCTATATTCTATGGCTTGAATTTTAAAATATGCATGATTTTGTATTTCAACTTTTATTTTCATTCTCCTACCCCTTCTTTCTTAACCCTCACCTTTGGTCTTACATTACAAGCTTTAAAAGATCCTTTTTATCCTTGGTTTTGTGTTGTTTTCATTAGTGGAGAGAGAAATGAAGAACAACCCTATGAATGTGGGTTTGATGTGCACTTTTAGTTTTATAAACTTATCTGGGTTTGTACTTTATAAGGAGATTGAGTCTTTCATTCATGTTTTTTGGAAATTATTTTTGAATAAGAGTTGCATGTGAGAGATGATGTGGTAAATGAATTGTGCATGTGTGACACTTTGAAATTAGATTGTGAAGCAATTTCTGAGGATATGAATGATTTTCAATACCCGGTGTTGTCATGTTTGAGTCTGTGTATTTTGAGTTTTTATTTGTTTAGTCTTTTTGTGTTGTTTTTGTTTTTCTTTTTGCTTAAGGACAAGCAAAATCTTAAGTTTGGGGGAGTGATGAACCTGCAAAAATTCATATTTTTACGGTTCAAAATCTTGAGTTTTCATTCTCTTTTAATTTTTTTGATTTAGTTTTGTTCTTTAGTTTTATTATATTTTTATTATTTTAATTGTGTTCTTATTACGTGTTTTTATGTGTTTTTTGTTAGATAATTGCACATGGAGAAGATTAGACATTTAAAGAAGCAATAAAAGGAAGAAAATCCATTCAAAAGCCCAGCGAGCGCACAGAAGGATTCCAGATTAGTGGGCTAGCGCCTGAGTGCTAGACAATCAGTGCTTGAGCGCTGAATGCATAATTGAGCACGTTAGTTTCTTGTAAATTAGAAAGTTACACCAAATTCAACACACACTTGAACATACTTGGACAGAACGTAGCAGCCGTCAAGAAGCACAAATCCTAATGTGGTGTGGGCGTAATTAGGCTGGAAGATTAGGAGTTTTCTTCAACCTTTCCACCTTTCTACAATGGAGTTTGTCATATTCTTCCCTTTGTGTTCTTCTTTTTTCAAGTGTAACTAATTTTTCTTTATTAGGGGGATGATTAATCTTAAACTTTGATGATATAACTTCTTTTATGAGTTTAATTTTTATTTTTATTTCATAATTTGTATGTTTATCTTTATTCTTAATGCTTTTCTAAACTTGATCAATTCAGGAATGATCTTTTGGGTTAATGTATGATTTGAAAAAATTTGCATGAACCTAGAACATGTGATAAACACCATAATTTGCAATCGCTAGGAATATACGTTATGGATTATGTGGTCTTTCTTTTAATTCTCCTGTTCTTGATAATACCTTTCTATTTGGAGTTAGACTAAGGGATTAATTAATTCTAAACAGTATAAGAGAATTAATATACTAATGGATTAGGTATTAATTAATTTTGAGAGTTGACCATAAATCATTGAAATAGAACATAATTAAACCAATATTTAAATGTGCATTTAAAGAGTTCAAGTGAAGTCTGAACCCGAACGCTTTAATACCATTGTTTTCACCCTTTTGATTTTTTTTTTTTGCTTACTTATATTTCTTTTTAATTGAATTTGCAACAACTTTCTTTCTTTGTTAGCTTAAATAGTGTCACTTTCAGCAAATTTAGTAATTAATAACTTAATCATTGTGGAACGATATTCTTACTCACTCTTTATTACTTTTGCTATTTCACAAATAGGGCATCAAAGTCGAAGGGGAGTAGAGCACGAATCATGTTGGAAAATGTTAATAGAATCACAGTTAAGTAGTCGTTGAAGTTTGAGTTTCTTACCTCAAATAATCAAGTCGAGTATGAGGTGTTAGTGTATGCCGTAGAGGCCGATATTTTTTTTTTACAGTACTTACATACATTGTATTATGCTATTTTTAATATATGAGACATTTCATTTATTATGTTATTTATGATAAACATAATAAAGTTCTTAGAATAGTAAGTTTGATGCCATAGGACATCAAGTGCATGACATCCTATTGGATAAAATTAGAATACTATTCTTAAATGTCCCTAATCAAGTATTATTGTTAATTAGGACAATAATAATGCATTGAGACTAGTATATGCGTAAACTGATGACCACATCTCATGGATCATGGATATGAGATATCAAGTCTTTACATGGGTACATATTAGAGTAATGATGTACTAGACTGACCCGCCATGAGAACGCTACATAGATCATTACGTGAGTGTCATAAGCTATTCTCATAGTGACAATGATGTATGTGGTCTTTTGACCTGAAATCACTACGATTCCTACATGAGGAGTTGTGTGTTTTAATACCAACAAACATCATCTGTAACAAGGTGATTATAAAGTTCGTTATTGGACATACCGCGAATCATGCAGAGGGATGTGAGTGACCTAAATGAGATTTGTCACTCTTACATAACAGGAGCGATATCTTCGGACCCCCTGATTGAGTGAGACTGCAAAATGTATTGTCATGCTTAAATGAGTCAATATGATATATTGATCTCATTTGTTGTTACAAAGTCTACTCGAGTATCAGGAAACGAAGAATTGAACTATACAAGGGTGACGCATTTCATGCCTTGTATTCAATCTAGATATCTTGACAAAGTGACTAAACTACACAAAAACATTGGTCACGGAAAGGTTATGTCAAATCACTGATATTCTCATTACTTAGGTAGCAGCGATGTGTTGCTAGATACCACTCACTGTTTGTAATATTAAAATGAGATTTTAATATTACTGTCAACGTTATGAGAACCTGTAGGGTCACACACATGGAGCAGACTAAATTGGAGCAATAAGGATCCAAGTTGGACTAGATTCAATCGTGGGCCAGACTCATGATAGATGAGTCTAGGGTTACACAACTTACCTTACTGCTGCTCTTACTCGCTTTAGGCAGCAGCTATTATAAATAGCACTACTAAGGGGGCTGTCAAGACACGCATAACAGAACCCTAGCTGCACCTACAGAAATGGTGAGTGAGAGAGTGACCAGTTTCTCTTTTCTTTGCAGCTAGCACTGTGTCAGAGACGTGGGACTCTTTTTTACGGACGTTGGATGTTCGTGAGCTTGTTCGTGTGGATACCGCAGAGACATCATCACTGTTACGGTGTTGGTGATTCACGTTCTTTGTTTTTTATCTCGCTTCAAGAAGTAAACTCAAAAACATGGATTATGGTCCCTTTTCATATGGATCCTTAGTGGGAATTTTTGTTTTTCCACTGCATGATGTCTACACAATTCCCAACAGATAGTTGGACTCCTTATAGAAAAAGACCTTGGAGCATCCAAGGTCAGACTTTACAGTGATTCACTACTTGTGACTTACCAAGTTTTAGGGGAATATCAAGCCAAGGACTCATAATTGCAAATGTATCTGGTCAAAGTGAAATAACTTAGGGAAGGGTTCTTCGAGGTAAAGACAGATCATATTCCCCTAGAGCAAAACTATAAGGCAGACATCCTATCCAAACTAGTCAGTACCAAAAGCCTTGAGAAAAATATTTCTGTCATTCAAGAAACCCTATCTACACCAAGTATAGTGGAGCCCAAGACGGTGATGCCAGTTGATGAGGAGAACACTGGGATAAGACCAATCACCAATTATCTCCGAGATGGAATGCTCCCATAAGATCTGAAATAAGTGAATAAGATAGTCTGGACTTCAGCGTGGCATGTTTTGATTGATGACAGGCTCTATCGCCAATGCTTTTCTATCCCTTTGCTAAAGTGCCTTACTCAGAAGGGAGCCCAATATGCCCTAACAGAAATCTACAAGGGACATTATGGCCAACACTTGGGTGGAAGAGCCTTAACAAAGAAAACTTTGAGAGCATGATATTTTTGGCCTACCATGTCAGCCGACACAATGATATATGTGCATAATTATGACAAGTGTTAAAGGTTCTCTGATATCTAAACCACCCCACTTGAGGAACTCTCCACCATATCTGTACCCTGGCCTTTTTGCAAATGGGGCTTGGACCTTTTAGGATTTCTTCTCCAAGCATTAGGCCAGCTAAAGTACCTGATTATAGCAGTGGGTTATTTCACAAAATGGATCAAAGCAGAACCCTTGGCCACCATCACAGCTGAGAAGGTTAAGAAGTTCCTAAAGAAGAGCATCATTTACCGATTTGAGATTCTAGAGTCCATGGTAATGGATAATGGAACTAAATTCATGAATAAAAGATTCAGAGAAATGTGCTCCGATCTTCACATTAAGTAACACTTCATGTTGGTGGAACATCCTCAGGCCAACGGATAGGCCGAGGCCACCAACAGGGTAATCCTCCTAAGTCTGAAGAGAATACTCGAAGATACTAAAGGAAATTGGGTAGAACAACTGAGCCATGTGTTGTGGGCTTATCAGAGAACTCCCCACTCTGCCATAGGGGAGACTTTTTCAAGCTCACATATGACTGCGGAATGATGATCCTAATAGAGATTGGGGAACCAAGTTGGAGATGAGAACACTTCTCACATGAATAAAATAACGGACTACTACGAAAGGAGCTCAACCTCACCCAAGAACAACGCAACATGACCCATATTAGAGAAATCAATTTCAAACTCTAGACTACTCAAAGATACAATAAAGTGGGAGACCTCGTACTAAGAAAGGCGACTATCGAGAGGTGAAATGCGAAAGACGGGAAGCTGGCTCCCAACTGGGAAGGCCCTTACTAGATCACAAATATGTTAGAGATAGGGGAGTACAAGATCACGAATCCTGCAGGAAGGGAACTATCGAGGTCCTGGCATGCTTCCAATATGAAAAGATATTACAGTTAAGTGTGTTCCAAATTTCTTAATTTTGTGAAAAATAACTTATAAAGAAAAAGAACATATTGATGAGAATGAGGCATATTCAACATGATCACTAACCTAATTCTTTTTTGCCTATTCTATGCTAAGAATCTACAAATTTGCTAAAGGGATCTCAAATCCTAACTTAAGCTATTTGCTAAAGGGATCTCAGATCCTTAAAGCAATCTAACAAAAAAAGCTAAGTTAGAGGATCTCGAATCCTAACTTAAGATATTTGCTAAAGGGGTCTTAGATCCCACAAGCAATCCAACGAAAAGCTAAGTTAGAAGATCTAGAATCCCAACTTAAACTATTTGTTATAGGGATCTCAGATCTCCAAAGCAATCCAATGAAAAGCTAAGTTAGAGGATCTCGGATCCCTAAAGTAATCCAACGAAAAAGCTAAGTTAGAGGATCTTGGATCCTGACTTAAACTATTTGCTAAAGGGGCATTAGACCCCTAAAGCAATCTTATGAAAAAGCAAAGTTATAGGACGTCGAATCCCAGTGACAGAAACAAAATAAGGCAAAGGGCAAGATTACAAGAAGGCATTGGACCTCCTGAGCACAACAACAGAACAAAGGAAAATCACACAAATAAGGAAGAAATAAAAGAAAAAGAGTTACGAATAATCAGAGCGACCTAGGGCCAATTGTTGATACAAAATCATAAGGCCCTTAAAGGGCCATCGGCAAAATAAAAAGGAAAAGAAAATATCAAAGTTCAAGATTCGGGGGCATCCTCGACGACGTTGTTTTCCACCGCGACATTAGCATTTGCATTCCCATTATTGTTATCAATGGCTGAGGGGTCAATAATTTCCCCATTGATAACCTCCTTCAAGTAATAAGCACCCTTGAAGTCAGTGATCACCGAGTAGAGGACGGAGACCTAGGCAAGAGCATTAAGGAAAAATTTCTTGATGGCATTTTTCTAGTCTTGTATAAGCTATCTCTTCTCCTCTGCCTAGTTCAATTTGGTAGCCTCACGCTTGATAACTTTCTTCTTGACCACCTCCAGCTTGGCTTTCCAAGTCTTCCGCCTCCTTGGCCTTCGCCTCGAGGTTCTTCACCTTTGTCTCGAACCTCTTGGCCTCGGTCTTGTAGCCCTCCGCCTTGATGCTCTCATCCAGAACCTTTTGGCCCACGACCTTCAGTTTGTCCCAGACTTTGTTGAGGTTCTTCATCAGCTCCTCTTTCTCAGTCTCTAGCTTGGAAACCTTGTCTTGAGAAATCCAGAAGTCGACCTCTAACACTGTAATCCTCTTCGTGTCCATGATGGACGTTTGCAGGTATTGGAGGATGTTGACCATCTGTATGTTCAACTTCTCCACCTTCAAGAAAAGGTCAGAAGGCAAATACTACTTCAAAGTTACAATGTCCTCCTCGAAGCTGAAGAAGGCATCCGTATGGCCATGAACATTGAAATAATTACTCCAAATGTTGAACCTCAGAGCGTCCTTGCTCGTGGTCAAATCAAGAACCTATGTCTCACCGACAAAAGTCTTCACCACGAATGGTGGGGTGTGGATAGCCGAGGCATCAGTGGCCTTCTTTAGACGACTATCACTCGCCTACTCGAGGGCCTTGCATTTGTGGGTAAAAGCTGGAGCTGGAGCACCAGAGGACATGGACCCAATGTCCTTGTTCCCTTATTGGGTGTTGACCTCTCGGACCCTGAAGTTCATCTTAGTGGTCTCCGAGTCAGTTGCAATCTCTTTTATTATTTTCTTTAGCTTTGACAAGCTACTGAGAAGAGCCATATTGTCTGCAAAGGGACAAAACTAAAAAAAATCAACATCAGCAATACATACAACAATGATGGAAAATGTGAAACAAAGATAAAAACTAAGTGTTAGGAGAACGGTGTGTACCCAAGAGGGCTTCAACCTCTTTCGGATCCCAGCTAATCAACTGGTTGCACTTAAAGTTCTTATTTTTCTCTATAACCTTGGAAGGTACATTGGTCATCCTTTGACATTCGACTCCATCTGATGTCGAGCTCACTTCGTCTTTTAAAGTTCTAGTTCTAGTAGAGGTTGATCCTAGATTCTTAGTTGCCGTTGAGGTAGAACTGAAGACACTTGAAGTGCTTCACCTTAAAAAAGTTATCCTTAAAGTCTTTATGGGACTTATCGAAAAGTTCAAAGTACTTACACCCTTGTGACTCCGAATGGCAATCCATGACAACTTCTTGCCGTCTGTGGTCAAGAGGACATGAAACATGTGGAAGAAGACGTCCACTGAGAGCGGAAGCTTGAAGTGGTCACAAATGATCTCAAAAGATCGGATGATGATCAAGGAGTTGGGATGCAGCTGCGACGAGGCTGTTTGAATGGCATTGAGAATGACTATATGGAAGTTATTAAACGAAAATTAGATCTCAAGCTGGGTGAAGAATGTCTTGTACATATACATGAAGAAGGACCCTGAAGTCCACTAGGTACAGATCATTTCATTTTGGTCGCAGGGTAGCACTATGAAATTCTCCTCTGGAGTCCTATACTTTGTCATATCCATGTATTCTCAGATGGACTTCACCTTATCTGTATTGTCAACCATGGAATGTATTCCCAAGGGCTCATGATCTACCCACTTATAAAGATCGGCGTCAGGAGGCGAAGGATATTTCTTTTATCATTATACCAGGGTTAGCTTCTTCCTACCCATTATCTCAGACAACGGATGGTGAACAAGACCTATAGAGGCTGAAGACTCATTAGAATCACTGCTAATGAGCCCAAGGTATCATTTCAACTCCTCTGTGATCTCGAAGAACAGACAATATCTAGGAAGGATATCCTTGAGCTTAGCGTCGAAACACTTGTTACCTTAAGTATGGAACTCGGTAGTCTCAGGTTGCCTTCGCACCATGAAATAGGAAAATCTCTTGGGGCCCTTGTGTGCGGCGGTGGTGGAGGTTGTTCTAAAACCTCTAGAGAAGACCCATTTTCTCCGTCGCTCCCCATTTCACTCACTGTAACCATAAATAACAAAATAGGAAAAGAAGGGGAAAGAGGAGAATACCTCAAAAGGGAGAGAAGTTAGTTGAAGATGAGCATAATAGAGCAACGAACCACTGCACACAGTGGTCTAGGAAGCACTAAGTTTCGCTGGAGAAGAGAAAAAGCAAAGACATTTATGGAAATCTAGGCAATTAGGGAAGCAGGAAGTGAAAACTGCCTCCCCTCACCCTTATTTATAAGGAATGCCTAGCGCTAACTACCACTTATGCTAGTGTAGTTTAGGAAATGTATTAAAAATTGAAATCATTGGCAAGCATGGAAACCAAGTGTTTGCTACACGCTCGTGAGTCCTAGGAGGCCATGTGGCAAAAAGGTTGCTGTTAGGCGAAAAGACATCAAAGTAGAAAATGGAATCTTCTAGACCAAACCAAGTGTTGTCCCTTCGTCTGTCTCTGATGTCTTCGACCACGGATCACGAAAAGGATCCAACATCGGACCTCTCGAAGTCATGACCATGGGCTAAACCGTGATTTCACATCAGCTTCTTGTTTAGTTGTTGTGCCTTATGGTCAAGAGCAAAAATGCTTGACCTCAGTGGGCCACAAACATGAGCCACCTATATCCTGTGGTCAAGAGTGAAACACATGACCTCGAGGCATACAAGGCACAACATGGTTAAGTCCACAATCTCGGCACAACCCCAGAAATCTCGGAGCTTGGTACTCTGATGACCATCAAAACACTAACTTGGGAGCAATATTCTATACTAGGATTTGGGCCTCAATGGGTCAAGCCTAAGAATAATGGGACAATGACCATACACAAGGGACAAAATAAATGTTCTTCCAAGTGACATAGGGAAAGCCAACTCCAAGTAAGAAAAGTGCCAAGAAGCTTCCTCCTACCATTAGAATGACTATTTTACCCCCTATCACAACTTAGTACCCATGACACTCACTCCTCCATAAATAGGGCATTGTAGCTTCATGGTAAGGATCTTTTTTATCATCCTCTACTTTTGGAACCCTAACTTACTTGAGTGTTGGAGTGTCTTTGCTAGTACCCAACCCCCTTGTACTAACACTCAAATGAGCTACTAGAGTGGAGTTCATTCTGTCTACGGAGCTTGTAGCATCCTAGAAGTCTTGGACAAAACAATCACCCTAAAGTCCTTTTTTTTGGTAAAAAAATGTTTCAAGTCAAGGGAGGCACTTCCTATTCAAAGGCTAGGGTAAACCACCAACTTTTACAAGAAGTTATAATGGGATTATAGATTGCCTACTAATGTGGGATTCCTAAATTTGAAGCTAAGTCATATAGTTGCCATGAATGGAAGGTCGACTAAGTAAGCCAGTCACCATTGGCATATTACATAACCATACACTCGTCATCAAACTAAGGGAAAGTAATCAAGCAACAAGCACAATCATGTCATGCTGAATTTTTCTTTTCTTTTTTCTTCTTTCACCCATATGGTAAAACTCATTTAGTTAAGGGAAATTAACTTGAAATGTTACCATGGCTAAATAAATTTTATTAAGAAAAAAAGAAAAAAATATTTTGTCAGGTTGGATTTGTGCAGATTAGTATTTTTCAAACCCTCTACCTGACTAGTATATTGAGGGTTAGAGTATTTTTCAACCTGACCTAACTTAACCTGCATTTTTTGGGTAAGGTTGGGTTAAAACACCCAGGTTCGTCCAACACACTGGACACTGCTAGTAATTAGGGTGGGAATAAGTTATGCAGCCCATCAAAGGCCTACGACCTAGCCTATTTTTAGTCTGCATAGGCCTGTCCTATTTAGCAAACAAGTCAGACTTAAACTTTTTAAAATGTTTATTCAAATAAATAGGCTAAGGCTTGGACTTTTAAAAAAACATATTTAGCTTATTTGGTCGGCCTATTTATTTAATATTTATATATATATAATTAAGAATATATAATACTTTCATAATTTAGTAATTATATATTATTATAATATATTTATTTTACATAAAATATAATAATTTTGTTAAAATTTATATCTATTTAAAAATTAAAAAACTTAAATTTCTTAAGACCTTCATATAATATAAATTTTTAAATCAAACCAAACTCTTATATTTTTATAAATAAATCAAGTTAAGCCCAAAAAAAAATCTATAACAAATAATAAATTTAGGTCATGGCAACACATTATAAATAGACAGAGGTTATAAAGTATAGACACGGATTGAACACGACACGTACATAAAGACACACCAAATTCAAAAAAATTGTAAACTTGACACGATATATATATATATATATATATATATATATATATATATATATATATATATATATTAAAATCAAAGTAAATTAATTATGTATATATATAATTACAAAATTTAGAAAAAATATTCATAATTCATTAATATCATTTCTATAAGTTTGAAGATTTATAATATCTTAATATATATTATATATGCAAATATTTACTATCTAATAAATCTCTTCCCAAAAATATGGAGTATAATTTCTATTGTCATTTTCTAAAAAATCTTATAAACTAACTTTTAATAAAATCGTATGCAATGCACATGTGCGTCCAAAAAAAATTAACTAGAGAAAATAGTGATATGAGGTAAGTTTCAGTGACAACAAAATGGACGACTTGATACAAGCAGAAGTAAAAAAATAGATAAAAATTATAGTGTATAAAAAAATAAAACTTTGCTTAATAGTAACGTATAAAAAGATAAAATTTAAAATAATGATATATAAAAATAGTAGTTTAAAATATCAGTCATATGATTGCTTGAGTGAGTTATGAATTTATTAATTGAAAATTAATAATAAAAATTAATTTTTTTAAAATATTAATAGACGATGTCTAAATTGTGTTTAAGTATATATGAGCAATATCCTACACATATTCAAGTATATCTAAACCATATAAAAAATGTGTTTAAATAAAAAAATCTTTTAATTATATACATTTAGATATATAAAATACATATATCATACAAACATTCCTATACATTTAACATAAATACATAAATACATATCCAACAAGTCTAAAAAATAGCCTATCCGTCTTTCATAGCCCGGAGGCGTATTGCTCCTGTTACACGTTATTTATGGAAGTCACTTTTCTGATTTGTCCCACTCAGTATATGTTAAAAAAAAGAAAACAAATAAACAAGGACAGCAAAAATGGCGAGCCAAAATCAAACCTTCATTCAAAATCTCTACCGTTTTCGAGTAGCTAAGGGCAAAACAGAGATCTAGAGAGGACACTGTCTCTGTGCGAACAAACATGGAGAATCCGAGCTCAATCTGCGACACAGATATCCCGCTTCGACTAGACAGGATGGACGCTTTCGCGGCTTCTTACATGAAATCCCTCCAACCACTCAGAGATAAAGCGCACGAAACTGCTCGCTGTCTAGGTCAGGGTTTCCAAATAGTTTAGTTTACTTTCAACTCACTCAGACGCTCCTTCCTCTGAATTTTGAAAGGCTTTGATTTGACTATGAACAAGTTAGGGTTTAGACTTTAGACCAAAATCTCATGTTATGTAACCTCATCTTCAAAAGTGATTTATGCTCTCTTTTACAGTTAAATTACTAGAGCTTAAAGCTGAACTGAGGGAGGCTGAGGATGATTTGGTCAAAGCACTCGGAGGTACTCAATAACTTCATTGTTGCAAATAATCAAACATGTAAATGTTAGCATTTTGCAAATAATTGAAAACGTGGAACTTTTTGGTTTGCCTTCTGGAACTCTTTGATGGCATTGTGTCGTCTTTTCATACAGTTAAGACCCGCAGAGAGGCCAAGCGGATGGCTTTGACGGATGCCATTGCTTCTGTGATGGGCAGAGATGAAGATCTTAAGACAAGTATTCAGGTGCAGAGAACCAAAAACGAAGAATATGCCACAGTCGTATCTCAACAGCGTCTTGGTAATGATGACCTGTTTGTCTGCAATGGCAAATATTTCTAACTATCTTCCATACATTATTATTTATTAGGCTTCGGATAAGATGCTTAGTTGTTGCAACTATTTCTAGATATCAGTTTCTGCTCAATGCTTATTTTTATTAGTTTGGAAGAGTAAATGTGATTAACGTTGCCTATATTAGTTTGTTGACCAATTATATTAAGAAAAGATGACTACTTGTTTCAGCATTGCATCAGAATCTGACATGGTTGGTTGTAGATTGTAATCTTTCAAGCTTATTTGCTTGTGAGGCATATATTTCATTATGCCTGATTGCCTGCATTCATATATAATTATATATGTTAATATGCATACAATATACGGGGTACCAAGTTGTTTATAAATCATATATTTCTGAAGATTGAAATCAATCTTATTCCAGATAACTAGAATCTGATAAAGATTGCCTTTACTCAAGGCTAAAACATCTGATTGGTTGGGTTCATTGAGACATTAAGATAGTCATTCACCATCTTGCTTCAGCATTGAAATTACATTTTATTCTGAGGACTGAGGTTGTTATATCTAGACAGTAACATTGTCTTTAAATAGTTATTTCAACATGTAATCCATGTTTACTTTCCGTTCTCTTGAAGCAATGAACTATCAGGAGAGGTATTAATGTGGCCTTAAAATTTAATCTGTATATAATTTTTTTGCCATTGATTACTTGTTTTTGTGAGAAGATATTTTGGTATTCTGTTTGTCTCTTTTTCCCTTTCCTCTATTTGCATTACTCTACTCATAAGATTTGAAATTATGCATTGTGAGAAATATTATGAACTATTCTAAGCTCCTCTCCCCTTCCCCCTCTTCTCTTTTCTTCTATAAAAAGTTTTGGCAGCATCTGAAGAGAAATCAAATGAAAGCACTGAACAAAAAGATGAAACACAGGAGGCCATATCTTGGTACAATAGGGTCCTTGCTCTTCATGTTGAAGGTGGACATGGTAATTGAAGTTAATATTTTTTGTCCAAGGATTATTCTTTTTAAAATTGATATCCTTACTAGTTCTTCTGCTACAGGGGTAAAATTCACCTTCAAGAATATTAATGTGAACAACCCAAATGAGGAGTACTTTGTTACCATCCGTCATGAAGATGACACGTACACACGTAAGCATCATGTATGGTTTTGTTTATAATCTTAAAAGTAGACTAATATAGTTCATGAAATCTGAATTTAGTAATTTTTTATTTCAGTGTTAAATTGTGAACCATCTCTTAAAGACACCGAAGAGTTGATCCATGAATTAAACAAGACAAATGGGCTGTTTAAATTTGTCAGAATAATGAGGGAAAAGTTCCAAGAAGCAGTGGCACAAGGTACAACTGTAGCTCTTTTAGATGATTCAATTCATGAGATGGGGGAGTGAACTGCCCTTTGTCCAGTCTGATTATTATTTGAAACCATGATTACTGAAAACCAGGGCTGAACCAGCTGGTTTTCTGTCAAGCTGGTAAACCATTCCCAATTCAACAGTTTCATCCAGGTTGAAATTGGTGACATGGCAGCTCCCATACCAGGAGAAAGGATCAACCTGGCTCCCATTCATGGCTGTAAAGTGTGGCTACCACTAAGCCTAGTTGCACTTTTGGCAGTATAATAGCATCATTAGTTTCAAAAACCGCAAAATACTTATTTTTTCTATTACTAATTAGAAAAAATTATATACTTATTAGTTATTTTCATGACAATTGCATTTCTATAATTTATGTCATATCAAATTAACATATTTTCTATAAAAACATTAATAAATAATATTGTTTAAAAAATATATTCTATTTACATAGTTTACATTAATAATTTCAAATAAATTTTTATAATGAGCTTTTTTTTCATTTATTGAGGAAAATTACTGTATTAAATGTTTATAGAAATTTTCAATCATCATTTTAATATTTATTTTTTGGATAACTTTCTTATTTATTTAAACATCATAAGTTATTTTATTATTATGTTATTTATAAAAGATATATTTAAAGCTGGTTCAACCCTGATTGTGCCTATATTCCTCGACCTTCTCCCTTGACTGGATCAATGAACATCGATGAAAATGGGGTTTACTATTGATGTTAGTTTCTATAATTACAACTAAACAGGGAGTTTACCTATGACAACAAATGAACATCAAGAATCGGCCTTTATCTCTGCATCTGCTCCAGTTTTATCAATATCAACCATTAGAAGTTATTCTCCAACCAAGGAAAATGAGCATCAAGGTGAACCCATAACACTCGAAGAAGGATAAAATCAGCAGTTCTATCTCCTGGATCTGCATCATCTATTCGTCAATCTCCTCGTTTGAAGGTATGGATCAAATTGGTCTTGTGTTTCTTGAATTTATTTTTCTGTTTCAGCACAAGCTGTTATCGCAAAATCAGGATTCTCCTTGGCAGAAGTCAGAAGATATTGTTTAGTTGCTGTATTGTGTATTATTTTCAACATGAATGTATGATTATGACGTTCATATAAAACATTATGTTTTTATCTTTTCTGGGTTTAACTTATCAACTTACTAAGCCTAGAGAAAGATGGTAATGGTTAGGCTTATTGCTCGACTTGTTCTTTTACTTCCATTAGGTATGAGCCTAATATGAGGTTCAAGGAATGGATAGTGACAAACAATATATAGATCTGTAACTACTAACAAATAAGCTTCTAGGCAAATTGATTGAGTTGTTTTGACACAGCTTATTATATCCTTGATAGAGTGCGTGTTTGGAATAGAGTTTGCAAACTTGATTATAGATGAACTTGATTTTAGTTAAAAGTGGGTTTGTAGTGAAGTGATTTATGTTTGGAAACTTTGATATGAAAAGTGATTTTGACAGAATGGATGTTGTTTGGATAATGTAGATTAAAATCACTTTTAGATGCATAAATACCAAAAAGGATATAAATTTAGTATTATTTCGTCCACTATTTTATTTTATTTCACTATTTTTTGTTTTAGTGATACTACTACAAAATATACATGGTATTTTGACATTTCAGAATCATAAACCTAATTAAAAATTCATTTCAAAAAGAATTATATAGGGCAGAATATTGATATATGGGGGGGGGGGGGGCACTGCACTTGCTGCTGTAGTGTGGTCCAGTGTGTTAAGGTGAGCTTGGATAATTGGATGCAGGAGTAGAGTGAAAATTAAAATAGTGCATAAGGGTATATTTGGAACATGGTCATTGGGAGATCATAAATTGCCAACTTCTGAATGCAAAAGCAAGTTATACTTGATTCAGACTAAACAGGGGTTTAGAGAAAGAATCAAGTTTGAGGAATGGTTCCAACGTGAAACCAAACAAAAATATGAAAGTCAAAATCATGTTGAAGGATGTCAAACGTTGGGTTTGGGTGTTGCAAATGCAAAACCAAACACACACAGACACTATGGATGTTGATACTGAGGATTTTATAGTAGTGATTGAATTGTCTGTTGACACTGTATGATTGTCATTGATCAGAATTAGCTGTAATTAGTAGCTTTGACCTCATGAGCTTGTGGCAAGACTTCATTTTTCCTGTGATTTATAACATGGTGAAAAGAGGGCTTCTAATGAACTTGATTGTCTCTTGTTTTCATGTTCTGGTTTGACAGAAAGGTGAAAAAACACTAAGGAGGTGTTTTTCAACATTCAAAAACCAGATAATTAGGTACAATGGAGCTGGTTTTAAAATCTTACATGTTTGGTAATCACTTAAAATTTGAAAAACTAGTTCTTATTTCATTTTTTAAAGTCAACTATTTCAAAAAATCCAATACAAAGTTGGTTTTAAACTAACTAGTTGATATTTGAATAACAGCTTTCCTTATGTCTCTCCCACTCTTTTTATTGTCTGAAATTTAAAGAAAGATACACCAGTATTTAACAAATAAAATTTAATATTAAGCTAGGTCAAAACCAAAATTATGACAAACTACATTAATATTCGAATTTTATTTTATTTTTCAAATTTATTCAGATTTAAACGTAACTAGTTTTAACTAGTTTTCTGTGTATCCAAAACACCCACTAGATGTTGGTGTATAGGCCAAGGCAAAATTTCAGCCCTTTGTTATCTAGCGTAGATTTCGCTCATTTCAATCTACATTGGATACTCTATTACCTGATTGTTGTACCACCTATATGCATGTTTCTCTTTGGATCTGTTTGTTCTATATCTTCAATACAATTATCATTTTGGGAATATGATTTCGACGGCAGAACACCTAAAGGGAAAAACTTGATAAAATTTATATTCATTGTGTCATAAATATTACTTATCATTTTGGAATTTTTCTTTATGGAATGGATTGAAAGGATTCTAAGTGGCAAAAAATAAAAAATAAAAATACAGTTGAATGGTAATACTCTCTGACAGTGTTTCAACTGTTATTGATAAGTCACCATAATGTTGTATTGCATGACTGGACATACATGCCGCCACAATGTGGTTTGATCTTTGATGCATCCTAGGACAGTGCATCAGATGCATGGGATCATCAATTCATCATTAATTTGTGTCCTGACATGATTTAAACCTAAAGAAACTTGAATGACAGAATTTCTAGATGATGAAAATTGTATATGATTATTGCATGTGTATGATATGTATGAACAGATCAATTTATGCTGAGGTCTTATATATGGCAGTCCAGGAAATGAAGTGGAGTGGAGGATGCTTGTCACCTCATTTTGAGACATACTGATTATTTGAAGGACTCATTAAGCATAACTCATGACTCTAAATTGACACGAAGTCAAGACATATCCAGGTTCTTGATGTCTGAACCTGTATATAATAGATCAGAAGGTCTCTACTTTTTTCATGTATTGTCCAATTGACTTATTTTGTTTTCATTGTTGCTAAACTGGTATAACATCAACCATTATGGTGCTCATATCTTATTTTGGCATTGTAAATGAAGCATTGAATTGGGAAATGGATCTCCTTGGTCCTTTTGTTTATTTTTTCTCCCTTTGATCAAATTCTGCATTTCAACCTTGCACATGAAGTCTAAGTGCAAGAAATATATGTATACATATTCTTTATCTACCTTGTGGGTCTGGCTCTTAGCTTGTTAATTAAAATCTATAATCTTGATCACTGGGGAGCACCTGAGACCTAAATTTGAGTTGCTAGTTGGATGACTTCCTATGTGCTGCAGTCTTTGTTAGTGAGTTTTGAAATGGGTCGAGCTAAGTTGAGATAGACTTAGCTTAGGTTCAGCTTAATAAGAAATTGAGCTTTTTTTATTGGCACGGGCTTAGTTTGCCTTAAAATCATGAGTTACTCGAGCGTAATGAGTAAATATTAAGTCTAGACTTTAAGTAGAGGGTGCTCAGTGGGAAAACTCAGTTTAAAAGTTGACTGTTTAATTATCTTTGGTTAGGTCTAAGCAGGCTTAACCTATTTATAATTGTTCTACATCCTTAATAGATGCGAGTGAAATGTGGAGATATATTGTGCAGTGAGGAAAGAACTAAAATTTTCCTCACTTAACTTTTAAATCATCTAGATATTTACAAACACTATAAAATATCTCTAGTAAATTTTTTAGAATTTCGTTAGCCTAAGCATGTGTTTGGATAAATCATTTTAAGAGGGGAAAGTAATTTTTAAGAGTATTTAGATTTCCTATTCCTAAAATATCTTGTTTGGATATTAGATCAAACAATTTTCAAAATTTTCTGGTAATTTCATGGGGTATTTTAAACTCAGAAAATCGGTGATTTGAATTGACACCTCCTTAAGAGGAATTTTCAAAATCCTGGATCAATCTCTCACCGACCTCCACCCCACCACTTTCACTATGGACAGTCATTGCATCATCAACCACCTCACCGCCAACATCGCGAGTTGCTGGATAACTGTTGGATCCGACAGCGCTCCAATCTACCGGTCACAGATTTCGACGAAATCGCCAAGCCTTATCAACGACATGGCCCAATCCACCACCAAAGGCAAGCTATAGTTCACGTCAATGATGTTCCTCCCTCTGGTTATCTCTTGCAACAAGATATCAAAGCTAAAGACATTGTTCTTGGTGCTGATTGTGAGGCCGAAATCGCGAGCCTAACATGTGAATCACCAACAGGTTCGAGGATTGCAACGCCTGACCTAGTTTTGCAACTTATGTCGGTGATATCACCATGATTATGGAGTATCATTGAGAAAGAGGATTTTTTTGTTTGAAAAAATGGGAAACTTTTCTGTAATTGATTTTTTTCTGTTTTTATAGAATTTTCTAATTCTTTTTTCTATTTCATTTTATTTCCTTTTTCATTTTATTATGATAAAAAATATATTATATGATTTATTTTTATTATTTCATCCTTTATTTTGTATTAAATTTCTAATTTAACGTATAATTATCCAAACAAAATATTTTATAAATAAAGAGAATTAAATTGATGCAATTTAATTTTTTAACATTTAAAATTCTCTTAAATTTTGAATTACCTCATCCAAACACTATGTTTTGTTTAAGTATCTATAGTATACTACTCGTGAATGTTGAAGTTCGAATTTGTAACACGATAACTTTTATTTTCATATATTTAATTAAAGAGGATAGAATTATATAACCTTCCTCATCTAATTTTTAAAATATCTTTACAAATACTATAAAATATCTCTAGTAAATTTTCTAGAATTTTCTTAGCTTAATTGTTCTTTTTAAGTATTTATAGTATACTACTCTTGAACGTAAAAACTTGAATTTGTAACTCGATAATTTTTTTTTCATATATTTAATTAAAAATGATATAGTTAGATAAAAAATGAAATAAAATACTAATATATATATATATATATATATATATATATAATTAAAATATTATTATGATTATTGTTATTCTTAAAAAATAAATAAATATATATCGAGTTGACTTATAATTTAATGAGTTAAGCAAATGAAAATTTAAGTTTGATTCATTTAACAAACAAGTCAAAATTTATAACTTATTGGACTGTTAATGAATCAAATTATGAGTAAATTTATGAACTGGTTCGTCTCATTGCCAGCCTTATTTGTCAATTATATAGATACTTTTACCAACAATAAATGTCTCGCAGGCTCATTTGAGACTTGGGATAATAATAGTAATTGATTATAGTGAAGGTAGCCTTGTTGGTTCTCATATTTGCTTTATACAGTAGATCAACTATCACTTTATTATAGTAGAGAGATTTTATGCTTTATGCTCTCTTATTTATACAATAAATCAAAGTGGAGCTACATTAGGAAAGGGATTACTAACGGTAAAGCCCCTTGATTATGATGTCGTTTTGGGTTGCCTTTTTAGACTCACCTCTAGTGACTGCTACTTAACGTGAATGAGTAATCTGATATACATGATGTCTAGACTACTAGGTCCAGACAAGGGGAAGAAATACTTCAAAGTGTTGCTTGACGTAGTCGTTTATGAAGCAAGGCATGAGTGTTGTTCCGTAGCTTTTGAGCTTCAGATTCGTCATTTGCTAGGCTCGAGCAATTACTCTCGTTACAATCTGTAAAGTATTTTCCACTTATCCCTTCTGTTTTTGGACTCAAAGCAACATAACACGTAGTTGATGCACCCTGCGGACACACAATAATGTAAATACAAGTCATAATGGAAAAAGAAGAAATTATTATACGTTCTTGAAGACAATAAATACATATTTCATGATAGATTTTTACCATCAATTATAAATTAGTGATTGAAATTATTATATGCTCTTAGAGTACATCAATTTCTGTGGGAAAAGAATACGTTACTACATAGGAAAGGACATTATTTGATATACATAATAAAGTAACTGTCTTCTGCCTAATTGCTAGGGTTGCTCAAAATCATTGCAACTTGGCAGAGTTCAGTACTCTAATGGCCATAGAATCTCCTTCTACAAGTGTATTGAACCGAATGTTTGTTTACAAACCTGTGATGTCGATTTGAGTAACTTTGATGCGATGAAAAACAGGGAATCTGCATGGAAGTTTTACGAATTCTTAGTAGTTTCAACCTTTGATCAAATGAAATTGGGATGCGGATTGTTAAATTAATGAAACCTTGTACTTACCCGTTATTAAGCCCTTATGAGCTCTGATAATTCCAGTCTTCACAATGCCTGGATGTACTGCATTGATAGTTACTCTTGCATTCCTTGCCTATGATTATATTCCAATTTTCAAGAATATTTTAGTGGGGCTGGGGCATTCAAAGATTTGCCTATAGTAGCATGATGATCAACATTCACTAGATATGAGAAGTACAAGAAAGTTTTGGGTTTGTTTAACCTTGAGCTGTCTGGCTATTTCCTTGGCATGCAGAATATTGGCCAACTTTGACTGAGCATAAGCGCGTGTGCCATTATAGCTGCATTTATTATCGGAAAGAAAAATACAAGGATAAGTATCCAAAATTTAATGCAATTACAAATGGTTTATAATTTTTCAGAGAAGCAAGTAGTTGTACTTTCTTCCTCTGAGTATGTCGCTGAAACGAAAGCCATGTCTCTTCACCCAGCTATGGATGACAGAAGAAACGTTTATTATTCTTCCTTGAATACCTGTCTTCTCTGCCGTTTCTATCATTTTGTCTAATAGAATTTCTGTTAACAAAAAATGACCTGCAATAAAAAGAAATTATGAAATTTCAATAAATGTCTCTTTTTCAATTGTTAAATATCTTCATTCTTCTATTCTGTTCTGCTAATTTGGTCGGATTGATTACAATAATGACAATAAAACATCAACAACTAGGATTCAAATATTCTAATAGATCAATTCTATGGTATTATGGTATACATCTGTCTTTTTTCTAGGGTATACCCATCAAATATTTCATTGACTGTTATCAGCATTTAATTAGAAGTTATTGCCAAATTATAAACATTTAATTAGAGGAATAAAAAAAGACAACAATGAGAACAGAATATTTGATTCCCAAGAACAGAAGCATTGAACTTTAGAAACGGGCCACAGAGGGCTTTGGACTTGGAGCCCATAAAAGAATAGCGCATGCCTAGTGCTCAGTGTTTGTGGACCAAAATGAAGCCTAAAGTTGTATCTACACTTTCCCCATCATATAGTCGTGGACCACCACGCACTAACGGAGCCTGAAAAATTAAAATATAGTCGATTGTGTGTTGTATGTTTTTGGTGGGGGACATTAAACGAGCCAAGTCATTTCCATTTTTTTAATATATGATTCAAACTTTCTATCATCAAATAAAAGAAGAAAAGATCCAACCAAAAATAAAAGAAGAAAATAAAGAGAAAAGGTTACATATGGCTCTGGTGTAGATTGGAGTTTCAATATTTTTTCAAATGGACACTTTGTTAAATTTTTCCAAAGTTTATGTTACCTCACGTAAATTTTTTCATGTTAGAACTCAAATAAAATCAACCTATACAAATTTAAGGCGGTGAATATAAGAATTATATGAGTAACATTATACCTTAAAAATGAAAAAGAGAGACGACCACCATTCAAAGGTTTTTTTTTAAATGATTTCTATAGATAATTCTAATCACTTTGAATTTGAAGACTTCTGTAGTGTCATCTAAACTGAATGGTGGTCACCGAGGACTGTTTGAGCCTATCTAAGATGCTTTTGACTTAGTATAAAGGACTGCAAGAGCAGCATCCCAGATTTTGCTAAATTAGTTGTCAAAGATTTAGCAGTGCTTCGAATCTTAAGTTAATGCAAACCATTAGAAAAGGGCAAGAATTAGAAAAATACCTAAATAATTTGTAGCAAATGTCATCTCAATTTTCTCTTCAGAGAACTCCAAGTTTTGAGAGAATATCCCTGCATTGTTTCTGTAAAATTAATTTATTCTAACCATTAGTATATCATAGAATATCAATGATATCTTCTTTATCTTTCACAATGATAATCACGAATATAAAATGAAAAGATGGAAAAAAAATGATCACAAAACTTACATGAGAATATTAAGGGGAAGTTCTAAAGCTAAAAACTCGGAACAAAATCTCTGTACAGAACCAAAAGAGCTAAGATCAATCTCCAACAGAATAACCTCAGCGTTTGGACTCTCCTTTTGTATATTTTCTCTCACTTCCCTGGCCTTCTTCAAGTCCCTCGCAGCAATCACAACTCTCACTCCTCTCTTTGCTAACACCCTAGCTGTTTCAGCTCCAATACCAGAAGTTGCCCCTTCAATTAAAAATTCAACAATAACAACTTCATTAATTAAGCTAATCCCTCATATATATCACGTACTCTAATTAACAAAAAAGTTTAAAAACATATATAAAGTATTTTTGAAATTTTGTCATTCTTAAATGAGGGTAAGTAAAAGAAAAATGATGCTTCTACATCATTTTGTTTACATCAGATTTACAACGGTTAATAACTTGCAAAATTTTGGTTACCGGGCTAGTGATTAATTGTAATTGATTACTAGCATGTTAACTAAATACTACACGTCGTTAACTAAAAATTTATGTCATATGAAAATGGTGCAGGATATATTTTAATGAGAAAAATCAGTGTTGTAAGGGGCAGGATATATTTTGTGTACGTAGTGTAGATGGGGTGATATAGTCTGAACCAATGAAAGAAGAGTGTACAAAAGAGACAAAAAACCATATCTTGTTGCGGCTAAAAAGAACCATCTCAAGTGGTACACTCACGTGCGAGAAAGCGCAGGCTAAACAACTTAATCTCCCACCCACCTTCCCCAATGCCAGGATATATTTGCATAAAGATTCAACTAAAATTTCATTCAAAAAAAAAAAAACGGAAGAATGAAGTGCAGATGAAATGCAATATATATAAGAAAAGTGACCACAAAATCGAATTCATGAATCTCCAAAACCAACTGATCGACATATATAGCCATACTCACGCTCTCAGCTTCTGGAGATACAGACACCCAAAAAAAGTCTTGAGAAAGAGACCAGAAGGTGTACTCAGAAAACTTTAACCAACTTTGGTTAGTAATATATAGACGATAACTTTGGTCACAAAAATATCAATGGAACTGGAAGGATGATAATTAAGCTTTTATATGTGGTTTTCTTCTAGCCTTTAGAGACTGTTCTAAGACTTACCAGTGATCAGAGCGGTTAGATTGGAAGGAAGGAAGCAAGAGCAACCGTGAGTAACTTGCTCAGCAGTTGAATTTGAGCCAAAACCACTAGGGCCTGCAATTCCTGCTAAGTATCTTAGTGTTGCCTTCATTGGTTGGCCTGCTTTAGAATCTTGCAAGGACAAATAGCATTTGAGGGTGGGACTGGAAACCACATAGCTATTTATATATAAATATTATATATTACATATATTAATATAACAGATACGATATACCGACGAGTTATTATTTAGTCCTTGGACCAACCTAACCTAGCTATGTGACCTTGTATCTCTGAAGCTCAGAAGTTGAGACAATGTTTAGCGAAATAATTGGTTGAGACACCAATATCGGATGGTCCACAAACTATGTGATTAGAGCCTACTAAAATGGTTTAGCATATCTTTGCAACATTAGTTGCCCTCTTTTCTTTTTTTACCTTTTCGGTTATTCCTCATAATTATTGCCTGTCCTTATTAAGTGGCTTGCATTTTCCAGTGGTCTGCGGACATTGATATTTTCTGGGTAAAATTTCCAAGAGCATAATTATGCTTCTGTACTAAGAAAAAAGTGCATAATAATGCTTAATTAAGTGACAACATATCATTATATGAAGATTACCAGTGAAGTAAAACTAAATGCCCTTCTTTAATGCATTTTCTTTTCACTTTTCTTGTGGTAATCAATTTGTGTGGATCCATTGCTGTACTTCCTAATTTCCATCTAAAAATATCTTCTTATCCCGTTTGTCACCTTTCCACAGAATTGAAGCAAAGTTTTTTTTTTTTTCTTTTGGGAGGAGTGGGGTTCATGAGGAAGTAAACATTTTAACCCCCTAGCTAATAGACTATGAAACACAACCATTGCTACGGAAAAATTGTAAGACACATACATAACAAATATATATATATTTAAAGAAAAAGATTCATATTTCATAATTTTATATATATAAATTTTAAAATTTATAATATTTTAATATATATTATATGTGTTAATATTTTTTTTGATAAGTCTCTCCTAAAAATCATCTATTGAAATTTTTTAAAAAATTTCTAAATAAATTTGGCCATGTCCTGCTGTATCGTAGTTAAAAAAAACTCATTTTTAAATTAGGCACTTACATTTCGTTAGTGTGTCATATCCGATACACAAACACAATATTAAAATAGTGTATCCGTGGTTTATATATATTGTATCACCACCAGAAAATGGGTTATTATCTTAGTGACAGAAAAGTCGCCTCTTAAAACCTTACCAGAACTTCCGCAGTAATTAATGACTAGAAGGGTGAAAGCAAGAAGAAAAGTTTCAATTATTTAAGTTGTGCCATCCATCTACATAATGTATAAATGTTAAAATATATAAACAGCCATATATATCAGATTGTATTATCAGTTGAGATTTGAGAAAAATAAAATTAACCTACCTATGTGTCTAGACTCTAGACTTTCAACGTAATCTTGAGTAAAGAAATACCCTAAAATCTGATGTTTAATGCAACTAAAAGGACGAAGACAACTTGACAAGATCCTCTAGTCTATAGTGCTCACCAAGATACGTGATCTGCTTTGCCTAACTTCTTGAAAGGCCGTTTGACGTTTGGTTTTTTAAACAATAGTAGTTTTGGGTTCAACAAATCAAAATGCAATTTCACTGTCACATACTCTACTCTCTAGTACTCATTTTTTCCCCCAATTTTGGGTTACAATTGTTATTTTAAAATTTCAACTAAAAAGAATAGTAATAGTTTATTATTTGTACTGTTCTGGTATATTCAGGGCTTGATCTTGCCCAAGCATGCAGTAACATTATTATATTGCCACACCAAAAATCATGACATTTTCCATGAGCTAATCGTTTCTACTTTATGTGATACACATGAACCTAAAGAAATAGTAAACAATTATCACCGGAAAAAAGAAATAAAAAAATTATGTCATACTAATTAAAAATGAAATGAGATCCAGTTTATACACAAAAAATTCTTGAAAATATACAAAATTGATTGGCATACATTTTTGTTTAGAATACGCCAAGGCATCCCATCATCGTCGCCCAAAGTTTTCAATGATTTTGTAGGAAAAAAAAATGCTGCTTTTCAGGAAAAGAAAACGTATTTTTACCGGCTCCATTGCCATTTGCTACTCAACCATAAAACTCAAGTGGTAGGATGTATTCATACACGTCATTTTTTGTTTTCGACGTTTTCAAACTGGTCCCCTATATATTATATTATATGTGAAAAATGAGCCCTTTGTTTTCCAGATGATGCATGCATGCACTGATGAAGAAAGAAGGATATAGGTATGAATGAACCCCTAACACGTGTGCATCTAGAAAAACCAATGATAGTAGCTAGCATGCAATGTAAGTTTTGATGATTTAAATTTCCACAGAGAAGGAAAGGAATCAAAACACAGACAGAGACATATACGTGTTCCAGACAAAGATGCTTTTGCTGCGTGCACACCGTGCCATTCACTTCTCTCTTTTGTCCAAGAGAGGTCCAATTTTTCTTTATCCATCCATGGCTCTTTGATAAATGATGGGCGGTGTTGGAGCTTTATGGGCTAAAAGATAGGCACTGAGGATGACCCTTCAACAAGGGAGTGGTGAAATAGGAACGGTGGGTCGTGCATAGGGTCCCATTCTGTTTCCTAACTTGCAAACACCATCTCATCAACCTACCACAACTCTTTCAAGCACTACTTACTCTTGTTGTTTCATATGTGAGGTACCTTGTTCATTCTTTCAGATATACCATGGCATGCGCCCAGAAAAAGTGTGTTCAATAAAGTTTGAATATATATACATTATATGGCATGAGCATATACTACATGCTTTTGTTGACATAGATGTTTGTATAAGACACAAAGCTCGGATAAGGAAACAACTGCAGAGGATTTAAGCCTATTTTTTTTTTCTTTTCTATGGTAAAGTATTAAAAGTAAACATTATTAGACTCACATTAGCATGTTAGTATCTATTAAGATATCTAATTGATTTGATTTATGTATAATTAGCGCGATATTATTTTAATTGTATTTATTTTATTTCTTTTTTTGTATAGTCTTTTTTCTGTATAAATAGGAATTCCCTTTGTATTTCAAATACATTTAGAAATATACAAACCATTCATTGTTTTTGTGTTCTCCATCTTCGTTTTTAACTTGGTATCAGAGATGATTATTACTAGTGATAATACCACTGGTATTACTGAGTTTAAACAGTTCTTGAGTCAGCATTTTGAGATGAAAGATCTTGGACCTCTTAATTATTTTTTGGGTCATAAGTTCTTTCTTCTGCTGATGACCTTTTTCTATCAAGCTAAATATGTCTCAGATCTTATCTCTCAAGCTGGTCTCACCGACAGTCGCACCAAATCAACTCCTTTAGAGCCTAATATGATATTAACACCTCTAGATGGTACAAAGTTTGATAACCCTACACTCTATCGGTAGTTAGTTAGAAGTTTGATTTATTTTACTATTACTTGCCCACATATTTCATATGTTATTCATTTACTCAGTCAATTCATGTTAGCTTTGCCCATCACTCATTATGTTGTTGTTCTCCATATTATCCGCTATATGAAGGGGACCTTGTTTCATGGGCTTCATTTTTTATCGACTCTTCCTTGATCCTCCAAGCCTATTCTGATGCTGATTAGGGTGAAGACCCCACTGATTGTCGATCCATCACTAATTACTGTATCTTTCTTGGTGATACTCTTATTTCATGGCTAAGCAATAAATAGACCTTGACTACTCGTTCCACTACCAAAGTCGAATATCAGGCTCTTGCCGACACTACTTCTGAGACAATCTAGTTACGTTGACTACTTGATGATTTGAGTTTATCTCAATCCTCTTCTACTGCTCTTTTTTGTAATAATCAGAGTGCTATTCAAATTGTTTATAATGATGTTTTTCATAAGTATACCAAGTACATTGAAATTGATTGTCACTTCATTTGTCAACACCTTTAGGGGTGGAAACAGATCAGCTCAGGTCAGACTTTGTCTTAAACAGGCCTGACCTCTATCCTAATTATAAGGTCTGATCTTTGTCTGTGAACCTGTAATAGGCCAAATTTTAAAACTTGACCTGACTTTTTTAAAAGTCTGGCCTGACCTGAAAGCCTATTTAATAAAAGCTTACTTTACAATGAGACTATTAAATAAACTAATAGGCCTACATTTAAATAGGCTAATATGTCTTTATATAGGCTAACAGAGACCTACTTTTAAATAGGTCAACATACCTTTACATAGGCTAACAGACCTAAGTCTTGAAATAGGCCAACGGACCTACTTAAATCCAATAGGCGTTTGTTATAATTTAACACTCACCTTCTAATTTTATAGATGCTCACCACGTTTTTACTTTAGTCTTTGGTCGATGTGGGACTTGGAGATATACCAAGTTGCAAAACTATTAGAGGCATATATCTTCCACATCGACTAAATACCAGAGTAAGAAAGTAGTGAGCATTTATAAAAGTAGGAGGTGAGTGTTAACTTATTATTTTCATTCTAATAAATATATTACATTAAATATATTAATGAAGATGTGATTTCTATTCTAACTTATTAACTTAAATTTTAGATTCTTGACTTTTATTAAAATTTAATTAAAAAATATATTAATATATTACAATAAATTAATAATTATAATTTATAATTATTATAATAATAAATATTATATTATATACGATTAAACGAGGTCGGTAGGCCATCAAGTTTAAAAAACCTATTAGATGGCCTGAGGTCTGACCTTTTTAATTAAATAGACTTTTAAAAAAGTTTTGACCTAACTTATTTAGTAAACAGGTCAAGTCAAACTAGACCTCAGGCAGGGCAGGTCAGGCCATACGCTCCTGACGGGCAGCCTGACTTATTTCCACCCTTAAACACCTTATTCGTGATGCTCTTCGTCTCATATATATCTATTGGAACTCTTGACCAATCAGTCGATTTGTTCACCAAAACTTATCATCCTGGTCGCTTCCATACTCTGATTTCCAAACTTAAGTTGGTTCCTTTTGCATCCACTTAAATTTGAGAGGAGATGTTAATATGATGTTAGCATGTTAGTATCTGTTAGGATATTTGATTGATTTGATTTGTATATAGTTAATGCGATATTATTTTAATTGTATTTATTTTATTTTCTTTCTTGTATAGCCAATTTTCTATATAAATAAGGAATCTCTTTGTACTTCAAATATATCTAAAAATATATAAATCGTTCAGTGTATCTGTCTTCTCCATCTCTATTTCTAGCTAACATGATTTATGAATTTCTAACCATTGGATCACAAACGGCAGGATATAGAACTGCACTTGATCTGGATTCCCATTATTCAAAAGCTAAAAGCAATGCTGTTAATTAAATACACATCAATGTTTTGACATCAATTTTACTCTAATTAATAACATACACAATTTTGATTAATAGCGTGAATTGTTTAGTTAAAAGACTTGTATACCGTAATATGGTAATAAATTGTCAGTCCATTAACCAATAAATACATATTGTTAACCAAAATCTTGTAAGTTGTTAAGTAATGTAAAACTAGAGTATAAATTTTGGTGTGCAAGCACCATTTTCCAAGTTAAAATGGGCTTCTACCAAAAAAAAAACAAAAACATAAAAATAAAAGGCCAAAGCCGGCAATTATGACATGTAGCTTGTTTCGCCAAGAAAAGAGGAGCAAGTTGTGGGGTTTCAATAAGTAAAGGTTGAAGTATATATATGTAACAAAAAAAAGAGTTGAAATATAAATTGTCATGCATGATCTTCTTAGCAATTAAAATACACAGGAACATTGATCATAATCATCATATAGATTGATTAATTATGTCATGTGTGGAAGTGTGAAACAGTAAAAGTAAACTGGTCGTTTTGTCTTTTTTTTCCCCCTTTCTTTTGTTTGGAAGAAGACGTATTCGTGTAAAATATTTTAAGCTATATATATAATCAAGTGTTGTTCAAATTAATTTGTGCACTTTTTGACTTATTTATTTGTCTGATCTAGTTAAAAATAATTTATTTATGCCGAGAATAAAATATTAAAAACTAAATTGTAATGACTTCATATGTCAAAAATGGGTTGTCACTCAAGTCATAGCATGCCTACACATAGTAAATATGGCATAATCTTTTCAGAATTCAAGTTATTGCCATTTGAATGTTGTTAAGCTTGATGAAGTTACAGTCGACTAATAAGAAAGAAATAAGGCTTATAAGTGAAATAAGAAAAGTGATTTTAAATTCAGTTCGCACGTCATATATACACATTTTTTGATCAATGGTGGCTTAACGTTCAAGCAAGCCTTAAAATTATGCCACCTACAAAGGTATGGGTAGATTCGCAACATAATTAGCTTGGAAATTGATTCACAACCGATCGACCCAACATTTTCATTAGTTAAAAAGGTGGGATTATCAAAATGTTAGTGACTTTCCAGAATTCAAAATGTCAATTTCTAATTTTTTTCCCTAAGTTTTACGTTTTTTCTTCAACTTTTTCAAAAGTATAAAATAACCTACTTGTTATTTGTTAAATAGTTATATGTAGCAGTTAAAATAATTATACATATCTAATTGAAAAGAACTTTTATTGAATTAAATTTTACTTAAACTATTCACATTACTTATTTTTCTTATGTTATTTCAACTCTTAATTAATAGAAGAAGCTACATGACATAGCGGGTGCTTTTTTTTTTTTACTGAAATTATAAATGTCACTTTTGAATGACTTTCAATTTATGACTAAAAAAAATTGAAGAGGCTGCACTGATTTTATTTATTTATTTAGGAGTTATTGGGTGGTTCCGAGCATAAAAGAAAGTAGAAACAAAATCTGTAACTTGATTTTGTTAAAGTCTCATATTGTTTACCTTAATCTTTTAGATGTGATTTATATATCTATTAGATCATTTCATTTGATATCAATTGATTTTAAATTAAAATTTCACATAATATCAGAGTTAAAATTTCATTTTTCTCTGTGAAAATATATGAGTCAACCCACCATGTATATGAATCTTATCTTCTTCCATCATTATGAAACTTAAGAACATTTTTGAAGTCCTAATTGTCTTGTCACTTTATCAGATCACCAAAGTTCCACTACATCGATGTAAGGGATTTATACTTGTGAGCTTATGCAAACCATATCCCACTTAACCATAAAAAAATTAAAGTACCCATTTTCTAGTACGAAATATATTTTATCTTTGCTAGCAACTTAACGGAACTGTTGGAACAACAATGAAAAAACTAAGAATGATAATGCATCTCCAATGTAACTGAAAAAAGAAAATGAAAATAATGATAAAGCTCGACAAGATACAAGTGATGTACAATTTAACTTTTGACGGGATGAACAATATAAATGGCCTTGAACGACCTTAGGGCCCTAGTGTCACAACCATGTCCCCTGCAATATTAGGCAAATTTTCGTACCTGAATTGATGCACTCAACAGAGTTAAAATTTAACATTGCCGACAAACCCTAAAATTTTTTCTTCGGATTAATTTTTATTATCCATATGAACATTAATGGGAAAAGAGCCCATTAGTTATGTATGATTTTGATTTGTGCTAGCCCCACGTGTCATATGCCAATAACATGGTGACACATGGCCCCAAAAATAGAATTTATATTACACGAGTCAATCACGGATGAACTGGGAGTGGGGCACAGCCAAGACTAGTTTTCCCCACTTCAATTATACCTCACACACTTGGACTAGATAATCAATATTAAGCAATGACAAGAGAATTGTTGGTAGCTATTTTTCCTTTGGTAGGGCCTTCTATATGAAGATTTGAAGAAAAGGTTGTTTGTCTTTAGACTTTATATCTTAATGCAGCAAATGTAACCAAAAAGATTATGGATGCATAATTCAAGGTGAGAATCACATAAAAAAAAATCCAAGGTGAGAATTTTAATTTGTTCAAGTGTAGTAGCCAGGAGGACTTGATTGAGGATGATGGGCATACCTCCTCCTCAGCAACACAGCAATGAAATAATAATAATTAAAAAAAACAATTAGTTCTTTAAACCCATGATTACGTGAGTTGTCCCATAAAAAGACTGAGTGGTGGGCAAAGGAGACAACAGAATTGAGAACAAAGTTATTCAAAGACAATATTATGTGTTTGCCATTGCTGGGGAGTGGGTTTTACTGTGGAGGGTATAAAGTAAGCAACTTGGAGTAGAGCTATGTCGAAGAGAATTGGGCTCTATTATGTTTGCTTCCATTGGACAACTTCCTATGACACAGAATCTAAGCCAGGGTTTTCATTTTTTTAAGGCCTTAACAATTTTTATCCGTCTTATTTAACCTTTCTTTCACTATCATTTTTGTGTCTCAATGCCAAAGGATGCCTATATATTCTTTTTTTTTTTCGGTAATGAAGGATGGCTATAAATTATAATAAATCTAAAAAAATGCTTTATTTATTTATTTATTTTTTACAAAACTTGAGTTCTTTAAATGTTTGTAGTGTTATTCTTCATAAAAATATAAAAAGTATATATATATATATATATATATATATATGAGACATATTTAGTGAGAAGAGTTTTTATTACGAGAGGGTGAAAGAAATAAATATTGACTATACAACCATACATGGATGATCAAGATTAAAAGTTACTTAAATATCATGTGACCGCTTAAAAAAATCACATGCATTTATATTTTAATCTTGACCATTCATATAAGATCCAATAGTCAAGATTCACTCCTCTCACTTCTCACAATAAACACTCCTCTCACCTGAGTAAGATCATATATATATATATATATTACACCTTATTTATGAAAACCTTAAAAAGAAAGACCAGGACTAAAAAATAATATAAATGTTATTTTTTTATATTAAAAAGTAGCACCACAAACTTTTAAAAGATTTTACCCAAGTCCTGTCTTTTTTTTTTTAAATTCTTTTGTGCTTGTAAATGCTTGACATAATATCAATGAACTTTTTCTCCTGACCTAATTACTACATGTTTTTACAAATGTGTAGTAGATCTGCTTGCTTAGTTTACTAGTTAGGGACTTAAAGTGACATTTATTTACAGATATATCAGTGCCCAGTTTTTATTTTTAAATTTTATTTTCTTATCTCAACTTTTTTTTTTAAAAGATTGAGCATAAAGCACAGGAAAACAGTAAACTTATGTAACCAAAAAATTAAAAAAAAAAACAGTAAACTTCTCATATGGTGATTGTTGAGTTCATTATCCCTCCTCTCCATCCTCTTTGTTCCTACTTCTGTCCTTGGATGTGTTGGACCTTAACCCTTAGGTTGGGGATTGTGTTTATCGATTAGCCCGGTTTTAGCTGGAGTGGCTAAGAAGAGGCCTAATAAGTAATGATGTGGTAAAACCCTGGCTCATATTTATAAAGCCCATTTGAAAAAGGCCTTCTCCTACTTGTTTTGTTTAAGACAAAGCTAGAGCTCATATTTCCAGGCCTAAAAATGAAATTTCATCTATATTCATTTTCACGTAGGCCTCTTTTGGGTTACATATGCGAACACTAGCCGAGCTAAAGACCCAATAAAACCAAAAACAAAGAAATGCACAATCAACAGATCCAGTGCCCTAACCCTAACAGCCCACAATCAGTGAACTTGCCTATAAATGTCACTCCAAAACCCTACTCTTTCACCGTCGCCTGTATATCGTTGTTCACCTCTTAATGAAAGTTAGGTGTAGCAGCACGGCGGAGTGTTATGCTGTAAATCACGGTGTCTTCGTCTCTCTCTCTTTTTTTTTTATCTGGTTCATTTTGCACATGCATTCTTTTTTATTTGTTTTTGATTCAATTATAATTTTCAGTGTTGTGTGCGGTGGGGTTTTATTTTAAAATCTTATTTGGATTTTGATTATTAGATGAAAGAAAAGGAAAAGTGCCCTATGACGAAGATCTCCCAAAATTGATAGGAAGTGCCGTATGACACTGGAAACAGCAGCGGGTTGCATCCCAAGTCTAAAGAATGTTCTCATCCGTCGATGGCAAACCCATACTGTCATCGGTCGAGATTATTCTTTGTGGCGTAGGGCATCCCGTTGTGTGTGTGATTTGAAACGGGTCCCTGAGGGTTATCCTTATATAAATATTTGCTTAATTTTAGTTTTTTTTTTTGGTTAGGTCCAATGCCACGTCCCTGGTAGCTATTATGTGAGCAGTGACCAGCGATGCTATGATTTGACCAAAAACAAGAGTGAAGTTCATTTGTTTCGCATCCTGATAGGAACCTGCGGATCCCATACCTTATGATCTGCGGAGCCGATTTATGCGATTACATTTCTTTTTACAAATCTATTTCATCTTCTGTTTTTATTGTTTGTCTTTTTGTTTGTGTCTGTCATTGCTGGAGTGGTGTCAGTGAAGCCAATGAGGACTAAACTGAATTGGAATTACCGGCTGAGCAATTTACCTTTGATGTGAATTTCTGGCTTACTGAGGCTTCCTTTTGATTTGCGCATCAGTCTTCGTTATTTAAACGATGTGCATATTTTGGCATATCGGCGTTCATATCTTTTTTGTTAACATAATAAGTTGTTGATTTTTAGAATTGAGAGGTCACCAAGTATTTTGGCAGATTGGCTTGACCTTGCAGCTATGAAACGTTGATTATTGTTCTTCAATTCTCATGGAACTACAAAATGTAGAAAGAATGTCACATAAGAATTTCATTCCAATATTGTGTAATTATTCTCATTTTCAAGACGCACAACATAAAAGGTTAAAGAGGAAAAAAAGGACATTAATTTAGCTGACTTCCTTCGAGATCATTCTTTTTTTTCAAATCTACTTAGCGCATGTTTGGGTGGGCAGTCAAACCGACTCTTAAAACTTGTCAAATGTGAAATAAGTTATACATCAGATTTTATGATTATTATTAAATCCATAAATGGTGTTAACGCCGTTTTGCTCCACACCCATGTTTAATCCTTGTTTCCACCGTCGTTGCACTCAACCGTTGAACTACCGTCGTTATCCATAAGGTACATTCTTCTTCCTTTTCTTCTCCCCCACCCCCTCTTTAGGTTGGGGCGTTGGGCCACTGTTAATCACTATATTATTTAAAATTTAAATGCAAATTGAAGTGCACTGGTTGGTATCTTGAGTAGTGTTTAAGAACTTCTTAACTTAGCCTTTCTGAACTGATATCTTTCAGCCTAGACATCCTCAACTTCCCTCCCTTGAGAGTCCCACTTCCTCCTTATCTGTATGAAAAATTGATAATGACCTTTTTTCCGTAATATAGAAGGCCAATCTTATGTCATTCTGATTTAATTAGCACCACATAAAGTAAACGAAAAAAATCCCCAAATTTATCAACCACACGAACTAGTTTTATTATACAAATAGCATATACAATTTTTTTCAACTTGACATTACTTCCTAAATTATTGACCTTGCTTCCCACACGTGGAATTAAAAAATGTGGAGAGACACACTCCTCACAACTTTCAGTGCAAGTTATTGAACTATACCTCACTTAAACTTTTCTGCATGGATTAGATTTCGTGGAACAATCAATTCCTTTCTACTAGTATTATTGTTTTGAGTCTAATAGATTCTTCCTGCCACACTAACAAACCCGCACCAAACTCTGTTCTCATCAATCTCTCTCTTACCCCAAGAGAAAACGAAGATAACAAAGTTTGAATTTTTCTGTTTTGTAACTAAATGCCACAGCATGGTGATGTCTTAATTGAAAAATGCTAGAAAGCCAAAAGATTTGCCGGAATTTTTTTGTCGAATATATAACACATTTATTGACTCTTGGACGAGTGAGTACCCCTTACCACTTTATTTCATTCAACAACCATTCATATATTATTTCAAATATTCTTGTTAATTATTTTGACTGTGTATCGTTACTCATAAGCCACAAATTGAAAAGTCAAGCTTACCCACTAATATATGAAAAGAGCAGGAAAATTAAGTTTAGTCTTTCATGCTACATATAGAGACATACACGATACACCTTCATCTTGCCCAGTATGGAATGAAATGCAGTTGCAGCACTTGAGGCAGCAAACGGCCAATTCATTTTGGCCCTCCAATTTGTGCCCATGCCTGTCTCTGACACCTTTGCCATGGACGCCATCCTTGCCTTGTTTCGCGGTGAGTTTTCTGTCGCCAATGCCATCATCAACGCACTTTCTGGCCAGTGGCCACCACTCAGCTCAGCGCCGCCTTCGACTAAGACTCCCATCTTTGCTGCTATCCACAGCTGGGTATCTTTCCCTCACATTTTGCTTTTGCCTTCCACTACCTTCCTCGTTCTCAGCCAAAACGGGTGTGTGAAGAAGAAGAGAGAATGCGATGAGAGGTGAGAACAACATTTTAACGCCGTTAGGAAATTAACAATTTTTATAAAATCTGATGTGTAACTTATTTTACAATTGACAGGTGATTTTGATCCCCTCATATGTAAACTTTTATTAATAATTAACATTTTGGGGATTAGCATCCTTTTCTTTTAACTGGAGAGGATTTCTACCGTTAAAATTTATCTTAAAATATGAAAGAGAAAATGTGGGTATTAAATGCAAGTCATTCGTTTTTGAATTCCAGGGGATCTAGTCCATATCTTGCAGTATATAAAATTTCATTTAAATTATGATTTTTTAATTAGGTTCATTATTTTGAAAAGTTAAAATAACATATATGTTTTTTAGAAACACTAAAATAGTACAAAAGCAATATAAAATTTGTATTTATTCTTGACCGTGATATGGGATCTCTTTTAGCGGATCAATTCGGCACACGTACAATTAGACTCAATCATGAATGACTCAATTGAAGGCCTTAGTGATAGTCTGGATCTCAGAGCCACGG
Source organism: Ormosia semicastrata (assembly GCA_029884595.1). Lineage (NCBI taxonomy): Eukaryota > Viridiplantae > Streptophyta > Magnoliopsida > Fabales > Fabaceae > Ormosia > Ormosia semicastrata. Next base: position 3,850,386 of record JAQQTO010000029.1, read on the forward strand.
ACGTCGAGTGTTGCCATGGACGTTGAGTGTTATTGGGCCACATAATCAAGATTACTAGATTTGCACAAAGGATATATCCCTAAATATCCGTAATTGTCAATTATCATCTTGCGATATTATAGGACCTATAAACGCTTTAGACTGCAAAGTAGTTTCAGTATCTAAGTTCCTAACTTATAGGGATTTACATCAACAATAATGGGATGATAATCTCTATCAGGATACTAATCCTATATACCTACATTCAATGTGGATTGCATTACGATTTTACATACGCTCTATAAATATCAGGCTAAGTAACTTTAAACATGTATCAGTAAATTACTCACTGCATAATACCCTACTTGTGTATAGCATGACTTGAGCATTGGAGTCCCATTGCAGGTACCCACCCCCAATCTCAACACGCTTCGCCGCTGCTGCTCAAGGAGGAAACCACCACTACGTGCCTATCTTAAGTATCTCTCTGAATTCACTTCAGAACATTAGCGCCGTCTGTGAGAATCTTAAACTTCTAATCCCACCCAACTATAGTGAACACTCGTCAACATTCAAGAAGGGACACTACACAACCTTCTGCAAATCAAAGGCATGGAGCAGCACAACGCCCCCCTCATCCAATTCCACCACCTGCTGGTGAAGCCTCTGCCATGGGAAACCAAACACTTGTCCCGGAACATCTGCGTGATGGTCACGAGACTTCACTATCCAATAAAAGTCCTCATCCATTGCGCAGAGTATCTACGAAAGACAGACTTGGTCACCCAAGAGAAGTAGCCAACAACGTTGTCCAAGGGTCTAGGGTCCCAATGCAATCACGCCTAGGCCCCCTGAACGACGACACTGCTAACCGCGTGTCTACCCAAGGCACCGTCTGTTCTGAGATGACCAGACACCGCCTCTAAGAATTGGTGACCCAACAAATGTTGCAGACGAACAACGTCGTTGGCTAGACGACCAATGTCGTTGACTAGACGAGTTGGAGAGGTCCATGCATGAAAAGGATAATAACGGAAGGTGGAATGTGGCCCACGACTAGAAAAGGCCGCTGCGTGACGAAGCCAGCAACGTTGTTAGAAACAACATCCCGGCCCCTCGGCGGCCAACAACAACACTTCTCAGACGAGTTAATGGCGTGTAGGATCCCACGAAACTTTAAGTTTCCTTCCAACATGGAGCCCTATGACGGGACAACGGACTCTCAGGATCACTTGGATGCCTACACCCAGTCTATGCGCAATTCCTCAGGGGATCCCCAGAGTTGCTGTGCCGCGCCTTCCCCCTCTCTCTAAAGAAGGGAGCCCTCCATTGGATTGTCACCTTACAAGCAAAATAGGTCACCGGATAGGATGACTTCACACAGCACTTCCTGCTACACTACACCACCGCCAAGGAGCAACTCAAGTTTGTTGACTCTCTTTTTGGAATTATCCAAGGGAGCAATGAACCCCTTCGTGAATACCTCAAGAAATTTAATGACGCTTGTGCTCATATAGAGAGCCCGAATGACAAGATTGCTCTACATTATGTTTGGAGTGGCTTCCATACTGATTCAGACTTCTTCTGGTCTTTGGCAAAAAGGAGTTCAGAGACTTTGGACGAATTCCACCACCGCTCCAATAAGTATGTCGATGATGTGAGCCCACTATGGAGCAGGGATCAAGGAGCACTACAAGGACTTGGTGGACCTATGACAAGAGCTAGGACCAAGAAAGCCCAAGAAGTCCTAAATCAAATGGTGACAACTTTAATTGAAGCAAGCCCAAAATTAAGTCTTGATGGAGTGGAGCTCAAATTGGTCACTTATCTCATCCAACTTGAAGACCCATGATAGCTTGGATGTTCACTTCTCTAAAATAGTATTTTCTAATTTATTTCTATTAAATAAAGTGTAATAAACTATGAAGGATAAATAGTGCATGTTTTTGGGAGGGCAACCTTTGGTTTGCATGCCTAAGTAACTCCTATTTTCTAGTTAATGCTTTAATTATCCACTTAATGGATTAGTTATTGCTTTTTATGGGGAATTTGTCACATTATGATGACCATTTTGTATGCATATTCTATCACCCCATTTTCCTATAACTATGTGCCTAAAACATGAATGAAAGGACTCTTGGATGTAAATTTGGATTGAATCCATTTGTGAGAATTTCATTCTCTTTGGTTTTTGGTTGAGCCATCTTGGTTCTTATCAAAGGCTTCCTTACCTTTTAACGAATCTTCGCTTGACTTATCACTCTCTAAGAGTGTGGCGTCTTCTTCCTCCCATTCCTTTTTCTTTTTCCATCTTTTCTATTATTTTTACTATTCATACACTATTCATGTGCACTATTCACGTCACTGTTCATCGTTTCATTTTTTGAAACACTAAATCAACTCAAGGACGATCCGTAAAAATAATATGCATCTAACTTGGATCATATCATGTGGTATCTAGAGCCCGGATTCTAGAGTTGATAGAGTTCTTGCATTTTCTTTTGTACTTGTTCTTATTGCTTTTCAAACATCAAGCACTATTGCTTGAATGTCATAATTATACACAATCTTGATCATCATTGATCTCTATCATTTCTAAGAATTGCAACATTCTTTTGCATTCTTTACTTTTTGCTATTTAAATTCCTCCCTTCCTCGTTCTTTAATTTCAGCCAATATTTACGGTTTTGATCTTGTGTTATATGTTTTATAGCACCTTAATTTGAAAGAATGCATAACAATTGGAACAAAAATGCAAGAACCAATTTTTTTTAAGTGCAAAAAGAGAACAAGGGCGTGAAAAATAGTATTTAAAAAAAGAAAAAAAAAGAGACTGCCCTTGTACATAAGCAAGATTAAGTTTGAATGCCTTGTGAATTTCAATTAAGCAGTGCTATTCTACATACCTTATGCATTTCCTTTTCTTCTTATTTCTTTTGAGTTCTACCTTTCTTTTTAATTAGCTTTTCTTGCTTGTCTTTTAAATTCCTTTGAGTTTTGTCTAGAGTTTCATCATTTCTTCAACTTCTGAGTGCTTACTCTTATGAGGACCGCTACCTTTGTAAGAGCTTTTGGTAATTGAAACGTGAGAGGGTTCATTTAAGAACTTGCAAAGAGAATTTGAGTGGAAAGAGGCAAGAATGAAAATTACATATTGTGTGGAAAAAGCCTATTTGAGTGAAATACACATTGTGTGCACACGTGAGGGAGTGTGGTGAGGATTTATACTATCTTGTTATTTTGATATTGTGTGCAAGGTGATAGTTCACCTCTTTCTCCAAGGTCCACGGTTCTTCATGCTAGGATGACTACTCAAATGCAAATCATTGCAAGGCAAATGAAGCAAATGAATGCAAACTTCAATGAACAACTTGCCAACCTCCAAAACCGAGAAGAATCAAATCATGGAAGTGGTTATGAGAGTGATGACAGACCTAGACATAGACCACGTAGAGGAAGGAGGCGTGATAGAGAGGATAGAATTGAAGGGGTCAAAATCAAAGTTCCTACCTTTCATGGGAAGAGTGATCCCGAAGCCTACTTGGAGTGGGAAATGAAGATGGAGTAAGTGTTTGATTGCAACAATTTCAATGAAAGAAAGAAAGTGAAGGTAGCCGCTATTGAATTCAAAGACTATGCACTTGTTTGGTGGGATCAATTGTAAAAGGAGAGAAGAAGGTATGAGGAGGAGCCTATTGAGACTTGGGCAGAAATGAAACAAGTCATGAGAAAGAGATTTGTTCCAAATCACTACCATAGGGATCTTCACAACAAATTGCAAAGATTGACCCAGGAATCCAAAAGTGTTGATGAGTACCACAAGGAGATGGGGTTGGCCTTGCTTAGGTCCAACATTAATGAAGATAGGGAGGTAACTATGACTCAGTTCTTGCATGGGTTGAATCAAGACATGCAAGATATAGTGGAGCTTCAAAACTATATGGAGCTTAAAGATTTAGTCCAACAAGCCATAAAGGTGGAGCAACAACTCAAGAGAAAGAAGTCCAAATTTTATTCTTCTTCTAAGTTTTCATCTTCAAGTTGGAAGGACAAATCAAAGAAGGAGGGTACTTCATCTTCAAAGGAGGTTGTGCCTATATCTCATGGAAAGAAGCCTATGGAAGAATCTCCTAGAAACCGTGATGTGAAGTGTTTCAAGTGCTTGGGTCATGGACATATTGCATCTCAATGTCCAACTAAAAGGATAATGGTATCAAGAAATAGAGAAGTTGTCACACAATCCGAGACTTCTAGTGAAGAAGAAAGTAGGGGAGAAGTAGTTCCAGAAGGAGGAGATTTGCTCATGGTGAGGAGACTTTTGGGAAGCTAAGCCAAGGAGCATGATGAGAGCCAAAGAGAAAATATCTTCTATACTAGATGCATGATCCAAGGGAATGTATGTTCTTTAATTATTGATGGTGGGAGTTGTACTAATGTTGCTAGTACTAGAATGGTTTCCAAATTGAATCTTGTGACTAAGCCACACCCACGACCATATAGACTTCAATGGCTTAGTGAAGTTGGTGAGTTGACCGTGAACAAGTAAGTTGAAGTTTGTGTCTCCATTGGAAAGTATCATGATAGTGTTCTATGTGATGTGGTACCCATGGAGGCAAGTCATATGTTACTTGGGAGGCCTTGGCAATTTGATAGGAAGGCCAACCATGATAGATTCACTAACAAATTCACTTTTGTACATCATGACCGAAAGGTCACTCTTTCACCCTTGCCCCCAAAAGAAGTAAGTGAGGACCAACTTAAGATGAGAGAAAAGAAAGAGCAAGAGCAAAAAGAAAGAGGGAGTGAAAAAAAAAGTGATGACAAAGTGAAAAAGAATAAAAATAGTGAGAGAAAAAAGAGTTATTTGGCAATAAAAAGTAAGGTGAAGAGGGCTTTGATTTCAAGACAGCCCCTATATATGCTTTATTGTAAAGAATTCTATTTGAATGCTATGCTCCTAATGAACTCTATTTGCCTAGTGGTGTTAAAACTCTTTTGCAGGAATTTGGTGATGTATTTCCAAAAGAAGTGCCTCACGGCCTACCTCCTTTAAGGGGGATAGAACACCACATTGACCTCATTCCGGGTGCATCATTACCCAATAGGCCAGCCTATAGGAGTAATCCTCAAGAGACCACAGAAATACAAAAGTAAGTGGAGGAGTTGATGTAAAAAGGATGGGTGCAAGAAAGCTTAAGTCCATGTGCTGTCCTGGTTATCCTAGTGCCTAAAAAGGATGAAAGTTGGAGGATGTGCACAGATTGTAGGGCTGTGAACAACATCACAATCAAGTATAGACATCCTATCCTTAGACTTGATGGTTTGCTTGATGAATTATATGGTGCTTGTTTGTTTTCTAAAATTGATTTGAAAAGTGGGTACCATCAAATTAGGATAAGGGAAGGGGATGAATGGAAAACTGCCTTTAAAACTAAATATAGATTGTATGAATGGTTGGTAATGCCTTTTGGTTTAACAAATACACCTAGCACTTTCATGAGACTTATGAACCATGTCTTAAGAGATTTTCTTGGCCAGTTTGTTGTTGTGTATTTTGATGATATCTTGATATATAGCAAAAGCCTAGATGAACATCATGAACACTTAAGGGCTGTTTTGCATGTGTTAAGAAAAGAAAAGTTGTATGCTAATTTGGAAAAATGTACTTTTTATACGGATCATGTGATCTTCCTTGGTTTTGTTGTAAATTCAAAAAGGGTTCATGTTGACAAAGAGAAAATCAAGGCCATTCAAGAGTGGCCAACCCCCAAAAATGTGAGTGAAGTGAGGAGCTTTCATGTCTTGGCTAGTTTCTATAGGAGGTTTGTTAAAGACTTTAGTACATTGGCTGCACCTCTTAATGAAATTGTCAAAAAAAATGTTGTGTTTAGATGAGGGGAGAAACAAGAGCATGCATTAATGAGCTTAAGGAAAGACTTACTCATGCACCAACACTTGCTTTGCCTAATTTTGCTAAATCTTTTGAAATTGAATGTGATGCTTCTAATGTTGGTGTTGGAGCTGTTTTAATGCAAGAAGGGCATCCAATTGCTTACTTTAGTGAGAAATTAAGTGGTGTTGTCCTTAATTATCCCACCTATGATAAGGAATTGTATGCCTTAGTGAGGGCTTTACAAACATGGAAACATTATCTTTTGTCCAAAGAGTTTATTATCCATAGTGATCATAAGTCCTTAAAGTACTTGAAAGGACAAGGAAAGTTGAATAAGAGGCATGCTAAGTGGGTTGAGTTTCTTGAACAATTCCCATATGTGATCAAGCATAAGAAAGGTAAGGCCAACATAGTGGCGGATGCACTTTCAAGAAGGTATACCTTACTATCTACCCTCGAAACAAAATTGTTTGGGCTTGAATGCATCAAAGAATTGTATGAGCATGATAAAGATTTTTCCCATATCTATGCTAATTGTTTGCATTGGGCTCAAAATGGGTATTTTAGGCACCAAGGGTTTTTATTTAAAGAAAAGAGATTATGTGTGCCCAAAAGTTCTATAAGAGAGTTGCTTGTGAGGGAAGCACATGAAGGGGGACTAATAGGGCATTTTGGGGTTCAAAAGACTTTAGACATGTTGCACGAACATTTTCATTGGCCACACATGAAACATGATGTGCAAAAGTTTTGTGAAAAATGCATTGTTTGTAAAAAGTCTAAATCTAAAGTGATGCCTCATGGACTTTATACTCCTTTGCCTATTCCTGATTTTCCTTGGATAGATTTGTCAGTGGATTTTGTTGTAGGACTACCCCGGACAAAGAATGGTAAAGATTCAATTTTTGTGGTGATGGATAGGTTTTCTAAAATAGCACATTTTATACCATGTAAAAAAGTTGATGATGCTTGTCATGTTGCTGAATTGTTCTTCAAAGAAGTGGTAAGGCTTCATAGCCTTCCAAGAAGTATTGTTTCAGATCGTGATACAAAGTTCTTAAGTCACTTTTGGAGGACTTTGTGGGGTAAGCTGGGTACAAAGCTTCTTTTCTCCACTACTTGTCATCCCCAAATGGATGGACAAACTGAGGTAGTTAATAGGACACTTTCTTCTCTTCTTAGGGCTGTAATAAAGAAGAACGTTAAGTCTTAGGAGGAGTGTTTGCCTCATATGGAATTTGCTTATAATAGGGTTGTTCATAGTACTACTCAATATTCTCCTTTTGAGGTTGTTTATGGATTTAATCCTCTCACTCCTCTTGATTTATTGTCATTTCCTAACTCTTCAATTTTAAAGCATAAAGATGGCAGGGCTAAAGCTGAATTTGTGAGGAAGTTACACGAACAAGTCAAGGCTCAAATTGAGAAGAAGACTGAAAGCTATGTTAGGCAATGCAACAAATGGAGGAGGAAGGTGGTGTTTGAACCTGGAGATTGGGTCTGGGTGCACATGAGAAAAGAGAGATTTCCTTCACAAAAGAAATCCAAGCTTCAACCAAGAGGAGATGGGTCATTCCAAGTGTTGGCCAAGATCAATGATAATGCCTACAAGATAGACCTTCCAGGTGAGTATGGTGTTAGTGCAACTTTCAATGTGACTGATTTGTCTCCATTTGATGTAGGTGATGAAGATTTCAATTTGAGGTCGAATTCACTTAAAGAAGGAGGGGATGATGTGAGCCCACTAAGGAGCAGGGATCAAGGAGCACTACAAGGATTTGGTGGACCTGTGACAAGAGCTAGGACCAAGAAAGCTCAAGAAGTCCTAAATCAAATGGTGACAACTTTAATTGAAGCAAGCCCAAAATCAAGTCTTGATGGAGTGGAGCCCAAATTGGTCACTTATCTCATCCAACTTGAAGACCCATGATGGCTTGGATGTCCACTTCTCTAAAATAGCATTTTCTAGTTTATTTCTATTAAATAAAGTGTAATAAACTATGAAGAATGAATAATGCACATTTTTGGGAGGGCAACCTTTGGTTTGCATGCCTAGGTAACTCCTATTTTTTAGTTAATGCTTTAATTAGCCACTTAATGGATTAGTTATTACTTTTTATGGAGAATTTGTCACATTATGATGACCATTTTGTATGCATATTCTATGCACCCCATTTTCCTATAAGTATGTGCCTAAAACATGAATGAAAGGACTCTTGGATGTGAATTTGGATTGAATCCATTTGTGAGAATTTCATTCTCTTTGGTTCTTGGTTGAGCCATCTTGGTTCTTATCAAAGGCTTTCTTACATTTGTGGCGAATCTTCGCTTGACTTATCACTCTCTAAGAGTGTGACGTCTTTTTTTTCCCATTCATTTTCCTTTTTTCATCTTTTCAATTATTTTTACTATTCACACACTATTCACATGCACTATTCACGTCATTGTTCATCGGGTACTGTTCATCGTTTCATTCTTTGAAATACTAAATCAACTCAAGGACGATCCGTAAAAACAATATGCATCCAACTTGGATCATATCAGTCGACCTAGAGGAAATCACAAAGGCTAAAGAGAGTCTGGAAAAAGGTGAGCTCACTCACCAAAAAAATAATTAGAACTCCAACTAGCCTAGAAGTTCCTCTAAGGCTGAGGCGTACCGGCCTAAATATTCTGACTACACTCCTCTCAACACCCCAAGAGAAACGATTCTCAAAGAGGTACTTCTGACCAAGTTTCAAGATATTAAGAGGCCACCTCCTATGAAGAAACATGCTTAGAAGGACCACTCGAAGCACTGTAAATGGCATAAAAGCTACGGCTATGAAACGAAAGAATGCTATCAACAAAAGCTAAAGATAGTTTGGAAAAATGTGAGCCCACTCACCAAAAGAATAACTGGAACTCCAACCAGCCTAGAAGTTCTTCTAAGGCCGAGGTATACTGATGTGGATATTGGCAAGTGCACCAAATCGACAAAAGTAATAAAGAGTGAGTAAAGTATCGTTTGCATGAGGATTATGTTATTAATTACTAAGTTCGTCAAATCAACACTATTCAAGCTATCGAAAAGAGGGTTGTTGCAAATTCAATTAAAAAGAAATATAAAATCAGTAAACAATAAATCAAAGGAGTGAAAACAATGACGATGAAAAGTTAGGGTTCAGATTTCATTTGAATTCTTTAAATGCATATTCAAATATCGGTTTAACTATGTTCTATTTCAATGATTTATGGTCAATTCCTAAAATTAATTAATACTCAATCACTTAGTATATTAATCCTCTTAAACTGTTTAGAATTAACTAATCCCTTAGTCTAACCCCAAATAGAAAGGCATTATCAAAAACGATGAAATTAAAAGAAAGACCACATAACCCACAACGTTTATTCCTAGTGATTGTAGAAATTATGGTGTTTATCATGTATTCTAGGTTCATGCAAATTTTTTCAAATCATACATAAACCCAAAAGATCATTCCAAAATTGATCAGGTTTAGAAAAACATTAAGAATAAAGATAAACACGTAAATCATGAAATAAAAACATAAATTAAACCCGTAAAAGAATTTACATCATCCAAGAACAAGATCCATCATCTCCCTAACAAAGAGAAATTAGTTACACGTGGAAAAAGAAGAACACAATGGAAAGAATATGACAAATTCCATTGTAGAAAAGTGGAAAAGTTGAAGAAAATCCCTAATCTTCAAGCCTAATTGCGCCCACACCACATTAGGGTTTGTGCATCTTGACAGCTGCTATGTTCTGTCCAAGTGTCTATTGCATTTGGCGTAACTTATAAATTTATAAGAAAATAACGTGGACTTTCTACACAGCCAGCACTTAGGCGCTACGTTACCAGCGCCTAGGTGCTGGCCCATTAAACCCACAGTGTTTACGTATTGAGCGCCTAGGCGCTCTAACTTCAGCGTCCAGGCGCTAAATGCCCAGAAGACCTCCTCCTCTGCCTTAGGCACTGGATTTCCAAGGTTTGGGTGCTGGACTACTAGAATGCAACTCAGCTCTGTCTCAAATGCATTCGTCCAGTCTTCTTCCATGCATAATTACCCACCAAAAACACACAATTAAAGTATAATTTAAAATAACTAAAAATAAAATAAAATTAAGAACAAATTCAATCAAAAAGATTAAAGGAGAATGAAAACTAAGACTTTTGAATCGTAAAAATATAAATTTTTGTAGGATCATCACTCCCCCAAACTTAAGCTTTTGTTTGTCATCAAGTAAAAAAAAAAAACAAAAACAAAAAGTCTAAACAAATGACAACTCAAAACACACAACCAAAACATGGCAACACCGAGTATTAAAAATCATTTATATCCTCAGAAATTGCTTCACAATCTAATTTCAAAGTGTCACACATGAACAATCCAATTATCACATTGTCTCTCACATGCAACTCTCATGCACAAATGACTTCCCAAAACCATAAATGAAAGGCTCAATCTACTCATAGAGTTCAATCCCAAATAGGTTTATAAAATTGCAAATGCACATCAAACCCATATCCATAGGGTTGTTCTTCATCTCTCTCTCCACTAATATAAACAACATAAAATCAAGGATCAAAAGGGACTTTATAAAGCTTGTAACATAAGGCCAAAGGTATGAGTTAAGAAAGAAAAGGTAGGAAAATGAAAATAAAGGTTGAGATACAAAATTATGTAAATTTCACAATCCAAGACTCAAAACACTAAACAAGTGCAAAACGGATCATAAGACATAACACAACATTCACTATTTTTTTCTTTTTTTTCTTATTTCTTTTCTTTTTCAACAATCTCCTTCAAACTTATTTCTTTGCAATACTTTGGGTGAACTTTCTTTCTTTTTCTTTTCATTTTTTTAATTTTTTAAAATTTTTTAGCTCCACAAAACTTCATGCACAAAAATAATGAAGGCTAAAATAATAAAATAATATAAGATATGTACTCAACAAAGGTAAAAAGAAATGTTTTTTTATGGGTATAGGAAAGGAAAATGTGGGTAAAAGAAAAGAAATAGAGGTCAAATAATAACAAGGCTGCAAAAGGGACCTAGGGATATACTGTGCTCACAGGTTGGCTTGAAAGGCTCAAACAGTTCAAAGAAGGCCATTATCATTTCCTCAATCATGCAATGCTTAGGATTTCACCTCAAGAAAAAATCAAACAACTTCTAGATGCAAATCATCCACACACATATAATCCCATAAACTTTCTCTAAACCTGACATGAAATTAAATTCCAAGATCTATCAAACAGAAAGATGGGAAGAACATTCATACACAATTAAAACAAAAGAGATAAATGCAACTCATAAATTTTCATGTGCCATCCCAAGAAATTAGATCAATTCACAATTCAAACAATCATTGGATATTCAATTCAACACACTGGCATGCACAATATCAACACAAAGACTCAAAACACAAAATGGGCGATGATGACAAAATCAAAATAAAAGAGAACAAATAAATAAATGCGAAAATTAAAAGCTAAAGGAAAGAGAAGAAAAATATTTTTGGTGGTCGACAGCTATATACATTCCCCTACAAAGGCTCCGAACTCAAGGAGGCACCTAAGCCGGCTCAACACTAGCTAACTACAAAACAAAAATAGAAAAATGTTAACCAAGAAAATAAGAAATAACAAAACAAAAACAAAGATAAAAGAGAAAATGCGAGAAATTTTGGGTTGCCTCCCAAAAAGTGTTTGTTTAACGTCATTAGCTTGACGTTGCCTTTTCAATTAGTCAAGGTGGCTTAAAGCAAGAGAAGTAAGATGATATTTTTCTTTTATCAGTTCTTTGCCTCCATACTCTTTCACTGCCCTTGGAATCCCCACAAGTGTTAGGAACTTGACTTGAACTAGGTTGTTCTGAATATACCTTAGCATGAAAAATCTCATTAGGCCATGAAGGTCTCAATTTTTCAATAGGTGGCAAATTAGACTTCAATGAATCAATGGAAATCGAAAGATCTTTTCCTATTTCAGTAATATTAAAAAGAGGAGGACCTTTTTTCTTTTCATCAACAGTCTTGGAACTGGGAGAGTCAACAATAATGGACGAAAAAGAGCTCTTACCATCCAACCCCTTTTGAAATTTACTTTGAATGCAATTTACAGGGGCATAAAGATCTGATATTGGGGCAGACTTATTAAAAACATTTATAGTCACTTGGTCTCCATCTACCTTCAAAATAAGCTCTCCTCTAGGGACATCAATCAACGCTTCTGATGTTACTAGGAATGGTCTCTACAAAATTAACGGGATATCAGCATCCTTGTCTATAACCAAGACAACAAAGTCAACTAAGAAAATAAATTTATCAACCTTCACTAGCAAATCTTCCACAATATCATACGAATGTTTGACTGATCGGTCTGCTAATTGAAAATAAACCATTGTAGGCTTAACTTTATCAATTCTCAGCTTACGCAAGATAGACAATGACATTAAATTGATACTAGCCCCTCAGTCACATAGAGCTTTCTCAACAATCAACTTTCCAATGGTGCAAGGAATAGTGAAACTACTTGGATCTTTCAATTTAGGTGGTAGTTTCCTCTGAATTATAGCACTGCACTCTTCAGTAAGAGCCACAGTCTCATCTTCTTTCATCTTCCTTTTCTTTGACAACAAATCCTTCATAAATTTAGCATATGAGGGCATTTGTTCAAGTGTTTTAGCAAAAGAAATGTTTATCTGTAATTTCTTGAAGACTTCTAAGAACTTGGAAAACTACTTTTCTTGAATCTCCTTCCTGAATCTTTGAGGGTATAGAAGTTTAGCATAGAGTGAAGGATCAACTATTCTCTGCTCACGTTCCTTCTTCTTCATCTACCACTTTGGTTGCTCCTCTTTAGCTTCTTCATTACAATACTCTGGTGGTGAGACATCCACAACAGGAACATCAATTTTTTATGCTTCTTTAACTTGTCCTTCCAAAGTCTTGTAGCTTTTCAGTGTAATTGCATGACATTGCTCCTTTGGATTGACTACAGTATCACTCGGTAAGGTACTTGGAGGCCTTTCTTGAAGCTGTTTCGCTATCTGCCCCACTTGATTCTCTAAATTTTTAACAATAGCTCCTTGATTATGAAAAATTACTTTTGTTTCCTCCATAAAAGTAGAAGTCTGTTGCACAAAAGCGAATGTCTATAAAGAGAGTTTCTTAAGTGCAATCTCAAGAGGAGACTTCTTCTCTAGTTGAGCATTCAATGGCACCATTTGATTACTCCAAGAAAAATTGGGATGATTCTTTCACCCTGAATTATATGTAGAAATGGAGCACCTCAGGGTCTGGAAGGATTACCTATATAATTTACCTGTTCTTGAGAACTGAAACCAAAATTGCTTGTCTCATATCCACCATTAGCATGGTTACCTCCACAGAAATCACAAATTAACACTTGGTGGTTCACAGAATTTACTTGTATACTCTCAACTCTCTTGGTGAGCTTAGCTAACTGTTGAGAAATACTTTTGTTTTGAGCAAGTAAGGCATCGAAAGTACTAAGCTCCATCACTTATTGTCTAATGATTGCTCTCCCACTAGGCAATTGATATTCATTGGTCGCCATGGTCTCATATAGTTCTTGACCTTCTTCAGGAGTTTTGGTATTTAAAGATCCACCTGCAGATGCATCCACCATAGCCCTGGTAGGATGATTTAAACCATATAGAAAATTTGCACCTGCTGCCAAACCTCAAAAGCATGGTGAGGACATTTCCTTAATAGCTCCTTGAATCTCTCCTATGCTTCATAAAGAGATTCTCCTTGATTTTGAGTGAAACAAGCTATTTCACCCCTCATATTCACAAACAATTATGGAGGAAAGTATCGAGTCAAAAATTTGCCAACCAGATCCTCCTAAGTAGAAATGCTCCCTTGTGGCTAGGCTTGTAGCCAGCTCTTTGCTTTGTCTTTGAGAGAAAATGGGAACAGTCGTAATCTAATGGCATCATCAGTAACGCCATTATACTTAATAGTATCGCAAAGCTGCAAGAAATTGGCAATGTGCAAATTTGGATCTTCTGCTTGACCCCCCCAAACTGATTATGCTGCACCAGTTATAGAAGTGCTGATTTAATTTTAAAATTATTGGCCTGAATAGCAGGGCGCATAATACTGGTGGAAACATTCTCGGCAGATGGAGTAGCATAGTCAGCCAACGTGCGTCTTCGCTCTGCAGTTACAACAATTTCTGCCATCTTTTCTTCTACTTCTTCAAATTTCTTCCTTTCTCTAGCTACTTTCCTGTTTGTTCTAGTTATTCTTTCTATCTTTGGATCAAAAAGCAATTCTTCTGACTCTAAAGAACCTTGCATAAACAAACAAACAAGCAAATCAGAGTAAAGTAAAGAAAAAAATAAAAAATAAAAAATAAATGACTAAAATAAATAAATAAAGAAAATAAAAATAAAAAGAAATAAATTAAAAATAAAATTAAACAAAGAAAAATAAATGCTCAAATTATGTCTTTTCAACTTCTATTTAATATCAATAACAATAATCCCCGACAACGACACCAAAAACTTGATGTGGATATTGGCAAGTGTACCAAATCGACAAAAGTAATAAAGAGTGAGTAAAGTATCATTCCCACGAGGATTATGTTATTAATTACTAAGTTCGTTAAATCAACACTATTCAAGCTATCGAAAAGAGGAGTCGCAAATTCAATTAAAAAGAAATATAAAATCAACAAACAATAAATCAAAGGAGTGAAAATAATGACGATGAAAAGTTAGGATTTAGATTTCACTTGAACTCTTTAAATACACATTCAAATATCGGTTTAATTATGTTTTATTTCAATGATTTATGGTCAATTTTCAAAATTAATTAATACTCAATCTCTTAATATATTAATCCTCTTAAGCTGTTTAGAATTAACTAATCCCTTAGTCTAACCCCAAATAGAAAGACATTATCAAGAATGAGAAAATTAAAAGAAAGACCACATAACCCACAACGTTTATTCCTAGCGATTGTAGAAATTATGGTGTTTATCACGTGTTCTAGGTTTATGCAAATTTTCTCAAATCATACATTAACTCAAAAGATCATTCCCAAATTGATCAAGTTTAGAAAAGCATTAAGAATAAAGATAAACACGTAAATCATGAAATAGAAACGTAAATTAAACTCATAAAAGAATTTACATCATCCAAGAGCAAGATCAATCATCTCCCTAGCAAAGGGAAATTAGTTACACATGGAAAAAGAAGAACACAATGGAAATGATATGACAAACTCTATTGTAGAAAGGTGGAAAGGTTGAAGAAAATCTCTAATCTTCAAGCCTAATTGCGCCCACACCACATTTGGCTTTGTGCCTCTTGACAGCTGCTGCGTTTTGTCCAAGTGTCTGTTGCATTTGGCGTGACTTATGAATTTATAAGAAAATAACGTGGACTTTCTGCACAGCCAGCGCTCAGGCGTTATGTTACCAGCGCCTAGGCACTGGCCCATTAAACCCACGGTGTTTACGTATCGAGTGCTTAGGCGCTCTGACTTCAGCGCCTAGGCACTAAATGCCCAAAAGACCTCCTCCTCTACCTTGCCAGCGCCTAAGCACTAGATTTTCAGCGTCTGGGCACTGGACCACCAGAATGCAACTCAGCTCTGTCTCAAATGCATTCGTCCAGTCTTCTTTCATGCATAATTATCTATCAAAAATACACAATTAAAACATAATTTAAAATAACTAAAAATAAAATTAAGAATAAACTCAATCAAAAAGATTAAAAGAGAATGAAAACTAAGACTTTTGAACTGTAAAAATATGAATTTTTGCAGGTTCATCACATACTAGCCTAAATATTCTGATTACACTCTTCTCAACGTCCTAAGAGAAATGATTCTCAAAGAAGTACTTCAGATTAAGTTTCAAGATATTAAGAGGCCACCTCCTATGAAGAAACAGGCTTAGAAGGACCACTCAAAGCACTACAAATGGCATAAGAGCTATGGCCATAAAACAGAAGAATGCTATCAACTCTATGATGTCATTGAATCCCTAATTAAAGGGACAGTTGTAGAAGTATACCAGTGGTATTCGTAATAGTGAGAATCGTAGGAGACAAAGGGAGAGAAGGCATAGCCGCAGTCCAAGGCAGAGTCTGACTCCATGTCAGAGGAGGAGAACCCGAAGTCCCACTAGAAAATCCTAGACTCCACCTCGTCATGATACCGAAAGCCAGCAGGATCAGAACCAACATACTCAAAGTGGGCCCAATAGGAAAGACTGGTTAATGAGTACCATCTCCGGAGAATTCATAAGTGATGGCTCATCTAATAATTCTCGGAAGAAAGCATTACGAACGACGGTGTTAATAGTCTCTAACTCTACGCGTAAACCTTATACCGATGACAGGGATGAACCGCATGTCTCCTTTTCGAACAAGGACTATGATGATATTATCCGGGATCAAGACGACCCGCTGGTTATCTCCGGAATAATATCAAACACTGAGTTCCGATGTATTTTTGTTGATCAAGGAAGCTCAGGGAATATTATGTTTATAGGCACTTTCAAGAGATTAGTGTTCCCCTTATATGCATTAACCTCTTATAAAGGTGAGCTCACTAGCTTCTCTGGGGGAAAGGTCCCCCCAGTCAGTTATTTTGAAACATTCCTGACCCTAGGCAATGACAAAGTCTACAGAACTTTCAAAGTCAGGCTCCTGGTTGTGGATTACCCATCAACATATAATATCATCTTGGGTCGCCCTACGCTGAATGGTATTGCTGCTGTGGTGCCTACCGCTCACCAGGCCATGAAATTCCTCAATAAGAATAATGAGGTGGTCACGGTTAAGGGCAATCAGATCGTAATGTGCAACTACTCTAATGAGAGGTTCAAAATATGTAGGACCCTAGGAAGATCAGAACACACACTTTTAGCTCAACTCTGGATCAAGTTAACATCCTTATGACCGAGCTAGATGTTCGAGAAGAGATCTGAGGTACTAGACCCCAGCCTGAAGGAGAGTTGCTTCCACTCCAACTAGGTAACAAGCCTGACCAAGTCACCAAGATAGGTGCAAATTTGGAAGAATAGGAGAGACACCAGCTAGTAGAGTTCTTATAGAAAAATAAGGACCTATTTTCTTGGACGTCCTCCGATATGCCTGGGCTTGACCCCGCTTTCATCTGTCATCATTTATCCATTAAACGGGATACGAAACCAGTCTCCCAGAAAAAAAAAAGAAAAGTTGGCCCTAAGAGACAACAGATCTTCGAGAAGCAAGTTACAGAGCTACTCACTGCCATCTTTATCAGAGAAATTTCATACACCATATAGCTCTCCAATGTGGTAGTGGTAAAAAAGTCAAACAGAAAGTGGAAGGTGTGTGTGGACTACACGGACCTAAACAAGGCTTGCCTTAAAGATTTACACCCCCTCCCTAACATTGACAAATTGGTGGATAGCTCTTTCGACTTCCAGCTGCTATCCTTCATGGACGCTTACTCCGGGTACAATCAGATCCTAATGTACCCCGAAAACGAAGATAAAACTGCCTTCATCATTAAAAAGGTAAGCTACTTAGGCTGGAAAATTTTTGGGCTTTATGTTGACTCACCGCAGAATCAAGGCAAATCCAGACAAATGTCAGGCGATGCTCGACATGTGTAGCCCTCAGAACGTTAAAGAAGTACAACAATTGACAAGACGGATTGCGACCCTCATGCGGTTCCTCGCCAAAGCAGCTAACGAATCTTTCCCCCTCTTTAAGTTGTTGAAAAAAGGGACATATTTTGAGTGGCTCAGGAGTGTGAGGATGTCTTCACGTCTTTGAAAAACCTCTTGTCCTCCCTCTATCCTCACAAGGCCAGAATCTGGTGAGACGTTGTACTTGTATCTCTCGGTTCATGAAGAGGCTGTAAGTTCAGTGCCTATCCTAGAAATGGCTAAAGGCCAGAAGGTAGTTTATTATGTGAGTAAGGTGCTACAAGGTCCCAAGCTTTGATATCAGAAGATAGAGAAGGTTGCCTTCGCCCTCGTCATCTTGGCCAAAAGGCTCAGACAATACTTCCAATGTCATCCGATAGTGGTAAGGATAGATTGTAACACCTTAGAAAAATATGTTAAACTTTTATATAGTTGCAAAGGTAGCTTAATACTTACTTAACATGTCTATTTAATTTTGTGACAATCTGGGTTAGTTTAGGCATTTTGCTGCAACCTAAAAAATGAATAGTAGCTTAAATTAACCTAGATATTAGCTAAAATGGCTTAACTAATGGAAATAAATATGAATATATTATTTCTAGGTCACAAATGTGTACTTAAACATGTGGTTAAGTTTTGAGGTTAGTCGGAGTTAGTTTGATATTTTTAAGCATATTGGTTGTGTGTTTTAATACCGGATTGACTACCAGCTGATATGAAAAAATATGGAAATGGTGAAACAAGATTTTTTATGAATCTTAGGATTTATTTTAAGTTTGTTGGAAGTTAGAAAACTTAGTTTGGTGAAATCTAAGTGTTCTTATCAGATCAGGAGTTTTAGCATGGTCACTTAAGTGACCAAAATAGCAAGCGGTTCCTATGTGCTGCTGCCTTGATTTAAAGGCTCAAAATGAGATGATTTCTCACATTTCTCATGGCTACTAGTAGGGAAGCAAAAAAGGAGAGCAAGCAAGGAAGCTAAAGGAGGACTAACATCAACCAAAGAGGAGGAAGAAGGAGGTGGTGCAGAGGAACTACTTAGTGACTTCATTTCTGGCCATTGAGGTAGGAGAACTTTGTTTTGACTTCTTGCTTTCATTTTCTTCATTTGGTTCATGAGGGGATTGATGAGGGAATTGGGTTTTGAAGTATGGTTTTGTTATTTTTGAGTTGAATCTTGATGAGGAACTTGAGGATGACTTAATTGTGTAAAACTTGGTTTGTTGGATGCATAAGGATGGTTTTTTCATCCCCTGAACACCTTTGTTCCCTTTTAGGCCAAAAATTGGGGGTTTAGGTTTAGGTTGATGATTGATTCACAAATTGTATGATTGAGTGAAATTAAAGTGGTATAAGAGTTGTAATGTGTTAATGGATCTTAATTGATGTAAGAAATCATGTGGAATTGAAGTTGGAGTGATTGGAGTACATTTGTTCCTGAATGAAATAGTAATACCATATGTAGAATTTTGTAGATTTCCTTCCGCCCAGTCAGCACTTAAGCGCTGAGTGTCTGGTGCCTAGCCACCAGTAGGGCAGACAGAGAGCACATTTGTGCTACGCCACTAGTGACTCAACGCCTTGGATGTGCGCCTGAGTGCACGTGGAGCGCTTGATCACACATCGTTAGGAAGAACAGGGAAAGCTCTCTGTCACTCAAGCGCCTGTGCTCCTAACAATGAGCACTTGAGCGCCCAGTCCAGTATTTTAGAGGATATTGTTTTGGTTGAAATGAAGTGCCTAACTTGTGTGGTTCCTTCTTTTATGCTTTTTAATGAGTAATGAGACTCTTTTAGGAGTATTTATTGAAGTAAATTTTGGAATGGATGTAAATTAATTATGGTGTTAATTATTATAGGTAATTAGTAATTATTTTGCATGATATGATTATGGAACATACTAAGGTAAGTAATATCCTTTCTATGTTTGTTGAATAGCTGATGTGAGTAATATCCTCTCTATATTTACTGAGTATTTGAGGTGAGTAATATCCTCTCTACATTTTGATGAGTAGTGGAGGTTAGTCATATCCTCACTACGCCTGATAACTCATGACATATCATAGCATATCCCAGAGTAGTTGAGGTTGGTAATATCCTTAATACATCTGAGAACTCATGACATTCTTAAATTTCATTCACTCTTAGGATTTGCATAGACATGAACATTAGACATAATCTAGCATAGTATGACAATTGTATGGACAGTTACCACCATGACATGAATTCATGACATTACAATTGTATGAGCGATTGCGTACTTCTGTGATTGAAGTGTTAACTTAATAGTTGTGTATTCTACATGAATGTATAAAAAGTTGGTTTTGGAATACTTCTACTGAGAATTACAATTTCTCAACCCGATTATGTTTCCATATAAATCCAGGTGCAAGTTCTTCAAAAAGGAAGAAGAAGATATATGAAGACTAGCATAACATAGATGTTGCTTTAGATTGAACTTGTATATAGTTTATATATGCTTAGCTTGTTTTGAGTTATGTATGATAATATGCCCTTTTGAGTCTGTGATGTATATATATAACTATTGGTAACGTGGCTCTCCAAAATGATTTATTTATGGGAATGTTATGGGTTTAATTGTTAGAAGTAACATAGTCAGTTCTAAATATTCTTGTATAGGTCAGGTATATCGGGATATCAGTATTGGGATGTTACACAGATCAACAAATCCGTCAAATACTACACAAACTAGGCCTAGCAGGAAGAATGATCGCCTGGTCTATCGAGCTTTCAGAATTCAAAATTGTATACAAGCCCTGGTTAGCAATCAAGGCACAGGCACTCTCTGAATTCCTCGCTGAGCTCACTTCAGACCCCGGTGATCCCGAGGGAGTATCGTGGACCGTATTCATTGATGGATCCTCTAACCCCAAGGGGAGTGGCGTTGGAGTAATCTTGGAGAATTCTGAAGGAATAACCATTGAAAACTCTCTAAAATTTGAATTTCCCACTTCAAATAACTAGACGGATTATGAAGCATGCATCGCTGGACTAGTAATGGCTAGAGAATTAGGAGCAATAAAGATTACACTTTGTAGTGACTCTCAGCTCGTGACCTCCCAGATTCAAGGTGACTATTAGGCTAAGGAACCTCTCTTGTAGAAGTACCTAGCAAAGGTACAGCAGCTCCTCAAAAGCTTTCAAATAGTGAACGTGGAGCACATACCCTGAGAACAAAACTCAAGGGCCAATCTCTTATCCAAGTTGGTCAGCACCAAGAGTCCTGGCAATAATCGATCGGTGATTCAGGAGGCCCTCTCACAGCCTTCTATCATGAATTCATCCATTTTCTAGGTAGAAGAACAAGTGCATACTTGGATCACCCCAATAATAAAATACTTGCAGTCTGGCATCTGTGTTGAAGACTTGAAGGAAGCCTCCAGATTAGTCAAAATCATAGTCTAGTACACCATCTATGAAAAGTGGTTATACCGGCGTGGATTTTCTTCGCCTCTTCTTAAATGCCTCACGCCAAAAGAAGCAGAATATATGCTTGCCGAGGTCCATGAGGGGAGCTGTGGACACCACTTGGGAGGTAAAACTTTAGCTTTAAAAGCACTCAGGGCTGGATACTATTAGCTTACGATGGAGGCCGACTCTATTGCGCATGTCCAAGTCTGTGACAAATGCTAACGACACTCGGACTATTATCATGCCCCACTGGAGGAATTATCCACGATGTCCGTACCTTGGCCATTTTACAGATGGGGCATGGATATTCTAGGTTCGTTCCCTCAAGCACCTGGGCAACTGAAATTCCTGGTGATAGTCGTGGACTACTTCACTAAATGGATTGAGGCAGAACCCTTGGTCACTATCACTTCTGCTCGAATACAGAAGTTCACATGGCGCCACATCATTAATAGGTTTGGGTCCCAGAATCCATTGTGATGGACAACGAGACGCAATTCAAAGACAATGGGTTCGAAGAGTTGTTTGCTGATTTGAAAATCAAGTATCATTGTAGCATTGTTGAAAACCCCCAGACAAATGGATAGGCTAAAGCCGCTAATTGAGTTATTGTTTGTGGACTAAAGAGAAGGTTAAAAGAAACTAAAGGAAACCGGGCTGAATAGTTAGACCATGTCCTTTGGGCCTACCGGACCACGCCACATTCTACAACAGGCGAGACTCATTTCAAGCTCACTTATGGGTGTGAGGCTATGATCCCGGTAGAGATAGGAGAACTTAGATGGAGCCTTCAACACTTATCTCCTAATAGTAACCCCGAATTAATCAGGAAAGACCTAGATCTTCTGGAAGAAAGAATATGTGCTGCTCATATACGTGACGCTGCCATCAAGCAGAGGACGGTAGCATGATATAACTTAAAGGTTATTCCAAGGAAATTCCAATCAGACGACCTAATACTCCGCAGAGCTGACATCGGAGGTAGGAATGCCTCCCAAAGGAAGTTAGCCTCTAAATGGGAAGGCCCTTACAGCATCGTGATCAGTACTGGCAAAGGAGCCTACATGTTGGAGACACTAACAGGCAAGCTAGTCAAGAATTTCTGGAATGCGGACAAACTTAGAAAGTACTATAACTATGTGTCTTCTAAGGCCTAGTCTCTTAGTTTATTTCACATTTGATCTGCCCTGATAAAAGAGAGAAAGAGAAGAGAGACATATGAGGAAACCGCGTGCTTCAACTACACGACGGAGAGCTGTATATATAGAGCTATAATAATAAATACAAGGATTAGGGTTATGATATGATTAGCCTATACAAGGAAACTACATAAATACAAAAGATATATAAAAGATATAAAAGATATTTACACGTTTTCAACACTCCCCCTCAAGCTGGAGCATATAAGTCATATGTACCAAGCTTGTTACAAATATAGTTTATTCGAGGACCTCTCAAAGACTTAGTGAAAACATCTGCCAGTTGATCATTTGAATTGACGAAGCTAGTGGTGATGTCTCCAGACAAAATCTTTCTCTGATAAAGTGACAGTCTATCTCAATGTGTTTGGTCCTCTCATGAAATCTTGGATTGGAAGCGATATGCAAGGCATGACTTGATTATCACAAATAAGAGTCATTTGCATAACGTTTCCAAATTGAAGTTCTTTAAGAAATTTGTTTTAACCAAATGAGTTGCAATAAGTGAGGCCATGGCTCGATATTCCTTCGGCACTTGATCTTGCAACTACATTTTGTTTCTTACTTTTCCAGGAAATCGATTACCCCGATGGATACTGATAACCAGGAAGTTGATCTCCTATCAATAGGAGAACACCGCCAATCAAGATCTCGAGTACCCTACAATCCGAGTGTGTCCTTTGTCTTCATAGACAAGGCCTTTTCCGGAGCTCCTTAATATATCCGAGAATACGAATCACTTGCATCCCAATGCCCTTCACAAGGTGAGTTTAGAAATTGGCTCACCACACTCACCGCAAAGGAGATATCCGGACGGGTAATGATAAGATAGTTAAGTTTTCCAACCAATCGTCTATATCTTCCTTGGTCCGAAAAAGGCTCCCCCCGATCCGGTAAAAGTCTAACATTGGGATCCATAGGGGTGTCAATGGCTTTGCATTTAGTAGTTACGTTTCCTCAAGAATGTCCATAACATACTTCCTTTGTGAGATTACTATACCATCCTTGGATTGTGCCACTTCAATTCCCAAGAAATAACGAAGTTTGCCAAGATCTTTGGTCCGAAAGTGATGACAGAGAGATCTTTGTTTTATTTGAGTTATACCTTGGTGATCCTGCCGGTGATAACAATGTCGTCCACATACACAATCAAATAGATACTGACCTCGGTTGTATGGCGATAGAAGAGGAGTGGTCACCTCACTACGAGTCATACCAAGCTGCTGCACAACAAGATCTTGAATCGACCAAACCAAGCCCGGGAGATTGTTTGAGACCATACAAGGACTTGTGTAGACGACACACGAGGCCGAAGACTCCCCGAGCAACAAACCCCCGGAGGTTGCTCCATGTAGACTTCTTCTTCCAGATCACCATGAAGAAAAGCATTCTTGATATCCGGTGATGAAGGGGCCAATGGCGAATAGCAGCCATAGACGAAAAAAGGCGAACGAAGTCATCTTCGCCCTTTGGGGAGAAAGTGTCGCCATAATCCAAACCAAAGATCGGGTATACCCCTTTGCCACCAAACGAGCCTTTAGGCGATCAAGAGTGCCATCGGGGCCAACCTTGGACCGTATAAATCCATCGGCAACCAACAACAGATTTTCCGGGAGGAAGAGGAACAAGTGCCCAAGTACCACCTTTCTCGAAGTGCACACATTTCATCAATCATTGCTTGTCGCCATCCAGGATGAGATAATGCTTCACCTAGAGATTTAGGAATAGACACAGAAGACAAAGTGGAAAGGCAAGCATAATGCAATAAAGAAAGGCGATGGTAACTGAGATTAACATAGTGAGGAGAAGGGTTACGAGTGGATCTAATACCTTTTCGAAGAGCAATGGGAAGGTCGGACCTGACGCAGAGGCAAAGTCTGCGGGAGCGGTAAAGGAGGTGGTGTCGGATGAGAGGCCAAAGGAGCTTCGGTAATCTCTACAATCGCGGATGGTGATGATGTTAGTGGTGGTGGCAGGGTGGCCGACGACTATAAACTGGAGACGGTAGTAGGGACCGGGGCACCAATAGGAGAAGGTGGTGATGGAGCGGGGTCAACGGGGACAAGAGGAGGAAAAATAGGAAGGACCTCGGTGATGGGTGGAGGAGGCGAGGTCGGGAGACTCAAAGAAAGGAACAGGACTCGAAGAATGTGACATCGGCAGAGACTAGATAACGCAAGAGTGGGTGAAAAACACCGATAACCCTTTTGAGACCGATGGTAACCAAGAAAAACACATTTGATGGAGCGGGCAGACGGTTTGTCAAGACCGGGAGTGATATTATGGACAAAACATGTCGACCAGACACGAGGCGGAAGAGAGTGGAGGGGTAGGTGGGGGAACAATACGAATGGGGGACCGGTTATCAAGAACAGAAGAGGGCATGCGATTAATCAAATAGCAAGCAAAGTGAGAACCGCATCGCCCCAAAAACGAAAGGGAACATGACCATGGTATAAAAGGGTCGAGTTGTTTCTATAAGATGTCTAAACATGCTAAAGCAACCCCATTTTGTTGAGGGGTATAAGCACGGGATGTTTGGTGAAGAACGCCATGAGATGCCATAAAAGTTTGAAAATTGTGAGACAAAAATTCACGGGCATTGTCACTACGCAAAATACGAATCGGAACACCAAACTGAGTTTTGATTTCATTATAAAAAGTCGAAAAATTGAAAACAACTCTGATCTATTCTTCATTAAAAATAACCAAGTACATCGAGAATAGTCATCTATGAAAGTAACAAAGTATTTTGACCCAAAAGTAGAGGCAATACGACTAGGACCCCAAATATCGAATGAACTAAAGCAAAAGGAGACGCACTCGACGACACACTCGATCGGGAAACGAACTACGTGTGTGTTTCCCTAGTTGACACGACTCACAAGGTAAAGTAGATAACTTAGAAAGGTTGGCACCATATCTTTGTAGCTTGGCAAGACTAGGATGACCCAACCGAGCATGGATGGTAAGAGGGAATCGATAATGAGCACACACGAGAGGTGGTGGTAAAGGCCATTAGACTCACATCGGCGCCAATCATCCGTCCCGAACTCCGGTCCTGCAAAATGACAGAGTCTTTAGTGAAACTAATGCGACAATCTAAAGAACGGGTCAAACGACTAATAGAAAGTAAATTAAAAGGACAACCAGGAACATAAAGAACAGAATCAACAGACATAGAAGGGAGGGGATGGACAGTGCCAATCCCTTCGGGTTGTGTTTGGGAACCATTTGCTAAAGTAATTATAGGTAAATAGCCAGAGTTAGAGAATTTGGAGAAAAGACGTTTATTACCGAATGGTCAGAAGCACCGAGTCAAGTACCCAAGGACCTAATGGTGGGGATTGAGAGAGACAAGCAAATGTATTACCGGTGTGTGCAACGGATGCAGTAGAGGTAGAAAAACCATTTTAAAATCTGCATAGGTCCTTGGGAGATGGAGTCGGTGGAGCGAGAGGACTCGGGTAAATCGTGACGGTGGCACTGGGCAATATGGGCAGCCGTGGAGGACGGCCATTTTTGGTCCAACAACGATCCTCGGTATGACCCAACTGTTGTTAATGCACACTTCGGACGAGGTCTGCACCCGAGGTGCCGGGACGAGAACGACCACGATTGCACCGTGGGAGACGAGGGCGAAGTATCAACCGGGGCCGGAGCGAGGACAGAACCGGAGGTTGCTTCGTTGGGACCCGAAGCAAAGAGGACCAAGCTGAGGATAGAGTGGGAACAGTAGGCGAACCCAAAATCTGATCACGATTAGCAGAATATTCCGGAGGTAACCCATACAAGGCCATGAGCATGAAAAAGGTGCTACGTTGCTCGAGTTCTTGCGCAGGGTAGCAGCGAGGAGGTAGCAACTCATTGAAATCATGCAGAGCACCATGAACCTTACCCAAGTAAGCAGACATAGGTCCATCAAACTGACGAGGAGCAATAAGACTCATGAGGTTGTGGCAAACCCCATATAATCGCTGAGTGTCATTAGTGTAAAGAACCTTGGCTTGGTCCCAAAGTGAAGCACAAGTGGTCATGCGCACGGAAGATCGCTTGAGAGAGGAGTGAATGGTGGACTTGATTACAACGCACAACTGTTTATCAATTTTCTTCCACCGGGGTTGTTCCTCCGCAGTTATAGAGGTAAGGTCTATGGTGAGGTGGTCTTCATAGCCTTGACTTTCAAGCCATAACTTGATGTCGAAGCCCATGTATCATAATTGCGCCATCTAATTTATCGGCGAGAGAGAGGAGTATGGAGGTAACTTGTGAAAATAGGAGGCTCGGCCTTGGGATGATCTTTAGAACCATCGAAGAGGTAGAACTTGCCATAGGTCGGAAGATAAGGGGCAAAAAGGAAAATACAAGATACCCGAAAACTCCAACGCAAGAAAACACGGATCGAGGGCGGATCGGCGTAGAGAAGCCGAGACGAGTCAAACGAGAGGAACGGCGGCCGGGAGGGGCGGCCGGACCTGACGCGCCGTCACGCGCCGAAAAAAGCCCGCGCGGTATCGGGCAGCAGCGGAGAAGCGGCGCGTCGGAGCGCGTGAGGCGCGCGGGGCCGGGCCGGGGTCCGGCTCGGTCGGAGGGAGGCGGTGCCAACGGTGTGGTTGGCGGCCGGGAAAGGGGCGGCGAACGGTGGCGGACGGCGGCGGCAGCGGCGAACGTGGGAAGAAAAGACGGAAAAGACGTCACGGCACGAGAGAAAGGGCAAACCGGAAGGGAAACACGGTTGGCGAAGAAAAAATTTTCACCGGAGGCAGTGGACCACCGGGTGTGTGATTTTAGGGTTGCCTCTCTTTAGGCTCGATACCATGATCAAGAGACATATGAGGAAACCGCGTGCTTCAACTACACGACGAGATTTGTATATATAGAGCTATAATAATAAATACAAGGATTAGGGTTATGATATGATTAGCCTATACAAGGAAACTACATAAATACAAAAGATATATAAAAGATATAAAAGATATTTACACGTTTTCAACATGCCCCAACTACTATAAGAGCACTTTGTACCGACCTTAGTCCTCCACTAAATCAATAAAGCAAAGTGATTTTTACATACCTACTTCAACAACCATTATGTGAAAATTGGCAACATGGATGGCGAAATATATATCCAGCCATTATGGTACCAACCATGAGTTATCTTATGTTAAACATGTTTTGCAATAAAAAAAATCCTAAGTCTTAGGAAATTTCGCACAGTAAATCGTAAACATTAACAGACCCTGGCAAGGACCACTTAAAATTATACCTAAGTCAACTAGAATCCTAAACGCCAAGGCAATTGGCAATAGACTCCGTACATGGTTTTAATTATAAATTTATACCTGAGTTAAGTGGGATCCTAAACGCCAAGGTAATTAGCAACGGACCCCGGACAAGGTTTTGATTCGTAAATAATACCTAAGTCCTAAAAGGAATCCTAAATGCTCAAAGGGCGTTGGACCTCAGACCATGGTTTCCCCTATTAGAAATATTCCTAAGTCTATGAAATGGTCGTGAACAAAATACCATAATGGGCATTGGACCCAAAATGGACCATGGAAAACAAATCAACATACACCATCAAGAATTAGAAACAAAGCATTTGAAAATACCCCAACAACCGGGGGCAATTGTGTTTACAAAAGATAAAAAGTCCCACACAGGAGGCAACAAAATGCAATAAGTAAAAAAAAAGCCTCAAGCCTTAGCTTCGTCTTCTTGTGGAACCTACAGTGCCGTTCAAATGGGTATGACAATCAGAGGCCCAGTCGAAGTAACCCTGGCAGCGACCCTAGTAATTTCTTCTGCCATTACAAGGCGCCCATCCTGGAGAACCATTTCAGAGTTAAGGTCTCTTAAGGCTAGAGTAACATCGGTGTTGAAATGCTGAACTTGAGCGATAACGCTCTGAAACTGTTCTCCCCCAATGTTCGCAGCAATCACATCTAGCTCTTTAAGCTCTTTCTCCAATTGCGCTATGTGAGCCTCTAGGTCGATGATGGTTTTTTTAGCCTTGGTCTTTTATCTCTTTCTGGCTGATTTGCAGTCAGCCAGCTTTTTCTCCAGCTCGGTGATTCTCATGTTAGCATCTTCTTTCTACTTTAAAGCAAAAGCGAGCTTCTGAGCAACTTCTTCTTTTACCACCCTCCTCTGATCCGCCAACTTCCTATCGGCTTCTGTGATAGATCTCTCAAGACAGCGGGCCTCGACAGCAGCTCAAATAGTAAAAGTCTGAAACCTAGCCAAGGTTTCTATTATATTTCCCTGAACAATATATTTCACCACTTCATCATTCAAAAGTTGCTTGTCAATAAATGGCCTAACATCTACATACCCCGTTATGATAGGTATAGGATCCTCCTTTTCATCACAGTTGTCCTTTGTGGCCACTCTTTTGCCCCGATCCATGGAGCTCTCCACAACATTTCTCTTCCTCCTCCAGAAAGTTTGAGCAGGAGAATCTAGTTGATCAGGAACTTTTTCAACAACTGGTTCCCAGTCAACAGATCCCAAAGCAATAGGTGCATGAACATTGGAAGGGCCTGCTACTCCTCTCCTGGCTCTTAAGGCCTTCAAGGCGACAAGTGAAGGTCCATATGTCATGCTCACTGAAATAAGAAGAAAATGAAAGATATCAATAAAAAGCAAGCATTGGAAATATAAAATGCAAGAAATCAAGACGAACTCCGGACATTGGCATCCTAACCCCTACCTAGTTAAGCAAGAATAAAATCATCACCAGGAATGCTAAGAATTTCCTTGAATTTGATGAACCCACAATCATCGGCTTATCGGTTTATGAACTTGACACAATCAAGGTCATCCTGATTGAGCTATTCCTCATCCTTCTCAAACTCCTTAATAGGAAAGCTCCAGTCTGCTTGCGTCTAGTATAGCAGAAACACGGCTCCCCATTAGCCTTTAAGAAAAATATATGGGTTCCTGGTGCTCTCGTTAGCTTGAAAAACTTCCCTTTGAACTCCTTAAAGCTATCTTATAAAGCAGTTAAGGCTTTGCGACCAAATCTAAAATGAATGCTTAACCAGTTTTTCTGATACACCATGCACTCAAGGCTCCATCGAGTGAAGAAATAGAAAAAGACATTCTTTGAATACTGCAACCCCATTATTCGGCAAAACCGTTCAAAAACAAGTATATTGTCCCAACCATTGGGGTGGATTTAGGAAGGAGCCACGCGTAGAGTCCAGAGAATTATAATCTAGAAGTCGGTGAAAGGAAGTCGGAGTCCCAACTTTATAAAGAAGGGTTCGTACAGACACATAAAGTGCGGGCCCGCCTCCTGACCCGAACATACCCTCTTATTCTATTATGGGGACAAAACTTAGAATTCATGATCTCGAGCCTTCCCTTCTATTAGTTCTAAGTATATCAAAGCCTTCCTAAGGTTATCTTCAGAGGAAAACTCAAATTGATAATTACAAACGTCATCCCCAACCCAAGCATACACATTACGCATGGGGACAAGCACTATGGGCTCTTTAGCAACTGGATCCTCGGCAACTGGAGCTCTCTGCCTTAGAGATCTTCTTCTCGCCATAATACTCCTGGAAACACCCGAGAAGGCCGGTAAGATAATGTCAGAATCAATAATATTGAATAAATAGATTCAGACATGGCAGATGGAGAACCTCGAGATAAATCATCAAAGGATTCACATCCCATGTTATTCTTCAACAATACGAATGCTAGCCTCTGCTCCTTCAAAGGTCTCAACATTTGAAGGACACCCTTGCCATATACAACATAGCAGAGGAGGTGCTCCATGAAGTAGTATCAATAAAGGGAGTAGAGATTCTAGTGTCCCTAATTCTTTGTCAAAAGGAAAAAAAAGGGAAAATGTACCAAAACAGAAAACCCACAAAGGAAAAAACAGGAACGAGGACAAAAGGAGACATACCTTGGATAAGTGGTTGGGCTGGAAGAAGAAGGAAATGAATGTAGTTGAAAAACACCTCACAAACATGCCTCTCTGCCACACGAATATTTAAGAATCCTTAAGTCACTAGAAAAAATGCTCAAAAATAGTAAAGTGAGAACAATAGACCTTCAACCCCTATTTATAATGATAGGGTGGTTAGAGGACTTTTTTGTCAAAACCTCTTAGCTTTGAAAAATTGTCCATCATGGTGCACGAAGCACTAAGCACGACTACCTAACTAGAGCATGCCAAGTGGTTCTCACAGCTGTCACAACAGTTGAAAAGACAATCGCATAGAAAACTAAGGGACACACAACCTTAGCAAGTCGAGTCCGAAAATCTTCCACGGAGCATGAATTTTTACTACAGGCTCTAGTCACACTTAAAGTGTCCATTTATGATTACTGGGACTATCAACACGAACCATGACATCCCCAAGAAAGGTCAAATGGTTGGTTTGAACGGCCAAGTTAAAATTCTTGACCCTGCAAGGAACACGGACCTGGGGGGCAAGAAATCAAGCTTGCTACTTCATTGTACTAACCAAAAAATAAGCTGGGGCCAACTTAACACTATCACAAGGCGAGCGTTGGACTCACCCTGGTAGGAAAAGAAAAATATGGATAACGAAAAGTAGGATAAAGCAGGTACAAGACAATTCAAAAAGAAAAATTTTATTTATTGATCTCATTCCATACATCATCAACTTTTACAAAAAGAGAAGAAAAATAAATCACAAGTGTTCAAAAAAGAGTGTCCATTGGAGAGCCCACGAAGTGGAACCAACACCACCATCAGAACACCCCAGGTCAATGCCACCTCCACAGTTCCTCTAGAACCTAGCACCGGTCTCTTCCCTGTTGAATAGGCTTTGAAGAACTTTAGTAAACTGGAATGGAACACTACTTCCGGACTTTGGAGTCACTACCAATTTTTCTTCCCTGCCTACTCCACAGTGATAATAAGGGTCGACATCTGTCTTTGAGCAGCCCCAGGTTGCTCAAAGAGGATTTTTCCTTCTAAAAGAGCTGCCCTCCATCACAACCACCCTTAAAGGACTTTCCAAAAAAGACTGACTAAGTGCCTCCAAATCACTCAGGAAGGAAGAAAGATAAGGAATGAGCGACTCTAAGTATCTCCATGCATCACGACAGAAACCTTACTCCATCCTAGCAACACTGGGTAGATCAAACACTCCCATGTACACCGAGAGAGAAAGGCTTCTGCCCCCCAAATGCATTGTGACATATTCATTATGCCGAGAAAGAAAGGTTTCCACTAGAGGAATTGGTTGTAGAAAAGCAAAGCACATTCAAAGACTTTGGAAAGAACAATAAGATGATATCTGCAGAAGACAAAACCCTCCATGAATATACAAAAAATGGGAGGGCAACTACTCTCTAAACGAAAATCATCCTTAAACAGGATCACAAAGCAAAAGGAATATAGTGAAAGGAATGTCAGCCTCAATGCAAACATTCTCTATTTATAGAGAGAATGAAGCACTCTGATTGGCCCCATAAAAGGTAAGTTGATCACATGATGAAAGCCACATTTAATGCTCCCAATCTATGATTGGTCACGGGAGTAACGAGCAGTTAGGAAACAATACAAAATTGATCTTCTCTTAAAAGGATCTTTAATTCCCAATGAATTCAAAGCAACAGTTTCCCAAGGAATCTCAAATTGTTACCACCTGCAGAATCAGAGATTGTGTGAAGAACACTCAGGGAAGCCCCGAGAACTAATACTTGGGGGCAACAAGCTCAATGTACCTCCGAGGTACCTTATGATATGCCGCAGATCATGACCTTTTACGTAAAACACCCAGGATCCGATATCGATATCCGGACTCCTGTGTTCATCGCATGCTTTGTGATCCCTTTGAAACTCATATCTTGACACTAGGTTGTCCCATCCAAGCGCCAAGCTAGGGGCAACTATTCTAGACCATGATTCGGGATCCCATCTAGCGGATCAACTCGACACACGTACAACCAGACTTCGTCGTGAATGACTCGGCTAAAGGCCTTGGTGATAGTCTGGACCTCGGAGCCATGCACGTCGAGCATTATTGGGCCATAGAATCAAGATTGCTAGATTCGCGTAGAGGATATATCTCTAAATATCCGCAACTGTCAATCATCATCTTGCGATATTATAGGACTCATAAACATTTCAGACTGCTAAGTAGCTTCAGTATCTAAGTTCCTAACTTATAGGGATTTACATCAACAATAATGAGATGATAATCTCTACTAAGATACTAATCCTAAATACTTGCATTCAATGTGGATTGCATTACGATTCTACACACGTTCTATAAATACCAGACTAAGTAACCTTAAACAGGTATCAGTAAATTACTCACTGCATAATACCCTACTTGTGCATAGTCTGACTTGAGCGTTGGAGTCCTATTACAGGTATCCACCCCCCAGTCTCAACACGCTCCACTGCTGCTGCTCAAGGAGGTAACCATTGCTACGTGCCTATCTCAGATACCCCTCTGAATCCACTTCAGAACAATATCCTTCTCGATAATTATGTACGTAAAAGTGGTTCTGATTAATATTACTAAACATAACACTAAATTACTTTTTAAATAGAATTACTTTTTAGACTAAAATTTCAAAACATAAATAATTTAATCGCAAACTCATTTATAACCCAAATTAAGTTTGTAAAATTATTACAAGAACAAAACATTTTCCCATTATTTGTGGTTTGTTATATGGATTAAATAATATTATTGTGTTCTATTGTAAATCATGTCTTCATAAATGTTATTTAAATCTAATCTTTTTTTAATAATTTCATGTATAATTTTTCTTGGTCTCCCTTATAGTTTTTAATGGATCATATTCTGTTTATGTTGTGCTTTGTTGTACATCTTTACATAGTCAATCCTAAGTCTGGATAAAAGAGGAGTGTTGTATAGATAGATTGCCAATGTAAAACTTTATTGAATCTTTATGATATGGATATATTTGTAAAATTTAATTTGTAAAATTTAATTCACATATGCATACTAGACCATTAATAAGCTTCGATTGTAAACATTATTTTTCAAATATTACTGAATCTTAATTGTTTGAATTTATGTACTTTGAAAAAGTTTCTATATTTTATGCTATGTTTAAATTGATAGTAAGATATGAAATGGAATGAGTTGTCATTCTTTAGATATTTTTAAAACATAGTAAAAATTAGAATGGAATGGAATTGGATGTATTTTACCCTATTCTATTGTATATTTTCATTATTCTTCCCCTCCAAATTTGGGGGTAAGAGGTTGAATTAATCTAAATTGTATTAATATAATTACAAAATTATATTTTTGCCCTTGAACTGTAACATCCTTAAAAATAACACTAATAATGATAGTAATGAAATAATAATATAAAAACTATATGAGATACTCTTTAAAACAAAATACTCAAATAAGAAGACTCATTCAAATAACCAAAAGGTTATACGAATAGAGTTTCTATTGTTTAAGTGAATAGGAGAAAACCAGCAATATTATTCGAATGACACATATTATTTGAATAGCATTATTCAAAATAAGACATCAAATATTAGTAAAACATAGAAGACAAGTTGCATGACAACAAAAATGAAAATATAGTTTCATTCAGTTCTTTTTGGTTCATCTAGTTACAAAGGAACTAGATGATATAGTTACAAAGGAACTAGATGATGAGGCAAGAATTAATGAAGATCAAACATCAATCTAGATGTTGGCCAAGCAGAAGAATAAGTGTCTAAGCATTAAACGAATGGTGAAGTAAGCAAATGACATTAGCAGAGACAAATGTCATTACAGGGAGTTTATGAAACATGGTAATAATTGATAATGACAGGTGGCAAGCTATGAATGTTCTTAAACTCAAAAAATTCTAGAATAATGATGAGGTATAGGAAGACAAGTGTTCAAGATGAAGTTTACGTGTGATAAATTTAATAAAAATTTGATCAAGAACATGAATACGGGAAGAGATAATTTTGAATGCATAAATCTCGTTTGGACAGCTGAGCATTCCAACATCATCCTTACATCATCTTCTAACGAAAGCAAGCTTAAGTTTTGCTCTATAAATACTTCACCACCCATCTTTCTTCGTCACACAACGCACTCACTCAACTCATGAAAACAACCCCTGTTTTATGCTGCTTCAACTTCTCCACTTAAAACACAAACCAACTCTCCCTTTTAACTAGCTAAAACTCGTAGCAAAGGTAGGAAATTACAAAAAACACTACTATTTCTTCTTTATTTCTGCTACCCATATCTTTTAGTTCAATCCTTTACTTCCATCTTTACTTACTCTGTTTTTGCTAGAAAGAAAAAATGACAAGAAAAGGTTTTCTGGTTTCTGCAATATGGTTTTTGAATGTTTTATTCAAATAGATCTGGTTTTATTCGAATAAACCTTGTTTCAAATACTTCAATTGATGTGTTTTCAGTTTCGAATGTTTTATTCAAATAGATATGGTTTTATTCAAATAAACCTTGTTTCAAATACTTTAACTGAAGCATTTTTTATTTTGAATGTTTTATTCGAATAGATCTGGTTTTATTTGAACAAACCTTGTTTCAAACACTTTGACTGATGTGTTTTCGATTTCGATTGTTTTATTCTATTAGATCTAGTTTTATTCAAATAAACTATATTTCAAGACACTTCAACTAATGTGTTTTTGAATGGTTTATTCAAACAAACCCTGCATTTATTCAAATAAATATTGACATAATATTATTCGAAATAATAGAACCACAATGCTAAAATTGATATTTTTAAACGTGAATGATTCTTTTATCATTTTAAACTCCTTTCTACAATTTTTCATATATGATATTTTTATTAAATGAATTATTTACTATTCTTTTAAATTGCTGAGGATGATAATTTTATCAATTGAGTTATTTACTATTCCTTTTGAAATTATTTTAACTAAATATTGTCGTCCCATGGATAAAGATGAATCAATGAGCAAAAGAGAAGTATTGTGGCCGTGATGAAAGGATTAAGGAACGCCTTGGTCAAATAATTATGAACATGATGAGAGAATCAAGGCATGGATTGGTCAAATTATTGTAACTATGATGAGAGGATTAAAAGACGCCGTAATCATTAATAACGATTGTGGTCATGATAAGAGGATTAGGGGATACCTTAATCAAATTATTGTGGTCATGATAAGAGCATTTGGGGATGCCCTAATGAAGAGAAAGATGCACATTTGATTAAGAGTATTAAAGTGGAATGACAAAGAGATTATATGAATATGATTTTGAAAAGAATATTCGATTATGTATTTAAAATTATGAATTACTTATTCATTATTGAGTTATTTTATTCTGAATTTAATATTCCTTTTTATTATGATACTTGTCTCTTTTTCAATTTATTTTACTAATTTATTGATTGGACTATCAGTTATGATATTAGAAATAGAGAATTGCAAAGAATGGTAAATGTATAATTATTTTTTGTATTTTCCTACTGAGATTTTATCTTACCTTTTTGTGGTTTAACATTTCAGGCAATAGCTACAACACTTTTTCATTCCTTATCCACCTT
This sequence comes from Ormosia semicastrata, assembly GCA_029884595.1. Taxonomy (NCBI): domain Eukaryota; kingdom Viridiplantae; phylum Streptophyta; class Magnoliopsida; order Fabales; family Fabaceae; genus Ormosia; species Ormosia semicastrata. The sequence continues at coordinate 3,886,099 of JAQQTO010000029.1, forward strand.
AATAGGTTTCTTTAAATTAGAGGTAGATATCTATGTAGCAAAACCTGGACTGCCTCGTCACTTGAAGAAAAACTTACAACTTGGACTACCATATCTTTTTTACTAAAAAGAAAAAAGAAAAACCATCAAAAACTTATAATAAAAAATTATTTTGATGTATAGCCTACAAACTGATGATATTCAAGCTTCAGTCATTGAAAAAGAGAGGTGAATATATATTTCAAATAAAAGAGCTTACCTATGTTAGATTAAATATTCATGTGATAGACTTGTGACTTATCTTATTAGTTTAATAAGTAATTAAATTAAGTTAATGAGCTAAACTCTTATTGGATAAAAAAAAAGATAATTTTGTAATTATAATAATTATCAACTTAATGGAAGTTAACAGTATTTAAGGAATAATTTTTGTGCAAAACTCTATGTCTATTCTTGGCCATCAGGATTTCTTCTTCTCTCACTATCACTAAAGTATAATAAACATAAAGAAAAAAGCAAAGGAATAGAAAGTGAATTTTGAAATCTCTCTAACACTCTTCGAATACAGTCTACAAATTATTCATGGACAAAGGTTAATATCATCTTCTTATACTCTTATTTGTAGGAATTATAAATTCTAATATCCTTATATTTTAATGGTAGTTTTCTATATTAAGATTCTTATAAAACTTACAAACTAACATGTGGTATTAAAGAATGATTATAGAATTTATGATTCTCCATTGATGATGACTGTTTTTTCTAATTTGTATAAATCCTAATTTTAAAAATTTCGAATTTTTGTTATGTTATTCTGCTATATTATGTGATTTAATTTTATGGTATATTATTGATTCTAAAGTGAATTGTCAATCCTAAATCAACAAAATTTGTTTTCATAAATCAACAAAACTTGTTTTATTATGTTTGTGATGTCATGTCATGTATAGTTTTAATGCTCTGGAAGTGCTACGAATTCGATTGCAATATTGAATTGGATAAAGCTTTACCGCTGCACATCAACGTATTTGATTGCAATATACATCACGTTTATTGTTTTAATGATTGTTGCGATAAATCAATGAATATTGTTTTAATGGCATATTTGATTTTTATGCATAATGTTATCAATTTAGGATGATATTATATGAGATTTGTTAATCATTAAAATGGTCAAATCTATAAGTTAATTTAATCTCAAATTGTATGAAAGTTATTTTAAAAAATATGTAGTATGTTATCAATTTGAAATGATATTATGTGAGATTTGTTAATCACCAAAGTGATCGAATTTTAAGTTGATTTAATTTCAAATTGTATGAAAGTTATTGTTTTTTTTTCAATTACTCATAGAATAGATGTTGTGAATGACATGATGACTATTTGCATATGGGTAAATTGAAGTTCATTGATATAAGGCATTTACATATCGTTCAAAGATTGATTAACTGTCCTTATAATAAATGGACATGATTGTTTGTAGTATAAGTACAATATTAGTTTTATTTATATATCTAAAGATAATAAATATTTCTAATTAATGCATATATCATTACCAAATTATATAAATTTTATTAGCATCATTATATTGAATATGATATATAGATGGATCACCCAAAAGAGAACATTGATATACATTGAATACTTAAATGATTTTCTGTCTGAATTTGTATAGTATATTAATTTATGACTTAAAGTATTAATGTTAGACATGTAATCATTACCGTATTTATTGCTATGTATTCACATCTTTCATCTATTTTGATTTTCAATGGACTTAATTTCTCTGAATGGAGTGAGCAAGTCTAGTTTTACCTTGGGGTAATGGATTTGGATTTGGCTCTTCCAGTAGAGAAACTAGATACTATTACTATTTTAAGTACTAATGAAAAGAAAGTTTATTATAAAAAAATTTGGGAAAGATCAAACAAATTGAGTCTGATGTACATGTGGATGAGTACAGCTAGCAATATTAAGTCAGCTCTTCCTAAAACTGAGAATGCTAAAGAAATGATGAAGTTTGTGGAAGAACGCTCCCAAACTACTGACAAGTCTCTTGCTGAGACATCAATGGATACTTTAACCACCATCAAATTTGATGGTTGTTGTACTATACATGAGCACATCATTGAAATGACAAACATTGTAGCAAGACTTAAGTCATCGGGAATGAAAATGGATGAGAATTTCTTTGTGCAATTCATTCTGTACTCATTACTGCTTGAGTATGGTCTATTCCAAATGAACTATCATGAAAGATAAATGGAATGTGTATGAATTGCACAGTATGTTAGTTCAGGAGGAAATCAGACTTAAGAATCAAGGAAATCATTCTATCCATTATGTGAACCATCATGGAGCTAAAAAGAAAGCTTATGTATGTTTTGAATCAAATTCAATTGAAATTCACCATAATACTTGGTGGATTAATTCTGGATGTACAACTCATGTTTTTAATATGATGTAGGATTCCTTACAATCCAAACTATAAACCCGAATGAGAAGTTCATCTTCATGGGAAATAGAGTGAAAGCTCTAGTGGAAGATGTCAGGGCTTATTGTTTAATCCTAGACACTGGACATTATTTAGATTTATTTGAAACTATTTATGTATGTAGTATTTATAGGAATTTAGTTTTATTTGTCTAAACTTGATGTTTTTGGATACTCTTTTAAGTTTGGTAATGGATGTTTTAGTTTATATAAGCATATCTATATGATTGGTTCTAGTATACTTTGTGATGGTTTATATAAATTGAATCTTGATAATTTATATGCTAAAACTCTTATGACCATGCATCATAATGTTAGCACTAAACGTAGTTTAGTGAATGAACATTCTACTTACTTGTGGCATAAACGTTTGGATCACATTTCTAAAGAAAGAATGGAAAGGTTAGTAAATAATGTCATCCTTCCAGATTTGGATTTCACTGACCTTAATATTTGTGTAGATTGTATTAAGGAAAAAAAAATAAAACAAACAAAGAAATGTGTCACGAGAAGCACTCAGCTTCTTGAAATTGTACACACTGATATATATGGATCCTTTGATGTCAATTCTTTCAGTAAAGAAAAGTACTTTATCACCTTTATTGACAATTATTCATGTTATGAATATGTCTATTTACTGCATGAGAAATTACAAGTAATGAATGCCTTGGAAATTTATGTAAATGAAGTTAAAAGACAATTGGACAGAAATGTGAAGATTGTAAGGTCAGATAAAGATGGTGAGTATTATGGAAGATTTGATGAAACTGGACAACACTCAGGTCTATTTGCTAAGTTCTTAGAAAAGCATAGCATATGTGCTCAATACATAATGCCAGGTACACCACAACAAAATAGTGTATCAAATAGGCGTAATCGAACTTTAATGGATATGGTTAGGAGCATGTTAAGCAATATGTCTTTACCCTTGTTATTGTGGATGTATGCTTTAAAAATTACCATGTATTTGTTGAACAGGGTTCTTAGTAAGATAGTTCTAAAGATACCTTTTGAATTGTGGACAGGTAGAAAACTTAGTTTAAGGTACCTGTATGTTTAGGATGTCAGCCAGAAATAAGAATCTATAATCCACATGAAAAGAAACTAGATGCAAGAATAATAAGTAGATATTTCATTGGTTATCCAGAAAAGTTTAAAGGGTATAGATTTTACATACTATTCTACCCATAGTACAAGAATTGTTGAAACTGGAAATGCCTGATTAATTGAGAATGGTGAAACTAGTGAGAGTGAAGTTTCATGAAATGTGGAGATTAAGGAAGTTAGAGTACAAGTTCCTTTAACTTGTACTCCTACTTATGAAATTGTTGTTCCTTATGTTGTTGTGTCGAATAACAATCAAGAAGAACAATAAATTAATCATTCTGAGGTTAATAATGAACCTATAGTAGAACAACCACAAGAAATAGCATTAAGAAGATCTCAAAAAGAAAGGAGATCTACTATTCTAAATAACTATGTGGTGTATCTACAAGAGTCAGAAAATGACTTGGGAATTAATGACAATGATCTAGTTTCGTTTTCACAAGTTGTAACACCCCTCGATTTAGTAACTACGACACAATCGTCATTATACCACGAATACTAAATTTTTGGCATGTAACAACTCAAATAACAAAATTCTCCAAATTTAATCATTGTGCATATAAAGAAAATATGAGCCACGAAAGAAATATGTTTATTACATAATTCTCAAAATACAATCATTGAGTAGAAAACTTTAAATATATATATATATATGTATGTATTTATATATAATGAATACAATGTACTATTAACATAAAAACGTAACACTTACATACCCAAATGACAAAAGACATGTACCAAAGAACTAAAGGGTAAGTAATAACCTCGGGATAGGTACTACCTGTGGACAGAGCCACTACCCATATATACAATGAAACGTTCGGTGCCTCGGTCGACCCGCTAGGCATTAATGCCCCCATGAAACTGCACCCGCACGTGACCAAGGAAATCTCGCCTTAACGTCATCACAGGAATTAGAAAGTCAACTCAACAAAAACCAGCCAATTCAATCGCGTCCCCTTCATAGCCTTTATCGAACACAAAAATAAAATGGGACAGTACAACAAAGAGGTGAGATATCCTACATCATTACCAACATGGCAGCGAAGGAAAATAAAACAAATGACAAAGTTATTCCATACATACATATATTGTAGATATATTCAAGTTATCAATTTCATAGATATCATCAGAAAAGCATATCCCACAATAATATAAATATTAACAGCACCATAACAACTGATATCCACCATAGATATATAAATAATAATTATGTCACTATAATATGTATATAGACGATGCCAGGACAATATGTGAACTGACCATGCATATGCACAATGCGTATGTTGACCACCCTAATGTATAATGTACTCATTTCCTACTCTATGGAGTTAAACACAAATATCAGAGAGAATGATCAGGAAATATGTCTGTATCGTGGCTACCGAGGCCCTAAAGTGCTAAAATTCTCAATTTTTCAACGTGCACATCATGACATTGTACAAGATATTCTACACAGATATCGATATAGGATAGTGTCTCGATTCGGATTGTCGGTGCGTTTGCATCGGTCTGCCCCACGGACAGAAGAGTTACCAACTGTCCCTTGCGAGGTACCCATACCCCGACGCCCCCAAGGTCAACATTATGACCTACACTTGTCTATTCGCACCCGCACTAAAGTGTGATTCAACTCCTAGGCAACATGGCCTTAACAATAGTTTAACCACCGTTGTACCATTCCCAATGGTATTAAAGCAACCGTCCATATAATTATTTCAATACCATTTGCATCAATGATATTATATAACCGTCCATGCATCTACATAATACCACCGATATCTGGGTTTCCTCTAATAACTAGTCCTTTTTGACTAAATCGTCTACTTGATGTTTCTGCTTATAAAAGCAAACCACATTTGACTAAATCGTCTATTTGATGTTTCTTGGTCCGGTACTTCGGTTCCATAACCACAATGTCAATGCATGTTCATCATGTTCGACTTTCTCAATCATACCTCAATGCAGGTGGATTCAATGCGTACATATATATACATATATAGATTCACAATGATAGCATAATTTATCCAAATTCACATGTCATATAGAGCCCAATCACTCATCTGAAATCTTTGATCCCAATCACGGACCTACCTCAAGTCAATATTAAAACCTCAAAGGTGAACACATACCATTCAAAGTTGCTACGAAAGTTATGTCTCAATTCTATTATGTTCTTGCATTAACTCTATTAGAATATTTACTTTGAATTCCTCACAGCCCTCCTCACACTCATGTTCTTTCTTTATCCAAACCTCACTCTAAGTTGTATGATAAGGTTGTGTTCTTGATTCCTTCCACATTATGAACTCCTAATTAAGTGTCTATTCATTTAATTAGCTAAGTTCTAGCTTATTACAAGGTCTCATATTGAGTGCCCAATGAGGTCGTGAGCCTCCAAGGGACTAGAAAAACCAAACAATTCTTCACTATCCTATTTACACGGCTGTGTCAAGTTACACGGCCTGGAGTACATGGTCGTGTCAAATTACACGGCCTAGGCCGTGTACTCCTCTTGAAGTACCTGAAAACATGCCAAAAATTGAAATGCCCAATTATACGGTCGTGTAATATTACACAGCCTGGGCCATGTAACACTCTGTCTTGTGCGTTGAGATGTGTTTCTAGTGGGGAACACGGCCTGGGCCGTGTAAATCCATACAGCCCGGGAATCTATACCAGAAACCATGAAAATGAGCTTCTCCAAGCTTCCAAATCAAATGGGTACCAATCGATATACATATTTGAGCATTTAGACACATACAAATCCATCAAGATTCATAATATCAAGCATAGAAGATCATACAACACATTCAAATCATAACATTATTAGAAATCACCAACAAAGTGAGAAACCCACAATGGATTCCTCACCATCAACACCAAAGACATTTCCTCACTACCAAGATTGGGTGAAGATGATTATCTCCCTTTTACCTTAAGAGAAAACAAGATGATAAGCTCCTTGATACCTCTTGAAATTTGTCCAACACCTCCAAGACAACCCTAAGACAGTGAAACCTAAGAAATCCAAAATCAAAGCTTGAAAGGGGAGTCTTTGATCACAATGGTGGCCAAGGACCACGAAAATGAGAAGAGAAAATGAAGATCAAGAACATTACCTCAAAAGCTTTAAACTTTGGGTTTCAATGGTGGAAGATGAAAAATGAAGATTTAGGGGATGACCCCCCAAAAAGAAGAGTCTTAGGATAAGGAGAGGATGTAATAAACAAGGTTGGTTGGGCAAGAAATTATGGGTGGCCTCTAATGGTGGTGTGTGGTCGTGTGGGAGAAGAGAGGAAGATAAGAGAGGACGTGAGAGAGAGATGAGAGGACGTGAGTGTGAGAGAGAGAAAGGTGAAATGGGTTTGAAATGGGAAATGGGAAGTGAAAATATGATGACTTTTGTCATCTTTTTCCCCTCCCAGCCTTGGAGCCCAATTGAGGAGAAAGGAAAATGTGTTCCTTGAGAAGCTTCCTTGAAGCCTTCTCGATAAAGTGAAGGGTGATGATATCACTTAGATGCTATCATAAAAGTAACCAGATAGAAATAATCTACTAGAGCTATTATCCAGTGGACAAAATTTACAGTTAGCAGAAATAATATTTTATTGTCTCACAGATAATAAAATATACTGTGATTTTATTTATCAGATAAGATCTCGAAAGACAAAAACCTCGTAAACTGTGTCCGGTCTCGGGTTTAGTAAGATCCCCCATTGACGCTTCTACAGTTCAAAGTTTTTTGGCCTTGGGAAAAATATTTTATTTTTTCAGCACCGCTCTGTGTGCATGTAAATCGAGAAATATATTAAAATAATCAAACAATTCAGAAAATTCCATAAAAATTCATAAAAATCACAAATATTATAAAATGACTATTTATCATGAAATAAGTAATTTTCGGGATGTTATAACTCTCCCCTTCAAAAAGAAATTTTGTCCTTGAAGTTCGTTATACCTTAGAAACTAGCTCCGATGTTGTGCCTCCAACACATCATTCCAAATCGCTTATTCTAACACAATCACTTTTTCCCTTTAAATTATTTGCATAATTTTCTGAGTCATCTTAACTTTATCTATTGCTCATTGTACAAGCACGAGTCCAATCGCAATCCTTTCACTGTCTTGGTGCCAACACAAAGGTGTCTCACATTGCCGTCCATGTAATGCCTTATATTTAACTCCCTCTAATCAACTAGATATTTCCGACCCTAATGATTTATGCAGACTTTAAATGTTACTCCATGTAGAAAATACCTCCATATTTTTAATGCATTACAATTGCTAATTCTGAGTTTGTGTAGAGTAGTCATTCTCATGTGCTATCGGTTGTCTTGAAGCATACGTTACTATTCCTTCTATTCTGATCAAACACACGTTCCAAACTTCTAATGCGAAGCATCACTAGGCATCCCAAAAGGTTCGTTGGGATTGGGCAGAATCATCTTCGGTAAGGTTTTCGAGTGTCTCTCCAATCCTGCCATTGTGTAGAATTCTGCGGTAAGTCTCCCATATTAACCAGCTAGTCCCATAAAGCTACGAATCTCCGTTACAGTCGTTGGTCATTCCCATTGAAGAAATGCTTCAACTTTCGATGGGTTCACAGCAATTCCTTCCCTTGAGATCATGTGACCTAAAAGTTGAAATGCCTCTAATCAGAATTCGCACTTGGACAACTTCACACATATTTTCTTCTCCTTCTTCAGGATTTGAAGAATAACAACGAGAGGTTTGGTACGTTCCTCCGGACGTTAAGAATAGATCAGAATGTCACCAACAAAGACAACGACAAATCTGTTTTTAACAGGGAAAAAGATCCTATTCACGAAATCGATGAATGTTACCGAAGTGTTTGTTGCATGGAACGATTCTACCAAACACTTTTATTGCCCATAACGCGTCTGAAAATTTATCTTGAAAACATTCTTCTACCTTTAAATGAACTTGATGATAGTCCGGAACATAAGCTGATATTGGAGAAAACAGCGGCTTCCTTCGGTTGATCTACCAAACCATCTATCCTTGATCTTAATAGAAAATGTCTCATAGGGTAAGTTCTTACCTAATTGTACTGTATTCAGCACTATTTTATGATCTAAATTCAGGAACACATTTTCTCAATCGAAGCACACTAGAAACATTATAAAGGTTAGAAGGAAAAGATGGTGAAGTCACTTGGTATATAGTAAAATCACAGGGTCATCTATCGCAGTACAATTTCCCTCGTTTAGGCCTTCAGTCTGAGAGACTTTCGCTCCACTTGAGGAATTAACTCTCCCTTCTTCGTGAGATTTTGAAGTACATACATCTCCAACAGAAGGCTTCATTCTATACAAAGTACAATTTCTAGCCATATGTCCTAGCTTTCCGCATTTGAAAGAAATTATTCCTTCCATCGTACAATCCCTTGTTAAATGGCCTTTTCCACACTTGAAGTAGATTACCCGCTTGATCTTACACTCCCTCATTGAATGGTTCTTTCCACACTTCTTACATTTTGGTAAAGATACCATGATCGGATTGGATTTATTACCACTCGCACTTCCTTCATGCATATGTTGCTGCCGTTGCTCCCTCGATCGTCGTGTATATGGTTTCCACTTATGCTGATTGATCTTTCTATTATTCCTCTTTTGGAACCTAGGTAGTCTAGAGTTACCCCAAAATTGACTTTCTTCCATCAAATTCTGAACCTCGACTCCCAATTCCTACTGCCGTGTGGCCCTCTCGTCCTGGCGTGTTGTTACATCTACCATTCTTTGCATTACTCCTACTGTCGCAGTCATATCATCATCGTCACTCCCTGCATTCACATGATTATGTCTACCCCGAGCCATTGCCTCCCTTCAAGGATAAACGAATCGAAACATAAGGAAAATCAAAACAATCAATCCAACCAATATTGTCTCATTTCGGAAACCAAACATAAGGAGTCACACAAAACAACAAGACAAACCTAACCACTAAACCCAAAAGACTCTAACTTGAGCTCCTCCATTCTGCCTTCTATGGCACGATCTCCTGTAAGTCTTTAACTCCCAAACAGCTCCTCGAACCAAGCTTTCGCCAAATATTCACTTCCCAAGAAAATTAGTTTTCCAACACCTCTTGGACATCTCAGTCCTCAAACCTTGCAAGTTTTATTTAATTACCCTTTTTTCTAACCTATTGGCTCAAATAATTCTAGAGGTAACACAGCAAAGGTGTAAATGCAAACTAATCCTAAACAAGTTCAGTCATACCAGCTGAGTTTCCTACTAGAAGAACTCCTATTCCCTTAATACGCCTAGGGGAAGTCATAGTTTCCCATAGACACAGAACATTACACATTGAGTGGGCCAATACTCAATATCATGTAACTATGCAACAGTAGCTACCAACAATCAACCTATGGCAAGTCATGCCTTCCTTTCCCAAACATCTTAATCAAGAGACAAGGAAGTGCACAACATACAAAGAAACTTCTAACATGTCTAAGCTTAGTCAGTCCATACCCTGGCTCAACAGGATGAACTGCTCTGATACCACCTAATGTAACACCCCTTAATTTAGTAACTACGGCACAATCATCATTATACCACGGTCACTAAATTTTTGGCATGCTACAACTCAAATAACAAAATTCTCTAAATTTAATCATTGTGCATATAAAAAAATATGAGCCACAAAACAAATATGTTTATTACATAGTTTGCAAAATACAATCACTGAGTGGAAAACTTTAAATATAAATATATATATATATATAATGAACACAAGGTACTATTAACATAAAAACGTAGCACTTGCATACCCAAATGATAAAAGACATTTACTAAAGAATTAAAGGGTAAGTAGTAACCCCGGGATAGGTACTACCTGTGGACAGAGCCACTACCCCTATATAAAATGAAACGTTCGGTGCCTCGGTCGACCCGCCAGACATCAATGCCCCTATGAAACTGCACCCGCACATGACCAAGGAAATCTCGCCTTAACGCCATCATAGGAATTAGAAAGTCAACTCAATCAAAACCAGCCAATTCAATCGTGTTCCCTTCACAGCCTTTATCAAACACAAAATAAAACGGGACAGTACAACAAAGAGGTGAGATATCCTACATCATTACCAACATGGCAGCGAAGTAAAATAATACGAATGATAAACTCATTCCACACGTATAGATATTGCAGATATATTCAAGTTATCAATTTCTTAGATATCATCAGAAAAGCATATCCCACAATAATATAAATATTAACAGCACCATAATAAAAGATATCCACCATAGATATATAAATAATAATTATGTCACCACAAGATGTATATAGACCATGCCATGACAATATATGAACTGACCATGCATATGCACTATGCTAACCACCCTCATGTACAATGTACTCATTTCCTACTCTATGGAGCTAGACACAAATATCAGAGAGAATGATCAGGAGATATGTCTGTATCGCGGCTACCAAGGCCCTCCAGTGCTAAAATTCTCAATTTTTCAACGTGCACATCATGACATTGTACAAGACATTCTACACAGATCTCGATATAGGATAATGTCTCGATCCGAATCGTCGATGCGTTTGCATCGGTCTGCCCCACGGACAGAAGAGCTACCAACTGTCTCTTGCGAGGTACCCGTATCCCGACGCCCGCAAGGTCAACATTATGAACTACACTTGTCTATTCGCATCCTCACTAAAGTGTGATTCAACTCCTAGGCAACATGGCCTTAACAATAGTTCAACCACCGTTGTACCATTCCCAGTGGTATTAAAGCAACCATCCATACAATTATTTCAATACCATTTGCATCATTAATATTATATAACCGTCCATGCGTCTACATAATACCACTGATATCTGGGTTTCCTTTGATAACTAGTCCTTTCTGACTAAATCGTCTACCTGATGTTTCTGGTTATAAAAGCAAACCACATCTGACTAAACCATCTATCTGATGTTTCTTGGTCTGGTACTTCGGTTCCATAACCACAATGTCAATGCATGTTCATCATGTTCGACTTTCTCAATCATGCCTCAATGTAGGTTGATTCAATGCATACATATATATACATATATAGATTCACAATGATAGCATAACTTATCCAAATTCGCATGTCATATAGAGCTCAATCATTCATCTGAAATCTTTGATCCCAATCACGGACCGACCTCAAGTCAATATTAAAACCTCAAAGGTGAACACATACTATTCAAAGATGCTACGAAAGTTATGTCTCAATTCCATTATGTTCTTGCGTTAACTCTCTTAGAATATTTACTTTGAGTTCCTCACAGCCCTCCTCACACTCATGTTCTTTCTTTATCCAAACTTCACTCTAAGTTGTATGATAAGATTGTGTTCTTGATTCTTTCTACATTATGAACTCCTAATTAAGTGTCTTTTCATTTAATTAGCTAAATTCTAGCTTATTACAAGGTCTCATATTGAGTGCCCAATGAGGTCATGAGCCTCCAAGGGACTAGAAAAACCAAACAATTCTTCACTATCCCATTTACACGGCCGTGTCAAGTTACACGACCTGGAGTACACGACCGTGTCAAATTACACGACCTAGGCTGTGTAATCCTCTGGAAGTATCTGAAAACGTGTCAAAAATTGAAATGCCCGATTACACGGCCGTGTAATATTACACGGCCTGGGCCGTGTAACATTCTGTCTTGTGCGTTGAGCTGTGTTTCTAGTTGGGAACATAGCTTGGGCCGTGTAAATCCACATAGCCCGTGAATTTATACCAAAAATCATGAAAATGAGCTTCTCCAAGCTTCCAAATCAAATGGGTACCAATCCATATACATATTTGAGCATTTAGACACATACAAATCCATTAAGATTCACAATATCAAGCATAGAAGATCATACAACACATTCAAATCATAACATTATTAGAAATCACTAACAAAGTGAGAAACTCACAATGGATTCCTCACCATCAACACCAAAGACATTTCCTCACTACCAAGATTAGGTGAATAGGATTATCTTTATCTTACCTCAAGAGAAAACAAGATGATAAGCTCCTTGATGCCTCTTGAAATTCGTCCAATACCTCCAAGAAAATCCTAAGACAGTGAAACCCAAGAAATCCAAAATCAAAGCTTGAAAGGGAAGTCCTTGATCACAATGGTGGCCAAGGACCATGAAAATGAGAAGAGAAAATGAAGATCAAGAATAATACCTCAAAAGCTTCAAGCTTTGGGCTTCAATAGTGGAAGATGAAAAAGGAATATTTAGGGGATGACCCCCAAAGAGAAGAGTCTTAGGATGAGGAGAAGATGTAAGAAACAAGGTTGGTTGGGCAAGAAATTGTGGGTGGCCTCTAATGGTGGTGTGTGGCCATGTGGGAGAAGAGAGGAAGATAGGAAGATAGGAAAGGGCGTGAGAGAGAGATAAGAGGACGTGAGAGTGGGAGAGAGAAAGGTGAAATGGGTTTAAAATGGGAAATGGGAAGTGAAAATATGATGAATTTTGTCATCTTTTTCTCCTCCCAGCCGTGGAGCCCAATTGAGGAGAGAAGAAAATTTGGTGTTGGGAAGGAAGCTTCCTTCCTTGAAGCTTCCTTGAGAAGCTTCGCACGCTTCTCGATAAAGTGAAGGGTGATGATGTCACTTAGATGCTATCATAAAAATAATCAGATAGAAATAATTTGCTAGAGTTATTATCCAATGGACAAAAGTTACAGTTAGCAAAAATAATATTTTATTGTCCCACAGATAATAAAATATACTGTAATTTTATTTATCAGATAAGATCTCAAAAGACGAAAATCTTGTAAACTGTGTCCGTTCTCGAATTTAGTAAGATCCCCCGTCGACGCTTCTACAGTTCAAAGTTTTTCAGCCTTGGAAAAAATATTTTATTTTTTCGGCCCCGCTCTGTGTGCATGTAAATCGAGAAATATATTAAAATAATCAAACAATTCAGAAAATTCTATAAAAATTCACAAAAATCACAAATATTATAAAATGACTATTTATCATGAAATAAGTAATTTTCGGGATGTTACAACTCTCTTCTTTAAAAAGAAATTTCATCTTCGAAATTCGTTATACCTTAGAAACTAGCTCCGATGTTGTGCCTCCAACACATCATTCCAAATCGCTTATTCTTACACAATCTCTTTTTCCCCTTGAATTATTTGTATCCTTTCTTGAGTCATCTTAGCTTTATATGTTGCTCATTGTACAAGCTCGGGTATAATTGCAATCCTTTCACTGTCTTGGTGCTAACACAAAGGTGTCTCACATTGCCGTCCATGTAATGCCTTATATTTAACTCCCTCTAATCAACCAGATATTTCCGACCCTAATGATTTTTGTAGACTTTAAACATTGCTCCATGCAGAAAATACCTCCATATTTTTAATGCACTACAATTGCTAATTCTGAGTTTGTGTAGAGTAGTCCTTCTCATGTGCTATCGGTTGTCTTAAAGCATACGTTACTATTCCTTCTATTCTGATCAAACACACGTTCCAAACTTCTAATGCGAAGCATCACTAGGCATCCCAAAAGGTTCGTTGGGATTGGGCAGAATCATCGTCGACAAGGTAGTCGAGTGTCTCTCCAATCTTGCCATTGTGGAGAATTCTGCGGTGAGTCTCCCATATTAACCAGCTAGTCCCATAAAGTTACGAATCTCCGTTACAGTCGTCGGTCATTCCCATTGAAGAAATGCTTCGACTTTCGATGAGTTCACAGCAATTCCTTCCCTTGAGATCACGTGACCCAAAAGTTGAAATGCCTCTAATCAGAATTCGCACTTGGACAACTTCACACATATCTTCTTCTCCTTCTCCAGGATTTGAAGAATCATAACGAGAGGCTCGGTACGTTCCTCCGGACGTTAAGAATAGATCATAATGTCACCAACAAAGACAACGATAAATCTGTTTTCAACAAGGAAGAAGATCCTATTCACGAAATCAATGAATGTTATCGAAGTATTTGTTGCACAGAACGATGCTACCAAACACTTGCAGTGCCCATAACGCGTCTGAAAAGTTATCTTGAAAACATTCTTCTACCTTCAAACGAACTTGATGATAGTCCAGAACATAAGCTGATCTTGGAGAAAACAGCGGCTTCCTTCGGTTGATCTATCAAACCATCTATCCTCGATCTTAATAGGAAATGTCTCTTAGGGTAAGTTCTTACCTAATTGTACTGTATTCGGCGCTATTTTATGATCTGAATTTAGGAACACATTTCCTCAATCGAAGCACACTAGAAACATTATAAAGGTTAGAAGGAAAAGATAGTGAAGTCACTTGGTATACTACCAGACCCTTCTGACAAAGAATTTGACATGGTTTAATAAAATTTAGGACTGAGCTTCATAGATCCAAATCCAAAAATTTCTATCTCAAGAAACACTAAAGTTTGATTGGAACAATTTAACAGGATATGGTTGGAAAATAACCAATCCCTTTTCAAGATCATATCAAATTTACTAAGAAGGTAAACAAATCCAATCAACAGAAAAGATTCAGTTTTTTAACAAGTCATAGGATAATTTAAATGACTTGACTATCATCAATAGGAAATAACTTAGTCAAAAGATGGCGAAAATACAAATGACCCTAATGGACTCATACAGTCATGTGTCATAAAGGAATGGGTTACCCCCAAAATTATACAGTAAAATCACAAGGTCATCTATCGCAGTACAATCTCTCTCGTTTAGGCCTTCAGTCTGAGAGACTTTCGCTCCACTTAAGGAATTAACTCTCCCTTCTTCGTGAGATTTTGAAGTACATACATCTCCAACAGAAGGTTTTGTCCTATGTAAAGTATAATTTCTAGCCACATGTCCTAGCTTTTCGTACTTGAAACAAATTATTCCTTCGATCGTACAATCCATTGTTAAGTGGCCTTTTCCGCACTTGAAGCAGATTCTTTCAGAATTATCATGGCATTAGTAGCTCATTATGATTTAGAGTTGCATCAAATGGATGTGAAAACTACCTTTCTAAATGAGAATTTATAGGAAGATGTTTATATTGACCAACAATAGGTTTTTCAATTGAGGGGAAATAACACATGGTGTGTAAACTTAATAAATCAATATACAAACTTAAACAAGTTTCCTGGCAATGGTATCTCAAGTTCAATGATACTATTGTATCCTTCAGATTTTAAGGAAAATACTGTTGATCAATGTATATATCTGAAGGTCAATGGGAATATGTTTATCTTTTTGATTCTGTATGTTGATGACATATTGCTTGCAACTAATGATCTTGGTCTATTAAGTGATACTAATAAGTTTCTCTCTAATAACTTTGAAATGAAAGATATGAGAGATGTAAGCTATGTGATTGGAATAGAAATATTTCGTGATATATCACAAGGATTGTTAAGTTTGTCTCAGAAAGCCTATATCAATAAAAATCCATGAAATGGATAAATGGCCAGTAGGTATGGTTCCAATTCAGAAATAGGACAAAATTAATGTTTAGGCATGCTTTTAGGCCATTATTAATGAATTATGGTTGCAGAATTTTATTTAGGACTTGGAATTGTTGACAGTTTTGCAAAGTCGCTAAAGTTTATTGTCTGTAGCAATTTTCTTTTCTAAAAATGACAAGTATTCTAGAAGTGCTAAACATATGGAATTGAAATACTTTGCTGTTAAAGAAGAAGTTCATAAACATAGAGTGTTAATAGAGCATGTTAACACTGACTTTATGATTGCTGACCCTTTGACCAAATGGTTACCTCCCAAAACATTTACTGGACATGTTGAAAGTATGAGTATTATTGTATATTATGTTAATGATTATGTTTTATGTACTTTGACACTCTGAACTTATGAATGAATATTTTTTTGTTTTACTTGTTTTTCGTGTTTGTATACATGATTGAATAAGAATAATGATAACAAGTTTCGTATTTAATAAAGACATTATTGTTAAACCAATTATGTGCTTCCCATTTATAGGTCATGTCAAGGAGAGGACTAACTATGTGGTACATAGAAGGGACTATGTCGATTAGATGATAGACGATCACTATGACTCATGTTAGTTTTATTCTTGGTTATGATGAATGATGTATCCTATGTAAGGAAGAGTTTAGTTGTATATATGAATTCATATTATGTTTTGAACCTATGATGCATGGATACAGGTACAAGTATCTAGTATGATAAGAGTACAGGTATGAAAATATGATAATTTCTTAAAAATAATATACGAGTATGACATGATACGATATAACTTATATATAAGAAATCATAAAACATGTCATTTTAAATAAATCAAAGTATTAAATATCAATAGATAAATCATATCCAAAGTACAAAATAAATAGTTTAAAAATTCAAAAATTTACAAAGTCATGAATATGTTATAAACAAAATAAATATGTTTGAATAGCTTATTCACAAAGTCACTCACGAATAACAAGAAAAAAATTTAACTACCCATATCTCTTGATAAATATTTAAAAATAAAAAACTTAATAAAAGAAAAGAAATAGCCCAAACAACAATAAAACAAGAGGAATGAAAACAATGGGAAGCTTGCATAAGGGAAATGCACGTAGAGAGGGGCAAAGAATGCGAGGTTCAATAGCAGAGAGCCAACGCATGTGGCGGCGACGGCGACTAGGACGATGACCAGATGACAGATGGCAGTGGCATCGTGGCTCCAACGACTGAGGCGTTCGATGGTCTAGGTTCGGGTTTGACTAGTGGCTTAGGCGTAGATGATGTGGAAGGAGATAGATTTGCTGTGTTTGGTCGATGGGTGGCCGGTGATGGAGAATGTGGGGTTGCCGTAGATTTGAATGTGGTGGCTAGGTGGTTTGATGTGGTAGATTGACGACGATGGGTCTTTGTTTTGCCTCAAAACAGAGAGTCACACGAAGATAGTGGAGGTAAGGTAGACGAGCTTTGATAGGGAGAGACGAGCTTTGAGCAGGGATAGACGTTTTCTGGTGTGTCATATGTGTCTTCATTCCCGGTACGTACTAGACACTAGTATACAACGGCCTGAGAGCCGTACTGGTGCTTCATACTTTTGACAGACTTATTAAACTATAAAGAAGATAATGTCACATGAGCCAAGTAAGAGAATGTTTGATTAAATGTCTCACGTGATGAGCTTGTAACTTATCTTATTAGTTTAATAAGTAATTAAATTAAGTTAATGGACTAAATTCTTATTGGGTAAAAGAAAAATGATAGTTGTGCAATTATAATAACTATTAACTTGATGAAAATTAACAGTATTTAAGGAACAATTTCTGCACAAAACTCTAGGTCTATTCCTAGCCGTCAGAGTTTCTTCTTCCCTCACAATTATTAAAGTAGAAGAATCATAATAAAAAGACAAAGGAATAGAAAGTGAATTTTGAGATCTCTCTAACGCTATTGGAATATAGTTTACTAATTATTCATGGACAAATGTTAGTATCTTCTTCTTATACTTTTATTTGTGAAAATCATAAATTCTAAGATTCTTATATTTTAATAGTAATTTTTTATACTAAGATTCTTAAAAAACTAACAAACTAACAACCTACAATGAAAGAACTATAATTAACTAAATATCATACTCTTGTTGGTGTGTATGATGATTTTTTTTCCATATTTAAACTAGTGGTTTAACACGTTTGACTGGATCCAGCTGGTGTAGTCCGACTTTTGGAACATTGACTTGCACACCTCCTACCCTCACATATTAGCAATGAAATGAAGATCACTTATATCATTCTTTTTTGGTTTTTATATCCTTTTACTTAAATTTTGTTAAATAAAAAATAAATTATATATTATTTATTTATTATAAAATTATAATTACTCTAATTTTATTTACATAAAAAAATAAAAAAAACATAAAAAGACATATAATCCTCATCCCTTGTATAGATGATGAATTAGTGACTTATTTAAACTTTTTTTTGGTATGAATTTTTTATAGGTTTACTTTTGATTCACGTGTCTTATATTATCTTTTAGTTTCTTGTAATTATAGTTAAATTCTTTCAATAACATAATAACACATAAAGCGTTATTATAGCAAGTTGTGAGAAGCGTGGTACTGACATTATCCCCACAGTTCAATCCTGCAGTAATCCTTCCAACCTTTGGCGTGGAGTCACTAAAGCGTGGAAGGTGATTGAAGATAATTTATTGTATGGTGTGTTGCATGGTCTTTCTTTATCTTGGGAGGTGGGGTGTAGACAGGTGCAGGTGGAGTGGAGGTTGACTCTAAAAGTGCTATTGATCTGGTCCAAGGATGTTGATACCTTTGTTCATCCTGCTGCTTCAATTATTCACAGTATTTGAGCCCTTTTGGATCGTGATTGGAATGTGACTAATGCTCATACTTACAGAGAGGCGAACTGTGCTGATGACAAGTTGGCTCGTATGGGTCATCTTCATGAGTTCGGGATACATAAATATCAAGTCGCTCCTTCGGCTTACGGATATTCTTTGAGAAGATTTAGCTAGCGTAGCATTTGATAGCTGGGTGTCTTGATTTTCTTCTTTTTTTTCGTGGTTTGTCTGGTGGACATTCCACACCGTTATCTACCAAAAAAAATATAACTCTAATTTTTTTATATCATATTTTTTTTATATTACTTTTTACATTATTTTTTGTATTATTAATTATATCACCTTTTTTATTTTTTTTTTCACTTAATCATAAATATTCAAAAATTATGTGAAGAGAAGTACATGAAAAAAAAATAATATATGATTATATGAACATTATTTTTCAAAATAATAATGTATAATTGAAAGCTAATGTAAAAAAGAGTTTTGATACTAAATTAAATCCTTTGGGCCTCGGCTCCGGTCAGTTGAATACGTCTCTTGGGCCTACAGTCTTAGTTTTTCAATTATTCCGTCAATTTAGTTCTTTATGTTGTTTTTGGTATATTCTCTGTCAACTCAGTTCTACATTGGGAATGAAATCTATAGGATTTTAAAAATCAAACATTTCCTATTTTTTAAACCAAACACTAAAACAGGCCCAAAAACAAAATTTGTTCTCGTCCAAAAGGCCCAAAAACAAAATTTGCTCTCGTCCAAAAACTGGCGAAGGTGGAATCACGGTGGGGTGCATCAGAAAATTTCTTAAAAATGTCTCTGTTAAGCGCTGTTTGTTAACGAGCTGGCGATGGTGGATGGTGATAAGCACTAGTATTAGTACCATACCAATTTCGCTTGCTTTGCAGAGAAACCGTATTGCAAAGCTGCGCTTCTTTCAAATCGTTTCTCGTTTTCTCTCGATCTCTGGAATATCTAGGGTTTTCTGAAGTTCATGGCTTCCCCTCCACATTTTGATGATGTGAGGCCTAACATTTCCTCGCCATTGCTTTCTCTGAATCATTCTTCCCCTTCTCGCAATTCATTTAACCTAAATTTTGTTCTGCCAATCGTAGGAATTTGATTTTGGAGGCGGATTTGGTGGAAGGCATTCAGGTTTTGATTTTGTTACCAAGCGGTGTTTTCTCGGATATGTTGTGGGATGTATTATAGTCTGTTTGATTGTTTCGTTTGTTCGGAAATTTAGGTAATAAGAGGTCATCTCCCGATTATGACGATGAAGATTATGACAATGATCCTTTTGCACCGAAGAAGGTATTGCTTCCATGAATCTATATGGGGTGCTAGCATTTAGCTGTGTGTGTGTGTTTGTGTGTTTCCTTCTTTTTTCTTTGGTTGTGTTAGGCTTGGATTATAGTTATGGAGGAAGTGTATACATTGACGACAGTAAGGCAACTTGAAAGATTTTATTGTGTTTTTGCAATAATTTGAACCATTTTTGTTTGGCGGAAAATGTTGGTAGAGTTTTGGAGTCATATTACTCACTCCATCTCCGCAGCTCATAAAATTGAAGTACAATAGTAATATCTGGATGATTGGGGATGTTTATTTGCTGACGTATTGGTGGGCAATGTAAGTCGGCATGGGTGAAGTGCATTGATCTGTTTATGATATGGCTTACTAATGATATGCTTACTTAAAAATAAAAAATAAAAAAAATAAAAAAATCTAAACTGCAATTTGTGATGCAGGCCAAATCAAAAGCTGAAGAAGCTGCTACCGGTGTAACCACAGGAATGATCTTGTCACTTCGTGAGAGGTATTTCACAGTATATAGCTGGCGTGAAATATTATACTTTGCTAATATTGCAGTAAATTATTTGGGCCTAAATGTCTTTTTTCGAACTTTGTTTTTGGCAGTCTTCAGAACTGTAAGGATACACTTGCAACATGCCAAGTACGTTTTCCTTTTAAGCATTGACATTGTTAGCACCTTTTTGTTGGCGGGTATCTTTTGCATTTTCTTTTCCATTTTTACAGTCTCTTATATGAAAAAAATTGAACTTTTGTTATTGAGGGAAGCAGAATTTAATTATAATTCATAATTTCATATGATTTAAGACTTGGATTCATGAGTGGTTCACAATGAAAAGGCTTCATGTATAATTTATTTATGGTAATGGTGTGGGACAGAATGTTTTTGCAACCTTCCCTTCATTCCCGTAGTTGAATCTATAAGCAGTTAGGATTGAGGGTTGTTTTGTTTCATTGTACAAAGTTCCACGTATGATAGTCATATCTTAGGTTGAGTTGTACCTCTTTCTTTCTTAAAAACGTTGACTAGATCATTGCATTTTCCAGAATGAACTTGAGGCTGCAAAATCTGAGATTCAGAGTTGGCATTCTTCACTCCAAAATGAGTCTTTTGTAGCTGCTGGGATCACTCCTGGTTAGTTTGTACTTTGTGTTTTGCAAGTGACGTATACCTGTATTAATTGTTCAAGAACTAGCTCTTTCTATAATTGTATTACGTGTTTTAAATGTATACATGAATAATTATTTAATCTTTCTTCTTTCTAGAGCCCAAAATGTTGATTAATTATCTTCAGGCCCTGAAATCCTCTGAAGAGTCTTTAAGAGAGCAGGTTTAGAATCTAATCTCCCTTTTTTATTTCTTCAAAACAATTCATCATCCATTGATCAGGTTTCTTTGACCCTTATCATTTTTCTGTTGGTTTTCAGCTTGAAAAAGCAAAGAAAAAGGAAGCTGCATTCATTGTAACATTTGCTAAACGGGAACAAGAGATAGCAGAGTTGAAGGTAATATTCTCAAAATAATGTTCTTTTTCTTTGTAGCAATTAGCATTAGCATGATTATGTGTGTGTGTGTGTGTAAACTTTGGAATGAACCTTGACCACCTGAGTAAATTCCATTCTTCCCCCTTTAAGAAAGTATTTTATGAAGGGAATATAAGAAGAAATCTGGAGTGGATTCTTTCTTTCTCTCTCACTTTCTAATTTACATTTGACAACAACGAACATCAAATAATTTTCTATGTGAGGTTTCACAATATTGTGCTTGGCATCTGCAATGCTCTTCAAGAGAAGGTGCTGTAAACTTTCATAATCTTGTGTCTGACTCTGGAGTTATATCTCTTGTTGACCTGGCTGGCAGTTGGAAAGCAATAGCATTTATAGTGATCAACATTGGACTTTTCTGTAGAAACTTTGCCTCTCGTTTTTTTTTATTTAGTAGTAAAGTGTCTGGGGACAGCTATTAAATGATCTGGATTCTGGAATGTTCACTTAAAAATTTCCAAGAAAGTGTCCTTGACTTGATTAATGGCTTTTAATGATACGAAGATATCAGTATGCCCCTGGAATCCTATTAATCTGGTGTTGCTCAAGCTTTAGAATTGGATATGCTTCCTATCCTATATTATTATTGTTCTTGTTGCTGTCATTACTGTTGTTGCCATTGTTGTTGTTATTATTATTATTAATTTATTTTTTCTTTGGTTATGGCTGTCTGAAAACATTTCCAGTCTGCTGTGCGGGATTTGAAAGCACAACTCAAGCCACCATCAATGCAAGTATGTTTATAACGTGTTTAACTGTATCTCTGGAAATAAATTTGTTCACTGATGATTCTTCTTTATGTATTTATTTTAGATCACAATTTGTTTTCCAGCTTCTTTTGAGCCATGTAGAGATTGCTTGTGATTTGTTTCATTTTTTTTATTTTTTTTATTGTAAGTCATACTGTGTCTCGTTTAGCAGAAATGTATCTTCATGTTATTAAGTGCTGAAGTAAAATATCAAGTTTACAGCATAGTTGATGAACCACATTTATTTGTTTATTTTCTTGCAAATTGTTTATAACCTGATTGGGTTGTTTAAAATTTCAGTTTATGTAAGAAAAGGGTTGTATTTTTTTCTCTCTTCTTAACAACAAAGACAACATTCCCAAGAAAATCCACCTTGAGTTTGGCTAAATGTATTGTTTTGCAGTCTTTTATAATAAATAGAAAATTTTGTAAGGTTGAAATGCTCAATTATCTTTGAAGGCAGATATAGTTTATGCTGGCCTATGTAGCTCTTTTTGCTTTGCGAAATGCCTCATCAATTCAAAATACCCATATGCTTATATATATAACCACTGAATGCCACTGTTGTCTTCATCGTGGAAGATAAACTATGAATTTTTCAAATGTCCTCCAACATCAAATCTAACAATGAGCAGTACATGTATCAAATATATATGTGGATATGTTGCTTCAAACAATTTCGCTTTTAGAAACAAATTTCTGCATTTTACACGTCTCCTATGTCATGCACAACACACAGCATGAAATGGCACCTGTTGCATTCGCTACAGAGGATAATGCCCACCACGCAACACAGTAGGGGTCTTGCTTCCCACACCCGCGTTGCCCTAATGTGCCATAACACAATTTAAAAACCTTGAACGTAATACTGTGCTTTATTTTACTTTAATTTATTTAATTGAATTGTAACATGTACCTGGGTACTGATTCTAGGGATAGAAGATTTGGAATATTACTTCTTCAATCTTCATTAAACTAACAGAAAAATCAATAGCTGTGGCAAATGAGGAATGTTATTGAATTTCTTGTTAAAATGGTTCTGCTGTACTTCTGCAGCATGGTTGCCTGTGCTATTTTTACGACTGTGGCATCTTTGTTTATATCTTAAATTCTTAATCACCACTCGTTGATTGAAAGTTAATCATGCTGTGCAACTTCCACATCGAGTTGTCCATATCTTGCATTCATTTTTGTTTTTTTTTAATTCTCCCCAAAATTGTAATGCCTTGATATCCTTTGGAATATAATTTTCAGGCAAGAAGGTTGTTACTAGATCCGGCTATTCATGAAGAGTTCACACGTTTAAAGGTTTGTTATTCAACTTGATGGTGACTTCTATTGAATCTAGTTTGGTCTATATATATCTCTCTGTCAGAGATACGCAGGGAGGTGGGAAATTTTGAGTGTCATAGCTAATGTTTTCAGAACTGGACGAGTCTTTGAACCGGTAAGAGACGAGGTTCAAGGTTGAGGTCGAACAAAATATATGTATATTCTATAAATATATGACAATATGTAAAAAAAAAAATTAAAAAATAAAATAAAATACTTCACTAACATGACCAAATTGACTCATGACACGTACTGACACAGACTATAAGTCAACACATTGTAGAAATACACAAAATATAGCATACACTGACTATATCTAAATATTGCTTACATTAATTATATCCAATACATTTTATATGGTATACCTCCATACTTTTGTATAAAAGCATGTTTTTAAATTTGTATTCTTAATTTCAAGAAGATATTAAATTAATTATTAAAAGTTATAAATTTTTATTTGACAAGAATTTGGTTATGTTCCAGTAAAGTATTGGGCAATTTCTTTAAAAATTTTGAACTTGCATTGAAAGAAAAAGGTCAGAGAGAATTTTTTCCAACTACAAAAATCTAAAATATATGCAACAGTTGGGTCATGATTTAATTTAGAATATTTTATTCTAAAAATTAACCAATATATTTAACAATTCAGGACTGTTCATTAACAAACACCACTGGATCAGTGGTGGAGTGTGCCTCATGCATTGCATTGTCCTGGGTCTGAATCCCAGGTTGAGCATTTTGTGCAATTTCATGGAATAAATGTCGACCGGTTCAACTGGTCAAACCATGACCGGTTTGTAGCCAGTTTACCTGTTCAATCACCAATTTTCATCCATCTAGTTTCAGAGCCTTGACTGGACCGGTCGGTCTATGGACCATTTCCTATTTAACCCATTCTGACCAGCTGGTCTAGTCCGATTTTCAAAACTATGGTCATAACTCATGTTGCACTAGGAAAAGGTTGGTCTAAGTTGTCTACCACTGTTTTTTCACCAAGAGATCTAGTAAGAAGCATCTTTTTATCTCTATGATAAACAGTGTTATAACATAGCAGTAGTTCCATCCCTTGTTCATTGGAGGAACTTATTAAGAGATTTGTATACTTTGGAGCAGGGACGGATCCAGAAAATGTCTCATGGAGGCGCCAAAAGTCATGAATTACATTATCAAATATATATCATAGTATATATCAATAAATGGCTTTAGGGTAGTGATGTTTATATTTCACATTCTAGCCCTAACTACCTTGCTCTTTTTTGTAGGCGTAGCAAATTCTTTTCCTTCTTTGAATGAGATATTCTTAATAAGTGTATTACACTTAATAAGTAAAATTTTATTTTAAAATTAACCTAATTATATAAATATAAATTTAATTTATTAGTCAACATTATACATGCATCTTACATCTATTAAAATAGTTACAACATGAACAATAAACTTTTTAATTTCATTATAGGAACCTTTACGAAAAGAGTGAAGAAAGAATAAAGAAACAAATATTAGATATTAAATGCATTACACTAGTGGTATCCTCTACATCATGGCTAGCTTATTGGCAAAATAAAATCTTTTTACATATAGATTTTAAAAAGAAGAGAGTGAAACTGAAAATGGGAGGAGCTAGTGGATGTATTGTATACAGGTTAAAAAATGGTAGAAAAAGAGCTAAAATTATGACATCAATATATATATCAAGTCATTAATCATCAAATATATATCAAGTATGGCTCTTTTACCTTCATCATTTTTATCTTTTAGTAAATTAGAGTATTGGTGTCTTAAAAGAAATTATGCATGATGGGGGGACCATGGCCCATGCATGCCCCCCCTGTAAATTTGTCCCTGCTTTGGAGGTCACAAAATGAAATGGAACAAAATTAAAACAAAGGATGGAAGTGCATAGCTAAGCTTCGTACTTTGGGTTTGTGATACAGACTGCTTGACACGAAAGAGGTAAAGGGGATAACTTCAATGGTGGAGGGTGGTCTTAAATTTATAAATGGGGTTTCAGATGGCATATTAGAAGAGGCAAGCACCTTCAAATTTCAGAGATGAATCCAGAGGGAGCTTCACACAGCTTCTGAGATGTGTTTGCGTTTTAGACATGTCTTATACTGATGCTTTATTATAGCCCATATCTAATAGCCCATATCTAATATGTATTGTCTTGATTGCTGTTTTTGTGTGGTTCAAGATAGTTGATTAAATTACATGTTTCTTTAGTTGATTCATGTACATCACATGTTGTCATTTCCTACATATATTAACAATATATATTAGTAGTTATGGGATACTTTATTCGCATTGGTGGTTACTCCTTTTTCGTAGTTCTTACAAGAGTTCTCATCTGATGATAGAATCTAGTAGAGGAAAAGGACAAAAAAGTAAAGGAGTTGCAAGATAACATTGCCGCTGTAAGTTTTACTCCCCAAAGCAAGATGGGGAAGATGCTGATGGCTAAATGTAGAACCCTGCAGGAGGAAAATGAGGAGATTGGGAATCAAGCTTCTGAGGGGAAGGTGCTACTGTCTCATTTGCTTTATGCTTCTAATTGTCACTTTTTTCTTTTCCATTCATGTATTGTATTAGTAACTGGAAGTAACGTTACACTTGCATGTATTCACACAACTATAAAGCTCAATGTGCCCAATGTATTTTATGGTATTCGTTCTGAATTGATGGTTATATTGTCTCCTTTTTCCTTCTTTCGTTATTTTCCCCCATGGCGTGCAGATGCATGAATTAGCGATGAAACTTGCATTGCAGAAGTCCCAGAATGCACAACTCAGAAGTCAATTTGAAGGTTTGTTGTTGAATGAAATTTATTTCAGTATGTTATGGGCTTCTGGCTTTTTAATTCTTTGACTATTGCACCAGCTACTCAGTAACTGCTTGTGTGCTGTTTGTCACTTTTTGTATCAGATTCATATAAGTGTATTTATAATCATGTTAATTTTCTTTCCAAACATATTGAGGTATAGAATCAATAATATTGTTGTATTAGTGTGACTGTAAAACTAATCATCATTTGAAGTATAATAGTATGCTAGAAATATTGTTATAAATGTCCTGATCTTGGGATGGTTTTAACATGTTAGATGTTAGGGAGGAAACTTAGAGTAGGGATGGAAGAAGTTGTTGCCTTATGTTCTCTTGTCTATAAAATTGGAGATTGTGGGGGTTAAGACTTATCTTTCTGTTCATCTATCTATATCGCCATATATTGGCAATTTATGTAACATTAATCATCAACATTGACTACAGGGTTGCAGAAGCATATGGAAGGACTGACAAATGATGTGGAAAGATCCAATGAAATGGTTTTCACTTCTCCCTACTTTCCTATTTTAATGTTTAAAGATTGCAATGCATGTTCAGTTATAAAATGCTTTATTTGTTTCATATGAAACAATATATTTGTGAAAAAAATGGTGAAAATTATTGTTGTAGGACGATCCCTCAACTCATAGGTGAAAACGTTTAAGGAACTCAACTAATGTGTTGGAAAAAAGGCTTACATGGCATAAATGAAATATAATATGAGTTAAATAAATTCTTACATAGATTTTTCTTTTAAAAAAATCTACATAACTTTTCAAAAACTAATACAATTTCCTCATAAATAAATATAAAATCTTGAATCTAGAAATTTAAGAGGATGATGTTTTTATTTGATTAATATGTAAAAAAAGAAAAATTAATATCTTATGCAACTTTTTTTATGCCATGTTATTTTTTTAGTAGTATTAAAGAATTTAAGGTCCTTGATTGATAGAAATTAGAGTTGAGGTTTTTAAATGCAAACTTTTTGTATACTTGAAGTCTTTATTTTTATCCCACTCAGAAAAATGTTTTCCAAGGCTTGTGCAGAAAATATTAAATTTGTACCAACACGCCCATCTCTGAAACCAACATAGCCCGAAAGCTTTATTAGCTTTGTTTGGACAGCGTGAGAATTATGTATTGTGTAATGTGGTTTGCTTTGTATGAATGCATTTTAATTGTTTTCACGTGTTTGGGAGCAAAATTTTAATAGTTAAAGGACATTTCCATATCTTGGAACTAATGAATACATGCTTGCTATCATTTTATTACTTCCGTTGGAATAAAATGACATGATACTTCAGCTGAACTGACATTCTAATTGTTTCTTTTTGTTGAAAACTTTGTAAATAGTGTCTATATTCATTGTATAGGCTAACTAAATCATAACTAGATCATGTAATTACGGTAATTAGGATTTTTTGTAAAATTTGTATTTATTACATTAACTCTATATAATTCAGTCTTCGTTGTGTAATTCAAACACAATTTTTTTCATATATCTCTCTTTTCTCTCTTTTAACATGGTATCTAGAGCTTAAAAAGAGGCGATCATAGAACTGTACACGTCTGATGAGCCCACTGCTCTTTGATGAAATTTTTTTCTGCCAATCGTGTTTCCACTCCTGTTTGTTGGTAAACACCATCTCCTCCGCGTGTACTCTCTCCTCTGGTTTCTTCCCATCGCTATCATCGTTCGTTGCCGCCAGCCATAGTCGATTTTTCTGGCCAATGACCTCACCAGTCACACTGTCGGCCTGAGTTCAGCCAACCTCCGAAGGTGCAACTCTGGCAGCCATCCAACGCGCTCCCACACTCGCCCTCTTCTCTCTGTGCATAGACCCACGTGCTGCCCTTTCTCCGGTGTGTGACGGTGCGTTTGGCCACCTTTTTTGGTAGTTGCCGATCTCGTTCAACTCGCCCTCTACGCGGATCTGAGCTCACCTCCATCAATCGACCTCTGTGTGGCCTTATACACTTGCGCAAAGCCATTCAAGTACTTGTGGTTTCGGTTTTTACCCTCTTGTGTTATGATGGGGTGTGTCATAACCTCATGAGTGTTGTTACTCCTCGGAAGTTTGATGGTCCTATGTCGGCCTATTTGGGGAAGGTCCATGGTGCTCTCCATGATTTCAATGTACTGATACCCCCTGTTGATACCCCGGCGAAGGAACTCGAGCAACGCAGTACATTTTTCATGCTCATGGCCTTGTATGGTTTGCCTCCGGAATATTATGTTAACTATGATCAGATTTTGGGTTCTCCCACTATCCTTACTTTGAGCACGATTGGTCCACTTTGCTCCGAGTTCTGGCCAAGCAACCCTTTGATTCTGTCGTTGCTCCAGCTCTGGTTGATACCCCTGGCCTAGTCTCCCAGAGCAACAATCGTGGCCGTTCTCTTTTTGGCAACTTGGGTAGACCCTGTCCAAAATGTGATCATTGCAACAAGTTGGGTCATACCATTGACAAGTGTTGGATTTTACATGGCCGTCCTCCACGAACTGCCGATGTTGCACATACTATTGTCCCAGATCCACCTGAGCCCTCTACCCAACCAACCACATCTCTAGTTGCTTATGTTGATTTTCTGAACTGGGTTTAGCAACATCAAGCCTCTAGTTCCATTGCATTTGTTGAGCACATTGGTAATGCATTTGTTTGTCTCTCTCAGTCACCATCCTTGGGTCCTTTGGTCCTTGATTTCGGTGCCTCTAATCACGTCTCTGGTAATAAGTACATTTTCTCCAAAATTTCTGATTCTGGTTATTTACCTATAATCACTTTAGAAAATGGTTCCCAAACACAGTCGCAAGGGATTGACATTGTCCATCCCCTCCCTTCCCTGTCTATTGATTCTGTGCTTTATGTTCCTAAGAGTCCTTTTAATTTACTGTCCATTAGTCGTTTGACCCGTTCTTTAGATTATAAAATTACATTCACTAAAGACTCTGTCATTTTGCAGTACTGGAGTTCAAGACAGATGATTAGCACCAGATGTGAGTCCAATGGCCTTTGCCAGCTCTCTGCCACCTTTCGTGTTTGCTCTGTCAGGGATTCCCCTCTCACCATCCATGCTCAGTTAGGTCATCTGAGCCTTGCCAAACTATAGCGAATAGTGTCAAGTTTATCTAAGTTATCTAGTTTACCTTGTGAGTTGTGTCAACTTGGGAAACACACCCGTAGTCTGTTTCTCGATAGAGTCTGTCATTGAGTTGTGTCTCCCTTTGTTTTAATTCATTATGATGGTTGGGGTCCTAGTTGTATCAAGTCTACTTTGGGTTCCAAATATTTTGTTACTTTCATTGATGACTATTCTCGGTGTATCCATATTTTTAATGCGAAACAGGTGAGTTGTTTTCTATTTTTTAGAAATTTTATAATGAAATAAAAACTCAATTTGGTGCTCCTATTCGTACTGTGTAGTGACAATGACCGTGAATTTTTATCTTAGCCTTTTCAACATTTTTTGGCATCTAATGGCATTCTTCACTAAATATCTTGTGCCTATACCTCTCAACAAAATGGGGTTGCTGAGAGCAAAAATAGACACCTAATTGAAACACAAATTGAAAAATCTTGCTTCATGGTCGTGTCCTTTTCCGTTTTTTGGGCCATGCGATTCTTACTGCCTGTTACTTGATTAACCGCATGCCCTCTTCTGTGCTTGATAACCAAGTATCCCACTTTGTGTTGTTTCTTCGTCAACCCCTCCATTCTCTTCTGCCTTGTGTCTTTGGGTTGACATGTTTTGTCCATAATCTCACTTTTGGTATTGACAAACTTTATGCTTGCTCCATCAAATGTGTTTTTTTGGTTACAATCGGTCTCAAAAGGATTATCATTGTTTTTCACTTATTCTCCACTGTTACCTGGTCTCTGTCGATGTAACATTCTTCGAGTTCGTTCCGTTCTTTGACTCTTCTAGTTTGACTCCTGAACCTATTACTAAGGTCTTCCTTATTCCTCGTCTTGTCTCAGCTGAACCAGATACCCCTTAGCCACCTCCTGTTGGAGGGCCCCCACCTACCATGCACCCCTTTCAGGTCTATCATCGTTGACCCTAGCCACCTCCACCGCCACTACCTCCACCAGAAGTTGCAGAGGTCACTGTGGACTCTCTTCTGAAATCAACTCTTGTACCAGCTCCGACATGCCTCCTGAGCTTGACCTTCCCATTGCTCTCCGAAAAGGTATATGGTCTATTTGTAACTCTTCTCCTCATTATGTTACTTTGAGTTGTCATCGCCTATCTTTGCATTATACATGTCTTTCTTCCTTGTCTTCTGTGTCTATTCCTAAATCTCCAGGTGACGCCTTATCCTATCTTGGGTTGAGACAAACTATGATTGATGAAATGTGTGTCCTTTATAATAGTGGTACTTAGAAACTTGTTCCTCTTCCTCCAAGGAAGTCTGTTGTAGGCTGTCAGTGGATCTAAATAGTCAAGCTTGGCCCAGATGGCAAGCTTGATCGCCTTAAGGTGTGTCTGGTGGCAAAATGCTATACCTAGTTTTTTGACTTAGATTATGGGGACACTTTCTCGCTAGTGGCAAAAATGGCTTTGGTTTGACTCTTTCTATTTATGGTCGCTATTTGCCATTGGCTCCTTCATCAAGTGGACATCAAGAATGTTTTTCTCCATGGTGATCTAGAAGAAGAGGTTTACATGGAGCAATCACCAGGGTTTGTTGCTCAGGGGGAGTCTTTTGGTGTTGTTTATCGTCTTCACAAGTCTTTGTATGGTCTCAAACAATCTCCTCGGACTTGATTTGGTCGATTCAATATTGTAGTTCAGTAATTTGGTATGATTCAGAGTGATGCTGACCACTCTGTCTTCTATCGCCATACAACCCGAAGTTGAATTTATTTGATTGTGTATGTAGAAGACATTGATATCACTAGCAGTGATCACTAGGGCATAACTCAGATAAAACAACACCTCTGCCATCACTTTTAGACTAAAGATTTTGGCATACTTCGTTATTTCTTAGGAATCGAAGTGACACAATCCAAGGATAGTATAGTTATCTCACGAAGGAAGTATGTTATGGACATCTTTGAGAAAACAAGTTTGTTGAATATAAAACTTATTGACACTCTTATGGATCCTAGTGTCAGGCTTCTACTGGATCAGGCTTCTACTGGATCAGGGAGAGCCACTTTTAGACTCAGGAAGACATAGAAGATTGGTTGAAAAATTAAACTACCTCACTGTTACTCGTCCAGATAACTCTTTTGTAATGAGTGTGGTAAGTCAGTCAGTTTCTAAATTCACATTGTGAAGGACATTGGGATGCAATCATTCATATTCTGAAGTATATTAAAGGAGCTCTAGGAAAAGGCCTCGTCTATGACAATAAAGGTCATACTTAGATTATTGGATATTTAGATGTTGACTGGACAGACTCTCTTACTGATAGAAGATCCACTTCTGAGTATTGTGTATTCATCGGAGGTAATCCGATACCTTGGAAGAGTAAGAAACTAAATGTGATCGCAAGATTGAGTGCCGAAGTAGAATATCGAGCAATGACTTTAGCCACTTGTGAACTCATTTGGTTAAAACAACTCCTTAAGGAACTTCGATTTGGGGATATTACGCAAATGACGCTCATTTATGATAACCAAACTGCATTGCATATCTCCCAATCTAGTGTTTCATGAGAGGACCAAACACAAAGATATATTGTCATTTCATTAGAGAGAATATCCTATTTGGAGACATCACTACTAGTTTCGTCAATTCAAATGATCAATTGATGAATGTTTTCACTAAGTCTTTGTGATGTCTTCGGATAAGCAATATTTGTAACAAGTTTGCTGCATATGACTTATATGTTCTAACTTGAGGGAGAGTATTGAAAATTATGTAAAAATATCTAGATTTATTATATAGGTTAATTAAATTATAACCAAATCATATAATTATGATAATTAGGATTTTTATAATCTTTG
This sequence comes from Ormosia semicastrata, assembly GCA_029884595.1. NCBI lineage: Eukaryota > Viridiplantae > Streptophyta > Magnoliopsida > Fabales > Fabaceae > Ormosia > Ormosia semicastrata. The sequence continues at coordinate 3,918,697 of JAQQTO010000029.1, forward strand.
TATTTATTACAATAATTATAATTCAGTCATTGTTGTGTAATTCAAATACACAATTTTTTTATATCTCTTTTTTCTCTTTCAACACTTTTATTGAGATGATTTGATAATTTTGCCCCTTTTTATGATAATTGATATGGATATTGATATTTGCACAGGAATCATTCTCACAGACCTCACAAAGTCCACCTATCACCATCCACATTTTTTTTTCTTTTGTTTTTCCTCCATCAATGACTTAGGCTGGTTTTGTGAGCCATGCACAAAGATATTGTACGTGCAAGTAGAGTAATATAACCTGTTTTTGGTATTTTATATCAAGTAATTTTATAAGTAATTTTTTTATAATTTAAATTTGATTCAGTGTTAAATCTCTATCTATCGGTAAATAAAAATGACACATCATTCGTAATTAATGTTTATCCCTTTCAGTAAAATATGTTGACTGTTTTTTAATTAGGTAGCATCTGATAATGTAAAACTTTTTGCGTTCAGTCGATTGAAATGAATTTTTTATTAACTCCACAAAATACACATTCCTTAAAAATTCAATTTAAATAAATATATTTAAATATAAACTTTTTTTTCAAAAAAAAGTTCACGGTTGATTCTTTTTAAAATTAATTGTTCAAAAAAAAATCTTTCATCGATTATCAAAGGAAACTATATTTTAAAATTTTATAAGCAACCAACAGTAGTGGGTGCAGTGTTCCTGTTGCCAGATATATGCAAGGTAATACTGTGACTACTTAATGGATTTTACCGCAGGTTCTTATGTTGCAAGATAAATTAGAAGAAAAGGATCAGGAGATCCAAAGACTGAAACAAGAGCTCCAACAAAAAAACTTGATGGAGGAGGGAAAATCAGATGAAGCATTTAATAGGAATGACGGTGATGAGATGATACCTGGGGAAGCTGCTAATTAATCTCACTAAATTTTTGTAGGAAACAGTTATTATTTCGTTTATAAGTTTTCATTGGTAGTTGGATATCTTATTTAATTTAATTTAACAGACCATTTTTTTGGGGAAATATCCAATTGTGGAAGTCAGGTGCATGAGGAATGATTTTGCTCCTCCTTTAAATGAATTCCTCTCAAATGAGTTGAGTTTGCTTGTAATTGAGTATATAATAGTGTATTTATCTTTAAATTATTTATTAAAATAATATATACTTTAAATTAAATCAAAATAAATATATTTTTACTTACTCATTTTTTAAAGAAACTCAATCCAAAGAATTTTTTAACCTGTGGAATATTTTGTCACGGTGTTTGGTTGGTTAGGAGTTACAAAGATCTAATAATGAAAAAAAGAAGCAACCTTTCTAAAAGTCAAATTCAAGATCAAGTGCCTGGACCTTGTAAATAACTCTTAAGGCTATGATTAGTTAGTTTGACGGTAATAAGATAATAAACTTTTAGAAATTTAGGTATTGTTGACAAGTAAAGAAAGAGGAAAGGTTTAGGAGTAAATTTTTTGGGGTTAAATAAATTTTACTCCCAAGATTAGAGTAACTCTTTCATAATCGTCTTTTTACTAACTCCAACCACTTCCCCAACCCCCCCGCCTCTTCAGATGCTCCACTTTGCCTTAGTCTTGTCCTCCAAAATTGAGTTACAGGCATTTAGAAAACAAAAATATTTTTGAACATTCAGAATATAACACTCGCTTTGGACATCATGTCAACGTGATTGTTCTCATATACCGTATGAATAATTTCATTCTCTATATTATATCTCGATGTGAAAGAATGTCATATTCAAATAATAGAACTCCTTAAAGAAAGTGGTTGTTTTATAGAGTGAAATAAAGGGTGATAGATCAAATATTGAGGAGAAAGATGGCACCACCATCGAAAAGCAGATCTTGCCTGCCAATCCAAAGAGTCTCTGACCTCCACACCAAGACAAGCTTCAACGGAGACGCCAATTTCCTTGCCTATATTCTGCAATCACTAACCAACACCACCACTCTTCTAATCTTTCACATTGAGGACCCATTCAGTTTTAGAATGGTTTTTGGCCTGACAACCAAACAAGATGAAAACAAATTTTTTCTCTCAATATTTATGCCTCTAAATATTACACCATTAACATTTCATCTCTTAGTTTTTACGCCAATACCAAACGCTTCCTAAGTGTAAATATTTCCTAGAACTGTGACACTATAATGGTCCAGTGACATGGTAGCAAGTTTCTCGGTGTGGCACTGCCGCGTATTCGGCCGCGTTCATTTTTTCAATTTCTACGAGGCCATCCCAAACCTGCACTGCCAATGTTTCCAACTGGTTGAATAGGTTCCACCAAGCCCTTGGTGGAACTGCCAAGCCCTTCCCCCTGCAACATGATCTTAAGTAGTAAGTATAGAATGGTAATTCTCTATAGACTATAATCAAATATATGAGCATCATCCTAGTCATTGGTGAAAGTTGTGATAGAAGTTAGTATTACCTATTCATGGCTTACACACAAGTTCGAAGGGTGTGAAAGTGTATGTCAAGTGGTGTATATATATATATATATATATATATATATATATATAGGAGTTTTTATGAGAGTTAGAGAGGGTGAAGAGTAAATCTTGACCATACAACCATATATGAATGGTCAAGATTAAAAGTTACTTAAAGGTTATGTGACCACTTAAAAAAGTCACATGCATTTATCTTCTAATCTTGACCATTCATAAAGATATAATGGTCAGATTTATTTCTCATCTCACCTCTCACAATAAATACTCCTCTCATAGATAAACTATATATATATATATATAGAGAGGGATCATTTGTAGGTGTAAGATACACCGTTAGTTCTACTTTATATATATATATAAAGGTAACCATTAGATGAAAGTAAATCTAATGGTTGAAAATGAGAGAAAAAGACTTACAGTGTTGATCCTCCTCATATATATATATATATATATATAAGAGATATATCTAGTAAGATAAGTTTTAGTGAGAGGGTGAGAAGAGTAAATCTTGACCATACAACCATACATGAATGGTCAAGATTAAAAGTTATTTGAAAGTCATGTGATCACTTAAAAAAGTCACACGCATTTATATTCTAATCTTAACCATTCATGTAAGATCCAATGGTCAAGATTCACTTCTCTCATCTCTTACAATAAACACCCCTCTCACCAAAATAAGATCCTCTATATATATATATATGTTATATGGAGGTGGTACTTGCCTTATTGGAGATTTGGAGGATCAAACATTTAACATTATCATCATATTCATACCCCCAATCAATCCTAGAGACAGCCTGATGGCAGCTATAAGCTCTTTGGTAGTGGTATAGTTTTTAAATAGGAAAAAATGCAATTATAATTATAGAATTAGAGATGATTTGAGGAATTGTGTGTATCTTCACACACAAATAAACTAGTACTTATATACATGGTAGTACATGAATGATACATGAAAGAATTAAATACAAACACTAAGTCCTATGAAGTGGTGGTTACAATATCTTGTAATCACCATTATGAGTCAGCTATGACACATGTTTTACATGTTTAACATGTAAAACATGGGCTTCATTCTAACACTTTCCTTCAAGCTGAAGCGTACGCATCATATATTCCAAGCTTGTTACAAATAAAATCAACCTAAAGCCCTTTGAGGGACTTAGTAAAAATATCAACTAATTGTTCATTAGAGTTGACAAAATCAGTCGTAATCTCGCCTGAAAGAACCTTTTTTCTAACAAAATGACAATCAATCACTATATGTTTGGTCATTTCATGAAAAACTGGGTTAGAAGCAATATGTAAAGCAGCTTGGTTGTCACAAATCAATTTCATTTCCTTGACGTCACCCAATTTCAGCAGCTGAAGCAATTGCTTTAGCCATGTAAGTTCACATGTTGCTGCTGCCATAGCGCGATCCTCGGCCTCTGCGTTGGATCTAACAACTATGTTCTGTTTTTTACTCCGCCATGAGATTAAGTTACCTCCAACAAAGACACAATACCCTGAGGTTGATATTCTATTTGATGGTGAACCCGCCCAATCAACATCAGAATAGCCAACAACTTGAGCATTGCCTTTGTTTTCATAAAGTAACCATTTTCCTAGTGCACTCTTGATGTATCTAAGAATACGAACTACGGCATCTCAATGACTATCACAAGGAGCATTTAGAAACTAACCACACTTACAACAAAAGTAATGTCAGGTCTAGTTACTATAAGGTAGTTAAGTTTACCAACTAGATGTCTATATCTGCTTGGGTCTTGTAGTGGCTCCCTTGACCTGGTAGCAGTTTGATGTTGGGATTCATCGAAGTATCACTAGGGCAGCAATCCAACTGTCAGGCCTCACAAATTATATAGCCCAGTCCAACTCAGTCATGGGCCGTGGGTTTGGAAGACATACAGCAGAAGAAATTAAAAAGAATAGGAGTAGGAGTGCAAAAAAAGGGAATTGGGGTGATTATACATCCCAACTCTATCCCTTGGAAAGAAAAAGGTAGCACCGAAGAAAGGAAAGAGCGAGATGGTGGTTTTTGTTGTTCCCGCGAAGCGAAGATCATTCGCCAAGCGAATGAAGTGGGTCAACCTCTTTTTGGCTTCGGCCAAACACTTTTTCTCGCTGGTCGAGCTTTCTACAAAAAAAGCGATGCGAGAACGTATTCTCTTATCTAAGCTTCTTCCCTGCGCATTCGCTCCCCCCATCGTAGATGGTTCAGCCACGCCCGGTGCCACGAAATGATTGAGAACTACGACGGGGTCGAAATAAATTTTGTTCTTTCTATTCAATAAGTATTGCATGACCGAATAATTCAAGGAGGGGCGCACTGCAGGGAGGGTCCTTTTAGGGAGAGAGAAGGAGTGGGGGTAAGCAGTTTTTGGAATTCTGTTAGTAGTGGGTCAGGAGCTTTGCTCTAGGGTATTGCAGATTTTGTCTCTGTAATACATTCATCTTCTTCAATAATACATTACCTTCTTCAATAAGCCTTTTTAGGGAGAGAGAAGGAGTGGGGGTAAGCAATTTTTGGAATTCTGTTAGTAGTGGGTCAGGAGCTTTGCTCTGGGGTATTGCAGATTTCATCTCTGTAATACATTCATCTTCTTCAATAATACAGTACCTTTTTCCTATTTCTGTTTTTTGGTTCCTAACATTTGGTCCGACTTGCCGGATTCGAAGCCGAAGCCGACGCCGGAGTTTATGCCCAAACGACGTGGAGGAGCCGAAACAGCCATGGAAGGTCGTGTAAGCTCATTGGATGAGTTGCAAATAATCATTGATTCTTATGTTTTTAATGTGAGGCCTGACAATGCCCCTTCATTCAGCAATAGCCTTGTCCTCAAGGCTTACATCAGGAAATTGATGTGTAATAGTAAATGCATCTTCCCAAGTCGCTTCCTCAATAGGTTTCCCACACCACTTGATCAACCAGTAAGGAACAACAGCCCCATTTTTCTGCCTCGCTGAATTGCTAGGATCTGCTCAAGGATGATATTGTCAGACACTTCCACTTCCAACCCTGCAGGTAAGTCAGTAGTTTCTTGGTAGTTGCCAACAACCTTCTTGAGTTGAGAAATATGAAAAACATGATGAATTTTGGACTGGGCTATATAATTTGTAAGGCCTGACACCAACATACCTGCTTCTTCAAGTATGTCGAAAGCATATTATCTTTGTGTGATGCCAACTCTTGTGTGAGACTAAGCAACCTCAATGCCCAAAATGTATTTTAGAGGGCCCAAATCTTTTGTCTGAAAATGGTTTGACAGAGTTGCTCTAGATGTTGGATACCAGCCGCATCATTCCCTGTGAGGACAATGTCATCTACATAAACAACAAGGTAGATACAAAGGCCAAGTGAAGAGTGCCGGAAGAACATAGAGTAATCAGCTGCACATTGAGTCACGCCGAATTGTTGGATGACAGAGCTGAATCTCTCAAACTAGGCACGAGGAGATTGTTAAAGTCCACAAAGAGATCGGCGTAGTCGGCAGACAAAGTCTGGTGCTTCGTGAGCAATAAATCTTGATGGCTATTGCATATAGACCTCTTCTTGTAATTCACGCAAGAAGGCATTCTTGATGTCTAGCTGATGAAAGGGTCAAGAATGAATAGCAGTCATGGCAAGAAAGAGGAGAACTGAAGCAATCTTAGCTACTGGAGAAAATATATCTCCATAATCAAGGCCAAAGATCTGTGTGTAGCCTTTGGCCACTAAGAGGACTTTCAAATTATCAACTTTCCCATCAGGTCCTATCTTAACAATATAGACCCATCAACAACTAGCAGTCGTTTTACCAGGAGGTAAGGGGACAAGTTCCCAAGTACCACTAGAGTGTAAAGCAGTCATTTCATCAACCATAGCCTGTTGCTATAGTGGATGAGAGAGTTTCACCTGTAGTTTTGGGAATAGAAACAGAAGCCAAAAAGGACACAAAGGCATAATAGGAAGGTGATAAACGATAATAACTCAAATGACAAGCATAAATAAGGTTAGGATTACGAGTAGACCTAATACCTTTGCGTAATGCTATGGGCAGTTCTAGCACAGGAGGCGGAGTTGGAGAGTCCAATGGAGTATATGAGTCACAAGGAAGATTGGGGACTGGATCTGAAGCAACAAGATTGTTTGTCTGTGTCTGATCAATTGGGTCGATGGATGCATGAACAGAGTTTGGACATGGTCTTCACTGATATGTGATCAAGGGAGGAGTTGGGATAGGTGTGGGACTAACCTGAACAAGTGAAAGACCAACTGGGAGCATACTGTTAAGATCATGATGCCCATTAGAGGTAGATGGAAAGAAGGGACAAGTCTCAATAAAAGGTGACATCAACAGAGACAACATATCGTTTGAGATCTGGAGAATAGCATCGGTAACCTTTCTGCAACCAAGAGTAGCCTAGAAAAAGATACTTAAGGGATATGGCAACCAATTTATCTTTTCCTAGAGTGAGGTCATGTACAAAACAAGTACAGCAAAAAACACAAAGAGGAAGAGAATAGATATCTTGGATGCGAAACAACAAAGAATGGGGCACCTGATTTTGGAGAAATGAAGAAGGCATGTGATTGATGAGGTAACATGCAGTCATGATTGGGTCACCCCAAAAACGAAGTGGTGTATTGAAGTGAAGGATTAAGGTACGAGCAGCTTCAACTAGGTGTTGATTTTTCCTTTCGGCTACACCATTCTGATGCGGGGTATAAGCACATGACAATTGATGTAAAATGCCCCTGTGAAGTAAAAAAAGATTGAAACAGGGCAGAAAAATCTTTGCGGGCATTGTCACTTTGCAGAATTCTAATGGAGGTACCAAATTGAGTTTTGATTTCTAAATAAAAACTTTTAAATATGAAAAAAATTTCAAATCATTTTTCATTAGAAATAACCAAGTACAACGGGAAAAATCGTCGATAAAAATAACAAAATATTGATAACCTAATGTAGAAGTGACACGACTAGGACCTCGAATATCCAAATGGATTAAAGCAAAAGAAGCATTAGCTCGTTTATTGACTCTTTCAGGAAATGAACTACGGACATGCTTTCCCAACTGACAAGACTCACACTCTAGTGTTGATACTTTAGAAAGAATATGTATCATAACATGTAATTTCTATAGACTAAGATGTCTTAAAAGTTGATAAATGATTTCAGGTGACTCAATGGCAGAACAAGCGATAGGAGATGCTAGAACAGTGAGGTGATACAAGTCGGAACAGTGAGGTGATACAAGCCGGAACAGTGAGGTGATACAAGCCGGAACAGTGAGGTGATACAAGCCTCGAGACTCACGTCCTACTCCAATCGTCTATCATTAGCAAATATAATAGAATAAGGCAGGGTATGAGTGAGTTTGCTTATAGATATCAAATTAAAGGGACAATTAGGTACAAATAGTACAGAATCTAAAGATAGAGTAGGAAGGGGTTTAGCTTGACTAATGCCTTGAACTTTGGTTTGAGAACCATTGGCTAAAGTAACACTAGGTAGTGTATCTGTATAAGTAAGGTGAGAAAAGAGATTTGTTACCAGACATATGATCACATGCACTAGAATCAAGGATCAAAGGTCCTAAAGATGAAGACTGTGAAAGAAAGGCTGCAGGATTACCAAGCTTAGTGACAGGTGTATGGACTGCATGGCTGCCTTGAGTCGGAGGTACTCATTATACTCAGTGGCAGAGAGGGAAAACTCGTCAAATGAGTTAGATGGGACAATCTGAGCAACATTCACAAATTTAGACTATTGGTTGGCCTTGGTTCTGCACTATTCCTCAATGTGACCAAATTTGTTGCAAAAAGTGCAGCGAGGAAGAAGGCGAGTACCACCACAACGTCCTCCCCGTCCACCCCCGGTTACTGGATTGGGAAACCAGGGCAAATGATTTAGCAAGTGCAAGGAATTGAGCAACAGTTGTAGGAGTCGAAAGACACAACTATTGTTTCGAGACTTGATCATATGAAGGAACGCTAGGGGTTGAGAGTATTTGATTGCTGTTGGAAACATATGTAATTAGGTGTAATTAGCAGTACAGCTGTTAGTCCCACATCATGTAAATTGTGTAATTATTTATTACTTATTGAGTATATATTCAGTCTCCGTTGTGTAGTTGAAACACATGGTTCAGTACATGTCTTTCTTTTTTTCTTTCTCAACATAGTATCTAGAGCCTAGAGAAAGGCAACCCTAGAACCGTTCTTACCCGGAGGATCCACTGTCCCCCGGTGCCAAAATTTTTTTTTCCAACCACCCGTGTCATCACTCCGGGTACTGGATCTCCTCTGTCGTGTCTCATTTCGGCCCGTTTCAGCCCTTGCCACCGCCGCCGACGTCCTTTCCGGCCACTGCCACCACCACTCGGAGTGTCGTCCTCTGCTCAACCCGATCCCAGAAGTACCGGCCCAATCATGCAGCCACACACCCGCACACGCGAGTTTAGTGGGCTCGATCTGCGCCCACGCGCTTCTCTCCAGCTGCGCGTGATGACGCGTCTGGCCACCATTCAAGCCGTCGTTTGTCCCACTATGCTCGCTGGCCTCTCCTCTTGTTGGGCCCAGTCCTCCACCTCCCCAACCGCAGCCTTCAGACGTGTCGTACACCTACTCATGTCCATTTCAGGTACTGTTGGTTGTGTTTTTTGGTTATTTGTAATCTGATCCATGGCTTCCTTGAGCCCTACAGATGCTCCGAAGGTGTAACTTGCTGTTTTCACTAATTATATCAGTGCCGATCTCTCCATTGACAAATTGGATGGCACTAATTATGATTCTTGGGCCTCCGACATCAAACTTCGGCTTACCGGTCAAGGGTATGAAGATCATCTCACTACCAAGGTTGATTCTGTGCCTGAGACCGACCATCCCAAGAGAAAAAAGATTGATGCTCAGTTGTGCAATGTGCTTAAGTCCACCATTCACTCCTCTTTGAAGCAGATTTTTCAGGCTAATTTGACATGTGAATCAATTTGGGCGCAGGCCATGGTTCTATACACCAATGACACTTAGCGACTGTACGTGATTTGTCATGATCTTATATGAGTCTTATTGCCCCGAGGAGGTTTGATGGCCCTATGTCTGCCTACTTGGGCAAACTTCATGGTGAACTCCACGATTTCAATGAACTGTTGCCTCCGGCAGATACCCCGACAAAGGAACTTGAACAACGGAACACCTTCTTCATGCTCTTGGGTCTTTATGGTTTAGCCGCATATTACTCCACCATCTGTGATCAGATTTTGGGATCTCCTATTGTTCCCATTCTTTCTGCGACATGTTCTACCTTACTTCGGGTTCCAGCTAAGCACAGTTCTAATTCTCCTGTTGCTCCTATCACCAGTGACACCTCTGCCCTTGTCTCTCAATCCAACAGTCGTGGCCATTCCCGTGGGGGTCATTCAGGTTCCAAACCTCGTCCGAAATGTGATCCTTGTCATTGCTTGGGTCACACCATTGATAAATGTTGGACTTTACATGGCCATCCTCCCCGTACTGCTAATGTTGCGCAGACTACTCAACTAGACACTCCTGAGCCTTCTGAACCACCTAGAGCCTCTCTGGTTGATTATGCAGATTTTTTGAAGTGGTTTGAGCAGCGTCAGTCTTCTGGTTCCACTGTTTCTGTTGCGCACACTGGTAATTCCTATGCTTGTCTCTCTCAGTCATCATCCCTTGGCCCTTGGGTTCTTGATTCTGGTGCATTCGACCACATTTCTGGTAATAAGGCTTTGTTCTCTCATCTCTCTACTTTTGGTTATTTGCCTATAGTTACTTCAGCTAATGGTTATCAGACACAATCTCAAGGGATTGGCACTGCTAATCCCCTCCCTTCCCTCACTGTTGATTCAATTTTATATATTCCTGGGTGTCCTTCTAATATACTTCCCATTAGTTGTTTAACCTATTCTCTTGATTGTTCCATTACTTTTACTAAAGATTTTGTTATTTTGCAGGACCGGAGTTTGAGACGGATGATTGGCGCCAGATATAAGTCCAATGGCCTCTACCAGCTCTCCAACCCTTCTCGTGTTTGCTCTGCCACAGATTCCCCTCTTACCATACATGCTCAGTTGGGTCATCCTAACCTTGCCATACTACAGAGAATGGTGTCGAGCCTTTCCAAGTTATCGAGTCTTCCTTATGAGTAGTGTCAGTAAGGGAAACATAACCGTAGTCCGTTTCTTGATCGTTTCGGTGCTAGCACTGCGTCTCCTTTTACCTTAAGTTCATTCTGATGTATGGGGTCCTAGTCATACTATTTCTACTTTAGGGTCAAAGTACTTTGTTACCTTTATTGATGATTACTCTCGATGTACTTGGTTATTTTTAATGCAAAACAAGTCTAGTCATTTTTCATATTTCAAAAGTTTTATCACGAAATTAAAACTCAGTTTGGTGTTCCTATTCGTACTCTGTGTTGTGATAATGCCAGTGAATACTTATCTCATCATTTTTAGACTTTTATGGCTTCTTCACCAAACATCTTGTGTCATACACCTCAACAAAATGGGGTAGCTGAACGTAAAAATAGACACCTTATTGAAATAACTTGGACCCTCTTACTCCATAGTCAGGTTCCCTTCCATTTTTAGGGTGATGCTGTCGTTACTGCATGCTACCTTATCAATCGCATGCCATCCTCTGTGCTTGATAACCGGGTCTCTCATTCCGTCTTATTTCCCCATCAGCCTCTTCATTCTCTTCCACCTTACGTCTTCGGGTCCACTTGTTTTATCCAAAATCTCTCTCCTGGTCTAGACAAACTCACGACACGATCCCTCAAGTGTGTCTTCCTTGGTTACACTTGGTCCCAAAAAGATTATCGTTGTTATTCTCCTACTCTATGACGTTATCTTATCTCGGTCGATGTTACTTTCTCCGAGTTTGTACCCTTCTTTGAGTCGTTTCCTTCGACTTCAGAGTCAATCTCTGTGGTCCTTCCGGTTCCTCTTGTCCCTGTCACTGTCGAGTCTGAACCGCCCCAACCACTACCATACAGGTCCCCACCACCACTAATCGTTTCTTCCACACCTATCACCGTCGACCACAACCTCCAGTGCCCCCTATCCCTCCTCTAGATACTGCTGCTAAGGTCATTGCGGACTCTTATCCGGAACCAACTCCTTTACCAGCTCCGACACTGCCAGACGACTCATATCTTCCCATTGCTATGCAAAAAGGTATTCGTTCTACTCATAATCATTCTTCCCATTATATTGCTTTAAGTTATCACCGCCTTTCTTCTTTGCACTTTGTTTGTCTTTCTTCCTTGTCTTCTGTTTCCATCCCTAAATCTCCAAGTGAAGCCTTATCCCATCCCAGATGGAGACAAGCAATGGTTGATGAAATGAGTGCGCTTCAAAACAGTGGTACTCGGGAACTAGTTACTCTTCCTCCAGAGAAATCTGTTACTGGCTATCGATGGATCTATACAGTCAAGATGGGTCCTGATGGTAAAATTGATCATCTCAAAGCCCGTCTTGCGGCAAAAGGGTACACACAGATCTTCAGCTTAGATTACGGGGATACTTTCTCTCCTGTGGCTAAAATGGCATCTGTCTGGTTGTTTTTGTCCATGGCTTACCATTCGGCATTGGCCTCTTCATCAACTTGACATTAAAAATGCATTCCTGCATGGTGATCTAGAAGAAGAGGTATATATGGAGCAACCTCTTGGATTTGTTGCTCAGGGGGTCTTCTAGCCTGGTGTGTCGTCTTCACAGGTCTCTTTATGGTCTCAAACAGTCTCCTAGAGCCTGGTTCGAACGATTCAGCACTGTGATTCAACAATTTGGTATGATTCAGAGTGAAGCAGATCACTCTATTTTATCGCCACATAGCTCAAGGATGTATTTATCTGGACGTGTATGTTGACGACATTGTCATCACTAGAAGTGACCACCATGGCATATGTAAGTTAAAACAACATCTCTCTCTTCACTTTCAGACCAAAGACCTGGGTAAACTTTGATATTTCTTGGGTGTTGAGGTAGCTCAATCCAAGGATGGTATAGTGGTGTCTCAAAGAAAGTATGCTATGGATATCCTTGAAGAAACAGGATTGTTGAATGCTAAGCCGGTTGATACTCCCATGGATCTAAATGCCAAACTCCTACCAGATCAAGGGAAACCTTTATCAAATCTGGGAAAGTATAGGAGATTGGTTGGGAAGTTAAACTACCTCATTGTTACTCGGCCAAACATCTCTTTTGTAGTCAATATGGTTAGCCAATTCCTAAACTCTCCTTGTGAGGGCCACTGGGATGCAGTGATACGAATCCTCAAATACATTAAGGGAGCTCCCGAAAGAGGTCTCTTCTATGAAGATAAGGGACATACTCAGGTCGTTGGATACTCAGATGCTAACTGGACAGGTTCTCCTACTGACAGATGATCCACTTCTGGGTATTGTGTACTCATTGGAGGCAACCTAGTTTCCTGGAAAAGTAAAAAGCAAAATGTAATAGCAAGATCTAGTGCCGAAGCAGAATACCGAACTATGGCCTCAGTCACTTATGAACTCATTTGGTTGAAACAACTCCTCAAAGAACTTCAATTTAGTGAGATTATGAAAATGACACTCATGTAACAATCAAGCTGCTTTGCATATAACTTCCAATCCAGTGTTCCATGAAAAGACCAAACATGTTGAGGTCGACTGTCATTTCATCAGAGAAAAGATTCTATCATGAGACATCACCACAAACTTTGTCAACTCGAACGATCAGCTAGCAGATGTCTTCACCAAGTCCTTGAGAGGTCCATGAATAAGTTATTTGTGTAACAAGCTTGGTGCATATTATTTATATGCTCCAACTTGAGGGAGAGTCTTGGAAACACATGTAACTAGGTGTAATTAGTAGTATAACTGTTAGTCTTACATCACGTAAATTGTGTAATTATTTACTACTTATTGAGTATATATTCAGCCTCCATTATGTAGTTGAAACACACAGTTTAGTACATGTCTTTCTTTTTCTCTCTCTCTCAACAATTGCGAATTGAGTCAAGCTCAGGTGGCAATCCAACAAGGGCAAGGACCATGAAGAACTTTCCACGTTGTTCAACATGTTTGTCTGCATTGTCAGTGAAAGGCATAAGTGCATCAAACTTAGCAATCAAAGTATCAAGCTTACTCAGATAGGTCTCCATGTCCATGCCTTGTTTCTTGGTGGCGATCAAGTTAGAAACAATGTTGTAGAGACAGCTGACATCATTGGAGTACAATTTCTTAGCCTTGGCCCACACATCATAGCATGTCTAAAAAGCATGGTATTGACGTTGAAGCTTGGCATCAATAGAGAACCACAACACACTACAAAGAGAAGCATCAATTTGTTTCCACATGGCCTGGTCCTTGTCGGGAATGTCCTTTGCTTGTTTGACTAGGTGTTCATGGTGACCTTGCCCTTCAAACCATAACTCCACAACAACAGCCCAAGATGTGTAATTAGCTGCCCCCACCAATTTGTCACATGGGATCAACGGGACAATGGTGAAGCTAACGGCAGAAGGTGAGTATGAGGTAGACACGCTAGTGAGGCTAAAAAATAGAGCTTAATAGGCTGGGATGAAGCACTGAGATGGTTGGGGCAGAGGGTAGGCTTTATTCTAACAATAATAAAATTCTTAAAAGCTTCAATAAAAAAAAGGAAATTCTTGAAGACGGTAAGAACTAAGAAAATACCTCCTTCCAACCCATGCTTTCAAGAAGTTTTCTGGCATAACTACCTGCCCCAAATGACATCTCCAAGGCCTCTGATGCAGCTTCTTGCGGACAACCAGTAACAGGTGATGATGGTGTATCATTATAACTGACTTCCAGATTCTTCTGTCCTGGACCCACACCAAAGCCACCATGCAAGATTCTTCTTTCAGCCGCCCTATCTTTGTATTGACATTTTATTTGCTGCAATAGAAAAAGAGTAAATGAGTTAAAGGCTCACAGATTCTGGAGATGTCCTTTTATGTAGTGAATTTTTCTATATAAAGGGTGGTCATAGAAGAAAGATGTAAGTTTAGAAACCTTTTTCTCCTTGTCGTGCCTGCTTCCATAACCCATAACTCTTTTTGAAGTTATCACTTTTCAGGACAGTTATGAGCAAGGTAAAAATTTATAAGCTTTAGTAGTCAGTTGTTACTGATGTTTGACATCCATGCCTACTACATGTATCATTCTATGTGTTTTCTCTATAAGTTTGACATCCATCTATTATACAAGGAACAAGATGCAGCAAGTAATTGTTAAGACTTCTAAATCAGATTACACACCTTGGATGCAGAGAGCTGACTTGACAACATAGACAAATCCTTCTCTATGGGGATTTCATCTGAAGTTGAAGCAGTGCTTTCACTAGACCTAGAGAGACGGGTGATTTTTCTATTAGATGATAACTGAGGAAAATCCCAACCTTTTGTTGGATTGGCAGAATCATAGGTTGATAGGGAAGCCAAATATCTTGCACTAGGATTTCGCAATTTGAACACTTGTCCTGATAAAAGAACATGCCAAGCAGCCATATTTAGTCCAGGGAGTACTTCTAGTACTACCATTTTACTGAAAATCCCAATACTGCTTCAATTTAAAACTTGCCAGTGAGCTACCTTCATTGTTGCTTATAAGTTATAACTCAACCATGATTTTAAAATGAAATTTATATGACAGGTTCTAAATGAAAGATACAAATGCATGAAATGTTTTCAAATTATGTATGATTACATTTCTCTTATATAACTCAGTAATAGTTACACCTCATGTGACATGAAGAAATATACGCACCAACAAATACATGAGTAAAATGCAAACCTGTTTTGACTCGTACCAGATCGAGATGTACTTCGCAGATAGTAGCGGATCTTAATTTCCCTCCACCAGAAGGGATAGATGGATGTCGCTTTGCAGATTGTTTCACCTGCCTTCCAACCAACCTTGCCACCTTATCTTTTTCATCTTTTTTGGATCCTCTAACCATTTCCCAATCCCACAAGTCCACAACTGGAAACTCAGAAACCAAATCTTTCCCTGATTCAATGACTTGACCATATTGAGCTCGCCATTTCTCTTCATCCAACAAGATGCCTGTAATGGTATACATCAATCATATGAACAAAAGTGGCAATCAATTTCACTCATGGTATCAAAACTGTAATATATAACATCCATGCAGAGAAAAAAACATTTGATGGGGCACTCCCAAAGCAAACTAGATTACTGAATTAAAACAATACAAGGAAACAAGCCCCAGTTAGGTTGTTCGGTTTTTGAAGGAAACAACCCATTGATACTTGCAGTATACCCACAGTTTGCATCATAATGATTTTTCTATAAATTATTTCTAAGTGTACAGACTGAAATATAAAATGCTAGTTAGTTATGAGACACAAGCTATCAGATCAATAAAATAAATATTGTTACATTCAAATGACTATACATAAGCAGACAATCATGCATATCTGTGGCAATACCTTCATCTGTGGTACTTGTATCAGCTATGCCATTTTCATCCACTGGGTCTGGGATCCACTCACCTTCTTCCACTTCATAAGTATTGCTGTAAGCTATACCTTCATCTACAGTACTTTTATCAGCTATGCCATTTTCATCCATTGGGCCTGGGATCCACTCACGTTCCACTTCATAAGTATTGCTGTAAGCTATACATTCAGGAAACAAATTCATTTAGGAGCTGTCTTAGTTATCACATTTTTTATATAAAAAAAAATATTATGGAAGTTATGAACAAACCATCAGCTGCTAACTTAGAGTTATATCCATCATCTGTTTCCAAGGGCAATGTCGTTGTATCAGCTGCACTAACTGCTGTATTGTTGTAGCCAGATAAGTAAAGATCAATAAGCATGTCCTCTAACCTGTAAATTAGCAAAATGACTAATTTTCAAGGGAAAAGTTTAAAGGTATAATCATCAATGATATAAGGATGTGGAAGGTAGATACCATTCTGATGGTGGTGGAGGAGGGTTTTCACAAGTTGGACTTCTCATGGAATTCATGGGATCTATTACAAAGACAGCTACTTAGTTAACTGAAGTCACACATATTAATTACTTCTGCATGTCTGAAACACCAAAATGTTGATGCTCGAAGAGTAGTAGAAAATCAATTGTCTATTGCATTAAAACAACTGAGGTGCAGATGAAGGGGACATGACTAGGTGACACTTGGCAGTAACCCCTTGTCCCTGGCTACTGCAGAACCTGCTTCCTACCATCATCATACTGTAATATTGCTGCCAGAACATACCTTAGATCTATCTTTGATAGTATGATTTTCAGGAATTAATTCAAATATAGTTGGCAGCTTAACAATACTTACCATCAGCTGCTTCATCAGCCAAGGTTCCTGTCTGTTGGTAAGCTTCAAATTTGCTTTCAAAGAAGGAAGGGCAATCCTTATTGTTGTTACCGTATATTTGTTTAGGGTTTTCAGGTGTAGTTTCCTTGCACAGGTATGTTTCTCCACAATCATCCTGAGACAATGTTCAAGAGAACTTAAATCACCAACTTGAAATGATAATGATTTGAGAGTTTAGTTCTGAAAAAACCACGGATTTAGATTAATTAGAAACCTAAACCTACCTTATTGGAACCTAAAAGTACATAATTCCCTTCATCAAATTTGTAATAAAGACCATCTCTGCTGCTATAGTACCAGCCCGCATTAGGGTCATGGTAAAATCCACTACTGCAAGAAATTAATTACATTTCCCCCCAACAAAAATAGAGAGAGAAAAAAAGTTAATGACCATAAATATATACAGAAAACCAGAAAATTAACAGAAGCTTGTCGTTATATTCATGATTTACATGTGATCTACAGATTATCATGTTGCTTCCTGGCAAACCAAAGCAAACCCAAAAAATGACCTGTTTGGTTGGAGGGCATGGAATGGGAATAAGTCATTCTCATGTTTGATTGGATTTTTGGAAAGGAAAAGCCCATTCCCTTTGGAATGGGGCATTCCTTCAATTGTAGGAATAGGTATTCCATCATAAAAGTGAATGAATCTCCATTTAATTTCATCGATAAAAATCATAAATTATTTCCCATTCTATTTTCTTTTATCAATTCTAACATACCAAACATAAGAATGGAGGAATGTAGTAATCTTTCCATTCATATCCATATGAAACGAAAAAATGAAAATGAACATTACATTCCCATTCCATTAGGTCCCACATCAATTAAGTATATTGGCAAATACCACTTATAATAATTTCGGCAACCCTCCCACCACGAGGCAGCCCCAATTGAACCATCCGCCGATGTCTAATTCTGCAAAATTCATGCTACAGATGTCCAGTCCTAGCATGAGGGAGGGTTGCCCAAATTATTATAAGTGATATTTTGCACATATACTTAATCGATGTGGAACCTTAACACAAAACAGGTTATAAGCTTCAACAATCACTTCAGCGAAAAGCAAATTTCAAACGTTCTACAATTAAAATTAAAATGTAAACATCATCATGTTAGCGAAATGATTAAGATCAAGATCAAACAGAATCATCATTCATGACATTTGTTGCTTGAGATTCAGAAAAAATAAATAAATAAATAAATAAAACAGAAAAAAATAGAAAAACCTGGAATGGAAGTAAAGCTGTGATTTCTCATCCCAAACAAAGACAGAATCGCTCTTTTCCAAGTTTCCAGGATCGGAATCCATAGCTTCTGCAGTTCGATTGTTGAATTGCTCTTCCTCGCACTTGTTGGAATCTTTTCAACTTGCCAGGGAGGGCAAACAAATTTTGATTTTGGGTCTAGAACAACCAGAAGTCAAGAACATCCACCGACACGACCTCGATCATATTTCTGGGCCCAGCCCAATAGTTTAGGCCTACTCTATGCACCACTTCTCCAATCCAAAATTTATCGACCCAAAAAAATCCAAAATCATATAATATAATATAATATAATATAATCATATAATAATATTATATAATATATAAAGAAAAAATACATGCTTTCAAATTATTTCATGTGTCACTCTAACATGACAGTATATGTATAAAATGCTGTTATATGACAAATACGTGCTTCCAAAAATTGTTATGTAACATACCATATAACAATTTAAATGAAAAGTATAAATATGTAGCCACATTGAAAAAAATCATGTCACGTTAAAAAAAAATTCTTGCCACATGAAAATAAAAACACTTTTAAACCAGTTAACAATTAAAATTAAAAATTATTAAAATAAGAAAACATAACAAAATCACATTATACAGTTTACTCTTCTTCTTCTTCTTCTTCTTTTTTTAAAAACTTTGCTCAAAAGTTAGTGAAGGTAACCTTGGAGGACAGAAATTCAAGGATGTGATTGAAATGCTCATGAGGAATTTTGTTGAAGAAACCAATCTCAATCTTCCTCAGCACTGCACCACTATTGAAACCATAGTTTTTAGGCTCAGATGATGAATTGGAACTCTGTTTAGCACCCTCCCTAGTACTCTCAACCTCTTTTACCCTCTTTCTCTTTGTTTTGGGCTCCTCCACATTTTCCTCTTCCTGCAACAATATTTACTCAAATTATACCCACCATACCCTTAATTCCAAATAAATCTACTGAAAAAATATCATTTTCTAGATTAAGAAGGGAATTTATTTAATAAAAATTAAAATTCCCTTCCTATTTTGACTCATCAGTAAATCAATCAAAATCTATAATAATTTCAAATTCAATTTCAAATTGTAGGTAGTTAAAAGCAATTGCTTTTCTATAAATAATAATCATATAATATAATATATGTGAATGCTTATGTCATAAAGAATATGAAGTTTTTTATGATAACAAAGTTAAGACGAAGACCAAGTCCAAAGGAGGTATATTTAGTATAGGTTATAAGACTTAGAGTCTTTGTATAAGAAGCTCTCAACATATCTCAAGAATGCTTTTAAAGGTCACATATTTAAAATCAACTTTTAATTGGCAATATGCGTTTTGAAAAACCAAGTTTTCTAAGTTGGAAATGTTTTTCAAGCTTAATTGGGCTTAAAAATGGGTTCAAAGATGTTTGTAATCTTATCCTGAGGTTTAGTGATCAATTAACAGCTTCTTTAGGAGCTGGTAATCGATTACATAGACTTGATAATTGATTACAAGCATGCGGGAACCATTTTTCCAAAGTCAAAGGCTCTGTAATCGATTATATGAGACTTGTAATTGATTACACCTCTGGCAGAGGCCATGTAATCAATTACATGAAACTTGTAATCAATTACATCTTGTCTAGAAAACCCAGAACGTGTTCTTAGAGCCATATAATTTATTACACCACTCATGTAATCGATTACATCAAGCCTGAAAGTCCGTAATGACTCTTTTCTTGACATTTAATGAGACATTAAAACACCTCAACGACTCTTTTGGACAAAACACTATATAAACACGCTCTTGGGCTAGTTTCTAAACATAACCAACTACTTGAAACATCTTTCTATTGCTCTAATTCGTGAATCAATCCTTTCTATCACTTTATGCTCTATTTTTGAGTTTTCTTGAGATATTCTTGAAAAACTTCATAGGGCTTCTATTTGTATTACATACTCTTGTGAGAGTTTCTATCTTTTATACACCTTAATTCATTATAACGAGGGTGAGGTATCCCTCAACAAATTTGTAAGGGTGAGCTATCCTTGAAAGTCAAGGCTCAAGTACGAGGGTAAGGTATCCTAAGGTGTGAAGGGCACTCTTGATTATAACGGTGGCAAGCACCTATTCAAACCTTACATTGATAGTGAAAAATCTCGGGTGGTTACTCAAGGACTAGACGTAGGTCACAAGTGGTTGGTGGCTGAATCAGGATAAACATTGTGTTTGCTCTTCTAACTCAAACTCATTTATATTTATTTTTTTATTACATATATTTGCTTATATTCTTTCTTGTTGTGCAATTTTGTGAGTAAATCTTCTTATCTTCTCAATTCAGTCATTTCAAATGATAAATAACTTCAACAAAAATTGTTTTTCAAGTGTTTGATAAAAGTTTTCAAAAAGTTTTTATTTATTCAATTCACCCCTCTCTTAAGTATTGAACTAACTTGATAACAAGTGGTATCAGAACTAGACTCTTGTATAAAGAGCTTAGCA
This sequence comes from Ormosia semicastrata, assembly GCA_029884595.1. Lineage (NCBI taxonomy): Eukaryota > Viridiplantae > Streptophyta > Magnoliopsida > Fabales > Fabaceae > Ormosia > Ormosia semicastrata. Next base: position 3,939,292 of record JAQQTO010000029.1, read on the forward strand.
GCTTCAGGAGAACATGACTTCTTCAAATGATTTTTTAGAAGGATCTTTCATAAACTGACCACCCTTTTCAATGGGGATGATTATGCTTATTGGAAGGAAAGAATGAAAATTTTTATTGAAATTATTGATCTAGATGTATGAGATGCTGTTGAAAATGGTGATTTTGTTCTCACACACGTTGTTGATGGTGTAAAAGTTAAAACACCAATAAGTGAATGGACTGATGAAGATAAAAAAAAGGTTCAATATAATTTGATAACCAAGAATATTATTACCACAGTTTTGGGGTATGATGAATTCTTTAAGATTTCAAATTGTAAAACTGCCCAAGAAATTGCTTGATGCTTGGTGCTCCTCCAACATAATAATTATGTAGGTATGCCTGGTCTAACTACTTATGTCTAGTTTTATGATGTATGTGCGCCTAAGAAAGGAGAGGCAACATTTGTATAAGCTGCATCTGAAGCAGTAGGTCAGCTTGTTAGGTAGTTTGCTAAGATTATGGGCTGCTATGTTGTTGGAATTGCAAGAAGCACAAAACAGGTAAGTCAGAGTGACACAATGTAAAGGATGATATAGTAGTATTCTTTCTTTTAGAAGGAAGAAAAGAAAATTGTAATCAAGTGATTTTTTTAATCATTTTTAAGGATTAAATAAAACTTTAATTTCAGTTTTATTAAGTCAGTTTTAATAAAAGTAGTTTTCTTTTTTATTTTCCTTTTTGAGATGCTTCATATGCCTAAGGAACTCTTAATCCATCCATCAATTGCAAAATCACAAAAGCGTAACTCTTGCTTATCCTTTTGCACAATGCATGACTTTTTGTGGAATTCATGTCTATTAATAAGCTTCTATCTTCATATGTTGTTGTTCCTTTCTTTGATCAATTATGTAATATAAGGTTGATTTGCTTAAGAGCAAGTTTGGATTTCACGAGGCTTTCAACTATAAAGAAGAAACTGACTTGAATGTTGCATTGAAAAGGTTAGTAGTTACTTAATTTCTAATGGAATACATTGTTTTATTCATCTGTTCAGGGATACGTTTTAATTTGAGTTGATAACGTATTAGTCAAATTATTGTTGTCATGAATGTCCTTGTGGCTTGAATATTTTGAGGCATCCTTTAATAAAAAATGGGATAACCATACCATGCTATCTTTCCTCATATCTTGGTTTTCACTCCCTTTTCTAAGAATAAGACATTAATTTTTTGTCTTTTATCATCTTTTTGTTTCCACTATAGGTAAAAAAGAATTCTGCGAAGTAATCTTCACTTTTTTTTTTCAATTTTTTAATTTTCACCTATATTACTAACAAATAAAGACATAATTTTGTCAAGCCTTTTCCTGAAGGTATTGATATATACTTTGAGAATGTTGGAGGAAAGATGCTTGATGCAGTGTTACTCAACACGAGGAACCATGATCGAATTTCTGTTTGTGGAATGATTTTGCAATACAATCCTGATAAACTTGAAGGTGTACACAATTTAATGCATTTTGTTATCAAACTGATCCGCATGCAAGGTTTCCTCATTTTTTATTATTGTCACCTTTATCTAAAGTTCTTGGAGATGGTTCTATATCACATCAAAAAGGGGAAGGATAATTACGTGGAGGACACAAATGAAGGCATTGATAGTGGCTCAACAGCCCTAATTGGCGTCTTCACAGGGCAATGTGGGAAAACAAGTGGTGGTGGTTGCTCAAGAATGATTGCAAACAACTGTATGCTTTGGAATATACCATATTATGTGAATGGTGTTAAACTTAGTTATGTTGCTTAAATTACAACTTGTGACTATGGTAATTTGACTAAGTGTAACAAGGTGGTAAAGGGGTGGCAAATGGATAAATTTGATAGATTTTGGATTGGATCAAAATGGATAGATAAAAAATAAACCATTAATCCATCTAAGATCCATTATAAAATTGTTAAAACCAATCAATCTATCTATGATTCATTTTAATGGATGGATATCTAATCCATCTATTTATCTATTTTAATAAATTAGATGAATGGATATCCAACAAACTTATTTAAAATTATTTTTAATAAAAAATACTCATTTTCTCATCTTTGTTAATTTTTCTTGGAACCAAACATCAATCTGATTACTAATAGTAAGGCTTACTCGTTTTAAGATACTTTAAAGTACAAGGTCTGTAGAGTGCGAAGTGCATATACCTTAGTGTCAATTTCCCTATCCTATGTATCATACTATCATCTATCATCATGGGTTTCAACCACTTCAGCTTCAACTTATTTATTTAGGGAAATTATACTCATTCCCTTGAGGTTTGTGTTTTTGACACACGGTATCTCTCTTATTTATAAAATGACATTGTGTACCCCTACTTTATGTTTCCTTATTACAATTATATCCCTTCTACTTAACTTGCTATTAGTATTGCTAATTGATCTATGAGCATATGACACTCACATGCCATTTGTGGCTCTCCTTAAAGAAAATTACTTCTTTTGCTCTTTTTCATTTGAAATGGGCGACTAGTGTAGTGATAGAGAAGTGAAATGGATGATTAGTGATAGAACAACAGAGACCTCGACTCTTGCCCCAACCCTAAGGTCCATGGATGACCAGTTACTATGAACAACTTGAAGAAGTGATTTGCAAAGGACATCTACCCTAATGAATCTATCTTCTTTGGCCTCAACAAGCTCCACTGAAGTTCTGAGTTTAGGGGAAAACATTCGATTTTTTAGTTCTTAGTAAGCTTTTATGTATGATATTTTTCTAAAGAAATACAGATAAGATGAGGAACTAGAGAGAAACACCGAGGGAGAAATAGATAGCTAAAATTGTTGGATCTCTATTCTTCTTGGATAAGTCTATGATCTTGGTAGTTCTTGTGTGAGTGTTTAGAGGGAAGATACAAAGAAATCAAGTAGAGTGTGTAAAAGAAAGTCTGATTTTTAGATCTTCTTTGGCTATAAGGAATCTCTACACCTCACAGAAAACCAATCCTTCACACACTATCTCACAACCCCAGACGCACTCCATACCCAAACACCACCTCATTGCCATCATCGACTGATTGATCCAAAACTAAAAATTTACTCAAATCATCACATAAGCCATCCCAAAATAAGAAAACAATCCCAAAGTTATCCCCACCTCAACAACTAGGAATGACTACCACACTAGAAAAATTCTCATAAACCAAACACAATCCTAACATCACAGAACAACATTAAACCCCCTCAATCCATATGAAATAGAACAGAAGAACAAACTAGCAAATACCAAGCACCAAACCCCAAGCACTTTATTTTCTAAAAATGAGTGACCTTAGAAAACATATACATAAAGCCCCATTCCCTTAAAATTTTTGACCCAGATCCATTATCGACACTCTTGTGCCACCATCCTACCCCATGTGTCAACACCATGAGCCACCACCACAAATCAAAAACCTTCAAATCGCAAACACTCTGCTGTCATTTGCACTACCCAAACCATCGCACTATCCAAACCATCTACCATCCCAACCACTGGCCATCAACTATCACATGCCAATGCCAAAACTCCCCTTCCACAACTTCCGCACACCCACACTTAAGCCTCCCTGTCTCTTATGTCTTATGATTTGTTTTTGTTTTAGTTCTCCTCATAGTTCTTCTTCTATGATGGTCATAACTAATCTTTTCTGATGGTGGAAGACAAAGCAAAAGAAGGTGGTCCCAAGTGTTTTTTACAACATAAAAGGAGAAAAAGAGAGATTTAGGGGTTTTTAATTAGTAGGGCAAATGTGACATTTCCTTTGTTAGCTTAACAATATTCTACTTCATCTTCAGTAAGGAAGGAAAGTGTCATGCACAAAACAATGTCAAAAGCGCGAATCTCAGGAGAAGTGGGTGTAATTTTCACTATTTCTTTCTTCTCTCTTTTCTACTTTTTTCTTTTCTTTTCTCAATCATGCCACTAAGGTTCGAACCTTTTTTTTTTCTGCCTTCTAACTTCTCTCTCGTTCATTTTTCCCAAATCTAATCCATTTGTTTGCATCCTCATGTTAGCCTCGCATGGACAGAGTAACAATGTAATAGTAATATTCATCATATCCATTAAGATATGTTGCTATTAGTTTAATAGGAATATGTTATATTGAAAAATGTTGCACAAACATTTTTAAGCATAAATCTCTCATAGAGAAAGAATTATTAATATTAATGAACAAAAGAAAAAAAAATAAAGATGAAGAAATAAATAATGATGATTGGTGATTGAAGTTTTTGTGAAGTTCGTGAAGAAAAATGTCAATATAAATAATATTATTGATATATAAAACAATATTCAAATTTTAAGATTATGACATGTCAAATATATCACAACCAAGGATGGATTCAGAATTTAAGGGCTGAGGGGGCAAAAAATTTAGTGAAAGACTATAAAACATTCTGATAATAGCTTAATTTTACATATTTTTTCCTATAAAAAATAGGTATTATTATAACTCAATATAATTAATTTTAATAGTTTTATGATTTTATTATTTAATTATTTAGAGAAGTTAATTTTATTTAATTATCATTATATTTGCAGAATTTAAAGAAAATGACAACTTCTAATGTGAAAGAATCATGTTGCAAATTGAGCTATGACATTTAGAAGTCAACAAAGCTCACAAGAAAGTCTCATATATGATCACATGTAAGAGAAATAAAAAAAAGTTAGAAATAATTGGAAAGTAGCAGTCCATGTTCACGTGGAGGAAAAATCTAAAGATAAAAATTGAAGATAGAAGTCAAATCAATGGGTCCCTTTGTCAAATAAACTTTGGAAAGAGAAAACCAAGTGAGGCGATGCAATTTTTTGGCTATAAAATTAGCAACACGCAGTGCAGCACAGGGTGACGCAGAGACGAGCATGGAGTGCCTTAGGCAGAAATAGATTGGAGTGATCCAGAACGCATAGCGCAGAGAGAAATTTGCAGAGAAAAGAAGAAGAGTAGTATCTATATGGAGAATTTTAGTGAGATAATATTATTGTGTTTTAATTTTACTATGTTTTGTTAAATTTTCTATACTAAGGGGATGATGAAATCTTGATTGTTTTGACATTACTATGTTGAATTAATTTTACCCAATTTTAGGATTTAATGTTTATTGATTCTATTTTCCTATCAGATTATATGAATAAATGAGTTCAATTATGCTTTGCAATTTATTTGTGTTATTTAAGTGTTAGTAGTAATTGTTGGATATCAATTGTGATTTCTTATTATGGATACATTTGATGATTTGATAATTTACTATTAATAAGGAAAATTTTATCATACACTTAATTATTATTTTTAGTGCTTCATTGATAGATTTTTCGTGAGCACATGCGTTACTGCTAAATGTTCATGAGATAAATTATTTGGGTATAATAATTTGATATAGCTAATATTAAAATTAATCTTGATGGATTCTGACTCTTACTCTTTTTACATATGGTAGAAATCTCATCCACATACCTGCTTACTTTTAATTTGTTCTTTTATTTTAGTTATTTATTTTATTTTACATCTTTGGTTCATCAATTTGTGCAATTAGATTAGGAAGAATTTTTTAATACTTAAAATTAATTCTAAGTCTACAACATCCCGAATTTAATAACCATAATATAACCAAAGTATAACAAGGTGGTAATAGGGTGGCAAATAGATGAATTGGATAGATTTTGGATTAGATTAAAATGGATGGATAACAAATAAACCATTAATCCATCTGAAATCCATTATAAAATTGTTAAAACTAATCAATCTATCCATGATCCATTTTAATGGATGGATATCCAATCCATTTATTTTCCATTTAAAATGGATATCCAACCAACTTATTTAAAATTATTTTTTAATTAAAAAAATACTCACTTTCTCATCTTCACTAATTTTTCTTGCAACCAAACACCAATCTGATTACTAATAGTAAGGCTTATTCGTATTAAGATACATTAAAGTAAAAGGTCTGCAGAGTGCGAAGTGCATATGCCTTAATGCAAATTTCCCTATCCTATGTGTCATACTATCATCTATCATCATGGGCTTCAACCACTTCAGCTTCAACATATTTATTTGGGAGAATTATACTCACTCCTTTGAGGTTTGTGTTTTTGACATGCAATATCCCTCTTGTTTCAAAAATGACATTGTGTACCCTTGCTTTACATTTCCTTAATGCAATTATGGCCCTTCTACTTAACATGTTGTTAGTATTGCTAATGGATTTATGAGCATATGACACTCACGTGCTATTTGTTGCTCTCATTAAAGGAAATTACTTCTGTTTTTTTTTTCATTTGAAATGGATAACCAGTGCAGTGATAGAGAAGTGAAATGGATGATCAGTGATAGAACAACAAAGACCTCAACTTTTTCCCTAACCCTAAGCTCCATGGATGACCAGTTACTATGAACAACTTGAAGAGGTGATTTGCGAAGGACATCTACACTAATGTATATTTCTTCTCTGGCCTCAACAACCTCCACTGAAGTTCTGAGTTTAGGGGAAATCCTTTGATTTTTTAGTTCTTAGTCAGTTTTTATGTATGAGATTTTTCGAGAGAAATACAGATAAGATGGGGAAGTAGAGAAATATATAGCCAAAATTGTTGGATCTCTATTCTTCTTGGATAAGTCTATGATCTTGGTAGTTCTTGTGTGAGTGTTTAGAAGGAAAATACAAAGAAATTAAGCATAAAGAGTAAAAGAAAGTGTGATTTTTAGATCTTCTTTGGCTACAAGGAATCTCTAAACCTCACCGAGAACCAATCCTTCACACACTATCTCACAAGCCTAGACACACTCCATACCCAAACACTAACTCATTGCCATCACCAACAAATTGATCCCAAACTAGAAATTTACTCAAATCATCATATAAGCCACCCAATACAACAACACAATCCTAAAGTCATCCCCTACCTTAACAACTAAGAATGACTACCACACTAGAAAAATTCCCACAAAGCAAACATAATCCTAACATCACATAATAACATCAAACCCCCTCAATCCATCCCAAATAGAACAAAAGAACAACCTGCACTTTATTTTCCAACCATGAACAGACATATAAAACACATACATAAAGCCTCATTCCCTTGAAATTTTGATCTAGATCCACTATCGGCACTCTTGTGCCACCATCCCACCCCATGTGTCAACGCTATGAGCCATCACCAAAAATAAAAATCCTTCAAATCCTAAACATTTAATTGTCAGTTACACCACCCAAACCGTTGCATCATCTACAATGCCAACCACTGGCCATCAACCATCACGTGCCATTGCCAAAGCTCCTCTATTCCACAGCTTCCGCACACCCACGCCTAAGCTTCCCTATCTTTTATGTCTTGTGATTTATTTTTGTTTTGGTTCTTGTTCAGTAGTAGATACTAAGTTGTACCTAGAGAGGCACGTTCTGGTGGTTTTCTCCATGCATAGTAACAGTGAAACATGTTGAAATGTGGGGTTTAGTACCTGTAAAGGGACTCCAACGCTTGAGTCAGGTTGTGCACAGGTAAGTTATGCTATAAGTAATAAGTTACCTATAGCACGAGTTTGAGCCTGATATTTATAGAGGTTGGACTGGGAGATACGCTCTCATAATATTTGCAGAGGATCCCTATAAGATCAAAATATTAATACTGTAATTGTGAGCAGTTTAAGGCGATTACGGGCACTATAATTTCATAAGATCGTGATTGGCAATTACAGATTTTTTTGGATTTATCTTCTGTGAAAATCTTGCGATCTTAATGCACTTACCCAATGCCGCAGTCTGATAGACGTGGTATTGAGGTCTAGACAATGTGTCTCTAGTGCTCCGCTAGGATGTCTATGGCGAATTCTGATGGTACATGTGTCAGGTTGGTTCACTAATCGTGGTTCAAGTTATAATCCAGAACAGTTATCCCTAACTTGACACTTAGATAGAACAACTAAGTGTCAAGGTATTCAAGTATGATAGGAGCACATGACACGTAGTGGACAAATGGATCCAAGTCAAAGTTAACGTTGAATCTCGCAATGCTTTCCAAAGGGTCGAGGTCCGTAATGCACCATAACATGCCCTTGAGGCTGATAAGTAAGGTTGGGATTTGAGTTTGATTGTTTTGCTTACATCATCAATTCCTTCATCTAGGGTATATCTTAAGTTGCCCCCATGTGTAGTTCACGGGGTTTTTATTGTCCTTTCTTGCAGCCTTTACTCTGCAATTTGTAGCAGTCTGAGCTTGCTTGGGAACTGTCGCTTTGACTATTGGGAATTAAAAATCCATTTTAAAAAGGCTAGTAGCTTCAAACTGTTTCCCAACTGTCTGCTACTCTCGTGGCCAATCATCGAGAGGAAATATTAAAATGTGGCCTCAAATGTACAGTTAGTTTTCCTTCTCAAGGGCCAATCAGAATGCTTCATTCCTCTTATAAATAGAGAATGTTTGTGTTGAGATTAGCATTCCTTTTTTTCTCTGGTTTTGTTTGAGAGTGATCTTTTTCCAGAGGATGAAATCTCTCTCATTTCTTGTGAACATGTGGAGGGTTTTGCCCCCATCTGAAACCATTTTCCTGTTCCTCCCAAAATTCTTAAAGGTGTTCCCTTTATTGCTACTGGTTTTTTCGATGGAGGTTTTTCTATCTCAGGGTAACGACTTAATGAGGGCTAAGTAACTGTCCTACGTGATTGGGTTAACATACATCTGGATGGCAAAAGCATTTCTCTCCTGGCATATATAGGATCGTGCATTCTTCCTGCTCTTACTGGGTGGGTTTACCATTTCTGTCGTAATTCCCGTGAGGCATGGAGATACTCTGTATTTCGTCCTCCTCTTTTCCTGACTATTCTGGAGGCACTTGGTTACTCCGAAGTGCAGTTGAAATCTGAAAGGGAATAAAGTTTGGAGAGTATACCTGTTGTGAGTGAGTACCCAGAGGTGTTCCCAGAGGAAGTGAGTGAACTGCCACTTGAGAGAGAGACTGAGTTTGCTATAGACCTAGTTCTAAGAACAGGGCCTATCTCCATAGCACCCTATAGGATGTCCTCTATAAAACTCTCTAAGCTTAAGAAATAAATAGAAGAGTTATTGGATAAAAAGTTTATTCGACCTAGTGTCTCACCTTGGGGAGCCTCTGTGCTCTTGGTGAAGAAAAAGGATGGCAACATGAGGTTTTTTGTGGACTATAGACAATTGAATAAGGTCACAATTAAGAAAAAAAACTCACTTCCTAGGATAGATGATTTAATGGACCAATTGAGAGAAGCTGTAGTGTTTTCAAAGATTAACTTAAGGTTAGGATACCATTAAATTAGAGTCAGAGAAAAATATATTCCTAAGACTGCCTCTAGGACTAGGTATGGGCATAATGAGTACCTTGTAATGTCCTTTTGCCTGATTAATGCACTTATAGTTTTTATAGATTATATGAACATGATTTTTAGACAATACCTTGATAAATTTATGGTTGTCTTTATAGATGATATTCTCATTTATTCAAAGATAACTGAGGAACATGAGGAACATCTTAAGGTGGTTCTAGAAATTGTGAAAGAAAATAAATTGTTTGTTAAGTTGTCAAAATGCAAGTTTTGGATGAATGAGGTGTAGTTTTTGGGACACATGATATCAGGAGGTAGGATATCCGTGGATCCCAGTAAGGTAGAGGCAGTGTTACAATGAGAGAGACCTACCACAGTAACTGAGATTAGGAGTTTTTTGGGTTTAGCTGGGTATTACAAGAGATTCATAAAGGGTTTTTCCCAGATAGCATTGCCTTTAACTAGGTTAACTAGGAAGGGCAGCACTTTTGAGTGGACCCAGAAATGTGTAGATAGCCTCCAAGAGTTGAAAGAGAAATTGACCACCACATCTGTGCTAGTGATTCTAGACCCACAAGAAAACTTTGAGATTTGTTGTGATTCTTCAAAAAATGGGTTAGGTTGTGTCTTGATGCAAAATAGACGAGTAGTTACTTATGCTTCAGGCACCTAAGACCCCATGAAAAAAATTACCCAACTCATGATCTGGAACTAGCGGCAGTTGTATTTGCTTTGAAGATATGGAGACATTATTTGGATAGAGTTCAAGTTTAAGGTCAATAGTAATCACAAAAGTTTGAAATACATGTTTGATCGCTAACTGTCAGGCTTATGGTAATCAATCATAGGAATGTTGTAATCGATTACAAAGCTCTTAGAACATGTTCTGAGCTTTCTAGGATGGTGGTAATCGATTACAAGGCTCATGTAATTGATTACCAAGCCCCTGTTAGAGTGGTAATTGTTAGTGTATGCCTTAGAGGCCAATATTTTTTGATAGTATTTATATATATATATACATATATATTGTATTATGCTATTCTTTAATATATAATGTATTTTATTTATTCTCGTTATTTATTATAAACATAATAAAGTCCTTAGAATAGTAAGTTTGATGCCATAAGACATCAAGTGGTTGATTTGATTGTGAGATCCTAATAAATAAAATTAGAATACTATTCTTAAATATCCCTAGTCAAGTATTATTGTTAATTAAGACAACAATAATGCATCGAGACTAATAAGTACGCAAACTGATGACCACATCTCACGGGTCATGGATATGAGATATCAAGTCTTCACATGGGTACATATTAGAGTAATGATGTACTAGACTGACCCGCCATGAGAATGCTACATGAATCGTTATGTGAGTGTTATAAGTGATTCTCATAGTGACAATGGTGTCTGTGGTCCTTTGACCTGAAATCACTACGATTCCTACATGAGGAGTTCTGTGTTTTAATGTCATCAAATGTCATCTGTAATAAGGTGATTATAAAGTTAGTTATTGGACATACCGTGAATCATGCAGAGGGATGTGAGTGACCTAGATGGGATTTGTCACTCTTACATAATTGGAGCGATATCTTTGGCCCCTTGATTGAGTGAGACTGTGAAATGCATGGCCATGCTCAAATGAGTCAATATGAGATATTGATCTCATTTGTTGTTACAAAGTCTACTTGGCTATCAGGAAATGAAGGATTGAACTATACAAGGGTGACACATTCCATGCCTTATGTTCAATCTAGATATCTTGACAAAGGGACTAAACAACACGGAAGCATTAGTCACATAAAGGTTATGTCAAATCATTAACATTCTCATTACTTGGGTAGTAGCAATGTGTTGCTAGATACCACTCACTACTTGTAATATTAGAATAAGATTTTAATAGTACTACTAACGTTATGAGAACCTGTAGGGTCACACATATAGAGCAGACTAAATTGGAGCATTAGGATCCAAGTTGGATTATGATTCAAATGTGGGTCAGACTCATAACAGATGAGTCTAGGGTTACACAGCTTACCTTACTGTTGCTCACACTCACTTAAGGCAGTCACTATTATAAATAGCACTGCTAAGGGAGCTGCTAAGACACATATAACAGAACCCTAGCGGCAACTACAGAAACAATGAGTGAGAGAGTGACGGGTTTCTCATCTCTTCGTAGCTAGCACTGTGTTAGAGGCGTGAGACTCATTTTGCGGACATTGGACATTCGTGAGTCTGTTCATGTGGATACCGCAGAGACATCATCGCTGTTACAATGTTGGTGATTCACGTTGTTTGTGTTTTTATCTCGCTTCAAGAGGTAATTTTAAAACACGGATTATGGTCCTTTTTGCATGGACCCTTGGTGGAAATTTTATTTTTTTGTTGTGTGATGTATCCGCAATTCTCAATAGTAATCAATTACAAGGCTTATATAATTGATTACCAAGCCTCTGACTTTTGAAAAATGGATTCCCACATGGCTATAATTGATTACCAGGCCTTGGTAATCAATTACCAGCTCTAAAGAAGCTATTATTTGATTACTAAGCCTTTGGATAAGATTACAATTATTCTTGAACTTATTTTTGAGCTCAATTTAGCTTGGTAAACATTTCCAACTCAGAAAACTTAAATTTTCAAGATATAAATTTAATTTTCATTATCCAAGATCAAAAATAACATTCCATTAAAAAACAATCCGTCAACTAAGAGTTGATTTAAAAAGAAGCCTTTCAAAAACATTTTGAGATATATTGAGAGTTTCTTACATAAAGACTCTAAGTCCTATAAACTATACCAAATGTACCTCCTTTGGACTTGGTCCTTGACTTAGCTTTGTTATCATAAAAAATCTTCATGTTCTTCATGACATAAGCATTTACAACCTAAAATCAGCTAATGTTTTACATTTAAGGTTTGAATGAAGTTCTGCAGACCTATCTTTCCATCAAGAAGGGTCTTTAATGAAATGTTAGGTGATTGTAAAGATTAATGTATTGACAGCATCAAGGATAGTTTCCCCATTACTGGTGATGGGAATTCCATTAGAATCAATTTTGATTGCTACAAAAATTCTGGATTTTTCTGTAATTGGCTATTGACCTATGAAGAATTTGTTTTGATAATAACAAACATAAAGATGTTGCAAGATCAAGTCCTAGACCTTCAAGATTAAATTTAGGACTTAGATCATTATGTAAAAGTATAAAGTGGTTCACATGAATGCTCTACAAATTATTTTTCAAAGAAGCCAAATAGCACATGTGTTTGCAAGGCTTCAAAATGGTTTTTGGTTTCCAAATAAATAACCATTAAGTGCCCAAAAGCTTATAAGATTATTTGGAATCAATTTGCAATGTTTAAAAGCTATATGAAATAATTTTCAAATGGCTTATTTGAATAAAGGTTTCCTTATTCTAATAACCAAAGTCAGAAAAGCCCAAAATTGCATCTGGTCGAGCTTTATTCAAATAAAGCCCTATTTTATTTAAATAAAGGTTTAAAACAAGCCTTGGCGTGTATGGGTTATTCAAATAACCAAGGTGTTATTCAAATCACATGTTTTTTGAAAACTAAATCTTAAATGGTTTATTCGAATAATAGGTTTATTATTCAAATAACAAGTTTTTCAAAAAATAGATTTTAAAAGGGTTGTGCGAATAACATGAGTGTTATTCGAATAACACGTTCTAGAGGCAAAATTTTCTTCGTACATCTGAATATGAGGCAAAGGAAGTGGATAGAGTTTCTAAAAAATTATGACTTTGAATTGAAGTACCATCTAGGTAAGGCCAATGTTGTGGCCGATGCACTTAGTAGAAAACTTCTGCATATGTCCCAAATGATGGTGCAAGAGATGGAACTCCTTGAGAGCTTCAGAAATTTAAGCCTAGCAATGATTGTGCTACCACATGGTCTTTGTTTGAAGAGATTAGAGATTCAGAATAATTTGAGGGCTCAAATTAGAGAAGCTCAAGAGGAAGATGAAGCATTAAAGGTGATTGATGAGCAGATCCAGTTGGGAAAGAAAAAGATTTTCAAGAAGGCTTATGATGGGACACTTATGTTTAGAGATAAACTATGTGTTCCAAGAGAAAATGAAATCAAAGAGAAAATTTTAGAGGAAGCCTATAAGAGTAGATACACCATCCATCTCAGAGCCACGAAGATGTATCAAGACCTCAAAAAGATGTTTTGGTGGCAAACATGAAAGGAGATATACCTGAGTATGTGTCCAAATGTTTTGTTTGTCAAAAAGTGAAAATAGAACACCAAAGACCTTCAAGACTTCTCCAATCCTTGGAAATTTTCGAGTAGAAATGGAAAAGTATATCAATGGATTCTGTAATGGGATTGCCAAGGACTCAGTTAGACCATGATGCTATTTGGGTTATAGTGGACAGATTTACAAAATCTGCACACATTTTAGCCATAAAGGCTAACTGGCCATTAGATAGATTAGCCCAGCTGTATATCTAAGAGATGGTCAGATTGCATGGATTCCCCTCTAGTATAATATCATATAGAGACCCTAGATTCACGTCTAGATTTTGAGGAGCATTGCAAAAAGCCTTTAGGACAAAGTTGAGGTTTAGCATAACCTACCATCTGCAAATAGATAGCCAAACTAGGAGAACCATCCAAACTTTAGAAGATAAGGTGAGAACACGTGTTTTAGACCAACAGGGAAGTTTGGATAGGTTTTCACCCCTAATAGAATTTTCCTACGACAACAGTTATCATACCAACATAGGAATAGCACCTTATGAGAACTTGTATGGCAGAAAATGTAGATCACAATTATGTTGGTATGAAGCAAGAGAATAAACCATCCTAGGACCAGACTTAGTACAGAAAACCACAGAGCATATCAAAATGATAAGGGATAAGATGTTAATAGCCAAAAGTAGGTAAAAAGTTTTACAGATGAGAAAAGGAGACCTTTGGAATTCAATGGAGGAAAACATGTGTTCCTTAGAGTCACTCCTATTACGGGAGTTGGTAGGGTTATTAAAACCAGAAAGTTGACTCCTCAGTTTATCTTTCCCTTCCAAATTTTGAAAAGAATTGAACCAGTTACTTACCAAATAGTCTTACCCCCTAGTTTGTTAAATCTCCATGATGTTTTCTAGGTTTCCCAACTCCGAAAGTATAATCTGGATCCTTCACACATTCTAGAAAATGAATCAATATAGTTAAAAGATGATTTAACTTATGTGGTTAAACCTGTAAGGATCATGGATAGGGCTGTGAAAGAACTCAGAGGAAAACAAATTCTTTTTGTAAAAGTGTTATGGGAAGGAGGTGACTCGGAAGAGGCCACATGGTAACTAAAATCCCACATAACGAAAGATTATCTAGAGCTTTTTGAATGAGTAAGTAATTTTTTAGCATAAAATTTATAAAAAAATGAGGGGAGAATTGTAACATTCTCACCAACCCAATGGACTTCATCAGGGTTATAGAATCTCAATAACACTGGTATAGGACACAAGTTGATTCCGGTAACTAGCTGACGTAATTTGAGCATAAATCTATAATACAGAATGTGAGAAATAGCTCCTATAAAATTTGGACTTTTGTGAAAATGGCTGAGAAAGTAGAAATAAATGAGGAAGATGTTTTTCTAAGTTATGGACAATTAATATAGATATCTAAAAGCTTCTTAATTCAATTCCATAGGTTTAATTTAACCCAGGAAAGAATAATGAAGCATAGAGACTGATATTGTAGTATAAGAAAAGTTGTGGAATATTAATATAGAAAATAGAATGAAATCTTATAATTTTCTATGATACCTATGAAGGTTACAAATTCATTTCTGAAAAATTAAAGTGTTCTTAGTAGATAAAAGCTTATCAGTTCGATTTCATTTTTGGAAAGCTCTCCCCACGACCACCACTGTTTCATTCTGATGTAATTCACCTAATATTAGATATTTTGTTTCTTTTTCTTCCTATCTCTCCACGTATTCACGTTTCTATCATCTCATCCTCCACTCTCTCACTTTTCACTCTTACTCACCTCATTCTCTCAATCTCACACTTAGCAGAAGAGAAAAGGAAAAACAAGAAAGAAACAAGAGAAGGAGAAGGAGGAAGCAACCAAGAAAGGAGAAAAGGAAAAGGGAAGAGGAAGATGACAAGTTAAGGTAGGGTTTTTCTTAACTTTGTTCATCTTTTTCTCCTATTTGAGAATGAGGATTGATGATTTTTGTTGAGGTTTGATATGATAGATAAAGATGATACTCTTATGTTTTGATATGACCTAAGGATTCCAAACCTTGATTTTAATCCTTGAAAAACTTTGAGATTTGAAAATGGGTTGAAACCCATATTTGATTTGTTGTTTTAAAATTATTTTGGATGCTTGAATATGATGCATTTGATCTTGTTGTTGTTGATGTTTAGCAGTTTGGCTTAGGTTAGAATTTTGTTTGGAAAAACAGAGGAGTGGATTTTTGCTTTTTGGTGTTTTGGCGCCTAGGCTCCAAAACCCAGAAACCTGATCCTTCAAGATGCACGCAAGGCACCTAGGGGCCCAGTGTGAAGCGCCTGGGAGAAATAGAGCAATGTCTATAGTGTTTGGGAGCTCAAAGTTCACCGCCTAGGTGCCAGCGACCAGAATGAACTAGGTAGTTCTCTGCCATCCCAGTGCCTAGGCGCCCAAAGCAGTTTTTGCCAAAATGTTTATTTTAATAAAATGAAGTCTCCTACTTGTTGGAATTGCTTTTATATTCTTTTTGAAGAGTGTTAAGATACTAGTAAGGGATTTTCATAGAAGAATTGATTACTTTTGATTTATGAAAAGCATGATGACATGACATGAAATGCCATGATGTGTTATTTTATTGCATGATTTATCAGACATTGATACTTATGCTATGATATAAGATGATATAATGAAACATTTTGTTCTATGCATGATGAGAATGATGATTGAAATAATAATTGATTTTCATGAGTAATCCATTATCTAGGATATCCTTGGTCCTAGGGTGAGACTTGAAAATTGTAGTTGAGGATGGACATTCCCTTACCATCTAAGTAATTGAGGTTGAGGATAGATAATTCCCTCCCTCTTTACCTAAGCTCTCCCTAGATGAAATGTACTTGAGGATGGATAATTCCCTCTTAACTTGAGGTATTCCTGAATTAGAGATAGTGCGAGGAAAGATGATATATTCCCTATCAAAGTAGTTGATAACGGATAATTCCCTTACTACTCACAACTCTGGAATGAGGACTGATAATTCCTTCATAAGTTATCGATTGATGTGAGTTACTCGGAGTAGCTCTGTGTGGCAAATAGATCGTCATAAATAGGTTGAAGTGCACCAACCTGAAAGCAGGCTACTACTAAGTGAACGATATTGTAAGGATGGATAATTTCCTCCATACCATTTTGATATGAGATGAATTATGATTATTGATGATTTATAAATGATGATTCTTAATGGACGACCATTATGAAATAACTTATTGCCTAAGTTTATCTTGAATGGATTTCTGAATATGACTTTGAGATTTTGATAAGATTTAATGATTGATTTGGTTACTCAAAGGATTTTTGATAAATGATATAAAATGAACCTCTGTTTCAGCAAGAGAAAGAACTTGTTTTGGCGTTAGCCACCTTTCTACTGATTATATACTAATGATTTAAAATGATTTTCCCCTGAAATAACTGGAATGATTATGATGACATGTTTTTATAAATATTGCTGAGAATTGTGAAATTCTCACCCCATTTCTTTGATTTTCATAATGATTCTAGTAGGTCCCCGTGCAGACTATAGAGGAGAAGAAGAACTTGATCTTTTAGATTTGTTGCTTCTTTTTTATTTGATTGATAGAAATGGTTGTACACCATTTTTGTGCCTTAGAAGCATATAATGCATTTGATATATTTGATGTACCTTGGTGCACCATTTGTATATGATACAGTTCTATTGTTATGTAATATGTACTTCAATTTCAAACTCATATTTTGTATATTAAAAGTAAATTTCTTCAGAAAAAATTGATATTGATCTAAGTGACGTACTCTAATATGATTGCTAATGCATAATTTCGGATATGTCATTAGTAATAGTATTAGGACGTTACATTTTGGTATCAGAGCAGTTCATCCTGTTGAACCCGGGTATGGACTAGATATGCTTTTAGCATGAAAGTGATGCATTTTCTTATCTTGATACTAAGATGTATAGATAGAATTGCATTGCAGCCTTGAGTATATATGTTAATGGTTACTATTGTACTGTTACATAAGTATTGAGTCTGATTAACTCAATATAAAATATTCTGTGTGTACAGGGACTATGACATCATCCAGGCGAACACGAGAAGATAGAGCGTTTGCCAGTGATAGCACGATAAATATGATGGAGATGTTTAGAGAAATGATAGCTGTCATAAAGGAGCAAAGAGAGATGACACAACCATGAGAGAACAGACGGCCACCACAAATAGAGTTCTAGAAAGAATAGGAAGCAATCCATATCCACAACAAGAGGTTGAAGCACCGGTCGTGAGAAACCAAGATTTTCATGAACTCTCAGAGTTTAGGAAGACCAACCCTCCATCATTACAAGGAGACTATGATCCAACTAAGGTAGAGGGATAGTTGAGAGAGTTGGAGAAGATCTTTACAATGATGAGATGCACCAATGACTAGAAGGTGTCTTTTGCTTCTTTCATGTTGTAAGGGGAAGCTAAATATTTGTGGAGCGAAGTGAGAAAAATAAAGGAGGTAGCTGGAATACAAATAACTTGGGAAATATTTAAGATGAATTTCTTAGATAAATATTTTCCAAGGAACCTGCAAGAAGTGAAAGAGTTCGAATTTTTGAAGTTGGAACAAGGAAACATGATAATGGGATAGTATGTGACATGATTTGAGGAGCTGTCAAAGTTTTCTTTGTACTTCTGGCATAATTCAGATTTGAGCTGGAAGTGTGTAAAGTTTGAGTCTGGGTTGAGAGATGAGGTGAGAAAGATGGTGAGACCTCTTGAGATCAAATATTTCCATATTCTAGTGAGTAAATGCAAAATTTTAGAGTCGAATAGCTTGAGACCAGCACCGCTTAAGCCATAACAGGAGCAAAAACCTCAAGGCTTTTAGAAGAGGAAAAAGATAGATAAAAACTCTAAGAAAAAGTTCTCCAAGTTCAAGAACCAACAAGGAAAAGGGAAACAATTCCAGATAGAAGATAAAAGACCTTAGTGTCCAAAGTATGAGGGATACCATGGTGATAGAGCATGCAAGATTAATCAAATGGAGTGCTTCAACTATAGTAAAAGGGACACTATGTTAGGAATTGTCCCCAGATGTAAAACACAGCAACTCCCAGACCCTTGACCCAAGAAAGAGTTTTCACTTTAAGTGGTAAGGAAGCAGCCCAATCTCCTGATCTGATACAGGGTAAGTGCATTGTTAAAAATGCACTTTTAATTGTATTATATGATTCTGGAGGTTCTCACTCTTTCATTTCTTATGACTGTATGAGGATGTTGGATTTTCCTATTTCTGACCTCCCTTATAACTTAATAGTTTCTATTCCTATAGGAAAACCAGTAACAACTTCTAAAATATATCTAAATTATGGTGTAACTGTTGAAAGTAGAAACTTCTTGGTAAATCTAATATGCTTACCCCTTGTTGATTCAGACATCATTTTGGGCATGGACTGATTGTCAGCAAACCATGTTGTTTTGAACTATTAAGATAAAACCTTAGTATTTATATCCGACCTTCCTTCTACAACCTATCTTTTGAATCCATGTATCTGAGTGCCAGCTAAGTTGTCAACCACCTACTAGAAGGAGTTCAAGGCTATGTTCTCTTTTTTTCATTGAAATCTGAAAGGGAATAGAGTTTAGAGAGTATACCTGTTGTGAGTGAGTGCCCGGAGGTGTTCCCAGAGGAAATGAGTGAACTACCACTTGAGAGAGAGATTGAGTTTGTTATATACCTAGTTCCAGGAACAAGGCCTATCTCCATAGCACCCTATAGGATGTCCCTTATAGAACTCTCTGAGCTTAAGAAATAGATAGAAGAGTTATTGGATAAAAAGTTTATTCGACCTAGTGTCTCACCTTGGGGAGCCTCTGTGCTCTTGGTGAAGAAAAAGGATAGCAATATGAGATTTTCTGTGGACTATAGACAATTAAATAAGGTCACAATTAAAAACAAATACTCTCTGTCTAGGATAGATTATTTGATGGACCAGTTAAGAAGATCTACAGTATTTTCAAAGATTGACTTATGATTAGGATACCATCAAATCAGAGTCAGAGAAGAAGATATTCCTAAGAATACTTTTAGGACTAGGTATGGGCACTATGAGTGCCATGTAATGTCCTTTGGTCTGACTAATGCACCTATCATTTTTATGGATTATATGAACAAGATTTTTATACCATACATTGATAAATTTATGATTGTCTTTATAGATGATATTCTCATTTATTCAAAGACAACTGAGGAACATAAGGAACATCTTAGGGTGGTTCTAGATATTCTGAAAGAAAAGAAATTGTTTACCAAGTTGTCAAAATACGAGTTTTGGATTAAGGAGGTGTAGTTTTTGGGACATGTGATATCATGAGATGGGATATATGTGGATCCCAGTTAGGTAGAGGTAGTGTTGTGATGGGAGATACCTACCATAGTAACTATGATTAGGAGCTTCTTGGGTTTAGCTGGGTACCACAGGAGATTCATAAAGGGTTTTTCCCAAATAGCATTGCCTTTAACTAGGTTAACTAGGAAGAGCAACACTTTTGAGTGGACCCAGAAATGTGAAAATAGCTTTCAAGAGTTGAAAGAGAAATTGACCACCACACCTATGCTAGTGATTCCAGACCCATAAGAAAACTTTGAGGTTTATTGTGATGCTTCGAAAAATAGGTTAGGTTGTGTCTTGATGCAAAATAGACGAGTAATTGCTTATGCTTCTAGACAGCTAAGACCCCATGAAGAAAACTACCTAACTCATGACTTAGAAGTAGCAACAATTGTGTTTGCTTTGAAGATATGGAGGCATTATCTATATGGGGTCAAATTTGAGGTCTCTTGTGATCACAAAAGTTTGAAATATCTGTTTGATAAAAAAGAGTTGAATATGAGGCAAAGGAGGTGGATGGAGTTTCTAAAAGATTATGACTTTGAATTGAAGTACTATCCGGGTAAGTCCAATGTTGTGGCCGATGCACTTAGTAGAAAACTTCTGCATGTGTCTCAAATAATGGTGCAAGAGAAGGAATTCCTTGAGAGCTTCAGAAATTTGAACCTGGCAACGACTGTGTTACCACATGGTCTTTGTTTGAAGAGATTAGAGATTCAAAATGATTTGAGGACTCAAATTAGAGAAGTTTAAGAAGAAGATGAAGCTTTAAAGTTGATTGATGAACAGATCCAATTGGGAAAGAAAAAGGATTTCAAGAGAGCTCATGATGGGACACTTATATTTAGAGATATACTATATGTTCCAAGAGAAAATGAAATCAAAGAGAAGATTTTAGAGGAAGCCCATAAGAGTAGATACATCATCCATCTCGGAGCCACAAAGATGTATCAAGAACTCAAAAAGATGTTTTGGTGGCCAAACATGAAAGGAGATATACCTGAGTATGTGTCCAAATATTTAGTTTGTCAAAAAGTGAAAGTAGAACACCAAAGACCTTTAGGACTTCTCCAATCCTTGGAAATTCTCGAGTGGAAATAGGAAAGTATATCAGTGGATTTTGTGATGAGATTGCCAAAGACTCAGTCAGGCTATGATGCTATTTGAGTTATAGTGGACAAATTGACAAAATTAGCACACTTTTTAGCCATAAAGGCTAACTGGCCATTAGATAGATTGACCCAACTGTATATCCAAAAGATAGTCAGATTGCATGGAATCTCCTATAGTATAATATCAGATAGAGACCCTAGATTCACGTCTAGATTTTGGGGAGCATTACGAAAAGCCTTTGGGACAAAGTTGAGGTTTAGCACAACCTATCATCTGTAGACAGATGGCCAAATTGAGAGAACCATCCAAACTTTAGAAATATGCTAAGAGTGTGTGTGTTAGACCAACAGGGAAGTTGGGATGGGTTTTTACCTCTAATAAATTTCCTATAATAACAGTTATCATACCAGCATATGAATGACACCCTATAAGGCCTTGTATGGTAGAAAATGTAGATTACCATTATGTTAGTATGAAAAAGGGGAACAAACCATCCTAGGACTAGACTTAGTTCAGAAAACCACAGACCAGATCAAAATGATCATGGATAGGATGTTAACAGCCCAAAGTAGGTAGAAAAGTTATGCAGATGAGAGAAAGAGGCCCTTGGAATTCAATGAAGGAGAACATGTGTTCCTCAGAGTCACTCCTACAACGAGAGTTGGTAGGGTTATTAAAACCAGAAAGTTAACTCCTCAGTTTCTCGGTCTCTTCCAAATTCTGAAAAGAGTCAGACTAGTTACTTACCAAATAACCTTACCCCTCAGTTTGTCAAATCACCATGATGTTTTCCAGGTTTCCTAACTTTGAAAGTATAATAATCTGAATCCTTCACACATTCTAAAAAATAAATTAATATAGTTAAAAGATGATTTAACTCATGTGGTTAAACCTGTAAGGATCATGGATAGGGTTGTGAAAGAACTCAGAGGGAAACAAATTCCTTTAGTAAAGGTGTTATGGGAAGGAGGTGACTCAGAAGAGGCCACATGGGAACTCAAATCCCACATGATAAAAGATCATCCAAAGCTTTTTGAATTAGATAAGCAAATTTTGAGGACAAAATTTATAAAAAGATGGTAGAATTATAACATTCTCACTAACCCAATAGACTTAATCAGGGTTATAGAAGCTCAATAACACTGGTATAGGACACTAGTTAATTCTAGTAACTAGTTGGCGTAGTTTAAGCATAAATTTATAACACTGAATGTGAGAAATAGCTCCTATAAAATTTGGACTTTTGTGAAAATGGCTGAGAAAATAGAAATAAATGAGGAAGATTTATTTCTAAGCTATGAATAATTAAAATGGATATTTGAAAGTTTCTTAATTCAATTCCATAGGTTTAATTTAACCCAGGAAAGAATAATGAAGCATAAAGACTGATATTGTAGTATAAGAAAAGTCGTGGAATATTAATATAGAAAATAGAATGAAATCCTAGAATTTTCTATGATACTTATGAAGGTTACAAAATTCATTTATGAAAGACTAAAATGTTCTTAGTAGATACAAGCTTATCAGTTGGATTTCATTTTTAGAAAGCTCTCCCCACGTCCACCACTGTTTGATTCTGATGCAACTCACCTAATATTAGATTTTTTGTTACTTTTTCCTCCTCTCTCTCCACCCATTCACGTTTCTATCATCTCATTCTCCATTCTCTCACTTTTCATTCTCACTCACTCTCTATTATCTCAATCTCACCCTCAATAGAAGAGAAAAAGAAAAATAAGAAAGAAACAAGAGAAGGAGAAGGAGGAGGCAACCAAGAAAGGAGAAAAGGAAAAGGGAAGAGGAAGATGACAAGTTGAGGTAGAGGTTTTTCTTAACTTTGTTCATCTTTTTCTCTTATTTGAGAATGAGGATTGTTAATTTTTGTTGAGGTTTGAGATGATAGGTAAAGATTATACTTTTATGTTTTGATATGACCTAAGGATTCCAAATCTTGATTTTGATCCTTGAAAAACTTTGAGATTTTTAAAAGTATTTTTGATGCTTGAAAATGATGCATTTGTTGTTGTTGTTGATGTTTAATGGTTTGTCTTGAGTTGGAATTTGGTTTGGAAAAATAAAGAAGTGGATTTTTGCTTTTTAGTGTTCTGGCGCCTAGGCGCCTAAAACCTAGAAACCTAATGCTTCAGGATGCGTGCAAGGTGCCTAGGCGCCTAGTGTGGAGCACTTGAGCAACAGTGTAGTGCTTGAGCGCTAGGGTTGAGCGCCTGAGCACCAACGCCTAGGAGAAATAAAGCAACGTCTCTGGTGTATGGGTGCCTGAGCACACAAAGTTCACCGCCCAGGCGCCACCGACCAAAATGAACTAGGCAGTTCTCTGCCATCCAATGCCTTGGCGTTAGAGAATGGGCACCTATGCGCCCAGAGCAGTTTTTTCCAAAATGTTTATTTTGATAAAATGAAGTCTCCTACTTGTTGGAATTGCTTTTATATGCTTTTTGAAGAGTGTTAAGATACTTTGTAAGGGATTTTCATAGAAGAATTGATTACTTTTGAATTATGAAAAGCATGATGCCATGAGATGAAATGCTATGATAGATTATGCTATTGCATGATTGATCAGACATTGATGCTTATGCTATGATATGAGATGATATGATGAAACATTTTATTCTATGCGTGATAAGAATGATGATTGAAATAATAATTGATTTTCATGAGTAACCCTTTATTTAGGATATCCTTAGTCCTATGGTGAGACTTGGAACTGGTGGTTGGGGATGGCCATTCCCTTAACACTTGAGTAATTGAGGTTGAGGATAGATAATTCCCTCCCTCTTTACCTGGATGAAATATAGTTGAGGACGAATAATTGAGGTATTCCTGGATTAGAGATAGAGTGAGGAAGGATGATACCCTCCCTATCAAAGTAGTTGAGGATAGATAATTGTCTTACTACTCACAACTCTGGAATAAGGACGGATAATTCCCTCATAAATTATGGATTGATGTAGGTTACTCGGAATAGCTCTGTATGGCAAATAGAACGTCATAAATAGGTTGAAGTGCACTAACTTAAAAGCAAGCTACTATCAAGTGAACAGTATTGTGAGGATGGATAATTTCCTCCATAACATTTTGATATGAGATGAATTTATGATTATTGATGATTTATAAATGATGATTCTTGATGGACGACCATTATGAGATAACTTATTGCCTAAGTTTATCTTAAATGGATTTCTGAATATGACTTTGAGATTTTGATAAGATTTAATGATTGATTTAGTTACTCAAAGGATTTTGGATAAATGATATTAAATGAACCTCTGTTTCAGGAATAGAAAAGACTTATTTTGACATTGGCTACCTTTCCACTGATTATATACTAATGATTTGAAATTATTTTCCCCCAAAATAGCTGGAATGATTATGATGTCACATTTTTATAAATATTGCTGAGAATTACGAAATTCTCATCCCATTTCTTTGATTTCCATAATGATTCCAGGAGGTCCTCGTGCAAACTATAAAGGAGAAGAAGAACTTGATCTTTTGCTTCTTTTTTATTTGATTGATAGAGATGGTTGTACACCATTTTTGTGCCTTAGAGGCATATTTGATATATTTTGATGTACCTTGTTGTACCATTTGTATATGACACAGTTCTATTGTTATGTAATATGTACTTCTGCTTTAGGCTCACATTTTGTATATTAAAAGTAAATTTCTTTAGAAAAATTCAATATTGATCTAAGTGACGTACTCTAATATGATTGCTAATGCATAATTTCGAATATGTCATTAGTAGTAGTATTAGGATGTTAAAGAGGTGGCCGTGGTCAGTGGCCATCTTCATCATCACTGTCTTTGTCTGGCTTCCTTCCTAACTCTCTCTAGTGGGCATTCTTGACTTAGAGCAGTTTATGTACTCTTTTTTTAGAGCTAATAATGTATGGAATGTGAATAAAAATAAAAGTCCTTTTTGAATTGTGGCTTGTGTTTTCTATTTTCCATTTCCATTTTCTACTTTTTTCCTTTTCTCCAGGATGTGTCCAACGCTCACCATAGCATGTCATGTTCATGTTTCCCCTAGCTTGATGCTTAGTCAATATAGCGAAGTATCAAGGTAAGTCTCTATGCCCTCGGGTGACAGAATCTGGGCTTTACGTGAAGCCGTAGTTTGTGATACCCCTCAAAGGGTTAAGAGCTTTAATTTGGAGGTGTTAATGACTAAATAATTTGGCATTCATGGACGTGCCATAGTCTGGCCAAGGTCCATGCGTCAAGTGACTATAGGTGGACATTCTGGTGTTAAACCAGGTTTCGTAGAAGAAATTTAGTGTTTGTAGAAGAAATCCAGACTCAACTACAAGGCTTGCGCGACGTTTGGTTTTTGGAGCAACTTTCGCTTCAACTGCTATGACAGTTGTGAAGTCCACGTGGCGCATTCTAACCAGGTAGATGCAGTTAGGGTTCTATGCTCCATGATGAGTGGTGGTGTGGTGTGGAATATGATTAAAAATAAATATAAAAAATAGTTACCAAATTCCACCAAAAATATAAAAACCTTGCAACCAGTTGTAGTAAGCAAGGGTCGATCCACAGAGAACCAATTCAATTGACACTATCAATCCAATTCCTAAATTAAACTCTGATGAACAATAAATAGTAAAAAGTAAAAAATGGGGTTTTGTTAATTAAAACTAAAAAGAGAAATTAAACTTAAACCAAAACAGTAAATACAAATTGAATTATCAAGTTAAGGATATTGGTTAAGAGATGGAATCCACCACTAGATTTATATGATTATGCTAACTTACATACTCTTTATACCAACATGATCAATTATGTTCTTATGTGATTGTGAGATAAATCCCTTGTCTTCCTTAAGTTTCGCTTAATTCAGCACCGCTCAAATCAAACCCTAACCATTAGTTATTTATAAAGCAACCGCTCTTACACCTACCTAATGATTGCATTAAGAATTAGAAAACCAATCACACTAAGATCTAATGACACACCGGGATTAAATTACTTAGATCATATGTCTCACTAGTCATACCACCGCAACCGCGCATAGCAATCCTAATTTTACCACTCTCGAAGTTTGGCAAGAATATAAATACCTTTATATTGATTTAAGAATAGAAACATATGAATAAAAACATAATTGTATTGATATAAAGAAATATACAAGATTCACATAATCAAAACTAGAGTTTTATCTTCCCTTAACCAATCAAGAAGTTTAGTCACACATGGCAAAGTCAAAATCACAAGAAAAATAGAAGAAAAACATAGTTCAGAATGAAAGTGCAAAAGAAAACTGAAGATCAAACTAGTTTCCAAAAGGTAGGGATGATTGATCTCTGATTGCTCAAACCTGAGACTCCAATCTTCAATCAAATCTCTTTTTCCCTTAGTTTTTGTGTTTCCCTCAGTTCCCTTGACGGCTCTCTCTGTCCAGACCTCCTCCAGGGGCTTTAAATAACCTTATTTATAGGTTTGGATACCTAATTTCTTAATAGAATTCGAATTTAACTTTCTGGTGTGACGACATAGGCCGTGTCATATAACACAGCCCAACCCGTGCCTGAATCTGGTGACAAAATTTTAACTAATTTCAAAGTCAGAGAAGAACACGGCCTAACCCGTGTCATTTGATATGGGCTGTGTCGTATGAAATGGCCCGTGTTGTCCAAAAATAGGATTTGACCTGTCTTGAAATAGTCAGAGGAGTACACGGCCTATCCCGTGTTATATAACATGGGCTGTGTCACTCACTTTCTTCAAATGCGACCTTGATTCTTCGTAAATGCCTTTCTTCCTTTACTTCTAAGGGTAAACCTGATCTTCTTAAGTATTTATCTCTTTCCTCAAATGGTCATCAAGCTTGGTTTGATGCTAATGGACTCAAACACTCAAAGATATCCTGAAAAGCATAATTCATTTATTGAGTGTTTATAACCACATTTAAGCATAGTTTCACAATAAACATCCAAAGACAACTCTAAATTAAAAACTTAGCTAAATATCAACAATTGAGCACAGATGGAGTCCAATTAGATCAAACAAAAGACATTTAAAGTATGGAAATAATTGACAGATCAAGTGGCTTTTGAAATCTGAAGTGATAGGATGGAATTGCCCTATAATTGTTTGCCTCTATAAATAGAGGTTGGAGGTGCCTCCTTCACACTTTTACTGTTCCCATTCAATCTCTGGTGAGCTGAAGCGATTTTCGGTGACATCTCAAGGAGAGATAATGCAGTTTCGAGTGGTTAACAATAGTTTTTCAATGGTTCTTCTTCTTTTAGTCATTAGTTTTCCTTCATTTCTTCAACGTATGTCCCCTTCTACCTTCTGTTCACTACTTTTACTATCATTCTAAGATGGAGGGTTTCTGTCTTCTCTGTCTTAGTGTATTCCTTTTCTTTTCCTTCTGAAATGAGTTGGTATACCTCATTCGAAGGTGTCTATTTGAGGCTTAGACCTTAGTGGGCACGGAGGCCGGTACCCTTAACGCTGAAGATGGAGGGCGGATGCTGATGTGAACTTTTATTGGTTCCTTCCATTATTCGCACCCTTCCATGTTTGAATCTGTTGAGTAATATTCTTAACTATGATGGTAACTTACCATCCTCTGTGTGTGTTTCCAGGAGTTCTATGGCAATGAGGAGAATGGCAGTGCGAAGGAGGACGGTTACTGAGGGGCCTTTGGTACTTAGTCCCCAGGAGTACTATATACCCCTGGGTAGGGGATGACGTCTGGAACCAAGAGTCCGACTTCCAAACTATGGAGATTCTTGAAGAACTCACAGACTACTTAGAGCGGATAAAAGGTGGTGCAAGGGATGCAAGTACCAAGTCCTCTCTCCAATAGAGAATAAGAGAGTGTGTTCAAGCCAAGAGGTGGGTGCACACTTTATATTTCTGTATGAGGATCTCTTCGTTCGGCTAGGACTTCGAGTTCCATTTTCGATTTTCATATTGCGATCCTCCACACTCTTAACATGGCTCCATCCCAGCCTTACCCCAATAGTTGAAGGAATAGTCTTGCCTTCGAGAGATTCTGGCGGGTAGTCGAACTATGGTACTCTAAGAAGGCGTTTTTGTCTCTTCATCGGTGGTGCCCCCAAGGAGAAGGGGCGTGCCAAAACAATTGGCTGATGATTCGGTCTTAGTCCAAACAGAAAGTATTTTTAGTCTTCCAGGATAGATTCAAGGGGAAGTTCTTCAAGTTGATGGCAGTGCCAAAAACCCGTTTATTCTTTCTAGATGCCAATGGGGAACCAATATTCTACTTGTACTAGACAACCCAGGCATGGAGCAACCCTCTTGGGTTAATTGAAAAGGAGAACTAGGATGACACTAAGTGCATTGAGTTCATAAACTTATAGGCTCGAGAAGTTAGGTTGATTCCTTGTAAGGATCTTCTGGAAACCCTCGATGATGAAATTCTTAAGGTTATACTAGGTAGGTTAGGTTGTAGTACGTAGTTTGTTTTTACCTTTTACTTTCAGTACTTTCATTTTTGCTGTTTCACACTTGTTTACTTTTCATGTTTTGTTGCAGAAAACATGACATTTAGATTATCTCTTGTAGCCTTTCAAGCTTTTAAGGCAAGGAAAGGGGGTAGGACCTTCCAACGCTCCTGCACCCATTGCTCTGGTTTTCATGACCCGGGATCCTGTTATTGAAGTGGCTCCTGACCAGTCGGACTCTCCTACACAACCTCTTCAAAGGAGAAAGAGAAAGGCGATTGAGGGCACTATGGCAGAGGACTACGTGAAGAAGACAACAATAGAGGCAGATGACGAAGAGAGGGAAGATCCAATGGCCCTTATCCCAGAGCATGCGGAGCCCAGAGAGTACATTGATGAGCGACTCTTGAGTGATGAGGTTATCTAGTACATTACTCAGAAGAATGCTCCAAAGACTCTATCAAGGTTCCAAAACTTTGCACTCCAGGTCGCTGTTGAGGCCCGTTATCTTGAGAGGACTGTGGGGGAGTATGAGAAGAAATTAGTCGAGCAACTGAAGGCAGTCTAAGCAGAGGGAGCTTGGAAGCTTGAACTGGCCCTCAAGGGCAAGTCGGAGGCTGAATAAAAGGCCTAAGACTTTAAAAAGTAGCTAGCCAATGTAATACCCTAATACGAATTATCATAAAATAAATAGACTATTTCAAAATAAATCACATTAAGTATGCCACTTCTAAAAATGCATAAAATAAAAACCCACAATAACTTATATAGTAATCATAGAGAGCCACGAATGATAAGGTCATATATACAAATATTACTAGCTAACAAGTTATACTGTATACATAAGCTTTTACAAATAATTAGAAAAGTACAACTATACAATCTACTTCAAAAAGAAATAAAGCGACTAAACTAAGCCTTCTACTTTTTTTTTTTTTTTTGCCCTTTTCCCTTTGGAGGGAGTTCACCTGGATTTATAAGGAACACACAGGGGTGAGAAATCACAATTTCTCAGTATAAGCATACAAAGACCAGCAGTTAATCATTTTCAACAAATAAATCAACTAGACACAAAAATTACACTCTATGTAATAGAATATCCAATAAACAACAATATCAAAGAATCACTCATACAGTCCTCAGATATTATCGAATGAGCAACCAAATAATCAATCGGTCAAGTAATGACAATTGCCTATATAATTGTCAACCATGCAATGCTATATGTTATGAAGTATGATTATGCTAAAACAAAGTTCTAATATTATGAATATGCAATACTGATGCAAGTTTTAAATTTTGAAAACACAAGCTATTTATTTATTCCCCAGAAACCTCTGTTTCTTATATCTATAGAGTAGGATAAGCCTAAAAGCATAAACTCGCTTGGTAATAGGTAGACACTTTTCCCTCACTGCGTAAGAGTACTATTACCACCCTCATACTGGTAACCCTGACCATACAAGGATAAATGCAATGAGAATTTAGATCCAACACCTCATTCTCAGGTCATATGGTTGTGCATACCATCTAAGGTCACAATACATAGGAAACAAGCAAATATTCGAGCCACATTTTAAATACTAGATATAGGAATCCTAGATTCACTTATCCAATAAAGGTAGCAAGATTCATATCTCTAGCTAAATAGTATCTAGAACATCGCACAATCATTCACAAGTGGTTTAGAAATCAACCTCATGTTGACCAAAGTTCTAAACACTAACCTAGACATTCTGTCAGATTTAAATGTCTAAGAATTTCTCAAACTTTTCATATATGCAAGTTGATAATTCTCTCCAAGAAATATCCTCAAAAGTATCTCTTTACACCCTAGAAAGCTTGCACAAATGATCCCAACAATTAAGAAATCATTTTAGCGTCACTATGCCAAAATCATGTTTCTACCCTATTCAGGTGCTTGAGTGCGTAATGCGCCAACGCTTGGGCGCGTGAGCACCTTAGCATGTTCTTCTGGGCAATGTGTGCTTAAGCGCACATGGACCGAGTGCTTGAAAGTTGAGCGCCCAGCAGTAAAATCTGCATAATTTTATAGCAAAGAGTATTGTTCCATTGGCACAATTACGAAATTTGATCACTTCAAATTTGTTCCTTGGTAATTTTAAATCCCAAACAAGTTCACAAACATGAGGTAAACATAAAATACTAATTGATTTAATAAAAAATGGATCATTACATCAAATCACCACTCCAAACCCCTAAAATCAACACTTAGAGCATTTTAGGTCTAAATGGAGAATTTTCAGTTTCTAATCCAAACTCTTAGCATGAATAAGTCATAAAACACATTTAAAACTTCTCCAAGCAAGAAATTCACTTAAAACACTACAAGAACTCATTTTAGCATATTAAACCTCAAATAGCCTAAATATGAAAATTAGAGAAAATGAAGTTTAAGCTCAAAAATCCCTACCTCAAGCTGCCTTGATGTTGTAGATTTGAGCCTCAACCTCTAGCCTTGGATTTTCCCTTTGATCTCCTATTCTTTCTCTCTTGTTCTTCCTCATTTTCTCCTTTCTCTCTTGCTGCCACTGGTTTTGTTTCCAACCGTGAAAAGTGTGTGAGAAACAAGTGAAAAACTAATAAAATCATGAAAAAAAGTCCAACTTAAAGGGCAGTAACCGTGGAGTGTTAAAAGTCATTAGTTATAACATTGGTACTTCCCAGTCTGCTAAAAACACTCAGATTTATCTAAATTAAGTTTTTCAAGTTTCAACAACTTTAAAATAAATACTAAGATTCATTAAAGAAGTCATTTCACCAATATCATAATTTTTCATATCCGTGACTAGTCAATCTAGCATTAAAACGCACAACTAGTATGCCTAAAAAAATCAAACGGACTCTGATTATTCTCAAACTTCAATCACATCACAAAATACATATTTGAGACTTAGAAATAAATTATCCACATCTATTTCTATTAGCTAAACCATTTAAGCTAATATATTGGTCATTTTAAGCTACTTTTCACCTTTCAGCTTGTAGCAAAGTACCTAAACTAACTCAGATTATCACAAAATTAAACAGGCATGTTAATCAAGTATTAAGCTACCTCTATAACTATTTACAAATGTAACATGTTGAAAAGGATGTTATATTTCTCCTCCCTTTCAAAAAATTATTCTCAAAATTGCTTACCTCATATAAACAACTGTGGGTAGTCTTGCTACATGTGGGACTCCAACTCCCAAGTCGCCTCCTCTAAACCAGCACCATGCCAAAGCACCTTCATCAGAGGAATCCGCTTACATCTAAACTCTTTGACCCCTTTGTCCACGATCCTCATCGGCCGCATAACATAAGACAAATCCTTTTTTAGCTGCACAGATTCAATTTTTTTTTTTTGACATGTGAAGGATTTGGATTTTACTTCCTAAGCTGTGACACTTGGAAGATATCATGAAGATTTGACAAACTGGGAGGAAGGGTAATTTGGTAAGCTACGAGTCCAATTCTCTTTAAGATCTAATAGGGACCAATGAAACAAGGGTTCGACTTCTGTGTTCTCAATGCTCTACCAATCCCAGTTGTAGGAGTGACTCTCAAGAATACATGATCTTCCTCACTGAACTTTAGAGGTCTTCTCCTCTTATCAGCATAACTTTTCTACCTACTCTGAGCCATAACCAACCTATCTCGGATCATTTTAATCTAATCAGTGGCCTGTTGTACCAACTCAAGACCTAGAATGGTTCTCTCTCTAACCTCATTCCAACACAAATGGGACTTATACTTTCTACCATAAAGTGCTTCATACGGTGTCATACCTATGCTAGTATGAAAATTGTTATTGTAGGCAAACTCCACTAAGGGTAAGAACTTATCCTAACTCCTTTTTTTCTCTAGTACACACGCTCTTAGCATATCCTCAAGGGTTTGAATAGTCCTTTCGAATTAACTGTCAGTCTGTGGATAATATGTTGTACTTAGACTAAGCTTTGTCCCAAAAGCTTTCTACAAGGCTCCCCAAAATCTAGATGTAAATCTAGGGTCTCTATCAGAAACTATACTAAAGGGTATACCGTGCACCCTAACTATCTCCTGAAGGTATAACTGAAGAAATCTATCCATGGAGTAGTTAGCTTTAATAGGTATAAAATGGGCAGATTTGGTTAATTTATCCACTACAACCCATATTGCATTAAATCTTAACTGAGTGTTGAGCAAGCCCATCACAAAATTTATTGTGATGTTATCCCATTTCTACTCAGGGATTCTTAAAGATTTAAGAAGTCTGGAGGGTTTCTGGTATTCTATCTTGACCTTTTGACAAGTTAGGCACCTAGACACAAACTCAGTTATATCCCTCTTCGTACCAAACCACCAAAACAACTTCTTCAAGTCTTGATACATCATAGTGGCCCCGGGATGGCTAGTATACTGAATACAGTGAGCTTCTTTAAGGATCCTTTCCTTGATTCTGGATTTACAAGGAATGCAAAGTCTACCTATAAACTTGATCATCCCATCATTTGACATATCAAACTCTCTAGGATTACCTAAAAATATATACTCACTTACATCATTAAGAGTCTCATCTTCCCTTTGAGCTTCCAAGATCTGAGTCCTAAAGTCACTCACTATGTCCACTCGACTCACACTGAGACTATGTGGTAACACAACTACTGAAAGACTCATGTCTTTAAAACTCTTAAGAGGTTCACTCTCTTAGATCATCATCTAGGACACATGTAGGGATTTCTTACTAAGTGCATCAGCCACTACATTAGCTTTACTCGGATGGTATTTTATCTCAAAGTCGTAGTCTTTCAAAAACTTCATCCATCTTCGTTATCTTATGTTCAGCTCATTCTGATCAAATAAGTACTTCAAACTCTTATGATCACTGACCACCTCAAATTGAACTCCATACAAGTAATGTCTCCAAACCTTTAGGGTAAACACTACTGTAGCTAACTCCAGATCATGAGAAGGGTAGTGCTCCTCATGAGGCCTTAACTGCCTTGATGCATAGGCAATAACTCTCCTATATTGCATCAAAACACAACCCAAACCCATCTTTGAAGCATCACAGAATACATCAAAGTTCTCCAAAGGATCCAGAATTATCAACACCGGTGTAGTATTCAACCTCACTTTTAGCTCTTGAAAACTATCCTCACAAACCTAAGTCCATTCAAAAGTACTACCTTCCTAGTCAATCTAGTCAAGGGTAGCGTTAATTGAGAAAAACCCTTTATGATCCTTTTATAGTACCCCACTAGGCCTATGAGGCTTCTTATCTTGGTCACAGTGATGGGTTTCTCCCACTGCAACACTGCATCAACCTTGCTTGGGTCCACAAAAAATCCCACCCTGAGATATCACATGTCCCAAAAATTACAATTGTGAAAGCCAGAACTCACACTTAGATAGCTTGGCAAATAACCTATTCTCCATAAGGGTCTCCAACACTATCCTCAAATGTTGTTCATGCTCCTCCATTTTCTTAGAATAGATTAAAATATCATTGATAAACACCATAACAAACTGATCCAGGTAGGGTCTAAAGATTCAGTTCATGTAATTCATGAATACTGTCGATGCATTTGTTAACCCAAAAGACATCACGAGGTACTCATAATGCCCATACCTAGATTGTCTATCCTAGGCAAATGATACTTATTTTTAATGGTCACCTTGTTCAGCTGTCTGTAATCCACACAAAGCCTCATGGTACTATCCTTTTTCTTCACTAAAAGCACAAATGCTCCCCACAGAGAAACATTTGGCCTAATGAATTGCTTATCCAAACACTAAGTCTATAGAGAACTCTATTTCCTGCTTGGGTGGCAACTCCACTATATCACTTGGGAAAACTTCAGGATATTCACTCACCATAGGTATTTCACCTAGGCTTTGCTTAACCTCAGCACTTAGTGAAAACAAGAGAACATATCCTAAAGATCCCTCCTCCAAACAGAGATTAACCTAATTCCCATTGAGATACACAGACTCAGATGCAATGACTCTGGTAAGTATATCTGACAAGAAAACCAAGGATTATTCTGAATAGTTCAACACTACATGGTTGGCGGACAATCAATCTATGCCAAGAATGACATCAATATTTACAGGAGGTAAACATATAAGATTTACACTAAAAATCCTATCCTCTACTTTTACACAACAATCAAGACACACTCTGGATGTTGTAACTAGTTTACTAGTAGGCGTAGATATAGATAAGTCATATGAAAGTTCAGACACAAGTAAATCCAACTCATTCACACAATCATTCGAAACAAAGGAATAGGATGCTCCCGAATTATACAACACAGTTAAAAGACGATTGTGAATAATGCATTTACCTTCGATAAGATTGGAAGACTGAGTCACCTCTTCACCACCTAGAGTGTAAACTCTCCCTCTAGCTTGTGATTTTTGGGTAAGCGCAACTTCCTTCTTTGATGGACACTCATTCGCAAAATGCCCAAGCTGTCCACAAACATAGCACACCAAGCAAGGCTAGTCTCCATGCTGTCTCCCACACTTGGAACACTTTGGTCCCATAAACTCCTTTTGAACCTGGTTACCCTTGTCCTGAGTAAAGCTAGATTTAGAAGATCATTTCTTGAACTTATCGTCACCTCGCTTCCTTTTTTGAAGGTCTTATGACTTAGGCTCCACTAAAAGCTTCTTGGAATGCCCTTCGATTATCCGACACTTGTTAATCAAAGTTTCAAACTCTCGAATTTCAAACAGTTGGATGGCATTTTGAATGTCTTCCCTCAATCCTTCCTCAAACTTAACACACTTCCATGATTCATCTGGGTTAAGTCTGATGCAAGAAAAGAACTTAGACAATTCGTTGAATTTCACCACGTACTGGCCAACATACATGTCTCCTTATTCTAACTTGAGAAATTTAATCTCTTTGGCATTCTAAAGGTTTCATGGAAAAAAACTTCCTCAAAAATGAACTTCTAAAGATTTCCCACGTCACATGAGTCCTTGACACCTCAAGAGCTCTCTTGGTATACACTCACCAATCGTTTGCCTCACCCTCCAGCATGTACGAAGAAAAGAGCACCTTATGCTCATCTGAGCAAGCCATAACAATGAAGATCTTCTCATATCTTTGAGCCAAACCTCAGCTCTGACTGGGTTGTACTCCCCTTTGAAGGAAGACAGATTTGATTTCCTGAACTCCGAGAGGTCTTGGAAAGTTTGATTCCTTCCAACTACTTCTTGGGTTGGTTGCCCCTGGTGGTGTAGGTGGTTGATGTTGAGTAACACTTATTCTCTCAAACATCCTTGTTGTTGCAACTGATTGCTCTCTTATAGCTTCAGTTGTTGCAGTTGTTTGCTCTCACATAGCAATGGCAGTAGCGACTATTTGGTCTCTCATTGCCTCTACCATTGCCATAAAAGTTCTAACTATGTCAGGGCCTTCATTTCCAGAGTTCCTATTCCTACTCCCATGTGGTCACCCTCATATTGTCATAGTTTCCTATAAACACAGAACAATACATATTGAGGTAGCTAATCCCAATATCATGTAACTGTGCAACAGTAGTTAAAACAGACATATCAAAGGAAGGTCATACAATTCAATCAACATCTCACACAATAGATAAAAGAAATGCACAACACAAAGAGGAACTCCTAAACATGCCTAAGCATAGTCAGTCCACACCTCGGCTCAATAGGATAAATTAGGCTCTAATATCATAATGTAACACCCTAATACAAATTATCGTAAGATAAATAGACTATTTTAAAATAAATCACATTAAGCATGCCACTTCTAAAAATGCATAAAATAAAAATCCATAATAACTTGTATAGTCATCATAGAGAGCCACGAATGATAAGGTCATATATACAAACATCATTGACTAACAAGTCATACTATATATATAAGCTTTTACAAACAACCAGAAAAGTACAACTATAAAATATGATTCAAAAAGAAATAAAGTGACTAAACTAAGCCTTCTGCTTCTTCTTTTTCTTGCCCTTTCCCTTTGGAGGGACTTCACCTGGATTTACATGGAACATACAATAGTGAGAAATCACAATTTCTCAATATAAGCATACAAAGACCAGCAATTAATCATTTTCAACAAATAAATCATCTGGACATAAAAATTACACTTTGTGTAATAGAATATCTGATAAATAACACTATCAAAGAATTGCTCATACAATCCTAAGGTGCTATTGACCGAGCATCCAAATAATCAATCAATCAAGTAATGACAACTGCCCATACAATTGTTAATCATGCAATGTTATATGTTATGAACTGTGATTATGCTCAGACAAAGTCCTAATATTATAAATATGTAATGCAAATGCATGTTTTAAATTTTGAAAATACAAGCTATTTACTTATTCCCCAGAAACCTCTGTTTCTTGTATCTACAGAGCAGGATAAGCCTAAAAGCATAAACTCGTTTGGTAATTGGTAGACACTTTTCCCTCACTGTGTAAGAGTACTATTGCCACCCCATATCAGCAACCCTGACCATACACGCATAAATGTAAGAAGAATTTAGATCTAAAACCTCATTCTCAAGTTCATATGGTTGTACACACCATCTAAGGTCACAATACATAGGAAACAAGCAGATACCCTGTTTGAAAACCAAATATCTGGGCCACATTTTAAACACTAGTTATAAGAATCCTAACTTCACTTATCCAACAATAGTAGCAAGATTCATATCTCTAGCTAAACAGTATCTAGAACATAGCACAATCACTCACAAGTGATTTAGAAATTAACCTCATGTTGACCAAAGTTCTAAATACTAACCTAGACATTCTGTCACACTTGAATGTCTAAGAATTTTTTAAACTTTTCATATATGCAAGTTGATAATTCTCTCCAAGAAATATCTCCAAAAGTGTCTCTTTACATGCTTCAAGGCTTGCACAAATGATCCTAATAAGTAGGAAATCATTTTAGCATCACTTTGCCAAAATCATGTTTCTGCCCTATTCAGGCGCTTGAGTGTGTAACACCCCAGCGCTTGGGTGCGTGAGCACCATAGCGTGTTCTTCTAGGCAATGCACGCTTGAGCACTCATAGACCGAGTGCTTGAGCGTCGAGCGCCCAATAGCAAAATCTGCATAATTTTGCAGCAATGAGTATTGTTCTATTGGCACAATTACGAAATTTGATCACTTCAAATTTGTTCCTTGGTGATTTTAGGTCCCAAATAAGTTCACAAACATTAGAGAAACATAAAACACTAATTGATTTCATCAAAAATGGATCATTACATCAAATCACCACTCCAAACCCTTAAAATCAACACTTAGAGCATTTTAGATCCAAATAAAAAAATTTTAGTTTCTAATCCAAACTCTTAGCATGAACAAGTCATAAAACACATTTAAAACTTATCCAAGCACAAAATTCACTTAAAACACCACAAGAACTCATTTTGGCATATTAAACCTCAAATAGCCTAAACATGAAAAATGAGAGAAAATGAAGTTCAAGCTCAAAAACCCCTACCTCTAGCTACCTTGATGTTGCAGATTTGAGCGTCAACCTCTAGCCTTGGATTTCCCTTTTGATCTCTTCTTCTTTCTCTCTTGTTCTTCCTCATTTTCTCCTTTCTCTCTTGCTGCCACTGGTTCTATTTCCAGCCGTGAATAGAGAGTGAGAAACAAGTGAAAAACTAACAAAATTATGAAAGAAAAGTCCAACTTAAAGGACAGTAATCGTGGAGTGTTAAAAGCCATTAGTTATGACACTGGTACTTCCCGATCTGTTAAAAATACTCAAATTTAGCTAAATCAAGTTTTTCAAGTTCCAACAACTTTAAAATAAATACTAAGATTTATTAAAAAAGTCATTTCACTAGTATCATAATTTTTTATATCTATGACTAGTCAATCTAGCATTAAAACACACAACCAATATGCCTAAAAATATCAAATAGACTCTGATTATTCTTAAACTTTAACCACATCACAGAATACATATTTGTGACTTAGAAATAAATTATCCACATTTATTTCCATTAGCTAAATCATTTAAGCTAATATCTAGGTCATTTTGAGCTATTTTTCACATTTTGACTTGCAGCAAAGTAACTAAACTAACTCAGAGTGTCTCAAAATTAAGCTGGCATGTTAAGCAAGTATTAAGCTACCTCTGTAACTATTTACAAGTCTAACATATTGAAGAGGATGTTACAGCCAACTTCAAGTCCAAATTCGAGAGAGAAAAGGCCAAGTTTGAAAAGGCCAATGCCAGCCTCGAAGCTTGGATCCAGGATCTCGAGGCCAGAATGGTGTAACTGAAAAAAGACATTGCGGAGCTAGAGGCCATTTGCACAAACATCAATGGTGAATAGTTTCGTAATGCAGTTGCCCAAGTCCAACACTTGAACCCTGACATCAATTTGGCCTTGGAAGGATTGAATCCTAAAATGCTACTCCAAGGCGGACAACTAGTGATGGCGGTGGAGGCAGATCAAATGGATACCAGGGTCCCCACTGTTGAGCCTTCAATTAGTGTGTTCAATCATATTATAGGTGATGATGAGGCATCAGATGAGGATTGGCGAAGTTCGAAAGATGATGAGGTGGCACTTGACTTGTTTTCACTCTTTTCCCTTTATTTATTACATTCCCTTACCTCTTGGATAGGGCATTTTATTTTTGTAAAGACAATTGTCCCGGTCACTGGGGTATGTTTAAATGCATCTCCTTTGTGCTTATGACTTAGCGTGCTTACAACTTACATCATATGCTTATTTCTTTTTCATAGTCCAAACTAGTTCCAATGCCCATTATAAATGTGCATTTGGTAACCACTTAGGGACTTAGGAAGAATTCAACTGAGTCAAAACCTTGGTTCGGGGCCCAACATCCAAAACATTTGAGCATTTGAAATTCCACTTAGGACATGGGCAAAATTTAAGGTGATTCCTAACCGGGGTTTTTAGCGTTTATGCTCTAATTCAGAAAATCTCTTGTCACTTAGGAATTTTCAACTTCAGAACTGATTTAACATAAGACATTCATGGTAGGTACCTAATGGTGGATCGCAGATTTCGTAACCCATGTTGCTAACTAATTATAACCACGAAATGATTATAGCCAAGTGTTTAAGATTTGGGTATGGACCCACAACTCATGGCCAAAACACTCAAATGGGTTTTATGGGTTATTCCTCTTAACCTGGAATCTAAGAGATCTCATATCCTACAAGGAATGAGCTCTAGACATTCTCAAGGTGTTCTCCAGCTTAAAGGTCTTTAAATTGTTAAAAGAAACTTCAGATCCCATAAAGAATGGACTCAGTAGACTTTCGCAAAATACATTGTGGCTTGAGGGTCTGTTGTGACTTTAGTGTAAGGAGATGTATGAAAATTTTATTTTATTGACTAAATGAAGGATTGAAGTCCGTACAAA
Organism: Ormosia semicastrata; assembly: GCA_029884595.1. NCBI lineage: Eukaryota > Viridiplantae > Streptophyta > Magnoliopsida > Fabales > Fabaceae > Ormosia > Ormosia semicastrata. Next base: position 3,979,212 of record JAQQTO010000029.1, read on the forward strand.
GTATATGCTCACCAAAATTGGGGCAGATCAAACAAAGAGACTAAGCCTTAAATGACACTTAGTTATAATACTTTCTAAGTTTATGCACATTCCAATAGTTTTTATTGGCTCTCTTGTTAGTGTCTCCAAGGTGTACGCTCCCTTATTAATGCTGATCACAATGTGGTAGGACCCTTCCCAATTAGGGGCTAACTTCCCTTATAGGCATTCCTACCTCTGATGTCTCATCTTCAAAGTACAAAGTCCCCTGGCTAGAATTTTCTTGGGACAACCTTCAAGTTATAACGAGTCATTATCTTTTGTTTAATAGCGGCATCGTATATATGAATAATGAGCTTTCTTTCATCCAGGAGATCTAAGTCTTCCCTGATCAAACCGGGGTTATTGTCAGGTGAAAACTATTGATGACACCAACTTAGTTCCCCTATCTCCATCAAGATCATAGCTTGACACCCATAAGTGAGTTTAAAGGGGATTTCACCTGTTATAGAGTGAGGCGTAGTCTGGTAGACCCAGAAGATATGGTCTAGTTGTTTAGTCCAGTTTCCCTTAGCTTTGTTTAACCTTTTTTTTTAATTCCTTGAACAATGACCCAGTTGGAGGCTTCATCTTGTCCATTTGTTTTGGGATTCTCAATGGAACTACAATGGTGCTTGATTTTTAACCCGACAAGTAACTCTTCAAAATCTTTATCCTTGAATTGGGTCCCGTTGTTCGTTACAATGGACTCTGGGACCCCAAACCTAGTTATGCTATTATGCCAAGTGAACTTTTGGATCCTGGCAGAGGTAATCATTACTCTGGGCTCCACTTCGATCCTTTTGGTAAACTAATCCATGATCACTACCAAATAGTTTAGTTGTCTAGGTGCTTAAAGGAACGAACCCAGGATATTCATACCCCATCTATAGAATGACCAAGGTATAAACATCGTAGATAGTTCCTCTGGGGAAGCCTGGTAATGGTGTAACACCCTTGTGGGGGTGTCACATTTATGATGCAATAAAATAAAATAAAATAAAATTCTTACCCAAGTTGAAAAATGTTTGGTACATAAATAATATTAGTGGTAAAATTTTTCCTTTTATACTTATAACATTAAATAAAATAACACGGAACACAAAATAAAGCAAAACATAATCACACCATAATATACATATGATTTTGTCTTAAGTATACAAATAATTTACAACTACAAATATTTATCAAAGCAGTAAAGTGTCATCATAAAGCTAAAACATAACATTGCCCAAGTGCACCTCAAAGATTTTCTAACCCTTCGATGGATCATCTTCAGAGAGATCATCGAATGACAGAAATCCTAGAGGTCCCACAACTCTACGGACACGAGTCTTGGCTGTTGACTCACTACTAAGCTCGCTAGGCGCATGGAAAATTCCTTCCCAATAACGTCTAAGAGTTAGAGGCAACTCAAGATGTAAATACAAAGTAGTAGTAAATATAATCTTCTTATCAAACTCTCTACTTAGGGATATATTCGGACGTCTCACGTAGACTACTAATCCTCTATCCTCACGCATACGCCAGGCCTCTGAACCTCCATGAAAGTCAAGTCTCACGAAATCGAAGAATCCTGACAACACCATAATCACAGGATCAATCCAGATGGTAGGGGTGATCTATCGGCTTGCCGTCCTCGCATTGCTCACTCGGTTGGCGCTCGTCCGGATATTAAATCTCAAGAGGCTGTTCCTCTTCCTCTTCCTCAAACTCTTTATGGAATACAATAATAATACAAAGAAACGTGTATAGAGAGGTGAGGCAATCTACATCATTACCAGCATGGCAATAAAGAAAATGATAAGACAACAAATATCACAACAATACATACCATTATATCATATACAGTATATCAAATCAACACATCATACATTCTATCACAAATTATAGTAAACATTAAAATGCAGATAATGAATGATAACACACACTGACTCGTTTCTACTCCATGGAGCTAAACACAGATATCTGAGAGAATGATCTGAAAAGAACTAATAGTACCTCAGGCTGCCCAACCAAACTATTACACTGTCCAATGTCGTGTCTATAGTCCATAGTCCAAAACATCGTGTAGTAGTACACAGTCCAAAATATCGTGCACTACAGCCATTGTACTAAATAGTTTTCACAAGATCTCGATTAAGAATAGTGTTTGTCGAGATCATTAGTGTGTTGCTCGTTACCACGGCCCAGAGGAGCAACCTACTGTCCGTATGTGGAATTATCCGCACACTAATGCCTCCAAGTTCATATAATGAACCACACTATGCCTATCACACCCACAATATGGTGTAACTCATCTCGTCAACCAATCGCCAATTATCAACTAAATTGACACAATTCTCTAAGCATGATCAAGAATTATCAAAATATCCTTAGTTTCAATATTTTACCATATTTATGAAAATACCCTCAGTTTCAATATACCAAAATATAGTATGTCTCCACTTGACAGTATTATCTCACAACATGTCCGAGTCCACCATTTTGGCCCGACAGTAAAACTCACTGTTCCATTTAGTCGCATAGAAATTTTATCGCGTTTTCACAATTGCATTACTTTTACAAATGTTTTAAAATCGCGTAAATATATTTTGATATTTTTGAACATCACGTAGTATTTTTAAATCATTTTCTCAATCGCGTAAGATTTTTAAATTATTTTCTTAACCATATAGCTTCTTGTCTTTATTTTAACAATGCATAGGCTTTATTTAGTACTTTTAAACTACGTAGAATATTTTCCTTACGTTATAAATATATTATGGAATCTTTTCATTTTATTTGTCTGATTTTAGTAAATTTCGGCAACATTTTATTTAGAAAATCAGTATATGGTATTTTGACTTTTTTCTCTAAATACTGTTTATTTTAACCTTACCCAACAGTTACACCTTGAAACTTGCTAACACGCTTCAAAACTCAGAGAGTGAGCTCTACGTTAGTATTTTTCAAGTGTTCGCTTTATTTCTTGCTTATAATAAATTTTGCTAATTTAGAATTCTGATTAGCTACTTAACCTACCTTAGAAAATAACTTAGGAATTTAATTGTATATTAAATGGCATGTTGGCCATAATTAACCTAAATCATTCTCAAATTCATTATTTTACCTAGATTCATTAAAATCATTGTTTTAGAAAAAGGTTGAGAACATTTTAGTTCTCTGTTTCTTGGAGAAGCTATAAGCCTTTATTGTATTCTTTGGAACACTCATACAATCCTTACATGTTATTCACATCCTATTTTAATAATCATACAATTATAACACATGCAAAATATTTTTAAAGCTATAGACATGCTTGCAAATAAAATTAACCACAAATAGGAAAAACAATAAACAACCACACAAATGAATCCTTATGGATTCTTCACACACATACAATTCCATTTTCTCATCACCATACAAGGTTGATGAGATTAAATCTCCCTCTTACCTCTTGAAGACAAAGATCTCCAAGTCTTCTCTTTCTCCTTGTTTTCTTGAGAACCAACACAAAACCCTAATAATTCTTAAATAATTATTAAAATCACATACAAGACTCAATAATGATAAACCATGGAACAAACATGGTTTAGAAAATTAAAAATCAAATTTCAAACCATAGAATCACAAATTTACCTTTAGAGAAGTGAACAAAAGCTTGGATTTTGAAGTAGAAAGAGTAGGTTTTTGACAAAACCTTGTAAAGGAAAAGTATTTAGGAGATAGTTTAGGTTTAGGAAAAGTAAGAAAGAAAAATTATAGAAGATAAGTAGTAGATTTTAGGGTGAAGGCCGAAATATAGAGAGAAAATAGAAGAGAAAAGTTGTTTGGTGTTCTTGAGAATTTGAGAGAAAATGAAGGCTTAGATCTAAATGAGTGAAAAAGTGAAATTTGAGTGTGTAATGGGAGGGGGCTGCCGTGAGTGTATAGGAGAGTTTAGAGGATTTACTTGAATAGCAAAATATCACAAATGGGTTCACACTTGAAGCACATGGCATATGTCATCATTTGGCCACCTAATGTGCATGCAAGATGGTTCAAGAAACTTGGAGAGGCTTCCCAAGCTCTTTGGCCGTGTGGTCTTAATAGGATTAGGGGCTTGGTTTGATTTTAATTAATGACTAATCACATACTAATTAAATGGCTAGTTAATTAGGTTAAGTCTCCTATTGACACTTAATTAAAATTCTAATTACATAACTAATTAGTTTAATATATAATTGTATATATCATAACTTCTAAACAAAATTAAGATATCTAATTAATAATTAGATTATAACTAATCAATAACTAGGTTAGCTTACTTAGTTCCTTAATTAGGTAATTAGATTAACTAAATTAAGTTTAATTAGCTTCTAAGTAAAGTCAAGCCACTATGTTTGACTCAATCTCAACCTTTGATTTTTAACTTTAATTCCTAGCCCTTGATTTGATCTAAGGTGGATATTACTTAGTGATTAAACTAGAATTATTCTCACATCATTGATTTGATCAACAGTTATGATCAAAAGTATCTTAATCAAGCTTTTCATCCAATGGTCCACAAAGAAGTCTTTGCCTCTTTATTTGATTACTTATTATTGGTTTAAAATAGTCAAGCCACTTTCGTTGACTTGTTCCTATTAGCTTAGAATCTAGTCTAGTCAGAATTATTGACTGCTTTTCTAAACACGGGTCTTACAGACTTTTAAGGGTCCATGGTCATTTTGAAGCATATTTCTACTATTTTTGAGACAGTAGGTACTTGATGTTCACATATTTGATGCATTAATAAGCCTTCATTTTTAGTCATTTACACTCTCCATGCACTTAATAAATTAAGTTTGGTTATGTTTTGTATGTTTTGAACTCAAAATAGATTTAATTGAATTTTTCAGCATGATTTACGTCTTACACTAATCCTGTATTTAGGTCATATCTTGGGCTGTAGGTAGATGTTTAAGGTGAATCTTATGTCATTTTAAATATGAGAGAGAGCTCTACAATCTTCATGAAGACATCAAAGACTCAATCACACGTTTGGATGGCTCAAATTGGCATTGAATCAAGAACTAAAGTGTTGCTCCTGGCAGAATGACCTTTATGTACTGTGCATTACACTGCTCGTGGTGAAAGTTGTAGAATGGGCTGAAATTTTGATGATTGATAGTTAAGACTCAAATATACAACTTTCATGTTGTACATTTTTCCCGATTCAGACTTCTTGGAGGTGATATTGGGCTTGGAAGTCAGAACAGAGAAGCTGCGTCTGGACCTGAGCAGTGTGCAGTAATTTGAACATATCTGGAGCTATAGAAACGATATTGGACTCAAACCAAAGCCATTTGAAATCTGAGATCCAGACCTATAATCTTCGTGAAGACCACTTGGCTCAAAAATGACGAATGCAATGACTTCAGAGCAGCATGATTTCAGAGACAAAGAATAGGCTGAAATTTTCTACTCACCAAAAGTCATTCAACATTTTCAACTACTCCACCTACTCCACCTACTCCACCTACTCCTCCAACCACCATGACTTCGCCCCCTTTGACATTTTGTACCTCTAAACCCTCTATAAAAGGGAGGCTATGCAGATCATTGTAATAGGTAGAGCTTTTATTTAGAAGTGTTGTTATAATAAAAGTTTTAGTGTTTCATTTTGGAGAATTTTCTTCTTCTCTTCCTTTCTCTACTCTCTCTTTGTTATTTTCATTTTTGTATGGTTCTTGAAGGTTATCCAATGGTGATGGCTATGGAGAGCTAAACTTCTTTAATCAATCCAAGAGATTGACAATCTTGATGATTAATCTTGAGATCTTGTTTTAATTGTTATACGTTCATCTATTAATCAAGTTTCTTTTTCTTTTCTTCTCTTGTTTAAATTCTGATTTAATGCTTAATTTGATTGGGATTTACATATGTTAATTGCGTAATTATCATGTGCCAATAGATGAATTCAGAGGCTAAATAATGCATCAAAGGTATTTGATGAAATATTTAGCTTGGTTGGATCTTGGTTTTTAAGTTAATTTGGGTTTTGGATGGATGCTTAATTTGTCTAACCTTAATTAATTGAATTTTAGAAGCATTTCTAGTAGAAGATCCATGGATCATTGAGAGGCGTCTTGATGTGATCTAAGACCAAGGATTTGGTTGATAGTTGAACGGATTTATAAAGATCAAGGATGGATTAAAATCAAGATTTGTTAATTCTCTTGGATTGGTTGTTTTCTCAATCTTGTTTACTCATTTTAATTGTTCTTTATTGTTTAATCTTGCAAAACTTTTCCCCCCTGTTTATTAATCTCTTAATCTGACTTCATAATTAGAGTGATCTACGGGCTCGACCCGGTGTTACCTTATGCTACAAGTAGTTTTGGTAAATCGGTTATAAATTGATTTAAATTTGATAATCTCGACAAGTGTCAAATTTTTGGCGCCGTTGCCGGGGATCATTCTGATTTTGCTCAATCTTATTAAGAGTTTATTTAACTACTAATCTCTCACTAACCTTTATGTTGCTGTGTTTTGGTGGATTTCAGGCGAAAACGGGTGATTACGGGTCATTTTACAAGAATTTTGTATTGACAGAAAATGTGCCTAGAATGAGCTGAAACTTAGTCAGTTGAAGGAAAACAGCCTAATAAACAAGACTCACAATAAATTGTGAGGTCACCCCTGGTTTTTCCAAAATCCATCGTTTAGACTAGTTTTTCAATTTTTTAATATTTTTTATTACAATTTTTAGTTTCATTTTTGTGTAGTTTTCATGCTGTACAAGTCCTATAATTTTTAAAAATCATTTCATTAGTCAATTAGATTTATTTTGGTATATTTTTAGAGTTGTCTAGTGTATTTTACTTGTTTACTTATTTTATTTTATTTTTGTGTTTTGATTAGCGCATGACTAGGTCTAATCCTGATATCTTACTTGAATTTGATATTGAGATTGATAGAACATTGCATAGGTTGATTAGGACTCGTAGGCTAAGTGAAAAGATTGAGTCTGAATTTAGTTGTGACATTGAATCTGAAAGTGCACTTGAGATCTTAGGTGATTCTAAAATCATGGCTGATAATAGGAAAAATAGGACCCTTAAAGAACTTGCTGCTCCTGATGTAACTTACCAGTCTTTGTGCATTCAATATCCTAATATTGATGCTGACTTTGAGTTAAAATCTGGATTGATATACTTGTTGCCCAAGTTTCATGGTCTTACAGGTGAAGATCCCCATAAGCACTTAAAGGAGTTCCATGTGGTCTGTTCAACCATGAAGCCGCATGGAATCTCTGAGGAGCATATCAAGTTAAGGGCATTCCCTTTCTCTCTTGCTGATGTAGGCAAGGATTGGCTGTTCTATCTTTCACCAGGTTCTGTCACAAGTTGGGATAATATGAAGAAATTATTCTTGGAGAGGTTCTTCCTCGCATCCAGAGCAGCTGCCATTAGAAAAGACATTTGTGGTATAAGGCAAATGACTGGTGAGACCTTGCATGAGTATTGGGAGAGATTCAAAAAGCTGTGTTCGAGTTGTCCCCACCATCAAATTAGTGATCAGCTCGATTCAATATTTCTATGAGGGCTTCTTTGCCGATGGATAGAAGTATGGTGGATGCCGCATCTGGAGGTGCATTGATGGATAAAACCCCTGCTGCAGCAAGAGATTTGATAGCAAATATGGCAGCCAATACTCAACAATTTGGCACAAGAGTCCTTACCTCAACCAGAGGAGTTAATGAAGTTCAATCGTCTCATGTAGATCAATAGAGAATGGAACATAGACTTGATGAATTGACTTCTTTGGTGAGGCAATTAGCAGTGGGACAATTTGTACCAGGTTCTGTACAAGAACCTGCAAGGGTGTGTGGCATTTGCTCTTGCTCATCTCATCCTACTGATGCATGCCCCACACTTCAGGATGGTGGTTCCGCATTCTCAGAACAGTCAGTTGCAGCAGCTGGCATTTTTCCTAGTAGACCTCAATATCAGCAGTCCCAGTAGCCAAGATATGATCCATTTTCTAATACTTATAACCCTGGCTGGAGGGACCATCCTAACTTGAGATATGGAAATTCTAGTTAGCAGCAACAACCCCAACAGCAGCAATTTAGATACCAAGCTGTAGGTCCTAGCAATAAATACCAACCACCTGCATTCAGACAACAACAAACTGTGCAGCCATTTGTGCAGCAGCCCCTCATGTTGCCAAGTCCAGCAACCACTCCATCCGAGCCATCATTGGAAGATTTGATGAAACAGATGGCTACAAATAATGTTCAATTCCAGCAGAATGTCAATGCCATCATTCAGAACCTACAAACTCAGATTGGGCAGCTGGCCACCACCGTGAGTGAATTGAAAAGCCAAGGATCAAGCCAATTGCCTTCACAAATAGTCAGTAACCCAAGAGGCAACGTAAGTGCCATCACCTTGAGAAGTGGCAAAGAAATTGATGGTCTTAATCTACCACAACCAGAGCTCCCATTGCAGCAGCCAGAGATTGATCAGACACAACACAATTCGCATGAACTAGATGCCCCAGTCCAGAAGAAATGTGCAAAAAATTCAGACTTGAACATTCCACTACCCTTCCCAAACAGAGTGACGCAGTCCAAGCAGATAGCGCAAGCATAAACAGAGAAGGAAGTCATGGAGACATTCAGGAAGGTGGAAATCAATATTCCCCTCCTAGATGCAATCAAACAAATTCCCAAGTATGCCAAATTTCTCAAGGAGTTGTGTACTCACAAGAGAAGACTTAAGGGTACTGAGAAAGTCAGTATGGGCAGAAATGTTTCTATGATGATTCAGCCAAACATGCCAAAGAAATGTAAAGATCCTGGAACTTTCACAATCCCTTGCACTATAGGTAATTCCAGGTTTGACCATGCAATGCTAGATTTGGGTGTTTCTATTAATGTCATGCCTACGTCAGTGTATAAGTCTTTGAACATTGGCACCTTACACCCCACTGGTATAGTGATTCAGCTGGCAAACAGGACTACTGCTCACCCTGTAGGAGTGCTGGAAGATGTATTGGTGCGAGTAAATGAGCTAATTTTTCCAGCGGACTTCTACATTCTGGACATGGAAGATGAGTCTTCAACAAATCATGCTCCATTGATTCTAGGAAGACCATTCCTCAAAACACCAAAACCAATATAGACGTGCATGCCGGCACCCTTTCTAGGGAATTTGGTGGAGATGTGGTACATTTAACATTTTTGATGCCATGAGACATCCCCTTGAGGAGCATTCGGCTTTTTCATGTTGATGTGATTGAAATCTTTGGTTGATGATACTTATCTTTGATATGAGTGTTGAATTCCGGATATTGCTAACTTTTCGGATTCATCACTTGTGATATATGTGTTAAGCTAATGTGATCTTGAACCATGTCTTGAGATTTATGCGTTGTGAGTGATGATGCAGTGCTTGTTTGACTGATACAAAGATATGAAAATATGAGTCAAAATTATGTCAAATTTAATCCTGCTGAGTTGCTTGTTTCAAATAGCTTGCTGCCTTCTATTGTGCATCCCCCATCCTTAGAGCTAAAGACTTTGCAGACCACCTTAAATATGCATATTTGGAAGATGGTGAGAGAAGTGCCAGTGATTGTCGCTAGGAATCTACAACCTGAACAAGAAGAAAAATTGCTGCAGGTTTTGAAGCAGCATAAGCGGGCCATCGGATGGACACTTGCAGACATTCTTGGTATTAGTCCCTCCACATGTATGCATAGGATTTTATTGGAGGAAGGTACCAAGCCAGTGAGGCAGCCCCAAAGGAGACTAAATCCCCTGATTCTGGATGTGGTGAAGAAGGAAGTGACCAAGCTGCTACAAGCTGGCATTATTTATCCCATATCTGACAGTAAATGGGTGAGCCCAGTGCAAGTGGTTCCAAAGAAATCTAGAGTCACAGTAATTACAAATCAGAACAATGAGCTCCTATCCACAAGAATTCAGAACAGTTGGCGAGTGTGCATTGATTATAGGCGGCTTAACCAGGCCACTAGGAAAGATCATTTTCCATTGCCTTTCATTGATCAGATGTTGGAGAGACTGGCTGGCAAGTCGCATTACTATTTCTTGGATGGATATTCGAGCTATTTTCAGATTCATATAGCCCTAGAAGACCAAGAGAAGACCACTTTCACCTGTCCATTTGGAACATTTGCATACAGGAGAATACCCTTTGGTCTGTGCAACGCTCCGGGAACCTTTCAAAGGTGTATGGTCAGTATCTTCTCTAAATTTTTAGAGAGTTGCATGGATGTGTTTATGGATGATTTTACTGTCTATGACTCTTCCTTTGATGCATGTTTAGATAGTCTGGATAGAGTCTTGCATCGATGCATTGAGACTAATCTTGTTCTTAATTATGAGAAAGATCATTTTATGGTAGAACAGGGCATAGTCTTAGGCCATATCATCTCTCAGAAGGGTATAGAAGTAGATCCTGCTAAAATTGATGTTATTTCTCAATTGCCTTACCCCTCTTGCGTGCGAGAGGTTCGTTCTTTTCTTGGCCATGCAGGTTTCTACAGGCGGTTCATTCAGGATTTCAGCAAAAAGGCTCTTCCCCTGTCTAACTTGTTGCAGAAAGATGTTGCTTTTGATTTTGATGGCAAGTGCAGAGAGGCTTTTGATTGCCTTAAAGGAGCTTTGACCACCACTCCTATCATCCAACCACCATATTGGACACTCCCATTTGAACTCATGTGTGATGCCTCTAATTATGCATTGGGAGCTGTCCTTGCACAGAGAGTCGGCAAAGTACCTCATGTCATTTCCTATGCTTCGAGGACTTTAGATGCTGCACAAGCCAACTACACTACAACCGAAAAGGAACTTTTAGCAATTGTTTTTGCTTTAGATAAATTTTGATCATATTTGCTTGGTTCTAGAGTGGTTGTATTTTCAGATCATGCAGCTTTGAAATTTCTCCTGAAAAAGCCCGATGCAAAGCCAAGGTTGATTAGGTGGATGTTGCTCTTACAGGAGTTTGATATTGATATCAGAGATAAGAGTGGAGCAGAGAACCTGGTGGCAAATCACTTGAGTCGGATTGAAAGAGAGGCAGATTCTTCTCCTATCCATGATGCCTTCCCTGATGAACAACTTTTTAAGATGCAAGGTAACATCCCTTGGTTTGCAGATTTAGTTAATTTCTTGGTTGCTAGAGCACTACCTGCACATTTTACTAAGGCATGATTGATAAACCGAAAAGTGAGTCAAAATATTATGTGTGGGATGACCCTTATTTGTGGAGATTTTGTAGTGACCAAGTCATTAGGAGATGTATTCGATCATGAGTTTGATTCTGTTCTTAGTTTTTGTCATGCACTTGCCTGTGGGGACATTTTGGACCTACTCGTATAGCTAGGAAAGTTTTGGACTCGGATTATATTGGCCCACTCTATTTCATGATGCATATTTGTTTTGTAAATCTTGTGAACAATGCCAGAGAACAGGGAAATATTTCTCGTAGGAATGAAATGCCCCAACAACCTTTGTTGTTCGTGAAATATTTGATGTTTGGGGTATTGATTTTATGGATCCTTTTCCTGTGTCATTTGGTTTTGTTTACATTTTGCTTGCTGTGGATTATATATCTAAATGGGTGGAGGCAAAAGCCACTCAGACTGATGATTCCAAGGTTGTTGTGGATTTTGTTAGATCACATATTTTCTGCAGGTTTGGAGTCCCAAAAGCCATCATTAGTGACCAGGGTTCACATTTCTGTAATCGAAGCATGGAAGCCTTGATGAAAAAGTATGGAGTCTTGCATAGAGTTTCTACACCTTATCATCCCCAGACTAATGGGCAAGCCGAAGTTTCTAACAGAGAGATCAAGCAGATACTTCAAAAAATAGTTCAACCTAACAGAAAGGACTGGAGCAAAAGGCTTGAGGATGCTTTATGGGCTTATAGGACCGCCTATAAGACTCTGATTGGGATGTCTCCTTATCGGATTATTTTTGGCAAAGCATGCCACTTGCCAGTTGAAATTGAGCATCGTGCATTTTGGGCAGTAAAAAGGTGTAACTTGGACCTCAATCAAGCAGGCATGGAGCGGAAGCTACAGTTGCAGGAATTGGAGGAGATCTGCCTGGAGGCTTATGAGAGTTCCAAACTTTATAAAGAGAAGACTAAAGCCTTCCATGATAAGAAGATCATGAGAAAAACATTTAAGATTGGTCAAAAAGTTCTCCTTTATAACTCTCGCCTCAAACTCATGCCCGGAAAGCTCAGATCTAGGTGGCTTGGTCCATTTGTTGTTACTAAGATTTTTCCTTATGGTGCTGTGTAGGTTACAAGTGAGACTACTACAAAAGCTTTCACAGTCAATGGACATCACCTCAAACCATTTTATGAGGGAGCTCAAGAGGATATTTTGGAGGAGGTCCACTTACAAGAAGTCATCTACCCCACTTGATGAGTAAGATGCCACCTCAATGGACAAAAAAAAATTGAGTTAAAAAAAAATTTTATTGTGCTGACCCATATTTGTTCAATTATTGTCCTGATCAAATCTTTTGGAGATTTGTACCCGACAATGAGGTAAGTAGTGTCATTGAATTTTGTCATTCAGAAGCATGTGGAGGTCATTTTTCTTCAAAGAAAACAGCTACAAAATCTTGCAGTATGGATTTTATTGGCCATATTATTCAAGGGCAGTTATACTTTTTACAAAAGTTGCGAACATTGTCAAAAATTGGGGTCCATTTCTGAAAGAAAAATAATGCTTCCAAGTTACGCAAATTGCACTTGCATGACTTGCGGAATCAATAAATGATGCATAAAAAAAATAAAAAAAAAATTTTTAAAGCAAAAAGACTCAAACCATTTCTGGAACATCAAGCTGTTGAGGTAGAATCCATCTCCCTTTCTAATCCTTGTTATGAGTAGAATTTATTTTAATTTGTTTCTTCTTTTTGCAGTTCTTTCAGTTCCCGGTTAAACGGCAGATAACGGTACTCCGTGACTCTCAAGTCGGTTTATTTTTCAGTTTCCCAAAATAACTGAATCCTTCTTCTCCTTCAAAATGGATGTCATTCTTTCAAACCTGAGCAAACATTTTCCTTCTCTTCCTCAAAATGCTCTGAGAAAAATCTACAAAGATCGATGTGGAAGATTGAGACTGTTAATGCACAAAGGTATGCCAGAAGATGTACGCTGGATAATTGAAGCAAAGGTCCGATTAGCAGGTGAGTCCTCAATTTCATTTGACTCATATATGCCCGGTCTTGGAAGAAGTTCATATTCTAAAAGGAGAAGAGCAAAAAGGTTACAAGTGTTGGGAATTGCGGATCAAAATATCTCGCAGCGGAATAATAGGATTCCCACACAGGATCCATGCGAAAAAGTCCATAATCCGAGTTTTTAAAATTTACCTCTTGAAGCGTGATAAACACAAGCGAGGTGAATCACCAACACCGTAATAGTGACGATGTTTCTGCGGTATCCACACGAACAGACTTGCAAAAGGAGTCACGCCTCGTTTCGCGGTGCTAGGCTGCGAATAGAAGAGAAGAACCTTTCACTTGTCTCTCACTCACTTTCTTAGGTGCGGCTAGGGTTGTGATGTAACATCTATAGCAGCCCCCTTAACAAAAGTACTATTTATAATAGTGGCTGCCTTAAGTGAGTGTGAGCGAGTAGCAAGGTAAGTGTGCAACCCTAAAACCCATCTGTCATGAGTTAGGCCCACAATTGAATCCGAGTCCAACTTGGATCCTTATTGCTCCAATTTAGTCGTTCTAAGTGTGCGACCCTGCAGGTTCTCATGACGTTGGTAGTAATATTAAAATCTCATTTTAATATTACAAACGATGAGCGGTATCTAGCAACACATCACTGCTACCCAAGTAATGAGAATGTCGGTGATTTGACATAACCTATCCGTGATCAATGTTTTAAGTGTAGTTTAGTCCCTTTGTCAAGATATCTAGATTGAACACAAGGCATGGAATGCATCACCCTTGTATAGTCCAATCATTCGTTTCGATACTCGAGTAGACTTTGTAACAATAAATGAGATCAATATCTCATATTGACTCATTTGAGCATGGCCATGCATTTCGCAGATCTCACTCAATCGGGGCCCGAAGATATCGCTCTTGTTATGTAGGAGTGACAAATTCCATCTAGGTCACTCACATCCCTCTCGCATGATTTGCGGTATGTCCAATAACCAACTTTATAATCACCTTGTTACAGATGACGTTTGATGGCATTAAAACACACAACTCCTCATGTAGGAATCGTAGTGATTTCGGGTCAAAGGACCACAAACACCATTATCACTATGAGAATCGCTTATGACACTCACGTAACGATCCATGTAGCGTTCTCATGGTGGGTCGATCCAAGTACATCATTACTCTAATATGTACCAATGTGAAGACTTGATATCTCATATCCATGACCCGTGAGATGCGGTCATCAGTCTCTACACATACTAGTCTCAATGTATTATTGTTGTCCTAATTAACAATAATACTTGACTAGGGACATTTAAGAATAGTGTTGTAACCAAAAGGATCTCACGATCAAGTCATCCACTTGATGTCCTATGGCATCAAACTTACTATTCTAAGGACTTTATTATGTTTATCAAAAAAGAACACAATAAATGAAATGCCTCATATATAAAATAGCATAATATAATGTATGTCAATACAAACAAAATGTATTGGCCACTAGGGCATACACCAACAACAAGTTTGTCACAAATGTGGATGATGGAACTGTAACAAGCGATGTCGTACTTTGGGGATGGTTTCCGCAAATAGAGAAGATAAAATTTTCTTCATTAAGAATGGACTGAGTAAGGAGTCATTAGATGATATCTTATTGACTCTTGAGACGCATTCTTGTGGATTGGTGCATCGTGAAATTCTTAAATTGTGGAATCTCTTCAAGGATGAAAAAGAACGCTACAGTCTTGGGAATCTGACTCTAAAAGACCCTGTTTGCCAGTTTATAAGAAAATTGGATGGGAAGCTTATCCTCGACTCATAGAAGACGTTTAAGCCGTTACTGGACGTTCAACCAGAGGCAGATGTGAGCCATATCCACAAACAATCTGTACGTATCATCTTCTTCTTCTTCTTCATGTCATCTTAAAAAAAAAATACAAAAAAAAAACAAAAAGAAAAAAGAAAAAAAGATGTTGTGTTTCTTAAATTCAACCTTTTCTGACAACAGCCAACCTACCCTTATAGGTGCAATTATTTCTCTTTCCATTCTTTTTCTTATTTAAACACTCCATTTTCTCCATTAACCTTCAACTCAGAAACACTCAAAGAGAGGATGGGGCCTTCTATTCGTAACCTCAAAAATGTCTGTGTTTTTTGTGGGTCGAGTTATGGGAAGGGATTAGAGTTTGTAAACGCAGCTAGCACTCTTGGTCTATCACTTGTCTGCGAGGAATATTCATCTTGTATATGGGAGAGGTTGTCATGGGTTAATGGGAAATCTGTTTCACTTTCTCGCTTTTATAGGAGGCGATCGGGTTTTAGGTGTTATTCCTAAACTTTTAGTGAAAATAACATCACCTGGAAAGACAGTTGGAGAAGAAATTCGGGTAACATCCATGCA
Source organism: Ormosia semicastrata (assembly GCA_029884595.1). Taxonomy (NCBI): domain Eukaryota; kingdom Viridiplantae; phylum Streptophyta; class Magnoliopsida; order Fabales; family Fabaceae; genus Ormosia; species Ormosia semicastrata. The sequence goes on from JAQQTO010000029.1 coordinate 3,994,810, forward strand.
TGGACGAATGAAATTAATGGTTGACAATTCGATGCATTTCTTATCTTACCAGTGGTTTTGGTACTTTGGAAGAAAATTTTCAAATTGTCTCTTGAAATTTGAACTGAACATCCACCATAAACCCATTGGTTTGTTGAATGTTAATAATTTCTTTGACCTTTTGTTATTTTTTCTTGACAAAGCTGTGGAACAGAAATTTATCACTCCTTCGGCAAGACAACTTCTTATCTCTGCCTCTACTATTGATGAGCTCATTGCTAAATTAGAAGCTTTTGAGTATGTACCTGATAAGGTATTAGCTCAGATAGATTGGTCAACAGGAAGCCGCGAAGGAAGTAACAAGAAAAGAAAGCCAGATCTGACACTTTCTCTTTAATCGGTTTGATTTTATTGTACTTTGTTTCTGTTTAAATTTGTGTCAGCTTTCTCCAGCAGGTAATATCTTCTATCCTTTACTCATCTATATTTTAACATTGAGGACAATGTTGTGATCTAGTTGGGGGGGAAGGATAGTTGACCAAAAAAAAAACAAAAAAAAATAAATAAATTTTTTTTTATGTTGTTTTGTTTGGAAAGCATGATATGATTGTTATGGACTCATTAAACCAATTAGTGATGGTAGAGTAAGGAGTAATTTTACTCTTGAGACGCATCTTAATTGGTGGCAGAGTAAGGAGTGTTCTTAGGTAGTAATTAATTAGTATTAAATTGTGGAAGTACTAAAGTTTTCTTATTTGATTTCTTTTCAGGGTTAGATGCGGCATTGACTGTGTGCTTCTTTTCTGCTTAGCGTTGATTCACTTTTTATCAGGTTGTGTTGCTCTTTTCTATATCTCTCTTTCACATTGAGGACAATGTTATGATCTGGTTAGGGGGAAGGATAGTTGTGTGCCTAAATAAAAAAAAAAAAGTGTGTGTATGTATTAATATGTTTATATGTTTGTCGGAAATTTTCTAAACCGAGTTAAGGATGGCGAGTAGTAGGAGTAAATTTTACTCTTGAGACGCATTTTAGTTGGGGTAGATAACTAGTTTGTGTGGAAGTAGCAATTGAAATTCAGGAAAATTTGCATGATTGAGTTAATTGTCTTCTTTCTTAAAAATCATATGTTTGGTTATGGATGTTGAATTGGTGGATTGAGAATGATAGAACTATATCTTGTGAGATCTTGAGCCTATTGATGAATGGATTGAACATCTACATCATTCTTTTCTTTCTTGTGTGAATTTTACTCATGAAATTGTTGCTCTAGAACTTGCTTTGATTCTTTTTAAAGCTACGTTTTCACATGCATACATAAAAAATGATTGAGGCAATTTTCTTCAATTAACTACTTTGACCAAATAGCCAACCTTGCATATTTCCCCTTGCTTAACCCCTTTGAGCTTATTTGATTATTCTTTGTCTCGAACTCATTATGTTTCTCAAATGAAAAAACCATGTTCTTACTTAGTCTTAGGGAATAAGAGAACATTAGCTTTGTCATTGGATGAGTTCATGAACAAGTGTGGGGGTGTGTATGCAGAATGGTTGAAAAATTTTCTTTTTGAAAAAAAAATTAAAAAAAAAACAAAAAAAAACAAAAGAAAAAACAGGTCAACAAGGCGATAAAAGAAAGGAAAATAATATGTAAAGGGAATTTGTATTAGATGAAGTTGGGATGAACTTTCATGATTGTTAATTGAACTCAGCTTTCATGTTCTTTTATTCTCTTTGGTGTTTAACTTGTCATATCCATATTACCTTCTCCTTTACCTTGACCCCATTACAACCTTGAATAAAGTCCTCATGATTTGTGTGTGCATGTGTTCTGAGTAGTGGAGAAGTAGAAGATAAGCAAGCTTATGGTAGTGCAATTTTCATGTGTTGAATTGAGTGAAATACCTACCTTTTAAAACACTTGAGAGATTGAGAGTGAATTCTGTGAGGATCCATCATTCTTTACTCATGCTTTTCAATTGAAGTATCATTGCTTGTTGATTTGAGATGTGAAGATGTGTTACCTCATGGATGTTTTGATTACTTGAATTATTAATTGCTCTTCGTTCTTAAATATTGAGTCTTTTAGAATGTTTAACTTTTGAGTCTGTTTTCATTTTGTTTTTGTGTGTTTTGCTCAGGAGTGCAAAAAGTTAAGTGTGGGAGAATTTGATGTTCACATATTTGATGCATTAATAAACCTTCATTTTTAGTCATTTACACTCTCCGTGCACTTAATAAATTAAGTTTGGTTATGTTTTGTATGTTTTGAACTCAAAATAGATTTAATTGAATTTTTTAGCATGATTTACGTCTTACACTAATCCTGTATTTGGGTCATATCTTGGGCTGTAGGTGGATGTTTAAGGTGAATATTATGTCATTTTAAAGATGAGAGAGAGCTCTACAATCTTCATGAAGACATCAAAGACTCAATCACACGTTTGGATGGCTCAAATTGGCATTGAATCAAGAACTAAAGTGTTGCTCCTGGCAGAATGACCTTTATGTACTGTGCATTACACTGCTCGTGGTGAAAGTTGTAGAATGGGCTTAAATTTTGATGATTGATAGTTAAGACTCAAATATACAACTTTCATGTTGTACATTTTTCCCGATTCAGACTCCTTGGAGGTGATATTGGGCTTGGAAGTCAGAACAGAGAAGCTGCGTCTGGACCTGAGCAGTGTGCAGTAATTTGAACATATCTGGAGCTATAGAAATGATATTGGACTCAAACCAAAGCCATTTGAAAGCTGAGATCCAGACCTACAATCTTCGTGAAGACCACTTGGCTCAAAAATGACGAATGTAATAACTTCAGAGCAGCATGATTTCGGAGACAAAGAATAGGCTGAAATTTTTTACTCACCAAAAGTCATTCAACATTTTCAACTACTCCACCTACTCCACCTACTCCACCTACTCCTCCAACCACCATGACTCCGCCCCCTTTGACATTTTGTACCTCTAAACCCTCTATAAAAGGGAGGCTATGCAGATCATTGTAATAGGTAGAGCTTTTATTTAGAAGTGTTGTTATAATAAAAGTTTTAGTGTTTCATTTTGGAGAATTTTCTTCTTCTCTTCCTTTCTCTACTCTCTCTTTGTTATTTTCATTTTTGTATGGTTCTTGAAGGTTATCCAATGGTGATGGCTATGGAGAGCTAAACTTCTTTAATCAATCCAAGAGATTGACAATCTTGATGATTAATCTTGAGATCTTGTTTTAATTGTTATACGTTCATCTATTAATCAAGTTTCTTTTTCTTTTCTTCTCTTGTTTAAATTCTGATTTAATGCTTAATTTGATTGGGATTTGCATATGTTAATTGCGTAATTATCATGTGCCAAGAGATGAATTCAGAGGCTAAATAATGCATCAAAGGTATTTGATGAAATATTTAGCTTGGTTGGATCTTGGTTTTTAAGTTAATTTGGGTTTTGGATGGATGCTTAATTTGTCTAACCTTAATTAATTGAATTTTAGAAGCGTTTCTAGTAGAAGATCCATGGATCATTGAGAGGCATCTTGATGTGATCTAAGACCAAGGATTTGGTTGACAGTTGAACGGATTTATAAAGATCAAGGATGGATTAAAATCAAGATTTGTTAATTCTCTTGGATTGGTTGTTTTCTCAATCTTGTTTACTCATTTTAATTGTTCTTTATTGTTTAATCTTGCAAAACTTTCCCCCTGTTTATTAATCTCTTAATCTGACTTCATAATTAGAGTGATCTACGGGCTCGACCCGGTGTTACCTTATGCTACAAGTAGTTTTGGTAAATCGGTTATAAATTGATTTAAATTTGATAATCTCGACAAGTGTCAGTACTGTAAAATAAAATAATATTATAATAATATAAAATTATTTTATTACATAGTTAAATCCTAAAAATTAAAAGATTAATAAATATATCAATCAGAATTGGGTTTAGTAAGATCCCCCAGCTCCAATTAATTAAAATAAGATTTTTTCGACCAGAGAATTATTATTTCCCTGACTCGGAGCAAATCACATATAACAGTCAAATACACTCATGAAACAGTCAAATTCAATTTACTACTCACAAAAATTATAAAACAGTACATTCAGGACAATATCGTATTTATCCCAAAAGTTGGGGTGTTACAAATGGTCCGAGTGGCGCTAGCATTTATCACAAACCTGGACATGTGCAAAGGAGTCATCTTCCATTGTTAGCCAATAGTATCTGACCTTGAGTGCTTTTAGAGATAAGGCTTTGCCCCCTAAGTGGTGTCCACAACTCCATTCGTGGACTTCAACCAGCACATATTATGCTTCCTTTGGCATGAGGCACTTAAGGAGAGGAGAAGAAAAACCACATTGGTATAACTGCCCATCATAAATAGTGTACCTGACTATGATTCTAATCAGTTTAGAGGCTTCTTAGGCCTGGCTCTAGACTGTAGGTATTCTATGATTGGGGTGATCCAAGTATACTCTTCTCCTTCCACCTAGAAAATGGTTACATCTATGATGGAATGTTGAGAAAGGGTCTCTTGGATCATGGACCGGTTATTGTCTGGGCTCTTTGTGCTTGCCAATTTGGATAGGAGACCCACCCTAGAGTTCTGCTCCTTAGGAATGTGTTCTATCTTAGAATTTTGGAAGTTCTTAAGGAGTTCTTAGACTTTGGCCAAATATTTCTAAAGGAGGAGTTCCTTGGCTTGATAATCACCTCGGATCTGGGAGGTCACAAGTTAGGAGTCACAGCAAAGTGTGATCTTAGTCGATCCCATGTCCTTGGCCATTGTCAGTCTGGCAATACATGCATCGTACTCAGCTTGATTGTTCGAGGTTGAGAACTTAAACTTTAGGGAGTTTTCCATTGTTACCTTTTCAGAATTTTCTAAAATCACCCCAGCACCTCTTCCCTTGGGGTTCGAGGATCCATCAACGAATATGGTCTAAGAAATTCATTCGGGATCACCGGGATTCGATGTGAATTCTGCTAAAAAGTCAGAGAGCGCCTGAGCTTTTCTTGCTAGCCGAGGCTCATATGCGATTCCAAACTCAGAAAAGCTCGATGGACTAGGTAATCATTCTTCCTGTTAAGTCTAGTTTGTGCAGTACCTAGCGGATAAGCTAGTCCGTCCTCACCCCAATGAGATAGCACTAAAAGTACTGGCTGAGTCTTCTGGTCGTGGTGATAAGTGCGAAGGCCACCTTCTCAATCTTCTGGTAGCAGAGTTTTGGGCTTTGCAACACCTTGCTCACGAAGTAGACCAGTGATGAACCTTTAAAAATGCATATTTTTAGGGTTCAAATTTTGGGTTTTCATCTTCTTTTAATCTCTTTAATTGAGTTTTGTTCTTAAGTTTTTTTATGTTTTTATCATTTTAAATGGTGTTCTTATTACGTGTTTTATGTGTTTTTGATAGGTAAATATGCATGGAAAAGACTAGACACTTGAACATGCAAGAAAAAAAATAAGAAATTTTATTCAAACGTCCAGCGCCTAAGCGCTTGAATTGCAACGCTTGAGCGTATGTCACGAGCAGTAACGCAGTTTTGAGTTACGTCCAGTGCCCAAGCACTGGAAACCTAGTGCCTGACCATTGGTAGCATAACAAAACACGTTATTTTTTATAAATAGAAAATTTTATGCCATTGAGCAACAAACTTGGACAGAATGTAGCAGCCGTCGCGGAGGCATAAACCCTAGTTAGTGTGGGCACATCTAGACTTGAAGATTAGGGATTTTCTTCAACCTATCCATCAAACTTTTATGGAGTTTGTCGAATTCTTTTCTTTGTGTTCTTCTTTCTTCAAATGTAACTAAACCTTTTTCGTTAAGGTGATGATGGATCTTGATACTTTGATTATGTAAATTCTTTTATGTGTTTAATCTATATTTTTATTTCATGATTTACATGTTTATCTCTTTCCTTAATATTTTTCTAAACCTGATCAATTTGAAAATAATTTTAGGGTTATTGTATGATTTGAAAAAATTATGCATGAACCTAGAACATGGGATAAACACCACAATTTTTGCAATCGCTAGGAATAGACATTGTGGGTTATGTGGTCTTTATCTTAATTTTCTTATTTTTTATAAAGCCTTCTCTATTTGAGGTTAGACTAAGGGATTGGTTAATTCTAAATAGTGTGAAGATTATTAATATATCAAGGGATTAGATATTGATTAATTTTGGGAATTGACCATAAATCATTAAAATAGAACTTCATTAAATTAATATTTGATTTTACATTAAAAGAGTTCAAGTGAAATCTAACCCCTAACACTTTCATATCATTGTCTTTCACCTTTACCCAATTGATTAATTTTTACTTTTTTATTTTTACTTATTTTTCTTATTAGTGTTTTCTTTTATTTGCATTCTTATTAATTTTTCGATAGCTTAAATAGTGTCAATTTAATGAATTTGGTAATTGGCAACATAATCCTCATGGGAATGATACTCAACTTATTCTTTATTACTTTTGCGATTTGGTGCACTTGTCAATATTACAACAAGTTTTTGGCACCTTTGCTAGGGATTATTGTTGTCAATATTAAATAGTAGTTGAAAAGACACTAATTTGGACACTTATTTTTTCTTATTTAATTTAATTTTCCTTTATTTAATTTTTTTAATTTGGTTATTTTTATTCACTCTTACTTTCTTTATTTATTTTTATTAGTTGTTTATGTTTTTTAATTACTTTTCTTTACTTCACTCTAGTTTTCTTGTTTGTTTGTTTATGCGAGATACTGTGAATTCAGAGGAATCATTGCTTTTTGATCCTGAAATTGAAAGAACATCAAGAGTATACAAAAAAGCAATCAGAGAAAGAAAGAATTGAAGAAGTGGAAATGGTTGGAACTACTAAACAAAGAAGATGCACTTTGGTTGACTATGCAACTCCATTTTCCGAAAATGTCTCAACTAGTATTGTGCGACCTGCTATTTAAGCAAATAATTTTGAGATTAAACCAGCTCTTCTATAGTTAGTGCAACAGGATCAGTTTGGGGGGAGGTCAGGCAGAAGATCCTAACTTGCACATTACTAATTTCTTGCAGCTCTTGACACTATCAAATATAATGGAGCTAGTGATGATGTCATACAATTAAGGCTTTTTCTATTTTCTTTGAAGGATAAAGCTAAAAGTTTGTTTCAAGCCCAACCACAAGGAAGTATCACCACTTGTGATAATCTGGTTAGTAAGTTCCTCACTCGGTATTTCCTTCCATCAATGTTCGTGAAAATAAGGAAGGAGATTGCGTGCTTTACTCAAAATCAAGGAGAATCTCTCTATGAAGCGTGGGAAAGATTTAAGGAGTTGTTGACAAAATGTCCTTATCATGCTTTCAAAGTTTGGCAGCAGGTACAAATCTTTTATAATGGTTTGAATCATTCTTCTAGACTTATGGTTGACGCATCTACAAGTGAGTTTCTAAATACTAAAACTCCTGAAAAGGCCTAAGAATTATTTGAGACAATAGCTACCAATGAATATCAGATGCCTAGTAGAAGAGCAATAATTAAACAGGGAGTTATGAAGCTTGGCACTCTTGTTGTAATTCTTGCACAGAATAATAGTCTTTCACAGCAAATCACCAACCTTACAAAGTAGCTTGGTAATATGCAGGTAAGTGCAATTAATCATCCAGCTCTAATTTGTGATTTCTGTGGAGGTAATCATGCTAATGGTAGATGTGAGGCTAGCAATTCAGGTGTCATTCCTCAAGAGCAGGTTAATTATATGGGCAATCCTTCGTAACCACAAGGTAACCCATATTCCAATATATATAATCCAGGGTGGAGTAATCATCTAAACTTTTCATAGACCAATCAGAATATGCTAAGACCACCACCACTTCTATATAAACAACCATCTTCACAACCTCAATAAGAAAAGACATCCAATCTTAAAAGTATTGTTGAGAAACTTGCTCTTAGCACCAGCAATTTTATAAAGGAAATAAGAGAAAAATTTTAGAATCAAGGAGCAGCTATTCGAAGTCTAGAGAATCAAATAGGTCAAATAGCAAAACAACTCTCAGAGAGACCTCCAGGCACATTATCGAGTGATACAGTAGTTAATTCAAAAGAGCAATGTATGGCAATATCATTGAGAAGTAGAAAAGTTATTAGCCCTCAGCTGAAAGAAGATGATGCCAAGGAAAGAATTTATCTTCCAAGACAAGTCCAAAAGAAAGATTGCAATAAAAAAGAAGAGATTGAGAAGGACAAACTGAAAGAGGAACAATCGAGACTATGAAAAAAGAAGAAAGATTCAGATTTGGATAAACCTTTTGACCCTTCACTGTATGCTAGGCTTTCATTCCCTCAGAGACTGAAGAAGGAGAATCAGAACAAGCAAGAGAGGCAGTTTTCAAAGTTCCTTGATATCTTCAAGCAATTGCAAATAAATATCCCTTTTGCTAAGGCACTCAACACATATTATGCTAAACTCATGAGGGATTTGTTATCCAAGAAGAAGAAGTAGAAGGAGGATGAGACAATCATGCTTACTGAGGAATGTAGTACCATAATTCAGAGGAAATTTCCACCCAAGTTAAAAGATCTTAGAAGTTTTAGCATTCCATGGACCATCGGCAAACTAACCATTGAGAAGGCTCTATGTGACTTAGGAGCTAGCATCAATCTAATGCCATTATCAATTCTTCACAAACGTGGGATTGAAAAAGCTGTTACCAAGTGGCCTCAATACTCAAGAGGGGGGTGAATTGAGTAGTTAAAAATAAGTTCACAAATCTTTCGCAAATCGTTTGACAATCAATTTTCGTTGAAGCTATTGAATGATCAGAGATAATTGAATAGATGAGTTAAGCACTTTTACTAATGAACGTAATAGTCAAGGAGACAATATTCAAATAAAACAATGAAACAGTGCACAAAGATGAACAGAGGAGAGTTTAGAGAAACAAACACAGTCGTTTATCCTGGTTCAATCACTACTCCACTTGTGATCTACGTCCAGTCCCCAAGCAACACCTTGAGATTTTCCACTATATCTTCAAGCTTCAATGGGTGCTTGAAAAACCACTACAACCTTGAGCACTCAACAGTATGGGATACCTCACCCAAAAGCTTGAGCCTCTATTTTCCAAGGGATACCTCACCCTTACAATACTTGAGGGATACCTCACCCTCACTAATCAGAAAGTATAAGATTGAAATAGAAGAAGCTCTCTCTAGAGCAAGTGTTTACAAGTTGAAGCTCTAATATGCTCTCAAGGATTTTTCACGTTTTTAGTCAGAAAACAGAGCAAGAAATGATTTTAAGAATTGATTCACGTTTTGAAGTATAATGATCAGTTTTTGGTTCAAGGTCAACCGTAAACAAAGACCCAATCTGGGTATTTATAAGTTTCTCAATTAATAGAGCCGTTGGAGCTAGTTGGGCATGCATTTAATGCATTTAATATAGCCGTTGGACCTTGTCAGGATGTGTAATCGATTACATATCTCGGTAATCGATTACATTATTGTTCCAACGTTTTCGAACTTTCGGGCTCGTGTAATCGATTACATTCTTGAGGTAATCGATTACATGGCTTCGACTTTGCTTGTAATCGATTACAATGATCATGTAATCGATTACATGACTTTCGACTTCTTTGTGTAATTGATTACAATATCCTTGTAATCGATTACATGTCTCGTCGAACATGTTTTTTGAGTTTCGGGTTTTGTGTAATCGATTACATATATTGTGTAATCGATTACATTTCTTGTCGAACGTGTTCTTTGCCTTTTCGGGCTTTGTGTAATCGATTACATATCTTGTGTAATCGATTACATAACCTCGACTTGCTTTGTAATCGATTACATTGTTCATGTAATCGATTACATTCTTTTGTTTGATGTGTAATCGATTACAAACATTGTGTAATCGATTACATTTTTGCCTTTGAACACATTTTTCAAGTTCAATAACTCGTGTAAGTCATTTCCAACACCTCAGGGTACTTGTTTAAACATAAATCCTTTTAAGAGTGTTAGATTTAAAGTTGAAACTTAGGTTTTATTGAAAGCCATGTTTATCTTTGAAATTTCCTATTTATTTTGAAATCATATATTTGAAAAACCATTTGAGAAATCTTGAGAGCATTTAACAGTAAAGTCCTAAGTCTAAATAACTAATTAAACCTTCTGTCTTCTTTCTTTGATCTTGATTTTTTCCTTTTGTGCTTTGATCTTCTCTTTTGCTTTTGTTATCATCAAAAACCTTTCAACATGCCTTAGAGACATAAGCATTCACATTCTCCCCTTTTTGATGATGACAAACTGATCATAGGAAAAAGAAAGAGTTTTTGCATTTGTATATCATAGTCATTTAGTTACAATGTCTTTGTCCCAGGAGATTATGCATGATATTGGGTTAGATTTTGCATATGAAAAGCTTAATAACTTAAAAGTTCAATAACTCCCCGTATTCATGCAACCTTTAATTACATTTCATTTTTCCTTCAATAACTCCCCGTACTCATGCAACCTTTTTTCCTTATTTTCTCCCGTTGGCATTATCAAAAGACATAAGCATTAAAAAAAAATGGAATGACATGTCGTTATAGTTCATGATTCCCAATTGTTTGCCATAATGAGAAAAGCCACTAAGATCACCCAAGCAATATTCCAATGCCCAACCATTCAAAGTGAAAACACGTTTATGTATTAATAATCAAGCATGTACAAAGAAACATGTCACAACCAGGAGGCAATAATCAAAAGATAACCATAAAGGTATACCAATTTTATATAATCAGAGTTAAAAAAAAAAAAAATACAAGGCGGAAAAACAAATCAAGGCATAAGGCCAGGATCACTATCAGTGTCCTCGCTGTCACAAAAGACATCACCCTCTGGATCCGCAGCAGAGTCTCCTAGACCAATGTCATCATCGGCCGGGCATAAGATCGTCGTCGAATCCGAAGCTCCTCATCATCGGCGGGAACTCCCGGATGGACCGGCGAAGGAAATGGGATCCGGAGGGGCGAGAGGATGCGGGGGGGCGGCGAAAGCAGCAGGACTCTCGAGAACGGGAGGTCCACGTAAGAGGGATCGAATGGAGGCAAGCTCCGGTCCGAGTAGTCCATCCTCGGCTCAAGGTGGTCGATCTTTTGCTCTATATGATCCATGCGCGTGTTGACGTTGGCGCTCAGTTGCGCATCTCTTGGAGCAGAAGATCAAGAGAAGCCGGAGCAGGAGCAGAGGCGGGATACCGAGCCCCTCATCATCACCGTCTCGGATCGTGATGGATATGGCCAAATGTGCCATGAGTAATGTAATGCCACCTATCCTCCATCTTGTAGAGTGAAGCTTCTTCGAGTATGCAGCCCAATTGATTGGGGTCCCTTGGAGCCGGTGTCCTTGGACTCTTCATCGGCCGAAATGCGACAATACTCAAGAATTGTGGTGACTAACATGGCGAAGGGGAGAGCGAGTTCTTCTTTTTCTTGATGTCTAGCATATCTTTGTAGAATGTAGTATCCCAGTTGATTGGGTGCCCTGTGGTCATTGCCCATAATGCCACTACATCGTCCTTGAGGACTTGGGAGTAATTTCCTCCTCGGGAATCAATCCACGAACCAAGAGGTAGTGGAGGACCCTGTTTTCCATAGTGAGGCCAGTGGCCATTATTCTCGCGTCTAGGATCACTGGGGAGGTGGTAGCCAGTCCTAATCAAGGAGAGAAGAGCAGCCTTGTGCTCAAACTCATGCCCCCAGACTTTGGCATTCCCACAGAACTGGGCTCCATCAGGAGTGAGCTTGGTGAGCCTATACCATTCTGTCATGGTTAACCTGATTTGTTGCTTTTTCACCTCAGAAATGATGCAATTATCCTCAACCTTCAGGTTAGCATAAAACACTCGGACAAGGTTAGGGTAGATGGCTTTCTCTATACTTAGGAATCCCAGCAAGCCTAAGTGTTCTATTGTCCTAAAGCTCACTAAGGGTTCACTCTCACAGAAGGTGATGGGTAGATACCTGGGAGAGATGATCTTGCGAAGCTGGAAGTTCTTCCTGAACAACTCAGCTTTCTTCACGGTGGAGAAGTGCCTCGTGAGGTCCAACCCAGAGATATTGCGTGTAGAGCCACCAGAGGAACTTCCAACAGCAGCCCTGTTCTTGGGCGCTTCGAGCGATGGGAGGATTCAGCCATTGATGAGAGAGAGAAGCACGGGTTGAGTGGTAAATTGTTGGGGATGAGTGAGGAGAGAGAGAGGGACGAAATTAGGTTAGAAAAGTGGAGAGGGTGTTCGTGGGAGAAGATGGGGAGATTTTGGATGAGGGATTTGAGGAGATTTGATCGGTGGGTTATGTGGAGAGGGATTTCGAGATTGAGAGAGAGGCGAAATGATGAGTTTTGATGGAAATTTGAGTGAGAAATGAGAGGTTTTGAGATCTGAGGTGCGTGGGTGCAGAGGGAGAGAACGAGGAAGATGAACAGGGCCAAACAGAAATGACCACTACGCGCGTCAGGAGCCTTTTAAAAAACCCTGTGTAATCGATTACATTGAGTGTGTAATCGATTACATGCATTCTGGTGGGTGTGTAATCGATTACATTTTTGGTGTAATCGATTACATGCTTCTGGTAGGTATGTAATCGATTACATTTTTAGTGTAATCGATTACATGATTTGGAACCTTGTAATCGATTACATAGATGATGTAATCGATTACTGAGTTCGAGTTGGTTGTAATCGATTACAAAATGTGTGTAATCGATTACATGCGTGACAGAACCTGTGTAATCGATTACAAAGGCATTGTAATCGATTACCAGCACTCTTTAACTCAGATTTTGCGTTCCAAACAACATATAATCAATTTTAATCCACCCAAAACAGTTTTAAAGCAACTCAAATCAATTCAAATCATCATCCAAGCATATAGATTAATCACATTATGATTCAACTAATATAATTGATCAAAATTATCATGTTTACCAAGAATTTCACCCTTTTTGGTGATTTTTGAGGCTGTTGAATTTCACCCTTCTTGTCAAAGTTGGACATGAGGGAGCACCTGCAAAATAATTTGGGGGAAACCTCCGACGCTCAAGTTAGTATGGGATTCAAATATATATAATGAAAATTCAGAAATTGTGCAGCAGTGTGGCATAATTATGCGAGTAAAAACACAAGCTTAGGCTTTTGTTTTAGGATTATGCAAACAAATATTCAATTTATGCATGAATGGTCCAATATACCCAGATTCGTTTCTAATGTAGAAAATGCTTCTTTTTGCAAGGGGTTTGGTGAAAATATCACCTAATTGCTTAGTTGTTTCAACAAATTCAAGTATGCAATCACCTCTTTGAACATGATCTCTAATGAAATGATGTCTTATTTCAATATGCTTAGTTCTAGAATGCAAAATGGGATTTTTGACAAGTTAATTGCACTAGTATTATCACATTTTATGGGAATGTGATCAAGCTCAAGACCATAGTCCAAGAGTTCTTTGTTTCATCCAAAGGACTTGAGCACAAGAACTCCCCTACCGCAACATATTCAAATTTTCATTTGTGGATAATGCCACACTATTTTGTTTCTTCTTTTGTGCCAAGAAACTAGTGAGCTTCCTAGCAAGTGGCATGTCCCACTAGTGCTCTTTCGATCCATTTTGCATCCAGCAAAATCAGAATCGGAATATCCAATAAGACTACATGAGGCACCCTTAGGGTACCATAAACCCATTTGTGATGTGCCTATTAGATATTTCATTATTCTCTTAACAAGACTTAGGTGTGATTCCTTAGGATTAGCTTGATATCTAGCACACATGCATACACTAAACATTATATCGTGCCTACTTGCAAAGTGAGATAAAGGAGTGAGCCAATCATACCTCTATATTTTGTAATTTCTACTTGATTTACCTCCTTCATCCTTGTCCAAATAGCAAGAGGTGCCCATAGGAGTAGCCATATGCTTGGCATTGTCCATTCCAAACTTTTTGAGCAGCTCCTTGCAATACTTGGATTGGCTTATAAATGTTCCTTCTCTTGTTTGCTTGATTTGTAGACCAAGGAAGAAGTTGAGCTCACCCATCATGGACATCTCAAACTCACTTTGCATAATATTTGAAAATTCTTTACAAAGAGAGTTGTTAGTAGCTCCAAATATAATGTCATCAACATAGATTTGAACTAGAAGAATGTCATGCATTTTGTGTTTTATGAAAAGAGTGGTGTCAACTTTACCTCTAGAAAAGCCTTTTTCTAAAAGAAATTTGCTCAACCTTTCATACCAAGCTCTAGGAGCTTGTTTCAAGCCATACAAAGCCTTTTTCAATTTAAAAACATGGTTGGGCATTTCAAAGTCCTCAAAACCAGGAGGTTGTTCTACATACACCTCTTCTTGTATAAAACCATTTAAAAAGGCACTTTTGACATCCATTTGATAGAGTTTGAAATCCATGATGCAAGCATATGCAAGTAGCATTCTAATGGCCTCTAATCTAGCTACGGGAGCATAAGTTTCTTCATAATCTATGCCTTCTTCTTGATTATATCCCTTAGCTACAAGCCTAGCTTTATTTCTTATTATTAAACCCGTTTCATCAAGTTTGTTCCTAAAGACCCATTTGGTGCCAATTATAGGATGATCATTGGGCCTTGGAACTAATTCCCAAACTTGATTCCTCTCAAATTGGTTTAGTTCTTCTTGCATGGCCAAGATCCAATGCTCATCGTTAATGGCCTCATTTATGTCTTTAGGTTCAACTTGAGAGACAAAGGCTAGATGATTACATGCATCTCTAAGTGAGTTTCGAGTGATTACCCCTTTTGATACATCACCTATCACCTTGTCAAGAGGATGATACCTTGAAGTCCTCCATTCCTTGGGTAGATCCGAGATTTTAGAATTTTCTTGCCATGAGTGATCAAGGAGTCTCTCTTCTTTCTTCTTGGACTCTATCTCTTGATTTTCCAAGTGCGTCTTTGCCAAGATTTCTGCAACATCATCAACAAGTTCCTTTCTCGGCACATTTGGGTTAGTTTCATCAAATGCAACATGTATGGATTCTTCTATGGTCATAGTTCGTTTATTATAGACTCTAAAGGCCTTGCTATGGATAGAATAACCAATGAATATTCCCTCATCGATTTTGCATCAAACTTCCCCAAGTTATCCTTTCCATTATTCAAAACAAAGCATTTGCATCCAAAAACATGAAAATGTGACACATTAGGTTTCCTTCCTTTGTACAATTCATATGGGGTTTTCTTTAAAATTGGCCTTATTAGGGCTCTATTCATAACATAACAAGCGGTGTTAACCGCGCCCAAAAGTACTTAGGAAGATTGGCCTCATTGAGCATAGTTCTTGCCATTTCTTCTAAAGATCGATTTTTCCTTTCTACAACACCATTTTGTTGTGGTGTTCTAGGGGCAGAAAAATTATGCTCAATGCCATGTTCATCACAAAAAGTTTCAAATTCATGATTTTCAAATTCACCACCATGATCACTTCTTATGGATGCAATACAAAAACCTTTTTCGTTTTGGATAACTTTGGCAAGTTTTCTAAATGATTGAAAAGCATCATTTTTGTGAGCTAAGAATAATGTCCATGTAAATCTAGAAAAATCATCCACAATTACTAATGCATAGTAATTCCCACCAAAGCTCATAGTTCTAGAGGGTCCAAAAAGATCCATGTGCAAAAGTTGTAAAGGTCTAGAAGTTGAAACTATGTTTTTAGCTTTGAGAGAGACCTTTACTTGTTTTCCTTTTGACATGCATCACAAAGTTTGTCTTTTTCAAATTTGAGCTTTGGAAGACCAATTACTAGTTCTTTAGAAACCAATTTGTTTAAGTGATCCATGTGAATGTGAGCAATTCTTCTATGCCATAACCATGAATCATTTTCTCTACTCATAAAGCATTTAGCATCATTTGAGGAAATGTCATCAAGACTAATCATATATATGTTATTGACCCTATGACCAACAAACTTAACTTGCTTGTCATCCTTTCCCTCAATTATACAACAAGAGGAGTCAAATATAACTCTATTTCCTTTATCACACAATTGACTAATACTAAGTAAATTATGTTTAAGTCCTTCAACAAGTAAGACATTATCAATAGATGATGAAGGGATCTTACCAACTTTGCCAATTCCAAGAATCTTCCCTTTGTTGTTGTCACCATATGTGACATGACCATGTTTCTTGTGTGTAAGGGAGGAGAACTTGGAGCCATCTCCGGTCATGTGCTTGGAGCAACCACTATTAAGATACCAACTTGAGCTCTTGGTCTTCAAGCACACCTCGGTGTCGCTTTCTCCACTTTCTTCTCCTTGAGCCATGAGGCAAAGATGGGCTTCCTCATTTTCAGAATCATCGGAAGAGCTTAAGTCATTGTCCTCCCAAGCTATATATGCTCTTCTTCCTTTCTTTTCCTTGGAGGGTCTTTTCTCAAACTTCTCCGTCTTCTTGAGATATATAGGACACTCCATTTTCATGTGCCCCGGTTTTCCACATTCATAGCATTTTGGAGGAGTGGAGGATCCTTCTCCTTTGTGATATGCTTTCTTTTGAGGAAACGGTGGTCTTCTTTGAAATCCCTTTTTCTTCAAGAATCTTCCGAATTTTCTTACAAGGAGACTAAGATTCTCCTCACTTAGCTCAATATTTTCAGCATCCTCTTCACCATCTTCATCATCATCTTCAAGTATGGGAGAGGTGGCCTTGAGTGCAATTCCTTCTTCTTTTTGTCATGTTCTTCATTTTGATTGAGCCTACTTAGTTCCAGCTCATGCTCTTGAAGTTTTCCGAATAGGGTGGCTAGAGACATGGTTGATAAATCTCTTGATTCCGCAATCGCAGATTACCTTGGGTTGCCAATTCCTCGCTTAGACATCTCAAGACTTTGTTAATAAGATCCTCATTAGGAAATGTCTTTCCCAATGAGATGAGATGATTAACAATATGAGTAAATCTCTTTTGCATATCTTGAATACTCTCACCTTGGTTCATTCTAAACAATTCATATTCATGAGTAAGAGTGTTTATTCGAGATCTTTTTACCTCACTAGTGCCTTCATGAGTTACTTGTAGGGTATCCCACATTTCTTTTGCGGTCTTACAGTTTGACACCCTAAAGAATTCATCATACCCCAAAGATGTGGTGATGATGTTCTTGGCTTTCAAATTATATTGAACCTTCTTTTTATCATCATCGGTCAATCACTTCTAGGTGTATTAATTGTCACACCATCTCTTAGTTTGTGTAGGGACAAAAGCACCATTTTCAACTGCGTCCCACACATCTAAGTCAATAGCTTCAATAAAAATTTTCATCCTTTCTTTCCAATAGGCATAGCCATCCCCATTGAAATAAGGAGGTCTATTTATAGAAGAACCTTCATTTGAAAAACCATTTGAAGCCATCACTTCTCTTGAAGCTCGCTAAGCTCTTTATACAAGAGTCTAGCTCGATACCACTTGTTACCAAGTGGCCTCAATACTCAAGAGGGGGGTGAATTGAGTAGTTAAAAATAAGTTCACAAATCTTTCGCAAATCGTTTGACAATCAATTTTCGTTGAAGCTATTGAATGATCGAGATAATTGAATAGATGAGTTAAGCACTTTTACTAATGAACGTAATAGTCAAGGAGACAATATTCAAATAAAACAATGAAACAAAGGCACAAAGATGAACAGAGGAGAGTTTAGAGAAACAAACACGGTCGTTTATCCTGGTTCAATCACTACTCCACTTGTGATCTACGTCCGGTCCCAAGCAACACCTTGAGATTTTCCACTATATCTTCAAGCTTCAATGGGTGCTTGAAAAACCACTACAACCTTGAGCACTCAACAAGATGGGATACCTCACCCAAAAGCTTGAGCCTCTATTTTCCAAGGATACCTCACCCTTACAATACTTGAGGGATACCTCCCTCACTAATCGAAAGTATAAGATTGAAATAGAAGAAGCTCTCTAGAGCAAGTGTTTACAAATTGAAGCTCTAATATGCTCTCAAGGATTTTTCACGTTTTTAGTCAGAAAACAGAGCAAGAAATGATTTTAAGAATTGATTCACGTTTTGAAGTATAATGATCAGTTTTTGGTTCAAGGTCAACCGTAAACAAAGACCCAATCTGGGTATTTATAAGTTTCTCAATTAATAGAGCCGTTGGAGGTAGTTGGGCATGCATTTAATGCATTTAATATAGCCGTTGGACCTTGTCAGGATGCGTGTAATCGATTACATATCTCAGGTAATCGATTACATTATTGTTCCAACGTTTTCTGAACTTTCTGGGCTCTGTGTAATCGATTACATTCTTGAGGTAATCGATTACATGGCTTCTGACTTTGCTTGTAATCGATTACAATGATCATGTAATCGATTACATGACTTCTGACTCTGTTGTGTAATTGATTACAATATCCTTGTAATCGATTACATGTCTCGTCGAACATGTTTTTGAGTTTCGGGTTTTGTGTAATCGATTACATATATTGTGTAATCGATTACATTTCTTGTCGAACGTGTTCTTTGCCTTTCTCGGGCTTTGTGTAATCGATTACATATACTTGTGTAATCGATTACATGGCCTCGACTTGCTTGTAATCGATTACATTGTTCATGTAATCGATTACATTCTTTTGTTTGATGTGTAATCGATTACAAACATTGTGTAATCGATTACATTTGCCTTTGAACACATTTTTCAAGTTCAATAACTCGTGTAAGTCATTTCCAACACCTCGGGTACTTGTTTAAACATAAATCCTTTTAAGAGTGTTAGATTTAAAGTTGAAACTTAGGTTTTATTGAAAGCCATGTTTATCTTTGAAATTTCCTATTTATTTTGAAATCATATATTTGAAAAACCATTTGAGAAATCTTGAGAGCATTTAACAGTAAAGTCCTAAGTCTAAATAACTAATTAAACCTTCTGTCTTCTTTCTTTGATCTTGATTTTTTCCTTTTGTGCTTTGATCTTCTCTTTTGCTTTTGTTATCATCAAAAACCTTTCAACATGCCTTAGAGACATAAGCATTCACAAAAGCAAAGCCAACTATTATGTCTCTTCAATTAGCTGATCGGTCAATCGAATGTCCATATGGCATAGTTGAAGATGTGCTAGTAAAGGTGGACAATTTCTTTTCAGTAAATTTTGTGATTTTAGATATGGACGAGGATGCTGACATTTCACTTGTTCTTGGAAGATTGTTCTTAGCTACTTCAGGAGCTCTTATTGATGTACTAAGAGGTGAGCTCATTTTAAGGATAGATGGAGATCAGGTGACTATTAATGTTTTTGATAAATCTGCACCGACATTAGATCTCTATGCCCCTGTCATATGCATTCAAGGTAAGTCTCAACAAGATTTGGTTAGTAAGAGTCATTCATCATCAATTAATACTAATCCTTCTACTTCCAAGATGATTGATGAAGAGGATAAAGGTCCTCCTATCTCCAAGATTGATGGAATAGAAAAAGGTCCTCCCATTATCCATGGTTCTCTGCAAACTGGTCTCTCACCTATTGATTAATTGAAATCACCATGGTCTAGTGAAATTTATTATGCTAAGATGAGTTCAGGACAACTGATGCACAATTTTTAGTTTCAAACAAGTCTACAAACTTGATGCGGGATTAATTGTTGCATTGCGAACCCAAGTGCAGGTTGTCTCAAGTAATAAATTTCTCGGCAGTCCGAGGTCGATCCACAAGGAATTGTTGAAGATTAATTAAGGTGAAGTAAATATTTTGTTACTATGATAAAAATTATTTACTTGAGTTAAAAGATCCACTCTTGGTAAATAAAGTAAAGGTAAGATTAATTTCTTTTATAACTCAATTAGAATCCTCGCAACATGGAGGCTCCAATCGGAAAATACAACATTAAAAGTCCTTTTAAAATAATATACGTAATTATATTATGTTTCCTAAAAATATTACCACCACTTATAAATGGGTTAAAGCATTCATTGTGCCAATATTTTGTCTACAACAAATCAAGAACTCCTCTTTACAAAGATGGTTTCTAAATTATAAGAAACAAATTATAATACGTATAATGGTTACTGGAAAATATAAATCATTTAAGCACAAGAGAAGAATAAATCTAACCTTACTTTATTACCAAGAGCTTCACCCTTTCACCCAAGTAAAATGGAACTTAATTACTCATAGATAAGAAGAAAGAAAGAGAGAAGAAGAAGAAGAAGAACATGACTTTAATTTAGAACAAAGGAAAATTACTACAAGAAAGCCTAGTAACAAAATGATATCATTTTGGTAACTAACACCTAACACCCTTAATGATCTGCTAAGGCCTCCTTTTATAGAGGTTTAGAGATACAAAATGACAAGGGGGCTGAGTCATTAGTGGGTGGATGAGTGGAAAATGCCAAATGACTTTTGGTAAGTGGAAAATTATGGAGATTCCTTGTCTCCGAAATCATGCAACTCTAAAATTATTGCATTCGTCATTTTTCAACCAATTGGTATTCATTAAAGTTGTAGGCCTGGATCTTAGCTTTCAAATGACTTTAGTTTGAGTCCAATATCATTTCTATAACTCCAGATACGTTCAAATTATTGTACACTGCCCAGGCCCAATCACAGCTCCTCTGTTCTGACTTCCAAGTCCAATATCACCTTCAAGGAGTCCGATTCTGGAAAAGTGTTCAACATAAAAGTTGTATATATGGGTCTTAACTATTCATCATCCAAATTTCAGACTATTTGACAATATCTAGCCCAAAAATGGTGATTAACAGTACACATAGGTTAAGCTGTCAGGAAAAGCACTCTGGTTCTTGCTTCAACCCCAATTTGAGTTATCTACTCGTGTGATTGGGCCTTTGAGGTCTCCATAAAAGTTATAGAACTCTCTCTTATCTTTCAAATGCCACTAGAATCACCTCCAAAGACCATCTACATCCCAAGATATAGCCTAAATACAGAAACAACATAAGACGTAAATTATGCTAAACAATTCAATTAAGTCCAATTTGAGTCTAAACTCACAAAACATAATCAAAATCAATCAATTAAGTACATGGAGAGTGTAAATGACTAAAAATGAAGGCTTATTAATATATCAAATATGTGATCATCAAATTCTCCCACACTTAATTTTTTGCACTCCTGGGCAAAACACAAGACCAAAACTTAAATAAAAAAAATGAAACAGACTCAAAAGTTAAACACTCTAAAAGACTTAATTTAAAAATGAAGAGCAACCAATCATTCAAGTAATCAAAACATTCATGAGGTAACATATCTTCACATCTCAAATCAACAAGCAAGGAAACTTCAATTGAAAAGCATGAGTCAAGAATGATAGATTTTCGCAAGATTCACTCTCAATCCCTCAAGTGTTTAAAAGGTAGGTATTTCACTCAATTCAACCCATGAAAATTGCACTACCATAAGCTTGCTTATCTTCTACTTCTCCACTACTCAGAACATATGCACACATAAATCATGAGGACTTTATTCAAGGTTGTAATGGGGACAAGGTAAAAGAGGAGGTAATATGGATATGACAAGTTAAATACCAGAGAATAAAAGAGCATGAGAGCTGAGTTCAATTAACAAGCATGAAATTTTATCCCAACTCCACCTAATACAAATTCTCTTTACGTATTCTTTTCCTTTCCTTCATTACCTTGTTGACCCTCTTCTTTTTACATTTTTTATTGATATTTTTTTTATTTTTTATTTATTTTTATTTTTTTTTTTACAAAAAGAACATCATATATATATATTTTTTTTAACCATTCTGCACACACACCTCCACACTTGTTCAAGAACTCATCGAATGACAAAACTAATGTTCTCTTATTCCCTAAGGTCAAGTAAGAACATGGTTTTTCATTTAAAGCACATAATGAGTTTGAAACAAAGAATAGTCAAATAAGCTCAAAGGGGTTAAGCAAGGGGAAATAGGTCATTTCTAATGCTTTATGTTGGCAGGAATTAGAGAATTTCCAAGAAGTCATAAGAGTGCTTGATATCATATTGAGACAACATGCTGCTAAACAAGGCTGGCTATTTGATTAAAGTAGCTATTTTAAGAAAAATGTCTCAATCATATTTATGTATGCATATGAAAATGTAGTCTAAAAAAGAATCAAAGCAAGTTCTAGAGTAACAATTCCATGAGTGAAATTCACACAATAAAGAAAAGAATGATACAAATGTTCAATCCATTCATCAATAGGCTCAAAATCTCATAAGGCATAATTCTATCATTCTCAGTCCACCAATTCAACATCCATAACCAAGCATGTGAATTTTAAGAAAGAAGACAATTTACTCAATCATGCAAATTTCCCTGAATTTGAATTGCTATTTCCACACAAACTAGTTACTACCCTAACTAAGATGCGTCTCAAGAGTAAAATTTACTCATTACTCTGCCATCCTTAACTGGTTTAGTAGTTACTGACAAACATATAAACACAACAAACATATTAATACACACACTTCCTAAATTTTTTTTTTTTGAGTTTTTTTTTACACAACTCTACACACGATAAACATAAGCACACTTACTATTTTTTTTATACATTTTTTTACACAACTATCCTTCCCCCCAACTAGATCATAACATTGTCCTCAATGTTAAAAAATAGAAATGAAAAAGATAGAAGATAGTACCTGTTACCGCAATTACTGAAAAGAGCAACCTCACACAAATATAAACAGAAATAAAGTATGACCAAAGATTGAAATTATTTATACAGATGGAGTATCTTGACTGGCTTCCTTTTCTTACTGCTTCCCGCAACATTTCTTTCTGACCAATCTATACGGTACTCTTGAATCGTACATTTGTCAAAAGAAGAAGATATACAAGAAAATATATACATGTAGTTGTGATTACGACTCACATCTTCATCTGGTTTTATGTCCAGTAACGGCTTAAACGCCTTCTATGAGTCGAGGATAAGCTTCCCATCCAATTTTCTTATAAATTAACAAATAGGGTCTTTTTGAGTCAGATTCCCAAGATTGTAACGCTCTTGCTCGTCCCTGAAGAGATTCCATAAACTAAGAAGTTCACGCTGCACAATTCCATAAGAATGCGTCTCAAGAGTCAATAAGATATTATCTAATGACTCCTTACTCAGTCCATTCTTGATGAAGAATATTTTATCTTCTCTGTTTACGGAAACCATCCCCAAAGAGCGACATCGCATGTTGCAATTCCATCGTGCACACTTGTAACAAACTTTCATTCTTTTTGCTCTTCTCCTTTTTGAAAATGAACTTTTACCAAGACCAGGCATGTATGGGACAAACGAATCTGAAGATTCACCAGCTAAACGAACCTTTGCTTCGATTATCCAGCGTATATCTTCTGGGATGCCCTTATACATTAACAATCTCAGTCTTTCACACCTAGCTTCATAGACTTTTGTTAGAGCATTTAGAGGGAGAGAAGGAAAATGTTTTCTTCGATTTAAGAGAATGACATCCATTTTAAAAGGAGAAGAAATCAGTTATTATGAGAAACTGAAAAATAAACTGACTTGAGAGTCACGGAGTACCGTTATCTGCCATTTAACTGGGAACACAAAGAACTGTAAAAAGAAAGAAACAACATTAAAATAAATTCTACTCATAACAAGGATTAGAAAGAGAAATGGATTCTACCTCAACAACTTGATGTTCCAGAAATAGTTTGAGTCTTTATCCATTGACCTTAAATACAATACCATTCCTAAGATTCTCAATGTCTATGGCCCCATAAGAATACACATGTTTGACAATATAAGAACCAATCCACCTAGATTTCAATTTTCCAGGGAATAGGTGAAGACGAGAATTATAAAGCAGAACTTTTTGACCAATTTCAAAAGTTTTTCTCAAAATTGATTTGTCATGAAAAGCTTTTGTTCTAGCTTTATAAATCTTTGAGTTTTCATATGCATCATTTCTTAATTCCTCAAGTTCATTCAATTACAATTTGCGTAACTTGGAAGCATAATCAAGACTTAAGTTGAAAGCTTTAATGGCCCAAAATGCTTTATGCTCCAATTCTACAGGCAAATGACAAGGTTTTTCATAAACTAACTGATAAGGAGACATGCCTAAAGATGTTTTAAAAGCAGTACGGTAAGCCTAAAGTGCATCGTTTAGTCTTAAAGACCAATCTTTACGATTTGGGTTAACCATTTTTTCCAAAATTTGTTTAATCTCCATATTTACCAATTCAACTTGTCCACTTGTCTGAGGATGATAAGGGGTTGCAATTTTGTGGGTAATGCAATATTTCTTCATTAACGATTCAAATGGTTTATTGCAAAAATGTGTTCCCCCGTCACTGATGATAGCTCGAGGAATTCTAAATCAACTCAAAACATTTTCTTTTAAAAATTTTAGAACAGTTTTATGATCATTGTGCCGACATGGAATTGCCTCAATCCATTTTGAGACATAATCAACTGCAACCAAAATGTACATAAATCCAAAAGATGATGGAAATGGACCCATGAAATCAATTCCCCAACAATCAAAAATTTTAATGACAAGGATAGGGCTCAAAGGCATCATATTTCTTTTAGAAATGGACCCCAATTTTTGACAACTTTCACAACTTTTACAAAAAAGTATAACTGTCCTTGAATAAAGTGGGCCAATAAAATCCACGTTGCAAGATTTTTGCAGCTGTTTTCTTTGAAGAAAAATGACCTCCACATGCTTCTGAATGACAAAATTTGATGACACTACTTACCTCATTGTCGGGTACACATCTCTGAAAGATTTGATCAGGACAATATTTGAACAAATATGGGTCATCCCAAAAGAAAATTTTCACCTCAATCAAAAACTTTTTTCTATCTTAGTGTGTCCACTGAAGCGGCATCTTACCTGTTACAAGAAAATTGACAATGTTAGCAAACCAAGGCATGGAATTGACAGAAAATAAAATTCATCGGGAAAAGAATCATTGATAGGTGTGCTATCAAAAGATGAGCCTGTTGTTAGCCTTGACAAATGATCTGCAACAATATTTTCGGCTCCTTTCTTGTCTTTTATTGTGATATTGAATTCTTGAAGCAACAAGATCCACTGTATCAACCTAGGTTTGGCATCCTGTTTAGACATTAAATATCTAACAGCAGCATGATCAGTGAAAACAACAGTGGACGAACTAATTAAATAAGCTCAAAATTTATCCAATGCAAAAATTACAACAAGTAGTTCTTTTTCAGTAGTGGTGCAACTCATTTATGCACTATTCAAAGTTTGACTTGCGTAATAAATTACATGAGGCTTACCTTCCTTTCTTTGACCTAAAATAGCGCCAACAGCAAAATCACTAGCATCACACATTAACTCAAAAGGCAAAGACCAGTCAGGAGATTGCATGATAGGAGCAAAAGTCAAAAGACCGATTAATTTTTTAAAAGATTTTTGACAATCTTGAGTCCAATCAAATGGTGTATCTTTTGTTAGAAGATTACATAAAGGTCTAGATATGACACTAAAGTCCTTTACAAATCTTCTATAAAATCCTGCATGTCCTAAAAAGGAATGAACTTCTCTGACTGTTTTTGGGAAAGGCAAATGAGCAATTAATTCAACTTTGGCATTATCAACTTCAATTCCTTTAGAAGATATCACATGACCTAACACTATTCCTGAGGTAACCATGTAATGACATTTTTGCCAATTTAACACAAATCCTTTTTCTTTGCATCTTTTTAGAACTTCTTCCAAATTATCAAGACAATTTTCAAAAGAATTTTCAAAAACTGTCAGATCATCCATGAAAACCTCTAAATAATGCTCAATCATGTCACTGAAAATACTTAGCATGCATCTTTGAAAAGTTGTCGGAGCATTACAAAGATCAAAAGGCATTCTTCTATATGCAAAAGTGTCAAAGGGACAAGTAAAAGTGGTCTTTTCTTGATCCTCTAATGCAATTGGTATTTGATTATACCCTGAATAACCATCCAGAAAATAATAGTAGGGATATCCTGCTACTCTTTCCAGAATTTGATCAAGAAATGGCAATGAAAAATGGTCTTTCCTAGTGGCTGCATTCAATTTTCTGAAATCAATACACATACGCCAACTAGATAAGACTCGGGTAGGTATTAATTCTCCTTTTTCATTTTTAACCACTGTTATTCCAGATTTCTTAGGCACAACTTGTGTAGGGCTTACCCACTGCTATGCAGAGATAAGATAGATAATTCCAACATCAAGTAATTTAAGAACTTCAGCTCTAACTACCTCTTTCATGTGTGGATTTAATCTTCTTTGAGGTTGTTGAGATGTTTTAGCATTATCCTCTAAATGTATTCTATGTGTACAAATTAATGGATTAATACCTTTTATATCCTTTAATGTCCATCCAATTGCACTTTTATGCCTTTTAAGTATTTTTATCAACTTACCTTCTTGTTCTTTGGTCAGGGATGATGAAATTACCACTGGAGAGCTTTGTTCTTCTCCCAAAAATGTGTACTTCAACCCATCAGGTAATGGCTTGGGCCAGTGTGGGTACTTCTTCATGGGCATCATCATTCATGGATTTTAGCTCTTCGAATCTTTGCTTCCTTCCTTTGTATTCCATTTCCTGTGTACAGTCAAGCAAAGAGTATATTTCAGAAACATTATCATCTAATTGTGTAGCTGAATCAAATGAATTAATTAAACAGATTTCTAATGGGTCAGAAGAACTCCTGATTTGAAGATGATCATCTATAATGGCCTCAATCCCTTCAATCTCTTCCTTTTCATCATAAACTTCATGTGGTTGCTTGCACATGTTGAAAATATTAAGTTTCAGTGTCATATTTCCAAAAGTTAGCTTCACCACTCTATTTCTGCAATTTATCAAAGTATTAGATGTTGCTAAAAATGGGCGACCCAAAATAACAGGAACTGACTTAGAACTATCAACCATAGGTTCAGTTTCCAAGACAATAAAATCCACAGGATATATGAATTTATCAACTTGTACTAACACATCTTCTACTATTCCTTTTGGAATTTTAATTGATCTATCAGCAAGTAGAAGAGTTACAGAAGTTGGTTTTAACTCACCAAGGTTAAGTTGCTGATAAACTGAATATGGAAGCAAATTAACACTAGCACCAAGATCAAGTAAAGCTCGTTCATTTTTATGTTCACCAATAATGCATGAAACTGTAGGACAACCAGGGTCTTTATATTTCAACTCATTATTGTTTTGAATAATGGAGCTTACCTGTTCAATCAAAAATGCATTCTTTTTCATATTATGTTTCCTTTTAACAATGCACAAGTCTTTCAAAAATTTGGCATAACAAGAAATCTGCTTGATTGCATCTAACAGAGGAATATTAACCTTCAATTGTTTAAAGATTTCAAAAATATCACTGTTATGATTCACTTTACTTGAATTGTTTAATGCTTATGGAAATGGGGGTGAAGACGAGGGTTTAATCTCCTTTTGGCTAAGTGGCTTATCAACTCCTTCCTCATTTTTAGGAATTGACTCATCATCTTTCTCAAAAAGTTCAGGAATTTGTTTTTCAACAACCTTTCCACTCCTAAGAGTTATCACTGAGTTGACTTGATCTATTTTTTGACTTTCTAAACTACCCTCATTTAGGCTAAACTGACCCTTGAGATTTGGTTGAGGTTAGGAGGGAAACTTTCCTTTCTCATGAATGGTAAGTGTAGAAGAAAGTTTAGCAAGAGTGTCTTTTATGTCAATCATGGCTTGATTGTTGTGGTTATTGATGGCCTCTTATTTTTCCATGAATGCATGCAATGTTCCTTCAAGATTTTCCTATATGGTGGGACATAGGGTGCATATCCTTGAGGATTTTGAGAATCTTGTTGTGCCTAAGGAGGTGGTGGTTGCATGAATTATGGCTGGTTGCTATTCCTCCAACTGAAATTTGGGTGATTTCTCCATCCCAGATTATATGTATCTGAAAAAGAAGAAGTGAATGACTTTTTAAAATTGTTCATTGCATTTACTTGCTCATGCACAACTTCTTTTAAAAACAGGAAGTTTTGGACATTCATTTGTTAAGTGTCCCAATTCATCACAAATGCCACAAATTTCTTCATTTTGCACAGATTTGATTTCTTTTACTTTCCCTGATTCCATAGCTTCAATCTTTCTAGCCAAACTAGCAAACCTAGCATTTAAATCTTTTTCTTGACTAAGATGATATTTTCTTTTACTAGCATTTACAAGGTTAAATCTAATTGAATTTTCAGAAGGATTAGTACCATGCTAAAATTGAGAATTTTCAGCTAAATGGTCTAAATAGTCTAAAGCTTTTTCAGGTTCTTTATCAAGAAATTCACCATTGCATATTGTTTCCACAAATTGTTTAGTTTTGGGTGTTAACCTTTCATAAAAGAAGCTTATAGTGCGCCATTTTTCAAAACCATGATGTGGGCAAGAATTCAACAAATCTTTAAAACCTTCCCAACTTTGAAAATATGCTTCATTTGAATTTTGGGAAAAATTTTGGATTTGTCTTTTCAAAGCATTGGTTTTATGTGTTGGAAAAAATTTCTTCAAAAACTCAAATTGCATTTCTTGCCATGTGCTAATTGATCTTGGTTTCAAAGTGTTAAGCCAAGTTTTTGCTTTATCTTTCAAAGAAAAAGGAAACAATTTAAGCTTAACAACCTCTTCAGTGCAAGTTTGATCATGAAAACCAGTACATACTTCCTCAAATTCTTTTAGATGTAAATATGAGCTTTCAGATTCTAAACAATGAAAATTAGGAAGTAAAGAAATCATACCTGGCTTGAATCTAAAATTATTGGCATTGAGTGGAAAGATAAAACATGATAGACTAGAATTTCGAGATAGTTGCAAATACTCACGCATGGTTCGCAACGGTTGATTTTCATGTTCATCATGCACACCTTCATTTTCAGCCATTGTGCTTAATATGTGTGATTGTGATTCAAACAAATCAATATGTAAAGTACCTAGATTAACTCTAACCAAATGACCAAAATTTAAATCACGATACCAATTATGCATAAACAAGTAACTTACAGTATAAAATAAAATGTACAAGCTAGCAGTATAAATCTTCCATTAAATATTAACAAAGGTGTGGTATAAACCAACCACCAAATAAGTTAATAAGCATAAAAAGTAAAAAGTTAGATAGCTGATAAAGTAAAAAGTTAGATAGTTAGTAAGAGAGTTAGTAAACAAAAAAAAATAGAAAATAAATAAAAAAAAAAGATAGAAAATAAATACAAAAAATAAAGTACGAGAAAAAAAAAATAAAAGGGAGAGTTACCCCACTAAGTTAATATGTACAAGAAAATAAAATGGAGAATTACTCTCACCGTATTTAAATTAAAATGCAGAAAATAAAGTGCAGAAAGTAAATTTAAAATATGAAAAGTGGAGAATCGGCAAACTATTTTTTTGCTCCAGCGAGAGAGGAGAGAAGAAGAAAAATTATTTCATTAATGATTAAAGATTATAGAGAAATTAGGGAGAGGTTCCCCCACAAGTTAGTATGCACATAAATTAAAAAGGGAGATGTTCCCCCACTAGTTAGTATGTTAGTATATATACAAAATTTTTACACCAAAAATTCAGTCTTCAAATCAAGTCCCCGGCAACGGCGCCAAAAACTTAATGCATAATTTTTAGTTTCAAACAAGTCTACAAACTTGATGCGAGATTAATTGTTGCTTTACGAACCCAAGTGCAGGTTGTCTCAAGTAATAAATTTCTCGGGAGTCCGAGGTCGATCCTTGTTGAAGATTAATTAAGGTGAAGTAAATATTTTGTTACTATGGTAAAAATTATTTACTTGAGTTAAAGGATCCACTCTTGGTAAATAAAGTAAAGGTAAGATTAATTTCTTTTATAACTCAATTAGAATTCTCACAACATGGAGGTTCCAATCAGAAAATACAACATTAAAAGTCCATTTAAAATAATATACGTAATTATATTATGTTTCCTAAAAATATTACCACCACTTATAAATGGGTTAAAGCATTCATTGTGCCAATATTTTGTCTACAACAAATCAAGAACTCCTCTTTACAAAGATGGTTTCTAAATTATAAGAAACAAATTATAATACGTATAATGGTTACTAGAAAATATAAATCATTTAAGCACAAGAGAAGAATAAATCTAACCTTACTTTATTACCAAGAGCTTCACCATTTCACCCAAGTAAAATGGAACTTAGTTACTCATAGATAAGAAGAAAGAAAGAGAGAAGAAGAGAAGAAGAACATGACTTTAATTTAGAACAAAGGAAAATTACTACAAGAAAGCCTATTAACAAAATGGCATTATTTTGGTAACTAACACCTAACACCCTTAATGATCTACCAAGGCCTCCTTTTATAGAGGTTTAGAGATACAAAATGACAAGGGGGCTGAGTCATTAGTGGGTGGATGAGTGGAAAATGAGTGGAAAATGCCAAATGACTTTTGGTAAGTGGAAAATTATGGAGATTCCTTGTCTTTGAAATCATGCAGCTCTGAAGTTATTGCATTTGTCATTTTTGAACCAAGTGGTCTTCATAAAAGTTGTAGGGCTGGATCTTAGCTTTCAAATGGCTTTGGTTTGAGTCCAATATCATTTCTATAACTCCAGATATGTTCACATTACTGCACACTGCCCAGGCCCAGTCATAGCTCCTCTGTTCTGACTTCCAAGTCCAATATCACCTTCAAGGAGTCCGATTCTGGAAAAGTGTTCACCATAAAAGTTGTAGATATGGGTCTTAACTATTCATCATCCAAATTTCAACCCAGTTGAAAACCTCTAACCCGAAAACTGTGATGAACAGTACACATAGGTTAAGCCGTCAGGAAAAACACTCTGGTTCTTGCTTCAACCCCAATTTGAGTTATCTACTCGTATGATTGGGCCTTTGAGGTCTTCATGAAAGTTATAAAACTCTCTCTTATATTTCAAATGCCACTAGAATCATCTCCAAATACTACCTACATCCCAAGATATAGCCCAAATACAGAAATAATGTAAGACGTAAATTATGCTAAAAGATTCAATTAAGTCCAATTTGAGTCCAAACTTACAAAACATAATCAAAATCAATCAATTAAGTACATGGAGAGTGTAAATGACTAAAAATGAAGGCTTATTAATGTATCAAATATGTGATCATCAATAACTCAGCTCAGGTCAAGTTCAAAACACCTTTGGAGGAACTGCTAAGGCCATTGACCAATGATAGAGGCACGATTCTGAAAAAGGAAAGGTGTCATCTTACTTCTGTTACTTGAAGCCACCTTGATTAATTGAAAAGAAAACGTCGAGCTAATGACATTAAACAAATGCTTCTTAAGAGGCAACGCAAATTTTCTTTTTTTTTCTTTACTCTTTTATATTTTGGTTTCAGTTAGTATTTGTTTTTGCTATTATTTTGTTATTTCTTATTTTATTAACTATCATTTTTCTATTTTTTGTTTTAAAGGTAGTGTTGAGTCAGTTTAGGTGCCTCCCTGAGTTTGGAGCCTTTGTAGGGGATGTATATAGTTTGTCGTTTTGTCAAAAAGAGTTTTTCTTTTATTTTCTTTATTTTTTTATTTTCATATTTGTTTTTATTGATTTTATTTTGTTATCATCACCTTATTGTATTTTGAGTCATTGTGTTGAAAATATGTATATCGATTTGTTGAATTAAATATTTGATGACTGCATAAACTGTGAATTAATCTCTTTTCTTGGGAAATCACATGAGAATTCGAGAGTTATGTTTATCTCTATTGTTTCAATTATGTATGAATGTTTTTTTCATCTTTATGTTTAGTAGACCATGAGATATGATTGCATGTCAAGCTTAGAGAAAGTTTATGAGAATGCATGTGTGTGGATTTCTTACATTTAGAACTTGTTAGATTCTCTCTTAAGGAGAAATCCTAGGTAATGCATGATCAAAGAAATGATAAGGGCCTTCTTTGGACCATTTAAGTCTTTCAAGCTAACTTGTACACACATTATATCCCTAAGTCCCTTTTGCAGACTTGTTATTGTTTGACCTTTATTTCATTTTTTCTACCCACATTTTCTTTTCCATACCCATGAAAAAAAATAAAATATAAATATTTCTCTCTTGCACACCCTTTGTTGAGTACATATATTGTATTATTTTATTATTCAAGCCTTAGTCATTCTTTATGCATGAAGTATTTAAGGAGCTGAAAAAAATATAAAAAAAAGAGAGAAAGTCCACCCAAAAGTATTGCAAAGAAATAAATTTGGGGGTGGTGATAAAAAAATACAAATCAAGTGATAAATTCCTATGCTCCTTTTCACACTTGTTCAATATTTTTGTGGCTTGAATTTTAAAATTTGTATGATTTTGTATCTCAACTTTTATTTTTTTATCCTATCCTTTCTTTCTTAACCCTCACCATTGGCCTTACATTACAAGTTTTAAAAGATCATTTTGATCCTTAGTTATGTGTTGTTTACATTAGTGGAGAAAGAGATAAAAAAATAACCCTATGGATGTGAGTCTGGTGTGTATTTGCATTTTTATAAACCTATCTGGGCTTGTACTTTATTAGTAGGAATTGGTGTTACATTCATATCTATAGGAAGTCATTTATAAATAAAAGTTACATGTGAGAGAAGATATAACAATTGGATTGTACATGCGTGACACTTTAAAATTAGATTGTGAAGTAGTTTCTAAGGATATGCATGATATTCATTACTTGGTATTGTCATGTTTCAGTCTGAATGATTTAGTTCTTAGTTGTTGTTTTATTTTATTTTTAATTCTCTTTCTTTTTCTTTTTGCTTAAGGACAAGCAAAAGCTTAAGTTTAGGGGAGTGATGAACCTTTAAAAATTTATATTTTTACGATTCAAATTTTGGGTTTTCATCCTCTTTTAATCTCTTTGATTGAGTTTTATTCTCAAGTTTTATTATATTTTTATTATTTTAAATTGTGTTCTTATTACGTATTTTATGTGTTTTTTATAGGTAAATATGCATCGAAACGATTGGACATTTGAACGTGCAAGAAAAAAACAAGAAGTTTTATTCAGACGTCCAATGCCTGAGCGCACATCGCGAGCAACAACATAGTTTTGAGTTACATCCAGTGCCCAAGTGCTAGAAAGCCAGTGCTTGAACGATGGTTGTGTAACATAACATGTTATTTTTTATAAATAGAAAAAATTACACCAATGAGCAACAAACTTGGACAGAACGTGGCAGCCATCGCGGAGGCATAAACCCTAGTTAGTGTGGGCGCATCTAGGCTTGAAGATTATGGATTTTCTTCAATGTATCCATCAACCTTCTATGGAGTTTGTTGAATTCTTTTCTTTGTGTTCTTCTTTCTCCATGTGTAACTAAACATTTTTCGTCAGGGTGATGATGGATCTTGATACTTTGATGATGTAAATTCTTTTATGGGTTTAATCTATGTTTTTATTTCATGATTTAAGTGTTTATCTCTTTCCTTAATGCTTTTCTAAACCTGATCAATTTAGGAATGATTTTAAGGTTATTGTATGATTTGGAAAAATTATGCATGAACCCAGAACATGGAATAAACACCATAATTTCTGCAATTGCTAGGAACAGGCGTTGTAGGGTTATGTGGTTTTTCTCTTAATTCCCTTATTTTTCATAAAGCTTTCTCTATTTGGGGCTAGACTAAGGGATTAGTTAATTCCAAATAGTGTGAAGAGGATTAATATACCAAGGGATTGAATATTGATTAATTTTGGGAATTAACCATAAATCATTGAAATAGAACTTGATTAAACAAATATTTGATTTTGCATTAAAAGAGTTCAAGTGAAATTTGACCCCTAACACTTTCATATTATTGTCTTTCACCTTTACCCAAGTGAAATTTTACTTTGTTATTTTTAATTATTTTCCTTATTAGTATTTTCTTTTATTTGCATTCCTATTAATTCTTCGATAGCTTAGATAATGTCTATTTAATGAATTTAGTAATTGGCAACATAATCCTCGTGAAAACAATACTCAACTCAGTCTTTATTACTTTTGTGATTTGGTGCACTTGCCAATATCACAACAACTGGCTTCTGTCCCTCCGCTGTCTCCCGGATTAGAACTAAACTTATAGCCTCTTCATGGACTAAAAGGTACAAGTATAGTGTCTCATTGGGCTACAACCTTGTCAGTATGGGGTAAGAGGACAGAAGTTTCTTTAGAGAAGAAAAGGAATCCTCACACTCCTGGGTCTACTCAAAATCTTTCCCCCTTTTTGAGCAGTCTGAATAAGGGAAAGGATTTGTGAGCAGCTCTAACAAGGAAATGTGTGAGGGTCGCAATCCAGCCAATCAGCTACTACACTTCCTTGATACATTGTGGGCTATGCATGTTGAGCACCACTTGATATTTATCTGGATTTGTCTCAATCCTGTGGTGAGTCAGCATAAAGCCTAACAACTTGCCTACTTGGACCCCGAAAATGCACTTTTCTGGGTTAAGCCTCATGTCATGCTTCCGAAGTTGTGCAAATACCTCCTTGAGGTCTGCAATATGTCATCTGTCTTGCAGGGTCTTCACTATCATGTAATCGATGTAGATCTCCAGCATATTTCCCACCTGGTTTTCAAAGACCTTATTCATCGTTCTCTAATAGGTGGCTCTTACTGAAGGGCATAACCCTGTAGCAGCGGCTCACCTTGTCAGTGATAAAGGTAGTCTTCTTTTTATCTCTAGCGTACATTAGGATCTGATTGCACCCAGAGTACGTGTCTATGAAAGACAGCAAATGGAATCCAGAGGAGCTATCAACCAATTTGTCTATATTGGGAAGTGGGTATCGATCTTTTGGATAGATCTTGATCAAGTCCGTGTAGTCCACGCACATTCTTCACTTCCCGTTTGACTTCTTCACCAAGACCACGTTAGATAGCCATGAGGTGTAGGATATTTCCCTGATGAAGCCAGCGTTAAGCAGTTCCTTAACCGGTTCTTCGATAACCTGTTATCTTTTTTAGCCAACTTTCTCTTTCTTCTAGGAGACTAGCCTCACATCCTCCCTAATAGATAGGCATTGGCAGATGAAGGCAGACTCAAGCCCAGGCATGTCGGAGGACGTCCAAGTGAAGAGATCTTTATTTTAATGCAAGAACTCAATTAATTGGTACCTCTCTGCTTCCTCCAAATTCGCTCCATTAGTGACCTGATGTGGTTTGACACCAAGTTGAAGCAACTGTAGTTCGCCCTTCGGCTGGGGTATAGTACCCCTGATTTCTTCATGTACGTCTAACTCGGTCATAAGGATGTTGACCTGGTCTAGAGCTAGGCTAGATGTACTGGTTTTCACTTTCTTGGAGACTCTGCAAATCTTGAGGCTCTCATTATAACATTTTTGCACCGCAATCTCATCATTCTTGTTGAGGAATTTCATGGCCAAATGGGTAGTAGACATTACGGCACTAAGGGCATTCAAGGCATGATGACCTAAGATGATGTTATATGCTGAAGGGCAGTCCACGACCAGAAACCTGACCTTGATAGTCCTGAAGAGTTTAGTGCTCCCCAGGGTCAGGTGAGTCTCAAAGTATCCTACTGAAGTAATCTTTTCACCAGTGAATCCAATGAGCTCGTCATTGTAGGGAGTCAGCTCCAAGCATGGGACTTCCAACTTTTGGTACAAGTCCATGAACATAATATCTGCCAAATTCCCTTGGTCCATGAAGATGAGTCGGACCTCGGCATTGAAAATTATTCCCGAGATAACATATGGGTCATTATGATCTGGGATAATTTTGTCGTAGTCCTCGTCTGAAAAGGTAATAGGGGGCAACTTTCTATCTCGGACCCGTGACTCGGGTACAAAGTGGGAAACACTCAGAATTGCCACCTTGAGGATTTTCTTCTGGGTATCGTTGGATGGATGATAGTTGTTGAGGCTACCAAATTAGATTATATTTGTTAACCGATTCACCAAAAACTTGTAGTATATGGTGTAACTGGATCGAGTCCTTAGATCACTTTAATTAATCTATTATATTAAGGGATTAATAAGGGGTTTGGTTTGTAAGAGTAATTAAAAGACAAAAATTAAAAGATAGTAAATAAAATGCTGTAAAATGCTATAACAGAATGAGAAAAAATAGCCAATCTAAAGGAATCAACAACTCTTGAGTGTAATCTATCATTGACCACTATGGACTCATTCACATGCTAACCAGATTCTTGGTATGCTCTACTAGATAAGCATCTAGCATTCAGTCAATCAACGTTAGATGAAGTTAATATTCATCCAACCCTAAATCAACATGAAACTCAACATTCAACCAAGTTAGGCAATTGCCTAATCATATGAACACTCAAACTGAGTTAAACACTCAGTGAAGATGCATGCAAAATCGAAAGAAAGATGAGAGAAATTTGATTAACAATAGGAATGTAAATATTCATCATTGATAATAGCCTAATAATATAGATTTATAATATTAAAATTAGACTTTATTATATTTCAATGCAAATAATTTTAGTAATTTTATGACTTATTAATTAATTTCTTTAAGCATATTAACTATTGAATTTTTTTTATTTTGTGATAGCTTTTAGGCAACACAACAAGATGAGTAGTATTGCTAGTTAAAGAAAAATATACTAAAAAAATAATTAAATTAAGGCAATTGAAGAGTGGTCATATTGAATTTTAATTTAGAATACTTTAATACTATTTTAATTATCTTATGTTAGAAGTTTAACCAGATCTCTTATTTAACCATCATCCTAAAGGGTCCACAGTTGGAAAAGTTTAGAAAAGAGTACGAGCCTATAGTGTCATACAGTTGCTAAAAGTATGAGGCTTAACACAAAACCCACGGTCCAATCAAATGTTCATGGTTCAACAAATTTATTTTATTTTTGGTCTTAATGTTCTTATTTTTATTTATATTGTTTTTAGTTTTTGCTGACAAGGTTGGAGAAGGCCAATTCTACTTGAATTTGTGACTCTAGGTACTTTTGTTTCAACTTACTCTTATTAGTTTGATATTTTGTCTAGGTTATGTTTGGTAGGTGTTCATTGTTATTAGATTTGAAAGAGTACGATCCAAAGATAGAGCGTACACTTCGAGTACTTAGAGCACAAAACCAAACTACACTCATTGATACTAATATGACAAATAATAATCGAGCATTGAGGGAGTATTTTACTCTAAATGCATATGATTTTTTTGCTTGTGTCTGTATGCCTGAAATTGGGGCTGACCATTTTGAAATAATCTTAGTGTAATTCAAATGTTACCAACATTTTATGGGCTTGAATATGAAAATCCTTATAAGCACCTAAAAGGAGTGTATGTACTGTTGACACCCTTTTTAAGGGTGTTAGATTTAGTGAGACAAAGTGATAGGAAAAAGTAAGTATGTTGAATAGTATTGAAAGGAGTGTGAAAAGAGGTGTATGCACTGTTAATGGTAAGAATATCAGAACTGTTCTTAGAGGTATGTTCCACCTTCAATATTCCTATTGTTACTAATGATACAATTCGTCTCCGTCTTTTTCACTTTTCTTTAAAGGACAAGACTAAAGATTAATTTTCTACACGTGATAACATTGCCATTTAGGATAAATTATTTAGGGAATTTTTAAAGAAATATTTCTCAATTGGTAAACTTACTGCAATGAAACGTTCCATCACCACTTTTTCACAAGTTAATAATGAACAATTTCATGAAAGTTAGGAAAGATTTAAAGATCTTTTGCATTGTTGTCCACATCATGAAGTTCCTAAATGACAAGTGCAAAACTTTTATTTTGGATTGAATGAATGCAACCAACAGATGGTTGACGCATCGTGTGGAGCTATTTTCTTACACAAAATCCCAGATGAGACATGAGAATTATTTGAGTACTTAAGTGAGAATTCATAATTGCATGCCTCGTCATCATAGCCAGATATATCAAGGCAATTATGGAATAAAGGGGGAATTTATGATATTTCACACATATCTGATCTGACAATTAAGGTGGAATCTCTATCTAAGAAAATAGACCAGGTGGATGCATTATATAAGAAGATGGATCAATTGTTATCTTTGAGTTAAAAACATGCTAATTCTTTTAATATGCATAATGTTTGTACCATTTGTTCTAATCCTTGTCATAGTTCATATGATTATCTTGTTCTAATATGCATAAGAGTAGCTTAATGCAGCCCAATGATTTCCTCCACAAAACAACTTATATTCTAACACTTATAATCTTAGTTAGAGGAATCATTCTAACTTCTCTTGGAAGCAACAAGGTGATAAAGCACAACAAGGGCAGCGAACTAATCAAGCGGGTCAAATTGGCATGACAAAGGTATGCGCCCAATCCACCTCGGGCACCTAGTAGTAGTTCGAATGTAGATGATAAACTAGATAAGGTATTGTCCTCTTTGAACAACCTAAAAACTAGGACACAATTTATGGAATCTAGGATGCAACTGTTGGATTTTCATACTTAATTCATAGTAAAGTTAGAGACTCAAATTGGACAGTTAACCATTGTTATAGGAAATGGAGAGGAGGGTAAGCTTCCAAGCCACCCTATAGAAAATCCTAGAAGCCAAATTCATGAGCAAGCCAAGGTTGTAATGATTCTTAGGAATGAGAAAAAGGTAGAAAACGGGGTGAATGAGGAGAGAGTGCACGATGATAGGGATGAGGATAATCATAAAGAAAATGTAAAAGAAACCAAATCCCCTTCCTCTAATATGACTAATTCTTTGATTTCGGATTCATATGAGCCAAAGGTTCCTTACCCTCAAGCCTTAAAAGCACCTTCACATTTTAAGAAAGATAAGCAAAGGGAGGATATTCTTAAGACCTTTAAGCAAGTAAAAATCAATTTTCCTCTTTTGGATGCTATTTAACATATTCTTGCTTATGCCAAGTTCCTTAAGGACATGTACACATTTAAAAGAAAATCTAAAGCACATATGTCTAAGAAGATTCACTTAAGTGAACAGGTAAGTTCAATTTTGCATTTTAACACACCACCTAAGTTGAAAGATCCTAGTGTTCATACTATTTCTTGTTATATTGGTGATCATAGGATTAATAAAACACTCTTGGATCTAGGTTCTAGTATTAATTTTATGTCATATTCTGTTTATGAAGAGCTAGGCTTGGGTGAGTTTCTAAATATGGCATCAAATTAACACTAAAACCTAGGCTTGGTTAATGAAGCTTTACCTATCATTTTGTCTAAGGATCCTTTAGAGGTTAGTGTTTCACATGATGATTTGGAGTTATGTGACTTGGAAGATTTCATAGAGGAGATGACTTCTATCCTTGAGAGTACCCCATCCATTGAATCATCTTCTTAGGTAATTAAGTACAAGCCTTTACCTCCTTTAGCTGATTCACCTGCACCATCATCTATTGTCTCTCCACCCAAACTTGAGTTGAAACCTCTCCCAGCCACTCTTCAGTATGTGTTTTTAGGAGCTAATGAGACATTACCTGTCATTATTTCATCCTAGTTGTCTAGTGAGCAAGAAAAAAAGGTGATTAGGGTCTTGTCTTATTATAAAAGTGTCATTGGGGGGTCGGTTACTGATTTAAAGGGTATTAATCCTTCCATTTGCATGCATAGGATTTTCTTAGAGGAGAGTGCTAAACCTTCTAGAGAGATGCAGCGTAGGTTAAATCCTCATATAAAAGAGATAATGATGAAATAGGTGGTGAAACTTTTAGATGCGCGTATCATATACCCTATTTCTGATAGCCAATGGGTTATTCCTATACAAGTAGTTCCTCAGAAATCAGGCATTACAGTGGTGAAGAACAGTGAAGGACAGTTAGTGTCTACTAGAGAGACCACAGGTTGGCGAGTTTGCATTGACTATAGGAAGCTTAATTTTGTGACTAGGAAAGACTATTTCCCTTTACCCTTCATTGATCAAATCTTAGAAAAGTTGGCAGACCAAAACTTTTATTGCTTTCTAGATAGTTATTCTGGGTAAAACCAATTAGCTCTTTACCCGGAGGACTAAGAGAAAATGACTTTTACATGCCATACAGGTACTTTTGCTTTTTGAAGGATGCCCTTTGGATTATGTAATGCACCTTCTACATTTCAGTGTTGCATGATGGCTATATTTTCTGATATGATTGATAAATTTTTAGAGGTATTTATGAATGATTCTTTTATCTTTGGGTCATCATTTGATGCATGTTTGCAGAAATTATTTACTGTTCTAAAAGGACGTGAAGAGGTAAACCTTGTTTTGAGTTAGGAAAAGAGTCATTTTATGGTTCAAAAAAGCATTGTCTTGGGGCACAAGGTCTTAAAGAAAGGTATTGAGGTAGATAAAGCTAAAATTGATTTAATTTCTAATCTCCCCATTCCCACTTCTGTTAAATAGGTGTGATTATTTCTTGGCCATACAGGTTTTTATAGGAAGTTTATAAAGGATTTCAGCAAGATTGCTAAGCCCCATATTAACCTTCTTGCTAAGAATGTTCCTTTTGAATTTGATCAATCTTGTATTATAGCTTTTGAAAAGCTTTATTTTCTTCTTGTTTTTGCACTTATAGTACAGCCTCCTGATTTTTATTTACGATTTGAGATTATGTGTGATGCTTCTGACTTTGCTATTGGGACAGTTCTTGGGCAAATGGTGAGTAAGATACGTCATGTGATTTATTATGCGAGTAGAACTCTTTCTGATGCACAAAGAAATTACACTACCACTGAAAAAGAGTTGTTAGCAATTGTTTTTGCTCTTGATAAGTTCTGCTCATACCTTTTGCGTTCTAAGGTTATTATTTTCTCAAACTTTGCTGCATTGAAATATTTGTTGTCTAACAAAGAGAAAAAGCCTAGATTGATAAGATAGATTTTGCTATTGCAGGAATTTGACATTGAGATTAGGGATAAGAAAGGTTCAGAGAATTTAGTAGCTGATCATTTATCTAGGATGCTTGTTGATCATATTGATGACTTAGTTACTTTGTAGGATACTTTCCCTTATAAGCAGTTATTTTCTTTGACACATTCACAACTTCCTTGGTTTGCAGACATTGTTAATTGCCTCGTTTCAAGTAAAATCCCCTCACATTAGTCAAAGCAAGAAAAGGATAAGTTCTTTGCATAGGACAAACATTACTATTAGGATGATCCGTATTTGTCCAAGCATTGTCCAGATCAGGTAAATTGTAAGTGTGTTCCTGAATGTGAATTTCATAGCATATTATCTTTTTGTCATTCCTATGCCTGTGGTGGATACTTTGGAGGTTGTAAGACTGCTGCTAAGGTACTCCAAAGTGAATTATATTGGCCTACTTTGTTTGAGGATGCTCACCAATTTTGTCTTTCTTGTGAGTGTTGCCAGTGTATTGGTGCATTGTCTAGGTGTGATATGATGCCCTTTCAGACTATTTTGCTTGTTGAAATTTTTTATGTATGGGAGTATTGATTTTATGGGGCCTTTTTCACCATATTTTAGGTATGTGTATATCTTGGTTGTAGTGGGATTATGTTTCTAAATGGGTAAAGGTCATGGATATTAGGACCAATGATCATAAGGTAGTGATTCAATTTATTAAAGACCATATTTTTTGTCAGTTTGGTACACCTAGAGCACTTATTAGTGATGGAGGTAGTCATTTTCGTCATCCTTCTTTTGAAGCTCTTCTTAGGAAATATTATGTGACACATAAAGTAGCTGTCTCTTATTATCCTCAGACTAGTGGTCAACTAGAAGTTTCTAACTATGAGATTAACTATATTCTTGAGAAAACAGTTAGACCTGATAGGAAAGATTGGTCTTTGAGGTTGAATGATGCTCTTTAGGCTTATCGTACTGTATATAAGACCCTCATAGGGATGTCACCATACCGTCTTCTATTTGGCAAAGCATGTCACTTACCAATAAAATTAGAATATTGTCCTTATTGGGCTATTAAAGCATTTAATTTTGATATGAAACAAGCAGGTTCTAACCGTAGGCTTTAGTTGAATGAATTGGATGAGTTGTGTAATAAGGCTTATGTGAATGCTAAGATTTATAAAGTCAAAACTAAAACTTTTCATGATAAGATGATATCTCGTAAATCTTTTGAACTTAATAAAAAAGTTTGGCTTTTTAATTCTAAATTATGTCTTTTTCCTAGTAAGTTAAAGTCTAGATGGGATGGTCCTTATGTTGTTCAACAAGTTTTCCCTTCTGGGGTTGTTCAAATTAAGCATCCTCAAGATGATAGTACTTTTATGGTCAATGGTCATTGTTTAAAGCCTGATATTGATAATGTTGTTGAGGATGGATTAATTGAGTCCATTAACTTAGTAGACCCAATATATATTGAGTAGTTAGTATGGAATTCAAGTCTGGCTGAAGACTTTAAACTTAGCGCTATATGGAAGGCAATCCAAGTTTCTTTTATTTTCTTTTGATAGATTAGTTTTTAGTTGTTAGTTTTACTTTACTGTTTGAGTCGGCTTAAGTGTTTTATAGAGTTCAGAGCCTTTGCATGTGGATGTAAATAGTGTTGGCCAAAAAAAATAAAAATTAGATTGTTTTGGTTTTTACTTCTTTATTTATCTCATTTAATTTTTTTTTTGTTATTTTTATTGTTAGTTTTCAAATGGTACTCATTTGTTTTGAAAAGGATATTGTGATTTTTCAGATTTTGTTGCGGAGCTAATTCTAGTGCTTCTCTTTGTCTAACATTGTATTACTTTTCATCAGGTTGTGTTGTTCTTTTCTTTAATCCCTTTATTTCTTTGTCTTTCACATTGAGAACAATGTGTGATTTAGGTGTGGGGTGTGAAAAAAATTAAAAAAAAAAATTGAGAAAATTTTGACTATTTTTTTTAGAGATTTGATGGTCTCGTTATGTATGATTATCCTGTTTGTTTATTAATTAACATTCATGCGGCCTATATGCATTTAAGGGCAATTTTTGGTCTTAATATGTTGGTAGTCAAAGCTTATGCGGCTATATTCCAATTCACCTTGAACTATAGGCAGAAGATGGATTCTCGTGTATTTTGGTTACTTGAGTTATGCGTAGACGAAAGTCTTTTTCTTTGTCAATTACTTGGTGGATTGCCTTAAAAAATTTGTCACCTTCTTGCAAGTGAAAAAAAATGAAATTATAATGTGTTGAATACTTCTAAGGCTCTAAGTACCAATGTTTAAGTTATTTTTAATTTCTTTATATTATGCCTACACCTGGATATGTACTTGTATGCTTCTATGCCATTAGTTGGCTTGAGTTAGTAGATCTGTGGGGTGCCTTATCACCTAATGCCTTGGGTGAGCTAGAACAAGAATCATTGATTGAATACTCGCTACATGAGTCACCTATGGGATAGAACATTAAGAGTCATGTGTTTTCAAAAAAGAAAAAAAGAAAAAAAAATTGAAAGTGGTATGTTGTGAAGGAGGTTGGTTATAAAAAGAGAAGAGAATTGGAGCCCAACGGGAGAAAGAAAATTGGAGGCCGCACAAAAAAAAAATAAAAAATCCAAGAAAGTAGTTAGAATGTGCATGCTG
The DNA here is from genome assembly GCA_029884595.1 of Ormosia semicastrata. NCBI lineage: Eukaryota > Viridiplantae > Streptophyta > Magnoliopsida > Fabales > Fabaceae > Ormosia > Ormosia semicastrata. The sequence continues at coordinate 4,038,284 of JAQQTO010000029.1, forward strand.
CAAGAGGGAAAATTAAAAGAAAAAAAATCATTTTACACTTCTAAAGAGGAAGTATAAGTATTATTTACATTATTTTTAAGGGATATGATTGAGTGAAAAAAATAAAAAAAAATATGAATAATAAATGATATTAGATAGGATATGAAAATGAATATATACACTATTTAATGTAAGAATATAAAAATTATTAAAAGAAAGAATTGCCAGCGGTGTATCAAGGAGATTAAAAAATACACAGCGCTGCAACAATCAGAGGGAGAACGCAACACGCAACCTGCAACAGGAGGAGAAAAATTTATCTTTTATGGAATTTTCATTTTTCTTTGTGTTTAACTAGTGCATGGATAATAATTTTAATTGCGTTATATATATTAAGTTGGACAGACCATTCTTTTGATACAAAAGACTATGAACTTCTTTATTAGCTATATCTATATATGCACCACATAATTGGATGTATCAAAAACAATTGAGGTGTTGTTTTGATTAAACCTTACATAAATATTAGCACACACAACTATCTTATTTTAGAGATAAAAGCAATAAATTAGATATAGACTGTAAAATGAGCACAACACTTGTTTATCATGCCCGCTGAATAGAGTGTCAGACATTAGCATAAATAAGAGATAACAATAAATCAACAATACATTTGACATCCCCAGTGTGTATGTCAGAAGAAAAAAAAAATATAACAATGAACCATTTATAAGCACGATAAAAACACCATATTTTCACTCAGTTGGGAATGTAGATCCCTGTTTGCACCTCAAGCCAGTTAACACAAATATAATATAAATATAAAGGAAAAAAATTTAAGACTTAACAGACATAGAACTTCAAGTCCCAAACAAGACATAACATGTATGTCTAACATGCAATATAACTGCATACAAAATAGACAGTAGCGCTACATCAGCAAATCCACTACTCCTATCTCTCAAAAACACAAAAGATCTCAGCTGCTACTTCCACCCACATACATTACTTGCTTTGCTTGCACCTGATTGAAACAAACACACCATTAACAACATCTAATGCCCAAAAATCAAGGACATGTCCATTATTAGCCAAGGTTTTTGTCGACAAAACTTGTACCAGCCAAGTCTAATTTGGCATTCTGTTTCTCTCCTTTTGGGCCACATCAGTTTACAATCAACATATTGTCCATTTCTGACAAGCAGCCTAATATATGATTATAACCTCACCAACACGGACCAAACAAAATCAGCAAGCATATTCTTTAATTAACAAGCTAATACCCAAATAAGTTGTTGCATAAAAAAGACACAATATTAAATGAACATGAGGATTTTTAATAAAATAGTTTTATATGCACTTCTCTACAAACAGAATTGGATACGTCTAAACAAAATTTTTGAGAAGGAAAACTCAACAATTAAAGGAATTAGGCAAATCATATGATCTAACCAGAATACCCGAGACACCAACAACAAAACAGTCCTCACACCTAGAGGAAAATCATTATGCAATAATTTTTTAAAAAAAAAGAAAAGATCAATAAATCGCCCATTGATTTTTAATATTACGTTAAGTAACCAATATGAAGCCTATATCATATAGGAAAGTGTTTCCTATAGCTTGCATGGCATAGATCCTAAAACTTCTAGTGGCATGAATTCAAAATTATATCAATTAACAAACATGTAGAACTGTGATTTTTAACTTAGAACCAAGCAAGTAATTAATAAAGGGTCTTCACAATTCTTTCATTCTAAGACATAGCAGGAACTCATTTAAACCCATGATTGGATCTAATTATGACAAATCTCTTGAGAAATCCATATCATACAAAACATTGAAGGAAGGAGATCAAAACCATCATTTTAACAGCCACACATTTAGAACAAAGAGAACTTTTGAACACAGTCTAGCTCAAACACATAAGTTTAAATTCAGCATATTAACAAACCAGAATAAAATACAATCCAATATTCACCCTGCCACTAAGCATGACATATTTCAGGCAAATTGAAAGTGCATGAACATGACACTTAAAGTTTTGATCTATTGACATGTTCAGTTATTATTTCAGTAAAACATATTTTTGGTTTTGGTCTAGATTCAAAACACATAATGTAAAATGATGATGATACACTTTTGGTGAAGAAAGCATTTTTGTATTTCGATAACTATCCTTGAACAAACAAATTCTTTAATCTTTTTCCAGTAACAGTTAAACCTAGATAAAGAATGAAATGAATAATACAACATGAGGTTGATGCACAATGACCACACCAAGAGAAGAAAAGGGGAAAACAAACAATTAGCTTTAATTTGAAATAGTAAATTTCATGGAAGGTGGTATAGTTGCAACAGAAGGCAATTTACACATAAATGGTCTAACTAGAGAGAGCGCATGAGGAAGTTAGCAACACACATGGTAAAAGAAGGAGATGCCATCCCTTTTACAAGCATTACTGTAAGTAGCATTCTTTTATCTGATTTACTTCTCCTGTAACAGCTATATTCTTATTAGAAATTGGAGCTGCTCAAATAAGTAAGCTACTTCCAGTAAATTTGCATTTACATAACTGAAAGGGCTTTTAGTTATAGGTTTGAAATGAGAGAAACTGAAAATTGCATGCAAATATACTCCTTGAATGAACCTACAGCAAATCGGATCAGAGTAAAGATACAACTTGCCCAATGAGATTGATCCAGATCAGTAAATAATCCCACCAATTAAAAACCTTATCCTTACCCAAGAATCACATTACGCGAACTGAACAATGCAGGTAAACAATTAAGACAGAATTGAAAGGAATTTTATAACATGGAAAAACAAAATCCATATAGGACACATATAAATATAATCAAATACCACATAACCCCAATTCAAATAAAGTTAATTTACAATATACACACCAAAAACTTGTCACTTCTTTGAATACTTGGATTCTCTATTTTGAGGCTTGATTTACAAAAAATAAAAAATAATAATAATTTTTCTAGCAGCATAAGCACAATCCAGCTAAGGATGGAAGAACTAAGCAAAACTGATCACTAAAACTAACAGAAAAATATAAGAAAACTATCAAAATGAAAGATCAAAAGCACTCTTACGTAACTTCACACTTGTTTTTAGCTTAACATAATAAACTATAGATACTAAGCATATGCTGATTCAATAACATACCAAACCTGTGCTTGGTTTGTCTAGACATGCTTGACAGGTTCGTTCTTAAGCTTACACAATTGCTAATTTGCCAATTCTAAGTTAGTGACTTAAAATGCAAAAAGTGCATCCTACACATATCCCCTTCATCAATAAGCAATCTATGAAGGACACAAATTCAATTCAAACAACAAAATCTTTCTTAATTGGCAAAATACAAAGCAGAGGTATCATCCCTCAAAACTTTAATAACCAATAATTATCACACGTCAGAACACAGAAGCAACCATCACTAAGTCGCCTTAATCAAAATGAGAACCATCTTATCAAAGACACATTGTACAAATGTGTTATAACTTGACAATCTTATTCCTTCTACAGTTCTTCTATGTGAGATCTACCATATACCCTCTCTATATGCCTGTTAATGAAACTTCTTATCTTATTTGTATGACAAGGGAATATCAAACTTCTCATTCACCTCTTTTAATTTAACTAACAACAGCATGCTTGCATATGAAAGTACATATGCTTAAGACTGATACCACAAAGTTAATTAAGAGGCTATCTATACATAATTTGGCAATAACAAAAAGTGCAATTAGGAGAAGTAAATAATCAAGTAATCAAAATCTTTCATTGCATTCACTTGATGAGAAAAAATTATTTAGAGAATTAGTTGTAACCTTAGCACTGGAAATCATTTGGATATCAGTACAAAGGCCAAAGTATGTGACTTCAAAATGCACCTGTCTCTGTGTATTAATAAGCCACACGTTAATTAATTTAAATCTTATAAGAATTTACCACCGACCTATGCTCCTTTTGATTTTTAGAAAATTGAAAGTGAAGATCAAACTTGAGCAGTTGCTTTAAGCATAGGTTTCTTCAATCTAAAAGGCAAATTCATTAAGGAATCTATTGAAATAATATCTACCTGCAAATAATTATTTTCAACATCAGCATTGGCCTAACATTGCAAACCTACACAATTGGACCACAACGTGCACATTTTGCATGTTCACTTTCACTAATCCATCAAATATAGAAATTTAGCAAACCTCCATTCTCTCACATGCCATATCAAATGCAATATGATTCAATGGCTTCACAGCCATCAAATTGTAGGTTTTCAAAGTGGGGTTACCCAAATTGAGGGTCTGAGTTTCCATGGAGCACAAATCAATCACCTGCTCCATTTGGGATTCCCTGTCAAATTTGAATTAATGACTTCCAAGAGAGGAAAGAAAAACCACAAATCAATCAAACAAAAAATAATAAAATTAGTGTTGAGCACGGAATAGTGACAAACTTTCATCTTCCTCCTCTACCCTAAGAAAAGAAAGAAAACCAACAAGAGAGCAAATGAGAACCCATTAATAATTATTGCAAAACTCACCTAAATGCCCATACATAGCCCACCCTAGGCTTCTTAAAGTCCTATAATCACTTAAACTTAATTTTCAAAGTAAAGAATAATATGAGAGCATAGCATTAAAGAAGATTAAAAAATAATAGTATACCAAAAAAAATAACTTAAAAGTCCTAAATCTGATCTTTATTTCTCAAGTGCAAAGTATATATGTCATGAATTGGTATTACTAAATGTTGGAATTAAATTTGACGTCCAAGATCAATCCAAAAGTACCAAAACAGTCAAAGAAGAAAATAGTACCAAAACAGAGCATACCCACAATGGAAAAGATTAGAAAATAAAAGTAGAAAAGTTAGAGTCATATTCATACATCACCAATTTCATAAGACGCCTCACTTTAGACTCTAAAATACCTTTATAGTTCATATACATAGAAAAAAACATAGCTTCCAGTAAATATACACCATCTTTACTTTGCTGTCTCCACCATCTTTGGAAAAATGCCTATATAGAAAGAAATATATATATATATATATATATATCAACATTCTAATTAAATCCACCAATCAGAATGCGATAAAGAAATTTTATTAAAGGAGTGATATGGATAAATCTAGAACCTGAACCAAAGTGATTGTGTCACCAATTTTGTGAAGTAATATGAACCTAATATATATTAAAATTGCATAACAAATTATGTAGGAATGTTTTAAAAAATAAGCAAACACAAAAGTTTATAATTGCATAAAAAAAATTAACCATAGCAGCATCACCGTGTGACTATGACAACTATAGAGGTTAGATGCAAAATCAATCCAATGGGAGAATGAATACTGAAAAGGAAAAAAATTTGAAAGAGAATGGAGAGGGAAATGGCACACAACTTCAAATGGAACCAAAGGGTGCATGTATTCTCACCTCAACTATATACATAGAGGAAATGCTTGAAAATTTCCAACCTTTCTTCCAACAAATCTTTGCTCCTATTCCTCTTATGCAAACCACCACCTAACTACTTCTCAAACAGCTCATCCATCAGATTCTTATCCTAGCTCTACAAATTCTCATACTTTCTTAACCAATGCTTTGGAACTGATCTATCCGAAGATTGGGTTTCCATTATTCCTATTCGGGGTTCACTTTTATAGGATTGTTTGAGCAAAACACATGTTCATGATTTAACATATAAATAGAAGTAAGAAATTTGAATGAGAAGAAAGAGGGGAAAAAAACAGACAGAGGGGTTCAGAGTCAGAGCCATTGTTCAATGACTTCCATGGCAACCTTGACCTTGACAGATGCCTAGCTTCGGGTTCTATTCCAATTCCAGTTGGTGCAAAAAAAAAACACAAACACACACACTAAAATAGAAAGTAGAAAGAAGAAATGGGAGGAAGAGAAAAATAAAATGCAGAAGGGAAGAAAGATACCAAGAAGAAATAAAGGAAATGGAAGAAAGTGAAAATTACTGATATGGTGGAGGTGGAGTGTACGCATTGAGATGCTAGACAAACGTGTATTGAAAGTCTCATTGTGTGGAAGGTTTACCAAACCTCTGACACTGAAGATTAAAAAAGTACAAAAAAGTATGAAATTCTCTTATAAATCTCACCTTAGCTTCCTCAACACATCTACCAACTCAACCACTTTGAAACTCACTCAAAGATATGCACAACATCTCTATCGAAGTAACTTGTTGGAGTCAGTAGCACTCACCAACCCTAAAAGCATACCAGCCCCCTATAATTCAGTGATTAAAAGAGGACAACCATTATCAACATGCTTAACAAAATCACGTGATTTAGGCAAGGGAAAACAAATTCATCAAAAAGGGACTTTGTTTAGTTAAAAAAGATTAAAAGTAGAAAACCCCTGTAGTGCCAATTTGCCATCTCTGGGCCGGTCATCGTTCTGGAAAGAAAGACCCTCATTCGCTAATGTCTGAAATAGTTCCCATACATTCTCAAAACCACCTAACCCGCATCTGTAATAGTGATTACATGCCCCCTATTATAGAACGAACCTGTGGTTTCTCTAGCATGTGTTCCCTTCATCCCCCAACAAATTTTATAGATAAAAATGAAGTCTTTATCAAGCTTCATCCAAGAGCTCTAACTATCCTCTGATATGCTAAATAAGTTAAGGGTGATTTTCTGCTCATCTCTTCTTTGCAAGGCAATTTCCCATTTGTTCTGCTTTGTGTCATAACACTGGAAATACATAATTAAAAAAATAAATACACATTTTCTATATTTATAAGCAAACTCCTCATCTTTTCTATATTTATAAGCCTTCGTTTCTTGGATATATTTCTTGTTGTTCTTCTTTACCATTTTCTAGTTACAAGATAAGTAATTATTCAGAAATCAAGCAATTAAGGACTAAAAAAAGGGCATAATCAAATGAAGGATGAAGCCAAATGGGCAAACCTCTTCATAAGGTCTCCTTTGTTCTTCTGTCATGTTTTTCTCGGTCATAACAAACGCATATAAGAAATCAAATTACTTCTATGGAGCTTACAGTAAGCAGTTTAAGTCCAAGTCACAGCAGACACAGAATAGAAATCAAATTCTACATCATAGGTCCAAGTTTGTAGGAGCCACATAACTAAAGCTTCAATTGATTCATTCATTCTCCAACAATGCTGAGAAAGAAAGAAGGAATTATCATGAAGATCTATAAATAAAAACACAATATCAAATGTCAATCTTCATTACAATTATAAATGTATAGGTGTAAACAAATTTTCTATTTCTTAGTTTTGATAGGGCAGAGGTGGTTAGAATTTATATATCTTTTAGAAATAGGAAGATAAGTGGGAATTTCTGGCCAAGTGTAGTTCTGCCCTCAAACTACACTCATTTTAAGTTCATTCTATTATCTTGATAACTAAAATATGGCATGACATCTTAGCCGTCAACTAATAAAACAACTATGCTAAACTAATGTATTCTCCTATTTAATCCTTAAATCATTGTCATATACAGAAAATTAAATGAATCGCTTTGTAAAAGGAAAATTATTTTGAAATACCATTCTTCAGAGATTTGGGAAGAATGGAATTAGGATTTGACTTGTCATTTTGACTTTCAATATTGGATTGGATAATGTTTCTTCATCATTCTCGTCATATGACACCTAAAAGGTTAAACTTCATTAAAAAGTTGGAATATTTAAAGTTAAAAATTACTAGCAGTTGATGTTAAAAACTTAAAGACCTTATAATCTCAAGTTAGAGATGCATAATAAATACCAAAAATAAAAAGGTAAAAAAGAGAAGAACATTGACCAAAACAAACAATCAAACATATGGCAGGCATATCTTTTCATTCGAAGTGCAAGATAAAAAAAAAGTCACAATCCTGAGTTAAACCATTTCAGAGAAACTTTAATCCAAAAAAAAAAATCCCTTTTGCTTAATTCAATCTCTTTTCAAGAACTAAATCACCGATTAAGGCTTTAAGGGGGTTGAAGCCTTGAAGGAGAATTGTAGTACAATCCAAGGAAATGATTAAAAGACTAAACAGAAACCCAAAAGCAAGAGCATATATGAAATGTGAAAAACTGCAAATGTCATGTTAGAATATATCTAACCTTCTTTTAAGCATATCATAGTTCCAGTGCATCGAATTTGAATGTATTCAAATTTGGGCGTTCCACCGAAGAGTTATCTTCTTTGTCACCTGAAACAAAACAAATTTATGGTGGGGACTTACGATCAGTGGTGGTGGAATCCTCGTCGTTAACCGCCATCAGACATGCCGGCAACCAGAGCCATTGCTCCATGCCTCTGTTGCGCCAGCCATCGCAATGAAGAGAAAAGCAAAAGCATGGTGGTGTGAAGAGAGAAACAAAAAATGGAAAAAGAAAAAAAGATTTTAAATTTTGAATGTAAAGCTAAAAAGAAGGAAGGGGAAGTTGCCGTGAAAATGAACCCTATGTTTGGATGTTTTTTCATTAATGGAACGGAACGGAATAAGTAGGAATGAAATGGAAAGGAAAGGAATGGAATGGAACATAGTTTCCATTCTCTTTGTTTGGAAGTTTCATTAACGAAATGGAACGGAACGGAATTACCCATGTGTTCCTCCCATTCCCCCTCAATTTTGGGGGGAACAAAAGTTGGGCATTTGAGGGGAAGAGGGGGAAAATGATTCCCCATGTGTTCCGTTCCGTTCCTATGCATTTTAAAACTCCCAAACAAGGGAAGTTATTTTCATTCCCCTCATTACTTATCATCCAAACATAGTGGAAGGGGAGAGAAGGAGAGAGAGAACGGGTAGAAGAAAGAGAAATTTGTTGTAGAGACAAAATAATCCCCAATCTAATAAACACATATATTTCAATCTGAAAAAGTGAGGGGTATTATAATAATTTAGAAAAAAATAAAACAAAAAGAAAATATGATTAAAAGACAAATATAGCCTTAATCTAACAAATCATATTTTATCAAACTCAAAAGTTTTGGACATCAATGTAATTTTGTAGCAAGCAATACAAGAAAAAAAAACCCAAATGCCAGGAAAAAGAAATACACAGATGCTCCAACAATCAACATGTGCATTTGAATAGGAAATGTACAGTTAAATTTATGGGCTTGTAATTGTATCGTGTATAGATATTTTTATTATGAGTAGTTAATTTTATTTTTTAAGATTAAGATAAAATTTTAATCTTTACTTTAGATGATTTAATTTTGTTTAGAATTTTTTTTGTTTTATAATTATACAATATTAATAATTATTGATCTTTAATTGTTATTCAATTTAATTTTTATTGATTGTCTTATAGTCAATTAGTAAATTTAAATTAATATCTTTTAATCATATGCCTAATTTTTATAGTCTTAGATATGGTTTATATAATAGTATTCATTACTTTGGGATCTAAGAATTGAATAGTTCATATTATGTTAAATGATTTATGACATAATTTGAATAGGTCATGTTATTTTAGATGAATTATGTCATTAATTAGATTTCAATAATCTTTAGTACTGATCAAAGCTTGCAGTCATAGACACTCCATAGAATAAGATTAATTCTCATTCTAGTTAAATTCATCTTTGCATTGTTAGTATTGGATTCGAGATCCTAAAATTGTTCTTTAATCGTTCTTACATTCTAATTTGAGTCATTTTATTTAGATTTATTATTTAATTTTAGTTTTAGTTTAACACGTAATTTATATTCTTAGTTTAATTAAATAAAATAAAAATATCTTTTCTTTTTTCTTTAAATTAATTTAGATAGATATTAGATTTTAATTAATCTTATCATTCCTTGTGAGTATGACACCCTTATATTTTTCAAATATTACATTGATCTTGTGCACTTACAAGTAAATGGTAATTTTATTACTTGAAAATTCTCTATTAATCATAAGGTCTCCAAATTAAACATTAAAAGTGTTTCAATCCTTAGGATTGATTATAAAACTTTAGCTCTCCATGAATGGAGAGCACAAATAGAAAAGTAAAAATACAAAAATATAAAAGAGCAATAATGTAAAAGCGAAGTAAGAAGAGAGGAGAGGGAAGAGGAGAACAAGAGAGAAGGTGAAGAGAGAACATTCGGTGGTTTTATTTCATGTTAGCTGCTGCTGCTTAAATAACTATTTCGTGGTGGCTGCTACTGCTACTGCTATTGTAGCTTAGGGTTATTCCACTTCCTCTTAACTTTAATTGGACACTTAATTTACATAAGTTGGGTTTAAGGTGAGAGAGTTATGCCCAAAACATTTTTAATAACTCTCTAAGCCCATTAGCCGACTTCAAAGAGTGAAAACACCATCAAAATGTCACAGTTTTGATAAGTGGTCATCATAATAATTGAAAATCTATGTCTTCACTTTCAAATGACATCCAAATGACACCTACAGAATGAATTAAGGCCTAATCTTTGCACATCGTCTAGGTTCCACTGACAACATCTCTATTTTGACTACGTGGCCCAGTTTGACATACTAAACATCCGATTCAGCTTTCAATCTCTTCATCAAAGTTGTAGATATTTCTTTTAGCTTTTCTACAAGGTAAATGTCATAATATTTAGATGTCTAGAACTCAACTTACCCAAAGTACAGAAATAGTGTAAAATTGCCACAATGCTGAGAAATACAACTAAGCCTAATTTGAACTCAAACTTATAAATGATGCCCAAAACCAAACAATTAAGCACGTGAGAGGTCTAAAATACTTTATATGAGGGATTACTAATATATAAAAATGGTGTTTATCAACGGACCAACCCTAATAAACCCACCGGCAAAAGTGTTGATGGTTCGGTTGGGCTAGGCATGGCTATTGTCGTTCTCATCAGATAGAGCATCTCAGTTCCGATCTTGCCAATTATAAGTATCTCAACAAGGTGGACTCCGTGATCTTCTCCTAGGACTTCGGATCCTCATTTGGCATAGAGATGGATTTTGCTAAGGGATGCGTCTCCTTTTTCTTCGTCCTCTGTGGCATCGATTGCTTTGGAAATGACTAATGTAATGATTCAGTCATCCTGTCCTAATTAGAGACTCAATAATGTCGTGGAGTTGGAAACAATCTTCTAGGCATTGAATGGATTTCGCATCCTAAAAAGAAAGAAAAGCAAATTAAAAAAGGATAAAAAGAGAGAGAAGAAAATGACATTAAAGCATAGAGAAATAGGGGTTCACTGATTAGGGATCAAGGAAGTAACAACAACATTGTTGTAGAAGTTACAACTATCATCGGTCCTACCATGCTCAAGAAATTACTTTGTAAAAGCCTACGATACTGTGTTCTAGACATTTGTGATGTCGTGGCGGGGTCTTGTTGCTGGATTGGCTAGCAATTAGCACTGTTTGTGCCACCTAAAGTGTTGCATTGTCTGTATTGTTCTTCTTCACACACCATAGCTTATGCAGTAGACATTGTCGTTCAAACCACTAAAAAATGACAAAATGTTCAAGAGAAAGAGACTAAAGTAGAGCAAAAAAAATTGAAACTTTCTCCAACAAGCAAATTCATTGAGTGGCCAGTGATTGAAAGAGAAAAAAGAAAAAAAAATCATTTGTTTTGATTGTAGAGATGTTGGATCTGACTTTCAATCTACCGCTACATTCTTCACCATACTAATTGAAGGACGATGAATTCAAGAATGATATACAATTGGTGTTGGAATGATATGGCAAATAGATCTATAATATGAAATGAAAGCAAATATAGTTGCATCACCATATAATGTGCAAATCATACTTCATGACCATATTAAACCAATTAAAGAGGTAATGATATTTGTACAAATTTTCCTTACTCCATTTTTATACTACTTTTTTTTAGATAATAAAATAAAAAATGTACTTGTAAAAAAAACATTTCAACTCATTCCCTTTACTTTTTATTTTTCAAACAAACAAAATGTTATATAGTATATTTATTTTGCAATGTAAAAACTATTTCTCAATTTAAATATGAATTCATCTTATATACGACAAAAAAAAAAGAATAATAGGCACTTAAGAGTATCAAAAGTACTCACATAAATTATATCACATTTTGCATATGGTGTAACATCCTCTTAAACATATTAGACTTATAAATAGTTATAGAGATAGCTTAATACTTGCTTAACATGCCTATTTAATTTTGTGACAATCTGAATTAGTATTAGCACTTTGCTACAAATCAAAAGGTGAAAAACTGCTTAAATTAACTTAGATATTAGCATAAATGGATTAGTTAATGCAAATAGATGTGGATAATTTATTTCTAAATCACAAATGTATTTTTTGTGATATGGTTAAAGTTTAAGAATAATCAAAGTCTATTTGGTATTTTTAGGCATACTGGTTGTGTGTTTTATTATCGAATTGACTAGTCACATATATGAAAAAATATGATACTGGTGAAACGACTTTTTTAATGAATATTAATATTTATTTTAAAGTTGTTGGAACTTAAAAAAGTTGATTTAATTAAATCTAAGTATTTTTAGCAGATCAGGAAGTATCAATGTTATAACTTAAGGCCTTTAACTCTCCATGGTTATAGCCTTTAGATTAGACTTCTTTGGTGACTTTGTTTTCCTTGTTTCTCACATTTCTCTCTTCTCTTCAAGGCTGCACCAAAAAACAGCGAAAAAAGTGGAGGTTTTAAGTGGTGAAAGGGCAAACAAGAGACACAAGAAGAAGGAAAAATCCAAGGTTAAGGATTGAAGCTCAAATCTGCAGCATCAAGTCAGCTTGAGATAAGGGTTCTTGAGCTTAAAACTTCATCTCTTCTCATTTTTCATGTTTGTCTTGTTTGAAGTTTAATATGCTAAAATGAGTTCTTGAGGTGTTTTGAGTGATTTTCTTGCTTGGATAAGTTTTAAGTGTAATTTATGACTTGTTCAAGTTAAAAGTTTGGATTAGAAATTGAAAACTCTTTATTTGGACCTAAAATGCTCGAAGTATGGATTTTGGGGTTTGGATGAGTGATTTGGTTTATGGATCCAAATTTGACGAAATGAATTAGTATTTTATGTTTCCTTCATGTTAGTGAACTTGTTAGGGACTAAAAATCACCTAGGAACTAATTTGAAGTGATCAAATTTTGTATTGTACACTAATGGAATAGTGCACAAATCTGTAAAATTCTACAGATTTGCCTCTGGTCATTCAAAGCTTAAGCGCTTGTGGCTTGCGCGCTCAAGTGCCTGTCACTCAGAAGAACACGTCTGATAGTGCTCACACGCTCAAGCGCTCGTGTTCATGCTCTCAAGCGCCGAGACAGGGCAGAATCATGATTTTAGTATTGTGATGCTAATTTAATTTTCTACTTATTGAGATCATTTGTGCAAGCTTTTTAGGATGTAAAGAGACACTTTTGGGGATATTTCTTGGAGAGTATTATCAACTTGCATATGTGAAAAGTTTAGAAATTTTAGACACCCAGAGTGGGGTGGAGTGTCAAGGACTAGTGTGTTGGGACATCTTAGGTTTCCATGGTATGATGGTACGCCTATCTATATGCAAAGATCACTCCTTTAGAGTTAAAGTTGAGTTTGATATGCATAGTTAAAGCATGTTTCCTTGATTATCCAGGTTAAGCTTTGTGAATGGTTAGAGACATAGGTTGGTTCCTTTATATGTTAGAGTTGAGCCAAGAGTGAATGATTTCTAGCTATACCCTTTTTACTAAGTTAGGGTAAACCTTCTGATGGGAGTTGGTAAAACATTAAGCATCCAAGTGTTATGAAATGCTATAAAGTGGTGTCTAGAACCTTGACCAACTTGAGGTTGCCTTGAAATCACTTATGAAGTGATGTTGTGAGGTCCTAGATATGAAGACACTGGTGACATGAGTTTTACTACTTATGTGTTAAGTTGAAGTAAAGCCTTGAGTCACCAGTCTTTGCTTTTCACTTGGTTGTTGTAAACCCTGTGATAAGTGCGTGTGTTTTGATAACAAATCTGCATATTTATTTTTTAAACTTGTTATTTGCTATTTCCTATGTATTGTAACCTTAAATAGTGTGCACAACCATATAACAGAGAATGAGGTGTTAGATCTAATTTCTCCTTGTATTTATGCTCGTATGGTCAGGGTTACCAGTATGAGGGTGGTAATAGTACTCTTACATTGGTAAGGGAAAAGTACTCACTTATTACCAAGTAAGGTAAAGACTTTTAGGCCTAACTTGCTCAGGATATACAAGGGAACAGAGGTTCCTGAGAAATAAGTAAGTGACATGAGTTTTCAAAACCAAAAACCTGCATTAGCATTGCATAATCATTCTATTAGGATATTGTTTGAGCATAATCATACCTCATACCATAAAGCATTGCATAGTTGATAATTGTATGGGCAGTTGTCTCGCATGATTGTTTGATGAATTGGTTGCTTGTTCGATAGTATCTTAGGATTGTATGAGTAATTCTTTGATATTATTGATTATCGTAAATTTGGTTACATCATGTGCATGTACGTTTACAGTTTATTTATTTATTGTTAAATAAATGACTGTTGGTCTTAGTACGCTTATACTAAGAAATTGTGATTTCTCTGTATGTTCCATGTAAATCTAGGTGAAGACCCTCCAAAGGGAAAGGGCAAGAAAAAGAAGAAATAGAAGGCTTAATTTAGTTACTTTATTGCTTTTTGCATCAGCTTATATATTTGTACTTAGCTGGTTTATTTGTAAATTTTATGTATTACAGTATGGCTTGTTAGTCAGTGATGTATATATATGATCTTTTTCATCTTTGTGGCTCTCTATAATGACCTTACGCATTATTATGGATTTTATTTGTATGCATTTTAGAAAGTGACATGCTTAATATACTTTATCCTGAAATATACTGCTTATTTTACGATAATTTGTATTAGGGTGTTACATATGGGATCGTTAATTTATAGATGAAAAAAGCTCCTTTAAAAGTGAGTTTATTTGTAAAGTGAGCAATTAAGAGTGGATCTACTATTTATTTAATCTAAGGTGCATTGTAATCTTAACGTACTAATAATGCAAGGATAGATATACATTTACTTACTTACTTTACACAACCTCACTTTATGAAGTTTTACAAAAAATGGAAATAGAATAGGAATGGAATAGAACAACTATTCCCAATTCATAATTTGGTAACTTTTAGAATGTAAAGCAATTTATTATTTGGTACATGAAATCAATGCATAATAAAAACAAAATTAAATTTTATCTCGTTCTAATTCCCTTTGGGAGAATATCTCGAATTTGGGTCCACAAATGGGCAGTTCTCAGGAGGATCCCTAAATGTAGGAAGATTTTGTCATTCCAAAACTGTTTATCACTTGGTTTACATAAATTGAATTAATTTATATATAATTTTCAGTCGAGTTAATTTATTAAAATATTATTTATAAAATTATTAGATTAAATTGTTCATTTAGAAACAAAGATTTTTTTTGTATTATAAATATTTTTTAGGCTTATTGATAGTTTTATAATAATTCATATTTAAATTCTTTAGTATTTATATTGGAGTGAAATTTTTTCATAAAAATATAATAAAAATTACATTTTATGTATTTTTAAACTAAACTTATAAATTTTATTTTCTTGATGAATAATTATGTATATTTTATTTAATAAAATTATTTTTTATATAATTATATTTCTTTTTATCATTTTATTCTTAATTTATCCGTGCATCGCATCGCACGGTACAAAATATAGTAAAAATAATAATAATTATAATAATAGTATATAAAGATGAAGGTATATACATGCCTTTAAATCATGTTGTATGTCACTTTGAATAACTGTCATGTGACAAATACGTATTCCTAATAATTATCATGTGACATATCATGCAATATTTGATTAGGAAGAGAATTTTTTTTAATAAAAATTGAAATTATCTTCCTATTTTGGCTCATTAGTAAATCAATCAAAATCTGTAATTAATTTCAGATTCGATTTCAAATTGTAGGTAGTTAAAAGTAATTATTTTTCTATATTAATTTCAAATTTGATTTATTTCAATTGTTAATTTTTATTCATTGTTGTTTGTAGAATATTTTGATTTGTTTGGTTTGATTAATTTTCTTTAATTGATTTAATTTTGTTTTTAATTCATTATTATGTTAATGTTTGATTAATTTTATGAGGGGGAGAAGGTCATGTAAACATCTAAGTTAGCACTTAACATGTCACGCGTGCATGTACGTCAAGTTTAACTAATGACAAAAGATGTGGAGACAAACGTGACAGACGTTTTAAGGTTTTATGAATTAAGTTGTCAATTTTTTCAAGTTAGTAACTAAAGTGACCGATGTATGAAATTTTAAAGACTGAAGTGAAGGTTTACTCAAAATAATCAAACAAAATTATTAATTGTTGTTGCTTCAAAATCTTGTTTTTCAATCAAAATTACAATAAATACCCTTCCCATCCTATTTTAATATAGAAAATCAATATGGAAATAGGAAGGAAATTTTATACTTTTAGCAAATGAAAATATTTTCATTAAGATAAAATATAAATCAATATAAAATTACCAAAAATATAAAATTTTATAGAAAATTATTTAATCTAGCTTTAAAGTAAATCAATCAAACCTAACAAATCAGAATATTCTACAAATAACAATAAATGAAAATTATCAATTGAAGCAAATCAAATTTGAAATTAATATCAAAAAGCAATTGCTTTTGATTACCTAATTTGAAATCAAATATGAAATTAATTACAGATTTTGATTGATTTACTAATTACGAAGGAAATTTTGATTTTTATTGAAAAAATTATCTTCCTAGTTGAATATGAAATTTATTTCAATAATTATCGAATTTGACTATTTGAAATTTATTGCAAATGAACAAGATCAAACATTAACACAATAATGATGAATTAAAAATAGAATTAAACTAATTAAAGCAAATCAATCAAACCTAGCAAATCAAAATATTCTACAAACAAAAATGAATGAAAATTACCAATTGAAGCAAATCAAATATGAAATTAATATAGAAAAATAATTACTTTTGACTACTGACAAACAACAATGAATGAAAATTACCAATTGAAGCAAATTAAATATGAAATTAATATAGAAAAGCAATTACTTTTGACTACCTGCAATTTGAAATCGAATATGAAATTAATTACAGAATTTGATTGATTTACTAATGAACCAAAATAGGAAGGGAATTTCAATTTCTATTCAAAAAATTCCCTTCCAAATTCAGCATGAAATTTATTTCAATAATTATCAAATTTGATTACATGAAATTTATTGCAAATGTACAAAATAAAAAATGAACTTAATACTAATAAACTAAAAGTAGAATTAAACCAATTAAAGCAAATCAATCAAACCTAGAAAATCAGAATATTCTATAAACAACAATGAATGAAAATTACCAATTGAAGCAAATCAAATCTGAAATTAATATAGAAAAGTAATTGATTTTTACTACTTGCAATTTGAAATTGCACTATAGTAAATCAATCAAAATTGTAACAAATTTCATATTGATTTCAAATTGAAAGTAGTCAAAAGTAATTGCTTTTCTATATTAATTTCAAATTTGATTTGCTTCAACTGGTGATTTTCATTCGTTGTTGTTTGTAGAATATTCTAATTTGCTAGGTTTAATTAATTTTCTTTAATTAGTTTAATTCTATTTTTAATTTTTTATTATGTTAATTCTTGATTTTGTTCATTTGCAATAAATTCCAAGTAGTCAATTTTGATAATTATTGAAATAAATTTCATATTTGATTAGGAAGAGATTTTTTTCAATAAATATCGAAATTCCCTTCTTATTTTGGCTCATTAGTAAATAAGTCAAAATCTATAATTCTACATTTGTGGTTGTGAGATACTCTCTAGTCTCGGCGTGTTGAGTATCGCAAAGAATTTGGGGACTGAAAGTGGGTGACCATGGCAAGCAATGGCAGTGAAGAAGTGAGCAACAAGCAGGTGATATTGAAGCACTACGTCTCTGGGTTCCCCAATGAATCAGATATGTCTGTCATCACTGGCTCTACCAAATTAAGGGTTCCCGAAGGTTCCAATGGGGTTCTAGTGAAGAATCTCTATTTGTCTTGCGATCCATACATGCGAAATCGTATGACGAAGCATCTGAGTCCCTCATACATTGATTCCTTCAAGCCTGGCTTGGTTAGAATCTCTCCATTTCTATGCTTCAAAAATATAGATATCATCACTATCCATATTTTGCCATTAATTTCATATTTGGTTTGAGATTTGCAATCAGTCTGATAAAAAAAAGTCTCATGCTTTAGAATGTTGTGTTCTACTAACTTATCATTTTGCTCATTGAAATTTCACAGATGATAAGCGGATTTGGAGTTTCAAAAGTTTTGGATTCTAACAATCCAAATTTTAAAAATGGTGATCTAGTCTGGGGAATAATTGGGTGGGAAGAATATAGTCTAATCAATTCGCCAGAGTCTCAGTCTTTGTTTAAGATTCAACACACAGAGGTGCCTCTTTCATATTATACTGGGATACTTGGTAAGTTATCTTCTCCATGTGTGTGTGTTTGACAGGAGAGGAGGTTAACGTGTGCTTGGAGAATACCGAGAGCTAAAGCATATACCTGTTAAACATGCTGAAAATGGACTGATGCAATATAAGCGGATGACAATTATATTTATTCTATTACTTAATGGCACATTTGTAATATAAAAATGAGGAATTGTAATTGAGGATTTAGGGTTTTTTTAGGTTTTAGAATTCAATTGTTTGGGTCTTTGGATATCTTATTCTAAGTTTGATTCGCTATCCTAGTTTATATTTACTTGAGTATAAGTTTAGGTTGCTTGTCTTGGTTGAATACTTGGTTTCTCTTTCCCTGTTCTAGGCCATTCACTTTTGTTGTTTTGCACATCATCAGTTCCTGTAAGAGAAAGAGAGAACAAATTGAATTAACTTCATCACTAATTTTGTGTAAGAGAATGCAAAGCAACTAATCAAATACAATAATGTTTTTCATAAACATTTGTGTCCCTGAAACAAAAGCAATGAAGGTAGGAGAATTTCCCTTTTGTTTCTTCCATCTTTCCCTTCCCTTTCTTCTTTGGTTTGGGCATAAAATTAAATGAAATATATTTACAAGAGACATAGGTCTATCATCTGGCAAGTTGTTGGGACTGTAGCCATGCTTGAATGCTTAGTCAGATCTAACTCTTTCGCCTATTCAACTTAGGTCTCTGTCATAATTATCTTGGATAGTTAAAATTACATTTTAAGGAGGGTCAAGTGTAAAAACTACAATCCAATGTCTATTTAAATAGTTGAAGATACAAATGCAAACATATCTTAAAATGTTGATACTTGTTTAATTTGGCTTGGTGCTTAATGCCCCTCCAACATTATAATTACGTAGGTATGCCTGGTCTAACTGCTTATGCCGGCTTTTATGATGTTTGCACCCCTAAGAAAGGAGAAGCAGTATTTGTATCTACTGCATCTGGAGCAGTAGGTCAGCTTGTTGGGCAATTTGCTAAGATTATGGGTTGCTATGTTGTCGGAAGTGCAGGAAGCACAGAAAAGGTAAGTTAGAGTGACACAATTTATAGGATGGTATAACAATATTCTTTCCTTTAGATGGAAGAAAAGAAATATATAATCAAGTGAATTTTTTATCATTTTTAAGTGTTAAATAAAATTTTAATCTTCAGTTTTAATAAGTCAAATTTAATAAAAGTAATTTTCTCTTTTATTTCCCCTTTTGAGATGCTTCATATGCCTAAGGAACTCTCATTCCATCCATCAATTGAAAAATCACAAAAGCATAACTCTTGCATATCCTTTTTCACAATGCATGACTTTTGGTGGAATTCAAGTCTATTAACAAGCTTCTATCTTTCATTTGTTGTTGTTCCTTTCTTTGATCAATTATGTAATATAAGGTTAATTTGCTTAAGAGCAAGTTTGGATTTGACAAGGCTTTCAACTACAAAGAACAAACTGACTTGAATGCTACATTGAAAAGGTTAGTAGTTACTTATTTTCTAATGGAATAAATTGTTTTATTAATCTGTTCAGGCATAAATTTTAATTTGAGTTAATAATGTATTAGTCAAATTATTGTTGTCATGAACGTCCATGTGGCTTGAATATTTGGAGGCATCCTTTAAACAAAAATAGTATAACCATACCATGCTATCTTTCCTCATATCTTGGTTTCAACTTGTTTTTCTAAGAATAAGAAGTTAGCTTTTGCTTTTTATCCTCTTTCTGTTTCCACTATGGGAAAAAGAGAATTTGGAGGAGTAATCTTCACATTTTGTTTTCAATTCTCCAAATTTCACCTATTTTACTAACAAATAAAGACATCATTTTGTCAGGCATTTTCCTGAAGGTATTGATATATACTTTGAGAATGTTGGAGGAAAGATGCTTGATGCAGTGTTACTCAACATGAGGAATCATGGCCGAATTGCTGTTTGTGGAATGATTTCGCAATACAATCTTGATAAACCTGAAGGTGTACACAATTTAATGCATCTTGTTATCAAACAGATCCGCATTCAAGGTTTCCTCGTTTCTGATTATTATCACCTTTATCCAAAGTTTTTGGAGATGGTTCTACATCACATCAAAGAGGGGAAGGTTACTTATGTGGAGGACACAGCTGAAGGCATTGATAGTGGCCCAGCAGCCCTAATTGGCCTCTTCACAGGGCGCAATGTGGGAAAACAAGTGGTGGTGGTTGCTCGAGAATAGTTTCAGACTACTGTATGCTTTGGAATATACCATGTTATGTGAATGGTGTTAAACTTGGTTACATTGCTTAAATTAAACTTGTCATTATGGTAATTTGACTAAGTGTAACAAGGTGGTAAAGGGGTGGCAAATGGATGAATTGGATAGATTTTGAATTGGATCAAATTGGATGGATAAAAAATAAACCATTAATTCATCTAAGATCTATTATAAAATTGTTAAAACCAATCAATCTATCTAAGATCCATTATAATGGATGGATATCCAACTAACTCATTTAAAATTAATTTTTAATAAAAAAAACTCATTTTCTCATCTTCGCTAATTTTACTTGCAACCAAACACCAATCTGATTACTAATAGTAAGGTTTGCTTATATTAAGATACTTTAAAGTAAATGGTCTGTAGAGTGCATAGTGCATTTACCTTAATGCAAATTTCCTTATCCTATGTATCATGCTATCATCTATCATCATGGGCTTCAACCATTTTAGCTTCAACTTATTTATTTGGGGAAATTATACTCACTTGCTTGAGGTTTGTGTTTTTGACATGCGATATCCCTCTTATTTCAAAAATGACATTATGTACCCTTGCTTCATGTTTCCTTATTGCAATTATGGCCCTTCTACTTAACGTGCTATTAGTATTGCTAATGGATCTATGAGCATATGCCACTCACGTGCCATTTATGGCTCTCCTTAAAGGAAATTACTTCTTTTTATTTTTTTTTTCAATTTGAAATGGACGACCAGTGTAGTGAAAGAGAAGTGAAATGGATGATCAGTGATAGAATAATAGAGACCTCAACTTTTGCCCCAACCCTAAGCTCCATAGATGACCAGTTACTATGAACAACTTGAAGTGGTGATTTGCGAAGGACATCTACACTAATGAATCTTTCTTTTCTGGCCTCAACCAACTCCACTAAAGTTTTGAGTTTAGGGGAAAGCCTTTGATTTTTTAGTTCTTGGTCAGTTTTTATGTATGAGATTTTTTTAGAGAAATACAAATAAGATGAGGAAGTAGAGAGAAAAACTTACGGAGAAATATATAGCTAATACCCAAACTAGAAATTTACTTAAATCATGGCAAAAGCCATCCCAAAATAGCAACATAATCCCAAAGTCATCCCCTACCTCAACAACTAGGAAAGACTACCACACTAGAAAAATTCAGACAAACCAAATACAATCCTAACATCATAGAACAACATCAAACCCCCTCAATCCATCCCAAATAGAATAGAAGAACAACCTAACAAATGCAACACAAAGTCACCAAGCACTAAACCCCCCAAGCAATTTATTTTCTAACCATGAATAATCGTAGAAAACACATACATAAAGCCCCATTCCCCTAAAATTTTTGACCCAGATCCACTATCTGCACTCTTATGCCACCATCCCACCCTATGTGTCAATGCCATGAGCCATCACTAAAAATCAAAAACCTTTAAATCCCAAGCACTCAATTGTCAGTTGCACCACCCAAACCGTTGCACCATCCAAACCATCTACCATACCAACCACTGGCCATAAACCATCACGTTTTAATGCCAAAGCTCCCCTATTTCACAACTTCTGCACACCCACGCACAAGACTCGCTGTCTCTTATGTCTTGTGATTTGTTTTTGTTTTGGTTCTCCTCATAGTTCTTCTTCCATGATGGTCACAACTAATCTTTTCTGATGGTGGAATACAAATCAGAATGATGTGGTTTCAAGTGTTTTTTACAATGCAATAAGAGAAGAGGAGAGATTTAGGGATTTTTAATTGGTAGGGCAAATGTGACATTTCCTTCATCTTCAATAAGGGAGGAAAGTGTCATGCGCGAAACAGTGTCAAAAGCATGAATATCAGGGGAAGTGAGTGTAATTTTTACTATTTCTTTCTTCTTTCGTTTCTACTTTTTTCTTCTTCTTTTCTCAATCATGCTACTAAGGTTCAAACATTTTCTTTCCCATGCTTTTGAACTTCTTTCTCTTTTATTTTCTCCAAATGTAATCAATTTCTTTTTTGTCCTCATGTTAGTTTTGTACGGACAGAATAACAATGTAATAGTAATACTCATCAAATCTATTAAGAAGTATTACTATTAGTTTAATAAGAAGGTGTTATATTGAAAAATGTTGCACAAACATTGTTATGCATAAATATCTCATAGGGAAAGAATTATTAATATTGATGAATAAAAGAAAAAAATAAAGATAAGGAAATAAATAATGATGATTGGTGATTGAGGCATTTGTGAAGTTCGTGAAGACAAATGTCAATATAAATAATATTACTGATATAATATAACTATGGAACTTATAACATATAAAATAATATCTAAATATTAAGATTATGACATGTCAAATATACCACAGCCAAGGATGGATTTAGGATTTAAGGGCTGAGGGGGAAAAATTAGTGAAAGACTATAAAGCATTCTTTGGTACATGTTCCTTAATAGAGTAATAAATATTAAAACACATATGGATATGTGTTATTTTTTTTCAAAAAAAAGAAAAGAAAGAGATTACACAAGTAAAATAAATTAACTTTCCAAATGATCTTATTTGTAGGAGTAGGATATGAATATTCAAAAGAAAAACTCACTCTTATAAATTTTTATGCATGAGTTTATCAAAGTTTCTTCAAATACAGGGGGAGCACCCCTAGATCCGTCATGATCACAACTGATTTCCATAATTTCATGATAAAAATTATATCATTAATTTAATTGTTTTTGTCATCATCTAGATCAAATTGTTATTGAGCTTCGAGTATGACCAAATTGAACTTAATACAACATATATCTGCATTAATCTAAACCAAAGATAACAAGCGCATATAAGTAATTGCAATTAATTGTTTGTTACTTCCTCCATGTTTATATTAGTTACACAAAGTCATTAAATAGTTTTAACTATAAGTAAAATAACTACATTTGACTCAATCACCCTTTAAAGTACTCAATATTATTCACTTTAATAATCTTCTCTCTTACTTATTAATGCCAAGGGTAAAGTTAAAAAAACAATTAACACTTCATCGATTTTCTAAAGCAACAAATAAAAAGGAACAAAACTTGAAAAATAAAAGAGATAAAAACGAATGAAAGGGGTATGTAACAATGGTGCTCATTTGTTGTGTAACACCCTAAAAAATATGTTAAACTTGTATATGGATACAAAGGTAGCTTAATACTTGCTTAACATGTCTGTTGAATTTTGTGACTTTCTGAGCATGTTTAGTCACTTTGTTGTAACACTATTTGTGAGAAATAGTTGTTATTAGCCTAGAAAATGGCTTAAACTACTCAGTTAGTGAAAATAAATGTGGAGACTTTATTTCTAAGTAAAAAATGTGAGAACTATGCTACAATTAAAGTTTGAGGACAATCGGAGTTAGTTTGGTATTTTTAAGCATACTGGTGTGTGTTTTAATGCCAGATTGACTACCAGCAAATTTGAAAAAATAGAGAATTGGTGAAACAGGATTTTTAATGAATTTCAAGATTTATTATAGTCTTGTTGAAAGTTAGGAAACTAGATTTAGTGAAATCTAAGTGTTCTTAACAGATCGAGGGTTTAATACTTATCTAAGAGAAGTCAAATTTGACTTCCCTTTATAAGTATCCCACGGCTGAGAGAAAAGGAAATCAAAAACAGAAAAGAAAGAAGAGGAAAACATGAATGGAGGAAGAGGAAGAAGGAGGAGGAAGAGGAACCAAGAGGAAAGCTTGGATCCATCCTAGGCCATCTTCTAGAGCTTCATCTCAGCTACATGAGGTAGGGGTTCTTGTGCTTTTTAACTACTTTTCTTCCATTTTCACCATTGTTGCACATGTGGTGCATAATAGGTCAAATTGGTTTATAGAAGTGTTTGAAGTGTTTTTCTTACATGAATGAGTTTCCTTGGTTGTTTATGACTTGTTCATGGTTTCAGTTTGAGTTAAAAACTTGGAATTTGTCATTTGAACATTTGAATCCTAAAAATGAGAAAGTTAGGTCATAGATGAGTGATTTGGTCTTTGGATCCAAATTAGAGGTTTTTGTTGGTGGTTAATGATTCTTATGTGTTAGTGAACTTGTTAAGAACTTTAAATCACCTAGAACCTAGTTTGGAGTAGTCAAAATCCGTGAATTGTTCCAATGGAACAATACTGATTCTGCAGAACTTGGGTTCTGCTTCTCACGCTGCGGTGCAAGGTGATGCACGCTGCGGCGCACGAGGTTTGGGTTTTCAGTTTCCAACAGGTAGAGAGCAGCACGCCATGGCGTGGGGATGTCACGCCGAGGCATGAGCTATAAGATCTTCCAACATTGTGTTTTTGATGTTTTTGAATTTCCTAAGTGATGAGATCACTTATATATGCCTTTTTAAGTGTGTTGAGGCATAAAAAAGGAGTATTTCATGGAAGGATTTACCACCTTGTAAGTGTGAGCACTTGGAAAACCTTTAGGCACCCAAGAGAGGGAATTTGCCTGAGGATGAGGTTGGAGAACCTATAGGCATCCAAAGTGTGAGGATTACCTTAAAATACAGTTGAGGGACCCTAGGCAACCATAGTAAGGTGGAATGTCAAGGGGAATTGTGTTGAGATACTTTTAGGCATCCATAGTGGGATGCAATGTCATAGGGTAGTCTTGTAAACCTTAAGCATCCAAGTGGGTTGGAATGTAATAAGGTAGTGTTTAGAACCTGGTTCAATATAAGGTTGACTTCTAAATCACTTGTGAAGTGATGGTATAGGGTTTTAGATACAAGAAGATTAGTGGTACTTCTTGGAGAGAATAACCACTTACCTTATAAGAAAAGCTTTGAGTTTTGTTAGAAACACGAACTGGTTCCTTATGTGATAGAGTTAAGCCAAGAGAGCATGTAATCTAGTTAAAGCCTTTCATTTGTTAGGGTGAACCTTGTGATAGGACTTGAGAAACCTTAGACATCCTTAGTGAAGTAGAATGCCATAGGTAAACACCTAACACCTTGAGCAATAGGAGGTTGTATTGAGATTCACTTGTGAAGTAATGAAGTAAGGTACTAGGTGTTGTAAGCTGAGTGTGCTTGGCTAGTGGTATTTGTTATCATGCATAGGTTGCTTCTTGTGAAGAGGGTAGAGCTCGAGATGCATGAATGACATTTACTCTCTTGTGAGACAATGTTGAGATATAATAAGGACTAGAAACGTGACCTTGCACCTTATGTGATAAGTGAGCTTGGTTGGTTAGTTGCTAGTTTTCCTTTGTCACTTGGTTAGGAAAGACCTAGTGATGATTATATGTATTTGTAAAATACATTGCATATCTTCTTTTCAAACTTGCTAATTTGCTATTTCCTATGTATTGTAACCTTAAATGGTGTGCATAACCATATGATTTGAGAATGAGGTGTTGGATCTAAATTCTTCTTACATTTATGCTTGCATGGTCAGGATTACTAGTGTGAGAGTGGTAGTAGTACTCTTACATTTGTGAGAGAAAGGTATTCACTTATTACTAAGTAATAGACTTTTAGGCCTAACCAGCTAGTATATACAAGGGAATAAAAGTTCTTGAAAAATAAGTAAGTGACATGTGTTTTAAGAAAAAAAATCTGCATAAATATCGCATAATCATAATATTAAGATATTATATAAGCATAATCATACATCATACTTAAGATAAGACCAGGTATTCTATTGAGCCATTATGTTATTTATAGCTGGCAAAATGGGCCAAATAAAAAAGACCAAAAAGCTAAAATACGGGCGTGGTGGGTTGACCCATTTAAAAAATGGGTTGGAAAGACTAACCCACCAATGCATAGCTGCATAAAAAATAAAATGAGAAAAAATAGATGAGTTGATGGGTAAAGCTGGTTTAACCCGCCTAAAAAATAAAAAATATATATATAAAAAATCAATAAATACTATAAAAAATAATAAATAATAATGGTAAAAAATTTCAAACCATATATCTAAAATATAATTTTTAAAATAGTCTAATTAAATATTCAAACATAAATTATATAATATCAAAGAGTTTTTCATTTATAGTATTACTTATTATTACAAGGCCATTAAACGCCGCTTCGCTTAACCGCGGGTTATGCGCAAGTTATGCGAGTTGGAAAAAATATGGGTTCTTGAACTCAACCAATAAAAAAATAACGAGTTAACGGGTTGACCCAGTGAATTAAACCCGTTTTGTCGGCTCTAATGTTATTGAGGCCATAGCAAATAAAAAAGAAAAAGAAAACCTAATCTATTTAAAGAGAATGCATAGTGCAACAGGAGAGACGTGTGGAAGCCAAGATAGATTGGCACGTGGTACGACATGAAAGGAAAGACTCAAAATTGAAAAGAATTGGAGCAGCACAACGTGAGCGAAATTGGGGAGAATTGACACACGCAGCACAAGAGTCGCAGCGGAGAGAGAAAGAGGAAGAGACGAGACGCATAGTTGCAACGCAGTCCGAGGAAATAATTTCATCTCTCTTTCTATGTTTGATATTTTTATCATGAATAATTAATTTTATTTTCTATAATTAAGATAAAATTCTAATCTTTATTTTAAATAATTTAGTTTTATTTGAGATATTTTTTTATTTTATAATTATACAATATTGATGATTATTAATATTTAATTATTATTTAATTTAATTTATTAATTGTATTGTAATCAATTAATAAATTTAAATTGATATCTTTTAATCATATGTTGAATTCTTATAATCTTAGGTATGAGTTGTGTAATAGTATTCATTACTTTTATGATTTAAGAATTGAATAGTTCATATTATGTTAAATGATTTATTTCATAATTTGAATATATCATGTTATTTTAAATGAATTATATCATTAATTATATTTTAATAATCTTTAGTAATGATCAAAGCTCATAACCGTAGACACTCTATAGAACAAGATTAGTTTTTATTCAAGTTAAATTTATCTTTATATGATTAGTAGTAGATTCGAGGTCCTACAATTGTTCTTTAATTGATTTTGTATTCTAATTTGAGTCGTTTTATTTAAATTTAT
This sequence comes from Ormosia semicastrata, assembly GCA_029884595.1. Classification (NCBI taxonomy): domain Eukaryota; kingdom Viridiplantae; phylum Streptophyta; class Magnoliopsida; order Fabales; family Fabaceae; genus Ormosia; species Ormosia semicastrata. The sequence goes on from JAQQTO010000029.1 coordinate 4,066,010, forward strand.
TATTTAATTTAGTTTAAGTTTTGCACGAAATTTATATTCTCAGTTTAATTAAATAAAATAAAAATTTATTTTTTTTTCTTTTAAATTAATTAAATAAAAATTTATTTTCTTTTTTTTTAAATTAATTTAGGTAAATATTATATTTTAGTTAATTCTGTCACTCTCTATGGATATGACACCCTTATATTTGTCAAATATTATATTGATCTTGTGCACTTACAAGTAAAAGGTGATTTTATTACTTGAAAATTATCTACCAGCTTGACTATGTCTTTCATTAGTTTAGCTCATTTGTTGACACTTGTTTGTGTTGTGAATCTTCTCTTGATTCATTAATCATTATTTCTAAAATTTCAAGATTTCAAGAGTCCTTTTTCTTACCACTTGTTTGTGCTGATCTCATCATTCTTACCTCATCCTCTTGGTTTGGTTCCATTGTAACTATTGGATTTGATGAATCAAGGGAGAAACGAACTGAATGAAAACTGAATTTTTCATTCTGTTACAAGTAATGTGTTTCCCATTTTTCATTTTCATCAGCTGACTTATTTGAATAACTGAATATTTATTTGAATAATTGGTTTGTTATTGGAATAGCAAACTATTTATTCGAATAACTCCATTTAAAAAGTTACTTCTCATTTTATTTTGAAGTTTGTTACATAACATATTGCATTATTTTATAAAGCATTTATTTTTAAATATTCCACAGATATTTCTTATGTACCTATTATTAATTTTTTTTAAAGAATGTTACAATAAGCTCCCAAGCCATTGCCGCAGCAAATAGAGATGAGGATAAGCTTCCAAGTCATTCCATAGAGAAATTGATAAGTCAAACCTATAAACAAGTTAAAGTTATAATGATTCTAAGAAATAAGAAAAAGATTGACAATAAGGTCAATAAGAGGAAAGTACATGATACTAAAGAAGTGGAGAACCAAGAAGAAGATAAAATATAGATTCAAATCTTGTCCATTGTACTCAAACTTTTAATTCTGTACCGTCGATGATTAGTGTCTATTTAAATTACAAACTATATTTTTTTTCTCGACCGTGTTATTCGGCCACTGCATTATTCGTCCACCGCCTCGAACTTCTATCCACCGTATGCCATGTAGCCGTATACTCCAACTCTCTTTCTCTTTTGATTTCTCTTTATGTTTTTGAATTTCTCTTTCTTTTCCAACTTTCCTCTCTCCTTCTCTCCTCTTCATCTTCACGAGACCTTGCTTCTGCTTTTTATTCTTCCTTTCACCTTGCATTTGTTTCTCTCTTCACTGTGATGGCTAGTGCGACAGAGGCAGGGAGCGGTGGTTGAGATATGTCCTTACGGGCCGAATTGCTCGTGATATGCTAATCCCCAACCCATTTCAGAACAAAATTATTCAATGTGGTGGTCATAAGTCTCTCATATGTCATATCGTCACTCAAATCAGATCCCGTGTGAGAAGAAGAACACCCTGCAGCTCTGAGCATTACTGGTAAGACCCTTCTTCCTATTCCCTCAATTTCCTTTCCAAACCAAATTCAATTTTCCCACAAACCCAATTTCTTGAGGCATGTAATTCAGAAAATTTGTTCCTTCTTTTTTGGTTAGTGATAGCCCGTATGCTGGTTTCTCCTTCTTTGATTTTTTGTTGTTGTTTTTAATAATTAGACTAAAAATTAAGTTTTTGTGATAACATGTTTATAAATGTGTTTAGACTGCCATACGTTAATATCTGCTAACTGCAGATAGTCCAGACTTCAGAAGCTTTCTTTAAGTTATTTGGTTGCTAGAGTTATGATCTTTGATTTTGAGTTGCTAGTAATGAGATTAAATATTTATATTTTGTTTGGTTCACAAGCATAGATAGAAATTTGAAAGATTCAGTATTACCAAAATGAGATACTTGGTAGATTTGTTGTAGTAAGGAGTAGGGAGATATGAAATGAAATATGTGAATATAATAAGGTTTGCTTAGTTGTGGCTGGTAAAATAATAGACAATAAGTGGGACTCTTTGGTCTTGGGCTATTTTGGTCTAGTTTCATTAATGCAATTATCTTAATTTTTGTTGGGACCTGTATTTTGACCATTCTAACTATAATTGTCATTTTTCTAGGCCTTGTTCATATTATTAGGAGGGGTCTTCTAACATTTGATGTGAAAGAAGCTTCCCAACAATTGTCTAAATAAGCGACAGTGAAGCAAAGAGGGTAGGAGAATAAGGGAGCATCTTTAATGGCACATCTAAGAAATAGTTATGCAAAGATATTAACCATTAATCCAAAGTGGAAACCAATGTCTAGATGAGTTCAAATTGGACAAGTGGGAAATTTGAGTTATGCAAAGATGTTAACCATTAATCCAACAGTTCTACTCATAGTTCAATTATTTCCTCTTGGGTGTGTAGCATTTTCTTCTTTTGAACTTTCAACAAGGCTATGTTTTTTGCAAAGAGTTGAGTGCTGCTTGTTGGCTCATAAGAAACAAATTAAGAACTAAATTCTAATTTTTTTTACTTTGAATTTCGGCTTTATTGAATTAAATTTCTATTTCCTCTTAGATGCAGTAGACTTGGATTTTTTTTTTTTTTGGTTTTCAAAAATAGTTGGGGATGGATCGGTTTTAATCTAAACTTCCTAAGTATTTGGAATGCAGAATTTTCTGAGAAAAAGGAGAAAAAGAGATTGATGGTTATGGTGGGACTGTTGTGGACTTTTCGTTATCTCAAACACTACCAAATCCAACCTAACAGAGAAATAAAAAACTTTGGTATATGTGATTGTAACAGACACAATTATGTCCAAATAGTAGAAACATGCTAACAAGTTTTTCCCCTTTTAACTATTTGAAACATGCTAATTGAATTTTGGTAAAATGTTTAGAGATGACCTTGCTACTATTTCTATTTTTATGAGAAGTGTCTATTGAGCTCATTTTTATGCCTTTTGGGTATTTGTCACTAATTTATTAATCATTATATTGTCTCTAGCTTATAAGCATGATAGGATTTTTATTGGCCTACATATGTAAAAGATTTTTAGTATCAATATGCACATAGCCACATACATGGTGCTAACAAATGAACAAGCTTATTGATTATACCAACAAGGTAACTTTCTCACAAGGCAGCAAAATTTGACATATTGCCTCCTTCAAATACTTAGGATTTAGTTTTCATGACTATTATTATTGATATTATTTTTTTGAATACTAGGTGAATATATGATTTTATATTAGTAGATATTTTTCATTAGGTTATTTATGCATGTTACCACTGTATTTGAATTTAATACATACCAACTATTTCTTTGTTGCTTGTTTGGTCAATATTTATTGAGCGTCTTGGATAAGTCTTATTTTCCTTTTCTTAAAACATTGCTTTGTAAATTCTAAAATGGTATGCTTGGCATGTTGATATTATATAATGTTATTATAAATTTGGTTGTATAAAATACTATTTTTGTGGGTTCGATTATTTCCTTATCATTTTTTTCTTATACTTTGTCTAACATTTTGGAACAACTTATTCTTGAGTTAGAGCACTTTGGGCTTATTCTTGTTAGACCATTTTGGGAGGTAAGGTATACTTGTTAAAGCTCATGAATTGAGTAAATGTTCATATGGTGCAAATGTCATTTTGGAACTCTCTTGGTTAACATTTTAATGAAGAAAAAAGGAAAACTACAAGCCAAAACAAAATCCAAATTAAATGACACTTATCAATGGTTTTGTTTTGGTTAAGAATGTGGCACACATAACTTTAAATTTGGTGTATACATTTGAAATTAATCTAAGAAGATTCCACCCTAATGGCATGAGATTGTCATTATATCATTTAACAACAAGGATTCTTAAGACCAAAGATGATATTATATGTGTTAAAAAATTTTTTTCAGATTGTTGCTTGTTTGGTTTTTACGTTGATGAGTCTTATTTAACTTTCAAAAATATGCTTGGCACTAGTTTTATTTTGAAAAGGTGTTGTTGCCAAAGAAAAGTGCAAAAGAAAAATTTATGCATAATGTGTTGTTATATTCTGAATAGTCTGCACTAAATGGTGTATAATTTGACATGATTTAACATGAGATTGATCTCATTTGAAAGGTAATGATATTCATTGTTTGAAATTTTTACTTATCTGCTTCACTACTAGTTTTATTTTGAAAATGGGCGATTTTTTTTTGCATATAGAGGATAATGTTTCAACATGTTAACTTTACACTAATCCAATTCTTCATTATTTCCTTTTTTGTATGGGATAATGAGTACACAATGACTTAAGTGCAAATTGGTGAAAGTGCGCTCACACTATGATTTGGTCTACAACATTTTTTGTGGCAACCATGAAAATAGATCTTAATGTATCACCAGGAACCCACTTAAGTAATTTTTTTATCTTTTTAAGTGGATTGTTTCTATGTTGTAGTTATTTATAGATCACTTGTAATGTGTATAGAATGCATGTAATTACACGTAAAGGAGGAAGATGTATATATTTTTTGAGGGTGGATGGTAGGAATGATTATTGTAATGCCACAATATTGATGATGTACATGGATATATACTGTGATACATAAGCGATAAAAAAGCTTTTTTGTAATCCAGGTATATTTTTGTGTATTTACTTTATTTATATATTTTTACCTGCGGCCTTAAGAGTAATTGATGTTGAAAGAAATATCTAGTTTACCCCCACCTTTGGGAACTGATTTTTGAATTAACCAAAAACTCATAGATATTAACCACTATTTCCTAATGTATTAACTAGTTAATTTGCATTCACCAAGTAATGAGTTACACCACAACTCTGTGGACATTGACAAATTATTCATAATGTGTTAACCACAAAATTACATATCTCAACTCTAACTAGTCATGGATTTGTAACAAGTTTCCCCCCATTATTGAGAACTGATTCTTGGATTCACTAGAAACTGGTAGATATTAATCACTTTTTCTTACTATATTAACCAGTTATATTGGAACTCACCAAGTGATCAAATTCACCAAAAAATCATGGTATTCTGACTATTTACTCTCAAGGTGTTAAAAATAATATTACACATCTCAACTCCAATTAGTCATGAATTTGTAACAAGTTTCCCCCATTATAGAGAACTAATTTTAGGATTCACCAGAAACTGATATAGATTAACTACTTAGTTCTAATTTATTAACCAGAAACTGATATACTCATGGATTTACTAATTAATGAGACTCACCACAAAACCATGGACGTTCACCATTTACTCCCAACGTGTTAATCACAATATTACACATTTCAACTCCAACTAGTACTTCATTTATAATTAGTTTACCCCCACTATTAGGAACTGATTTTTAGATTAACTAAAAACTGGTAGATATTAACCACTTTTTCTTACTATATTAACTAGTTATATTAGAACTTACCAAGTAATCAGATTCACCACAAAAACCATGGTATTCTGACCATTTACTCCCAAGGTGTTAAAAATAACATTACACATCTCAACTCTAACTAGTCGTGGATTTGAAACAAATTTCCCTAATTATTGAGAACTGATTTTTGATTCATCAGAAATTAATATAGATTAACAACTTATTTCTAATGTATTAACCAGAAACTGATATACTCATGGATTCACTAATTAATTAGACTCACCACAAAACCATGGACATTCACCATTTACTCCCAACATGTTAATCACAACATTACACATCTCAACTCCAACTAGTACTTCATTTGTAATTAGTTTACCCCCACTATTGGGAACTGATTTTTAGATTAACCAGAAATTGGTATAAATTAACAACTTTTTCCTACTATATTAACCAGTTATATTGGAACTCACCAAGTAATCAGATTCACTACAAAAAACATGGTATTCTGACCATTTACTCCCAAGGTGTTAAAAGTAACATTACATATTTCAACTTCAACTAATCATGGATTTGTAACAAGTTTCCCCCCATTATTGAGAACTGATTTTTGAATTCATCAAAAATTGATATATATTAATCACTTATTTCTAATGTATTAACCAAAAATTGATATACTCATGGATTCACTAATTAATGAGACTCACCATAAAACCATGGTCATTCATCATTTACCCCTAAGTGTTAATCACAATATTACACATCTTAACTCCAATTAGTACTTCACTTATAATTAGTTTACCCCCACTATTGGGAATTGATTTTTAGATTAAACAAAAACTGGTAGATATTAACCACTTTTTCTACTATATTAACCAGTTATATTGGAACTCACCAAGTAATCAAATTCACCACAAAAACCATGGTATTCTGACCATTTACTCCTAAGGTGTTAAAAGTAACATTACATATTTCAACTCTAACTAGTCATGGATTTGTAACAAGTTTTCCCCCTTTTTTGAGAACTGATTTTTGGATTCACCAGAAACTGATATAGATTAACCACTTATTTCTAATGTATTAACTAGTTACAGAAACTGATATATTGATGAATTTACCAATTAATGAGACTGGCCATAACTTCATGCACATTAACTATTTACTCCCATCATGTTAAAAATAACCTTACACATGTCAATTCCAACTAGTCATGGATTTGTCACAAGTTCACCCCATCTTTGAGAATTGATTTTTGGATTCACCAGAAACTGATATATATATTAACCACTTATTTATAATGTATTAACTAGTTACAAAAACTGATACACTAATGGATTCACCAATTAATGAGACTGACCACAACTCAATGCACATTAACTATTTACTCTCATCGTGTTAAAAACAACCTTACACATATTAGAAATAACTAGTCATGGATTTGTCACAAGTTCATCCTATTTTTAAGAACTGATTTTTGGATTCACCAGAAACTGATACAGATTATCCACTTATTTGTAATGTATTAATCAGTTACAGGAACTGATAGACTAATGGATTCACCAATTAATGAGACTCACCATAACTCCATGAACATTAACTATTTACTCCCATCGTGTTATGAACAACCTTACACATCTTAGAAATAACTAGTCATGGAGTTGTCACAAGTTCACCCCATCTTTGAGTACTAATTTTTGGATTCATCAAAAATTGATACAGATTAACCACTTATTTCTAATGTATTAACCAGTTACAGAAACTGATACACTAATGGATTCACTAATTAATGAGACTGACCACAACTCCATGCACATTAACCATTTACTCCCATCATGTTAAAAATAACCTTACATGTCTCAATTCTAACTAGTCATGGATTTGTCACAAGTTCAACCCATCTTTGAGAACTGATTTTTGGATTCACCAGAAACTGATATAGATTAATCAGTTACAGAAACTAATATACGGATGGATTCACTAATTAATGACGACCGCAACTCCATGCACATTAACCATTTACTCCCATCGTGTTAAAAACAACCTTACAGGTCTCAATTCCAACTAGTCATGGATTTGTCACAAGTTCAGCCCATCTTTGAGAACTGATTTTTAGATTCATCAGAAACTGATATAGATTAATCACTTATTTGTAATGTATTAACCAGTTACAGAAACTGATATATTGATAGATTCATAATCTGTCAATTATTTCCATATCTTGAGTGTCTTATGTTTGATCTAATTAGACTCCATATATGCCTAATTGTTAACATTTAGCTAAGTTTCTGATATAAAGCTTAATAAGATGTTTATTATGAAATTATGCTTAACTGTGATTACAAGCACTCATAATTGAATTGCGATTTTCAAGAGATCTTTGAGTATTGGAGTCCATTAGCTTCAAACCAAGCGTGTTAACCACTTAAGGAACGAGATAGAGTTGAAGACTCAAAGAGGTCAATATCAACCCTAGAAGCAAAGAGAAAGAGAACATGTGAAGAATCAGGACTGAAAATGAAGAAATTAGGTGACACATCCCGTGTCCTCAGACACGGGGTGAGCTGTGTCCCTTCTCTGGTACTTCAACAGGATTTTGCACAAGACCTGACCAAAAACATGACCTGTGTCCTCAGACACGGGGTAAGTCGTGTCCTCCTCTGGTATCACAAATTGGATCCAATTCTAGTGCTCCCGAGAACATGGCCCGTGTCCCCAGACACAGGGTAAGTCGTGTTCTTCTTTGCCTTCAAATCCTGTTAAAATTATATTGATAGACTCAAACACAAGGTTGGCCGTGTCATCAGACACGACCCGTGTCTTTTAATCAAGAAATCATATTTCAATCTGATTGAGAAGCTAGGCATCAAAAGCTATAAATAGGATTGCGTAGGGATCCTAAAATAGTGTATGTACTGCTGCGACATTCGTTTGAAAATTAATTTGTATAACAAAAAATTATGGTATTTAACCGTGGTAATCCACCTTCACCATACTCGTTAATCTACGTATGTGTTGGTTATGGACATGTAGATAACTGAAGATGTGGTTATATTGAGGGAAGAGCATGAGATTGACATAGTCAAGGATGCAATGGCACATGATCAGCAACATGGTGCTGGACATCAGCGGCCGAGGCAATTTGATGTGGAGGACCTTACGAGTGATATTTCTCGGGTGGTTGCTGAGAACGTGCAAATGAGTAAAAGGATTTCTATTCTAGAGATGGAAGTGAGCACACTGAAACAACAATTAGTACATTGTTCAGTGCCTTCACCATCAAGTCATCCTGTTAGTAGTCTAGTGTATGGGCGTAGCGATCAACAACCACCTGCACGTGGCATCCCTTATGTGCCATTCGTGGGATATAACTCTGTCATTGTTCACAGCAAGCGTTGGATGGTAGGGAATCGATGGAACTAAGAGCTGAGATGTCACATAGACAAACACATGTACAAAAAAATAAGTTGTTGGGGGGCTTTACAGATGCACCTATTGGGTACTGTGATACACACCTGAAACCAGTCACAGACAACCCCAGCTCCAACATTTGCACTTGGCTTAAAGCTCAACCTAGGAAGTGTGTTCAAAGCAAATGCACCCAAACTCCTTACACTGAACTGCAAAAGAATAAGAAGACAGTGCCTTAGTATTGTAGAAAGTGTATAAAAATATGCATAAATCAACATCGTTTTGCCTATTATAGCTATTCAGTTATATTGGAACTACCCTTATACTCAACCACAAGTACCGTCAAAGCATATATATAGTCTAGGAACTTTTACTAATTTTGGTTAAGTTATGTATATAATTTGTATGAAACGGTTACTGTAAGGACTTGACTTGTATTTAATGTAATAGGAATCGTAACTTTGTTGAAGTGGTTATCTATACTTGGTTAATACAAAGCAACTGGTTAATATAGTGGACAACAACAGTTAATCTCTATGTGTTTCTAGTTAAGTAAAAAATGAGTTCCCCGTGATGGGGAGAAACTTGTGACAAATCCATGCCTAGTTGGAGTTGAGATGTGTAAGGTTGTTTTTAACACATTAGGAGTAAATGGTTAATGTCCATAGAGTTGTGGTCAGTCTCATTAATTGGTGAATCCATTAGTATATCAGTTCCTGTAATTGGTTAATACATTACAAATAAGTGGTTAATCTATATTAGTTTCTGGTGAATCAAAAATCAGTTCTCAAAGATGGGATGAACATATGACAACTCCATGACTAGTTGGAATTGAGACCTGTAAGGTTATTTTTAACACGATAGGAGTAAATGGTTAATGTGCATGGAGTTATGGTCAGTCTCATTAATTAGTGAATTCATCAGTCTATTAGTTCCTGTAACTAGTTAATACATTACAAATAAGTGGTTAATTTATATCAATTTTTTATGAATCTAAAAATCAGTTATCAAATATGGGTGACCTTGTGACAAATCCATGGCTATTTATTTCAAAGATGTGTAAGGTTATTTTTAACATGTTTGGAGTAAATGGTTAATGTTCATGGAGTTGTGATCAGTCTCATTAATTGGTGAATCCATTAGTGTATCAGTTTCTGTAACTGGTTAATACATTAGAAATAAGTGGTTAATCTATATCAGTTTTTGGTGAATCCAAAAATCAGTTCTCAAATATGGGGTGACCTTGTGACAAATCCATGACTAGTTATTTCTAAGTCATGTAAGGTTTTTGTTAACACGTTGGGAGTAAATGGTTAATGTTCATGGAGTTATGGTGAGTCTCATTAATTGGTGAATCCATTAGTCTATTAGTTTCTGTAATTGGTTAATATATTACAAATAAATGGTTAATCTGTATCAGTTTCTGATGAATCCAAAAATCAATTCTGAAATATGGGGTGACCTTGTGACAAATCCATGACTAGTTATTTCTAAGCTGTGTAAGGTTTTTTTAACACGTTGGGAGTAAATGGTTAATGTTCATGGAGTTGTGGTCAGTCTCATTAATTGGTGAGTCCATCAGTATATCAATTCCTGTAACTAGTTAATACATTATATATAAGTGGTTAATCTATATCAGTTTCTGGTGAATCTAAAAATTAGTTCTCAAAGATGGGGTGAACTTGTGACAAATCCACGACTAATTATTTTTAAGATATGTAAGGTTGTTTTTAATATGATGGGAGTAAATGGTTATTATGCATTGAGTTATGGTCAGTCTCAATAATTGGTGAATCCATTAGTGTATCAGTTTCTGTGACTAGTTAATACATTAGAAATAAGTGGTTATTCTATATTAGTTTATGGTGAATCCAAAATTCAGTTCTCAAAGATGGGGTAAACTTGTGACAAATCTATGACTAGTTGGAATTGAGACCTATAAGGTTGTTTTTAACACGATGGGAGTAAATGGTTAATGTCCATGGAGTTGTGGTCAGTATCATTAATTGGTGAATCCATCAGTATATCAGTTTCTGTAACTAGTTAATACATTACAAATAAGTGGTTAATCTGTATCAGTTTTTGGTGAATCCAAAATTCAGTTCTCAAAAATGGGGAAAACTTGTTACAAATCCATCACTAGTTGGAGTTGACATGTATAAGGTTGTTTTTAACATGATGGAAGTAAATGGTTAATGTCCATGGAGTTGTGGTCAGTCTCATTAATTAGTGAATCCATCAGTATATCAGTTCCTGTAATTGGTTAATACATTAGAAATAAGTAGCTAATATATATCAGTTTATGCATAATCCAAAAAAATAGTTGTTAATAATGGGAAGAAACTAGTTACAACTCCATGACTAGTTGGAGTTGACATGTGTAATGTTGTTTTTAACACCTTAGGAGTAAATGGTCAGAATACCATGATTTTTGTGGTGAATCTAATTACTTTGTGAGTTTCAAATAATCCTGGTTAATTTAGTAGGAAAAATGGTCAATATCTATCAGTTTCTAATTAATTCAAAAATCAGTTCCCAGTACTGGGGATAAACAAGATACTTCTTTCAACATTAATTATTCTTAAAACTACAGGTAAAAATACATAAATAAAGTAAATACATAAAAATACAATTGGATTACCAAAAAGCCTTTAATGGCTTACAAAACAATACACCTGATTTTTAAAAAAAAAAAATTATCGCCTATGTATCACAATATGTATCCCTGTACATTATCAATAGTGAGGCATTACAATAATACATTCCTATCATTCACCCTCAAACAATATATACTTCCTCCTCCTATACATAGAATTACATGAGTTCTATACACATTACATGCAAATCAGAACAGTAACTCCATAGCATTTGCAGCTCTCAAAACTTCTTCTCTACACTCATTATTCTGATGCAAGACCCAGTCACATAATAAGTCACATCGGATTTGCATGACTTCTCCCTGTACCAGTATAGTATGAATAAGTAGAAATTCCAACACAATGTAATTTTTAAATCAGAAATCAAAACAACTCCCTCACCAATGACCAATTGGGCATAGTCTTCTCTCCAAACATTTTGTGTTCATCCTATATCTCCATGTACTTGATAACGTATATTCCGCAATCATTCCTGTTTCAATAAGATTCAAGTAAGCACAAGTGAAAAAATTAAACACATATGCCTTAACATAACAGGAAAATATTTTTTAAAAAAGCGTAATTGTACTCACGAGTTGCACTGCCGGGGCAAGTCAACCTCCACTAGCTCTAATGGATTGTGAATCTTCAAGGTTGGATTAAGTAACTTCAAAACTTCTTCGAATCGAAACTTCTACAATTTCAAAGTAAAATTTAAAGTCAAATTATACAAAACAACTAATACATTATCATTACAATGACATTATAGGATTGTTATATCGTCAAATCGTCCAGCCTAGCTTTTTTAGTATCGTTGTGACTGCCCAATGAATCCAACACATGTAACTTTTTATTCCTTGAATCTAACGCATAACACCACCAATGGCCGTTGAGCACGATTGGAGCGAATAACTACATGAAGAAATTAAGCACAAGGTCATTGATGTTTTCCTTGTAATATTCATACATAAATAGTATTATTATTCCTTAATTTCTTTTTTATGTTAAGTAGTTATTTGATAATGTAGACATATGATAGTGTGAACACTTAATTTTGACCAGGCTCCCAAAAAAAATTAATTTTGAATTTAATTAATCAAAGGTCTATATTCTTATTTTTTTGTTAGTCCAAATATAAGCCTGCTTTAACAAAAAAAAAAAGAACACAAATCTCATTTTTTAAAAAAAAAGGAGGGGGTCTTTGTTACGTTTTGCAGCTGGTTGATTTCTTTTGGTTGCAGTCTCAACCAGAAATTGAAATACAACTAAATCATGTCAACCTCTCTTACTCTGCTGCAAGCCTGCAAACTCAAGGCTCAAGGCAGCACAAAAATGGTAAGTTGGCAGAGATTTGAAGATTGGGGAAGGTCTCAATCACAAGAAAAATTCATGAAAATGGAAGCACCTACATCTGCAATGAAGGACCCTAAGCTAGATTTTGCTGATCACTCGCTGCTTCAGCGGATTCTTCAGAGGATTTACAAGAAAAGCAGACAAAGAGAAAAAGGGGAGGGGGGTTTTCAATTGGAGGGGGAAGAACAAAAAAACAAAGATAGACTCCCTATGGCAATCTCCAGGAACGAATTATCCGCCATCAACGAGAAGCTCCCAACCATCTCCACTCGTCTTGACTTCACCTTCCTCTTCGCCGTGAACCACTCGGCTGCCACCCATCAAAACCACCTTCAACCTTCCATTTCTCATCTTCATCTCAGCCACCAACTACTCCTGGATCCCCTCCCAAACCGTAAACCATCCTTCACTAACCTTCATCATCTTACCTTCCACCAAAAATAACCAACTCACCACCACTGAGTCAACTCAGTAATCTTCACCCTCCCCTCAACCACGAACACAACCCACCTCTATCACCCAATCATTTCAACCTCCCAAACCGTGACCTTCATCCTTCTCTCGCCAACTACCCACCAAACCGTGAGCCACCCCTTCACACAACAACCCAACTACCCACCAAACCGTGAGCCACCCCTTTACACAGCGACCCAAACACCCAAACCGAGACCCGTGACCCCCGTACCACACAGCCAGCGCCGTCAACATCACTGCTCAAACCAGAACCGCGCCTCCGTCCTGTACCACCACCGAAAAATGCCCATGAGCCATTAGATCAGTCACTTCCCAGTCCGTAGCCGGTGAATCACAGCGCAACCCGCAGATCTGGCCAGCACCGAGCCGTGACCCGCGCGACACCGTCCAACTCGGACAAGAACCCCGACCGGCCGCGCCATCCTAGCCGTCCTCACTGTTTGACACGCGACCCGCGTCACCTCGACACCCAGCAAGCCACGGTCGCCGTTCACCCACAAACCAGCACCTCTGTCTCACCGTTCACCCGTGAACCTGCGCAACAGATCTGCACCACCGCACCAGTCGTCGCAAAGCCGCGCACCGATCGCCGGTGAACTAGCGCCGAACTGCCGCAAATCCACCGGTCTCCACCTTCTCCATCTGTGCCATTTTTGCAATTATCCAAAAGAGAGCTCACCCTTTTAATTTCTGCTTGCTCGTAAGACATACTGTGTCATTTTAGTTTTTTGTTTCTGTTTTATTTTTTGTTTTATTTTATTTTTTGTTGTTTTTTTCTGTTAGTTTTTTTTAAGTGGGCTTATATCTACTTTTGTTTTCTTTAGGTGGGCTAGTCTTTCTTTCTTTTTTTTTAAAAAAAATAATAATAAACAAAACAAAACCCACAAGCAGATAGCGCATGCTTCTTTTATCAAAAGTAGAAAAAAAAAGATTTAAGATAATGATATAAGTATATAGATAGGAATGGGCAGGTAATAAAAAAATATTAAAAATGTTTAACAGAAAAAGGAATACCTAAGTTATGGGGTTGGGTTGATTTAAGTTTTATTACTCTTTAATTTGCTTAGTTTATTTGTTTGTTTGTTTTGTTGGCATGTTGCTTGATTATCATTGTTAAATTTTTTTTCTTAAAGACTTTTTTTTAAAAAAAAATTAATTAATGTCGATCAACCCACACTTATTTTTTTAAAAAGAACTACGTGACTTTGAGTTCCTCATTGCACTTGAGGAAACGTAGGAGTAGAATTTCATTTCTGTCAAGTCAAAATTAAATTTTCATAATTTTGTGATTTTTTTATAAACAGTTACAATATTTTGCAAAAAGGGTAAAATAAATATTTCTAAGAATTATTAAGAATTTGCACAATTGACCTAAGGTACCGTCTTAGGACGGGTGTGTTAGGGGTGCTGTGGGATTAAGTTTCCACCCTTCCCTATACATAACCGACTCCCGAATCCAATCTGATTCTCAAAGACCATTTTCAAAGAAGGGTTTTCCAATTTTTTCTAAGTTAAAATAAAATTGGTGGCGACTCTATTTTCCTATTTTAAAATCCAATGAGTTGCTATTTTTCACCGCGATCTCGTCGTGACAGATGGCGACTCCACTAGGGATATTTGGAGAGTCAAGCCTATTGTTGTTAGCTGTGCAAATTATTAATAATCTCTATTTATTTATTGTACCCCTTTTATTTTCTTATTTGTTTGTAAATAGTTTTATTTAGTATTTCTTATGTAAATATCTGATAGTATTATTTTTGTGTTTATTTTTTACGTGATTTACCTGTATATATTTTGTCCATAATTGTTGAAAACCTAGGATAGATGATTGCTGGCTGGTTATTGTATATATGTTTTTGCAGGTGGGGGGTAATTTTTTTTATCTTTTTAAATTTTTATACAGGTTTGTATGCTCCTTCACACACGTCACTATCACTTACCTCACACACTTTTGGGCTCTATACCCGAGTCTGTGCGAAGCCGAGGAATAAGAGGGGTCTTGACTTTTGTTATTGAGGGGCTTTATGCTCACTTGACATTTGTTGAGACACCACTTAGATTGTTACTAATATCATGGACTAGTCATATTGAGAGAGTTTATCCCTACTTGTGATTAATTCATGAATTGGGACCTTGTCTATATAGATAAAGGCAATCTGAGGACTGTGACTTTTAGAAGTTTAGATTTGTCCTAAAAACCTTGCACTGATAGATCAAACGTAATGGCTGCCAAAATTAGAGTTGTGACCTTAAGGAAATCCAACCTTTAAGTTCCACCTAACTAGGGCACAAAGGAGGCGTACTTCTTCTTGATCTATATCTTCTTTATGTGATTCATTCTTGCATTTTCTTTTTCTTTTTCCAAAAAAAAATCATCAAAAATACATCATCTTACATTTCCATTCTTAGCAAAAAAAAATTCTTTATTTATCGTTTTCACATATCATTCATTCATGCATTTTTTTGTAAAAATAAAATAAAAATCAGCATAAAAAATATATATACTTCATCTTGCATTACTCATGGCTTACATTTTCATAGCATTAATATATATTATATATATATATATATATATATATATATATATATATATATATATATATATATATATATATATATATATATCTTGCATTATCATGTCATTCACTGCAAAAAAAAAGGATATCTCATCTTGCATTGTCATAACCTTTTTAGCAAAAAAAAAATGTATTTGCATATCATGCATCATCCTTTGGGTTTACAACCCTATAAGGGTTTCTCCATGTAGGTTGTTAGGATACATTCTCTAGAGTTACCTCGATAAGAGGTACCCTTAGGATGCACCCTTCCTTTTTTTGGCATGCTTACACTTTTTTTTAATTTTATGGGATGAGTTTACTTGGTAAAGTGGAAAGATTGGTACTCATCAATAGCAAAGAATGGAAGAAATGTGTCATGGGCAAAACACAAGCGATGCAGTTAACCTCAAGAGGAATATGAAGATTACAATTAATGGCAGTGATCTGAGGCGTGTGAAAGACATTACTCAACAGATGACTCCTAAAGCTCGATCAGAGTTCTCGAGTAGTTATGGGCATATCCTAGACTTATTGCGCATCACAATTGAAGAACCTGTCTTGAGTGGCCTGGCTTAATTTTGGAACCATTCTCTAAAATGTTTTGAGTTGCCTGACCTAGATATTGCACCGATCATTGAAGAGTACACTATCATGTTAAGACTCCCAATGAGCAAGCACCCAAATGTTTATATTTATGGAGGGTATTATGTATCAGTAGGGAAGATAGCAGAACTGATAAGGGCTCAAACAAATCAATTGGGCATAGAAAAAAGGGGAGGAACGGAAGGCTTAAAGAAAAGCTACCTCGAAGCACTTCTTCAGTATCTAGCACAACAAAGAAAGTGGGATTTCTTCAACAAAACACTGGCCTTAACCATCTTTGGGTTAGTGTTATTCCCATTTACCTCATATATGGTAGATCAAGCAGCAATGGATGTATTCTTCAAGTTTGAGAAGTATAAAGCAAATCTAGTCCCTGCTATTCTTACTGATACTTTCTTGATAATGGAAATCTGTCATCAAAAGGGTGGTGGAAAGATTTGATGCTGTACACATATATTGTATGTTTGGATCATGACGCATATGGATGTACAGAATCGCCTGGGACTCCTACCTGACCCGTTAAGGAATTTTAATCGCATACCAGTGAAGCAACAAAAAGCTTATGAATGGAAAAATGAGTTCATAAGGATGGGGCCAGATTCTTTTAAATGGGTATGCCCGTGGTATCATGGAGAAGAGATAGTTTTCAGCTGTAGTGACTTTCCTAATGTTCCTTTGATGAGCCCTAGAGGTGGTGTATCATATGCGCCAATCCTTGTGCTTAGACAACTCCGATGGACTCAATATGTGCCCAATGAAAAGTAACTTGAAGGGTTCAGCTTCTTATACCAGCAAGATGGAAGCACTACTAAGTGAGAAAAGGAGATTAGAGATGCTTGGAAGAATATTGGCAGGAACAAAGGAATTAGGGAAGCATGTGGCGGTTTGTACCCCTGAATACTTGCAATAGAGAGAGGTAAGAAGGGTACAAAATAGTATCCCTCAGACAGTTTTAGATGATAAAAGTCATCCTCAAATCATACCTCAAATGGCCACCAATATGGAAAGACTGAAAGCACAAACGAAAGTCTTGGAACAAGTAAAGGAAGTCGCTGAGTTAAAAGTAGTCATCCACCAAAGTTGATGCCAGAAGCTAGCTGATGAAGTTGAATATTTAAAAGATACGTGTGCAGATATGGCTGAGACCCCAAGCCGAGTAAAAAGAGCAAGGAAAGGAAAGAAGATAGAATTTGAAAAGACCACAACAGAAGTTCGTGAATTGCGAGCAAAGATAAGCGCTTAGGAAGAGACAATAGCATTGGTTTTGCAAAAGAAAAGAAAGTTGGAGGCGAATGCTAAGGTACAAGATCGTAGAATGCAAGCCTTACAAGAAGCTCTGACTAAAGCAAAGTGCCGCTCTGACCAAGGACGAGCATTAGCTACCAAATATCATGATGCATTCATGGAAGCAAACCGAAAGAATGAGCATTTAAAGCTGAAAATTCAAGAGTTAGGGCGAGACCATGAGCAGTGGAGACTCGAAGCCCAAAGACTAGTGAGGCAAAAAGAAGAATGGGCAGAAGTGTGGCAATCAGTAGCATAAGATCAAAGAGCTGAAAAAGAAGAATGGACGAAGAAATATGAGAACATGTCTGACAGCGTGCAATATCATATTGTGCAACTGGTTGATCATTTTGAAGAGGCACACCTTCAGATTCGACTGAATCCATTGTTATGGCTACCACAAAAAATAGTCGAGTTCATGAAGTATTGTCGAGGTCTTGCTAAAGGTCTTAGTAAGAAACAAGCAAAGTTGTTAATGTAATATTGTTTATGTTACCTTTTGAGGAGTCTGAGACCTTGTACTGATTGAAATTTGAAATGAATATGAATGACCAATTGCAGTGTTTTGTTCCAAACATTGATTTTACTATTTTTTACCTGGACATTATTCATTGAGGGGTGAATGCCCTCTTGAATAGGTTGTCAATCGTGCTCTCGACCTGAGACAATTCGTCCTTCAGCGAAAGTACAGAAAGCCTAGTATTCAGTGAAAGAATAACTGCATTGCCTGTGAATATCCAAGAAGATAGCACCCATTGAGGAGAGAATACTCCCTTGGGATCGCTGTCAACCATATTCTTGCCTAAGGGATGATGAACCCGAAGTGCAGAATTTGGGATCCTGCATTGCTATTGAATGTCCGTGCAAATCTTTCCACAATCACCAAGCATCCTCACAATAGCGCTAACTTTTTCTTTCCTTTTTCTTTGTTTAATGTTGTTTTGTTTTAATAAATCAATTTGATTCAGGAATCATTGCGCGGCCTAGGAAAGAAGATACCAATCAAACCCGAGTTCACAATACCAGATCTCGGACCAGAATGGCTGCTAATAATCCTGAGGCAGGGAGAAACTTGAGCAGAGAAGTCGATGAAATGACAAGGAGAATAAATGAGATGTCAGAGGCCCAAGTAAGGTTGGAAGCAATACTGCAAGATGTGAGGGAGTCTCTTCACTTAATCAGCAGAAATAGATGTACAAATGGGGTTGAAGCATATGTAAATGTGTCATCAATGACTGCCCCGACATTCTCGATTATAACCTCAGGCATCACTGTGGGGATCCATAAACAACCACCTCAAATGACATCGATTGTCATGCCTATTGGGGAGGGGTATCGTACTTTGGAAGGTGCTCATAATGAAGTTCCTGGTTATGCTGGCCCTACTTGGGAATAACCTCATGTGTCCATTACAGGGCAAGCAACAATACACACTCTGGTAATAGCCACGTCATGACCGAGAAAGACATGATGAGGGAAGAGTGGATAGAGAAAGTGGAGGAACAGATCAAGGCAATCAAGGGCCCCAGCGCTTATAGACCTCTGAGAATAGAAGAATTGTGTCCTACCACAGATGTCGTAATCCCTAAAGACTTCAAGATTCCTGATTTTTCCAAGTACGATGAAAGTGGCAACCCTCGGTTTCATTTGATCAGTTATGGAACCAAGATGGCTGTTTGGTCCAGGGATGATAAGTTCCTCATTAGCTTTTTTCACGAGAGTCTTACAGGTCCTGCTTTAGAGTGGTATCTTCAATTAAACCACTTTAAGATTTCTCATTGGACAGAATTGGCTGACCTATTCATGGACCAATACAAATTTAATCTGAACGCAACTCCGACCCGAGAACAATTGAGCTCGATGCAGAAAGGAAATGATGAACCTTTCAGACAATATGCACAGAGGTGGAGAGCCTTGGCAGCTCAAGTTCAGCCCCCATTAACACTATCTGAGATGTGTTCATATTTCTTGGGAACCTTGGAAAATCCTTTTATCGGGGCAATGGTCGGGGCAGCCTATAAGGATTTTGCAGACTTGATAATGGCAGGAGAAAGGATAGAGATTTTGGCCAAAGCTGGGAAATTGTCAGTGAGTAATACGGAGAATACTGCCTTTAAGAAGGGATTCCAGCCGAAAAAGAAGGAACCCGAGGTGAATTATGTCCAACGCCAGCAGACCTTCAGACCTCGATATTCCCCACAAAACTCAAGCCGCCAACTACCATATAACCTTAACCCTCACCTTCCATACCAAACACCTACACTTCCTTATTACCCGCCCCACCAAGTTATGCTTACCACAAACATTACCCCAACTCCGCAATTCCAAATCAATAATGTTCCCACACCACAACCATATATGCTAACTCGCCCAACCTATACCCGATACCCACCTGCACCTCCACAAACCTACCCAAATCACCCACAACCTCGGCCAAACTTCCAGAATCAAGGTCGCTTTCATCCTCAAAACCTACCTCCTTTCCCAAGACTGTCCATTTCAAATGCGGACCTATTCCAAAGGTTGTTCGATACCCACCTCATTTCAGGAAATCCTGTACATCCCTTAGAACCACCGTTCCCAGCGTTGTATAACCCGAATTTGACTTGCAAATACCACATGGATATCTCAGGACATTCAATTGAAGATTGTGAGGCTTTCAAGACTACAGTAAGGAAGCTTATTGCTTATGGGAAGCTTGACATTCAAGAAGAGGCTGGACCCAGTATCATTAACAACCCAATCCCTAATCATGGTGGAAAGAATGAGGCAAATACCATGGAGATGGAAGGACCTCTAATAAAAAAAGTCATGAGCCTGCATACGCCGATGATTCGAATATTTAAGGGACTAAAGATAGCAGGTTATGTTATCACTGCACCAGCTTCATCGGTGAAAGAAAATGAGAGGCGTGATGAAGAGTCCAGGTGCATTTACCATTGTGGGGAAACAGGACACGATATTGAGAACTGTTGGGACTTTAAGGTTCGAGTCCTGAGATTGCTCACATTGGGAGTAAAACAAGCAAGACCAGGGGTAACTTCCTCTGAAAAGGTCAATGTGATTGAACAATTTGTACTTAAGGTGCTGATGATTACATATTTGATACATTAATAAGCCTTTATTTTTAGTCATTTACACTCTCCATGTACTTAATTGATTGATTTTGATTATGTTTTGTAAGTTTGGACTCAAATTGGACTTAATTGAATTTTTTAGCATAATTTACGTCTTACGTTGTTTCTGTATTTGGGCTATATCTTGGGATGTAGATAGTCTTTGGAGGTGATTCTAGTGGCATTTGAAAGGTAAGAGAGAGTTCTATAACTTTCATGAAAACCTCAAAGGCCCAATCACACGAGTAGATAACTCAAATTGGGATTGAAGTAAGAACTAAAGTGCTTTTCCTGACAGCTTAACCTACGTGTACTGTTCATCACAGTTTTTGGGCTAGAGGTTGTCAAATGGGCTGAAAAATGGATGCTAAATAGTTAAGACCCATAGCTACAACTTTTATGTTGAACACTTTTTCAGAATCGGACTCCTTGAAGGTGATATTGGGCTTGGAAGTCAGAATAAAGGAGCTGTGACTGGGCCTGGGCAGTGTGCAGTAATTTGAACGTATCTGGAGTTATAGAAATGATATTGGACTCAAACTAAAGCCATTTGAAAGCTAAGATCTAGGCCTGCAACTTTAATGAAGACCACTTGGTTCAAAAATGATGAATGCAATGACTTCAGAGCTGCATGATTTCAGAGACAAGGAATCTCCATAATTTTCCACTCACCAAAAGTCATTTGACATTTTCCACTCATTTTCCACTCATCCACCCACTAATGACTCAGCCCACTTATCATTTTGTATCTTTAATCCTCTATAAAAGGGGTCCTTGGTAGATCATTAAGGGGAGTTAGGTGTTAGTTACCAAAATGATGTCATTTTGTTATTAAGTTTTCTTGTAGTAATTTTCCTTTGTTCTAAATTAAAGTCATGTTCTTCTTCTTCTTCTTCTCTCTTTCTTTCTTCTTATCTATGAGTAACTAAGTTTCATTTTACTTTGGTGAAAGTGTGAAGCTCTTGGTAATAAAGTAAGGTTAGATTTATTCTTCTCTTGTGCTTAAATGATTTATATTTTCTAGTAACCATTATACGTATTATAATTTGTTTCTTATAATTTAGAAACCATCTTTGTAAAGAGGAGTTCTTGATTTGTAGCAGACAAAATATTGACACAATGAATGCTTTAACCTATTTATAAGTGGTGGTAATATTTTTAGGAAACATAATATAATTATGTATATTATTTTAAATGGACTTTTAATGTTGTATTTTCCGATTGGAACTTCCATGTTACGAGAATTCTAATTGAGTTATAAAAAAAATTAATCTTACCTTTACTTTATTTACCAAGAGTGGATCTTTTAACCCAAGTAAATAATTTTTATCATAGCAATAAAATATTTACTTCACCTTAATTAATCTTCAACAATTCCTGTGGATCGACCTCGGACTCCCAAGAAATTTATTACTTGAGATAACCTGCACTTGGGTTCGCAAAGCAACAATTAATCCCGCATCAAGTTTGTAGACTTGTTTGAAACTAAAAATTATGCATCAAGTTTTTTGCGCCGTTGCCGGGGACTTGATTTGAAGATTGAATTTCTGGTGTAAAAATTTTGTATATATACTAATATACTAATTAGTGGGGGAACCTCTCCCTTTTTAATTTATGTGCATACTAACTTATGGGGGAACCTCTCCCTAATTTCTCTATAATTTTTAATCATTAATGCAATAATCTTTCTTCTTCTCTCCTCTCTCGTTAGAGCAAAAAATCGGCTTGCCGATTCTTCAGTTTTCCTATTTTAAATTTACTTTTTGCACTTTATTTTTTGTATTTTAATTTCATGTAGGTGGGGTAATTCTCCCTTTTATTTTCTTGTACATATTAACTTAGTGGAGGTAACTCTCCTTTTTATTTTTTTTTGTACTTTATTTTCTGTATTTATTTTTCGTCATTTTTTTTTATTTATTTTCTGTCATTTTTTTTTTTGTTTACTAAATTACTAACTCTCTTACTAACTATCTAACTTTTTACTTTTTCTCGCTTTTGACATTTTAATTTATCTCGTATACTAACTTTTTAATTTTTATGCTTATTAACTTATTTGGTGGTTGGTTTATACCACACCTTTGTTAATATTTATTTACTAAGTGTTAATATATATTTGGTGGTTGATTTATACCACACCTTTGTTAATATTTAATGGACAGTTTATACTGCTAGCTTGTACATTTTATTTTATACTGTAAGTTACTTGTTTATGCTTAATTGGTATTGTGATTTAAATTCTGGTCATTTGGTTAGAGTTAATCCAGGTACTTTACATATTGATTTTTTTGAATCACAATCATACACATTAAGCACAATGGCTAAAAACAAAAGTGTACATGATGAACATGAAAATCAACCGTTGTGAACCATGCGTGAGTATTTGCAACCATCTCAAAATTCTAGTCCATCATGTTTTATCTTTCCACTCAATGCCAACAATTTTAGATTCAAGTCAGGTATGATTTCTTTACTTCTTAATTTTCATGGTTTAGAATCTGAAAGCCCATATTTACATTTAAAAGAATTTGAGGAAGTATGTACTGCTTTTCATGATCAAACTTGCACTGAAGAGGTTGTTAAGCTTAAATTGTTTCCTTTTTCTTTAAAAGATAAAACAAAAGCTTGGCTTAACACTTTGAAACCAAGATCAATTGGCACATGGCAAGAAATGCAATGTGAGTTTCTAAAGAAATTTTTTCCAACACATAAAACCAATGTTTTGAAAAGACAAATCCAAAATTTTTCCCAAAATTCAAATAAAGCATATTTTCAAAGTTGGGAACGTTTTAAAGATTTATTGAATTCTTGCCCATATCATGGTTTTGAAAAATGGCGCACTATAAGCTTCTTTTATGAAGGGTTAACACCCGAAACTAAACAATTTGTAGAAATAATGTGCAATGGTAAATTTCTTGATAAAGAACCTGAAGAAGCTTTAGACTATTTAGACCATTTGGCTGAAAATTCTCAATCTTGGCATGGTACTAATCCTTCTGAAAATTCAATTAGATTTAACCTTGCAAATGCTAGTAAAGGAAAATATCATATTAGTCAAGAGAAGATCTAAATGCAAGGTTTGCTAGTTTGGCTAGAAAGGTTGAAGCTATGGAATCCAGAAAAGTAAAAGAAATCAAATTTGTGCAAAATGAAGAAATTTGTAGAATTTGTGATGAATTGGGATACTCAACAAATGAATGTCTAAAAATTCTTATTTTTAAAGAAGTTGTGCATAAGCAAGTAAATGCAATGAATAATTTTAAAAAGCCATTCACTTCTTCTTTTTCAGATACATACAATCCGGGATAGAGAAATCACCCGAACTTCAGTTGGAGGACCAACAATCAGGCACAATTTATGCAACCACCACCTCCTCAGGCACAATAGGGCTCTCAAAATTATGAAGGATATGCACTTTTTGTCCCACCATACAGGAACAACCTTGAAGAAACATTGCATGCATTCATGGAAAAGCAAGATGCCATTTTTAATCAAAATACTCAAATCATGATTGACATAAAAGACACTCTTACTAAACTTTCTTCTGCACTCACCATTCACGAGAAAGAAAATTTTCCTTCTCAACCTCAACTAAATCCCAAGGGTCAATACAGTCTAAATGATGGTAATTCAGAAAATCAACAAATAGATCAAGTCAAATCAGTGATAACCCTTAGGAGTGGAAAGGTTGTTGAAGAAAGTAAGGAGATAAAGAGCCAAGTGTCCAAAGTGATGAACTCCTTGAGTGTAAATGAGTTAGAGGATGTGGAAAAGAATCAAGATAGTAGTGATGCTGAGCTACCCAAGGAACCTGAGGTGACAAAAAGTCTTGTTAAGCCAAAAAATGATGACGAGGGCCACTAGACATACATGATTGACTCAATCATGGATAAGGGAGTTTCTACAACCCATGATTTTGACACCCTTGAGAATTTTCTTGTCAATTCTGAGTTTGATTCTATAAGTAATCCCTCTGATGTAGTTGATATTTCTACTTTTTTTTATAAAACTCAGGATCATGACACTCAAGCATGGCAACCAAAGTTTAAGGAGTTTCCTAAGAAAGGTTGGAACATTGCTGATAAAAAAGGTGTTTGTCCCTTGGTCTGTTCTTATAAAATTAATTTGGAAGAAGGTAAATGCTCAGTGGTTGAAGCTATAACTTGAGTTGAAGGATCCAGATGTAGCAGAGACTTTGGTAGACGATCCTGTCTACCAAAGCTGAGGTAAGTTTTTAGTATTTCGTGTTTTTATTAAGTCGACTTAAATGCCTCCCAAATTTCGGAGCCTTTGTATAGGGATGTAAATAGTGTCGGCCAACAAAAAAAATTATAAAACAAAAGAACCCAAAAAAAAAATATTTGAATGCTTGTTTATTTCATTTTATTTCATTTTTTTTGTCATTACTAACCATTGTCAAGATGTAGTTATTCTCTTCTCGTCTAAGCATTTTGGGTATGTGACTTCTCTCCATTACTTTGTTTAATTTTGTCCCAATAATTTCTTTGATGTATATTGATGATTATTTCTTCAGTCTGGATTTAATTGTTAACATTGAGGATAATGTTGTAATTTGGTTGGGGGGAAAGATAGTTGTGTAAAAAAATACCAAAAAAAAAAATTAGAAAGTGTGTATATTAATATGTTTGTTGTGTTTATGTATTTGTCAGTAACTTACTAAACCAGTTAAGGATGGCAGAGTAAGGAGTAAATTTTACTCTTGAGACGCATCTTAGTTGGGTTAGTAACTAGTTTGTGTGGAAGTAGCAATTCAAATTCAGGGAAATTTGCATGATTGAGTAAATTATCTTCTTTCTTAAACATCACATGCTTGGTTATGGATGTTAAAATTTTTGTGGATTGAGAATGATTGATATATGCCTTGTGAGATTTTGAGCTTATCGATAAATGGATTGAATATCTGTACCATTCTATTCTTTCTTGAGTGATTTTTTCTCATGGAATTGTTACTCTAGAACTTGCTTTGATTCTTTTTGAAGCTACATTTTCACATGCATACATAAACATGATTGAGGCAAATTTTCTTGAATTAGCCACTTTGACCAAATAGCTAACCTTACATATTTTCCTTTGCTTAACCCCTTTGAGCTTATTTGACCATTCTTTATTTCTAACTCATTACGTACCTTAAATGAAAAAACTATGTTCTAACCCAACCTTAGGGAATAAGAGAGCATTGACTTTGTTATTTGATGAGTTCTTGAACAAGTGTGGGGATGCATGTGTAGATTGGTTATATAAAAAAAGAAAAAAAAAGGAAAAAATGTGTCTATATAAAAAAAGAGAGCTGATTATTGCTACAATCAAAAGAATGCACTATGTGATATATTCATACCTAGACTGGGGGTGGATGATTGGAAATAACAAGAATAGAAGGAGAATGTTCAAGCCTAACAATGAATTCAACCTACCAATTGATCTTCAACAAAATATTAGTCAGATATTGGTCATTGTCCTGTATGAGGAAAAACTAAGAAATTCTTGAGAAATTTAGACTGAATGTTCTTAAACATCTTCTCCATTCTAACTGTATCATAATGCTCTTTTATTCTCTTTGGTATTTAACTTATCTTATCTATATTACTTCCACCTTTACCTTAACCCCATTATAACCTTGAATAAAGTCCTCATGATTTGTGTATATATGTTGTTTTTGAGTAGCGGAGAAGTAGAAGATAAACAAGCTTATGGTAGTACAATTTTCATGGGTTGAATTGAGTGAAATACCTACCTTTTAAACACTTGAAGGATTGAGAGTGAATCTTATGAAGATCTATCATTCTTGACTCATGCTTTTCAATTGAAGTTTCCTTACTTATTGGTTTGAGATGTGAAGATATGTTACCTCATGAATGTTTTGATTACTTGAATGATTAGTTGCTCTTCATTTTTAAATTAAGTCTTTTAGAGTGTTTAACTTTTGAGTCTGTTTCGTTTTTTTTTTAGTTTTGGTCTTGTGTTTTGCCCAGGAGTACAAAAAGTTAAGTGTGGGGGAATTTGATAATTACATATTTGATACATTAATAAGCCTTCATTTTTAGTCATTTACACTCTCCATGTACTTAATTGATTGATTTTGATTATGTTTTGTAAGTTTAGACTCAAATTGGACTTAATTAAATTTTTCAGCATAATTTACGTCTTACGTTGTTTCTGTATTTGGGCTATATCTTGGGATGTAGGTGGTCTTTGGAGGTGATTCTAGTGGCAATTGAAAGATAAGAGAGAGTTCTATAACTTTCATGAAGACCTCAAAGACACAATCACACGAGTAGATAACTCAAATTGGGATTGAAGTAAGAACCAGAGTGCTTTTCATGACAGCTTAACCTACATGTACTATTCATCACAGTTTTCGGGCTAAAGGTTGTCAAATGGGCTAAAATTTGGATGTTGAATATTAAGACTTATAGCTACAACTTTCATGTTGAACACTTTTCCAGAATCGGACTCCTTGAAGGTGATATTGGGCTTGGAAGTCAGAATAGAGGAGCTATGACTGGGCCTGGGCAGTGTGCAGTAATTTGAACGTATCTAGAGTTATAGAAATGATATTGGACTCAAACTAAAGCCATTTGAAAGCTAAGATCTAGGCCTACAACTTTAATGAAGGCCACTTGGTTCAAAAATGACGAATGTAATGACTTCAGAGCTGTATGATTTCAGAGACAAGGAATCTACATAATTTTCTACTCACCAAAAGTCATTTGACATTTTCCACTCATTTTCCACTCATCCACCCACTAACGACTCAGCCCACTTATCATTTTATATCTTTAATCCTCTATAAAAGGGGTCCTTGGCAGATCATTGAGGGGAGTTAGGTGTTAGTTACCAAAATGATGCCATTTTGTTACTAATTTTTCTTGTAGTAATTTTTCTTTGTTCTAAATTAAAGTCATGTTCTTCTTCTTCTTCTCTCTTTCTTTCTTCTTATCTATGAGTAACTAAGTTTCATTTTACTTGGGTGAAAGGGTGAAGCTCTTGGTAATAAAGTAAGGTTAGATTTATTCTTCTCTTGTGCTTAAATGATTTATATTTTCTAGTAACCATTATACGTATTATAATTTGTTTCTTATAATTTAGAAACCATCTTTGTAAAGAGGAGTTCTTGATTTGTTGTAGACAAAATATTGGTACAATGAATGCTTTAACCCATTTATAAGTGGTGTTAATATTTTTAGGAAATATAATATAATTATGTATATTATTTTAAATGGACTTTTAATGTTGTATTTTTCGATTGAAACCTCCATGTTACGAGAATTCTAATTGAGTTATAAAAGAAATTAATCTTACCTTTACTTTATTTACCAAGAGTGGATCTTTTAACTCAAGTAAATAATTTTTACTATAGTAATAAAATATTTACTTCACCTTAATTAATCTTCAACAATTCCCTGTGGATCGACCTCGGACTCCCGACAAATTTATTACTTGAGACAACCTGCACTTGGGTTCGCAAAGCAACAATTAATCCCGCATCAAGTTTGTAGACTTATTTGAAACTAAAAATTGTGCATCAGGTGCCACCTCTCAGCCAAGCTTCGGCGTCAGGAAAAGTAGTATTGACAGTCAAGAAGCCAATACCATTTGCTTGTAATGACACCCGCGCAGTGCCCTAGAGCTATGAAACAAGGGTAGAGATAAAGGGAGTCGGGAAAGGGACTTCAAATACCCGAGTTGCAGAAGTACATCAGGAGGGAGACCCAATGACTAACATAGTCGGGGTAGGAGGAATTACAAGGAGTGGACGATGTTATAGCCCAAGAGAAATAGAAAATGGGAAAATTGTCAAAGAAGTAAGTAAGGAAGAAACTTCAAAAAAAGAGGAGAAGAGGAAGGAAGAGGAAGAAGAGTTCTTGAAGATAATGAAGCAAAGCGAATATGATGTGGTGGAATAGTTGAAGAAGACGCCGGCCCGAATATCTCTTTTGTCACTCGTCTTGACATCTGAGACACACCGGAAGGCATTACTGAGAATTCTGAATGAAGCCTATGTCAAGCCTGATGTTACCCCCGAAAGTGTCGTCAACATGGTGGACTCGATGAAACGTGTCAATATGATCACTTTTACTGAGGAAGAGATCACTTCTCGATCTGAGAGAAATCCACGGGCTTTGCATATAACCCTCAAATGCAAAGGGTATATAGTTGCAAAAGTTTTGATAGATGGGGGGTCTACACTGAATATCCTACCTATGTCGACTCTGACTTCATTATCAATAAGTAAGGATGAATTGTCACCCCGAGAAATGGTGGTACGGGCCTTTGATGGAAATAAGATAGGCATCTTGGGAGAGATGATGTTACCGCTGGAGATTGGTCCAAGTAACTTTCAAGTGTTGTTCCAAGTTATGAATATTGAACCTGGTTACACAATGCTCTTGGGGAGACCATGGATCCATGCTGCTAGTGTTGTTCCCTCTACCCTGCATCAGAGGGTTAAATACATTGAAAATGGGTCAGTCATTACCATACATAGAGAGGGAGGAGATTATGTTGTCAAAACTAGTTTCAGTGCCATATGTGGAGAGTGCAGAGAAAGATGAAGAGAATTTGTGGCATAGTTTTGAAATAGCTAAGACTAGAGTTGGTAAGGATGAATCTCCGACGCAAAGTGTGGATCAGGTGGTGGCCCGGATTATGGCAAGTAATGGATACGAAGAAGGAAAAGGCTTGGGCTCATAATGGCAAGGTACTCGGTCGCCAGTGTCCTTCCAGGAAAAGTGGGACAAGTTTGGGTTAGGGTATGAAGCATCCCTGGAAGAGAGAACAAGGAGCATGACCCTCAGAAAGAAAAATGATAAGGGCTAGATGAAGCATATTCCCCACCTGAGGGAAACATTCCCAGCACCAGCCGAGGTAATCATGTCTGGAGAAGTCATTCACTCCCAATGCCATCCCACTATTAATGTGTTGCATGAAGAAGGCCCAGAAGAGAGCAAGGCAATCTGTCCCTCTGCTGATGAGGAGCCACTGAAGAACTGGCAGTCCGAACCAATGATTGATGTGAATTTTTTCAAGTAATTGTCTGGTCATACTGTACTAAGCTGATATTTAAGATTGACTGTGTTTTGAGCTTATGTTTGTGCTGTTTGAGACATTAACTTAATGAATTTGCATGATTATTCAACATTCCTCCTCGTTGTACTTTGACTTGTCCACTTGCATTTACCAATTTTCCTTTTTGCATAATATTTTGTTTTTTTCCTTTATCATTCCTACTCTATTTTGCTTTTCCAACTCCACACAAATTACTTTCCAGGGATCTGAGTCTCGTAGAAAGTACGCCTCACGAAGGGGACCTTGAAAACTCATCAATTGATTCCCATGCGATGTTTAAGGAAGAAGATCCTGGATCTGATGAAGAATGAGAAGTTATTAAAAATTTTGAAAAATTAATGGAGTATTCAGAGAAGGGATTTGACTTGAATGACGAAGAAGCAGAGGTGATTAACATGGGGACAGAAGAAATGAAAAAGGAGTTGAAAATGGAGAAAAATCTCGAATGTGAAGAAATGATTGCACTCTTCAAAGAGTATATGGATGTCTTTCCTTGGTCTTATCGGGATATGCCTGGATTAGATCTGGAGATAGCATCTCATAAAATCCCACTACATCCAAATGTTGAAGCAAAGAAGCAGAAGTTAAGGAGGATGCATCCTGATATGTCCCTGAAGATTAAGGAAGAGGTGACTAAGCAGCTAGAAGCAGGATTTGTAGAAGTGGCAAGACACCCAAAGTGGGTAGCCAATATTGTGCCCGTGCCTAAGAAGGATGGAAAAGTCTGAATGTGTGTGGACTACAGGGATCTGAATAAGGCCAGTCCGAAGGATAATTTCTCACTCCCTCATATCGATGTTTTGGTTGATAACACTGCCAGGAATCACAAGTTTTCATTCATGGATGGATACTCGGGGTACAATCAAATTCCCATGGATGTCAATGACAAAGAAAAAACTACTTTCATCACTCCTTGGGGGATATTTTGCTACACAGTGATGTCATTTGGATTAAAGAATACTGGGGCTACTTACCAACGCGCTATGATTGCATTATTCCACGACATGATGCACAAGGAGATTGAGGTGTACGTGGATGATATAGTTGCCAAGTCTAGAGAAGGAGAAAGTCATGTGGCAGTTTTGCGTAAGCTATTTGAAAGACTTAGAAAGTACAAGCTGAGGTTGAACCCCGCTAAATGTGTTTTTGGAGCATCCACTGGAAAACTACTCAGATTCATTGTTAGTAAAGAAGGAATAAAGGTGGATCCGGATAAAGTGAAAGCAATATAGGAGATACCTTCTCCTAAGACAAAGCGTGAAGTGAGAAGTTTCCTCGGGAGACTTAACTACATTGCTAGATTCAACTTGACCAGTACTTGTGAGCCTATATTCAAGCTGCTGAAGAAACACCAGCCAGGAAAATGGGATGAGGAATGTCAAGGAGCTTTTGACAAGATAAAAGCTTATCTAGTGGATCCTCCTGTTTTGGTACCACCTACACCTGGTCGGCCTCTAATATTGTACTTAACCGTACTGCCAACCTCAATGGGAGCAATGTTGGGGCAGCATGATGAATCAGAGAAAAGGGAGCAGGCAATTTATTATCTGAGTAAGAAGTTCAATGACTGTGAAGCCAGTTACATGGCTGTTGAAAAGACTTATTGTGCTCTGGTATGGACCTCAAAACGGTTAAGGCAATACATGTTGTATTATACCACTTGGTTGATCTCCCAAATGGACACCCTGAAGTATATATTTGAAAGCCCTCATGTTTCATTAAGGGTTTCAAAATGGCAGGTGATACTATCAAAATTCGACATCAAGTACATAACTCAGAAATCAGTCAAAGGAAGTGCAATTGCTGATCATTTAGTGAAAACCCTCTTGAGGGTAGACAACTAGTAACATCCAAGTTCCCTGATGGAGAAATATTGACAGTGGAAGGAGAAGAAGAAGGTGAGGATGAGCCCATTTGGAAGATGTATTTTGATGGAACAGTCAACATGCATGGTAGTGGCATAGGAGCCGTGATTGTTTCACCAACTGCAAAGCAATATCCAGTCGCTATCAAGCTCGATTTTGAATGCACCAATAATGTTACAGAATATGAGGCCTGTGCTAATGGTTTACAAGTTGCAATTGACTTGGGGATCAAACAGCTAAATGTATTTGGAGATTCAACACTTATCATTTATCAGGTGAACAGGGAATGGCAAACCAAAGACCCGAAGTTGGTGCCTTATCAAAAGTATTTGACCCAGCTGATCGAGAAGTTTGAGGAGGTGACCTTCTCCCATTTGACTCGAGACAAGAATCAGTTTGCAGATACCTTGGTCACTTTGGCTGCAATGACCAAATTGGATATTCACAATAATGTTCAACCTATCCAAGTAAAGACGCACAGTGAGCCTGCGTATTGTGCTAATATGGAAGATGAGCCAGATGGTAAGCCATGGTACCATGATATCAAGCAGTATATTCAACATAGAGAATACCCAACTGGGCAAATGAGGTGAATAAGAAGACTATTCGTCGTCTGGCAATGGCCTTTTTCTTGAATGGAGAGGTTTTGTACAAGAGAAGTCATGATGGCACTTTACTTAGATGCGTGGATGCTCGTGAAGCTCATATAATCATGTCTGAAGTCCATGAAGGGATTTGTGGAACTCATGCTAATGGTCATATGATAGCATGAAAAATTCTCAAAAGTGGCTATTATTGGTCCTCCGTGGAAACAGACTACATAGAATATGTATGAAAGTGTCAGAAATGCCAAATATATGCAAATCGAGTAAATGAACCTCCATTTCCCTTGCACAATTTGGTATCTCCATGGCCTTTCTCAATGTGGGGAATAGATGTCATTGGACCCATTAATCCTAAAGCTTCTAATGGTCATTGCTTCATTTTGGTGGCGACTGACTATTTCACTAAGTGGGTAGAAGCTTCCTCGTATGCCAATATCACTCAAAATGTGTTTTTGAGATTCCTCAAAAGGGATATCGTCTGCAGATATGGAATTCCAGAAAGGATAATAACAGATATTGCCACCAATCTTAACGGTGCTGAGATTCGGAAGTTTTGTGAGAGTTTCAAAGTTAAGCATCATAATTCAACTCCTTATAGGCCCCAGATGAATGATGCAGTTGAAGCAGCAAATAAGAATGTCAAGAAAATTATTGCCAAGATGGTGGTGAATTACAAAGACTGGCATGAAATGTTGCCTTATGCTTTGCATGCGTATCGTACTAATATAAGATCAAGCACTGGGGCAACGCCTTTCTCTTTGGTATATGGGATGGAGGCTGTCTCTCCTATAGAAACTGAGATTCCTTCTCTAAGGGTTTTGATGGAGGCAGAGTTGGAAGAATCCGAATGGGTGAAGACTCGACATGAGCAGTTGAATATGATAGAAGAGAAAAGACTGACAGCTATTTGCCATGGGCAATTATATCAAAGTAGAATGGCCAGAGCCTTTAACAAGAAAGTTCGTCCCAGATATTTTTGTTCAGGAGATTTGGTTTTGAAGAAGATTCTCCCTAATCAAGAGGATGACAGAGGAAAATGGGCTCCGAATTATGAAGGCCCATATATAGTCAAACAGGCATTTTCAGGAGGAGCATTAATTTTACAGAATATGGATGGAGAAGAAGAGGCCCGTAAACACTAATGTTGTTAAGAGATTCTATGCCTAAAACAAAAAAAAAGCCCGTTAGGCTAAAAACCCGAAAGGGCGGTCTAAGCAAAAGTTAAGGCAAATAAATAGGTAAGATCTCAAAGAAGGTTGGCATGAAACTCCTTGAAGGGCCACCAAACTAGGGCAATTCTTATCGGCATTTGATTGACTACACTGGGGCAATTTTGTTCGCTTTCAATTGGCTACACTGAGGCAATTATTTTTGAAGGACTGAGGAGAAGATGTGTTGAAGGAAGTAACAACATAGAGGCAATAGTTGAGTTATCAGGCCATTGCAGGGAATCAATTGAATGAGGAACAAGAAACCAATACTGGGGTAAATTTTTCTTATCCTTTGTAACTTCCTTTAGTTTCTAGGATTTCATCTTTCAAACATGTGTCTTACTAAAAGTTCATGTATGATCAGATCACCAAAGCAATAAAAAGAAGTTTGTTCATTCATCGAATTTCTATCCATTCATGAATGCATGCTTACTTATTAAGTTATGTCTCAAATAGGATAAATTTATGGTTAACAATTTGATTTGACAATTCTACAATAATCCTTCAATGATTGACTTGAACTAAAAGATCTCAGTAGCTCAAAGTACAAATTGCAATACAGTATTCGATTTCGCTGCCAAGGAGAAAAGAGGAATCAAGAAAAATATAAAAAAAAAGGGAGAAAGAAGAAGAAGAGGGAGAGGAAAGATCAAGGTTATCAGGTCCAACAAGCAAAAGCATGCGAACAAGGGTTTTGATTGGTTAAAGTTTTTCAAAAGTCGTCATTGGTTCAAAGGACTTTTAATAAAATAAAAGGAAAGAAAGGAACAAAAAAAAGAAGAAAAAGAAAAAAAAAGAAAAAAAAAAGAGAAGAAAAATCCTTGTGGATCAAAATGCCTTGCCTTTTTAAATATCTATTTTTCGGGAGCACAGTAGCCTGCCTATCTTTTAAATTCCGGGACTCAGTTGCCTATTTGTCTTTTTAATTTCTGTCTATTCTTTTGAGCGCATCGACTCCATATATTTTAATTTCTGTTGAGCGCATCAGCTCTGTGCATTTTATGCATTTTAAATTCTTGTCATTCTTTTGGGTGCTTCGGCCCCATGCATTTTAAATTTTTGTCATTCTTTTGAGCGCTGCAGCTCCATGCATTTTAAATTATTATCATTCTTTTGAGCGTATTGGCGCTTTGCATGTTATTTCTCGCACTTGTTTTACATCTTATGCATCGCCGGACAAAATTGAAATTCATATCTTCACTCGTTTCTTACGATGATAATATGAAGACCACCGTTTTCTTATTATTTAGTAAGAAGCAAGTAAAGAGGGGCAACTGTGAACACTCAATTTTGACCGGGCGCCCAAAAAAATTTTAATTTTGAATTTAATTAATTAAAGGTCTATATTCCTATTTTTTTATTAGCCCAAATATAAGCCCGCTTTAACAAAAAAAAAGAGAGAACACTGATCTCGTTTAAAAAAAAGGGGGGGTCTTTGTTACATTTTGCAACTGATTGATTTCTTTTGGTTGCAGTCTCAACCAGAAGTTGAAATACAACTAAATCATGTCAACCTCTCTTACCCTGCTGCAAGCTTGCAAACTCAAGGCTCAATGCAGCACAAAAATGGTAAGTTGGCAGAGATTTGAAGATTGGGGAAGGTCTCAATCACAAGGAAAATTCATGAAAATGGAAACACCTACATCTGCAATGAAGGACCCTAAGCTAGATTTTGCTGATCACTTGCTGCTTCAGTAGATTCTTCAGAGGATTTACAAGAAAAGCAGACAAAGAGAAAAGGGGGAGGGGGTTTTCAATTGGAGGGGGGAAGAACAAAAAATCAAAGACAGACTCCCTGTGGCAATCTCCAGGAGCGAATTATCCACCATCAACGAGAAGCTCCCAACTATCTCCACTCGTCTTGACCTCACCTTCCTCTTCGCCGTGAACCACTCGGCTGCCACCCATCCAAACCACCTTCAACCTTCCATTTCTCATCTTCATCTCAGCCACCAACTACTCCTGGCTCCCCTCCCAAACCGTAAACCCTCCTTCATTAACCTTCATCATCTTACCTTCCACCAAAAATAACCAACTCACCACCACTAAGTCAACTCGGTAATCTTCACCCTCCCCTCAACCACGTAACACAACCCACCTCTATCACCCAATCATTTCAACCTCCCCAAACCGTGACCTCCATCCTTCTCTACCAACTACCCACCAAACCGTGAGCCACACCTTCACACAGCAACCCAACTACCCACCAAACTGTGAGCCACCCCTTTACACAGTAACCCAAACACCCAAACCGAGACCCGTGACCCCCGTACCACACAGCCAGTGCCGTCAACATCACTGCTCAAACCAGAACCGCGCCTTCGTCTTGTACCACCGCCGAAAAACACCCACGAGCCGTTAGATCAGTCACCTCCCAGTCCATAGCCGGCGACCCGCAGCGCAACCCGCAGATCCGGCCAGCACCAAGCCGTGACCCGCGTGACACCGTCCAACTCGGACAAAAACCCCGACCGGCCGCACCATCCTAGCCGTCCTCGCTGTTTGACGCGTGACCCGCGTCACCTCGACGCCCAACAAGCCACGGTCGCCGTTCACCCACGAACCAGCACCTCTGTCTCGCCGTTCACCCGCGAACCTGCGCAACGGATCTGCACCACCGCACTAGTCGTCGCAAAGCTGCGCACCAATCGCTGGCGAACCAGCGCCGAACTGCCGCAAATCCACCAGTCTCCACCTTCTCCATCTGTGCTGTTTTCGCAATTATCCAAAAAGAGAGCTCACCCTTTTAATTTCTGCTTGCTCATAAGACATACTGTGTCATTTTAGTTTTTTATTTCTGTTTTATTTTTTGTTTTATTTTTTTTTTGTTATTTTTTTTTCTGTTAGTTTTTTTTTAAGTGGGCTTATATCTGCTTTTGTTTTCTTTAGGTGGCCTAGTCTTTTTTTTTTTTTTAAAAAATAATAATAAACAAAACAAAACCCACAAGCAGATAGCGCATGCTTCTTTTATCAAAAGTAGAAAAAAAAAGATTTAGGATAATGATATAAGTATATAGATAGGAATGGGCAGGTAATAAAAAAAATAAAAGATTAAAAATGTTTAACAGAAAAAGGAATATCTAAGTTATGGGGTTGGGTTGATTTAAGTTTTATTACTCTTTAATTTGCTTAGTTTATTTGTTTGTTTGTTTTGTTGGCATGTTGCTTGATTATCATTGTTAAATTTTTTTTTCTTAAAGACTTTTTTTTTTAAAAAAAATTATTTAATGTCGAATAACCCACACTTATTTTTTTAAAAAGAATTACGTGACTTTGAGTTCCTCATTGCACTTAAGGATATGTAGGAGCAGAATTTCATTTCTGTCAAGTCAAAATTAAATTTTCATAATTTTTTGGTTTTTTTATAAACAGTTACAATATTTTGCAAAAGGAGTAAAATAAATATTTCTAAGAATTATTAAGAATTTACACAATTGACCTAAGGTACTGTCTTAGGACGGGTGTATTAGGGGTGCTGTGGGATTAAGTTTCCACCCTTCCCTATGCATAACCGACTCCCGAATCCAATCTGATTCTCAAAGATCATTTTCAAAAAAGGGTTTTTCAATTTTTCCTAAGTTACAATAAAATTGGTGACGACTCCATTTTCATATTTTAAAATCCAATGAGTTGCTATTTTTCACCGCGATCTCGGTCGCGACAGATAGTCATGTGCATTATAGTTGGAACATAATGTCATATGCAGTTTTAAGAAAATAAAACACTATACACAATCCAAAAAGGTAAAATAATGGGTTAAACCCCAAATGTGACCCAATAAAGTGTATCCAGCTAAACACATGTAATTTTTAACACATAATGCTCAAATGTTACCAAATTGCATTGGGTGATGTCATATCCCACTTCAAGATGATGCATGAAGTCGTTAATACTTCGCCAGGGCTTGTGACGAACTGATTTGAAAGGTTGCAGTCTATTTTTCACCAAATCCTACATTTTATAAATAACCTACAATCAGTTACAATGGCATTGACAATGGGCATACATTTCTAAGTTAATTGAGCATGTAACTCCTTACCTTAAATGTGGGACTAAACATATGACGTGTCACTCTCCATGTTCGCTCCAGTTCATCTTCCACCAAAACCCTTGCAACCAGCATAATAACCTGAAAAAGTAAATAAAAAAAAGGTCATTCTATGTGATAAGGCGCAATAAGTAGGTATGATATACAGCGTGTAATTTATGAGTTGAACATAATTCGTACTTACCAAATTGTTGATCCACCCTCTTGATTTCATGCAAGATGCATCTGTAATGGTAAGGAACTGACTGTAGAGTCTGACCATTATCCTACACCACAACCCAAAACAAATTGTTTAAAGACAATCGCAAAACAAACGGGTTAAATATATATAGATATTCGTTGGCAACATAGATTGAAAGAGAAAGAGGGAAAAATAAAAAGAAAAGAAACAATCACAAATAATTTTAATCAACCTAGACAACAATATACTTCATTGCAAGAATTGTGTGAATAGGACTTATCAACCATGCCATGTGGGTAGTTTCAAAGCATGCCAAACTTGGTAGTTCAGAAGCTTACTTGGAATCGTGGTCCTCTTTTTTTAGCACTATAGTGCAGTAGGTAAAAAGTTGAGTATGCAACTTCGCTTTCTTAGCATCCACTCTAGGGATCGCATTTGGATGCTGATTGATGGAGGCAGTGTTCATCGAGTGACGCAGAGGGTGCTGGTCATACACTGGACTGCCAGCAGGATGACTTGCTGGTGGAGGCACTGAACGGTGTAATAATAGTTATTTTAGTGTGCTCATTTTCATCTCTAGAATAGAAATCCTTTTCTTCATTTGCACGTTTTCAGTAACCACCCGAGAAATATCACTCGTAAGGTCTTCCACATTAAATTGCTTTGACTGCCGATATCCAACACCATGTTGCTGATCTTGTGCCATTGCATCCCTGACTATGTCAATAACCAACACATACGTAGATTAACGAGTATGGTGAAGGTGGATTACCACAGTTAAATACCATAAATTTTTGTTATAGAAACTAATTTTCATACGAATGTCACAGTAGTACACACACCATTTAAAAGTTGTATGTTACCTTATTTTTTTTAATTACAGTGCGCATTTTCTCCTCCCTCGCCCTAAACACGCGCTAGTTCAAGTAACGTGGGAAGGAATGAGTACTTATCACCGTTGA
Organism: Ormosia semicastrata; assembly: GCA_029884595.1. Taxonomy (NCBI): domain Eukaryota; kingdom Viridiplantae; phylum Streptophyta; class Magnoliopsida; order Fabales; family Fabaceae; genus Ormosia; species Ormosia semicastrata. The sequence goes on from JAQQTO010000029.1 coordinate 4,104,750, forward strand.
TGTGGGTCGCAATGACTGGTGATCAAAAGCCCAAACCTTAGTGAAAAGCACATGTTCACTATCAAAATGATACAACATGAAAAAAAAGGACTACAATAGTGCATGAAACAATTATAACAACCAGGAAGCATAGTAAATTACAGAACATGTACTTGCAGAAGTGCAGCACATCCCATTAAATGGATTTGGCGGACATTCTTACCCTCATTCACTGCACGTGCAACTCGGGTCAGGTCGTCTACCAAGAAATCATACACCGCTAAACCCCAGCTATAATTATCCAGGGAGTCTAACTCATCTAACAGGTGAATGAAGGTAAAATGCACATTGACACCTGTAACAAGAAAATAGAACTCGCTAAAAGCAAGTAAGATATAAAGTCGACAAAAAAAGTCCACATCGTCGTTCCCTACATGCTGATAAAGCTCATGATAAATCGTGCCAATGGTTACATCTCCCCTCTTAAATAAGGCCAGAGTACGCCCCACTCCATCATCACGTGCATTCACTCTTTTCCCATCAATCCGCAATCCAAGTGCTAAGCACACATCTAATGGACTAAATGAGACAACCCTACCCCTAACTCTGAATCCACCACTCTTTTCAACCCATCTGCATGCTAACTCCCACAATAATACACAATTGATTTCTAAATTCTTGGGCATGTATAATAGTGACTTAAATGGGGTGGACCCAATTCGAGATTTCTGCGCATCTGTCAATGTGCTATTCACGTCAATCAATAACCTTGGTGTGTAAACATGTCTTATTCGCAACTTCTGCGTTATGACAACAAATTAGTTAACATATTTGCAAATCCAAACACATATAATAGTTTTTTCTATATTAACCAAGTTGGTTACCTGATTGATGTTGGACATATTACACCTCCGTCTTGGCCATGAGCTGTCCATGGAAGTCTTTTGCATATATGTAGGACCAAGTCTGAAATTTCACAAGTACAACAATATCAAAGCACAAATGAAAAACAAATTAATCAAGCGTATTGGTCACAACTGTAATATTGGAACATATTTTCAAAACACAAAACTCCCTAATGTCAACCCAACAAATCAACAGCATCCAATCAAAAAATATCTAAGCATTTTTTACTCACGTCTATTCTTTAATTAACACAACCTGCCAACACATACATATTTTTCACACCAAATGAACTTAAACTACCAAGCAGGTTGGCAACTATATCAACAGTCAACCTTACTTATAGGACACCAAACTATATCACGCATTAAAACTCACTGACTTGGCCTCAATTAAATTATTCAAGTTTTACTCCAAAACAAGGTTGAACTAGCATCACAACTTAAAGACAGAGGCTATAAACTTCTTCAAGCTACTCCCTCATTTCAGTAAAAAAAGAAGTCCTAGGCATGCACCAATTTTATCATTTTGAACTCATTGTGTCATTTAAAATTCCTTGAGCCTAAGGAACCACAACATCTCAACTTAAGTTACTGAATAAATTAAGACTTCAAAAAACAAAAATGACCAAACAAAAAAATACAATATGCCAATTTCATATTCATACAGTGTTTAGACTTTGTTACATTTAGGGAAAAACAAAGTTTGAGGAATGGGTAAAAGGAGAAAAAATTGAAATTTTGGGGAAAGGAAGAAAAGAAGGAGACGAGGGAGATGAAGGAGACTACCAGACTGAGAGTGAGAAGCGGGATAAGGGAGGGAGACGAGGGAGATGAGATTGAGAGTGGAGACGAGGGAGACGAGATTGAGAGGGATTGACAGTGGAGACAAGGAAGATGAGGGAGACGAGATTGAGAGGGATTGAGAGATTGAGACGAGGGAGACGAGGGAATCTCCAAATTTGATAAAGAAAAAAAACAAATGAGAAGAGGAAAGTGAAATTTCTCAAGACCACGAGTGAACACATACTAGTACGGCATGCATATGGTAAATGAAGGTTGGAGTATTTGGTTGAACGGAAAGGGTTTTCCTTTTTTTCTAAATAATACTCTTTTGTTTTTACTTACTCCCAGAATTGTGAGCCAGTCATCATACTATTGCTATAGTGTCACATATGCTATCTAGATTCAAACAGATTTTGTTATATCGTCTACACAATTTTATTTTAAAAAATGGCTATTTATATAATTTAATAATTTTGATTGATAAACAATCATTCTTTATTTTTTCGGTGCATATATATATATATATATATATATATATATATATATATATATATTTATTTATTTATACAGGTTAAGACTTTTTTGGTGCACATAACTAATCGTAGTTATAATAGAATAAGAACATGTGTGAAAAAAAAAATTTTACTGCACAAATAATTTTTTAAAAGTTATTTTAATAAGGTTATAATATGTTTAATAAAATTAATTTTAATTTTTATATGAAATTATAAATTTAAATTTTTTTAAAGTTAATTTTTATAATATTAAAGATTAAAATTTATAATTTTATCTTATAAATTATTTTTTATATTCTGAGATATAAATATAATTTTATTTTCAATTAAATAATTTTTTTAATTATTTTATATTTATTTTAATAATTTAATACATAAAATTAATTTTTTATATTATTTAAATAAAATAAATTAATTTAAAATTACATTTTAATTAATATATTTAAATATAAAAATAAATAAATTATAATTAATTATAATAAAAAATATATATATTAATTAATTATTAAATTAATTAAATTTATACAATTTTTCTAAATACGACTTTTCTTGTATCCCACAAAGTATAATATGTGGGATACTTACGTTAATTTTGGGTGGGTCATCTAAACTTAGGGCGATTTTAAAAAAAAATAATTGTGTATTCCTTTTAATATTGATGACGCACTAGGTGATGATTTGAAATGTCCGCATGTGTAACCCAAAAAAAGAAAAGTCCCGCAGAGCAAAATTTTAAACTGTCTATTCCCAAGCTGCAATTTTGCACTTTGCCTACACGATATTGACTGATAAACTAATAATTATCCTGTTGTCTTATTAGCTGCAAATTTAAGTGGGAGAGGTGTAGTCAAAGCAGTGTGTTGTCATATCACGTCAAATTTGAATGGTTACTATTATTTTCTTATTTTTTTTGTTACACTTTTCTTTATGTATAAAAAATAGTTAACATTCGATTAAAAAAAACATATTTTTACCACATCCCTATAATACAACTATTAGTTTATAGTTAAGTTACATTAAATGTAGGCATAGTTAGGGTAACTCTTAACCCCTTTTACATATATATATATATACAAACCATACCCTCGTTTGTAAAGGAACGCTGCTAGTGCACCATTATACTTGAAATTGAAACTCTAAAAAGTTGTGGCCATCTTTACATCAGTTTATTGTTAGAATTTTTATTTATAGATTAATATAAATTATATTATAATTTTATAAAATTTAAATTAATTAAATGTTAAAATTGTTAAAATATTTTATTTAACTTAAATTATGATCAAGTATTAGTAATAAGTTTATTGTTGTTAAAATATTACTCTTGTATAGGTTTTATTTTATGAGTTCTGTATATGAGTTTATTATAGTAGGTAAATTTAACCCAATTTAATTATTCTATATATACAGGGATAAACTTTTATTCCTAGTCACTCTAATGTGTACAGTTGTTCCATTAATACTAATGCGTGAGCAATTATTGTGAGATAAAAATAGTATATCTCCATTATGAAATTGTATTTTAGGGTTTCACTAATGACTTACTCACTAGCACATTTTCAAGATAACTCTAAAATTCTTTATATAAATGTTTGATATGTCATAAATTTTGAGATTAATAGATTCGATAATTTTCTATCAATTAGTATCAGAGCTAATGTTTTTAATCCTAATAATGACTATTAATTTTTTTTGTTTTATTCTGAGGTTTGAAAATTTGAGAAATTGGAAATCCTAACGTATATGATATTTAATTCAAATTTTTTTATCGATTTCAAAAATAAAATTAGGGCTTTTGTAGACCAAGTTATCCTGAGTCTAAAAATATGTATATTGCATTATAATATTATGAATTCACAAAGAATTTTGCTCAAACCTATGGAACCTTAAAACATTTGAATTTTATGATTTGCTTTTTCTTTTAATGATCAATTCAAAAAAATGTCTCAGATAGCTTGATTTGGAAGTTCTCTTCGAATGGATGTCTTCTTTTAAGGATGCTTACAATCATGTTGCTGCAGAAGGTCAGAATGTGTCCTGGGGTAAGATGATTTGGTCCAATTGCATACCACCTTCTAGGTCTTTTCTTCTTTGGAGATTGTTACACTCAAAAATGCCTACTGATGAGAATTTATCTACTAGAGGGTGTATAACTATTTCAGTTTGTAGTCTATGTGGAGTAGCTGCTGAAACTGCTAATCATCTCTTTTTGAATTGTAAGTTTGCTACTGCAATTTGGGGTTGGCTTTCAGCTAAGTTGGGATTACAGTTTGATTTTTCTTCTATCAACTGTCTTCTAAAGTCCTGCTCTTTGGATTGGAGTGGTCAGGTGAAGGATTTGATCTTGGCTAGTGTGATTCATTCTATTTGGTGCATTTGGTTATGCAGAAATAAGCTGAGATTCTTCAATCAATGCATCCCACTTTCACAGGCTTTAATTCTTATTTCAGCTAGCATTTTTCAATCTGGCAGTTTGTCAAAAGGCTCAACGTACCCTAACATGAAGAAGTTCAAGATGCTGAAAGCTTTTAATATTGATATTCACTCTCCTAAAGCTCAAAAAATTATTGAAGTTGTTTGGTACCCTCCTAGCAGTGGCTGGATAAAGGTCAATTCTGATGGCTCTGCTCATGGCAATCCAGGGCCTTCTTCTTGTGGTGGAATCTTTCGGGACAGTAGAGCTGCTGCTATGGGTAGTTTTTCTTAGTATATAGGCATTGAATCTTCATTCTATGCAGAGATGTTAGCTGCCATTATGTCCATTGAATTTGCTTTTTCAAAAGGTTGGCACAAGTTGTGGTTAGAGTATGACTCAAAGATGGTTGTTCAAGCTTTTAACAACCATGATCTTGTTCCTTGGAAGTTAAGAAATAGGTGGTCAAATTGTATCTTTTTTATTGGTCAGATGGATTTCTTTGTTTCTCATATTTATAGGGAAGGCAATACTTGTGCAGATAGGTTAGCTACCTATGGTATTCTTAGTCATTCTTTTATTCGGTGGGACACAATTCCTTCTTTTATTGAGAAAGAATTTGCTCACAATCGTTTTTGGATTCCTAGTTATAGGTTTACTTAGCTATCATGGGTTTTGGTTTGGTCTCCCCATGTTTTTTTGTTTTCATTTTTTTTATTTGTTTTTATATAATTTGGGTATGCTGCAAATGATTGTTAGGGTTTGATGTGCCAACCTAGTTGGGATATCCTTCTCTATAGTGATGCGTCTGCATACCTTTCTTACTTAAAAAAAAATTCAAAAAAATGACTTAGGAGTTTTATATATCACAATTTTCTAAGTTTAATGACACTTGAATCGTTGATTTTCGTTGAGAAACGATAGAGAAATCGCTAAAATTCCGCGTTTGAATCCATATTTTTGTGATCACTTTTTCGATCAAAAGCCCAAAAATTTCATGTGAAAATTTCAAAACTTTTTCAAGGGGTTTAGTAGATCTTGAAATTTTGAATCTAACGACGCAAGAATCGCGTCAAACAGATGTAAAACTACAGAGATATCACAGAAGACCCATCACACCATGAATTGAGTCAAAACCAGATCAAATGGCCCAAATTCAGTCAAACGGGTGAGGAAGAAGGTGATCTTCTACTCACGCTCATGCCCACTCGTAGTCTTAGAGAGTGCAGGAGAGTGTGGTTTATAGAAAATTGATTTTTTAATTTTGTTTTATGTGTTGTTCTCCACGCGCCATGATTTATTTTTTAGTGAATTTTATTTTATTTTTTGATGGCTATTTATTTTTTATTCCAAAATTTTTAGAGATTAAAATAGTCAAAAAATATATGGTACTCTCTTCTTTTGCTTCTAGAAATTTTTATGTATTATTGTGATACTTTTAGGCATGATATATATTAAACACTCTCAAACTTGGTGTCATTTGATTATTTAAATAATTTTGATATTATGTTTTGTATATATAATCTTGCATAATATTAAAAATTAGATTATACTTTCCAAGTTTTGATCTGGAATTTTTTCAGCATGATTGTGACAATACTAAGAGTGTTGTACAATCTGTACTCTCAGACTTGATATTGTTTAGTTATTGAAATAATTTTCAGTGTTATTTTGTGCATAAAATGATATATAAAAATATTGTATATTGTTATTTTTTTGTTATTCTTTATGCAATTTTGTTCTGAGAGTAATTATTTAAAATGTTATAGAGCTTTTGAAGACCTTTCATAATTGTGAACTCGTCTTCGCAGGACCAATTATGTCGAGATGTCATTTTGTTAATATTTTGTTAATAATGTTGTATTAAAAATTATGTTGATAATGTGTTTACCCTACCGATTTACCTTTATTAATGTAATTCTTGATGATTTGTTAAGTGATACTATTTTGGGGCACTTTGCATGATTGTGAGCTTGTCTTCGCTGGACCAATTATGATAAGGTTCTATTTGTTAATAAAATATTATTATTTTGTGGCATTAGAGATCATATTGATAATACGCTTATCCTATCAGTTTGCCTTTGTTAATGTAATTCCTGATGATTTGTTAAAGACATTAAGATTGTGCCCTTAGAGTTCTCAGTATCTTCTCGATACTAGCTTTACGGACATGATTTAGATATCCATGGGAGTTTACTCATGTGTTGTAATTCGGGACCCTTAGGCGAGATTGTAATTGCATGGGGAAGCTCCATTATGGTTGTTGCTCATCTTGTTTATTGAAATACTCGATAAGAAGAATCTCCCTTTAAAATATTGATTCAACTTTGCTTATGAAAGTAAGTTTTTTGCCAAAGTTGTGTGGGACCAATTATGAGGACTGGGTTAAGTCAATGAGTTTATTTCTAGTCATCTCTGGTATTGATGTTGCTCTCGCTGTGAATGATCCCCGAAGCCCATAGATATGGTTTTCTACTGTAATTAGGATGAAATATGAAAGGTAGGATCATTCAAATAAAGTTCGTCTCGTGACCATAATGTATAGTATGGACAAAACCATTAAGGAGAGTTTTCATGAAGTGGATAATGTCAACCATTTTTGTTAGGCTATTGACAGATCTAGAAGGGGATGTGACCTCTCCGTGTTGACTAAGACTAAGCATGAAAGTATGAATGGTGATCGTAAACGCGTCACGAAATTTGCAGATTGGCTCAAACGAGCTAATTGTATAGAGTTTAATAATTTGGTTGAGAAGAAGGAAGTTGAACCCTTGACTTTAATGTATTTTGAATCCAATCTTTTTAATGTTCCTTACAACACTTGTTGGTTAGATATTGGTGCAACCATTCACGTTAAAAGCTCATTACTAGAGTTTAAAATAGGCGACAGCCAAGTGAAAGAGAGTTGATGATCACATAGGAAATAAAGTTAGTGTCAAAGTAGAGTATGTAGGTGTTATTTCCTTGAAGATGTGTATTAAATATTCTTTAGGTTTAAAAGGCACCATTTATGTGTCCTTTATAAGAAGGAACTTGTTTTTTTTTTATTCTGGATAGTTGCACTATCATATCTTTTAGTGATAAGAGAATTTCCCTACCTTATGATTCCATGCTGATTATTTCTAGAGTTTCGTCTAATGGCCTCTATATGTTAAATATTGACACTTTTCTATTGATCTAACGACGTTTAGAAATCAACAATATTATTAGGAACAAGCATGGTAGAGTTGCTAAAAACTCTTCTATCTTTATGGCACAAACTTTTAGGACACATCTCTAGAGAAAGAATGAAGAAGTTGATCAAAGAGAATATTCGTCATGATTTAGACTTCTCTATTCTTTTTATACCTATGTTGATTGTATAAAAAAGAAACTTGCAGCTAAAGCCAGGAAGAGTGGGGTTATCGGGAGTAAAGGAATACTATAGTTAATTCATACAGATATTTGTGGGCCTAATACTTCTATTGTAGAAAGGCAAAATCGTACTCTTATGGATATGGTGAGATGTATGCTTAGTCATTCTATTCTTTCAAAATTCTTATGGGGAGATGCCTTAAAGACTATTACTTATATATTGAATCATGTGCCAAATAGATCTGTGTCGAAAACTCCATATGTGCTTATATTAGGCAAACAACCTACTTTGAGACATTTTCGTGTTTGAAGTTATAAGGAAGAGGTGAGACCTTAAAACACACATTCAAAGAAGCTTGATTCCAAAATCATTAGTGGTTTCTTCATTGTTTATTGAATTAGCTCAAGCGGCTCTAGGTTCTATTGTCATTCTCATACTACTAGAGTTGTTGAATCCGATCGGTTTGTCTATTTTGAAGGGGACTTAGAACATGGTAGAACTCAGGAGCCGTGTATTATTGATGTTTTGGGTTAGTGAGAATTTGTTTTGTGAGGTTTTTTGATGTTTTGGGTCAGTAAGAATTTGTTTTGTGATTATAATGTGACCTTATTTTATGTCTCAAGACTTTAAATAATTGTTATTATATAATATTGTTATTATTATCTGTGCAGTATTATTTGTTTATATTATAACATATTGTGAAGATATTTTGGATCCAATCTCATTTTGTTATTGTGCTAAGATGTTTGTTAATTCTCAGAAAGCATCTTGGACGGATGCTTGAGGCTATTTTGTTAGAAAATGCACTTTAATCACATATTAGCATACAATTTTAGATATGCTTTCCCATTACCCATATACCACATTTTGATGGGTCACCGAGATATGAGTATCTTGCATGTATGATATCAGTACTCCTTCGAGTATGATTTTTCTACATTTTTGAGATGCTTGTAGTCTCTTTTTTGACCAATTGTTGAGAGTGCTAGCTTGATTTGACATCATCTTGTGGCCACATATTGTTTGATTAATCTGGAGAATTGTTTTCTTATTAAAGTGATGTAATATGACTTATGATGTTCAAGTGAGAGAATGTTAGAATTTTTATTTATAGACTAGCATAAATCATATTGTAATTTTATAAAACTCAGATTAATTAGATGTCAAAATTATTAGAGCATTTTGTTTAACTCAAATTATAATCAGTATTATTAATGAACCTATTATTGTTAAAGTACTATTCTTGTATGGGTTTTGTTTTATAAGTTCTGTATATGAGTTTACCATAGTGAGTAGATTCAACCTATTTTAATTATTTTATATATATAGAGAGAGACTCTTATTCTTAACCACTTACTCTAACATGCATGCTGATTCTATCGATAATCTTGATCATTAGCATGATAATCTTGTGAGATAAGAATAATATCTTTTCATTATAAAATTACTTTTCAGTGTTTTAATAATGACTAATAATGACTTCTTCACTAGTGTCTTTTCAAGATAACTCTAAAACTCTTTATATAAAATGTTTGATATATCATAAATTTTGAGATTAATAGATTCGATAATTTTCTATCATTTATATTATAAAGCCCGAGCAGAACCACAAAGTGTATGTCGTCTTCTCAGGTCAACGTCCTGGGATTTACCACAGTTGGGCACAGTGTAACAAACAGGTGATTGGTTTTGGCGGTGGTTGTTACAAGTCCTACACCACAATGGAGAAAGTTATGGCTGATTGGGCTAAGTTTTGTGGAGAAGAGGCGAGTAATGAAGTTGGCCAAAGTTCCCAACCGTCCAAAACGTCAAGCAGATTTGGTCTGTAATTTGCTACTGGTGTTGGTGGCGATAATATGGGGGTGGGGGGGGGGGGTTGTATCCCACTATGCCACTTGCAACTGCCGGTCCCACAGAGATGACTATTCCTCAGGCGAACACAGTCTACAGTAGGGAAGGTATTGTCTTTGCCCTTGCAGTGTGTCTTGTCCTATATGTGCTCACATGGATCCTTTTGCACTTGATTAAGGTGTGTGGGTTTTAGTTAGAATGGGGTAGGGGTAACTGTTGTTTGGGTCGAAATGGTAATGCTCGTTGTTTTGTTCTTCCTTTAACTATAGTTTTACCTATTAAGCTAATCAATGTGTAACTGGGTTTCTTTCAATCCACCATGCAAATCCGTTGTAGATAATGTGAGCACAACTTTGCATCCAACGCATGAAAATAATAAAGTGGAGTGCCATCTAGCACGTATAGTGGCTTTGACGCCAAAAGAACTGTTAAACTCAGTTTGAAGTCAGCCAATAATTAATGACCAACCTTCCCACGTGAAGCCATGCATCATGACACTAACGAATCTTATTTATTTATTTTATGTTTTCTTTTAACATAAATGAGTGTAGGTGTTGGGGGTTTAGGTTCAATGACTAAAAAAGCAGGTTATAATTTTATTAAATAACCAAATATTCTTTGGTAAAATTCAATTAACCAAGCATGGTGGTGGGCTACATATTACATAATTATTGAATTAATTTGATTACAGATTTAATGATGTAAAGAAGCACACATTTATAGTGTTCGGTCTAGTAAAATATTATTCATGAATTATTTGGTTAATCAAACTTTATTTATTAGCAACTACTTTCGATTATCAAGTGCGTTCACTTATATAAGGTTTGTATTTGCAGCATATGGGGGGCGGGGGGGTGTTCTACTATTGCTAGCTTGGGTAATCAAACCACAAGCATGACAAGCACGTGTGGGACTAGTCCAGAATTTGTTCCACAATCAAGTGCGAATCACTTTTTTGATCTTTCAACATGCAATCAACCCTCGGACAAGCATGTCAAAATACTCCGAATTGAACTACCCACGTATACTCCACATGAGTATACATTTCCTAATGGTCAACCGTACTATAGGTTTTGAGTAGCAATGGCTACAAAGCTCATTGATAGTCCACCTGTAACATTTGGGCGTTACGCCCTATTTGAGTTTGATACAAGTGAAGACGCAGCCTTTTTAATGCTCCAGTGTCTGTTAAATGGCACAGAGAAGACAATTTTGGACTTTAACTATGACAGAGTAAATTCTCTAGAAGAACAAGTAAATAAACTAGAAGCTGATAATTTTTACTTAGTTTTGAAAAAAACCCCACTTGAAAGAAGAGCTGCGAATTTTAACAAATAGGTTTCGATTTCGTTAAGTAGACACACTGTATTCAAATGTATAATTTGGGGGCTGCTTTGGTTGTCAATGTAAGCATTTTTTTTTATAATATTTTTTGTTTGTCAGACGGTGCCATGGCAGTCTATGTTGTGATTCATATTATTCCATTTATTTGTGGAAATTAGTTGGGTTTATGCCATGCTTTGCAAAAATGTATAAATATATGCTTTGCTAAGTTTGAACGATATGCATGGTCTGTTTATGAATTTTTATTGAGACAAGTAAACATTCTGGAACCTTATTACATTTGAAATAGTTATGATAATTTACAAGAATAATTAAATCCCATATAATATAATTATTTCAGACTACTATATAAGTCATAAATTTTGCAACATTAACAAATTCATTTCATATAATACATATTATATAAATAGCCACAAGGTTGTAACAAAGTTGTAAGAAAACCACATTAGCCAATTCCTATCCTCCCTACGAATCAGGCCTCCACAGTAGGCAGTCCCTGGGTTGCCCTTAAACGCGCCGTCCGTGTTGAGCTTGAGCCAACCGTCTCGAGGAGGTTTCCATCTAACCTTCCTTTCATTACAAGGTTTCGTTGGACCAAGCCACTGTGCCTACTGTGGGCAATTTCTTTGATGTAGTTTAGGATGACAACGACAGCTCTATGTGGTCGATGAAAGTTGGAGTCAACTCTTTCGAGGTTTCTCCATTTCCAGATATACCAGGTTGTCACCATGAAGGTGTATTTGCAAAGTGTCTGAACAGTGTAGGCAGTTAGTGTTCGCGGGGGATAAGGTGAAGAAGGCAATTAGATACACATAATACTTAAATAAATTTAAATATTATGTAAAATTAAGTGATAGAATTTAATCAGTATAAATGGAAATTTTTTCAATTAGAAAAGTATTAGTTTTCATAAATGTATAATTGGTTACTAAATATATCAATGCTAACAATTATTAACTTAAAACATGGTTGACACATATTTTACTACTGTATTAACAGCATTTTTGTCCAAAAAAACTTTTTCATTATTTATTAATTATTAAAATAATTAAAAATTTACAGTTAGTTCAAGTACACAACAAAGACAATAAGTCCTATAATTGGTAACTAATAATAACCCTAAAAATTATATATTTTAATATTAATTTTTTGTACTCATGCAATACACAAAAACATTAAAAAAAGTCACAAATATTAAGGAAATAGATAATTAATTTGGAGATATAATATTCTGGATGGTTCAGACAAATCTGACTATAATTATGGGGTCCACAGTCAAACCAACACAAAACCATTTTGCTATTTTCACTAATTGGGCTCTGACACTACTATGATAACAGAGTTACATGTAGCCCCTGGACTCAATAATATTTTATATGACTTGTCAATTAATAATTAATTCATATAGTTTGAGTTAATTTTAATTTTTGATTTTATAATTTTTTTTAATATTAAATTTTATGTGTTTATTAATATAAATGTTTTATCAACTCATTATTAAGAATATACCAAACTGATCTATAATCTCTATTGTCAAGTTATACTAACAAAATAATCTTAAATTAATAGATATTAGAATGATAATTAAAAAATATATATTAAAATTTAAATGACCAATAATATCAATACTAAATGATACTCAATACATTTAAATACTTTAATATTTTATAACTTATATATTTAATTTACACAATTTAAGTAGACTAAATAAAATAACACATTAGTTAAATGAATTAATTGACATATAACTTTTTTGGTTCTTTAATCTTGCTCTCTTTCACAAATCCAAGTTATTTCAATATGGCACACAAGTATAGCTTGCCAATTATATTTTCTCCATCAATGTATCCATTGAGATCAATTTCTAACTTTATTTTTTCACAAAAACTATCTAAACTCATATAAATAATTTCACTCAAAACATCAATAAAATCTTGATATTATATGATACAAGTTTTGTTAAATTACATTTAAGCGATCTTACTAAACAAAATTTATTATAAATAAAAAATTTTCAATTAATTTTAATATGTCTTCTTGCAAAGTTTTTATTTCCTAATCATAAATATTAATATATTTTCATGTAAAACTTTCAATCACGTGAAATATAAATATAATATATTTAAATATTATATATTTTATATATGTGAATGGAAAATTTTAAAATTACACTTAAAAATTTTTAGCTTCCTCATAGTAAATTACAATTAATGAATTTTACTATATTTGCATGTGAGGTTTTTACTTCCGTACGATGTACGTATTCAAGTTTTTGAAATATTACAGAACAAACATATTATTACATTTGAAATACTTATGATAATTAACAAGACTAATTAAATCTCATATAATAAAATTTGTTCAGACTACTATATAAGTAATATATAACATAATTTATAATTTATTTATATAATCAGAGAGACAATTATCATCGTGACACATGCACTCCATAACTTGAACAATTAAAAAAGGTTAAATTACTAACAACATATAACTCTATATTTATTTCTTTTAAAAGATCTCTTGCCAATTAAGCGGGAAATGACAACCATACTCTGAGAATGACTAATAACATAATAATCTGTGAAGCATGGATACTTCGCTTTTGAAGCTTTTCTGTGTATTAAATATGTATTTATATTAGATATATAAAGATATTTATATAATATATGTGTTTTGTATATTAAAATATGTTTGAATAAAAAGATTTTTTTTTTTAATTTAGACATATTTTGGACATCACTTGAACATATTTCAGACACATTTAAATATATATCGGATAAGTTTTGACACGTCTATGACACAACTTGAACACGATCTATTAATATGTTTTTTTGAAAAAATAGTTTCTATAATTAATGTTTAATTAGTAAGCTCGTAACTCACTCAAATCTAATCACATAATTAACGTCTCAAATCTCTATTTTCATATATCAGTGTTTTAAGTTTTATCTTTTCACACATCACTATTAGATTTTTAAGTTTTATCTTTTTACACATCATTATTTTCATCTGTTCTTTCTACTTTTACTCATATCAAATCATCACCTTTGTCGTCACTGAAACTTGCTTCATATCAATATTCTCTCTAGTTAATTTTTTTTATGTACATGTATTCATACATGATTAGTTCTATTAAGAGAAATTGATTTATGAGATTTTTTAAAATATATTAATAGAAATTATGTTTCATATTTTTTAAAAAGATTTATTAGATAATAAATATTAACACATATATTATAAATCTTTAAGTTTATAAAAATAATATTAATAAATTATAAATTTTTTTACTTAAATTTTATAATATATATATATATATATGTGTGTCTGTGCTTAATAGATAATAACTTAATTAATGAATTTCAAAAAGCCTACAATGAAATTTATTCAATTAATATCCCACTGGAAAATCATCATTGCGTATATTTGTTTTAAATAGTGTGGGTCACATTTTTAGTTTTCCTTCTCTTATTGCTAAATGTCCAATATAAATAGTCCACTGGAAACACAAACACCCAAGGTTTAACCCATTTTACAGACCTATTTTGTCATTGGGAAAATGACTGCTTGCATGACTTATCCTTTTTAAAAATATATTTTCATATTTTTTATATTTTTTAAAGATAATTTTAATATACCATTAATATGTGATTAAAAATAACATAACTTATATTTTAAATTTATAATCTTTTTTTCAAATTTTGTTTATTATGTTACATTTGAATATTATTTTCTAAAATTATTATATATTTTTATTAGTTATTTTATTTATTAAATCATATCTAATGCATCATACGAATACAAATAAAATTATTATAAATTATTTCATAGAGATATTTTTTAAATTTAAAATTAATATAAAAAATAAAGATGAAAAATAATAAAAAAAATAAAGTATTAATACACGAACATTACGAGTATCCGTGGGTTGGGTTGGGTTGGGTTGGGTGTGTTCAGCGTCATTTTTGGACCCGACCAGCGCAAGAGATTTTTTCATTCGTCCCGGCCGACTTGATCAAGAGATTTTCTTCACTCGACCAGGCCGACCGACCCACTCAAGAGTGGGTTGGGTTGAATCCAACTTGTGGGTCCGACATTTAAAAAAAATTCTTAAAAAATATCAAAATACAAAATTTAACAAATTAACATCATAAGTCTCAATATCAAATAAACTAAACATCATAAGTCAATAGGTGTATAACAAATTAACAACTAACAAGTCTTTTAAGTCTTGAATAAATTAAACAAAACTAGTCATAACTTAAACAACAAATTAATTTAATCAATCAAAGTCAGTGTCATCACACATGTCATATGAATTATGGACAACATAATCATTGACTTCACTCTCTATTTTATCCATATACTCTTTATCATCTAAACGATCCATTAATTTTTTTAACACAACGGTCACTTAGATGCATCGAGAGTCTTATGAACTTATTTTCTTTGTTCGCTTTGAGAGTAACATCACAATGCCTACACTTAAGCTTGATTGGAACAACACAGAAATGAGGAGAAAGCATCCTAAAATATCACTATGGATATTTAGGATCCATGGACATTTCATAGAATTCTACATGACGGCGTACCCTCCTTTTCTCCTTGGTCTGCACAATTAACAAGACAATTATCAAATTACATATAAATTTAAACTCAACAATGAAATAATAAGTTCATAAGAATTAGAAAGTCAATCATTAGACCGCAAACAACTAAAAGAATCAATGTTTAAGACCCACAATTTCTTCTCTAACAACTGACATATCTAACATACTAAAAATGTATTAATAATTAGTAATAGACAATTAATAATTTATTAAATAAATTGAATGAGTTCTATATAACACACTACCAGTTTCAAGCTTCTCAATATCACCCATTTGAACCCATAAGTCTATGGGTTTCTTAGGAGTCCTCAATCAATTTTGAGCACAAATCAATGCCTCAACAGTGGTAGGTTGTAAAGAACTATAAAAAGGGTTAAGAACTCGTCCTCTAGTACTAAATGTTGACTCAGATGAAATTGTAGAAACAGGAATTGCTAAGATATCCTTAGCAATGAATGAAAGAACATGATACTTCTTAATCTTTTCTCTCCACCATGTAAGAATATCAAAGCCATCAACATCATCCTCCACATCATCCTCCTTGTACCTCTCAAGCTCATTTTTTTTACTGCATGTTGTTTTTTCTTCACTTTCAATCTAAATTCGGATTTATAACTATCATTATCAACTTCAATATCATCATCATATGTAGAGGAAAGAACATCAGATGACATGCAACTAGAATTACTAGCATCAAGAGGAACAGGATGCATTTGTTGATAATGTTCAAACAATGTCCTCATAATATCGTCCAACATCTTCATAATTTTCACACTCAATTCTAAGTCATACATCTTTTCCAAGCAAAACTCAACATAATCCATTTTACACTTTGGATCAAGAACAATAACCACAAGTAATAAGTAATTTAGAGGACCATCAATGTCATCTCAATATTTATCTAACTTCATTTTTATGAAAATGGCCATCTCTTTCAAAATTGGATCATTCCATCCAATCCACTTCCTTATAAACTTATTGATGTCACACAATTTATAGAAGAAAGTATTTGAAGTAACATGCAATGATCCAGAAAAAATAAGAGTAGCATAATAAAAAATCTTCAAAAATTTAATAATGGGAGTGAGTGTTACAGATTGGAGGTGAGTGGAAACTGATTTTACAAAAAAAAAATGGGTCATGGGTGGGTTGGGTTGTGCGGGTTGGAAATGTTTCAACCCGTTACTCGACCCACACACTGTGAGTTGAATATTTTTCAACTCAACCTAACTCGTGAACCCAACCCAATCCACATTTTATGGGTTAAATTGGATCGAAATCCACAAGTTCATGAGTCAACCCGACCCGCTGGACACCCCTAACGAATACACATATGTGTAATACAATCAATATAAATAATTTAATAATTTCTCAAAGACAAAAACTTCACATAACATAAAATATGATTCACATCCCTATCCTCACACTTATATTGAGAGGATTTTTATCCTGATTCTATTCCTGCAAGAAAAATTTCTCAAAGTTAGATCTTATTTTAATACACTTATATAAGGAGGATTTTGTCACATAATTTAAACCTTTTCAAATGGTCAAGAAATTTTTTTTTTTTGCTCAAAATGTAAAGTTTAAATATCATTTACATCAAATAAATTTTTTATCATTTGCATCATTCAAAATCTTAAAATGAACCAAAATTAAAATACTTAAGTTATAAATTTTTTAAGTTAAAGATTATAAGTTATAACTTAAAAGTAAATTTTTTTATTATTGGAATTGTTTAAATTGATAAAAATTGAGGCGCTTAAATTCAATTTCTGTTACTATTATGTCGTTTATTATGATTATGATTTATAAATATATTCATAAACTATTTCCGTGACTTATTACCAACCTAAACTTTTTAAATGACAAAAGAAAAAATCTATCGTAGTGGCAGCGAAAACGGGCCCACACACATACCGGTAACCTGCGGCAGCTGTAAGGCACAATGCAGTCCGTACGTAATACAGCAGGACCACTGATACCGTCGCAACCGGTTGGAAGCTACTGATATTTTTCTGCCTCTTCTCACACATTTACCTCTCTGTGTATATATACCCATGCGCGTTGGCTCCTCTTAATGTACTGAAGCTGCAAGTCCATTGCGCTTTGCCTCCGCCGCCTTAAATCGGAAAAATCTTCGCCGGCGTCTTACCGGAGAAACAAAAAAGCATCCGGGTCCGTTTGTTTAAACCTAAATCAGAGTGAGTTATTAACATTTTTCCACTCTCTCGGATCTCGTTTTCCTCGAGTTCCGTTCTCCGATCCGATTTTCATGGAAATTGTAATCATTAGCCATGGAAAGTGGGGTTATTACTTCTTTTCACTTGAATTTAGATGAAAAGTAAATGTTCAATTGTTCATATTCAGTTATTCACGCTCTTTTCTCTCTCTCTCTCTGTCTGTCTTCTTTTTGCTTTCAATTTTCTTTGTGCTTTCCAGGTAAATTCGTTTTTTTCAATAAATCTGTTTGGTTGAATTGCAGGTTGGAGTGAGGTTAAAGGAAAAAAAGGCGAATACTTTTCAAAGCAAAAAGTGGTTTCCGACATTTGTGGTTGTGAGATACTATCTAGTCTGACTGAGAGTGGGTGACCATGGCAAGCAGTGGCGGTGAAGAAGTGAGCAATAAGCAGGTGATATTGAAGCACTACGTCTCTGGGTTCCCCAAGGAGTCAGATATGTCCGTCATCACTGGCTCTATCAAATTAAGGGTTCCCGAAGGTTCCAATGGGGTTCTGGTGAAGAATCTCTATCTGTCTTGCGATCCCTACATGCGAAATCGTATGACGAAGCATTTGAGTCCCTCATACATTGATTCCTTCAAGCCTGGCTTGGTCAGAATCTCTCCATTTCTATGCTTCAGAAATATAAATATCATCACTGATCCATATTTTGCCATTAATTTCATATTTGGTTTGAGATTTGCAATTCAGCTCCGTCTTATGTCAAGTTGTATTATACTCTACTAACTTATGATTTTGCTCATTGAAATTTCACAGCCGATAAGCGGATTTGGAGTTTCAAAAGTTTTGGATTCTGACAATCCAAATTTTAAAAATGGTGATCTAGTCTGGGGAAGAACTGGGTGGGAAGAATATAGTCTAATCAATTCGCCAGAGTCTCAGCCACTGTTTAAGATTCAACACACAGAGGTGCCTCTTTCGTATTATACTGGGATACTTGGTAAGTTGTCTTCTCCATGTGTGTGTGTTTGGCAGGAGAGGAGGTTAATGGGTGCTTATACAATAGAGAGAGCCAGAGCATATGCCTGTTAAACATGTTGAAAATGGACTGATGCAATATGAGGAGATGATAATTATATTTATTTTATTACTTAATGGTACATTTGTAATATGGAAATTAGGAATTGTAATTGAGGATTTAGGGTTTTTTTAGGTTTTAGAATTCACTTGTTTGGGTCTTTGAATATCTTATTCTAAGTTTGATTCGCTATCCTAGTTTATATTTACTTGAGTATAAGTTTAGGTTACTTTTCTTGTTTGAATGCTTGGTTTCTCTTTCCCTGTTCTAGGCCATTCACTTTTGTTGTTTTGCACATCATCATTGCCTGCAAAAGAAAGAGAGAACAAATTGAATGAAATTCATCAGTAATCTAGTGTAAGAGAATGCAAAGCAACTAATCTTTATTTTTTCATAGAAAAAGAAATTTTATTAGAAAAGAGAAGAAAAGTACAAAGCAAGATAAGTAATCCTCTCAAAAAACACAGCTAAAACCTATCCCAAAGAAACTTCTTGGCATGTCTAACAAAGAAACATCATAAAAGAGACCATGAGCTGAACACTAAAGAGAAGCCAGTAGGAGAATCCTATCCCAAATGAAGTCTAAACTTGAGGAAAACTCTTTAAAAATTTTAGCATTCTTTTCTAACCATAAACACCACAAAATAACGAAGATAGAGCATTGCCAAAGGATCTTTGCTTCTTTGCGGGAGCCAAAACCTCTAAACTTAGTTAGAATAAAATGATACAAATCCTTAAGGTAGACTCATGCCTCTCCAAAAAAATCAAACAACTTGTTCCAGAGATACTTGGCTGCAGAACAATGCAAAAAGAGGTGATTCCCTGATTTTGAAGGAGAGCAGCACATTAAGCACATATCAGGAGACAAAGTAGTGAGAGGTCTACTCTTTTGAAGCATATTGTTAGTGTTAATTCTATTAAGAACAACAATCCAGACAAAAGCTTTAATCTTTAAGGGGGTTTTGGACTTCCAAATGAGCTTTTCCAAAAGGAATTTTTCTTTATTAGGAGAATAAGTCAAGAACTAAAAATAAGATTTACAAGAGAAAGATCTAGAAGACTAAAAGAGTCCAAATTCTATTATCAAGAAGAGAAGAAAAATAGACAGGTTCAAACAAAGATAATAGAGTCTAACGCTCAGTAACCTCTCTATCAAAAAGTTTATGAAAAAATGAAAATTTTAAGAGAGATTAATATGAGAATAAAATTGACAAACATGAGCATTGTGTAAAGAAGAAAGGCGACAAAGCATCGGAAAAGCCTTAGAAAGAGGGATACTACCAACCCAAACATCTTCCCAAAACTTTATACGAGATCCTTCACCTAGATGCAGGGATAAAAGAGAAGAAAAAGAAGGCAATCCCTGAGAAATAAATTTCCAAGGACTAGCATGAGTCGCTCTACCATTCGAATGCAAACCATATTTACTTTGAATCACCTGATGCTATAAAGAAAACGGTTGAAGAGGAAAACACCAAAGCCACTTAGCTGCCAAAGTAATATTTTTGGACACTAAGTTGCCAAGACCCAGCTCCCCCTCCTTCTTTGGTCTACAACAAACCTCCCAACTAACGAGGTGATCCCTACTATATTCTCTTGCTCCCTTACTAGAGGAAATCCCGCACAAGTCTCTCTATTTTTTGTGCCACAACCACATGAATGCGAAAAAGAGAAAGAAAATATAAAGGGATGTTGGACAAACACAACTGAATAAGAGTGATTCTACCCCTTAGAGAAAAAAAAAGGCATTTTTTCAACTATCTAACTGCTTGGAAATCTTACAAACCACGAGTTCCCAAAAGGATAAGACACGAGGATTACCTCCTAGAGGAATGTTGAGATAAGTTAGAGGCCATTGAAGAGATTGACATCCTGTCAGAGTAGCAAAAATAGTCAGAATTTGACTATCCACATTCACACTCGCTAAACCACTCTTGGCCCAATTAATCTTAAGACCATAAATGATCTCAAAAAAAGTCAAAATAAACATAATGTTAACACAAGTCTTAGCATGTAGTTCTAAGAAAAAAATGTGTCATCAGCAAATTGAAGATGGGAAACAAGCACTCCCTCCGAGCCAACTGACAACCCTTTAACTAACCCATTATTAACAGCTCTAGAAACTAAACGACTAAGCACATCAACCACAATAGTAAAGAGAAAAGGAGATAAAGGATCCTGTTGCTTGCACCCCTCTAGCCCTTACATCAAGACTCTGGTTCTCCATTAATAATGACTACAAAAGTAGAAGATAAACAACCCGAAATCCAATTTCTCCATTTGACTCCAAAACCTTTCCTGTCCATAACTTTATTAAAAAAACCTAACTCAAACGATCATAAGCTTTCTCAAAATCTAGCCTAAACACCTGACCTTGTTTCCTCTAGGTTTTAACATCATCCACCACCTCATTAGCACTTAGAGCAGCATCAAGAATTTGTTTGCCTGGAATAAAGGCACTTTGATTTTCTGAGATGGTATCGAAAATGATCTCACTCAACCTAGAAGTAAGAACTTTTGTAATGATTTTATAAACACTAAAAACCAGACTAATAGGGCAAAAGTTCTTTACCTTCATCGACCTGTCCTTTTTAGGAACGAGAGAGATGAAAGTGGAGTTCATACAAACTCTAATTTTACCATTATTGAAAAATTCAGCAAACACCCTAAGGAAGTCAGCTTTAACAATATCCCAACACTTTTGAAAAAAACTAAAAGAAAAGTCATTTGGACATGGAGCTTTGTCTTTCCCTAAACCAAGGACAACCTTACGAATTTCATCCTCCTCAAAAGACCTTTCTAACCAACAAGCCTTATTTGGATTGATGGGGCATCAATCTAAGTCTTAAATGAAGGGTCTAACAAGCATATCCTCTGTAAAAAAAATCCGAGTAGAACCTAGAAATTGTAGAGGCAATGACCCCTATGTCCTTAACAACTGTACTGTCCTCTAGTGCCAATTCTTTAATAAGGCTTTTCCTACGCCTCCCAAAAGTCACCCTATGAAACAACTTTGAGTTAGCATCCCAATCCTTAACCCAATAGAATTTCATCTTTTGTCTCCCAAACTTCCGTAACAAAAGTAATAAAAGAGTGATGAGTAAGCAACATGTTTTCAAACCTAAAAGGGGAAGGACCCCATTTCACCTTACTAGACTCTAGAACAACATGAAAATGGTCAAAAACTGGATGAGATAAACTCTCTTGCATAATATCAAGAAAAACATCTTCCCAGGTGGTGGTGAAAAGGAATCTATCTAAACGGGAAGCCACAGTGTAGTTTGTTCTAGCAGACCAAGTGAAACGGACATTAGAGAGGAGAATGTCTCTAAGACTACACTCCTTGATAAAACTATCAAAATCTCTTATAGAGGAAGTGATCACCCCTTAAATTTTCAACTGGAGACCTCATAACATTAAAATCCCTTCTCAGACACCAGCTGATACCATAAAAACATGATAAGAAACCTAATTCCTCCTAGAAAAACAAACGATGCCTAGGATTGTTAGGACCATAAACAGATGTCAGCCACCAATGACCTCTCCCCTTGATGTCCAACAAGACCAACACTAAAAAAACACCATGAATAGAGTCTAACTTAGAAGCAAACCTAGTGTTCCAAATTACAACCATACCACCCGAAGCCCCAAGAGAAGGAAGACACTCCAAATCCTTAAACCTAGAATCCCAGACGTCCTTTATTACCAAAGCAACCAAAACCTCTGCTTTAGTTTCTTGAAGCATAACAATATCAGGCTTTGCCTTGTTGATCACCTCCCTAACTCTCTTCTGCTTCAAGCAACTACCTAACCCCCTCACATTCCAACTAAGGATTTTCATTAGGTAACTTATCCTCCCGTCTGCTAACCTTTCCTCCATAATTAATTGTTGAAACCAAATGATCAAGTTCCTTCAACAGTTTCTTTTTCTTACGAACATAAATATCAGGCGACTCAACTAAGGAACTAGACACTCTTTTTGGATTGAGCACCTTAACCCCCAACTCTTGAACTAAAGAATGGGAACCTAGGTTATCCTTAGCATTGTCAAGGCAGCTAGAGACTTTGGTGATTTCCTCCACCTTGTCTTCTTTGATGCCATTTTGGAAAGTAGAAGGTTTATGCAAAGGAATGGTAGAAGACCATCTCCTTAAGGTAAATCCCCAATTAAGTCACCTGAAAAAATAGTAGAGGACTGAGGACACAAAGGTTTAAGAGGAATAACAGGATGAGCAGATAAAGAGGGGGAGGACATGTGAGGAGATAGATTTAGACAAACCCTCCCTGGCTTGGTCAAATCTCTAGGTTGACCATTAATGTTCTTTATAGAATCAACACCAGCTCCCAAGCAAGAAGGAGATCTTTCATCTACCATGTCTTCTTTTTGTTCAAAAACCTTTGGAATTCTTGTCAAATCAGCCTCAGGTTGAATAATATGATTGGTTTCGTAAGAAAAGTACTGGAACAGCTGCTGTATAGATTCAACAAGCAACCCACCATCATCAAACGCTTCCAAACCAAAAAGCGAGTCTATATCTTCATCTACATTCTAAAAAAAGGAATATGAATTTGAGTCATAATCTGATTTTTGATCAACCACCTCATCAGAATCTTGTTTTCCCACTTTAGAACTCAGTTTGTCTACCCCCTCCGGCATAACAAAATGTACAAACCAAATTGAAGCCACAGGCGTGTCAGGTAAAGATCGAACCAGCTGATTAGAAACATTTAGACAAGGGAGAGAAGGCACACTCCTCTAAATCTTTCCGCTACAGAAATCTCCCTCAAAAGCTTAGCCTCTTCTCTGCCAGGTGAGGCTGATCCTTTCTCTGCAAGGTGCTCAACAAAAACAAGGTGATGGGTCGAAGATTTAGCTTGCTGAATCGGAGCACAGATTAGAGTTAAGGGAGATGGTTGAACCTTAGGCACCCTTAATTTTCTCTTACAATCTGTTTTCCAAGCTTTTTTGGTGACCCATATGAAGTTTTGGGCTGATTAGAGCCCAATTTGGGCCTTAATCTGGTTAAGACACTCAACTTAGGCCCTAGTCTTGAAAACACGCTTCTTTTGGGCTTGCTAACACCTTTAGGCCCATTTCTAACCCATTTAACCATTCTTTTCCCCTTAGGATCTACCTCAATTTTTAGGGAATACTTTAAATCATTCACCATATCGGCACTCTTCTTCCCAACTGAAATTTACGCACTACCTCCCAAAATATTCACATTTCTTAAAACTAAAATGTTAACGTTGGGTTTCAAAATTTGAACACTTTGATGATCATCTCCAGCGCTGCAACTCTTTGCCACATCAGAATAGGATACTCCTTCGATGAAAGACTACTTTCTGATTGGGAAATTCTGTTTCACTTGAAACACAACTCCCTTTGAGTGATCCACCACCAACAACTCGGACAAGGCTCTACCAAAATGATTCCAGCCTGCATGTAAGCGACCTTCGGGGACAAAAATGGAGCTCCTCCTTCCATTGCCATAGAATTCTGTGACCATAACATATCTTCCTCTATTATTATGACCTCGGAAAACAGAGAAGATTTTTCCTTCACCTTCAAAGCGTCTGACAAAAAAGGGAGCAACATATAGATATTTGTCCTTGAAGGTAGATAATAACCAAAATGAAGCATCTCTGCCTAGTAGTAGAGACTTGATAAATCCTCGGCCTCTTTCTATCACTTGTACACGAAAAAACTTCCCCCTTTCATTAAGCACCAAATCAAAACATTTGGATTTAATGGCGATGAGTTTAACATCACCCATTAATGATGTAGGTCGAACATTTCATTACAAAGTCTCTCCGTCTTCGTTCACCTTTTTTTTAACAGAAATTTGCCCCACTGATCTCTAATCGCAGGGCTTCACACCAAAATCCTGTGGTCTTCATTCAGCTTGGTCTTGGTTCTCCTTCTAAATTTTCACCCTCTTTCCTTGATTTTCGCTCACTTTCTCTGATTTTTCGCTCTCCTTTTAGCGTCTTTGATGTGTGGGAGTGATTTGATGTATTGGGGAGTAGATAGAAGGGAGTTGGTGGTGACTTGCGATGAAGATGTGTACGCAAGAATGGGTTGAACAGAATCGACGTACGTAGAGCTGGCAAAATAAGCCAACCTGCCCCACCCTGCCTCGACCCGCCAAAATACGGGGTAGGTGGGTTGGCCCGTTTTCACCCCGTTTTAGGATAGGTTGGCGGGTTAGCCCGCATAAAAGATAAAATGGAAAAAAAGTAGGTGGGTTGAAGGGTTGGCAAGTCAACCCACTTAACCTGCCTAAAAAATAAAAAAAATTATATAAAAAACCAAAAAATACTATAAATTTAAAAAAATAATAAACAATAATAGTAAAAAATTACAAACCTTATATCTAAAAAATGATTTTTAAAATAACTTAATTAAATATTTAAACATAAAGAACTTTTCATTTGTAGTATCACTTGTCACTTTTTTTTTTAAAAAAAAAGTTAACCCGACGGGCTAACTCGACCCGACCTGTTTAACCCGCGGGTTAAGCGGGGCGGGTAAAAAAAATATGAGTTTAATCCTTGAACCCAACTCACCAAAAAATGACGGGTTAACGAATTTAACCTAACGGGTTGGACTCGTTTTGCCAACTCTAGACATACGATGGCTGAATTGGATGGAGGATATGGTGGTTGAGTGTAGAATGGTTTTTTAGAGAGGAGACTTGGTGGAGAAATGCAGAGGGATTTGGTGGATGTATGTACGGGGTTTGGGTAAGATAGAAGAGACGAGAGAAAGATGAGAGAGCTTTTGTAAATTCCTAGGAGAAAAAAGGGATGAACAGAAATGACGTACAATTACTGAAATGGATGGAGGATATGGTGGTTGAGTGTAGAATGGATTTTTAGAGAGAAGAGTTGGTGGAGAATTGCATAGGGATTTGGTGGATGTATGTACAAGGTTGGGTAAGATTGAAGAGACGAGAGAGAGACGGGAGAGCTTTCATCCAAAGCAACTAATCAAATATAGTAATGTTTTTTATAAACATATGTGCCCCTGCAACAAAAGCAAAGAAGGTAGGAGAATTGTCCTTTTGTTTCTTCCATCTTTCCCTTTCCTTTCTTCTTTGGTTTAGGGATAAAATTAAATGAAATATATTTACAAGAGACACAGGTTTATCATCTGGCAAGTTGTTAGGACTGTACCCATGCTTGAATGCTCAATCAGATCTAACTCTTCCACCCATTCAACTTAGGTCTCTATCATAATTGTCTTGGATAGCTAAAATTATTTTTAAGGAGGGTCAAGTGTAAGAATTGCAATCCAATGTCTGTTTAAGTAGTTGATGATATAGATATACACATATCTTGAAATGTTGATATTTATTTAATTCTACTCGGTGCTTAATGCTCCTCCAACATAATAATTACATAGGTATGCCTGGTCTGACTGCTTATGCTGGGTTTTATGATGTCTGTGCCCCTAAGAAAGGAGAGGCAGTATTTGTATCAGCTGCATCTGGAGCAGTAGGTCAGCTTGTTGGGCAATTTGCTAAGATTATGGGTTGCTATGTTGTCGGAAGTGCAGGAAGCACAAAAAAGGTAAGTCAGAGTGACACAATGTAAAGGATGATATAGCACTATTCTTTCCTTTAAAAGGAAGAAAAGAAAAATGTAATCAAGTGATTTTTTTAATCATTTTAAGCATTAAATAAAACTTTAATCTTCAGTCTTATTAAGTTTTAATAAAAGTAGTTTTCTCTTTTATTTCCCCTTTTGAGATGCTTCATATGTCTAAAGGAACTCTCATTCAATCCATCAATTGCAAAATCACATAAGCGTAACTCTTGCTTATCCTTTTGTACAATGCATGACTTTTTGTGGAATTCATCTCTATTAACAAGTTTCTTTCATATGTTGTTCCTTTCTTTAATCAATTATGTAATATAAGGTTGATTTGCTTAAGAGCAAGTTTGGATTTGACGAGGCTTTCAACTACAAAGAAGAAACTAACTTGAATGCTGCGTTGAAAAGGTTAGTGGTTACTTATTTTCTAATGGAATAAATTGTTTTATTAATCTATTTAGGGATACGTTTTAATTTGAGTTGATAACGTATTAGTCAAATTATTGTTGTCATGAGCGTCCATGTGGCTTGAATATTTGGAGACATCCTTTAAACAAAAATGGGATAACCATGCTATGTTATCTTTCCTCATGTCTTGGTTTCAAATCCCTTTTCTAAGAATAGGAAGTTAGCTTGTTGTCTTTTATCCTCTTTTTGTTTCCACTATGGGTAAAAGAGAATTCTAAGGAGTAATCTTCACTCTTTTTTCCTCAATTTTCCAATTTTCACCTATTTTACTAACAAATAAAGACATCATTTTGTCAGGCATTTTCCCGAAGGTATTGATATATACTTTGAGAATGTTGGAGGAAAGATGCTTGATGCAGTGTTACTCAACATGAGGAATAATGGCCGAATTGCTGTTTGTGGAATGATTTCGCAATACAATCTTGATATACCTGAAGGTGTACACAATTTAATGCATCTTGTTATTAAACAGATCCGCATGCAAGGTTTCCTCGTTTTTGATTATTATCACCTTTATCCAAAGTTCTTGGAGATGGTTCTACATCATATCAAAGAGGGGAAGGTTACTTACGTGGAGGACAAAGCTGAAGGCATTGATAGTGGCCCAGCAGCCTTAATTGGCCTTTTCACAGGGCGCAATGTGGGAAAACAAGTGGTAGTGGTTGCTCGAGAATAATTTCAGACAACCGTATGCTTTGCAATATACCATATTATGTGAATGGTGTTAAACTTGGTTACATTGCTTAAATTACAATGTGTGATTATAATAATTTGACTAAGTGTAATAAGGTGGTAAATGGATAAATTGGATTGATTTTGGATTGGATCAAAATAAATGGATAAAAAATGAATTATTAATCTATCTAAGATTCATTATAAAATTGTTAAAATCAATCAATCTATTCATGATCTATTTTAATAAATTGAATGAGTGGATATCCAACCAATTTATTTAAAATTATTTTATAATAAAAATACTCACTTTCTCATTGTCACTAATTTTTCTTGCAACCAAACACCAATTTGACTATTAATAGTAAGGCTTACTCGTATTAAGATACTTTAAAGTACAAGGACGGTAGAGTGCGAAGTGTATATGCCTTAATGCTAATTACCCTATCCTATGTTTCATACTATCATCTGTCATCACGGGCTTCAACCAGTTGGCTTCAACTTATTTATTTAAGGAAATTATACTTACTCCCTTAAGGTTTGTGTTTTTGACACGCGATATTCCTCTTGTTTCAAAAATGACATTGTGTACCCTTGCTTTATGTTTTTTTATTGCAATTATGGCCCTTCTATGTAATGTGTGTTAGTATTGTTAGTGGATCTATATGAGCATATGACACTCATGTGCCATTTGTGGCTCTCCTTAAAGGAAATTACTTCTTTTTCTCTTTTTTTTTTTCATTTGAAATGGACGACTAGTGCAGTGATAGAGAAGTGAATTAGATGATCAGTGATAGAACAATAGAGACCTCAACTCTTGCCCCAACCTTAAGCTCCATGGATGACCAGTTACTATGAACAACTTGAAGAGGTGATTTGCGAAGGACATCTACACTAATGAATCTATCTTCTTTGGCCTCAATAAGCTCCATTGAAGTTCTGAGTTTAGGGGAAAGCTTTTGATTTTTTAGTTATTAGTCAATTTTTATGTATGAGATTTTCAAGAGAAATACAGAAAGATGAAGAAGTAGAGAGAAAAACTGAGGGAGAAATAGATAACTAAAATTGTTGGATCTCTATTCTTCTTGGATAAGTCTATGATCTTGGTAGTTCTTATGTGAGTGTTTCGAGGAAAAATACAAAGAAATCAAGCAAAGAGAGTAAAAGAAAATGCGATTTTCATATCTTCTTTGGATACAAGGAATCTCTACACCTCATAGAGAACTAATCCTTCACACATTATCTCACAACCCCATATGCACTCCATACCCAAACACCACCTCATTGCCATCATCAACCGATTGATCCCAAACTAGAATTTACTCAAATCATCATATAAGCTATCCCAAAACAGCAACGCAATCCCAAAGTCATCTTTTACTTCAACAACTAGGAATGACTACCACACTAGAAAAATTCCCACAAACCAAACACAATCCCAACATCACAGAGCAACATCAAAACCCCTCAATCCATCCCAAACAGAATAGAAGAAGAACCTAGCAAATGCAACCCAAAGTCACCAAGCACCAAATCCCAAGAACTTTATTTTCCAACCATGAACAACCATAGAAAATACATACATAAAGCCCTATTCCCCTAAAATTTTTGACCTAGATCCACTATCGGCACTCTTGTGCCACCATCCCACCCCATGTGTCAACACCTTGAGTCACCACCAAAAATCAAAAACCTTAAAATTCTAAACACTCAGCTGCCAGTTGCACCACCCAAATCGTCGCACCATCCAAACCATCTACCATGCCAGCCACCGGCCATCAACCATCATGTGCTAATGCCAAAGCTCCCCTCTTCCACAGCTTCCACATGCCCATGCCCAAGCCTCCTTGTCTCTTATGTGTTGTGATTTGTTTTTGTTTTGGTTCTCCTTATAGTTCTTCTTCCATGATGGTCACAACTAATCTTTTCTGGTGGTGGAAGACAAAGCAGAAGGAGGTGGTCCCAAGTGTTTTTTACAACGTAATAGGAGAATAGGAGAGATTTATGGATTTTTAATTAGTAGGGAAAATGTGACATTTCCTTTGTTAGCTTAACAATATTCTACTTCATCTTCAATAAAGGAGGAAAGTGTCATGCGCGAAATAATGTCAAACGTGCGAAGTTCAGAGGAGGTGAGTGTAATTTTCACTATTCCTTTCTTCTCTCTTTTCTACTTTTTTCTTTCTTTTCTCAATCGTGCCACTAAGGTTCGAGCTTTTTTTTTTCCTTGCTTTCTAACTTCTTTGTCTTTTATTTTCTCCAATTCTAATCCATTTGTTTTTTGTCCTCTTGTTAGCCTCGTACAGATAGAATAACAATGTAATAGTAATACTCATCAAATCCATTAAGATGTGTTACTATTAGTTTAATAAGAAGGTGTTATTTTGATAAAAAGTTGCACAAATATTTTTATTCGTAAATCTCACATAGAGAAAGAATTATTAATATTGATGAATAAAGGTGTTATTAATATTGCCCCTCCTCATTTACCTCCTTAGGCTTTTGATCTTTTTCTTTAGTGACTTGTAGAGAAAATATAGATTCATTTAACACCTTCCACTTCGCAATGTGATAACATTAGCATTTTCTCTCGGATTCACTTCCGGTTGTGAGGGAACTCTCCCAGAAAGTTGGCTCTAAACCCTGTTGAGGTCTGTGGCTAACTACCTTACTTGGTTCTACAAGTTATTGATAGTGGCCCTTGTAATTAGCATTGACGAAAGTAATGATTTTGATGATAACAAACAAGAAAGGAATGGAAGTGCAAAGATCAAGTTCCAAAACTCTTCAAAGTTTAGCTTATAGAGCTAGACTCTTATGTAAATGGTTTAGCAACTTCAAGAGAAAGTGATGGCCTCCTCAAATAGTTTTTTAGAAAGTTCTTCTATCTATAGATCTCCCTTTTTTAATGGGGATAGGTATACTTATTGGAAAGAAAGAATAAAAATTTTTATTGAAGTTATTGACTTAGAGGTGTGGGATGCTATTGAAAATGGTCTCTTTATCCCCACACAAGTTATTAATGGTGTAAGAGTTAATACACTAAGAAGTGAATGGACCAATGATGATAAGAAAAAAGTCTAATATAATTTGAGTGCCAAAAACATCATTACCACATCCTTGGGGTATGATGAATTCTTTAGAGTTTCAAATTGTAAATATGTCCAAGAAATATGGGACACTTTAGAAGTAACCCATGAGGGTACTAGTGAAGTGAAAAGATCAAAGATTAATACTCTCATTCATGAATATGAGCTTTTTAGAATGAACCAATGTGAAAGTATTCAAGAAATGTAAAAACGATTCACACATATTACAAATCATCTTGCTTCATTGGGAAAGACTTTTCCTAATGAAGATCTTATTAACAAAGTGTTAAGATGTTTGAGCAAGTATTGGCAACCTAAAGTGACGGCTATTGCAGAGTCAAAGAATCTCTCAATTATGACCTTAGTCACACTTTTTGGTAAGCTCCAAGAACATGAGCTGGAATTGAATAGACTCAACCAAAGTGAGGAACTTGACCAGAAAAAGAAGGCAATAGCTCTTAAGGCCACTTCCTCCATAATCAATGATGACGATAATGAAGATGATGAAGATGACCTAGAAATAAATGAGAAAAATCTTACTCTACTAGTAAAGAAATTCAAAAAATTCTTCAACAAGAATGGAGCTTATAGAAGACCTCTATTTCCCCAAAAGAATGTCTATCACAAAAGGGAAGGAACCTCATCCACTCCTAAATGCTATGAATATGGAGAATTGAGTCACATGAAGATGGAGTGCTCAATCTATCAAAGTAAAGTGAAAAAATATCATAAAAGATCATCAACGGAGAAGAAAGAAAGAAGAGTCTACATAGCTTGGAATGACAATGACATGGATTCAACCGATAGCTCGGACAATGAGAAAGTCAATCTATGTTTCATGGCTAGAGGAGAAGAGGAAGATGAAAATGACATGGAGGTAACATCCTCAAATTCTAAATCAAACTATTTCCCTTCCTATGATGAATTACAAGATACATTTGAAGAATTGTATAATGAATCTATGAGGCTTGCAAAATTGATTTCATGTTCAAAGAAAATAATTTTCTCATTTGAAAGTCAAATTTCTACTTTAAACAAAGAAATTGAAGAATTGAAATTAGAAAATGAAACTCTTGGGTTGAAAGAAGCAAATTCTTCATGCATAACATGCTCTTCACATAATAAGCTTAAATTAATGAAAATATCTTAGGACTTGCAACATTTAGATAAGTGGAGACTTGTTTTATACTTCAACTTGCTTTAAAGAAGTACTTTTCTAGCTTTATACCTTGAAAATTTCTCTACATGTGATAATATGCTAGATAAGTTCTCTTCTTGTTTGAAATAACACATTTAATGAAAATATTTTATAAACTCATTTCACCCCCCTCTTGAGTTTGAGGCCACTTGGCAACAAATGGTATCAGAGCTTCGTGCTCTGGTGAAAGCTTAACCGCTTAGAGTTAAAGATCCTTGTTTGTTGGCAACCATTAAAAGCTTTTCAAAATGGAAGGTTTTGAAATTGATAAACCACCATTCTTTGATTGTGTGAATTTTATTTATTGGAAAGCTAGAATGGAGTTTTATATGTAATCTATTGATATTGATTTGTGAGATATTGTGTTTGATGGATTCACATGCAAATCAAAATAAACTTGGAATGTTTATGACAAGAAATGCTTTTCCTTAAACATTAGAACAATGCAAACCTTAAGAAGTAGTTTAAATGATGATGTTTATGTTAGAATTAAGAATTGCTCTAGTGCCAAAGAAATTTTGGACACCCTTGATGCTTTTTATCTTGCTAACAATGATTTCTTACATAAAGTTGTATATAGAGAGCAAGAAGAGTAAAAGCCTTTAAAAGAAGACAATATTGAAAAAGTCCTCAAGAAGATGCTCTTGAATCCTTGAAGGACAACAATGAGGAAGACGATGATTCTCTTGAAAAGTCAAATATGCTAGAAATTGAGACTACTTCATATATGGCTAAAAAAAACTTTGAGGTAAATAATGCTAAACTAGATTATAGTCATTCCTATGATGAGTTACAATGTGCATATGATGACTTATATGATGGCTTGTTGTTTTTAGAAAAGAAAAGCATATGTTGTTTAGAAAAAATTTCTTCCATTGAAAATGAAATTGAAATCTTGAAAAATGAATATGCCTTTCTTGATGAGGAAATGCCTTTAAAATGTGAAACCTCAACTTCTTGTCAAAAGTACATTGATTTAGAAAATCAAGTTGGGGACCTATTTTTCGATTTTGCCAAAGCTAACAATTCTAATTGCTTACATTCTATGCTTATTAATGTGAATAAAAATGATGTTATTCCACATAAAAATTCAAGCAAGGCTTATGACAAAAATAGTATAGAATGTAATAACAACAAAAAGCTTAAGTTTTCCAAAGATGGTCTTCAAAGGATCAAACCATCATTAAATTCAATTGTTTGTAATTTTATGGTCATCTAGGACATATTTCTCATTTATGCAATTATAGAAGAAATTCTTATATGAGAAATAGTATGGTATGGGTTCCTAAAGATCTTAAATGCCCTATTACTAACATCAAGGGCCCAAGATGAAGTAGGTACCAAAATGTCATCTTATTGTTTCAATTATGCAGAAAACTTCTCAAAAGGATGGACAAATTGGTCAAGTAAAAAAGGAATCATCAAAGGAAATGCTTTTAAAGCCCATTGGTAGAACGTTTGGTCAAAGAAAGAATATGGCTTCAACCAAAGCTTCTCAAGTACAAAATTTGAAACTTGTAAAGTTCAAAACACCAAAAGAGAAGCAATGGGTAAGGAAAAATGTTTCCTTGATTACTAAGGCCAAGGTATCAAAAGTTTATACCTCTTATGCACATTCACTTGTAAAGTCAATGAATTTGAGATATATTCCTTATAGGCCTTAGGTAAAGGATAGAATCATACTTACTTGATAAAATTTGAATATTATGTTTAGCACATGATTAAGTTTATTATTATTGTAACATAAGGTTCTACAATGCCTAGGTATGCTTGCATGATGATTGAAATTGCCTTGGGACATTTTGGAACTAACTTGAATGCTTTAAAATTAGCCCTTTACTATTTAAAAATGCAAAATTGAATTTTTAGTAACGTGGTAATCGATTACAATATCTTTGTAATTGATTACAAAGGTTCTGTCAATGGTGGTAATCGATTACACCAACTATGTAATCAATTACAAGGTTCCCAAAAAGTTGGTAATCGATTACACTAAACATGTAATCGATTACATGGAATCCAGAGGATTGGTAATCGATTACGCACACATTGTAATCGATTACGTAGGTTTTAAAAATGAGTTTCAGTGCGTAAGAAGTCATATTTCTTCTGTTACTCACCTTTTCTCTTGGTATATGCTTAATGATCAATAATTAACTTCTATGGATCCAAAATTGATGGATACCAAAGAAAGCACTTTGAATTGTATTGTAGGGTGACCATTAGCTCAAACATGCAAATGAAGTGAAATACAATCATGCTACTTGAGGTTGAGAAAACTTAAAATGGTCAAAGTTCTCCAAAAGTGATGAAAACATAAAAAGAAAGACATGGAGAACCATAACATTCTCAAGGAGTCTTGAGGCATAGAAGTTGGAGTCACCTATAAAAACTCAAAGAGTACACTTTTGGTGATATTAATCTCTTATCCTTACTTATACTTTAAATTGAATATCATGTGATATTTAGATAAGCAGATATTTGTTTTTATGCCTTAACATCCCTTAAGTTGTGCTTTTCTAGCATTATGTTTTAAAAGTGTCCTCCTTCATCTAGTTTGTCTCTGACTTAGCTTTATCATTATGTTTTAAAACTCTAATCATTGTAAATTTATATATTGGTCATAATGCTTATTATCTTAGCTTGTTTAACTATGCTTATTTTGAAATGAATATTTTGCAATGGCTAACAAGTTAACATGAATAAAATACTGATTTGATTATCTTGCTGCTATAATATTGTTTTGCATATTTGCTATGTGACAATGGTTTTGTGTAACTTCTCTTTGTCAAAATCTATATATTGCATATCTTTTTTATTATGACAAAATGGAGAGAAGTTTGAGTCATTGAGAAATGATAAATAGAAAAATGTGCAAATTCAATGATCTTGGAATTTCAAAATTAAGGGGGAGCTGTGCATCTCTGATCTAATTACCTCTTGAAAAATAGAGGGGGAGTAAGTCTCTTACACCTTTTGTGAGTTCCAATTTATTTGAACTAACTCTTTTCTCAATGGTTGTTTGTCATCATCAAAAAGGGAGAGAATGTAATTGGCATTGACGAAAGCAATGGTTTTGATGATAACAAATAAGAAAGGAATGAAAGTGCAAAGATCAAGTTCTAAGACTCTTCAAAGTTTAGCTTGTAGGACTTAGATCTTGTGTAAAGGTAAATGGGAATCACACTAAACTCAAATAAGTTTTAAATATTTTTATAAGTGTTTCTAAAATGTTTAAATGTCCAACAAATTGTTTTTGGAAAGCTAGTTTTGGTAGTATTTCAAATCTATGAAAAATAGTCAAGTTTGTGTTTTGCAAAACTGACCTTTAGGTACTAATTTGATCATATCTTCCAAAATACTTTGAGTTTTGTTATGAAACTTATTTCATTTGAAAATAGACTCAAAGATCTTTCTAATGATGAGTCATTTGTTTTAATCGGATTAGAAATGAAGAAGTTATGACCTTTTAAAGTCAATTTTCAAAATCAGAAATGTTGTAATCGATTACACAAGTCCTGTAATCGATTACAACGTTGGCAGAGGCCATGTAATTGATTACTAGAAGTGTGTAATCGATTGCCAAGTGCTCAGAAACGTTTCCAACGACTATAAACGGCTAGTTTTCATAAATAAATAAAAATCATTTCTAAACACTACTAACGGCTATTTTATCACTTGAGCTTTATATATAAGTGATATTTGAAGCATTTACATATTAAGAAACTCAATAACACTTATTTTGATCCTTGAATAATAAAAATCATATTTTGAGCTTTAAAATGTAAATCCTTTATATTCATTGAGCTTCAATTTGTATTATCCACTCTTAAGAGAGTTTCTTAGTATCCATATTTTGTTCTTCAAGTTGTATATCTACTCTTGTGAGAGTTTCTATTCTTTCTCTTTATCTTGAAATCATTGTAAGAGGGTGAGGTATCCCTCAAGAGAGAAAAAGTGAGGTATCCCTTGTAGTGAGACTCAAACACAAAGGGTGAGGTATCCTAAAGGTGTTGCGAGTGCTCTTGATTGTAAAGGTCATCAAGCACCTGTGAAACTTGAAGAGTTGGAGGCTCTAGTACAAGGGTGGGGTATCCCAAGGTGTGAGGAGTGCTCTTGTTTGTACAAAAGTTTTCTTAGCACTCCTGAAGTCTAGGAGATAGTGAAAAAAATCTCAAGTAAAGCTTGGGGACTAGATGTAGGCCATAAGTGGTTAGTGGCTGAACCAGGATAAATTCTTGAGTTTGATTCTCTCTTCCCTACACTCTTTAATTTCAATATTTAGTGTAGTATATTTATCTATTGCATATATTGTCATCTTGGTGATTTGATTATATGAACTTGATATCTAGCTTATTTGCTTAATTCATCATATATCCCAAGTTGTATTTGAGTAATCTATAATAATTGTATCTTTGTTAGACTTATTCCGCTGCATGTGATAATTGAAAATATCAAAATGCATAATTTCTCACAGTTACAAAAAAAATTTGTAATCACTCAATTCACCTCCCTCTTGGGTGACAATTGTCATGGCCAACAACCCTTGTTTCTTGTTGTAAGCTTTGCATAGTGGCCTTTTGCTCTTGCTGAAATTGAATGTTACTAGTGGTCATTTGTCTCGTTAACTCCTCCAGTGAGGGCTCAGATTGCCTAGGAGCTAGAGCTTGTTGTTGTCTTTGAGGGAAATGTGCTTGCTATTGTTGAAATCTTGGAGGTCTATAGGCTTGAGGTTGATTATGGGGCTACTTTCCATAGCTCAAGTTAGGATGATCCCTCCACCCCGCATTATATGTATTGGAATATGGGTTGTAATTTTTTGAAGGCCCAGAATATACCCTTACGACCTTTACCTCGTTTGTGTCCTCTTGTAGAGTGGGACACATATCAGTGGGATGTCCAGAAGAGCAACAAATCTCACAAGCATTTACTGGCGCTTTACCATTATCCATCAGCTACTGAACTATGGTAGTCAACTGGGCCATTTGTTGCTGCAAATTGGCCATTTCTGCCTCTTTAACGGCTCTCACTCTGGTGTCATTCCTGATAAAAAATTGTTGAGTGTTTGCGGCCATTCTTGATATCAAGTTCCTAGCCTTTTGAGGAGTCTTATCAACCAAATCTCCTCCACTAGTAGCATCAATCATGTTACGATCCATCACTAGAAAACCCTCATAGAAATACTAAATCAGAAGTTGCTCACTGATTTGATGTTGATGGCAGCTAGCACATAATCTCTTAAACATTTCCCAGTAGTCATGAAGTGACTCTCCATGCCTTTGTTGGATGCCACAAATTTCTTTTTTAATGGTTGCGGCCTTTGAGGCAGGGAAGTATCTGTCCAGGAAAACTCGAGCCATGTCCTACCATGATTTGATGGATCTAGGTGGTAAATAGTATAGTCACTCCTTTGCAGAATCTTTCAGTGAGAATAGAAAAGCTCTCAACTTGACTTGTTCTATTAGAATTCCCATGGGCTTCATGCTAGAACACACCACATAGATCTCTTTCAAATGCTTGTTGGGATCCTCCCCAGCTAATCCATTGAAAGATAACAAAAGATGGATTAAGTCAGACTTCAACTCAAATGCCTCATTTTCAAGAATATCTATGCACAGAGGTTGTTGGTCCAAGTTTGGAGCACCTAACGCCCTTAGAGTATTTTCTGCTATTGCCTCCTCTTCAGATGTCTCAGAACTTGATAAATTTATATGGCTGGCATCTTTAATGTCAGCAAGTGTGAATTGAAAATTAGATGGATGGAAGGGGAACTGAGGATGTGAGCTGACTTGATCAATGTAGTGCTTCAAATTCCTCAAATTCTCGTCCAATCCTTCAATGGACATAAACACCTGCAAAACAGTCAAAAAGAACTAATTAAAGTATAAAAAAAATTGAAACAAAAACTGAATGAAAATAGGAAACAAATTAATAGCGTAATCAGAAAATTAATTCCTCGGCAATGGTGCCAAAATTTGGTGTTGTATGGATTGTGAATAAAATTAAGATCAAAATCAGTTACTAAGTTCCACAAAAAATACAAAAACCTTACAACCAGTTGTAGTTAGCAAGTGTTGATCTACAAAGAACTAATTCAATTAACACTATAAATCGATTCCTAAATTAAACTCCGAAGAACAATAAATAAAAAAATGGGATTTTGTTTGTTAAAACTAAGAACAAAAATTAAGTCTAAAGTAACAATAGTAAACACGATTTGAATTACTAATTTAAAGGTATTGGTTAAGAGATGAAATCACCACTAGATCTATATGATAATGCTAACCTATATATCCTTTATCTCAACATGGTCAATTATGTCTTTATGCGATCGTGAGATTAATTCTTTGTTTTCCTTAGGTTTTAGTTAATTTAGCAATCGCTCAAATTAAGCCTTAATCACTAGTTAGCTATAAAGCAACTACTCTTATGTCTGCCTAATGATTGCATTAAAATTTAGAAAATCAATCACGTTAAGATCTAATAACACACTAGGATTAAATTGCTTAGATCATATGTTTCACTAATCCTATCGCCGCAACTACGCTTAACAATCCTAGTTTTACCACTTTCGAAATTGGCAAAGAGTATAAAAACCTTTATATTAAATTAAGATAAGAAACATATGAATAAAAACACAAAATTATTGAGATAAAGAACTATGTAAGATTCACAAAATCAAAACTAAGGTTTCATCTTCCCTTAACCAAATAAGAAACTTAGCCACGCATAGCGAATTCAAAATCAAAAGAAAAACGAAAGAAAAACATTGTTAAGAATACAAGTGCGAAAGAAAATTGAAGATCAAACTAGTTTCCAATGATCGAGGTTGATTGATCGTCGATGGTTCGAACCCGAATCTCCAATCTTTGATCGAATCCCCCACTCTCTTCTTTCGAATTCTCTTCAGTTGTTTGGCAGCTTCTATCCCAGACTCCTCTTTTTGAAATCCTAAACAACCCTATTTATATCTTTGAGCCCATAACTCATCATTCAGATTTAAAATTGATTTTCTGAGCCGAAGACACCGGCCGTGTCTGACGACACGACCCCTCCCCGCCCCCGTGTCTTAGTCTGTTAACATGATTCTCGTGGGAATGAGCAGGCAGAGAGGTACACACCCCCCTGTGTCTTGGACACGGGCCGTGTCTTCAATCACACTCAGAACTGGGTCCAATTGAGGTGCTAGAGAAGGACACGATCCCCCCTGTGTCTTAGGACACGGGCCGTGTCACTTGATTTCTTCATGTTCAGCTCTAATTCTTCACATATGATCTTCTCCCCTTGCTTCTGGAGGTGATGTTGATCTCCTCGAGTCTTTAGCTTTCTCCTCAAGTAGATAGAAAACTTGGTTTGACGCTAATGGACTCCATCACTCAAGGATCTCCTGAAAGGCACAATTCAATTATGAGTGCTTATAATCACACTTAAGTATAGTTTCACAATAAGAATTCGATTAAGCTTCATATCTAAAAACTTAGTTAAATGTTAACAATTAAGCACATATGGAGTTCAATTTGATCGAACATAAGACACTTAAGATTTAGAAATAATCGACAAATCACTCTT
The DNA here is from genome assembly GCA_029884595.1 of Ormosia semicastrata. NCBI lineage: Eukaryota > Viridiplantae > Streptophyta > Magnoliopsida > Fabales > Fabaceae > Ormosia > Ormosia semicastrata. The sequence continues at coordinate 4,144,358 of JAQQTO010000029.1, forward strand.
CATCCAACAAGTCCAAGGAAGATTCCAGACCTTCAACTCGACATGTTTTCTTCTTCAACGCCTCATTCTCCTTTTTTAGCTCAATAACCTCGGCCGAATATGCCCTTGCCATTTTTTCTAACTCTGCCTAGTAAAGATGATTATATGAAGAGATCTTTTTCATAGAATCTTCGAGCTCCGGTTCTGCTAATCGTAGGACACTTATGCTCCGAAGAAGTTGCACTTTGATCCATCGGATAAGATCGACCCCTCCAACCTTGTCTTTGCGTTCTTTGTCCGCAGAAAAAGCAATTTGATTGTCCACCAGCATCTCGAATGGAAAATTGGTCGATCAGAGCGATGACACATCTACACCATGGGTAAAACTACTCAGAGCCTCAAAGGTAGCTCGGACATCGGAGGAGTGAGAGGAAGAACCCTCACCTACCGACTGATGAGTTTCGGTCAAAGGACCTAACGTCATCTTCACTCCAGTAGCTTCAAAATCCATCCTCGAACGCTTCTTCACTCCAGAGCCCGACCTGGTTTATGAGGATTCTGGATGAGGCACTGTTTGAATTGGTTCTGGATGAAGCACAGTGTGGCCACCCGGAACCGATGTAGCGGTCTCGTTGTTCTTCAATTTCTTCAAGCGTTTTTGCACTTTTTTAGCGTTAAGACAAGGAGCCATTAAATTTGCAGTTTAAAAGAAGATCATTAGTACTTCAGTAAGAGATTAACTTTGATAATTTAGTATTAGAAATACTTATGGAAAATTTTGGAAAGCTCGGTCGAATCATCTCTGAACTTTACCAAGGAACCTGTATCTAGTACAGGACTCTTCTCTAGAACGTTGATGATAGCTCGGTCGGATAACGGTAAACTTCAGTACTTTACACCCAATACAAAGACCAGATTGCTTCACCGATACAAAGGGAACCTCTCTATCCCATAGGCATCAAGAAAGAACGCAAGATCGACACGAAAAAACTTGGATTTAAAATTTTTGTATAAAGTATCAAAGGCAGAAATAAGCTTTTTTCGCGGATGCCCGTTGAATGATACCCATCCTCCTTTACTGACACCTTTACATTAAAAAAAATAAAATAGTACGTCTATACTCGGACCTAGGCCAAGATATCTCACTCAAACTTCAAAAGCCCCAGACAAATGCCCAACTGTTTAGTGAAGGTGGGTAGCAGCCACAGTCATCTTTTGATAGAATCCCGCTTTGGAAGTCTAAAAAAGGAAGACGCAACCTGAGCTGTGTAAAGAATATGTCATAGACAGAAAACCATCCTAGGTCATCGTCAGGACCAGGGCTCATATAGATCCTTTCTTCGGGGTGGCAAGGTCGGCAGATGAATTGGGTCTCATCCTCATTTAACGCCATCACCATCCGCGACTGAAGCACAACAATAATCTCGACCGAGGTGTAGGCCGAACAATATTTCTTGACATTGGGGTGGACCCAACCATATGGGTCCTCTGAGTTAGGGTTAGACGACCGGCTTCCAACGTGTCGGTTGGACATGTTTTCCTTTAGATATGCCCCAATCCTTTTATCCTTAAGTCACCAACATCTTGTTAGTCAGATCCTAATGCCCGCGGAAGAGATTCCCCTAGAATCTTCAGGGACTCACTCTCACTGCTTTCGCTAGTAGAAGCATCATGTTCTGTTCTTTCCCCCATACCCAAATATTTTCCTAAGCTAAAAGAAAAAAAAAGTACGAGAATAGGAGCAGTAGGAAGTTACTTGTTTTGTGAATATTGAAGGAAGTCTCTGGAAGAAAACTTGAAGGAGGAAGAGGAGCATGTTATAAAATGACTAGGACCTCTTTTCTAAAGAAGAAGAAATGAGAAAGGCTTGAACTATGCTTCTTAGATTGGATTAAATAAAGTTGCAATTGAAGTGAGGTTTTATAAAGAAGGAAGTAAAGTTTGAAATAAAAATCGCTTGAAATTGACGGTGGAGGATGTAAGGAAAGTGAACAGTTCTTCTATCTTGACCATCAGATGTATCTAACGATGGAAGTTTAAAATCAAGGATCAATGGTTATAATTTGTTTTGGTAGTTGAGCATTAATTGTGAAACAATTGAAACGACATATACCTAGTAAATGGATGACGCGTGGCTTACACAATGTAATCTTCGATGTGTTGGAATACGAAACGTGTAGGGGTTTTATTTGACAAGACCCTGGTTTTATCTGACAAGACCATCGGTCTTCACATAATCCATAATATTTAGGATGAGATGACCTAATTTCTCTCCGGTTACTTTTAAGCTCAGCTTATCTTCACAAATGACTAAGCTGGAGGGCTGTGGACCGTACCAACCCTCTCTTCACCTGGACACTTTTAAGTTCGGCTTATTTTCATAGATGATCGAGATAGGGGGTTGTGGACCGTACTAGGCCTGTTCTCTTTCGACCAACTTTTTGCTCAACCCATCCTCACAGATGACCAAGCTAAAGGGCTATGGACCATCCTGGACATGAAAATAATAGGTCTACCACATACTATATAAGCCCATTTGTTAGGCCCATTGCAGAATGACAGAACCAGGAGTAACCAGGTCAACCCGACTGAGGTCCTTCTGATAAAACCTCGGTCAGGTTACACCCGAACTGGAAACCCAAAAAACACGTGCTAATTACAGCTTCCCAATGGTCACTGGCCGGTCGGCACCATGATGACCAATAATTGTGAACAGCTTCGCGCTTTAATAGCCGGGCACAACGAATCCTAACGTTCAGTGACTTAAATGACCTGAAAGGTAAATATCTAAGGAGTCAGTGTGCAGAACATCTATATAAGTTGGCTTGGTAGCCTAGGTCAGACATGTTCCATCTTTGTCCTTGGCATTCATATCGACTGAACTTCACGTTCATTCATTTGACTAGCTTAGGTGTGATTGACCTCGTTGCAGACTTACCTGAAGATCTCTAGTGATTTTTCCCCATTGATCTTTCAGATCATTCCGACCTAGGTCCTGGTCAGCACCCAGAACAGTGCTAGGATATATCTTCCTCGTTTTAGGGACTCATTTGAACAATATTAGGGGTAGTCACTAGCACTGTTCATCTTCTTTCCTCCATCTCACACGTTCAAAGAGTTGGGATCTCATCACAGCTGAATCGTAACACTTCCTATCTTTTATTAATTCTTATCTAGGCACTATCTAATATATCATCATTTAAGCACTTTATTTAATTATTTATGTGTAAAGTAATGACTTACATGTTTAACCTTTTGTTAAATGTCACCCAGCTTTTATGATTTGGTTTGAATGTGTCTTATTCTCTTTTTCTTTTTCTCAGGCGTGTTATTAATACACTCATATAAAGAAAAATTTAGTATTTCATCTTTTTCAAATTCAAAACCTGAACGCTACTTCTCATTGTTATCAATTTTTTTGGGTAAATTTATTATACCCAATTAAAACAAAATTGTTTTGTTTGGTTTGATAACTTGCTGATGGTGGTTTGGTTTGATCCGCAGCCAAGATTCGGAAGTTTTCTCATTTCAGATGCTATGAGTATCATGTTTAATAGGATTTAGTCTCTTTTTCTGTTTACTCAATGTACCAAAAAATATTTATTTTGTTTTCTTTAATTTTTTTTTTCAATTTTAACTTTCTTTCTGCTATGATCCTTTGAAGCAAGAGCTGTTTTCATTTTTGCTGTCAACATGTACTATCGTCGCTAACTTATGCTACAATATGTGTCTTTTTTTTTTTTTACAAGCAACTGCTCGTATATGTAAATAATTAAATGGAATGTCTAATTAAGAATGTGTTATGCATTGTTTAGATAAGATTTAATCTTCTTTATGAAAAGAGAAAGTTTCTATAAATACACGTCATTCTCTCCTTGAATTTAAGCTTACTTTAAATTTTAATTATTTCATATCTTTGCAGAAAAAAAAAATAGCTACAAAAAATTTGAGCTACAATTTTTTTTTATACTATTTATACAATTCAAAGTTTTAACTACAAAATAAAAATTACACATGTTCTCTTCTCGTTAAAGGAGACACATCATCTTATTTAAAGTGTTATATGTCATCTTCTCATGCAAAATGTTATTATTATTAATTTCATATATTAAGTTTTCATGAAATGTTTTCTCTTTCACATGTATGATAATTGTGGGTGAAGAAATAATTTAAAAAATATTTTATTATAAAAAATTTAACAATTAAAATAAATTATTTTAACAAAAATATATAATAATTTTTTAATATTTTAATATTAATATATTAAATAATTAATATTTAATATTTAATAAAATTTATTTGATAATAAATACATTTCTAATATTAAATATTTAATAAATAAAAAAATTATAATAAAAATTATTTAAGAATTATAAATTACATATGTCTTCTTTTCATTAAAAGGGATACATATCATCATCTCATTTAAATGGTCATATGTCATCTTCTAACGCAAAGGGTCACTACCATTCATTTCATATGTCAAGTTCTTATAAAATATTTTTTCTTTCACATGTGTGAGTGAAGAAATAATTAAAAAATTATTATAAAAACATTTAATAATTAAATGCTTTATGCTAATAAAAATATTAATATTTAATAAAAATATTTTGATATTTTAATATTAAGATATTGAATAATCAATAATTAATAGATAAAAAACATTTTTCAAATTAATATTTAATAATTAAATAAAAATATTTTGCAATAAAAAACATTTAAAAATTAAATACATTAGTATTTACATAAAATATTATAATATTATAATATTTATATTCTATTTGCCAAGTACCTTTTTGTTATTTTTATACTGTTATAAACACTTCAATACATTTAGCTAAGGTAATGTTTTTATTGTTGTATATTTAAGATAAATCAATTAATAAAACAAAATATGATGAGTCTATATTATTCATTCCATGCGTCGACAAACAATTTTTCGTCTTTCATACGTGTGTTACAACCGGTTCAGCAGTTGTAACCGATCCGAGTGGTCAATCGGATCGTACATGTAATTAATCTAGTATAAACCGGTTTGATTCGGCCGGTTTTAAAAAATCGGTGACCCGAAACTTCAAGTAACCCAGCCGGTTCATGCCCCAAAAAAAAAAAACCTGTGTTGAACGCAGCGCCTCCAAGCTCGCCGCCGGCTGCTGCCCTCCAGACAAAGGAAACTCAAAGAAAACTCAGATAAGAGAGAAATCAGATGCAGAAACCAGTCACGCCCCCATTGCACTGCGCCTCCATCTTTTATCACTGGTCACTACCACGAAAATCTACACCATTTCTGACCCAGATGGGGTTTTGCAAGTGAAGAAGGGGAAGGCAAAAATGGCAGTGGCTAGTGTTAGATGGCCAGGACTTGGGTGGAGAATGATGGTCTACCGGTCTCTACTCCACCCTATGCAAGAAATATGATAAAAAGAAGGAGCAGTTTGTGTGTGAGTGACTCTAGGAAATGGAAATGGGATTATGGGAAGTTGAAAATCACTTCATTGAAAAAGTAGCCAACGTGATAATTTTGTTTATTTCTCAGGACGTGCACATAGATTAAGTAATAATGTTTTTTAATTGTAATGCTTCTTTAAAAAGTCAATGGCCTGCAAATTTCAAATTTGTTTTAAGAGAAATAATAGTCTTTTATTCCTAAAAAATAGTGTATCTTTATTTACACTCTTTTTAAAAATTAAGAATAAGTGAAAAAAGTGATAAAAAAATAAGTATAATAAATAATATTAAAAAATATAAAAAGATGTGTATATATTATTTGTGATAAGAAAATTAGAGTTATGTTAATTACTTACTGAAATGTATTTTTAAAATTTATAGCTTAATTTTCTAATTTTTATTTTATTTTTTCATAATATGTAAAATAAATTTTTTAGATTATAATAATTTAATCTTTTTTAAATACCTACGTAAACTAGTATTTAGAACAAATATTATATAATAATAAAGCCTTTTATAATTTTTTATATTTTTTATGTACTTAATATAAAAATATTAAATTTCATATATGATATATATATATATATATATATATATATATATATATATATATAATTTTATTTATATTATTTTATTTTCTTCTATTCAACTGATTCAATTAATGACTCACTGATTAAATTAGTGACTTATTGACTTTGTACCACTCCAAGTTTAATAACTATAGTTGGTGGCATATTTTAGACAAAATAAAAAAGAATGTAACTGTAAAATTATAAATGATGATAAATTTTTCATTAGTAATAAGTTTAATATAACTCGTAAAAAAGTGCAAATTTAAAACATGATTATTTATTTTTGTGATAGTAAACATTTCTTATTCGTAAATATATATGTACTTTTTATATATTTATTTTAATTACTAAATAATTCTTTTCTTATATTATAATAAAAAAATTCTTATCACATGAAGTAGAGATGCTAAAATGGGTCAATCTATTTAACACAGAAAAAATGACAAATTGTGTTACATTTTGTAACTTGTTTTTTAAGGCAGATAATTTTAATTTGACTTGTATAACCCGCAAGTTATGGTAATGGGTAGGGTGTATTGACTCATCAATTCACTTTTTTTTTTAGTGCAGAATAGATAAGTCAACCTATGTATTAACTCATTTAGCTCGCTTTTTGTTCACTTTTTGATATGTTGACCTACCTAACACCCTAACCCATCATTTAAAAAAAAACAAATTAGAAGAGTTGCCCCATCAGCTCACCATAAAATGGGATGGGTAAAAAAAGATAAAAAATATTACCTTGGATTTTTTGTAAAACGGTAAAATATATTTGTATTTAATTTAAAAAAATGTTATTACTTAAAAGGCACTAATGCTAGAGTTGATAATATTTTTTATTTTTATTTTTTTAAAATGGTTATAACTAATTTAAAGAAATATATGGTGTATCATTTTCTGATTTTTTGAATTAAATAATTAATTGAATTTAAAAAAGCTGAAACCTTTATATTTTATTGTTGGATAAATGTTAAATTATGTTTTTATATTTTTTATTTGAACTCAATTTTTTTGAAAAATAAATAATTAAATTAGATATTTATTAAATATTTAAATATTGAATAATTTTTTTTATATTTAAATGTTAAATTATTTTTTATTTGGACTCAATTATTTTCAAAAATAAATAAAACTAAATTAGACACTTATTAAATATTTAAATCTTGAATAAGTTTTTTATAGTTATAGTTATAAAATTTAAGACGATCAATGGAATACATGAGAAAGATATTTTGAGTAATATATATATTATAATTGTTAAATATATTTTTGAAATTTTTTCATTAATTTTTATACTTTAGTAGTTTTTATTTTGTAGTTATACCCTTTGAATTTTTAGTATTATTAAATATTGATCAATTAGACTAATGGTTCATTTGTATAAGCTCTTAATAAAAGTAATTTTAAAATATCATAAAAAAGTAATTTTTTTGTATATTTTTATTAAAAGACCTGTTTTATCATTTGGATATAATTACAAAAATTATTTTTGAAAGATATGAACAATGACATTTGTCATTTTGAAATGATATAAATATATTTTTGTCAAAAAAAAAATTCCACCTCCTTAAATGAGTTTTCTTTTTTCTCTACATATTTTTTATTTGTTCGAAACTACTCATTGTAGCTTCTCAAAATAATTAGAAATTAATTTTTTTATAACTGTTTTTAAAAGCTTACCCAAAAATACTTTAAATTTTATTAGAAGTGATTTTTTAATTAAAAAAGTGCTTTTAAGAAAAAATAATTAACAAACACTTCCTAGTTATTTATATAATCAAAGTATTTTGTATTCGTTCCACATACGAGATAATTAGAGAAAATTTTAAAATAAATAACTTATTTACATAGTTTCAACTAATTTTAATTTTGAACTCTATAGTTTTTTTTTATATTTTTTATATTATTTACTATATCTTTACTCATTTGAATTTTTTGTTTTAGATCACTCATTTAGATTTTATTTTATACTATTAGGTATTAATCATTATATTTTTTACTCATTTGAGTTTTTATCGCTATAGATTCTCTTTATTAAGGTATTGATCCATATTTTTCATGAAAAATTAATTTTTACATTTTTTTCAAGATACGAATTTTTGGTTTTTTAGATGGTATTAAATTTAATTTAGGAATATAAATTGTCAATAACATGTTTTCATGTTATTATTATTACTCCTATGACATTAAATCTAATCTAAAAATATAAATCTTATCACCAACATGCTCTATGTTACTATTTTCGCTCCTATCACATTGATCCTCCATTTATATACAATTAACTTATCTCATTATAGAATCTTCTTGCTTAATCAATATTTTTAAGTAGTACAATTGTAATTATTTTCTTAAGAATACAAAAAATAATATAATGTAAAAGTTATAATCATTTATAGGAATGAGGATGTCTATCGATGCTTTCTTCTCCTCTTAAGCAAAAATTTATCTTCACGTATTAAATACTAATAAAAAGTTCATTAATGATACATATAAAATTATATTTCAGTAACTTTGTTATCAAAGATCTTCAACAATCGTGAGACTTCCACAATCAACACGTGTTTTCCTGTATGTACTAATGTGAGTTATAATTAATATACTTGGAAAAATGCTAAATCTCGCAAATATCATTTCGTCGAACGATATATGAATGCTTAAAATAAAGTTAACTACATTTGCATTTTGTTAACTGCGTTTTTTTACATGTTTCTAATGATAATTTATTACAAGTTTATTATGATTGAATGGACATTCGTGAATCTTACACGAAAACAAATTCGTGAGGCATAGCACCACCCATATACTTGATCTGTGCTTATATTTTTTGTCATTTTTTCCCACGGTTAACCGTTATATGCGCACCCCTAGCTAGTTGTCATCGGTTTTGGTTTCCAACTACGTTTTCACATAAAGAAAAATGGTTGCACATCAATACATTCATAATAATGTAGGGTCTCTTCAATCAAACCCTATGCAAGTTACACCAATGCATTCGGCTGCAGGTGCTGGTTCACAATTGAATTTTAAATCAAGCATGCCTATAGCTCATATTGGCCCTAATCACTTCACTTTTATTGATGACCCTCCACCTCCAGTAACTTGATCAACAATCGTGAGACTTCCACAATCAACACGGGGAGTCTTGAAACATAACATATATATACTTGATAGTAAATGATTATGGGATGGTGGATAGCCCTATGAAGATGATGGCAGAAGTGCCAAAGGTTTTCTGAGGTTGAGATGAAGGCGACCATGTAGTAGAAGTCTGCATGACACGGTTAACCGTTATATGCGCCCCTAGCTAATCGGTTTTGGATCTTCATGGGGCATGGCTTCTACTTTTTTTCTCTTAATTATCATGATGATTGAATTCAAAGATATGTCTATTCTCTCCTGGAACATCATGATGATTGAATTCAAAGATATGTCTATTCTCTCCTGGAACATCAGGGGAGCTAACAATGCGATGGCTAAAAGGCATATAAAAGCCTTGGTTAGGAAAGAAAGACCAACGATTCTTCTAATTATGGAAACCCATGTTCAATTTATTAAGACTCAGGCTTTCTAGAGCAATGTGGGATATACCCCTATTGCTGTGGAGGAGGCCCAAGGGCAGGCTGGGGGTATTTGGGCCCTCATACAGAATGGGAATAATTTGTTGTTTCCATCATGGATGTATACCAATATGCTATCATCTTTAGTATTCAGTTGGGAGATAAGAAATGGGTGTGCTTTGGGGTTTACGCGAGTCCAACGCCAGCAAACCGTGCCCCTTCTGGCAACATTTATGCAACCTGAGCAATACGATTAACCTACCTTGGATTATCATTGGAGACTTTAATGAAACTTTACTCCCGGGAGACCAAAAGGGTGGCCACTTCTCTCAATCCAGAGCAGATGCTTTTGCACATATGCTAGACCATTGTGGAATGTTAGATCTACATACCGTGAGGGGTCGTTTTACTTGGCATAGGAATTGCAGGAGAATCGAGCTATTGCTAAGAAGTTGGATCGAGGCTTAGCTAATATTCAATGGCGTTTGAATTTTCCTGAAGCTATCGTGGAGGTGTTGTGTAGATTACATTCTGATCACAACCCCATCTTCCTTCGGGTTGGGGGTCCTTTGTGGCAAAGGGGTCAAGGCCATTTCGATTTGAAGCTGCATGGATTATGCATGTAGATTACCAATAATGTGGTGAAGAATGCGTGGAATGAGGCTAGAGGTGCACTTGTCCTGGGTCTATCAAGGGTAAGGGAGGATTCTATAAAATTCAATCATGAGGTGTTTGGTAATATTTCCAAAAGGAAGAAAAATATAAAAGCTCGATTGAAAGGCATCCAGAGAATTTTGGAAAAAGTGGATTCTTTGGCTCTTGTTCATCTTGAAAAACACCTTCAGCATGAATATAATCAGATCCTCTTCCTAGAAGAGCTTTGTTGGTAACAAAAATCAAGGGAGCAATGGGTTAGTTTGGGGGACAAGAACACAAAGTTCTTCCATGCTCAAACAATGATAAGGTGCAGGAGAAACAATATTCGTGGGCTGACTTTATCCAATGGAGAATGGTGCACAGATAATGACATCCTATAGGATGAAGCTCAAAAGTACTTCAAAGCTCTCTTATGCTCCCCCTCACATAATGCAAACTCTCCCGTTCTGACTACAAATACTCCTTGTATAGATGATGAGGGAATGCAACAATTAACCAAGCCCGTGAGTAAGGAGGAAGTGTCTCGAGCTCTGAACTCCATGAAACCTTATAAAGCACCCGTGCCTAATGGCTTCCAGGGCATTTTCTTCAAGCAATATTGGCATTTGGTGGGTGATGACATTTGGAATCTTGTCAATGATGCTTTCGCAATGGGGCGCTTTGATCCTTCCATTTTTGAAACTGTAATTGCACTTATACCAAAGGTATACCAGCCAGGTACCTTTAAAGAGTTCCGCCCCATTAGTTTGTGTAACACTATCTATAAGATCATTACCAAGTTATGGTGAATAGGCTGCGTCCGTTATTGGATGATCTTATTGGCCCATATCATAGTAGCTTTATTCTGGGAAAAGGCACATCCGATAACGCTATAGTGCTTCAAGAGATCATTTACAATATGCATAAATCAAAAAGCAAGAATGGCGATGTTGCTTATAAGGTGGATCTAGAAAAAGCTTATGATCACATTGATTGGAATTTTTTAAGAAATTGCCTAATAGATTTTGGCTTTCCTCCAATAACTGTGAAGTTGATAATGCATTGTGTATCTTCCTCATTGCTCTCTATTATATGGAATGGATCTAGAATGCCAAGTTTCTCTCCAACAAGGGGCTTTAGACAAGGGGATCCCCTCCCCCCTTATCTTTTTGTCATCTGTATGGAAAAGTTTTCTTTGACAATAAATGAAGCAGTAAACTCTCAAATTTGGAATCCTATAAGGATTTCTAGAAATGGCCCCAGTGTGTCTCATTTATTCTTCATGGATGATGTCTTGTTATTCACCAAAGCTGAGAGTTCCCAAGCAAGACTTGTTGCAAATTTGTTTGATACCTTTAGTAAACATTTGGGCTTAAAAATCAATTTATCAAAATCAAGAGCTTTTTACTCTAAGGGGGTTCCAAGGGCTAAGGTTGAGAAGTACACTGGTATGACTTCAATCAGGTGCACTACTTCTTTGGATAAATATTTGGGTTTCCCAGTTTCAAAAGGCAGAACAAGGAAGGCTAATTTTGAATTTATTATTGAGAAGTTGCAGTGTCGGTTGGCCTTTTGGAAGCATAGGTTCCTTAATAAAGCAGGTCGGCTTGCCCTTGCAACATCAGTTTTAAATTCCATTCCTACTTATTATATGCAAATTTACTGGTTATCACAAAATACCTGTGATCTTATAGACAAATTAACCAGAGAGTTCATTTGGAAGGAGAATGCAAACAAAGGGGTCCATTTGGTTGGTTGGCCCCGTATCACTATGCCAAAGAAGATTGGGGGGGCTAGGAATTCGTATGGCTAGAGAGGCAAATACTTTTCTCCTCAGAAAGCTTGTCTGGGACATGCAAAAGAAGCCACATAAATTGTGGGTAAGTCTCCTTCATCAGAAGTATGTTAAGAATGATAAATTCCTATATGGTCCTAAAACTAAGGGCTCTTATGTTTGGAATTCAATATCTAAGGCTAAGACTATTCTTAGAGAAGATTTTAGCTTGAAAGTGAGGGAAGGCAGCTCATCTTTCTGTTATGCAGTTTGGCTAAAATTAGGCCCTTTATGCAATCAAGTAGAGTTTGTTGACACCCAAGATACAACCTTACAGATAAAAGATGTCCTTCAAAATAATGAATGGAATTTCGATCTCTTGCTCACTCACCTCCCAGATCACATAAAGGCAGTAATTACCACCACTCAAATCCACCTCAACAACTAGGGAACTGATTCTTTTGTTTAGGATGAGAATATCTATGGGGACTACACAACTAAATTAGGTTTTACATGGTTGCTAAAAGACAGAATGGTAACCGTGACCTCCACTATTTCTTGGGCCTGGATTTGGAAGTTGAAGGCGCCTAAAAAAGTTAAATTCCTTGTTTGGTTGGCCTGTCATAATGCAGTTCCCACAATGAGTCTTCTTCATCACAGGGGAATGGCTCAGACCAATATGTGTCGAAGATGCTCAAATGAGATTGAGACCTTTCTACATTGCATTCATGATTGCTTCTTAATTAAGCGCTTCTAGAATAGCATTGGTTTTAATTGCTCTAGCTTTTGCCAGCAAATGGATACTTATACTTGGTTGAAAGAAGGGAGTTTAGGCACTCGAGCTAACCTTTTCATGGCAGGCCTTTGGTGGGCATGGAGGGCTCGTAATATGCAGTGCATAGGAAGGGAAACTATACCTCTTCATAGACTACTCTCAGCAACCAAAACTTTACAGAGGTCATAACTAGTTGTTTCCAAGGACAAGGCAATGATAGCAGGCTGGAGAGATGGGTTAAATGGAACCCAGGTCGGGACAATTCTATTGTTCTGAATGTTGATGGAAGTTGCATTGGTAATCTGGGCAGAGCTGGATTTGGAGGTTTATTGCACAATGTAGATGGAGCTTGGGTTGTGGGATTCTCGGGTTTTATTATCCATTCAGATAACCTTCATGCGGAATTGTTTGCCATCTACCATGGGCTTGAAATAGCTTGAAATAGGGGAGTCAGGAAGGTGATTTGCTTCTCAGATTCGCAAAATGCTTTAAGCTTGATAAAGGGATCTACTCATCAGCTCCACAAATATGCTTCTCTTGTGCTAAGCATTCGGGATAGATTTACTAGTGACTGGTCAGTAAAACTTGAACATACACTTACGGAAGGCAACCAATGTGCTAACTTCATGGCCAAAATGGGTGCATCTCAAACTGATAGACTTGAGATTTTTTATTCTCCTCCTTAGTGGATTAGTAATGCGCTGGCTGCAGATGTTGTAGGAGTTTTATTTTTGAGGCTTTAGTTGTTTTTTTTCTTCTATTTTCTTGTTGTTTCTTTTCTCACACTACCAAAAAATATATCTTTTTCGTCTATGGTTTTTTTTTAACCACGAGGAGGTATTTTCACATGTCTATGTTTTATTATTAATTATAAAAGAGAGTCTCTATTTCTCCCTTCGATTTATTTATCGTCATTTTACTTTAACTATTTTTTTAATATTATTCAAAAATGCCTTTTTATTAAAAGGTTGAGTTAAACTACTAACTATAATAATCTAAAATTCAAATTAACAATTATATAATAGTTAAGTTTTTTAATAAGTATTATTTTTAAGTTGTGTTATTAAAGACTTATTACAAATTTAAATTTAAGGTCATTAATATTGTTGTATTAACTAGAAAAATATATATTATTTGTCAAATCATGCCACGATGTATTTAGGATTTTAAGAACAAATAACCATGTTGCATGCATGGTTGTTACTAAACACTTTTTTTTTAAAATGTGATTAGAAAGTTTAATGACTTAAACACCTTCTAATTTGATATTTATTTTAACGATATCAATCATGATTTTTTCAAATATTAATCATTTTTAAATATATACTCAATCTGAAAGTCATACTTAAAAACTTATTCATTTATATTCACAAAAATAAACTCAAATTAGTAAAAGTTTTCACCCATACGTGGAGGTTGAAAATATAATGAGAGAAAATTGTTTTTATTGATATTCAGTAAAATAAATTCAAAATATTAACAAATTCTTCTACTCCCATATATAATTTTAAAAATGGGACGAGAATTCGATTTTTTGTCTTGCATATCTCTTCCAAATTTCAACATTTTTGTTGTACCTAAAACAATTTGATAGTATGAAGGACCTATTATTTATACTAAATTATTCACAACTTTTCCACATTAAGTCCTATCTATCTTCATTTCACACACATATGACAAATCATTATAATTTCATTTATGATATTTCTACTGACTAAAAGACCTGGGAATTCAAGGTCAGAGAGCTTTGATTGTAGAATCAACCCAATTTCTTAAAATTGTCACTGGATGATGATTTTCCTGGATTAATGTAAATATATATATATATATATATATATATATATATATATATATATATATATGAATTCTTTATAGAATAAAAGTAGCTTTATTATGGTGTCAACATATATTATTACATACATAGATGAAGCTAATTAGATCACTTGTGGCAATCACAGCTTCCAAAACTCAAAATACTCTTTTAATAATTTTTAATTTTTTAAAAATTTTTAAATATAACTTAATATTTGATACTTAAAAAAATAAAATAAGTATTTAAACTCTAACATAAAATTTTTACTTTATCCATGATCATCTATAAAAATAATATAAAAATATTCTCTTATAAGAATAAATAATTATCATTATTATTTTTAAGTATTTAATTTTTTTAATAATTCCGTACACTGCATGGTGGCTATTCTTGTTTTAATTATAAAAATCATATCCTAATTGTACTACTAGCTTTAATTGTTGGGTTCAAGGTGTTTTAAGCTAGGAAATAAAACTAAACACTAAAATAATAATTAATTAAAAAGTTATACTTGGTGTAAGAATTTTGCTCTTATACAAGTGTCAATAATGTGACATACACATGTATATACACACATTTTCAAGATCAATTGATATAATGACGCATATTTTTAAAGAATAAAGAGAGTAGAATTATATTTAATAAACAAGGAGTGTTTAATCCTAATCTTTAAATAAAAAATGTAAAGAATAGATAAATTATTGATTTTTAAAAATGAGAAAATAATGTATTTTAAATAAAACACTATAAAATATATTCACAAAAGTTATGTCCTTATAAAGTAATTGATCTTTCTAGCCCTAGGTATTGATGTCCAAATTAGTAGAAAGTCTTTTATTTCGTTAAAAAACCATTTGTAAAATATTTTAGATCATCATTCTATGTGTATATCTTTCTTTATGAAAATATTTTATAATTTATTTTATTAAAACTATGTACATTTTTCGGTTTATAAAAAAATCCGTTATTCTAAAATTTATTTAATTTTAAATTATTTTATAAAAGTTTTTACAATTTTTTTTCTTGGAATTCAGTGTTATTTATATTTTATATAAAAAATCCGTTATTTTACATTGTTTTATACGTCCATGTTGTAGACTTATTATTTCATGAAATTTTTTGAGCTGATATTTAGTTATGTTGTTGTTGTTGTTGTTGTTGTTGTTATTATTGTTGTTATTATTATTATTAAAAAAGATACATACCTTTTCTCATCTTATTTTGTACAAGAAAAAATCAGTTAGTTCTTTTTGTTTTTATTTTTTTATTTTTTTAAATTCAAATTGTAGAGTTAATTTTCTTTTTTATTATTAAATGAAATATTTGACTCAATTATTTAATTAACATTAGTTTGTCTCAACTGTTTAATATATCTCAACTGTTTAATAAAGGTTATTTTTGAAAAATATAAAAGAATTAGATAAAGAGGAATGACAAAAGATAAAAAGAATAATAATAAACACTTCTATTATTTATATAAACCTATTATTATATTATATCGCGTACGGATTTTGAGCTAACACTTAATTAAGCGCATTTTGTACGAAGTGACCGTTACATAAAATTTGATTTAATATATTTTTCCTTATCTTACAAGATATGTCCATATTTTAGATGTGAGATTAATGTTTACTCGAATGCTAGAAAGCACGGACACGTTATTTTACTAATGTATTTGCGTGTCAGACACATGTCCGATACGAATGCATTATGACACACACACGACACGCGTGTCTCACATGTCTGAATGTGTCTAATTAAAAAATTATTTTTTTATTCAGACACGGCTAAGACACGATCAGGACACATTGCAGACACATATTAAACAAAGCCTATTAAAATTTAAAAAAAAATATTGTGTGACAGTGTACTAATATCACGACCCACAAGTCCAATATCACCCAACCCACCTTCAGAAAAAATCTTCTATTCTTCATCAATACATTGTGTTCACTGTATGTTAATGGTTCAAGTTTCAAGTGAACTTCACTCTGATCTGGTGGTTCAATTTTTAATTATTGTTGATTTCTTTTCTAATTATAAATGAAGATACTTGTGTTGTCATTAAGGAGTTGTGTTTAGAATGTTTATAATTAAAATTATATATATATGAGGGAGGATCAACTTACACCAGTGTAAGTCTTTTTTCTCTTATACTCATTTTCAACCATTAGATCTACTTTCATCTAATGGTTATCTTTAATGAAATAATCTCAACTATTAGATGAAAGTAGATCTAACAGTTGAAAATAAGTGTAAGAGAAAAAAAACTTACACTGATGTAAGCTGATCCCTCCTATATATATATATATATATATATATATATATATATATATATGCCATGTCCATATCTTGTATCTATGTCCGTTTTCATGCTTCATAGCTCGAATGTATTAAAGTTGTCTCTCCTCGTGCCGACGGACGTATAACTTTTTGTCAACGGGGCAATTTGTATATGTTGGTACTTGATCTCATCATTCCTATTTACATATTACCTTTATAATCATCAAAATAATTCATTTTTATGTACAACTAAAATAATATATTCTTTTTCAATAAATCAAGTATAAATAAATACTTTTAACATTAACTATTCAGCATTTTATTTGGAACAATTACATAAAAAGAGAAAAATAATAATAATACAAATACATATAGAAAAGAAAACCTTGAAATTCTTTGTGTAATGATCCATTCTAGCTTCCCACAAGTTTATTTTTTTTTCGAATGCTTGAATCTTGACACTCTTTAATCGTTGAGCTTAAGTCTATTAATCACTTAATCTAGTCATTTTGAATAAAAATGGTTTTATTGAGATTTGAATAATGATTCTATATGATTAATCATCAGTGTGCAAGCTCCTATTTTAAATACAAAAGGGGGGATAAAGAATAACAACCTATCCTATCCCTAATTCAAAATACAAGATAATAACAACTGTATCAAATACATGAACTGATAAAATATATCAGTTAGCAACAGATCCTCCTATACAACCGAAAGCAACAAATCCTCCTATACAACTGAAAATCAAATTCAAATCTTATTACTCCCCCTCAAGTTGGAGATAGCAGATTGTGCGACCCCAACTTGAATATTAACTCTTGGAATTGCTTTGTTCCTAAGGACTTTGTGAAGATGTCAGCCTGTTGTAGCCTTGTTGGAACATGAACTGTAGATATGACTCCTGTACTGAGATATTGTCGAATAAAGTGGCAATCTACTTCGATATGCTTAGTTCTCTCGTGAAATACTGGATTATATGTCAGATGAATGGCAGCTTGATTACCACAATGTAGAATAGTTGGAGAATCACAATCTACTTGTAGACATTTAAGCAATCTTCGTAGCCAAATGATCTTACTAGTGGCATGGGCCATGGCCCTGTACTCGCTTCACTTGAGGATCTTGAAACAGTGGTTTGCTTTTTAGTTTTCCAAGATATAGGAGCTGTACCTAGCTTCATCAAGTAGCCTGAACTTGATCTCCTGGTTAATGGACATGAAATAGTTTGAATCACAATATGCAACAAGCTTGAGATCATTTTCTCTTGGAATAACAATCCTTTGCCCTGATGAAGACTTTAAATATCTCAAAACGTGCATAGCTGCATCCCAATGCCCTTGTCGAGGTTGTTGCATGAACTAGCTAAGTACATGAACTGCGTACATTATCTCTGGCCGAGTGATGGTGAGGTAAATTAGACGTCCCACTAATCTGTGGTACCGAGAGAAATCTGTGCATAAAGGACCTGAATCCAATGCCAACTTGTGATTGGGTTCAAGTGGAAAAGGTGATGGTTTGCAACTCAGCATTCCACTTCAGATAGAATATCCAAAGTGTACTTCCTTTGACATATGAACAAACCTGAAGAACCATGAGCCAATTCGAGACCAAGAAAATATTTTAATTCTCTGAGATCCTTCATGTGAAAACATCCACTGAGATAATGTTTGAAGCTAGCACATACAGTAACATCATTCCCTGTTATAATAAGATCATCGATATACACGAGCATGGCCATAAATGTGGAGCCATGATTGTACGTGAATAAGCTATGAACTGCTTCACATTCCTCAAAACCATATTTCACAAGTGCTTGAGACAATTTTGAATACCAATTGCGTGATGCTTGTCTTAGCCCATATAGTGATTTTCTTAGGCGACAAACCATCCTTTTGTCTGGAACATGATATCCTTGTGGCACCTCCATGTATACTTCCTCATCTAATTCTCTATGCAAGAATGCATTGCTTACATCCATTTGATGTAGCTTCCAGCCCTTGGCCATCGCGACAGTAAGTAAACATCGCACCGTAGTCATTTTTGCCACCGGTGCAAATGTCTCATTAAAATCTTCTCCTTCTACTTGTGTATATCCCTTTGCTACGAGTCGCGCTTTATACTTCTCCACCTTACCTGTGGCTTTGTATTTAACCTTATACAACCATTTGCAACCCACTACCTTCTTTCCTTTGGGCAGCATCGCAACTTCCCAAGTTTTGTTCTCTTCTAGCGCCTTGAGCTCATTTTCCATAGCTTCTTGCCATTCTGGTTTACTAACCGCTTGCTTATAAGATTGTGGCTCTTCATGACTCTCTATAGCTGCAAGATATGCTTGATGCTTTGCAGAAAACTTATCATAATTCACAAAGTTTGATAAAGGATAGACCATACCTGAGGAAGTTGATGAACTCGGTAATGTACATTGATGGGTTTTCTTTGCTGAATTGCAATAATAATCCTTGAGGTAGCCAGGTGGTTTTCTGCTTCGTGGCCCTTAATTCATCAATTCTTCCAATCCATTCTCCCCCTCACTCTGTGTTTTGTCACCATGATCATTAACATCAGTAATCTGCTCATCATTCTGTTGTCCTTCAACCTGCCTGTTGGACGGACTATTTGAACTTTGCTCATTTTCACAACTTGATAACAATGCTTCTTCCACTAGATGAGGCTCATGACTGAAGATAGCTGTGTGTAAGCCTTCCTTATTGTTTTCTTGTAGTGGTGCATAAGGAAAAATACTCTCATAAAAGGCCACATCTCTTGACACAAAGATCTCTCATGTTTTTAAATTATACACCATCCAACCTTTTTGTCCTTGAGGATAACCCATAAATACACACCTCTCTGCTCTGGAATCAAACTTATCTTGCTGTTTGGATGAGTTTTTAACATAGCATAAACACCCAAAGATTTTGAAATGTTCATAAGATGGTGACTTACCAAATAGCATTTCATATGGGGTCGTTCCACCATTGGCTATCGTGGGTGTTCTGTTGATGATATGTGCGGCTGCCAAGACGCATTCTCCCCAGAACGAAATGGGCAAATTGGATTGAAATCTCAGGGCCCGTGCAACATTGAGTATATGCTTGTGTTTCCTCTCCACTCGTCCATTTTGTTGAGGTGTTCTTACGCAAGATGTTTCATGTAGAATTCCTTCTTGTTGAAGAACTCTTTGAAACTCATGGTTGGTAAACTCGGTACCATTATCACTGCGCAGCCTTCTAACCCTTGCATTAAACTGAGTTTTCACCATATTAAGAAATTTTGTTAGTATTCCTACTGCTTCTGTTTTATTTTTCATCAAATACACCCATGTTTCACGTGAGTAATCATCAACAATAGTAAAAAAATAATGACTGCCATTATGAGAACTAGTGTGGTATCTCCCCCACAAATCACAATGTATAAGATCAAATGAATTCTCAGCTTTATTATTACTAAGATGAAAGGGAAGTCTACATTGTTTTGATCTATGACATATGTCGCAACAATGGATATTATTTAAATTGAAACTACATTTAACTAGCTGAGATAGACACTGTAAAACTTGGGCTGATGGATGTCCCATGCGCGCATGCCAAAGAACAGTCTTGTCTTCATGGTGAGCCGTGTGAGCAGATCCTTGAAGTAGTTGCCTCAGCACATAAACCCCATCATGTACATCACCTAATCCAATCTTCTTCCTCATAGCTGGGTCCTGTATCGCACAATGATCAGAATAATAAGTTACATTGCAATTCGAGTCATGTGTCAATTTATGAATTGAAATTAGATTGCATTCAAAATGTGGCACAGATAAAATGTTGTGTAGTGTAATATTGTTATTGAGATGAATAGTTCCCATCTTCTTTACTAGCACAGTATCTCTTGTGGGTACTGTAATATAGAAAGGTTTTTCAATTTTGTGCACTTCTTTCATTAGGGACAAGAGAGGAGTCATGTGGTGTGAAGCACCACTATCCAAGACCCATTTCTGATCCCCAGTTACTGCATTATTACCAGCCATATCCTCATGCAATTCTGATTTCTTCTTCATGCGGGATCCACGCAGTGCATGCCCTTGTACTGCCTTCTCCTCCTTTTCTTCCTTTCGGTCCTCATCTGCACGAACATGATGTGCATTGGATTGCCCTCCATTATTTGAATAGCGTTGCGTCCTTCTAGTGTCCTAGTTCTCAGGATAGCAAATTATTTCAAAACAGTTTGACTTGATGTGGCCAATTTTGCCACAGTGATCACACTTTGGCCTTGATCCATCCTTTCTTCTCTGTCTACCTTGATTAGCATGTAGAAGGCAGCACCACCAGATTTTGCTCTTGTCACATTTGCCCTATCCTTCTCAGCCATGATACGAGCTTCCTCTCTCAGGACATGGTTGAAAACACGTCGCAGGGAAGGTAATGGTTCAGTGTTGAGTACGGTAGCCTTAACATGTTCATATCGATCATTGTTAAGACTCCCGAGAAAAAGATGAACACACTGATCTTCTTATCTCTGCATAAGCTCCTTGGAAGCCCCACATGTACATTCTGGAAGCGGCTGTAGTTCACCAAGTTCATTAAGAAGACTTCTGAACTTAGTGTAGAACTCGATCACGGTAGTGTCCTGCTTATGCTCCATCAGACACAATGTACGCCACAGTTGGTGAATTCGTGGTGCATTTGTCTGTGCAAAACGTTCTTCTAAATCCTACCAGACATCTCTTGCAGTGGATGCGTGCGAGATGCTCCCATGTAATGCGGGATCAACTGAGTTGATGATCCAAGCCATGACCATTGAATCTGCTTTCTCCCAATGCTGAAAATCACAAGTGTTTCTTGCTGGCTTCTTGACAGATCCATCAACAAAGCCTAGCTTAGTCTTCGCACGAAGCGCCGTCTTTATAGATCGTGCCCAGTTACGGTAGTTCTCTCCCTTGAGTGTTGAAGCCACAAGTGGTGTTCCTGGATTGTTTGAGGAGCCAAGGTAGTAAGGTAAGGCAGCTGTGATAACTGAAGGGTTCTTCCCACCATCGGAGGTATTTTTCATCTTCTCCGCCACCTTCTCCTCCTTCTCCATATCAGAATTGTCCTGCTCTGATACTATATTTAGATTTGAATAATGATTCAATATGATTAATCGTCAGTGTACAAGCTCCTATTTTAAATACAAAAGAAGGGATAAAGAATAACAACCTATCCTATCCCTAATTCAAAATACAAGATAATAACAACTGTATCAAATACATGAACTAATAAAATATATCAGTTAGAAACAGATCCTCCTATACAACCGAAAGCAACAAATCCTCCTATACAACTGAAAATCAAATTCAAATCTTATTAGGTTTAATATAAAACTAACTGATATAAATAATTTTAGACAATAGAATAATATTTTTAAATTATGATAACGTCATATATAAAAGAATTAATTTTGATTCGTTAATAATGTAAAATTTTGTATCAATTAATTATATTTGCCCCTTATTTCAATATAAGAGTTAATTTTTAATGAGTAGTATAAAACGTATGAAGTACGAACACGCTATTATTGAAGTGTGTTTACGTATCGGATATATGTCTATGTCAGACACATGAGAACACTCGTACGACACACGTGTCCTGCGTGTCAGAATATGTCCGATTAAAAAGATTATTTTTTTTTAATTTGGACACGTCTCGGATATGCTTGGATACGTCTCGGACACGTTTAGGACACAACCCATTAATATTTAAAAAATAATAATTTTCATGATTAAAATTCAATTAATAAGTCCGTAACTCACTTAAGTCTAATCATATAACTAATGTTCCAAGCTACTAATTTCACGTATCGGTATTTTAAGTTTTATATTTTCACACATCACTATTATACTTTTAAATTTTATCTTTTCGCACACCACTGTTTTCATCTGCTCCTTCTACCTTTGCTAGTACTAAATCATCTACTTCGTCGTCATCGAAGTTTACTTCACAACAATATTCCTTTTAGTTAATTTTTTTTATGCACGTGTACTCGTACATAATTAGTTCTATTAGAAGAAGTTGGTTTAAGAGATTTTTTAGAATATATCAATAGAAATCATGCTTTATATTTTTTAAGATAAACTTACTAGATAACAAATTTTACTTAAAAGATATTATAAATTTTTAAGTTTATAGAAATAATATTAATAAATTATAAATTTTTTATTTAAATTTTATAATATATATATATATATATCGTATTTATATTTTATAATTTTTAAATTTAATATATCTTTACATTTGTATCTGTATCATATTCATATCGTACCAGTTTATAACCAAATCTTAAATGCAATGGCCAACTAGCCAGCTTTATTATATTCCAACGATATCTCACATTGTTATGATGACATTTTGTTTTTTTCCACCAGGTCTCCTTCGGCCAACTAGACTTCACTAGAAATTTCTAGTGGGATAGGATGGTGCAGGTTTATCATTTAAGGCTGCGTTTGGTGCACCTGATAGTATAAGATATGATAGTATAAGATAATAGGATAAGGGCAGATAGTATAAACAAGCTGATAAACTCTTATACTATCAAATGTTTGATACACATAGTATAAGTAACTTGATAGTATATATAATTATTTACTATGACCATATTATCCTTCACTTTCCTCATCATCTCTTTCAACTTCTCACCCAATTCTACCGTAATGGAACCTTTGCTGTTAAGCTTTAATAAGCTCCTTCAATGACACAGAGCCCAAATCAGTCACCCACACCACCAAGATTTGTCCTTGAAACCCATTGCTCAACCAACTTCAACCTTCATCACCACCAGTAGATCCAAGTCATTGCACAACCCAGATCGCAGCAGCGCCACATGCGACCTCAACCCACCCTCGCAGCCTCTGTCCAGCAGCCTGTTTCGTCCATTCCACCGTGCGAGCCACCACGTCCAGTACCAAGTCGCTGCAACCAACCAACCATAGCCGACCACCACCCTTCCTACTATGATCTTCCTTCTCCAGATCCGCAATCCACGTGCTCTGTCGCGTCGCCCAGATCTGCCACGTGCTCCATCGCATTGCCCAGATCCGCCATCAACTCCCTTACTGCATCGCCTGAGTCCCAGCCGTGAGTCGTCTTTTGTCGTCCTCCACCGTGAGACTCGCGTCGCACGAGCACCACTACATTGGCCTGATCCTGAATCACCCTGCCGTCGCACCACCGTGCTACCAAGACCCAGCTGCCGTGCACCATTGGATCATGCCCTAAGCTGCCTTGAATCTTCCTCCCCTAAAGCCCCATGTTCCTACGTTGTGAGAAGTTGTCTCTGATTTTCAATTTTTTTTAATTACATTTAGTTTTATTTGCATTTGGTTTGAGAATGGTGGTCTGGTGGTGATTTGGCAAGGTGGTCCGGTGGTGGTGGTTCGGCGATGGTGCATGGATGTGTGGCCTTGGTGGTGGAAGAGGCTAAAAGAGAATGATGATCGGAGAGGAGCCTTGGCAGAGAAGGAGAGAGTTAAGGGGTAGAATGGGAATAAATATCCTATCAAATCTAATCAGGTGTTGGGAGAGAGGATAAAATAATCATATTAGAATGAGATAAAAGTACTTAACTTGATTTCATTATATTATCAGATTAACTCACCAAATACCTGATAAGACCTTTCTTCTTATCTTACTCACCAAATATAGCCTAAAAGACAAGTGTTAAATGAGACGCTGCAACGACCGACTATAATAATAATAATGATAATAATAAGATATCAAAATGCATAGATTTGACCGCAGTGTACTACGGGTTGGGATTTAATATCATAAAATGTGACATGCAATTTCCAATGCTAATTCATTTGGGAATTTTCTTCCTTGAATTGTTGAGTTCTTTCTCATTAAAATTTAGTTGTGGAAATAAGGTTGAATATATTAAAATAATTATATAATTAATTATGAAAAATTATAATAATTAATTATTAATTAATTATAAATATTTTATGTTTATATAAAAATTTATTTTTAAGTGTTGAGTTCCTAAAAAATCATTAAGCGCATGCAAATTTCACATATAATTAAATGAATAAACAAAGGAGAAAAAAGACGAATGAACAAATTAAAGGAAGGGAAGGGAACAAGCTGAAGCTCGATCCGCGGACGACGAGAAGAAGTAATCAAGCAAATGAGCCAGTAAGACTTGGTCCACATGCCCAATAGAGAAATAAACAAATGGTTAATCCTTCTAATCTATTTTTCATAATAATCTTTTTAATTATTAAATAAAAAAATATTAAATACTTTTTATGTTTTTGAAATATTAGTTACATTTAATTTTTTATTTAATATTTTTATATTAAATAATAAAATAATTATTAAGAAGATGTTTTAAGAAAATATAACAAAATTCTTTTTTAAAAGCATTAAACAAATGCCAAGGAAAAAAAGTAAAAAAGGCATAAATAAAAAAAACAAGCTTATTGGCAAACAAGAAAAAAAAAAAAAGGAAATCAAGAAACATATAGAAAAGCAACGAGAGTTCTGGATCGGATTGGGCGGAATTGGTGAAGGAAATAATTAAGTTTGGATGTTTAATAATTAATGGAATGAAATAGAATAGGATGAGATAGAATGAGATGTGATGGAATAGAATGATATAAAAGTATTATTCTATTGTTTAAATATTTTAAGATAGAATGAAGTAAAATTATCATTTTATTGTTTGAGAGGTGAATAGAATTATAAGAGTTATAATTTTATTTTTTTTAAATTATTCTTATTACAAATACACTAATTTTAGAATATCAAGTTAATGTAGTAAAATCATAATTATAATTATAATAGAAAATATGATTTCATCAAATACCTCTAAATTAAGGAGAAGAAAATTAATGATTTGTGGTAGGATGAGATGGGATCCATCTCACCCACTTTCATCCTATTCCACTATTTTTTAATATAACTAAATAATAAAACTTATCTTCATCACATCCTATTTCATTTTATTCCACTCAACCCACCAATCCAAACATAACCTAAAAGATTTTACGTAGAATTTTAGGTGGTGTGTAATTTTTTTTAATTTTATTTGATATTTTTTTCATTCATAAAATGTTATTTTATTTTTATTTTATTTCTTATTGTTAAATTTTTGTGAATAAAATTATAAAAATAAATTAAAACATAATTGTAACAATAAGAAATAAAATAAAAATAAACAACATTTTTATAATTGTAAATGAAAGCAAAAATGAAAACAATAAACAAACCAATCGCACCCAATCTTCCAAAGTAAATGGTAGACCTACGACCTGTGGCCAGCTTCCCGGGACCATAGTGGGTTCCACCCTTGTGAATTTTCCTTTGCTTAGCGGTTGACGGTTGTAACATCGTTCCAGAAGCGTGCTTTATTTCTCCTGGCAAGGTAGTACTCTACTAGTATCTAGTAGTACATTCTACGTACCCAAATTTAGTTACAGAATATGAATCCCAACTTGACGGGAGGCTAGCCCAATTTTTTTTAAAAAACTATAAGAACAATGTTTCTCCCACATCATTCTACCTCAAATCTCACATTTTGTATATATAATTGGCAGAGTCAGAATAAAAATATAAAAAATAAAGTAAAAATTAAATATAATTAGATAATAGAATTGTATAAATATAAATTGACGTAGGTATGAATAGTATTATTTAAAATAAAATAAAAAGAAAGAAAAAAGACTCATGTTTACGTCTTTACGATATCTGTTCACTACAAATGCTGCATCGTGCGCAGCAAGCGAAAGGCATTTAAGAAAGAAACTATGAGTAAAATAGAATTCTACGTTTTTCACCTGCTTCAATGGAAAAAGAAATAACATTTTTTCACCATATTTTTTATATTACTCTTAATATCAATAATTATATCATTATCTTCTCATTATTTTTTTTATTTAATTATAACTATTAAAAAATGGGATAAAAAATAATATGAGATAGGAAATAATGTAAAAATATCATTTTCTAAAAAAAAAATCATATTCAACCATAATTTTTTTTTATATTACTTTTTATATTAGTTAATAAAATATAAATTTATTAATTAATTATGTGTATAAGTTAGTTAATAAATATTTTATTAATTAATTATTAACCACAAATTTATTCATTAATTAACTATTATATATAATTAATTATGATTTTGTACTTTATTAATTAATATAAAAAGTGATATAAAAAGATAATCTATGATGATAGTTATTCAATCATATTTGGAGGATGCTACTTATTTTTATTTGGTTATTTTAGTAAATCACCGTTGTTCACAGTAGTGATCTGACCCATATACTCCCACGATACCTTGCCATGACTGTTCCCTAGAATGTCCCAGTTACGTGAGATTTTTTTACACGCTTATATAAATGTAAAACATTATTTTTATATATAAAAGATAAAAAATTAAAAAAAGAAAAAAATAAGTTTTATTAAATCATTTCATTACAAATAACTATTATTTTTTTCTAATATTTTATAAATGTATATCAAAATAACATGTTACGTTACATTTATGTGCAACTAAACTAAAAATTTCTCCCGCTCACGATTTGAAGAAGCAGAACCCTGGGCAAACGAAGAAGAAGGCTTTTCTATATAAACCCACTAATACCAAGTCTTAACCATAGCTAACTTAAGCATCAAATCTGATTCTCTAGCTACCCCACCTCCCTCTTTCTAGATCCTTCAATTCCTACAACTCTACTCCTTTCTCACAGCAATTTCCCAAAGCACTCGTACACACACACACAACATACAAGTTGTCAACTTAAGCTTTCACTAGCTAGCTATCTTACCCTCTATGGCTCCAAGCTTAAGCAAAAATGCTGCCCTAGACGCAATGGGACTCGTGGACGGTAACTTACCCTTGTCCATAACCTTAGAAGGATCAAATTTTCTTGCTAATGGCCACCCTTTCCTAACAGAAGTTCCACCTAACATAATAGCCACACCTTCACCCTCTCTCTCTTTAAAATCCATCGATGCCAAGAACACGGTTGGTTGCTTCGTCGGGTTCACCAACGACAAACCCAAAAGCCGACACGTGGTTCCCGTTGGAAAGCTCAGGGGCATTAGGTTCATGAGCATATTCAGGTTCAAGGTTTGGTGGACCACTCATTGGGTTGGAAGCAACGGCCACGAAGTGGAACATGAAACCCAGATGATAATCTTGAACAAAAACGACATGGGACGTCCCTACGTTTTGCTACTGCCAATTCTAGAAGGTTCCTTCCGAGCTTCTCTCCAACCGGGTTTGGATGACTACGTGGACGTTTGCGTGGAGAGTGGTTCCACACGTGTGCGTAGGTCCACCTTCAGAAGCTGTTTGTACATGCACCTAGGTGATGACCCATACCGTCTGGTAAAAGAGGCTTTGAAAGTCGTTAGAGTCCACCTCGGGACATTCAAGCTTCTTGAAGAGAAAACTCCACCAGGTATTGTTGACAAGTTTGGTTGGTGCACGTGGGATGCGTTTTACTTGAAGGTGCATCCCAAAGGGGTGTGGGAAGGGGTAAAGGGCCTCGTGGAGGGTGGGTGCCCTCCAGGGTTGGTCCTCATCGATGACGGGTGGCAGTCCATCTGTCACGATGAGGACCCCATCACGGACCAAGAAAGCATGACGGGGGAGCAAATGCCTTGCAGGCTCATAAAATTCGAAGAAAATTACAAGTTCAGGGACTACCGTAGTCCTTGTGGGATGAAAGGTATGGGTGCCTTTATTAGGGACCTGAAGGAGCATTTTAGGAGCGTAGAGCAGGTGTATGTGTGGCATGCGCTGTGTGGTTATTGGGGTGGGATCAGACCCAATGTGCCGGGGATGCCTGAGGCTAAGGTGATTGCTCCAAAGTTGTCGCAGGGATTGAAGATGACGATGGAGCATCTGGCCGTGGATAAGATCGTGAACAACGGTGTGGGGCTGGTGCCACCGCAGCGAGCACACGAGATGTACGAGGGGCTCCACTCAAATTTGGAATCGGCGGGAATTGACGGTGTCAAGGTTGACGTCATACACGTAAGTCTTCTGGAAAATTCTTTCTTGTTTCATTATATTAAAAAAATGTTAGTAACATTTTTTTATTATATTTTTTAATAAATTTTTTATTAGATTATATTATATATCAAAATATATATTTAAATTTAATTAATATATAATTAACTTAATTAATATATAATTAAATTTAAATATACATTTTAATATATAACGTGATTTAATAAAAAATAATATATTAAAAAACTGTGATATAGAATATATTTTTAGCATTTTTTTTGTTATTATGAGTATATTATATGAGTAGGTCAAGTTTGTGTTAGATAGATATTATAAAAAAACTACAGATATGTTTAGTTTATTATTTTTATATACATAAGTATGTTTTCTGTTTGAATTAAACGTAAAGTTACTCATTCTAATTTAAGATACTTGAATAGTGATACACGTAATTATAGAAGTCTATAGAAGATTTTGTGTAAGAATTAATGATCAAACTATAAATCATTATATAATATTAGATAGTAGCTATTAAAAATATTTAATTTTTATAATAATTATTTCAAAAATTATATATATGATAATGTATAGTTAATTAATAATTAAAAAATAATACATCAAAACTAAATTTTATTGTCTTGTACTGCTTATCCTTTTGAGTTTTTCTACTATAGTTGTTTTTGTTTTTTACTTGCTACAATAGTTGTACACGGCAAGGAATATGCACAAAAAAATAGGAATACTATGTACTAAGACTTGTTAATGATGGTTCAGGTGTCTTTTGCCTAGAGGACTTTGTTGTCACTAAATATGCACTTTTAGATGTCCTTATTCGGTAATAAGTCACAATACATCGAATTTTTTAGGGTTGTTTGAATGTTCCTTAACTTGAGAAGAAAAGGGCACATTGTTGGATTTTGTGTGCTTATGATTATGGGAACAAATCCCACGACATTTACGAAGTGTAATATTTTATTACCTAAAAATTTCATAATCTTTTTGTGTATTATTGAAATATCACCCTCAGCTAATTATAATTTACTATAACAACAGGGCAGGCGTGGAATCTTGCAATAAAAATTTAATAGGACATTGAGTGAGATTTGCAGCGTGTTCAATATTCTTTCGGCATTTATGTATAGTACATCATTTTGTGCTTTATTAATGATGTATAAATATCTAGTTGATAGTATTTATCATGTGATTAACAAGATTAGTAATCAATTATCAGTATTGATAAATAATTATTAACTGTATTAATTACATAATATATGTTATTAATAAGATATTTATATATCATTAACTAAATATGAAAATGGTGTATGTGCATAGATTATGTATTAGTCTCATAGGATGAACCATATACATACACAGCTATTGTGGTTGCAATTGCAGGGTTGAAACTTGCAAGCCACTTGTCTCAACTAGAAATGGTTTGTCATTAAAAGTGTCTCTTTCGTACTCTTCGTAAGGAAGCATCCGGTGAGTACACGAGCACCTTGCCAAATTAGTATCACAAGTATTAACGAGGTTCATTTCATTTGATACTAGGAAGACGGATGTTCCATATTCCCTATCAAAACAGCTTAGTTTAGACAGCACATCTACGTATTCATTAGCAAGTTCAGTGATTAGAACATTTATTTTAATCAGCTTTTTTTTTTTTTGAATTTGAGAAAGACAAGAAGATAGATGCATTTTTGAGAAATAAATTAACAATTTGCTCGGGTGCATGGTAGTTCATAAAATAAGCTCTCATTTATTTTTACCTGCATTCACTTCGTATGAAATATATATCCTCTTTTTTTCTTCAAATTTCATTTTGGTCCTTCTTGTTACCTTGGCTGGTTTTGATATATAATGCAAAGTTTTCCATGTAGGCATGATAATTTGACCCCGACCTGTGGGTACTTATCCTGCCAAACTCGTCTTGTTCCGCATCTTCATTAATTTAATGTTTTTTTAATATATATTCTTTTAGTTTTTATGAAATAAATTAATTTTAAGATTGTAATTAATTTAAGAGTGCGGAGCGGGTGAGGTTGAGCAAAAATTTGCCTCTGTCTATTCTATTGCTAAGCCTATTTCCATTTGGTAAATTTTCAAATGCACAATATTAAAAAACATAAATGGTGTGAGATTACATAATTCCTTTTTTTTCCCTCCTTGGATTGGGTAGATAAACATGATCAGGCCCAAAAATCCTAAAACCATTTCCATGTATCAGTTGGACCTTCAGTAGAGTACATACAAAAGTATTTATTATTATTATTTTTCCAAAAGCCTAAGAAACAAATATCTTGATAATTATTTAGATGCTGTCAAGTCTAATATTTCGTGTTGCATTTTGCAGTTGCTTGAGATGCTATCCGAGGAATATGGTGGCCGTGTTGAGCTAGCTAAAGCTTATTATAAAGCACTTACTGCCTCGGTGAAGAAGCATTTCAAAGGCAATGGAGTCATTGCTAGCATGGAGCATTGCAATGACTTCTTTCTCCTAGGCACAGAAGCCATAGCGCTTGGGCGCGTAGGTAAGCATTCTAAGTTCCAATATTTCATAGATAACAAAATAGATATGTCCAAAACTCACCATAAAAATTTCTAACCCATTCTTTCACAATAATACGTATAGGTGATGATTTTTGGTGCACTGATCCCTCTGGAGACCCAAATGGTACGTATTGGCTCCAAGGGTGTCACATGGTGCACTGCGCCTACAACAGCTTGTGGATGGAAAATTTTATTCACCCAGATTGGGACATGTTCCAGTCCACTCATCCTTGTGCCGAATTCCATGCTGCCTCAAGAGCTATCTCTGGTGGACCAATTTACGTTAGTGATTGCGTTGGAAAGCACAACTTCAAGTTACTCAAGAGCCTCGTTTTGCCTGATGGGTCTATTTTGCGATGCCAATATTATGCACTTCCCTCTCGAGACTGCTTATTTGAAGATCCACTACATGACGGGAAAACAATGCTCAAAATTTGGAATCTCAACAAAGTGAGACACCCTCTCTTTTAATTCTATTAGCTTTTATTCTTTTTCCAATTAATTACACACTAAAAAATATTGTATAAACTTATTGCACTTAAATTAGGTGGGTACATCAAGTCAATTACATTATTAAATAATAAACAATTAATATAATTATATAATAATTAATTATCATAAATGATGTAATCAATTTAGTACATCAATATGGGTATGTATTTCTCATAATCACTCTATAATGGCATTGGAATTAACCTCCTTCGCTTTCTTCGTTACAGTACACGGGAGTTTTGGGTCTATTTAATTGCCAAGGGGGTGGGTGGTGCCCTGTGACTCGACGAAACAAGAGTGCTTCTGAATTTTCACGCTCAGTGACATGTTCAGCGAGTCCTAAAGATATTGAATGGAGTAACGGGAAACGCCCAATGTGCGTCAAAGGGGTCGATGTGTTTGCTGTATATTTGTTCAAGGAGGACAAGCTGAAGCTCATGAAGTCCTCGGACAAGTTGGAAGTTTCACTTGAGCCATTTAGTTTTGAGCTATTGACAGTATCTCCAGTGACAGTGTTACCGAAAAGGTTAATCCAATTTGCTCCAATTGGATTAGTGAACATGCTTAACTCCGGTGGTGCCATTCAATCCCTGGAGATTGATGACCACGCAAACCTGGTCAAAATTGGGGTAAGGGGTTGTGGGGAGATGAGGGTGTTCGCATCAGAGAAGCCAGTTAGTTGTAAAATAGGTGGGGTAGCTGTGAAATTTGATTACGAGGATAAAATGGTGAGGGTCCAAGTTCCCTGGCCTAGTTCTTCAAGTTTGTCAATGGTTGAGTATTTGTTTTGATCCCTAGCAACGTTAACTTGGGATCCTATGATGTATTACCCTCTGCTCAACTATCAGTAAATAAAAATCATGTTTATCTTTTATCAATTTTTACCATTTTTATTGCGTAATAACTACAAAGATAATATCAAAGAATTTGGATCGCGAAAAATGATTCTTGTATTATTTGAACTGGATACGAAGTTACATAAAAATTATCAAGCAAGCGCCACAGTTAAGCTATTGTTACAGCTACAGTTACAAGTTAATAACCGATCCTAACTAACAGGTAAGAACTAAGAAGCAAAACTGTTTTGAGCAAGATTCAAAGGGAGGGATACTTGAATAGGTAGTAGAAACTGGAAACTTCTGAGGTACGACAGCAGTAGCTGTGGTTTGAGGACAGTACTTACAAAAGGCATTCTGATGTTTAAGTTAGATCGTGCACAAAGATGATACTGTGTAGAATTGGATGCATACATTTGAGATTTTACAGGGTAATTTATAGGAACGTCTTGGGTGGTAAGAATCGTAATTTAATTTGAATTGAATGTTATTATTTAAAATTAGAATCTATGATATTGTTATTTCTTATAGGAAAATTATCTTACCACTAACACTTATCACACCTATTTTAACACCACTTGCCATGTCAGCTTTTATTTCTTTTTTAAAAAGAAAATCTTTCCTTTTTCATTTCTGTTCCCATCTTTCCCCTTTCCCTCTCATTTCTCTCCATCTTTCCCTCTCATTTCTCCTCCTTCCAATTCTCTCATTCGAACCTGAGAAAGTATTGGATGCTTACTTTGGTCGCATACTGAGGACGCGTAGCTCCGTCTGACGAGCTGTCACCTCCGTCGCCAAAAGGAGGAGCATTTATCTATTGTTTCCCTCAGGTGTAGTTCCTAGTTACGTCTTTTATTCATTTTGATTTCATTGGCAGATTTTATGAGCATACTGTTAGTTTTTTATATTTTCTTTTTCCTGGAAGTCAAATGTGAAATATGGCTAATGTGGATTTATTGGAGGGGAGGGGGAAACCCACTTGGAAGTTAGTGTCTCACTCTTACAACTGCAGATACCTTCCCTCATAATGTGGCTTTCCCATGTTAGGTGCCTTCTAGAGTTCCTTGATAGTAAAAAAAAGCCTCACTCAATTCACGTTCTTGGCTTTTATGTGCTGCATTTTGTTAAATGCTGATCCTTCAAGAGAGTTATTTTGGTTTTTATCAGAGCAACTAGGACTTTGGGATTGTGTTTTTTATTTATTTTCTTTCATGGGATTCCATATCTGAGTCCTTATCATGATGTGTATGTGTACTAGAAAAGTTTGATGAAGTTGGGGTCTCGAGTCCTTGCTCTATGTATATCTATCTATATATATTGATATACTTGTGTTATTATGTGTGTGAAGTGTGAATATGTATCCAATCCACCACAGTGGAAATGACACATGATTTGTAGTTTTCCAATTGGTGGACTAAGGATGCACAGAAAGGAACACCAGTGGTGCTGAAAATGGAGAACACCACTTACCAGCATTAAAGTTGTATAACTTGTTTTAGAACATTAGATGGCCCTAAGTGCAAGATTGAGTAGCTATTTCTTTACTAGAAACTTCAGAATTTGGCATATGATTTGTAGTTATTGTGCATGAATGCATGAATTTGGCACACTACTCTCTATTATTTTTATTCCCTCTTTACTACTCACTATTTCTTTACTAGAAACTTCAAAATTTGGCATATTATTTCTGGTTTCTTACTCACTTGGTGTGCATCATGTCTTGCTAGAAAAGCAACATATAAGGCCGAAATAGTGTTGAAGTGCTTTCATGTTGATTAGCACACTACTTCCCTATTGTTTGTTGATTGCTTGTGTTTGTTGACTCTGTTGCTTATCATGTCATTATTGTTTTACACCATTTTTAGCTCTTGGTTAACGAGGTATAAATTTATGGTTAATGACGTGTATTGGATGGTTAACGGCTTAACCATTGACCACGAATATACTCATTAACCAACATATACACGTTATTAACCACAAATTTCTACCTCGTTATCTAAGAGCAAAAAATGCTGTAAAACAATAGTGACATTTTGTCCTTTTTTCTAATCCAAGCCTTAACACTTCCACTCCTTTCTCTTTACTATAACTCTAACTCATACATAATGTGGAAGAACATGCCTTACAGTCACTCTGGAAATTCTGTTGACCATTGATATCTATAATGCTTTCCATCACTTGCTGAATTTTTGGATGGTAACATGAGTTTTGCATGTGCAGGTTAGTGGAATTGGAAATAGCTGCTTCCATGGATAATCAAAATACTGTCAATGATGGTGGGGTGTTAGATGATGTTGGTGGTGGTGCTGAATGCATTGAAGAAGCAAATGAAGTTGAGTTAATTATGAGTGACAGCTTTAATGAGCAATCTGAACCTTGTGAGCCTGCAGCAAACATTATATTTCCTTCGGTGGTTGCCGTTAAGTCATTCTATCGACAGTATGCTAATGCAAAAAGATTTGATTTCATCATTAGAAATTCAAGAAAAGGAAATGATGGAGAGTTAAAATACTTCATTCTAGCATGTTCATGAGGAGGGAAATGTGTGTCAACAGTACCAAATGATTTGAATACATATCCAACAATGAAGAATAACTGTCAAATAAAGATAATTGTTGGTTTGAACAAAAATGGAGTTTGGTACATAAAGAAAGATGTACTTGACCACTGTCATGATCTTAGCCTTACAAAGGCAAGGATGTTCCACGGGAATAGAAACATCAACATGCACGTGAAGAGAAGAATACAAATTGACAATGAAGCAGGTGTGAGGCTGAACAAGACATTTTGTTCTCTTGTTCATGATGTAGGAGGGTATGATAATTTACCATTTGTTGAACGAGACGAGAGAAACTATGTTAGGAGGGAAAGACGTGTAATTAGGAAGGAGGGTGATGGTAAGACTCTAAGGAGTTATTTTTCACAGATGCAACAACAGAATAGTAATTTCTTCTATTCTATAGATTTGGATAATGACTTTCATGTGAAGAATGTTTTTTGGGCTGATGCAAGAAGTAAAGCTGCATACGAATCGTTTGGAGATATTGTGACGTTTGACACAACTTATTTGACAAATAGGTATAACATGCTATTTGTTCCATTCTATGGTGTGAATCATCATGGGCAATCAATTTTGCTAGGATATGAGTTACTATCTACCGAAGACACTGATTCATTTGTGTAGCTATTCGAATCTTGGCTTAATTATATGTTAGAAAAAGCTCCAAACGGTATTTGTAATTAGACATATGCCTTTGAAGATTTGTTTTGATGATCACAAACGTGAAGATTAAAATAAAGATGATGGAAAGACCAAGTCCAAGATCGTATAAGAATAGCTTTAGGACTTAAGATCTTTTTTGTACGGAGTTCACTTTGATATCTCTCTGTTTTTGAAAGAAAAGATAAAATTTGTTTTTAAAAGAAACTTAGTGTCTTTGAAATAATTTCTCCAAAACTGGTTTCTATTATTTTATTCGAATAGAGCTTATTCTATTCGAATAAATCTTTTCACAAGCTTCTATTTTTCAAGATGCTATTCGAATTGCAGGATAGCTATTCGAATAAATGAGTTTTTCATAACTGTCTTTATAAATGAATTATTCGAATAACTCTAATGTTATTCGTATAAAATCTTCTCTATCTGAACAGTTTTTAACAGTGTTATTCAAATAACACAGTGGTTATTCGAATAACCCATATCAGATGGTTTTTCACGATGGTTTCATAAATAGTGTTATTCGAATAAACCTTTCATCTATTCGAATAAACACGTCTTTTACGAACACTGATATAGAAATATCTTTTGGCTTTTATGAGTTTTAATTATACCCAACGACTATTTCTTTAAATTTTTCTCTATAAATAGGAGCCTTGGGTCACGTCTAAAATTGCCTACCACTCTGAATTATTTTCTACTTGCTCTAACTCTTGAAATTATTTTCTTTGCTCTATTTTCGATTAAAACTTTGAGATATTTCTGTGAGAGCTCTATTAGTACTTCAATTTGTATAATTTGCTCTGAGTGAGAGTTTCTCTTCATCTACTTTCTCTTATTCTGTATTGAGGGTGAGGTATCCCTCAAGGTTTATATAAGGGTGAGGTATCCCTGCAGGTTGAGACTTTAGCACAAGGGTAGAGTTTCCCTGTGTGTGAAAAGTGCTCTTTTATGTAACGGTTGTAAGCACCTATTGAAGCTTGTATACATAGCGAAAAATCTCAGCTTTTATTTCGAGGACTGGACGTAGACCACAAGTGGGTTAGTAGTCGAACCAGGATATATATTGTGATTACTTCTCTCTTCTTAATTTCTTTATTTTATGTAATTTTGTTTTATTACACATTTATTTTCCACTGTTCTTAAAGTTTCTTTTCTTCATCTCGTTCCTTCTATGCATTTATTTAATAAGTTTCAATATTTGTATTTTAATTAAAAGAGGTTTTGCAAAAAAATTTATACTCAATTCACCCCCCTCTTGAGTACTGGAAGCCACTTGGTAACAAGTATCACTTATCAATGCAAGGCCATGAAAAATGCAATCCAAATAGTATTTCCTACTACTCTCCATCGATGGTACTTATTGCATATCATGAAAAAAATCCCAAAGAAGTTGAAAGGTTATGGTGAATATAAAAGTATGAAGGATGCAATGAAAAATATAGTTTATGATTCTTTGACAGAGGCTGAATTTGAAGGAAAGTGGGTTACTTTCATCTAACAATATGACCTATAAGATAATGAATGATTGTGTGAGTTGTATAATGAGCGATATATATAAGTCCTAATCTTTTTGAAGAAAGATTTTTAGCCTGGAATGTCAACGACTCAGAGGAGCGAGAGCATTAACGCATTTTTTGATGGGTATATAAACTCAAGAACAACTCTGTAGCAATTTGTAAGGCAATATGATAATGCTCCCCACGATAGGGCAGAAAAGGAATATGAGGCAGATTGTCGATCATTTAACATCATTATTACATATGGGTTGAACTCTATGATTGAGAGGCAATTCCAATGTGAGTACACCCATGCGAAGTTTAACGAGGTTCAAGCTAAATTTAGGGGTAAAATGAATTGTTTTATTTGTATTAAGTGTATTGAGAATGGAATTTGTATTTATGATGTGTTAGAGGAGATGGTAGTAGTTGGAAGTCTGAAGGAAAGAACAGTTGATATGGTATTTAATCACAATAATCATCATGTTAGATGCAAATGCTTGTTGTTTGAGTTTAAAGGTATTGTTTGTAGACATTCCCTTGCTATTCTTGCGCAAGAAAGGGCGAAGGAAGTGTCTGCGAAATATATTTTGCCAAGATGGAGCAAAAATATAAAAAGAAAACATACATACATCAAAAGCACTTATGATGTGAAACAGTTGCAGCCTCAAATGCAAAGATTTGATAATTTATTGAAAGAATTTTATGAGGTTGCCGAAGTTGTTTCGGAGTGTGACGATGCTAGTGATTTTTTTATCCCAATATTGCGTGCATGTAAAGGCAAGGTGAAGTCGATTGCTACATCGAACCACAATAATGTCACATGTCATAAAGGTCAAGACAAAACAGGCAATATGATTGCCACTGACAGTAGGCAAACCAATGAGTCATCGAGTGAGATTCATAGTCCATTACGTGTAGCACGTAAAGGTCGCCCTCGATCAAATAGGACAGTATCAAAAGTTGAATAAATTGTGAGGAAAAAGAGAAAGACAACACATCAAAATCCACACATGTTCACAATTGATGTGAGTGCATTTGGATATATTTTATTTATGTATGGAACAACTGTGTAATGTTACCTCTTTTGGAAAAAACGCATACATTCTAAAATATGTTTTTAACTTATTTCTATTAGTTTATGTAGGAGTGGATTGAGGGAAGCATGAGTCAGATTATTGGAAACAAGTTACATGTATGCTTATCTATGGAAATTATGACTCCTAGATAATGAGATGATGATTGTACCATGGTGTGTGTATGCATGGAAATTAAATTTAAATTATAATTAGTGTTGAAGTGATTGTTATGTTTCGGGGTAGTATTGATGGAGTCATTCTTATATGTAAACTTTTATAAGAATTTATAATTTAACTTTGGTTATATTCTTCCCTTACAGTTAACAGCTATTGACCTCAACACAAATGTTGATGTTTATAAAGATAATTGTTGGACTTCGCAGCTGGCAGAAAGTCCAACACAAAGTGTTCTATCATTACTTGAAGATTTTCAACATGATGTCACTAGTGGACCAAAGGCATGTGAAGCATATGTTAAATTTTAGGTTCTATAAGTGATTGTAGTTGACTTATTTAAATGTTTTTTTAGGATGCTAGTAGTGAGATTCCATACATGCATTTTGCCATGAGTAGTTAGTCCAAATAATTTGAAGAAGCATGGGCCGAGGGACACTAACGTTGTACTTAAATCTTTCAATTAATTATAATTTTAACAGTTTTTATTTGGGTTAATGTTTTGTTTGAAAGACTAAGGCAATTGATTTTGGTGTTGTAGGTTTATGGGGCAACTGTCGATTTACCTGTAATAGGTTCAAACATTAGTACTAGCAGAAATCAGCATGTTTTGGCAACTTCTGCTGAGAAACGTGGTTGTGGCAAAGTGTGAACTGTAATGACATAACAATATGTTAAATCCATTTATTATTTCAAACATTTATTTTATTGTAAGTGAAGCAACCTACCTAGGTATTTTTTTGGAATAGGTTGTTTGTGTAGTTTAGTGAATGACATAGTACTTATAAAGTGTACATAATTACTTAAGGTTACGTAAATGGTCAGGTAGAATGAATTTTTTTAGTATATGTTTATAAGGTATCCAACCAAAATTGTACATGTATGAAGCACAATAATATCTTTTAGTACATGTTATGTGAATGTATTTGTTTGGTTATTTTTGTTTGATTAGTAATGTCATTTTGATTTTTAAACGAATATTACCCATTCCAGGATCAGTTCAATGTCGATTACACACGCTATGAATACCAAGGACAAGTATATAAAGAGTTGGCTTGATCATGAGCCCATTACCCATTCTCTGTAGACAATTAACCAATTTCTATAGGTCATTAACTACCTTTTTGTTCTTGATTTACCAGCTATTTTCACGCTTGTGAAAAAGTTGGTTAATGAAGAACAAAAAAGTGGTTAACTGGGTAAATGCTGGAGGTTAAATATTTGTACATGCCTATTAACCAACTTATATAGGTCATTACCCACAATTTTGTTCTGCATTAACCAACGTTTTTTGCAAGCGTATAAACAAAGTTGGTTAATAAATAACAAAAATGTGATTAATGACCTATGGAAGTTGGTTAATGGGCATACACAAATATGAAACCTTTCCAGCCTTTACCTTGTTAACTAACTTCTGTAGGTCATTAACTACTTTTTTTTTCTTCATTAACCAACTTTTTCACAAGCGTAGAAACAAAGTTAGTTAATGAAGAACAACAAAGTGGTTAATGACCTACAGAAGTTAGTTAATGGGCATGTACAAAATGCCCTCTTCTAGCCTTTACCCCATTAACCAACTTTTGTAGGTCATTAACCACTTTTTTGTTCTTTACTAACTAACTTTTTCATAAGCATAGAAACAAAGGTGGTTAATGAAGAACAAAAAAGTGGTTAATGACCTTCAGAAGTTAGTTAATGGGCATGTACAAAATACAACCCTTCCAACCTATACCCCGTTAACCAACTTCTGTAGATCACTAACCACTTTTTTGTTCTTTATTAACCACGTATTTTTACAAGCGTAGTAACAAAGTTGATTAATCAAGAACAAAAAAGTAGTTAATGACCAATAGAAGTTAGTTAATGGGCATGCACAAAGGCAATCCTTCCAGCCTTTACCTCGTTAACCAAATTCTCTAAGTCATTAACCACTTTTTGTTCTTCATTAACTAACTTTTTTCACAAGCGTAGAAACAAAGTTAGTTAATCATGCTCTAAAATGTGGTTAATGACCTATAGAAGTTGGTTAATGGGCATGCACAAAGGCAACCCTTCCAGCCTTTACTTCGTTAACCATATTCTCTAGGTCATTAACCACTTTTTGTTCTTCATTAACCAACTTTTTTCACAAGCGTAGAAATAAAGTTGGTTAATTAAGAATAAAAAAATGGTTAATGACCTATAGAAGTTGGTTAATAGGTATGTACAAAGGCAACCCTTCTAGCCTTTACCTAGTTAACCAAAGTCTCTAGGTCTTTAACCACTTTCTTGCTCTTCATTAACTAACTTTTTTCACAAGTGTAGAAACAAAGTTGGTTAATGAAGAACAAAAAAGTGGTTAATGACCTACAAAAGTTAGTTAATGGGCATGCACAAAGGCAACCCTTCAGCCTTTACCTCGTTAACTAAATTCTCTAAGTTATTAACCACTTTTTTGTTCTTCATTAACTAACCTTTTTCACAAGCGTAGAAATAAAGTTAGTTAATTAAGAACAAAAAAGTGGTTAATGACCTATAAATGTTAGTTAACGGGCATGCACAAAGGCAACCCTTCCAGCTTTTACCTCGTTAACCAAATTCTCTAGGTCATTAACCACTTTGTTATTCTTCATTAACCAAATTTTTTCGTAAGCGTAGAAACAAAGTTAATCAAGAAAAAAAATGGTTAATAGGCATGCACAAAGGCTACCCTTCCAGCCTTTACCTCGTTAACCAAATTCTCTAGGCCATTAACCACTTTTTTGTTCTTCATTAACCAAATTTTTTCACAAGCATAGAAACAAAGTTAGTTAATGAAGAACAAAAAAGTGGTTAATGATCTATAGAAGTTGGTTAATGGGCATGCACAAAGGCAACCCTTCTAGCCTTTACCTCGTTAACTGAATTCTCTAGGTCATTAACCACTTTTTTATTCTTCATT
The DNA here is from genome assembly GCA_029884595.1 of Ormosia semicastrata. Lineage (NCBI taxonomy): Eukaryota > Viridiplantae > Streptophyta > Magnoliopsida > Fabales > Fabaceae > Ormosia > Ormosia semicastrata. Next base: position 4,185,947 of record JAQQTO010000029.1, read on the forward strand.
AATTAACTTTTTTCACAAGTGTAGAAACAGTTAGTTAATGAAGAACAAAAAGGTGATTAATGACCTATAGAAGTTAGTTAATAGGCATGCACAAAGGCAACCCTTCCAGCCTTTACCTCGTTAACCAAATTCTCTAGGTCATTAATTACTTTTTTATTCTTCATTAACAAAATTTTATCACAAGGCAACCCTTCCAGCCTTTACCTCGTTAACCAAATTCTCTAGGTCATTAACCACTTTTTTTGTTCTTCATTAACCAAATTTTTCACAAGCGTAGAAACAAAGTTAGTTAATGAAGAACAAAAAAGTAGTTAATGACCTATAGAAGTATGTTAATGGGCATACACAAAGGCAACCCTTCTAGCCTTTACCTCGTTAACCGAATTCTCTAGGTCATTAACCACTTTTTTATTCTTCATTAACTAACTTTTTTCACAAGTGTAGAAACAGTTAGTTAATGAAGAATAAAAAAGTGGTTAATGACCTATAGAAGTTAGTTAATGGGCATGCACAAAGGCAACCCTTCCAGCCTTTATCTCGTTAACCAAATTCTCTAGGTCATTAATTACTTTTTTATTCTTCATTAACAAAATTTTATCACAAGGCAACCCTTCCAACCTTTACCTCGTTAACCAAATTCTCTAGGTCATTAATCACTTTTTTGTTCTTCATTAACCAAATTATTTCATAAGCGTAGAAACAAAGTTGATTAATCAAGAACAAAAAAATGGTTAATAAGCTATAGAAGTTGGTTAATGGGCATGCACAAAGGCAACCCTTCCAACCTTTACCTCGTTAACCAAATTCTTTAGGTCATTAACTACTTTTTTGTTCTTCATTAACCAAATTTTTTCACAATTGTAGAAACAAAGTTGGTTAATGAAGAACAAAAAAGTGGTTAATGACCTATGAAAGTTGGATAATGGGCATACACTAAGGCAACTCTTCCAGCCTTTACCTCGTTAACCAAATTCTCTAGGTCATTAACCCCCTTTTCGTTCTTCATTAACTAACTTTTTTCACAAGCGTAGAAACAAAGTTGGTTAATCAAGAATAAAAAAGTGGTTATTGACCTATAGAAGTTAGTTAATGGGCATGCATAAAGGCAACCCTTCCAGCCTTTACCTCGTTAACCAAATTCTCTAGGTTATTAACCACGTTTTTATTCTTCATTAACCAAATTTTTTCTTAAGCGTAGAAACAAAGTTAGTTAATCAAGAATAAAAAAGTGGTTAATGACCTATAAAAGATGGTTAATGGACATGCACAAAGGCAACCCTTCTAGCCTTTACCTCGTTAACCAAATTCTCTAGATCATTAATCACTTTTTTGTTCTTTATTAACCAAATATTTTTACAACCCTAGGAATAAAAGTGAGAATGATTATTTTCCATTTTCATTTTTCAACCACAACCATATATTTTTCAGTTTTATTTTTCATTGTTACAAGAAAACCTAAATCCAATACTAGTGTAAAAACTAAATTCAACATTGTCAAGTTCACAGCATCAATTAGAGAAGCATCAACTCTTTGAAACTCCTCAAAGAAGGCACCTCCACCTAAAAAATCAAACATTCTACGTACAAATATATGGGATCAGCCTATAATCACATTACAAAGTTCACATCCAAATATCTATTAACTATCAATCAACCTGTTACATCTGGGTGTTCTTCCTCTTCCTATGCTGATTTATATATGGAGTTCGAGTGGACGCACTTTCCACACGGCTCCTTGGTTGAAGTTTTGCCCGCGTGGCAATGTTCGATGATGGCTTATCGGTGGTAATAGCCTCAACATTAGCTTCAGCCCGAATATTATTTCCATCTGTATAACAACTGACCTCGAGTTAGATGTTAAACAGTTATGTATATATAAGGCAATTGAGGTAATGGAAAAAAGGTTTGCACAATTACCTGCATCATTCTCTTGAGGCAGGCTTACCAATGATTCACCTGAAAAAGAATGTCGATATTTACAAATTCCCATAAAACAGAGATTTGGTGAATGTACCTTTCTAAAATTTACCATTATTATATCTGTATCATCTAAAATCACTTACTTCGCTATTCCACTATATAATAGATAGCAATTTAATTTCTTTTAATCTTTCATGCACTTAAATCTTAGAGCTTGCAGTCACAATAACATATATAAGAAAAACACTAGTCAACATAAAATTTATAGACATTAAGTCCTCTGTAATCTCAAATAAAGGTTACTATAAAAGCGTATGATAATTCAAATAAGGGATAAAAACTAATGTAATAACCACGCAATTCTAACGTTAATCAAACATTCCTCACCATCATTCCGAGCAGCAGTATGGTTGTGAAGCCGTAGGCTTCCCACTATCAAGGGTGATGCACGACTAGGCCTTTGCTGAGAATCGGCTTTATACCCTTCATTGTCACCATGGAAAGGCGTCACAAATGCATCACTTTGTTGATGTATATTTTCAGGATGATGCGTGGCAGTAGCTGAAGTTGACGGCGCCGCCGCTGGACGCTGAAGCACTATTTGTTTCAACATACTCAATTCTTGCTCCAAAAAGAAATCCTCTCCTCAAACTGCCTATTCTTCGCCACCAGCCGGCGATGTTCACTAGCACGGTCATCCATATCAAAAGACCTTACTCGATCCTGCCTAAACTAAGGTTGTGCCTCCTCCAATGCTTCTCTGATTATTTCAAACTACATCTCTTCAGTCGTTGCAGCCACATCCTCGATTATCTGCTAATGCACAAAACACACCAGATGCAAAAATATCAAATGTTGATGGAATACTAGCATTCAAAAATTTGTTTCTTGCCAAACATGTTACTGGAAAACTAATTCAACCATGCTTACCAAATTGTGTCGAAATGCCCGATCAATCTTCTCCTTGCTGCTCCCCATATTTTTCCAATTCAGAAATTGTGGAAAAGGAAACATTCGGGAGTTATTGTCCCACATGGACAGGTGGTCTAAAGCCCAAATCTACACCAAGCAATTTCCAGGTTTAAGTACATAGTTTTACTAGGAATGTTAATATTAGGGGTGTCAGTGGGTGGGGTTGGGTGGGTTCAGCATCATTTTTGGACCCGACCCGACTCGACCTGACCCGATCAAGAGATTTTCTTCACTCGACTTGACCCGACCCAACCCAACTCCCTCAAGAGTAGGTTAGGTTGGGTCCAACCCGTGGGTCCGACATTTAAAAAAAAATTCTTGAAAAAAATCAAAATACAAAATCTAACAAATTAACATCATAAGGCTCAATATCAAATAAATTAAACACCATAAGTTAATAAGTGCATAACAAATTAACAACTAACAAGTCTTACTAAGTTTTGAATAAATTAAACAAAACTAGTCATAACTTAAACAACAAATTAGTCTAACCAATAAAAGTCAGTGTCATCACGCATATAATATGAATTATAGATAACATAGTCATTGACTTCGCTCTCTATTTTATCCATATACTCTTTATCATCTAAATGATCTATTGATTTTTCAACACAACGGTCACTTAGATACATCGAGAGTCTTATGAACTTATTTTCTTTGTTCACTTTGAGAGTGATATCACAATGCCTACACTTAAACTTGATTGGAAGAACACAAAAATAAGGAGAAAGCATCCTAAAATGTCACCATGGGTATTTAAGATCCATGGACATCTCATTGAACTTTACACGACGACATGCCTTCCTTTCCTCCTTGGTCTGCACAATCAACAAGACAATTGTCAAATTACATATAAATTTAAACTCAACAATGAAATAATAAATTCATAAGAATTAGAAAGTCAACCATTAAATCTCAAACAGCTAAAAGAATCAATGTTTAAGACCCACAAATTCTTCTCTAACAGCTAACATATCTAACATACCAAAAAACTATTAACAATTAGTAATAGACAATTAATAATTCATTAAACAAATTGAATGAGTTCTTGTAACATACTATCAGCTTTAAGCTTCTCAATATCATCCATTTAAACCCGTAAATTTATGGGTTGCTTAGGAGTCCTCAACCAATTTTGAGCACAAATCAATGCCTTAATAGTGGTAGGTTGCAAAAAACTACAAAAGAGTTAAGAACTCGCCCTTCAGTACTAAATACCGACTCAGATGAAACTGTAGAAACAGGAATTGCTAAGATATCCTTAGCAATGAATGAAAGAACATGATACTTCTTGATCTTTTCTCTCCACCATGTAAGAATATCAAAGTTATCAACATCATCCTGCTTGTACCTCTCAAGCTTATTCTTTTTTACCGCATTTTATTTTTTCTTCACTTTCAATCTAAACTCATATTTATAACTATCATTATCATCTTCAATATCATCATCATGTGTAGAGGATGGAATATCATATGACATGTAACTAGAATCACTAGCATAAAGAGAAACATGATGCATTTGTTGATAATGCTCAAACAATGGTCTCATAACATCGTCCAACCTCTTCATAATTTTCACACTCAATTCTATGTCATACATCTTTTCCAAGTAAAACTCAACATAATCCATTTTATACCTTAGATCAAGAACAATAGCCACAAGCAATAAGTAATTTAGAGGACCATAAATGCCATCCCAATATTTATCAAACTTCATTTTCATAGAAATGGCAATCTCCTTCAAAATTGGATCATTCCATCTAATCCACTTCTTTATAAACTTATTGATATCACACAATTTATGGAAGAAAGTATTTGAAATAACATGCAATGATTCAGAAACAGTAAGAGTAGCATCATAAAAAACCTTCAAAAATTTAATAATGAGAGTGAGTGGTACAGATTGGAGGTGAGTGGAAACTGATTTTACAAAAAAAAAAAAATAGGTCGTGGGTGGGTTGGGTTGTGTGGATTAGAAGTGTTCTAACCCATTACCTAATCCACACACTGTGGTTGAACATTTTTTAACCCGACCCAACCCACAAACTCAACCCAACCAAACCCGCATTTTATAGGTTCGGTTAGGTCAAAACCCGCGAGTTCATGGGTCAACCCGACCCGTTGGATATCCCTTGTTAACATAGATATATGCCTATAAACCTGAAGGATAGTTTTAAAAATATTATAAATATATACCTGAAGGATAGCTACACATCCTCTTATGTGTCTTTGGGTTGATTTCTCACCCCTTTTCATAACAAAAGCAGCTACGCTTAAACTATCAACCAAGAAATCATATACTGCTAAACCCTGACAGTAATTACTAAGAGCACCCAAGTCATCTAACATTTTAATCATACCACCGTACATATATCTCCTTGTTCTTAGAAAATAGAACATGCCAAATGTAAGGAGTATGTACAGTTTACAAAAATCATCCACCTGATGGTCACCTCGATACGCATGAAGCAGTTAGACAATTTTATCAACAGTGACAGCTTCACCCCTAAACAAACACAATGTTTGACATTCCCCTCCACCGTCAGCTTGGACATATTCACCTCTGATGCGTAGTCCAAGTGCAAAACATACATCGATGGGATTAAAACCAACCACCCAACTTCTAACTCTGAACTCCCTACTTTGGTCATCCAATTGGCAAGCTAATTCCCACAATAGTATGCCAAAGATTTACAAATTGTTTGACATATTTACAAGTGCTTTGAATGGAGTGGCCTCAATTCAGGTTCTTTGCGCAGTAGACAAATTATTGTTAATGTCAACCAACAAATTGGGCTCACAGGTATGCCTCAAACGTAACTGAAAAGTGTAACAATAAAGTTCATGTTAGTAATAAATAAATAGCAGTCATACAAATAGTAAAAGTAATTCATGTGCTCTATACATTTTGCTTGTTTGAACTTGTTGACCCCTCCTTCCTTCTTGATGGTGCCATGCTCTAATTTTTTATTTTGGTAACACACTTTATAAATGAAACAATAGCACCTGCAAAATGATGGAAAGCATTTTAGACATCAATGGTCAAAATATTTTCCAAAGTGATTGTAAGTCACGTTATAGGTCATATCATCTATCCTGAAAGTAAGTTCGTGTATATGTGATGTGATAATAATAATAACAATCCTTTCTCCTAAAGGTCCAGATCAGCTAAATTAGTACTTGAGTAGAAACAATAAGATCATGAGCCCAGTCTTACATTGTTAAAAGGTTAAAAAGGGCTCAGCTTAGTAATTATCACTTGCACAAATTGTAATATTCACAACATACAAGCTTGTTAGGCAGAGCATTGAGCAAGAAGGCAATATTCCCAGACTCCCTAACAAACAGTGTCACAGTGGGATGTAATGCAATGCAAGGAGCAAATGAGATGTTAGGCAGTCTAAATATGTAAAAAGGCCTAATAGCCCAAACATGGACTTAGCATTTTAAACAAACAATTGTATCAGACTCACACATGTTGAATTAACAGCTACCTATAAGAATAAAAGATATAAAGAATGAGTTACTAATTGATTAAGTTTCATGCGGCAACACACTCATACCCCTTAAGAACAATTTTTTTCATAACCATGTTTTAGCAGTGCATGCAGAACACAAGGATGCAATCTATTATTAATCCCCAAATCAGTTGTATACTTATACTAATTATAACATATAGACCACTTGATTCCAACGAACAATGATCCACAAAAAACTAAAAAAACTCAAACTAGAATTATCACACAAACCTTTCATCAAGCAGGTAGTGTGCATCAGAGAATACATCTAACTATCCAAAAATTTTCTAGCCCATTATATAATCTCAAACACAGCTTATAATAAATTCATTCAACACATTCTCTAAGCATGAAAATATAAAGGAAGAACAACGAATAAAAAATGAGATTACAAAATGATTGTTCTCGTGATTAAGAATAATTGATAATCACCTCACATGACTTTGTTCCTCTTCTCTTCTAACTCCAATTTTCACAATCATTTTTCCTTCCTGAAACCCTTTCACCCCTCTCTTATCCTCTCTGTCAAACTCAATTTTCTTTGCTCTTTGCTAAACTTCGTTTTCTCCGTTCCAACTTCATGATTGAACCCAACTTTGCTCTCTTATAGAAAAATAAAACCACAATCCTTGCTTCGCTAACTAAACATATATTCATATCCCAACCCTCAATAATATTATTATTAACAAAAAAACATTATCATTCTATAATCAAGATCCATTGCTCCTCAACCCCACCAAATATGAAAACTATTCATTACTGGGTTCACAAAACTCTTTCTTGTCTCAAATCGAAACTCACATCATAATGGAACATAAAAAAAATTGAAGAAATTTGGAGAAAAATAGATTTAGAGAAAATTAGAGAAAAATAAAATCAAAGAATATGTGGGGAAAATTGAACCTGAGAAAGTCTTGGATGCTTACTTTGGTCGCATATTGAGGAACTTCCTTTTGCCTCTCCATGATGCCAACAGGCCCTCCCACAGAAAAACTTATCAAGGCTTATGTTTTGGTGAGTGAGAGGGACAGGGACAAAAGGCCCAGGCCAGGCGTGAGAAGTGGGGGAAACAAGGAGCGAAGAGCGTAATGGACAGAGGGGGGAATAAGGAGAGAAGAAGGGAAATTTGAGAGGGAGAAAGGGCATGAGAGAAAGGGAAAAAGAAAGGGAAATGAAAAGGCAGCTAACGGGAGAAAGGGACAGATACTAGCTTCTTGGGTGAAATACGTATTGCATATGGTAAGTGGTGTTAAAAGGGGTGTAGTACTGTTTGCGGTAAGATTACCATGATTGTTCTTATAACTAATTTTTTTATAACCCTTATATTCTTACATCACTTTTTAACACCACTTTCTACACTTGGTTAATGATGTACAAATTCATGGTTAATCACGTATATTGATTGGTTAATGAGTAAATCCAAGCTTCAATCCTAAACTATGGATTTACTCATTAACCAACTAATACACGTGATTAACCACAAATTTATACATCATTAACCAAGTGTAAAAAGTAGTGTTGAAAAATGATATAAGATGATTATTTCTCATTTTTTTTATGTGAGCGGTGATTAGTCTCTATATCTATGAGGAATTTTTGAGAGATATACTCCTTATAAATAGGTAGATGCATAATAATACCTGAGATACTATTTTGGTGGGTCGAGTTGCTCCTAAACTACTAACCCAAAACTCGATTCAAAACAGTTATCCCCAGCTTGACGCTTAGATGTGACAGTTAAGTGTCGAGATATCCAAGTTCAATAAGAGTGCATGACATGCAGAGGACAAAGGGATCCAAGTCATGTAAAAAACGTTGGTTTTCACGATGTTTTTCCCAAAGGGTTGAGGTCTGAGATATGTCATTGTATGCTCCTGGTGTTAATAAGTAAGGTCAGGATCCAAAATGGATCACTCTACTTAAGTCATCGTACAGTTATCCGGGATATGTAGTAGGTTACCCCCATATAGATTTGTTCGTGGGGCCTTTCAATTTAAGTGTGATTTGGTCTAGAACCGAGATCTACGTTATGATTTTACCATGATGCCTTAATAAAAGTCATTGATCGCTCTTTTACTTACCGCAAGTGCACGGATCACACTTGTATTATAGTTAGGAGTCAGATATCATTCCCACGAGGAATACGTACTTCTTATAAAAGCTAAATATTAACCAATAGCCTAATTAATGTTATCCAAGAACATCAAATTTATAAAAAGAGTAATTAAAGAAATATAAAGACTGAAAAGTAATAAATCTAAGATAAATAAATAAATGGAGAATAAAGAATCTTTTTTCACCTCTTATTTCATACTAATGACATGCAATCCTTACAAATAATATCAATGAATTGTTAACTTAGTTTGAGAATCTGATTTAGTTAATAGCCTATATCTAGGTCAATTAACAATTGTTCATTTACCTAATTCACTAAGTTTCCTTGAGAACTAGTGCAAACTTCACTCATGAACGATCTATTCTCAAACACCCGCTATGCATGGCTAAAAGGTATATTTCTATCTAATTAACGAATTAACTTATCCCGCCATTGGAATAGAATCGAACATGCATCAACCATACATATGATCTAAACCCAAATTCCTATGTCTAGGTTCATCAGATTTCATCAAATCAATCAAAAGCTGATCAAACAATCAAAAGCATTTAAGATCCATATGATTTAAAATAACTAAACATCAATATATACTCAAAAAATTACAAAATCATCAATATTCATAGGAGTATCTAAAGAAAACCTTATACACAGCCTAGCTAGCCATGAAACATAAAAATATAAACATATAAATCATGTTCATGAATCAATAAAGAAAGAAAAAAGAGAGAAAATGGAGGAAGCTCATTAGATTTCATCTTCTAAGCTTGATTCACCCTCCATGTGAAGGATGACTTCCAACCTTAGCCTCCTTTACTTCTTCTAGGTCTAAAACCCTAAACCAGCAGCTGCTCTCCAAAAATGATGATAAACTCCCATAGAAAATGGATACAAACATATTTATAAGCTGAATAAAACAGGGTAACGTTGTGGTGTCCAACACATCACACCGCAATGCGTGTGCAATTAGGTCACAAGCGCCTGAGGCATCCACTCTCAACGCCGCGACGCTCTAGCCTCAGGTTTCATGTACTGAAGCAGAGGAGTCTCAACGACGTGGCATTATCATGTCCATGTCGTGGCGTTGAGTAAAGATAATTTTGGCTTCCTCTTAGGCTTCCTAGTCCAAAACTACTCCAAGTTCTTTATTTTCATGCTTTATTTGAAACCTACCTATAACAAAGAAAGTACCACTTTATTAACTCATGCAAATGTACTCAGTTTATCAAAGTTTTGAAAGTATTTGCTCAAGATCACAATGAAAGCGATCAAAATGAAATCAGATAAATATGATGCTAAAATCTTCCATTCATGCATACAGACAAGGACTAAGCAACCTGTATAGCACAGATATAAGGTACAAATAACTACACTTTGTGGAGTTATCACACCCCCAAACCTAGATTTTTTCTAGTCCTCGACCAAAACAAAGTACATTCACAAAGATCAACTTAACAACCTACTTCTAGCCATTTTTAACATTCCACTTTCAACTAACTTAGGCTAGTGTATAATGATTGCATAAATCTCAAAGAATACATTTACCTCACAATCCGTTTCACACATACACAATCATCATCATACTAACATTCATAGCTTCCTTTCATACAAGTTATTCTTCCCAAAATCATGCAAGGAAAACGTCTTCCATTCAATTCATATTCACCTAGATGAGGTTATGAACATACACATGAATATAATTCACAGAATCCACAAGATTATAATACAACTCTTTCTCCACTAATGTAAATCACGCAAGATTGATGATCAAAAGGGTCTTTATTAGCTTATAATGTCAGGCCAAGGGTAATGGGTAACAGAATAAAAGGATAGGATTAAATACAAACATTGAGAAACATAAACATGATATTCTAATTCATGAGCCAATAATGACATTAGTAGGGTATTATACAGTGAATATAGAAAACTTGCCAGAACCATTTTCGATGCTTTTCGAACTTTACTTTACTTATGATTTGCTTTTGCTTCTCTTTTCTTTTGATTTTCATTCATATTTCATTTTTTTTCTTTCTCATTTCTTCTTTTGCAAAGCAATAATTTTTCTTTAACTGTATCTGGTTCCTTCAGACTTATTTTATATTGAATCATTAATAACCCTAATCAATAAACTCATTTCAAGAAATAACATATTATGAACCCAACAAACAATAAAGGTAGGAAGAAAATACAATGCTTTCACATGCATTAAAACGGTTAACAGGTTAACGAACACAATGGTGGTGAAAAACAAATAAGGCCAAATAGTATAAAGCTTCAAAAAGGGACCTATGGATTTAATCATATCAGGTAAGCTTGAAAGGCTCAAACGGTCCAAATAATGCCCTAATCATTTCCTCAATCATACAAAATTTAGGATTTCACCTCAAGAGAGTTGACAAACAATTTCTAAGATAATTGAATTTTTCACATGCATCGTCCATAAACTTTCTCTAGACAAACATTCTTATTCTTTTCAAAGTTCAAAAAACATGCAATTAGGAAAAACATCATACACAAAAAGAAACTAGAATGCTTCAACATGCGCCAAAGATTGCATATGAATTTACAGAATAAAGAAGGTCATATTGCATTCATATCTATCATTAGATAATCATTCACACTAGTTTTAAACATTACAACACACAATATGAAAGAGAACAACCATTGTATCTTGAATGAATTTTTCATCAAATTTTTCAAGATAATTGCTCCTATGGTTATTATCTAAGCAAAAATACTAAAACACATACATACACTTCAAAAAGCATAAAACTAACAAACATGCATAATACTAAAATGTATGCATATAAACATAAAAGTATAAATATATCATAATACTGCATATAAATCAAAATATCAAGTTATAGACACCCCCCAAACTTGAGGGAAACAATGTCCTCATTGTACAAAAGAAACATACATATATATATCAAAAAAGAAATACGATGAAAGAAAATGAAAAGCCTGATTGCAATGGCTAGATAAGCAGATCATCATTGTCTGGGCCCTCAGCATCAGAACCATCACCATTCTCCTCCTCATCATCATCACTATCCAGGACCTCTGCAGCAGGCGCTCTAGAAGGTCCATCCTGGGAGGGAGCAGCAACAGTTGTGGGTGGAAGGAAGGAACTGGATAATCAGCCATCGAAAAGTGGAGGCTGGCCGCTATCCATCTCTGTGCATGTATAGTATAAGATAGCATAGCCTGAATCTGCGTGCCCTGGGCCTCAATATAGTCTAGCCGGTCATCCACTCAGGCTCTCCAATATGTATGCTCTGTAGGTGCTACCGGGAGCTTAGGGACTGCTGCCTCAGGTGCTGCTGCTGTTCGAGGCTCTCCACGAGCCTGCCTCTGCCGAACTGCTGGAGCTGGAGCTGCTCCCACTCTCTCAATAAAAGTATTGTTCAGCGACTACTGAACATCTATAAGCTCCTCATGAGGTCCCCAACGGACCTGATGTCGATGACATAAAGTATGAATGAGAGAGGGGAAGAAAAGGCTCCTATACTCCCGAGCTGACCTCTGAATCTGATAAAAAATAAGCTCAGTAACATCGACAGACCGATGCTCTAAGATAGCATAAATCAAGATGGCTCAGTCGCGGGTAACCTCAGAGAGGTTAACAGATGGTAGAATCCGCGTGCTAATAAAATGGTACCATGCCCGGGCCTCTAGAGTCAAATAAGCGTGTGAAAAGTACCTAAGCCGGTTAGTTTAGACACTCATAGTCCACACCATAGGCTGAGACTTAGCCAAACATATCCGAGCAGTGATCATATCCATATTAATACCCTCCACCGGCTCCTAATGACAAAACTCAATAAATTCACAGATTTCCAGTTGTTGAGGAAGTCCCAGAACAGCGCGAATAGCAGTAGGAGAAAACGAGACCACACGTCCTGTAACTCTAACCGTGGTTGTCCCTTCACCCATAAAAGCTGCATTTGTGTAAAATTCATGAACTATAGGGAGTATGACATATGACCTTGGATGCTGGGCAAACGCACCCTAGTTGAGGTGGTTTATAAACGCCTCTAACTCTGGGTGTGTGGAATGAGAAAAAGCAAAGCCGCGCTCAAGAATGAGTGGTCTGGTAATGAGAGTCATGTATCGCTCAGCTGCATCCGCTGAGATAAACTTCCCCCTAACAAAATCGACAAGAGGGGGAGAAGGCTCCCTGTGCTGCCGATTGGATGAACCACGCTGCATAAACCTTCCTCTTTCTGGAGCCATGATATCTTGAAAAAGAATTGCTAAAAGTCAGATTTGATGATTGAAAGTATTAAGAATATTGAAAAATAAGCAATTTTGGAAAATCTGGAATTCAACACCGCGACATTCAATTTTAGTGTTGCAACATTCAAATTGTTCATAGTAACGCCGCGACATTCAACCTAACGTCGCGACATTCAAAATGTTCATCTTAATGTCACAACATTGTCCATCAATGTCACGGCGTGCAAAAACAAAATTTACCCCACAGTATGTACAAAAGCCAGATTATCCCATTTTCAGGCATTCCATGCATAAATTAATACAGAAACTAACGAAAACCTAAAACTAACTAACTAACAATAGTTATTTATCGGAACAATCAACAAAACTAAAAATAGAGACCTATAACAAATGACCCAAACAGAGAAATTAGGCTAATAATTTATATAAAACTGAAAATAAATAGGAACATACCTCAATGGAAGCAAATGCAGATTGAAAAGAAGATGAAAAACAGAGAAAACCACAAAGCAATAGGAAAGGGAGAGAGAGCAGATGAAATGAGGGAGAGAGAATGTTGTGGTGTTTTGGAGAACCAAACTCTCCACATAAAACCCCAACAGCCTCTGCGCATCGCGGCTTTACACACACCATGTAGTAGTGCATATTAATTCCCTCGTAATTTAAATATTTAAATAATTACTATTTACTATTTAATATTTTTACTTTTTACATTTTTTATTAAAACAGACGCACATAACATCGCAACATTAGGGTCTGTAGAGTCGCGGCGCTGTACTCACTAGAATTTGGCCCAAATCAAGGTAACGCCGCGACGTTATAAGGCTTGATGCTTGCATGACGTGACGAGTTTGGCTGTAGAATTCTATAGCAAATTCACTTCACCGTGAGTTTTACTCAAATATGGCCTCCAACACCTACAAAACTTGCCTACAAGGTTAATTTACATAATGTAACAAATATATATATATAAACACAAAAAATCAATATATTTACATACTTAAGGCATGAACTAAAAAATTTGAGTTCCCTCCGAAAAAAATAAGAGGCCTAATTTACAATCCTGGCAAGACTTTATCTGCTATTCCAAATGCATTTCCATAAAGGAGGAGGATCTTCCTCCTGATTTTCAAAATTTGCTTCATACATTTGGAATGACAAGACTTTCAGCTCCAAGTTTGGAGCTTGCTCAATAGGTGCATCAAATAAATTTACCACTATAGCAGCTTTGAGTTGGTCCATTTCACCATTAGAAATGACTTGACCTTCTCCAGGAGCATAGGCTTCATTTATTAAATAGTAAATAGTAATTATTTAAATATTTAAATTACGAGGAACGTCTCCACATAAAACCCCAATGTACCTCTCAAGGCGTCAGACATTACACACACCATAAAAAGAGCGCATATTAATTCCCTCGTAATTTAAATATTTAAATAATTACTATTTACTATTTAATATTTTTACTTTTTATATTTTTTTATTAAAACAGACGCACATAACATCGCGACATTAGGGTCTGTAGAGTCGCGGCGCTGTACTCACTAGAATTTGGCCTAAATCAAGGTAACGCCGCGATGTTATAAGGCTTGATGCCGCGGCGTGAGGAGTCTGGTTGTAGAATTCTGTAGCAAATTCACTTCAGCCGTGAGTTTTACTCAAATGTGGCCTCCAACACCTACAAAACTTGCCTACAAGGTTAATTTACATAATGTAACAAAAAATATATATATAAACACAAAAAAAATCAATATATTTACATACTTAAGGCATGAACTGAAAATTTTGAGTTCCCTAAAAAAAAAAACAAGAGGCCTAATTTACAATCCTGGCAAGACTTTATCTGCTATTCCAAATGCATTTCCATAAAGGAGGAGAATCTTCCTCCTGATTTTCAAAATTTGCTTCATACATTTGGAATGACAAGACTTTCAGCTCCAAGTTTGGAGCTTGCTCAATAGGTGCATTAAATAAATTTACCACTATAGCAGCTTTGAGCTGGTCCATTTCACCATTAGAAATGACTTGACCTTCTCCAAGAGCATAGGCTTCACTTTCTTCAGTTTCCCTAGATGTCATCCCATCCACTACACTCACCAAAAAGTAATCTTCTTGATCTTGAGGGCCTTTTAGTGCATTGAAAATGTGGAAAATAACCTCTTGATCCTGAACCCTCTTGGTGAGTTCACCTTTCTCTATATCAATCAGAGCTCTTCCTGTTGCTAGGAATGGCCGCCCAAAAATTAATGGGACTTTACAATCCTCTTTCATGTCAAGTATGACAAAATCTGCAGGGAAGATAAACTTATCCACTTTAACCAATACATCCTCAATAACCCCCATTGAATGAGTAAGGGTTCGGTCCGCTAACTGTAATGTAACTGAAGTAGGCAAAAATTCCCCCAAACCTAATCTTTGATAAATTGAGTAGGGCATGAGATTGATACTCGCTCCTAAGTCACACAATGCATGGCCAGTGAACTTCTCACCAATTGTGCAGGGTATGGTGAAGCTTCCGGGATCTTTAAGCTTAGGAGGAAGTCTGTTAAGCAGAATTGCACTGCATTCCTCCGTTAAGGCAACAATTTCAAAATCACCAAGCTTTCTTTTCTTTGATAGAATTTCCTTCATGAATTTAACATAGCTCGACATTTGTTCTAAAGCTTCTGTGAATAGGATGTTGATATGCAGCTTCTTAAACACTTCCAAGAATTTCTGGAATTAGTGCTCAAGCTTTTTGCTTACTTGCCTATTGGGGAAAGGTATAGGGTGGACATAAGGCTTGAACTCCTTCTTCTACTCCTCATTATTCCTCTTAGCAATATCTTGAGTTTGCCCGACATCTTTGCTCACTGCCTCATTTTCTTGGACAACTTTAATTCCCTCTTCAAGCAGCTTTGTTCTTGGATTCCCTTCAATATTCTTGCCACTCCTCAATGAAATGGTAAGGCAGTGCTCATTTGAGGCGCCCTTCGGATTATTGACAGTGTCACTAGGGAGGGTTCCTGAAGGCCTATTATTGATGGCATTAGCTAACTGCCCTACTTGAGTTTCCAATGCTCGCAAAGAAGCACATTGACTCTAAAACATCATTTTATGTTTTGCCAACTGAGCATTAGTCTTCGTCATGTGAGAATCTGTCTTGACCATAAGCTGTGAAAACATGTCTTCCAAAGAGGGTTTCATATCTTGGCTCTATTGTCTTGATTAGGAGGGGAATCCAGAAGGATTATAGGGTCTGTCATTCACTAGAGAAGATGAGGAAGCTACATGATTATCCCTCCAGGAGAAATTGGGATGGTTCCTCCATCCTAGGTTGTACTGGTTCGAGTATGGATTATTCTATTGCGAGCAATAGTTAACAACGTATTGTACACTTTCTGAGTTAGAAGGACAACTATTGCTTGAATGAGTCTCTCCACACTTATCACACAGCAATAATGGGCTTTGTTGATGGTTGTTCCCCAAACGGTCCAACTTACTTGCTAATGCTGCCACTTGAGCTGATAATGATGCCATCGGATCAATATCATGCACTAAAGCTACCTTCTTTGAAGTGTTTCTTTCAGAATGCCATTGGTAGTTGTTGGCTGCCAATTCCTCAAGCAGTTAGAATGCATCATCAAATGATTTGCTCAATAAAGAGCCTCCAGCAGCTGCATCTACTATACGGCGATGGTGGGGTAGCAATCCCTTGTGAAATGAGTAAATTTAGTGCCACGGTGGAATGTCGTGATGACGGCACCTACGAAGCAATTCCTTGTACTTCTCCCATGCTTCATACAAGGAATCAGATTCAAGTTGGGTGAATGATGTAATATCGTTCACCATTTCAGCTGTCTTGGCCGGTGGAAAATACTTATTTAAGAATTTACCACAGAGATCAGTCCAAGTGCTGATGGATCCCGCAGGTAGAGACTGCAACCAACTCTTGGCTTTATCTCTGAGAGAGAAGGGAAAGAGCCTTAAGTGAATAGTATCTTCAGAGACACCATTGTGCTTGAATGTGTCACATATCTCCAAAAAATTTGAGAGATGTGCATTGGGATCCTTCTTGGGCAAATCGCCAAATTGCACAGAAATCTGTATCATTTGAATGATGGCTGGTTTGATTTCAAAATTATTAGCATGGATGGCGAGCCATCTAATACTGGATTGCAGGTTCTCCATTTGAGGGGTTACAAACTCCCTCAATGGTCCAGTGTGACTATCATCCTCCATCTTGTGTGTAACGTGTTCTTCTGCCATCATAGTACCTATATCATAAAATAATCTAAAAACTTAAATTATTCTGTACAAAACAAAATTTGAACTAGGATTAACTAAACTCATTGTTAATATCAGCTAAACAGAAATAAGATATTTTCCCCGACAATGGCGCCAAAAACTTGATCGCTCTTTTGCTTACCGCAAATGCATGGATCGCACTTGTATTATAGCTAGGAGTCAGATATCGTTCCCACGAGGAATACGTACTTCTTATAAAAGTCAAATATTAACCAATAGCCTAATTAATGCTATCCAAGAACATCAAATTTATAAAAAGAGTAATTAAAGAAATATAAAGACTGAAAAGCAATAAATCTAAGATAAATAGAAAAATAGAGAATAAGGAATCTTTTTTCACCTCCTATTTCATACTACTGACATGCAATCCTTATAAGTGACATCAATGAATTGATAACTTAGCTTGAGAATCTGATTTAGTTAATAGCCTATGTCTAGGTCAATTAATCATAGTTTCATTTACCTAATTCATTAAGTTTCCTTGAGAACTAGTGCAAATTCCACTCATGAACAATCTATTCTCAAACATCGCTATGCATGGCTAAAAGGTATATTTCTACCCAGTTAGTGAATTAACTTATCCCGCTATTAGAATAGAATCAAACATGCATCAACCATACATATGATCTAAAACCCAAATTCCTATGTCTAGGTTCATCAGATTTCATCAAATCAATCAAAAGCTGATCAAACAATCAAAAGTATTAAGATCCATATGATTGAAAATAACTAAACATCAATATATACTCAAAAGATTACAAAATCATCAATATTCATAGGAGTATCTAAAGAAAACCTTATACACAGCCTAGCTAGCTATGAAATATGAAAATATAAACATATAAATCATGTTCATGAATCAATAAAGAAAAAAAGAAAAGAGGAAAGGGAGAAAGCTCATTAGATTTCATCTTCTAAGCTTGATTCACCCTCCATGTGAAGGATCCTCTAGGTCTAAAACCCTAAACTAGTAGCTACTCTCCAAAAATGATGATAAACTCCCATAGAAAATAGATACAAACATATTTATAGGCTGAATAAAATAGGGTAACGCCGCGGCATCCAACACATCATGCCACGACACACATGCAATTAGGTCACAAGCGCTTGAGGCATCCACTCTCAACGTCGTGGTGCTCTAGCCTTGGGTTTCATGTACTGAAGCAGGGGAGTCTCAATGCCGCAGTATTGTCATGCCCACGTCGCGGCGTTAAGTGTAGATCTTTAATTTTGGCTTCCTCTTAGGCTTCCTGATCCAAAACTACTCCAAGTTCTTCATTTTCATGCTTTATTTGAGACCTACCTATAACAGAGAAAGTACCACTTTATTAACTCATGCAAATGTACTCAATTTATTAAAGTTTTGAAAGTATTTGCTCAAGATCATAATGGAAGCCATCAAAATGAAATTAAATAAATATGATGCTAAAATCTTTCATTCATGCATACAGAGAAGGACTAAGTAACCTATATGGCACATATATAGGACACAAATAACTACACTTTGTGGAGTTATCAGTCTGTGATCCGGCTTGGGTGTCCTTTTGAAACGTTACATGTTGTTTCAATTTTGAATTTTCTGAGTGTTGTCTTTTCATTTGCTCTTGCTTAGAAATAGTATGACACATGGTTGAAGAATAATGGAAGCCATCGTTTGGGATTCGTAACATCATGATTAGCCATTTTCAAATTTCGAAACAATGCTAAAGAGATATATCTATCCCCATTCATGACAACAG
Organism: Ormosia semicastrata; assembly: GCA_029884595.1. Classification (NCBI taxonomy): domain Eukaryota; kingdom Viridiplantae; phylum Streptophyta; class Magnoliopsida; order Fabales; family Fabaceae; genus Ormosia; species Ormosia semicastrata. The sequence continues at coordinate 4,204,734 of JAQQTO010000029.1, forward strand.
TTGGGGAGGTTTTCCTTGCTTATAAATAGGATTGGGGGTTTTCGCCTCCCATTTTTCACCTTTTCTCATATATTTTTCTTTTATTGTCTAGCGAACCAAGCGATTTTTGATAAATGCTTGTGGCAATTGTTAGTGATTTTCAATTTTTTCTAAGATTTTTTCACCGTTTAAACTCAAGGTACTCTCATTCTCCACCCTTTTTCTTTCTAAAAATGCTATTTAGTAAAGGGAAAATGTCAATGAGTGAGGAAATAGTACAAAATAGTGGTGTGTCAGTAGAGATTCTAAGTACTTCGTCGTCCCTACCGCCTCAGGCACGACAGAGGCTTCAAGGCCACAGTGGGGACTCTGATGGTGGTCTGAGTTCGTTGACTAGGATGAGGATATTGGAGGCGATCTAGAGAGCAGGTTATGTCAGAGAATTGGCAAAGCAAGAGCCAACCCATTCGCTCTCTGAGCTCATACTAGAGTTAGGAAACTTTTGTGAAATGTCTTCTAAAACTAACACAAGTGCGTCCTTTATAGGTGATGGAGATTGACAACTTTAGAGCACAGTGAGCTGATCTTCCCTCGTGATGTCAGCCTATATCAATGGGTTGATCGAGGGGTCTTGGGAACTCCTTCTAGCATGATAAGCGCTTGGGATGCTTATGAAAAACAACAATATCTACAACCGACCACATATGGACAGAGGGATAGGGATCTGCCATCCGCTCGAGGAAGAGAGAGTTTACTCTATGCGCATAGAAAGTGAACACTTCATCTACATGTATGAGGCACTCTTAACAAGGATTAGGGTTTGGCTATCATTCTCCAAGTTCAAAATCGGGGTGTTCAACCACCTGCGTGCGGCTCCAACCTAGCTCCATCCAAACGTGTGGGGTTTCATTTGGGCTTTCGAGCTCGTTTGTCGGGTCTTCGAGTGGTCGTACTCTATCATATACTTTTTTTTCCTCTTCACCTGGTTCTCACCCACAAGGAATAACCAATAGAAAGGGCAAGTCACTCTGCAGGTGCAAGCCAGACGTAGAGTGTTCAAGCCATACCAAGAGTCTTTTAAAAATTTTAAAAAGGATTTTTTCAGAATAGAAGGGGCTTTAGGGTCAACTTCTTTTTTTGTTATCCCAGATGGCGAACCTCGTCTATACTTAAATTGGACCCAAGTCGTTTAGGAGCGAAGGGTTGAAGAGATTGAAACTCCCATATACGAGCTCCTTGAAAACGAGACTGAGGTCCTTCATTTTCTTGTGGAGTCATTTACTATAAAGATATCCTAAACGAGTCTAATGATTTTGTAAAAGCTTTACTAGGTATCTTATCCTATATACATTTGTTCTATTTGTATTTCCAATTTCTTTATTTGTTATAACACTTGTTTTCTTTTTACAGAAAGCATGGCGACCCCAATTGGACTTCAACGTCTTGCCCAACACTTGGCAGCTAGGAGAGCTGGAGCATCTGGATCCCGGGCCCCGAAAGCTACTCCAAGGGTGACGATAGCAGTTTCTTCACCTCCACACGTAGTCTAAGAGGCAGAACCTGGTTCCTCTGCACAGCTTCTTCGACCTCAGAAGAGAAGAGTTAAAAACAAGAAGAATCAAAATGGGAAGAGGCCAACTGTTGAAGCTGCTTCTGCTGAAGTTCCAACTGGTCCGAGGTTGGTCATCCTAGAAGGCGCTCCACTGCACTTTTCTTTGGGTCAGTATAGACCAGTGAGGCTAATCCTACAAAGATCATTGATAACTCCTTATTGTGTTTTACTGATGTCGATATGCTTATAGAGCACAATATGGTGGAGCTCTTTCAAGATGCTCAAACTTGGTGTCTGTGCAATGCCCTCATCCTTTGGTTTCTAAAGGGTTCTTTTGAGTCCATTCGTGGGGCTCAGGAGTTAGAGAGAGAGTAGACTACCCTTTGGGGTGAAAAACAAAGTCTTGAGTTAACTACCACCCAAAAAGATGGGTAGTTAGCTTAAGTTAAATAATAGCTCAAGTTACGCAAGGCTGAGATCACCGAGCTCCAGTCCATAGTCGCTCGCCTTTCTGAAGAGGTTGCTGAGGTGACTAAGCTCCAGGCTCAAGCTGCCAGGGTTAACGTACTCCGGGTCCAGCTCGGAGAAGGGGTAGCTCTGGAGAATATATTGAAAGAACACTTAACTTCCACCAAGTCTACCCTCGTCGGCGTCCGAGCTGAGAATGAATTCCTCTGTCAGTTTGAGGTCAAACTTAATGAAGAGATTATAGATCTTAAATATGATTAGTATAAGTCTGTGGATGAATCATTCACAAATGCTCTCGCCCAACTCTGCCTTCTGAACCCGGAACTTAATGAAGAGGGTATTGGCTCGATGAAGCTAGTTCAGGATGGTCAAATTATTGATGTTGCTACTCATATGACTGCTCCTATTGACCAAGTTACTCAACAGGCGGGACAGTGGAGAAGAGGATGAGGTGGCTTCAGAGGGTGGGCAGATAAAGGTAAGGACCTTGGAGGTCGTGGGGGAGGTGACCTTGGAGGATGCTTGACCATACTTCTCCTTTTCTTTTTTGCTTCTCATTTCCCCTTGCGTGGGGTTCTACAGTTGTAATTGGACAAGTCCTAATTTAGGGCACCTTTTTTAATTTAAGTACCTAGCACTTTTCTTTATATTTTTGCTGTTGTTTGTCTTTTTTTGTCGAGATGAGTCCAACGCTCAATGTTTGTGATTCTATTTATGCTTGGTGTTTAGTCGAGATTGGTCCGATGCTCGATCTTAGTATTTTACACTTACCAATTGCTCGTGTTTGTTCAATCGAGATGGGTCCAATGCTCGATCTTGAAATCTGTTTAGACTTACCAAATACTTATTTTTCCTAATCGAGATGAGTTCAAAGCTCAATCTCGATGGTCGGGTTCATTTAGAAATATTTGACACTTAGTCAAATTTTAGGTGTAAAAGTATGACACAGAAGCCTCTTGGAGTGATGTCCACTATCTTGAGCAATGGTCCAATGCTCGTAACTGCGTTAAACCTCTTTCAAGCTTATAGGTTAGGCTTAATGTTGTAACCGTGTTAAACCTTTTTCATGTTTATGGGTTAATTTTAGCCTTGAAATTGTGGAGTATAGTTGACACGAAAACCTCTTGGTGTGGAGTCCACTGTCTCGGGCTACGGTTGGCTACGCTTAACCTCTATAAACCTATTCAGTTTATGGGTTAAGGTCAAGCTCATTAGGGTATGGGTGAAAATCCTTGAATGTACTCCTTGACCTCGGATAATGGTCAAGTGGATTCCCTTGTTTAGCCATCACGTATAGATATCAAAATAGCTGATCCTCTTTAGGCTTTGTATTCATTGGACCTCTCTAAGGTGTGGTAACTTTATGGATTGTAGTGATCAAGGATGAATAAAGTAAACAAGTGTTTGAAAAAAAATCTGATTTATTCATGATAACAATAACAAGTAACATTAACTATGGTGTTTTCTTAGCTTGTCCGCATTTCAGAAATTTTTTGTCAATTTGCTAGAGAAGGTTTCCAGAGTGTAGGCTCTTGTGTTGGTTTTGGATACGAACCTATATGGACCTTCCCAATTAGGAGCTAACTTCTCATCCTTGACATTTTCCCTCTGATATCCACCCTATACAGGATGAGGTTGCCAGGATTGAATCTGCATGGAATTATTTTAGTGTTATACTATGCAGCGATCCTTTGTTTGAGGGCGGCCTCACGGACATGGGCAATGCGTCGTTGCTCTTCCAATAAATGCAATTCATAGAGGATAAGATCCAGATTGGTTTCTTCAGAAAAGTTTTATTTTCGTCAACTCGGTTCTCTTATTTCCACTTAGATCATAGCCTCACAACCATAAGTTAATTTAAAGGGAGTTTCTCTAGTGGAAGAATGGGACATGGTTCGATATGGCCGTAGGATATGATCGAGTTGCTCCACCTAATTCCCCTTAGCATCGTCAAGTCTCTTTTTTATCCCTCTAAGTATAACCCGATTGGTGGCCATAGCTTGCCTGTTGGCTTTTGGATGCTCCACTGACGTGCAATGTTGCTTGATCTTGAGACCATCTAGGAGATCCTTGAACTTCTGATCTGTGAATTAAGTTCCGTTATCTATGACAATTGACTTTGGGATTCTAAATTTGCTAATGATATTCTTGTAAGTAAACTTTTGGGTTCGAGCAAAGGTGATGGTGGATAATGGTTCTGCATCAATCCACTTACTGAAGTAGTCAACAGTCACCACTAGGTATTTGACTTGTCCTGGTGCTTGGGGGAAATAACTTAGGAGGTCCATCCCCTACTGGTAGAATGGCCAAGGGACGGAAATCGTAGATAACTCCTTTGGTGGGGTTGCGTAGATGACTGAATAGCACTAGCATTGGTCATATTTTCTGTACGTGTTCCTTGCTATCAATTTCTATAGTACGCCAATAATATCCAACCTTCAACCCTTTCTGTGAGAACGACTTTATGTAATACCCTAAAAAACATGATAGACTTGTATATGTTTACAGAGGTAGCTTAATACTTGTTTATCATGCTTATTAAGTTTTTTGACTATCTGAGCATGTTTAGTCACATTATTGTAACATTATGTGTGAAATATAACTGTTATTTGCTCCAGAAGTGACTTAAACTGCTTAGTTAGTGGAAATAAATGTGGAGAGTTTATTTCTAAGTCACAAATGTGTGAAGTGTGTTACAGTTAAAGTTTGAGATTAATTAGAATTAGTTTGACATTTTTAAGCATATTGATTGTGTGTTTTAATGTTGGTTAGACTAGCAGCTGATATGAAAAATTAGAGAAAAGGTGAAACAAGATTTTTGATGAATCTTAGGATTTATTTTAAACTTGTTGGAAGCTAGAAATATGATTTGGTGAAATATATGTGTTCTTAGTCGATTGGAGTTTTGGTACCTATCCAAGAGAAGTCAAATTTGACTTCCCTTGTTAAATATCCCACTACTGGCAGATTTGAGAAACATAAAAGGGAAATTGAGGGAGAAGAGAAAAAGAGAAAAAAGAAAGAAGAAAGAAAGAAGATCAAAAAGGTGGATCAACCACCAAGGAAGAGGAATCAGCTGGAGCTTAGATCCATCCTTGGCTTCATCTTCTTGATCTTAAGGTAGAGGTTTTTGAAGCTTGTAACTACTTTTGTTCTCTTTTTCCACGTTAGGCTATACTGAGGTTTAATATGCCAAGTTGAGTTCTAGTGGTATTTTGAGTGATTTTCTTGCTTGGATAAGTTCTAAGTGTCGTTATGACTTGTTCATACTAAGAGTTTGGATTAGAAATTGAAAATTCTCCATTTAGTCCTTTAAAGCTTAAAGTGAGGGTTTTAGAGATTTGGATGAGTGATTTAGTGTTTTGATCCATTTTTAATGAAATCAATTAGTATTTTATGTTTCCTTCATGTTAGTGAACTTGTTAAGGATCATAAATCACCTAGAAACTGGTTTGAAGTGGCCAAAATTCGTGAATTGTTCCAATGGAACAGTACCACGTTCTGCAGAATTCTGCAGAACCAAGTTCTTCCTTGATGTAATCGATTACAAGGTCACTGTAATCTATTACAAAGGCTCTGGGAGTGATGTAATCGATTACAAGACAAATGTAATTAATTACCAGAGTTCTGGAATTGGTGTAATCAATTACGAGGGAAATGTAATCTATTACCAAGCTCCTGACTTTGTTGTAATCGCTTACAACAAAGGTGTAATCAATTACAAGTTCCCTTTTTGTGGAAAAACCCAAGTTTTACTTGATAGAGTCATTAGTATATGTTTCCTAAAGTGTGTTGAGACTCTGATAGGAATATTTAATAAAAAGTGAATGTGATGAATCAAGTTGATTTATAATGTGAATTATAAGGAATAATTGGACATAGTTATATATACATATATTGTGTATTGTGATGAATTGAGGAAATGAGTTTCCCTAAGTGTTGGAATCACTCATGTATGCTCTTTTAAGAGTGTTAAAGTACTTCTATAAGTATTTGATGAAGTGTGTGTAAGATGAGTTTGAGATGCATATAAATCAATTGTGATGTTAATTATAGAAGGTAATTAGTAATTATTTTGCATGAGATGTTTAAGAAGCATAGATTGGTGGGTAATATCCTCTTTATATGTTTGTTTCAATAGATCGGTGAGTAATATCCTCTCTTTTATTTGTGAAGCACATTGAGGTGAGTAATATCTTCTTTGTGTTGTTTGAGAAGCATAGATTGGTGGCTAATATCGTCTCTGTGTGTTTGTTGAATAGATTAGTGAGTAATATCCTCTCTATTTTTTGTGAAGCACATTGAGATGAGTAATATCCTTTTTGTGTCATTTAAAGTAGATTGGGGTGCGTAATATCTTCTTTATATTGTGTATAATAAGGTGAATAATATCCTTATTATATTGTTGAGCAGCGAGGTCAGTAATATCCTCTGTCTGTGTTGATTGAAGCATATTGGGGTGCGTAATATCCTCTCTATGTTATGTATAATAAGGTGAGTAAACTCCGTATTATATTGTTGAACAACGAGGTGAGTAATATCCTCTATCTGTGTTGATTGAAGCATATTGGGGTGCGTAATATCCTCTTTTTGTTGTGTGTAATAAAGTGAGTAATATCCTTATTACGTTGTTGAGTAAAAAGGTGAGTAATATCCTCTTTACTTTGTTTGACCAGTGGAGGTGAGTAATATCCTCTATTTATTTTGATGGGTAGTGTTGGTGAGTCATATCTTCGCTATGCCTAATAAATCATAACATATCCTAGAGTAGTTGAGGTGAGTAATATCCTCAATAAATCTGAAGGCTCATGACTTTCTTGAAACTGCATTCATTCTTAGGACTTGCATAGATATACACATTAGACATAATTAAGCATAGCATGACAATTGTATGGACGGTTGCTACCATGAGATATTAACATGACATTGCAATTGTATGGGCGATTACGTATCTCTGAGATGGAGATGTTGTTTAGTATGATATTGTGTACTTCTATGATTGAAGTGTTAACCTTATGGTTGTGTAATCTATATAATTATATAAAATGTTGGTATTGGAATACTTCTACTAAGATACATTATTTCTCGCCCCGTTTGTGTTACCATGTAAATCCAAGTACAAGTTCTTCGAAAAGGAAAAAGATGTATGAGGACTAGCATAGTATAGATACTGTTTTAGGCTGAGCTTATATATATGTTTTATATTTGCTTAGTTGTTTTGAGTTATATATAACACTATGCCCTTTTGAGGCTGTGATGTATATATATAACTTTTGTCATCATGGCTTTCTATACTTATTCATTGTGTATGAATTATATGGGTTTGTTGTATGTTGTTGAAGAATTGGCAAGTGTACCAAATCGTACAAGTAATAAAGAGTGAATAAAGTTATCGATCCCACGAGGATTGTGTGTCAATTATCAATGTAAACTTAGAAATCACTAATTGAACTGAGAAAATGATTTGATAACTTTGAATTATATTGGTTTTTAAACAAGTGTAAAAGAAATGTAATAAAAAAAGAGCAATTGACAAATTAAAGAATGTTTTTGGATTTTTAAGGAGAAGAAAATTAATCAAGAAAAGCGGCTAGGGGTCGAATCCATTGTTTACCCTCTTATGCTACTGATTAATTCTCAATACAAGCAATAATCATGCATTTGAAGTTCCAATCAACAAAATTAGGCCAAGATCAATTCCTTGATTCAAAACCCCTTTAACCCAATCACAACTCCCAATTCCTTAGGTAATTGTTAATTCAAGTTAAGCATTAATAACAGTGATTTAATGGAACACATAATTACAATGATATTCCTATATTCAATCATAATTATGTCAACTCTACTCAGATCCAGCATTAAAACGAATTTTCTAATTTGAAGTAATACCCACATTCAAACCAATAATGATCAAGCATTGATTAGCATTAAGCAATGAGTAGAATGTTCAAATCCATGAAATTAACTTATAAAGATAAACAAATTAGATCACATAAGAGTATTTACAATGTTCATCTGACCCTAGCCATAAAGAATTTAGCTATTCATAATGGAAGAAGAAGAGATGGGAGAATTCAAACAAATGGGAGAAAAAAAAGCCATTGATTCTTCAAGGTGTTGTTCCCAAGCTTGAATCATCAATGGAAGTGGAAGAAGAAGGAACCCTAGCAGAGCTATGGGTAAAAACCCCAATGTTTTAGAGTTCAGAAGTCGAAAAATATGAAAGATCCGTAACAAATGTTTTCTCTGGCTATTTACAATTTGCAGGATAACGACTATCGCCTAGCGATGGCCCAGGCTCGCCTCGTGACGGCCCGCGTACGAAGGGAGGCCTATTGCAGTCTCAAAGATCCTTTCACTCCTCATATCACCTCGCGATGTATGATCCTCGCCTCGCGATAGCACGCAATCTCGCCTCGCGATGGAAGTTCCTCGCAAGGCGATGGCACGTTCAACCCAAAGAACAGCTTCTTCCTTCTTCTTAGTTGAATCCAAACCCGTTTCATTCAAAAATTGGAACTCATCAAATAGTGAACTCCCAAGCTAATCATGCTCAAAAACAATTAAAACTTATCTATTTTCTTCCAAATTTCTTTAATTTTAAACCCACTTTGACATCAAAAACTCACTTGTGCTAAAGATTCAACATATGTCAGAAGTAGCATGGTCAATATTGATTATTCTGTTATATGACGATATATCTGGATAGTCAATATTGGGAAGTCACATTATGGTATCAGAGTAGTTAATCATGTTGAGTTGGGGTATGGACTGACTATGCTTAGGCATGTAGAAGTTTCTCTGTCTGTTGTGCATTTCTTTGTCTCTTATTTGAGATGTTAGAAAAGGATTGCATGACTTGCTTTAGGTTGGACGTTAGTAGCTATTGTTACATGGTTACATGCTATTAAGGACTAGTCTGCTCAATATATAATGTTCTGTGTAGGCAGGAAACTATGACTTCACCTAGGCGAACTAGGGGAATAAAAGTTCTTCTAGTGACAGTTTAGTTGGCATAACTAAACTCGTGTAGGAATTATTTGCATCTACACCCTTTGGAGTGGTACTTCTAGTGTGAGTAGAGCCCATGGGTTAGATAAAAGGTTATTGGATAAGTTTTACAAGGATTAAGGATTGAGGAATCCAAGAGTTTTGAGGAAAACAAATTTCTTAGGTGAAGAATATCTGGCATAGGTTTGGCTTGGGAGCTGGAGACCTGCATGAGATTGGATTGTCTTGAGTTGATAATGATGAGTTAGATACCACTAGGAGAAGTAGAATTCCTTCGAGATTGATATTTGATGGAGATATTAGAATCTTAGTTGTGAGAAACTAAGTGTTAATGGCGAGTGAATTTTGGAGACAAAATTCTAAAAAAGATGAGAGAAATATAATACCCTAGAAAACATAATAGACTTGTATATGTTTACGAAGGTAGCTTAATACTTGTTTATCATGCTCATTAAGTTTTGTGACTGTCTGAGCATGTTTAGTCACATTGCTGTGAGCATGTTTAGTCACATTGCTGTAACACTATGTGTGAAATATAACCATTATTTACTCTGAAAGTAACTTAAATTGCTTAGTTAGTGGAAGTAAATGTGGAGAGTTTGCTTCTAGGTCACAAATGTGTGAACTGTGCTACAGTTAAAGTTTGAGGTTAATTAAAGTTAGTTTGACATTTTTAAGCATATTAGTTATGTGTTTTAATGTCGGTTGTACTAGCAGCTGATATAGAAAATTAGAGAAAATGTGAAATAGAATTTTTGATGAATCTTAAGATTTATTTTAAACTTGTTGAAAGGTAAAAATCTGAATTTAGTGAAATCTAGGTGTTCTTAGCAGATCGAGATTTTGGTACCTATCCAAGAGAAGTCAAATTTGACTTTCCTTGTTAAATATCCCACAGCTGGGAGATTTAAGAAATAGAAAAGGGAAACCGAGGGAGAAACGAATAAGAGAAAGAAGAAAGAAAGAAGACCAAAGAGGTGGATCAACCACCAAGGAAGAGGAATCGGCTGGAGCTTGGATCCATCCTTGGCTTCATCTTCTTGATCTTGAGGTAGGGTTTTTGAAGCTTGTAACTACTTTTGTTCTATTTTTCCATGTTAGGCTATATTGAGGTTTAATATGCCAAATTGAGTTCTAGTGGTGTTTTGAGTGATTTTCTTGCTTGGATAAGTTCTAAGTGTGGTTTATGACTTGTTCATACTAAGAGTTTGAAAAGAAATTAAAAATTTTCCATTTGGTCCTTTGAAGTTCAAAGTGAGGGTTTTAGAGATTTAGATGAGTGATTTAGTATTTTGATCCATTTTTGATGAAATCAATTAGTGTTTTATGTTTCCTTCATGTTAGTGAACTTGTTAGGGATTATAAATCACCTAGAAACTAGTTTGAAGTAGCCAAAATTCATGAATTGTTCCAATGGAACAGTACCACGCTCTGCAGAATTCTGCAGAACCAAGTTCTTCCTTGATGTAATCGATTACAAGGTCAATGTAATCGATTACAAAGGCTCTGTGAGTGATGTAATTGATTACAAGACAAATGTAATCAATTACCAGAGTTCTGGAATTGGTGTAATCGATTACGAGGGAAATGTAATCGATTACCAGGCTCCTGACTTTATTGTAATCGATTACAACAAGGGTGTAATCGATTACAAGTCCTTTGTTTATAGAAAAAACCAACTTTTACTTGATAGGGTCATTAGTAAATGTTTCCTAAAGTGTGTTAAGACTCTAATAGGAGTATTTAATGAAGAGTGAATGTGATAATGAAGTTGATTTGTAATGTTAGTTATAAGGAATAATTAGACAAAGTTATATATACATATATTGAGTATTGTGATGAATTGAGGAAATGAGCTTCCCTAAGTGTTAGAATCACTCATGTATGCTCTTTTAAGAGTGTTAAAGTACTTCTATAAGTATTTGATGAAGTGTGTGTGAGATGGATTTGAGATGCATATAAATCAATTGTGATACTAATTATAGAAGGTAATTGGTAATTGTTTTGCATCAGATGTTTCAGAAGTATAGATTGGTGGGTAATATCCTCTCTATGTGTTTGTTGAATAGATTGGTGAGTAATATCCTCTCTATTATTTGTGAAATACATTAAGGTGAGTAATATCTTCTTTGTGTTGTTTGAGAAGCATAGATTGGTAGGTAATATCTTCTCTATGTGTTTGTTGAATAGATTGGTGAGTAATATCCTCTCTATTATTTGTGAAGCACATTGAGGTGAGTAATATCCTCTTTATGTCGTTTGAAGCAGATTGGGGTGCATAATATCTTCTCTATGTTGTGTATAATAAGGTGAGTAATATCCTTATTATATTGTTGAACAGCAAGGTGAGTAATATCATCTGTCTATGTTGATTGAAGCATATTGGGGTGCGTAATATCCTCTCTATGTTGTGTGTAATAAGGTGAGCAATATCCTTATTACATTGTTGAATAACAAAGTAAGTAATATCCTCTATCTGTGTTGATTGAAGCATATTGAGATGCGTAATATCCTCTCTGTGTTGTGTGTATTAAGGTGAGCAATATCCTTATTACATTATTGAGTAAGAAGGTGAATAATATCCTCTTTGCTTTGTTTGACCAGTGGAGGTGAGTAATATCCTCTGTTTGTTTTGATGGGTAGTGTTGGTGAGTCATATCCTCATTATGCTTGATAAATCGTAACATATCATAGAGTAGTTAAGGTGGGTATTATCCTCAATACGTCTGAAGGCTCATGACCTTCTTGAAATTGCATTCATTCTTAGGACTTGCATAGACATACACATTAGACATAATTAAGTCTAACATGACAATTGTATGAGCGGTTGCTACTATGACAAATTTATATGACACTGCAATTGTATGGGCGATTGCGTATATTTGAGATGGAGATGTTATTTAGTGTGATATTATGTACTTCTATGATTGAAGTGTTAACCGTATGGTTGTGTAATCTATATGATTGTATAAAATGTTGGTATTTGAATACTTCTACTGAGATATATTATTTCTCACCCAATTTGTGTTGTCATGTAAATCCAGGTACAAGTTCTTCAAATGGGGAGAAGAAAAAGTATGAGGACTAGCACAGTATAGATATTATTTTGGGCTGAGCTTATATATATGTTTTATATTTGCTTAGTTGTTTTGAGTTATGTATAATAGTATACCCTTTTGAGGCTGTGATGTATATATATAACTTTTGTTATTGTGGCTCTCTATACTTATTCATTGTGTATGAATTATATGGGTTTGTTGTATGTCAAAAGTTGTATGCCCAATATTGATTATTCTGTTATATGACGATATATATGGATAGTAAATATTGAGATGTTACACTTTACATTGAGATGATGACCAAAACTTCCTTCATGAATCTCGGCCAAGATGTATCCTACCTCCTTGGGACCAAGGCACTTAAGGAGGGGAGAAGTGAATCCACAATGATACAGCTAGTTGTCAAGGATGGTGTACCAGGCCGTTGTTTGTATTATCTTTTGGGCTTCCTTCTAATCTTTAGGTAATGAGTCATTGTAGAGGTAGGAAACTATAAGCTTCGTCTAGGTTTCATCATTTTCTAGTAGAAGGATTTCATTGTCCGTAATACTGGGAGTGAATAGGGTGTCCTGAATCATGGACCTGTTATTGCCCAAGCTCTTGGTGTTGGCAAGCTTTGATAGCATATCTGCTCCCTTGGAATATGTTCCACCTTAACGCTATCAAAGCTTTCCAATAACTTTTTGACTATAGCTAAGTGCTTCTACAATAGGGGCTCCTTAGCCTAATATTCACCCTGGATTTGGGATGTTGCCAATTGTGAATCACTACATAGGATGATGTCTATGACTCTCATCTCCTTTGCCACATTGATGCCTGCGATGTTTGCTTCGTATTTAGCTTGGTTGGTGGAAGTTAAAAACTCAAACCTCATAAAATGTTCTGACATGAGGCCGACTTTGTTTTCTAGCATTACTTTGATACTGCTCCCTTTGGGATTTGAGGATCCATCAACATAGATGGTCTAGGAATGCACTGTAGGATGGATGGAGTCCGGTGTAAGCTCTACCAAGAAGTTTAATAATACTTGAACCTTTATGGATGGTCTTGGCTTGTAAGTAATTCTGAACTCGAAGAGCTCCACTACCCAAGCAATCATTCTCCCAGTGAGATCTGGTTTATGCAGTCCTTGCTTGATTGGTTGGTCTATCCTCACTATCATAAGGTGACATTGAATGTACTGTCTTAGCCTTCGTGTGGTGATCAGTAGTGTTAGGGTCAGTTTTTCAATCTACTGGTAGTGAATCTCGGGGCCTTACAAGACTTTACTAGAAAAGTAAACCGACCTTTGACCTTCTTCCATTTCTCTTATCAAAATAAAGTTGATCGCCTCATTGCTGACAGAAAGGTAGGAATAAAGTGTATCTCCAGGGTCTGGTTTTGTCATGATTGGTGGTGTTGACAACATCTTTAACTCTTGAAAGATAGCCTCACACTCTGGGATCCACTCAAAATTCTTCCTTTTTTAAGGTTTTGAAGAAAGGAATAGACTTTTGAGCAGCCTTGACAAGGAAACATATGAAAGCTACTATTCGGCTTGTTAGTTGTTGCACTTCTTTTATGGACTACGAGTTGTGCATGTCAACCACTGCTTGACATTTCTCTAGGTTGGCCTTAATACCTCGTTTTGTCAATAGAAACCCCATTAATTTACCAGCCTGTACCCCAAAAGCGCATTTTTTTAGGTTCGGCCTTATGTTGTGCTTTCAAATCTGGGTAAACACTTCTTCCAGATCCTTAATGTGGTCACCGGTCTCTATTGTCCTGACAATCATATCATGAATGTAAACTTTGAGCATCTTACCAATATGACCTTCAAAAAATTTGTTCATCATCCATTGGTAAGTTACACCTAAGTTCTTCAATCCAAATGGCATGACACGTGTAACATTCTCTTTTTAGCAGGTTAGACTTGTATATGGTCGTAAGGTACCATAGTACTTATTCAACATTTCTGTTAATTTTTGAGATGTTTTGAGTTAATTTAGGCACTTTGTCGCAACACAGAACGTGCAAAATGACTATTTTAACTCAGAAAAATAGCATAAATATTAAATTGAAGGAAATAAATAAGGAGAATTTTATTAATAGGTTACAAATGTGTGAAAGAGGAAGTGATTAAATTTTAAAGACAAACGGAGTCAGTTTGATATTTTTAAGGACACTGCAGAAGTGTTTTAATACCAGATTGAGAAATTACAGATATGGAAAATAGCATGAAATCCTAGAATTTTCCCTAATGCCTATGGAGGTCGGAAAATTCATTTATGATAAATTAAAGTGTATTTAGCAGATAAAAATTTATCAGTGAATTTCACTTTTTCTTTCTATTTTCCCCTACTACCATCCCCACTTCCCTCATTATTACTTGAGAGATATTTTTCTCTCTCATTTTCTCTCCCTCACTTTTGGCTAAAAAGATAAATGAAAGAAACAAAGAGAAGAAAGATGAAAAAGGAGAGAACAGAGATAGAAACGAAGAGAAGAGAAAACAGAGAAGGAAATAGAGAAAAGGATAAAAGAAAAGAAGAAGAAGGGGTTGTGAAGCATGGCAGAAAAATGGAGAAAAGAAAGAAAGAAGAATATCAGCAAGAAAGAAATAAGAGCAAGGATCCATGGAAACCAAGGTAGGGGGATTTTCTCACTCTTTTCTTTTGTTCTTTTGCATTTCAAGATCTGATTCTTGATGTTTTGAGTGAGATTTCTGGTTTGATGATGAAAGATTTAACCTTTTGTATTTGATTCATGATGTGAGAATTTGATTTCCTCTCTTGATTTCTTGATGATTTTTGAGGATAAAAATGGGTATTAAACCTTTTTTGGATTTGTGATTTTGAGTGATTTAGTGTTTTGATCCATATTTGATGAAATCAATTAGTGTTTCAAGTTTCCTTTATCTTTGCGAACTTGTTTGGGACCTGAAATCACCTAAAAATTGGATTGGATTGGCCAAAATCTAAGAATTTGGCCCAATGAACAATGCCACGATACTGCAAAATGAACTGCAGAGTTTCTAGTTGAGAAACACGGCCCATGTCTGAAGACACGGGGGGAGGGGGTGGTGTCCCTTTCTGCCAGTGAAATTCGTGAATAGTATTCACAGAACAAGACACGGGGGCCCTGTAATTAGACGCGGCACGTGTCCAAAAACACCGGGGGGCCTTGTAATCAGACATGGCCCGTGTCTGAGGCCAAAATCTTTAAAAATGTTATTTTTAATCTAAAAATGATGGATACATAGTTCTTTAACCCAGGTAACCTAAATACAAACCTTAAACCTTGAATTAAATTATTGGAATTCACTAGATTGTGAAAAGATTATACATTATATTGCATATGTGATGATTTGATAGATAAAATAAATAGATTTTCATGGGTATCCACTTTGTGGAACTAGGCCGAGTTGAATTTTGGATGTACTTGCACTAGGGTAGCTAGTCCAAACCTCGGCATCAACAGGATGAACTGCTCTAATACCATAATGTAACGTCCCAAATTACTAACACCAATGACGTATCCAGTTTACACATCAGTAATTAGAATTTGATATATTACTTATGAATATCCACAAATTATTCACCACAAATTATTCAAATAAACAATTTAATAATATATAAAATATGAGCCTTTGTGGAAGCATAATTTATATACATAATGAAAGGATTATTATACAAAATATATCAGATAAATAAAATTACTAGGACAAATTTATAAATACTAAACTAAGAACATCCTAACCAATTTTTCAAGTAAACTCCATCTTGTTGATCTGCTCGGGCCACCTGGAATTATCATGAAAAGTCACAGATATTGGGGGTGAGAATCAAAATTCTCAGTAGTTTGTTTAAAATAGTGTCATCACAATAATTCTAACTATTTCAGGAAAAATCGTCATTTTCATTCAAAACATTTATTATTATTCTAGGAATGTAGCAAAAGGCTAAATTCATCTCATTCCTCTTCTCAAAATAGACGATTCATTTAATTACTTTAAAAACTCCTTTAATTCTTCTAGTCATGCACAACATCACTATGTGCTCAAAATAATATTAAATACCAAATTGTACCACAAAATTCCATTTTAGAAGGTTCTTCCAAAACATAATCAATTTTCCACTCTCTATATATCAAGATGAAAATCTCATCATCGGAATTAAGTTATGAGCTCATAAAATCATTCATTCACTTGGTAATAGTCTGCTTTTAGGTTGGTGCACATCAACCTCTTCATGATAGTATGTCATCACACAGAACTACTCTTGGTAACTAGGCCTAGTCTTCCCCTGTCTAACTTAGAAGAAGTATGTCTCCTCAATATCAAAGCTAGGGTTAGACATCAATCCATCATGATTAGGACAAGGTACATTATCTCACAATATCAATCATCGGGAATAGAATGAGAGGTACGTTACTCAGACTATCCAAGATTTAGGATTTACCCAAGTAGTGAGGGAAACACTTATCCTCAACCACTTAATGACTAAGAAAGCTCAGGTTAAGAGGAATGTTCTTCCTTAATCTCAATTACTTTAGTATAGAGAAAATCTATACATTTTGCAAAAGTTATGAAAATTGTCAAAAATTGAGTTCCATTTCTAAGCTAAACATGATGCCTCTAAACCCTATCCTTGTCATTGAAATTTTTTATTGTTGGGGAATTAATTTCATTGGTCCATTTCTATCATCATTTGGTTTTATGTATATTTTGGTTACAGTTGATTATGTCTCAAAATAGAATAAGGCGATTCCATGTCGACACAATGATCATAAAATTGTTCTTAAATTTTTAAAAGAAAATGTCTTGAGTCGATTTGGAATCCCTCAAGCTATCATCAATGACGGGGGAACATATTTTTACAATAAACCATTTGAATCCTTAATGAAGAAATATGGTATTACACATAAAATTGCCACCCCTTATCACCCTCAAGCAAGTGGGCAAGTAAAATTAGCAAATAGGGATATTAAACAAATTTTGGAAAAAACAGTTTACCCAAATCGTAAAGATTGGTCTTTAAGACTAAACGATGTACTTTGGGCTTACCGTACTACTTTCAAAACATCTTTAGACATGTCACCCTATCAGTTAGTCTATGAAAAACCTTGTCACTTGCCTATAGAACATGAGCATAAATCATTTTGGGCCATTAAAGTTTTCAACCTAAACTTTGATGATGCTTGCAAGATATGCAAATTATAATTAAATGAACTTGATGAATTGACAAAAGATGCATATGAAAACTCAAAGATTTATAAAGTTAGAGCAAAAGCTTTTCATGACAAATCAATTTTGAGAAAATCTTTTGAAATTAGTTAAAAAGTTATGCTTTATAATTCTCATCTTCACATATTCCCTGAAAAATTGAGATCTAGGTGGAGTGACTCTTTTGTTGTCAAACATGTGTATCCACATGGGGCCATAGACATTGAGAACCCTAGGAATGGTAATGTGTTTAAGGTCAATGGACAAAGACTCAAACCATTTCTGGAAACCCAAGTTGTTGAGGTAGAATCCATCTCCCTTTCAAATCCTTGTTATGAGAAGAATTTATTTTAATTTTGTTATTTTCTTTTTGTAGTTCTTTGTGATACCGGTTAAGTGGCGGATAACGGTATTCAGCGGCTCTCAAGTCAGTTTGTTTTTTAGTTTTTCATAATAATTGATTCATTCTCCTTTAAAATGGATGTCATTCTCTCGAGTTTAAGAAAATATTTTCCTTCTCTTCCTCAAAATGCTCTAACAAAAATCTACAACGCTAGGTGTGAAAGATTGAGAATGTTAATGTACAAGGGCATCCCAGAAGATATACGCTAGATAATCAAAGCAAAGGTCCATTTAGTAGGTGAATCTTCAAATTCATTTGCCTCATACATGCCAGGTCTCGATAAAAGTTCGTATTCTAAAAGGAGAAGAGCGAAAAGAATGCAAGTTTGTCACAAATGTGCGAAATGGAATTGTAACAAGCGATGTCATTCTTTGGGGATGGTTTCTGCAAAACAAGAAGATAAAATATACTTTATTAAGAATGGACTGAGTAAGGAGTCATTAGATGATATCTTATTAACTATTGAGACGCATTCTTGTGGAGTTGTGCATCGTGAACTTCTTGATTTGTGGAATCTCTTCAGGGACGAACATAAACGTTACAATCTTGGGAATCTAACTCTAAAAGACTTGTTTACCAATTTATAAGAAAATTGGATGGGAAGCTTATCCTTGACTCATAGAAGGCATTTAATCCATTACTGGACGTAAAACCAGAGGAAGATGTGAGTTACAATCACAACAACATATGTTGTTATCTTGTTCATCTCAAAAAAAGGGAGGGCGAAACTTCGATTGTACCTAGTCTTTAATTAGATCAAGAGCCCCAGGTAGATGCTCATCCTATCATAGACTTAGGCGGAGACCTTCACACGCCGATCTGTAAATAAGTTTCGTGTGTCATGCTCTGTAGAGAGTCACGTGTTACATTCCCAGTTCTTGGAACCTAGGCTCTGTAGCGCTGTTGGACCGAAAGAGGAGTCTCGTCTTTGCTATGAACGTAAACAGCTACTGAGCATTATCTTGTACTTAACTGTATGAGCTCTGATGCGCCAAGTCATGCCGAGGCTGTCGAGCACTCACGAATGCTAGATTATGTGCTCTAACGAGTACACAACTTCCTAGGGTGTAATTCTAGCCTAGGAAGATATATAAAGCCATGCCTTGTGAGGATGGACTGCACTAATGGCGCGCAGTATAAAGATACGACATGACAACTGTACTAGTGACACACAGTATAAAGATATGTCATCTTTGTTGAATAAATGGGTGTGAGAGCCTAGCCTCTAGTTTTGGACTGGTTCCATATCTCGTTTTCTTTCAAAGAAATAAAAAATAAAAAATAAAAAAATCCGTGTTTCTTAATTTTAAACTTTTCTGACAGCAGCCAGTCTACCCATATAGATGTTATCATTACATTTTCCATTCTTTTCCCTATTTAAACGCTTAATTTTCTTCATTTTCATCTAACTCATAATCATTCAAAGGGAGGGTGAGTATAAAATTGGAGGGAGCTTCTGTTCGTTGATTTACAAATATTTGTGTATTTTGTGGGTCAAGTTTTGGGAATGTTACAGAGTTTGTAGAAGCAACACCCACTCTTGGTCGAGCACTTGCTGCGAGGAAAATTCATGTAGTATATGGGGGAGGTAGCATTAGGTTAATGGGAGTTGTATCAATCACAGCACATCTAGGAGGAAGTCAAGTTTTATGTATCATTCCTAAAGCTTTAACTCAAAGGAACATATCTAGAAAGACAATTGGGGAGGAATTACAAGTATCAACTATGCATGGACGAATGAGGAAAATACTTGAAAACTCTGATGCATTCATTGCCTTGCCAAGTGGTTATGGTACTTTGACATAAGTTTTTCAAGTTGTCTCTTAGGTTCAACTGAACATCCACCATAAACTCATAAATTTGTTGAATATTAATAATTTCTTTGATGGTTTGTTATCTTTTCTTGACATGCTGTGGAACAGAACTTTATCACACATTCCGCCATGCAAATCCTTGTCTCTGCTTCCACTGTCGATGAGTTAATTGATAAATTACAAGTTTTTGTTTATGAACCTGATCCAGTAATAGCTCAGATAGATTGGTCAGAGGGAAGTAGCAAGGAACGCGGGATTGATCTGACATTCCATCTATGACTTACCTTTACCTTTGATTTTATTCATCGTACTTTGTTTCTATTTAAAATTTGTGTCAGGTTTCTCTTTTCAGTAATTGTCACAACAGGTAATATCTTCTATCATTTACTCATCCGCATTTAGACATTGGAGACAATGTTGTGATTTGGTTGGGGGGGAACGATAGTTGACATAAAAAAAATTAGGAAGTATGTTTATTGGTATAGTTGTCAGCAACTTACTAACAGCAAAACCAATTAAGGATGGCAGAGTAAGGAGTAAAGTATGCCCTTGAGGTAAATTTACTCTTAAGACGCATCTAAATTGGGGAAGTAACTATTTTGTGTAGAAGTAGCAATTGAAATTCAGGGATCATAGCATGATTGAATAAATTGTCTTCTTTCTTAAATTTCACATGCTTAGTTATGAATGTTGAATTGGTGGATTGAGAATAATAAATATATGCCTTGTGAGATTTTGAGCCTATTGATAAATGAATTGAACATTTGTATCATTTTTTTCTTTCTTGTGTGAATTTTCACTCATGAAATTGTTACTCTAGAATTTGCTTTGATTCTTTTTTAGGCTACATTTTCACATGCATACATAAACATGATTGAGGTATTTTTTTTGCAATAGTTACTCTAACCAAATAGCCAACCTTGCATATTTTCCTTTGCTTAATCCCTTTGAGCTTATTTGATCATTCCTTATTTCTAGCTCATTACGTGCCTTAAATGTAAAATTATATTCTTACCCAACCTTAGGGAATAAGAGAGCATTGACTTTGTTATTAGATAAGTTCTTGAACAAGTGTGGGATTGTGTGCAAAATGGTTAGTGAAAAAGGAAAGAGTGGCCAATTGAAAAAAAAAAAAAAAAACAAACAAAAAATAATAATGAATATAATAGAAAAAATATGTAAAGAAAGGCCAATAAGGCAAAAAGGAAAGGGAAATGAATATGTAAAAGGGAATTTGCATTATATTTAGTTGGGATGAACTTTTCATATTTGTTATTTGAACTCAACTCTGATGCTCTTTTATTCTGTTTGATATTTAACTTGTTATATTCATATTACTCCCCTCCTTTACCTTGACCCCGTTATAACCTTGAATAAAGTCCTCTTGATTTGTGCGTGCATGTGTTCTGAGCAGTGAAGAAGTAGAAGATAAGCAAGCTTATGGTAGTGCAATTTTTCATGGGTTGAATTGAGTGAAATACCTACCTTTTAAACACTTGAAGGATTGAGAGTGAATCCTGTGAGGATCTATCATTCTTAACTCATGCTTTTCAATTGAAGTTTTCTTGCGTGTTGGTTTGAGATGTGAAGAAACGTTACCTCATAAATGTTTTGATCCTTTGAATCTTTTGTTGCTCTTCTTGCTTATAAATTTTTTCATTCTTGAATATCATTGGAAATTGAGTCTTTTAGAGTTTTTAACTTTTGGGCTTTTTTTGTTTTTCCTTGTTACCTAGTTTTGGTCTTATGTGTTTTGCCCGAGAGTACAAAAGCTAAGTATGAGGGAATTTAATAACAATATAATATATTCATTTAATAATCTTCTCACTGTGCTTCTTAAGGTTAAATTAGGCTTAATTAAGTTAGTTTTATCACATTTTATGATATTGAGATTAATTGGATCATTAAAGGAATTATTGCATGAATTGACATTAATTTGTCTATTTGGCAGTGTTCAGTAAATTAGCTATAATCTGAGTTGTAAATATTTGATTGATGCGATGATAGTCTTGTAGGAAAACTAAGATAATTATCTACAACTTTCATTAAGACCTCAAGAGTATAATTACACGTTTGGATAATTTAAATTGAAGTGGAAGCAAGAGCTAGAATGCTGATGTTGACAGCTTGACCTCTACGCATTCATCAGACCATTTCTTGAGCTATAGGAGTTCAATTGACACCAAACTAAGCCCAAATGAAATCTAAGACCCAAATCTACAAATTTCATGAGAATACAATAGTAGATTCATATGTCTAGTAGGTCATATTAGGATTGGAAGTCTGAACACAGGTACTGTTACTGGAACCTGAAAAATGTGCACAGATTGGACCATAAGTTGGGTTGTAGGAGTTGGATTGGACTAAAACTAGTGGAATTAGAAAGCTAAGACAAAACCCTTAAACTCTCATGAAGACCACTTTTCAAGATGATGACGTTATGACATAGTTATAGTCATGTGAAGACAAATGAATTAGTTGGTGCAAGTGGAAAGACAAGCATGACATTAATTTTCCACTCATCCACCTATCATCCACCCACTCATTAAACAACTTTATTGTCATCTTCCACTCAACCACCCACTCATTAAATAACCCTATTGTCATCTTCCACTCAACCACCCATCATCAATCCACTTATTAAACAACTACATTGTCATCTTCAACTCAACCACCCATCATTCACCCACTCATTAAACAATTCCATTGTCATCTTCTACTCATCCACCCATCATCCACGCACTCATTAAACAACTCTATTGTCATCTTGTACTTTTCATGCTCTATAAAATGTTGCATTAGTTGCTCATTAGAGGCATCTTGGTTTAGATATTAAGATCTTCTTCTTGTATTATTTGTTTCTCTTATTGTAGTTTTCTTTTGTTCTACATAGAAATTATGTTCATCTTCTTCTTCTTCTCTTTTTCTTTCTTCTTGTTTATGAGTAACTAATTTTCATTTTGTTTAGGTGAAAGAGTGAAGCTTTTGGTAATGAAATAAGGTTGGATTAATCTCTTTCTTGTGCTTGAATAATATATTATCAAGTGATCATTATATGTATTATATTTTGTTTCCAATCAATTTAGAAACCCTCCTTGTAAGGTGAAGATCTTGATTTATTGTAGACAAGAGATTGATACAATGAATGCTTGAACCCATTTACAAGTGTTGGTGTTAGCAAATAATTAAAGGAACCATAATATACTTACATATATAATCTTAAATCAACTTTGAATGTTGTATTTTTCAATTGGAATCTCTGTTATGCGTGGATTCTAATTGACTTATAAAAAATATTAATTTTGTTCTTAATTTACTTACCAAGAGTGGATCTCTTAGCCCAAGTAAATCCTTTTTAATTGTGAACAAGTTTTACCACCTTTATTATTGTGACAAATCATTTCCTTACCTTAAAGAATTTTTCTTCATCAATTCCCTGTGGATCGTCCTCGAACTCCCGAGAATTTATTACTTGAAACAATCTACACTTGGGTTTGCAACACATCATTTGTGTCAAGTGATTACCTCAACCTCAACATAAACAAATCATTAGCTACTAATATATTAAACAAATTTCATGCATGAGTGATTACTTAACCACATGGTAGAATGACGTGTTGGATCATAACCTCCACTTTCACTTTGGTTATCATTATATCCTGCTCCACCAAAGACATAATAAAAAAATCCTGAATTTCTTGGTGGCTCCATTTGTTGTTGTTGATCATAAGAAACATCTGATGATGGATACTGATAAGGCACTCGGTAATTCATGGAAGGTTGATAATATGGTGGGGCTGACATAGGTGGATAGTAGTCATGAGACATGTAAGAAGGATGCTAATAATATGGTAGATAGTTGCCTTGACTGCCTTCAGATGATACACCAATACAAAATCACCAAGGGATTGTGATATACTAGATGAAGAAGAATAATCTAACATAGCATTTTCATGCCTTCTGTTTTTCCTAGGTTGGAATCCACCTCTACTACTACCACTGATTACATCATCAGAAGGATCTATATCCATCCTATAATTTATCATGTCAATCAAGAGATTTTGATCTCGTCTGAAGTATGGCTCTTTTTGAAAAGAATGATACGACCGTTCACCTCCTCCTTGACTTTATTCTATATTACCACCACTACCAATATTATTACTTGGTGGACTTAATCCACTATCATGACCTTCACTAGGTGTTTCACTTGAATTTGAGTCATCCCCACCAGCTATTCCTTCATCATCATCATCATCAGAATCAATAGAGAGCCATTCTGAGTTTTGGATCCCATCCAATAGTGGTCCCTCTCTCTCCTCAAGCCATGGAGATAAAGGATCTACTTTCTGAAATATATAATCAAGATTAATAGGATTGAAGCTAGCATCAATCTCTTCTTGACTTTTCCTCATAGAGTCTCTCTTTCTCACTTCAT
The DNA here is from genome assembly GCA_029884595.1 of Ormosia semicastrata. NCBI lineage: Eukaryota > Viridiplantae > Streptophyta > Magnoliopsida > Fabales > Fabaceae > Ormosia > Ormosia semicastrata. The sequence goes on from JAQQTO010000029.1 coordinate 4,228,658, forward strand.
GTTATAAATTGTAAAGACAAGTTTCTGTAATTTCTGGTACTTCAATCTATTTCTCGTCTTTGTATGAATAGAGCTAAATGTACTCCAATTTCTCTCACAATTAGAAGTTGAAGTTGTTTGGCTGAGAATTTTTATAGCTATGCATTGAAGTTCAGTAGTACAAGATCCATATATTATCCACCATGCAGCTGATTAAATAAACGATTGTCCATTATTATGTATATTAATAAAAAATAAAAGGTAAAAAACATCTTGCACTTACACATCAAACACCAAAAACTATAAAATCTTACTAGGATTCATTTGTCACCAAGCTCTTTGAGCTTGTGTTGTACCAAATGTTTCTTTCTTATCTTGAAAAAGTAACAACTACAAGCACATCCATATAAGTCTTCAAAAACTATGAGTTTCTAAACATTAACGTATCACAGTTTGGTTCTTAAATGACAAATTATGATATATTCTAAAATCTTAAATGTAAATCAATTCACCTGATTGATATCTTTGATTTGATTATCAATGTTTTCCTCTAATTTGCTTATTACTTTTGTAGTTCCATCTAAGGTTTCTTTTGCTACATCTCTTTCATGTTCAACTCTAAAGTGAAATTGAGGATTGAGAAAATAACTTTATGAATAAAAAAATAATAATTAGCATATCAAAATCAAATATAAGCCTTTAAAAAAATTAAATTAAATATTGATTACCTATATCATGCAAGTCAGAATGCATGAAGAATCATCTTTTGCCAATGATCTCATTATATTGAGTGTAGTAATGACAGATTTTTTGAATGGATTGCTTTGCTATATCAATTGCTTTATAAACAAAGCTCATTGTTAGTTTGTCATCACCATCCACCATTTTCAAAACCTTGACAATTGGCTCAAATACCTTTATAATATCACTGGCCTTACTCCAAAAGTCTTTGCTCAAAATAATTTTAGCTTCATATGCAAGCCCATATTTCTCCTTACCCCACTTAGATATTTTGAATACCTCATACTCAAACATATTCCTCAAAGCATGTTTTTGCTTCACAATTGATTCAACCTGCAAAAACTGTATTGCGAAACGAGTGATTTCTGGATGAATAATTTCCCTGCCACTTGTATACTGCTTCATAAGATTTATTGTCCAAATGTGGTTGTAGATAAATAAAGTCACTTTCTTTGCATCATCTAGTATTTTTTGGACATTAGATTTTTTTTCCAATATCTTCCAAGCATAAATCTAAGCAATGAGTTGCACATGCAGACCAATAAAGATGCGGTCTTTTCTCCATCAGTTTTAAACCAGCAACTTTTAGTGCCTTCTTATTATCAATAAACACTTGGCCAACATTCTCTTCTCCGACTTCTTCCACAACTTTATCAAGAAGCTTAAAGTAATAATCATTGTTTTTATTGGGAACATTAGAAGCATCAATAGATTTTAAGAATATTGTGTCATTGCTGCAATACACTAGGAAATTCATAATGTGCATGTGATTTATGCTATTTGTCCAGCCATCACATATTATTGTCACCCACTTTCCTTCCATATTGGTTTAAGTTCATCATCTATATACTGTCTCATAGATTGATATTCTTTTTCCAAGTACACCTTTGAAACCTCATAAGAAGTAAGGAATTTAACTCCTGATCCCAACTCTACAGCTTCAATGAGTAAAATGTGCAGCCATGGAGAATTGCATAAGTTCATTGGAAGACGCTCATATATTATCAATTTAGAGACTGTTTTTGCTAACTTGATTTTTAGTGTTTTCATCATATTTGTAGTAATTTTGGTCTATTTCATATTTTTACTTCTAGCCAAATCAACATCCATTAACCTCAATCTACATTCAAGATCGCTTGGTTGATGTTGACAAGAAGCTCCGCTACTGCCACGGGCATGAGACCTGCCTCCACTTTCATATATAGAATCCAATCTTCCAGTTTGTTGTCTAAATCTTTACCTGTCTTCCCATTGTCTCTGTGATACAATACTTTCTTCAGTAGCTTGCCTTATAACCTTATCTTCATTAAAAAAACCTTCAATATCATCATCTTCATCTCCTCTTAAATGTGCCACAAGTTCTTCTTTTCTCTTTCTAAAGTCTATTTTCTTTGCTTTATTATCCAATAAAAACTTCATTATATTTTCTCTGACAAAAGTTGAGACCCTAGCACAACCCTTGACTTCTTCTTGCATGTGTGCAAGATGTTCTTTCACCAAAGTAATTTCACCTGTTAATACTATATCACAAAATTTGCATTGCACATTATTTCTAGTTTTACTAGGTACAAGTCTTCTAAAGTGTCAACTAATATTTTTACTTGGAGCACCTTCTACTTTATCTATTAGAAATTCCTCTCTTGGTGACATTGTTTAACCAACTTACATATAAATAGATGTGTTTGCAATTTTTTTTTAAAATTAATGATAAATTATATAATTAAAGCTTAAATATTATAACATATACTTCAAGCTAATTCTTAAAATTTGTTAACTAACAAATTAATTGAAAGTAAATTTTAATTTAATTCTTAAATTTTTTTAAGTTTCTCCAAAAATTTACAACACAATTTTTCTCTCACCCTCAATTTTCTATTTTGAATCTCTAATTTTCTTCTCACAATTTCACTCTTTCACTTACATAATTCATTTTTTCTGTTCAACTAACTTAATTTTTTCCTTTTCACCCTTGATTACGCTCAAATAATAATGCAGTAATTGTAACATAGCTTTGGGATGTCAATTCCATAGAGAGATAAATTAAAAGAATAACTAAAGAAACAAAGAAACAAAAAAAAATATCAAATGATTAAAAATAAATAAATATTAATTTAAATGCAAAATTATGTAAAGCAAATTCAGTTTTATACCAGATGTAAGATGATTAAGATTCAGAGTCTACCAAGATTAATTTTAACATTAACTATGCCAAATTATTTTATCCACATAATTTAACTCATAAACATTTAACGGTAAACATGCATGAAAAATATATTAATAAAGCATTAAAAATAATAATCACATGTATGATAAAAAATTTTTAATTAATAGTAATTATCAAATCATTAAATATATCTTTAATAAGAAACTACAATTAATATCTAATAATTACTATTAACATTTAGATACTATAAATAAATTATTAAACATGATAAAAACATGATTGAATTTATCTTATAATTTATTAATATAATTTGATGAAAAATTAAAATCAATAAATTTTAAATTTAAAATTAAGTAACAATAATTCAACATAATAATATCAAATAATTAAAGTTTTATTATTTTCTTAGTACAAAAAATTTACTAAGATATAATAAAATTAAAACTTAACAAAATTATTTCACCAAAATTTTTTATTGCTGCACACTGTAATGTGCGTTGCTGCACTACGCGTGTGTCACGTCCTTCCTTTTCAAGACATGCTACAGTGTTGCACGTTCTTCCTTCTTTCCGTACGACGTGCCATGGTGCTGCACTTCTAAGTCTTTTTATTTGTGCAGCTGTCTACAATCTGTTTCTTCACGGCCATGTTTCTTTTCACTTTCTTTCTGGACGGCACACAGGGCACACCCCCTTAATACGTTATGCTCCTACGCGTGTGTCACGTCCTTCATTCTCAAGACGTGCTACAGTGTTGCACGTCCTTCCTTTTTTCTGCACGACGTGCTACACTGCTGCACTTCTAATTCTTTTTATTTGTGCAGCTGTCTACAATCTATTTCTTCACGACCCTGTTTCTTTTCACTTTCTTTCTGGACGGCGCACAGGGCACACCCCTTGATACGTTATGCTTCTCTTTTATAAGCTGTTGTTAGTAGCTTTTAGGGTTTTTTTTAATTTATTTATTTGCACTGTTTCTTGAATTTGATTGTAATTTGATTTATATTTTTATAAACTCTAAAATTAAACATAAAAATTATATTTAAAAATATTTTAAAGTAAATTAAAAATTTAATTTAAAAATATATATTAATTCAAATAATTTTTATTCACATTCTAATATTTTAATTTAATAATAAAATATTTAAAAAATACTTTTGTACACTCATCAATTATTTCTCAAAATTTCCGTTACCCAATCAATTTAAATTTTTTATTTCTCTCACATTTTTCCCCTTTCCTTTAATTTTTCTTTTTTACTTCTCTATTATTCACCTCATCATCTTTATTATTATTTTTCCTCTCTTACTTCCCCATGACACTCATGGTCACAGACTATTCACACACACACACACCCTCACCATCTCTTCTCCATGGCACCCACGACACCCACTCACCACTCTTCTCCACGACACCCACTCACCACTCACCATCACGACAACACAACACCCACTCATCATCTTCACTGTAGCACAACAGATCTAGCCCAGCACACACCCTCACCGCCCTCAGCCCCTCACCATCTCACACCCTCAGAGTCACAGCACCCACAATAACACCCACACACCCACAACAATACCCACACACAAATCATCTTTAAGAGATTAACATAAACATAAAACAGTCATGGATTGGATGAATTACCTAAGCGAGACCAACTTGAACCGGAGATCGCGAAACAAAGGCGAACAAAGCACAGATTGACCCAAAGATGTGGCGGTAGGAGCTCCTTCAACAGAGTGATAAGATGAGTCTTTGAGTCTCTCAAGAGGTTAGACTCCCGTTAAGATTGATTTGGTATATATTTTTTATTTTTTATTTTTTATATTGAGAAAAATTGAAATGAACGGTGTTAGAAGTGAGAAAATCTAAAAGGAGGAGTGTTGTGACTGAAATGCCATTATGTCTCGTCCATTACTACTGTCACGTGTTATTTTCAAACTTAGCCATGTCACGAGCTGAAGTTGAAATGACAGCTGCAACAACCGTTTTATCGCTACAGCTAGAGTCATCTTGGAACGAGATTTGAACCATGAAGAAGAGGCCAAGTTGCTGTGATTATCCTACAAGTATGTTGGTTTTATTTTGGCTCTTGAAGATTTACATTGTGCGGACGTACTATGTGTGTAATTGGTTCAATGGATGTAGAATGTGAGGTGTGTCTGTGTTGGTGGAGTAGGAATGGATAGGTGATGTGGGATAATCAGTGAAGGAGGCATAATTCATATAAGACATGTGATTTGGTAAAGGTTGCTCTACATAGAAGGAAAAGGGAATTAATCTTCATGAAAGGCTACATTTCTAGAGATGACAGTTTTTCTATATTTAAGGTCAAACAGAAGGAAAAGGGAACTAATTTTCATGTAGCATTGTTTGTCTCAAGTTTGTAATTTCTCCATAGGATTAGAGATTTCATTTTCATGCTACATATAACTATAACTATATGGATGTAGATATTTACATCAATAATTTTTTTACCATTTTCAATGAGATTGGTCCAATTCCTACACTTGAAAATGATTAATGTCGGTAACCAAGTACTTTGTCTCTTTTCTTATCCTTCCAATTAAATATGTATGTATATAAATTATAAGTATATTGAATGTTCCAAACGACAAAGATAGAGATAATTAGCAATAGATATTTGGAGAATTTTTTTTTTTAAGATTTATTTAATGTGTTGTATCATTCTATATAATTTTAAGCTATATAATCAAAATTTAGTAAGTCCATTAAAAAGTTTACGACTCGATCCATATTTTAATCCAATTATTATTGTTAAATATCTCTACCAATAATTAGATTGAGGGTAATGTGATCTTGGTTTTATGATTAGAATCTCGCTTGAAGTACCTTGTGGTTAAGGCCATGTCATTAGATATCTAAGAAGTACATGGAGAAAAAGGAAATGAAGAGAGTATAATTGAAAAGAAAAAAAAGAAAAAGAGAAGTGGAAAGAGTTATTATTCATTTTGTTTGATGTTATCCAATGGAAAAAAAAAAAAAGAGATTTTTCTTCATTTGATTGGTTTTATCAAGAAAAAAATAAAAATAAAAATAAATAAATGTCAAATTACTTTATTATCCCTTTAGAATTCAAAAATCATTAAATCATTACAAAATAATATAGGACCCACAGTAATTAATATAAAAATAAATTTTTAACTTTTAAATTATTTATTCACATTATTTATTATTTCTTATTAAATATAAATTTCAATTTATTAATTATTGTGATATACATACTTGAAAATTCAAATTTCAAAGTTGCAATATTTTCTTCAGGAATAATGTTTATTAAACAATGAAAAGGTATACCCTTCGTTTGTTGCAGAAGTTGGCGTGAATAAATTGGTGTGAACGTTGGCGTGAAAGACATAGTAAAATGGGTAAAATGGAAAGATGGCATGAATGACAAGGGTAAAACGAGAACGCAAAAGTTGATTTTAGCAAGAAGAGATCATCATTTCTCTCTCTGGCTTTGTTTGTTATGAAGGAGGTGAAAGGAAAATAAAGAATAAAGCAGAAAAAAATAGAAATGCATGCTAATAATATTGAGATAGATAAAAATATGTGGGGTTAACTTATTTTCTTCCCTTCCTGTGGGACTAATGGATTGTCTATTCATCCAAATCTCTCCCTTTTCACTCTTTTATTCCTACCAAATAAGAGATGATATCTAATTAATAACCAATTTCTTTTCCTTTTTCTTTTAAAATAACATACCAAACAAACCCTCAATATGTCCCACAAGGGATGGAAGAAAAAGAGGTGGGATCCTCATCAACACTACCTACGCAACTCTCTGTTTTTTTCCTTGTAACAATGGTACCAAATAAGGAATACACCCAATCCTTAACCCTTTCCTTTTCCTTTCTCCTCCCTTTTATGTCTAATTAATAACAAGGCTTTATTTAATATGATAAAAGAGAGAAGAAAACAAAGGATACAATAGAAAAAAAGAAAAGAAAAAAAAATAAAGAAGTTATAGCTCTTCTTATTTGATATTATTTAATAAAAAATACTTCCATTCCTTTATTTAAGTTTTTTTATATATATATATATATATATATATAAATTAATAAAGATGTGCATATAATATATGATAGGATTCATAAAATTACTTCTCTCCCATTCTCTTTTTTCCCTTTTCATTCAAAAGTAAAAAGATGAAAAAAATCGTAGAATTCATATAAATTTTATCATTTTAAATCTTTTCTTTATTTTATTAAAGTGTAATCAAATAAGAGATGGGCCTCATCATTTCCTTTCTTTTCCATATCAAACAAAGCGTCAATCTCGTAATTGAAGCCAGGAGGGACACTTCAGGAGAGAAAAAAATTTCCATTTGTCTTTTTTTTTAATACAATGTCTTTTTTTTATTTATTCGAATAAGTAATGGCTGTACTTTTCAGGTTTCCATTGGCATTACAGGAACAACACCCCTCACTTCAGTACTTCACTAATCCTTATTGTGTGATTTGAGAAAAATTCTTGTATATTATCGAAGGAAGAGATTTTTCTTCTTCTAAGAGATTTATAACCATTGATTTTGACAAAGAAAAAAAGAGAAAATGAAAGTGAAAAGAGAAATAAGTGATCGAGATGTTATGAAAGAAAAAAATTCTTCTTCTAACATCGGTGATTTGAAATTAATTTTTTTTTGGGAGAATTAGAATTGAGACTTCCAAATCAGATTATGTACTCGTAATTTGAATTTTTTTTACTGTTCTCCCATTTTTTTTTCTTGCTACATGCATTAAGGTGAAAATGATAGGGAGAAAAGGGAAAGCTGGGAAGGAAGTCATAGGCTGTATTTAGAATCAATTAAAATTAAAAATAATTTAATTTAATTTAAAAATTAATTTTTTTGCTTAGAACTTATTATTACAAATGTGATTTGAACTTATTTAGAAATTACTTTTATATATTTAGAATTTTTTAAAATAAGAATTGATTTAATTTAATTTTTTATTTTAGATTTTTATTTTTATGAAACATAATTAGAGATAGTTAATAAAGATAAAATAATTTATTTATTTAAAATTAAATTAAATTATAACAAATTTTATTAAATTTAATTAAATTTTTAAATCAGAAAAATGAAATTTATAAAATTTTAAAAATTAAATTATTTTTTACTTTTTAATATATTAAACATAAAATTTGATTTTAAATTATTTTTTTTTTTTTTACATTTATGAATCAGGGAATTGGGCTTTTCAAGATGAAAACTTGACAAAGGTTTGAATTTGGAGTAGCTTCAAAAAGAGCAAGTGTCCAAGTAAGTCAGACAAGCCTTCAGGTGGGAGCTGATCACATGGAAATGTCGATTCTTTGGTCTTTGGTCGCAGGGGGTGTTAGACTTGGACCAGTCAAGGTTCATGCTAAGACATGTGTGACCGTGATCGTGACCGTGATCGTGACAAATGGGTCCGGGTGCTACAATTATAATTAGAGTAACTAGAATTTTGTACCAATACAATTGTATTTATGGGATAATTAGTAAAATTTTATTTATAAACTTATTGAAAAAAAAATAAAAATATGATTTTGAAGTAAACATATATAATTAATTTTTTAATAATAAATTAATTTTAATTAATTTTATTATGTCTTCATGTAAGATTTTCACTCCCCTTGATGTAAATAATATTATGTCTTCATGTATAATTTTCATCCAATAATATGCATATTACATAATAAAATATATAAATATATATATGTATGTATATGTATATATATCATTTTTATAATAAATAAATAAATAAATCTAATTTTTAGTAGTAAAATATATCTCAACTAGTTTTATCACATTTTTATGTAAAGATTTTACATTGTGAAAATGAACATTAAAAATAATATATTAGGAGAAATCTATACTATCTATAAATTATATGGGTTCATTTGATTAGCGGAATTGAAATTGAAATATAGAATTTTAATTTTAATTTTAATTCTTTCAAAATATAATTGATCTAGAATCTTAAATTTTATATTTAGAGTTGTCAAAGAATTAGGATAAAAAATTATAATTTTAAATTCAATTATAATGTTATTATTTAAAAGTATGATCTAAAACATTAAAAAATTATTTAAAAAATTAAAATTAATAAAAATATTTATACAATAATATTTTTATAATATAATATTCATATTTTTTTCATAAAAAATTTTTCATAAATTTTTTAGAAAAAAATAAATAGCCATTATAATAATTTTTATATACATATAAAAATGATTTTTATATAAATATATAATCTCAATAAATATGATTATTTATAAATAAATATAGAGAGAGAAAGTTTAATTTTTAAGTTATAAAATTAGTAATTTTTAAAGTATAGGTTAAGAATTAAGAAAAACTTAATTATTTTTTAATTGTATAAAATTAGTTTATGAAATTATAATTTCAATTTTAAATGATATTTTAAATAAAAAAATTAAAATTAAGATATTTAATTATAATTTTAAGTTTTAATTTTATGCTCAATTTCAAGAGTCAAATGCACACTAATGAGAATTGGGGGATTTAGTGTACAATTATAACTTTTTAAAATTACCATCAATATTTATTTAAACTCCAATTAGAAAAGGGCAAAGCTATAAGCTTACCCTAAATCACTCTAACTCTCCTGGTAATCCACACAAAAACTTAATAACCCACCTTAACTTTCTCATTTGGATAACACATTTAGTGAGAAGTAATAATGCAATATATTACGAAATAACCAATATAATTAAATGAATGAAATAAAATAAGCGGATCAACAAGACGTCAGTGTTGATCGATCTACTAGTAAAAATAATGTAGATATTAAACAAATTCCTTAGAAGCTAGTGATTCTATACAAAAATTTGTATGACAAAAATAAATTATAAAAAAATAAAATTAATATCTATAAATCTTGCAGTTGGACCAATCAAATTTGAAACTTTAAATAATAGAAATTATATTGAAAAACTTCATTTTTTATGAACATTAAAAAACTTCATTTAAACATATTTAATTGCGGCTAAAGTGATTTATATTTTTGAATACACTTATTCTTAAGGTATGATTAAAAATTTTGGGAACACGCACAGTTTCATACATGCAGCTCTTATAAATTTATTTGTTGTATATATACGCACCAATTCTTGTATGACAATTTATTATTCATCTTCCAGCGTAAACAACTTAAACGATGTAATAATATATATTAATTTTTTTTTAGTTTTTTAGAATATCTTTTACCCAATAAGTGAGAGACTAATCTTCTAGAATACTGTTAAGTACCTAAACGAGAATTCTTTTTAACGATATTATTTCTATATACATGAATCAATAGATAAACATTTTAATTAATTTTATGTTTTTATATGAAATTTTCACCGCATAACATATACATTTCAATTAAATTCTTATGAAAATATTTTAATATTATATATCAATTAAATTTCTAATCCCATAATGTATACATTTCACATAAGAAACATGTATAAAATAATTACAGTGACATAACATTACATGCATGTACTTATCTAAAAGCGCATATTGGGATCAAACTTGATATTAAGTCTCACATTAGATGAATATATGTGTAAAGTATCTTTTATAATGACTTAGACAACCTTCTTTCCTTGAGTTAGATTTTAGGAATGGAGTTAGGCCAATTTATTTTAACATGATGTCAAAGCCAAACCTAATCTTAATGTTGGATCATGTCCAGTTCTACAAACTTCATGCTCAAAATATGTAGTCCTAAGTGTGAGGGGGTGTTAAGTCCTACATCTTATGGATATATGGGTATAGCACCCCTTATAATGGCTTGGGCAACCACCCCTCCTTCTTTAAACTAGCTTTTGAGGTAGAGTTAAGCCTAATTATTCTTATACTTGAAGTTAGCATCTCTTAGGCATACCAAAGATTGAAAAAATTGAAGATTTCCATCTAACTAGAAAGAGTAGAACCCAAATTAGTCTTAATTTAAAAATAATTTGACTGAATTGGTCCTAGTTACTCTTTGGGAAGAAGGAGGAGATTCTCGAACGAGATAAAAGTGATTTGATTCAGAACTATGATATGCCCAAGGTCCAATATTGAAATAATTTTAGAGGTTTTCCTTGACTTTGTCAATGTCAATAAACAATTTGAAATGCCTTGATTTTTTTAGAATAGGTCCGAGTCAAATAACAATAATTCGAAGCACTGTACACTATTTTGGAAAAGAATCCAATGACTTTGAAAGAATTGAACAAGGAGTTGTATGAAGTGAAAATCTCATGTACGGTTCTGTCAAGTAGCAGTAAGGGTGACTTATCTGTCAACTTTTCCACTATTACCCCCAAAAAACCAAACTTTGGCTTACGTAAAGTTGCCAAAGTATGCTTAACCTTTGAAATCATTGCTTATATACTCGGTATTGGCCATAATTTACAAGAACATTTTGTAGTCTTAGTAAGAGTGGGAAGGGTTAAGGATTTACCTAGTTTAAGATATCTCATTGTTCAAGGAACCCTGGATGCTTTCAGAGTAAAGGATCGTCAACAAGGGCATTCTAGTGCGTTGTAAATTCTTATCCAAGACTCGTATCATTTGATAATGCCATATGAATCTCTAGAATCATGTGAATTGTATGGTTAACCCAATAACAAAAGTTTCATAAAGGAACTAGAGCAGGCTATCATGAGAAAAAAGATCTTCTTTGAGATAAAAGAAATTTTCCTAAAGAGATTTGATTCGGAACTATGATATGCCTAAGGTCCAATATTGAAATAATTTTAGAGGTTTTCCTTGGCTTTGTCAGTGTCAATAAACAATTTAAAATGCTTTGACTTTTTTAGAATACGTCCGAGTTAAATAACAATGATTTGAAGCATTTTACACTATTTTGGAAACCCATGGACTCAATCGTATGGATATATAAAATACATGAATTTCAATCCTAGTAGAAAAATGGAGGAAACAAATACTCAATTTCATATGAGTAAATAGAATTCTATACTCGATCTCATAGATACATATAGAACTCTGTGGAAAGTCATATTCGATGAAAGTCATATGTACGACTTGAAGGGAGATCTTTCATATCTTTCGAGATCCATCCTACAATATAGGGCCAAAAAGACAAAATAAATTATTTGAGCCCTTATAAGTATAAGTTATAACAAAAATAGATTCCCCCTTTCACACTCATGTCACGACGAGGTACTATAGAAGAAAAAATTGCAAAATCCGATCTAATTTATCTTAATCAATTAGTTAACATGTTGGTTAACTGTATTCTAAAACACGAAAAAAATTATTGACTTATTAAATTATCTATCGAGCTATGAAAAAGGATTCAACAAAAGACAGAAATAAATTCACTATTTGTTTTACATGAAGCAATACATGGAGTAACTCCCGATATAGCAGTAAAAGCAAGACATGTAGGTGGATCGACTCATCAAGTTCCCATTGACATAGGATTTACACAAGGAAAAGCACTTGTCATTCGTTAGTTATTAGGGGCATCTTGAAAATGTCTAGGTCAAAATATGACTTTCAAATTAAGTTCCAAATTAGTGGATGCTGCCGAAGGGAGTGGCAATGCTATACTAAAAAAGGAAGAGACTCATAGAATGGAAAAGGCGAATAGAGCTTTTGCACATTTTCATTAATGTATGAATAGGATCTATATAGACACATAGACCCATGGATCCATACATCTCGATCGAAAAAGAATCAATAGAAAAAGAATCAGAATTGATTAATATATCTCTCAAAACAAACTAAAAGGAAATGAAAGACGAAACATAAATCATGGATCAACTAAGCCTTCTCAGGGTCTTGCTTAAGAATAAGAAAGCCTTTCATTTTCTTATCTTCAATGGAAGTTTTATCTTCCCAGAATGTATCCAAATTTTTTTGCCTAATTTTTCTTCTAATAATCGATTCAACCTCTGATCAAAAAGATATATCTTGGTTTTATTTTCTCTTCAACAAGTTTAGTAATGAGCATAATGGCCACCTGCAGATGATATCAGAGCCTAACCCAATCCTAATGTTGTGCCACCTGTAGATGTCCAGTGCTATAAACTTCGCGCTCAAAATGTCCATTCCTAGGTGTAAGGGGGTGTTAAGTCCCACATTGTATGGGTATATGGGAAAAGTACCCCTTATAATGGCTTGGGCAACCCTCCTCCTTTAAACTAGCTTTTGGGGTGGAGTTAGGCCTAGTTATTCTAATACTTGAAGTTAGCATCTCTCAGGCATACCAAAGATTGAAAGAATTGAAGGTTTCCATTTAACTAGAAAGAGTAGAGCCCAAATTATGTGTTGAGGTTCTATCTGCCTAAATTTTAAAACAACAAGATGCTTGCAGATTACACGGGGTGAAAGTGGCCTAGACTTCTCCCATTTGTTTGTTTGCTTATTTATTTATTTTTTACAAATGATAACATTTTTTTTTTTTGCCAGACCCTCCATGAATGAGATAAAAAAATTCATTCTTGAAAGCTACCAACAAGCCTCTGGTCAATGCATAAATTTAAATAAGTTAGATCTCTCTTTTAGCCCAAATGTGCTAGAAGACAAGAGGAATAATATCCAAAATGAAATTGTGATAAAGGCAGTAGAGAGTCATTTCAAATGTTTTGGAAGAAGCTAAAAGGGTGGAAGGAACAAGCTTTATCTTAAGTGGACCATTAGAAGCTTTTGGTGTGTAACATCCTTAAAAATATTAAGAACATGTACATAAAAAGTCTATGTAACAAAACATCAAAAAATAAGATAAGATATGAAAAATTGTTCAAATTAAGGCCTGATTATTCAAATAACTAGAAGGTTATTTGAATAAAGTCCCTGCTGTGCAAATATGAAAGAGCAAACAGGTTATTCTATTCAAATTAGTTATCTGTTATTCGAATAAATAAGCTTCTATAGAGAATGAGTTATTCAAATAGACTTAGTTTTATTCAAATAAATAGCTGAAAATTATTATAGCTACTTATGTTAGCACATGAGTTATTTGAATAAGGATATTATTGTTTGAATAAATAATTGAGAAATATCAAAAATGGGAAACACATCCCACTATAAACAAAGAAAGAAAACTTAGTTTCTTCAACTAGTTGGTCTAAAATTTCCATGGTTCTAGTAGAACTAAAAGAACGAGGCAAGTTATCACCAATAGGTGTCAAAGAGGAAAGACTTGGAATTTTGGAGAGCCAATGAATTACAAGGAACAAGTGTGTGTTTGACTTTACTACAATGAAGTTTAGTTTTGATAATAACAAACATGAAGATGATAAGAAGACCAAGTCTAAGAACTTCAAGATTAGCTTTAGGACTTAGAGTCTCTTTGTACGGGATCTTTTTGGATATCTCATGGATTTTTATAAGATAAGATAAAAATATTTTTAAACTTATCCCAAAATTGTATTTAATCTTGAAAATAATTTAAAAGGTTTTGGCGTTTTTCAAAAATCTTTTGGGCTACTTTTAAAAGTATTTTCACAAGTTTTAGAAATAGAGTTATTCGAATAACCTATGAGTTATTCGAATAATATTTTCAAATAGCTGCTGCGCGCCTATGATTTTACAAGTGTTATTCGAATAACAGGATGTTATTCAAATAAAACCTTTCACAATGACTTGTTTTTATATAAGCTATTCGAATAACTCTATAGTTGTTCGAATAGACCTGCTATCTCAAAACTCTTTTTAAGCAGTGTTATTTGAATAACACATATGTTATTCAAAAAACCACATTCAGAATTGGTTATTTTAAGAACATATTATTCGAATAACCTAAGTTTTATTCGAATAAACACGAATCTTGTTTTAGAAAGAAACGACCATATTTCGTATTAATTACGTGAATTAATTGTTTCAATGACTATTTTCTTCTACGACTCTATAAATAGAGATCGTGGGTCTTTTCTGTTTCTTGGCCAGCTATCTGAATATTTTATATTTGCTTTGAAAAACGTGATTTATAATTTTTTAACATATTTTCTGTGCTCTTTTTACGAAAACTTTGAGATATCCTTAGAGAGCCTCTTAGCACTTCAATTTGTGATATTTACTGTGTGAGAGTTTCTTTTCATCTATATTATGCTTTTCTGTATCGAGGGTGAGGTATCCCTTAAGGTTTGTATAAGGGTGAGGTATCCCTGCAGGCTGAGGCTTTAACACAAGGGTAGAGTGTCCCTGTATGTGAAAAGTATTCTATTTTGTAACGGTAGCAAGCACCTATTGATTCTTGTATTCATAGTGAAAAATTTTGGATATTTTTGAAGACTGAACTTAGGTTACAAGTGGTTTAGTGGTTGAACTAGGATAAATATTGTGTCTGCTCTTCTCTTCTCTATCTCTTTATTTACTGCAGTTTAATATTATTGCATATTTATTTATTTTCTTTTCTTAAGTCTTTTCTCTTCCTCCTTTATTTTCACATCTTTTATTTAATAGCTTCAACATTTGTTTTTATTTTAAAAGCATTTGCGAAAATTTTTTTATACTGAATTCACCCCCCTCTTGAGTACTGGAGCCACTTGGTAACAAAGTGTCACATAAGAAAATGAAGGGTGAAAAGATTAAGCTAAACACATTGAAAAATTCTAAGAAGAAGCAAGTATTCAAAATATTAATTATGGGTGAAGTAAGCTTATGATGTCAGCAGGGCAATTTTCAAAAAATGAATTAGAAGAAAAATCTCAATGCTTCTAGAAGAAGCCATTGGAGACTTCTTGAAGAAGCCATTGGAGACTTCTTGAAGAACCCATTAGAGACTTTTTGAAGAAGCCATTGGAGACTTCTTGAAGAAGCCATTGGAAGAAAAATCTCAAGGCTTCTTAAAGAAGCCATTGTGAGTTAAGCAAGGTGAGATAAGCATATTGACAAGTGTCAAGCAATAAGCTTAAGACTAACAAACATCTTGAAGCTTATTAAATAAGCCATTTCAGAATAGGAAGAAGAGAAATGATTATAAAGACATATGTCCAATGAATGAAGAAAATTTATAGAAATAAGGAAGAGATAGTAATTACAAAGGAACAAGTGGCAAAGGGAGAGACTTTTTGAAGACTTGGAACTTTGAAAGTAATGATGACCAAAGGAATGGGTGGATGAAGAAAATTTTGGAATGGTGAAGCACGACCAAGTATAAGGACAAGTGTCCCAACATTAATTGAAGGTGATATAAGCATAATGAGATAAACATGAACAAGTGTCATAAAAGGAAATTTTGAGTCATGAAAAGAAGGGAAATAATAAGTAGTAATGAAAGGTGTCAACCCTGGATTTGAAGCCTTAAAATAGGTGGCAATAAGGTATAAATTGCATAAAAGAAATTTGGAATCTCAGCGTCATGATGAAGCAACTAGGCCAAGTATTCAAGAATTTATTAAAGATAAGCTAATCATATGAGATTAGCCAAGACTTGGGACTATGTATTTGGAAAGTAACTATAGACAAGTGTCCATTTTGGAATAAATATCAAGCAAGAAACAATGATTATATAGGGAGACTTTGAGAAGACTTAATTCCCCTTATAACACCCAACATCCTTCACACGAAAGACAAGCTCCAATAAGAATCTATAAATACCTTTTCCCATCCCCAATCTCATTAAGCAACACCCACCAAAGATCATACAGTAGCAACTTTATTTTCAGCAACTTATTCTTTCATTTTAACTACCCTTCACTAATTATAATTCTGTAAAATAGGTAGAAAAATGACAAAAACATCATTCTTTACTCTTTATTTCTGTCATCTATATCTCCTAGTCCATTACTCTATATTTAATCCACTAGCTTTATTTTTATTTTATGAAATAGTAATTTTCTAGTGTCTACAACTAGTTTTTTACAATAGTTTTATTCGAATAAACCATCAGCTATTCAAATAAATCATGTAAAAATGTTTTAGAATGAAGCAATTTGAATGGTTTATTCGAATAAACCTTCCTTTATTCGAATAAAGTATTGCAGACTGAGATTTTCAAAAAGCATTCTTATTAAAATGGAATTTCTCCAGACACTAAATGTAGCAGTACTATTCGAATAACTGAAAGGTTATTCGAATATCAGACACCAGAATGTCAAAAATTGAGATTTTAAATATAAATTATTCTTTTATCATTTTATAACTCTTTTATATATGATATTTTTATTAATAGAGTTATTTACGATTTTTTTATCATTTTATAACTCTTTTCATATATGATATTTTTATTAATTGAGTTATTCTTTTCTATGGAAAAGTTTTATTAAGAGCAATTGTATCCCATGGATAAAAATGAATCAATGTACAAAAAAGAAGAGAATTATTGCGGCCGTGATGAGAGAATCAAGGGACGCCTTAATCATTTATAATGATTGTGGTCATGATGAGAGGATTAAGGGACACCTTAATCAAAATTATTGTGGTCATAATGAGAGGATTAAGGGATACCTTAATCAAATTATTGTGGTCATGATAAAAGCATTGAGGGACGTCTTAATGAAGATAAAGAGGCATATTTGATTAAGAATATTGAAATGAGATGATAAAGAGATAATGAAGAAAAGATTTCGAGTAATGATTAGAAAAGAATACCAATTACTTATTTTTATGAAATTATGAATTACTTATTTTTGACTTATTTTATCCTAAATTAAATACTTAATCTTATTATGCTAATTTTTTTCTTTTTCCAAGATATTTTATTGATTTATTGGTTGGACTCTCAATTATGGTTGTAGGAATAGAGAAAGGTAAAGAGTGCGTGGTAAATGTATGCCTGTTTTTGCATCTTCCTACTGAGATTGTATCTCACCTCTTTGTGGTTTAACATTTCAGATTAATCCGACTGAAGAAGTTCAAACAAATTTTCATATTAAGCAAGTTATATGCTGGAAATTGGAGTCTATGTAATAGTTGTAAATAATGGCACCTTAAGAAGGCTTGTGTAAGCCTCACTTTTGGAAAATAGATGCCTAACTTAGAAATGTTTGTACAAAATTGTGAAAATTATTTTATGTATATATATATATATATATATATATATATAAATTAATAATCATGTTAGAAGCTATTTGTAACGTGTTACTCTTATTAGAATCAAACACTACAATTCTATAATAAGAAAAATAAATAAAATTATAGTAGGACGTTATATGGTAGGGAAGCTGTAACACCCTGGAAATATGCTAGGCTTATATATGGATACAAAGGTAGCCTAATACTTGCTTAGCATGCCTGTTTAATTTTGTGACTTTCTGAGCATGTTTAGTTACTTTACTGTAACATAATTTGTGAAAAATAGTTGTTATTAGCCCTGAAAATGGCTTAAACTGCTCAGTTAGTGAAAATAAATGTGAAGGCATTATTTCTAGGTCACAAATGTGAGAACTGTTCTACAGTTAAAATCAGAGGATAATCGGAGTTAGTTTGATATTTTTAAACATACTGGTGTGTGTTTTAATATTGAATTGATTAGTCACAAATATGAAAAAATGTGATATTGGTGCAACAAGATATTCTATGAATATTAGGATTTATTTTATATTTGTTGGAAGTTAAAAACCTAGATTCGGTGAAATCTAAGTGTCCTTAGCAAATTGAGATTTTTTGTACCCTTTAGTGATTGGTTATAAGAAGCCAATTCTGAATTCTTCTCTTCATTTTCTCCTATGGCAGAGAAGGGAAAAATAGAAATAGAAAAGAAAGAAGGCAAATCATGGGGGAGAAGGAGAAAGGAGGAGGAAAGGCTAGGAGACTAATAATCAAGCTTAAAGGAGTATCTAAGAGCAAGGTCAAGGTTTCAAGATCTTCATCTCACCTACAAGAGGTAGGGGTTCTTGATACTTTAAACTTCATTTTTACTCACTTTCCATGTTAGGCTATTTTGGGGTTTAATATGTCAAATTGAGTTCTAGTGGTGTGTTAAGTGATTTTCTTGCTTGGATGAGTTTTAAATGGTGTTTATGACTTATTCATGTTAAGAGTTTGAATTAGAAACTGAAAATTTTTCATTTGGACCTAAAATGCTCTAAGTGTTGATTTTAGGGGTTTGGATGAGTGATTTAGTGTTTTGATCCATTTTTTATGAAATCAATTGGTGTTTTATGTTTTGTTCATGTTAGTGAACTTGTTAGGAACCTTAAATCACCTAGAAACTAGTGTGGAGTGGCCAAAATCCGTGTTTTGTTCCCATGAAATAGTATCTGGTTCTGCAGAATTCTATAGAACTTGGTTTCTGCTACCCACACCACGGCGTAAGTGAGTGGTGTCACGGTGTACGTGTGGCGCCACTTCCAGTAATGGAACCCGGGAGCAGGGCGCCGCAACGTGGTCGTATTTGTGTCGCGACGTGAGCTGCAGGATCTCCAAAAATGTCATTTTTGATGTCTTGGAATTTCCTAAGTGATGAGATCACTTAAGTATGCCTTTCAAATGTGTTGAGACACCAATAAGTGTATTTCATGAGGGAAATTACCACCTTGTAAGTGTGAGAACTTGAAAAACCCTTATGCACTCTCGTGAAGGGAATTTGCCTTAGGATGAGGTTGGAGAACCTTTGGGCATCCAAAGTGTAGGAAATGCCTTAGGATACACTTGTGAAACCCTAGACAACCATAGTAAGGTGGAGTGTCATGGGGTAGTGTGTTGGAACACCTTAGGCTTCCATTGTGTGATGGAATGCCATAAGGTGATCTTGGGAACCTTGAGCATCCAAGTGTGTTGGAATGCAATAAGGAAATGTTTAGAACGTTGTTCAACATGAAATTGACTTTGGATTCGCTTATGAAGTGATGGTGTGAGGTTCTAGATACAAGATCATTAGTGTTGAGACACAACTAGTGGTAGTTCTTGGAGAGAATAACCACTTACCTTATGCGAAGGGATTTGAGTACTTGAGACATGAATAAGTTTCTTTATATGATAGAGTTGAGCCAGGGGATCATGTATTCTAGTTAGAGCCTTTCACTTAGTTAAGGTGAATCTTGTAATAGGATTAGAGAAACCTTAGACATCGTTTGAGAAGTAGAATGTCGTAGGTCAATACCTAGAACCTTGAGCAACAGGAGGTTGCCTTGTAATTCACTTGTGAAGTGATGAGGTGAGGTACTAGGTGTTGTATGCTGAGTGTGCTTGGCTAGTAGTATTTGTTGTTAAGTATGAGTTATTTCTTGTGAAGAAGGTAGAACTGGAGAGACATAGATGACATTTACTCCCTTGTGAAACAAGGTTTGAGATATAGAAAGGACTAGAAACGTGACCTTGCACCTTATGTGATAAGGGAGCTTGGTTAGTTAGTTTGTTAGTTTTCCTTAGTCACTTGGTTAGGGAGGACCTAGTGATGATTGTGTGTATTTGCCAAATAGATTATATATCTTCTTTTCAAACTTGTCGTCTTGCTATTTTTCCCATATATTGTAATCTGATATAGTGTGCACAACCATTTGGTCAGAGAGTTGTAGGTAATCAGCCCTAGAATTCTCCAGAATGTGGACTAGTCCTAGATTCTCATAGTGGAAGCTCGTTATGGTCAGGGTTACCATTATGGGGGTGGTAATAATACTCTTACATTGGTGAGAGGAAAGTACTCACCTATTACTAAGTGAGCTTATGCTTTTAGGCCTAACCTGCTTAATATATACAAGGGAACAGAGGATTCCTGGGAAATAAGTAAGTGACATGTGTTTTTCTTTTTTAAACTAAAATTTACATAAACACTGCATAATCATTTACTAGGATATTATGTGAGCATAACTATATATTATATCATAAAGCATTGCATTTGTTGGTAGTTGTATGGGCAATTACCTTACTTGTCGCTTGCTTGTTGGTTGCTTGCTTGATGATATCCCACGATTGTATAGGCAGTTGTTTGATATCATTGATTGTTTAGTATTAGTGCGAGATAGGATTTTAACTTGCCTTGTGAATGTTACATAGAGTATGTATATATTCTAATAGTGTTGAGCAATGACTCATTTATCTGTTACAGACTTAATCTTATGTTTATAGTATGGTTTGTTCATTGTGATGAATCAACACTAATTTTGGAATGCTTATACTGATAAATCACAATTTCTCACCCCGTTTTGTTATCATGTAAATTCAGGTACAGGTAAGATGAAGCAGAAGAGGCAGAAGAACTAGCGTAATTTTATTTTGTTTCTCGTAATAAATATGTTGTATATTTATTTCATGCTACCTTGAGTTTGTAAAAGTTATGTATTACAATTTACCTTTGAGAGGCTGATCATATATATATATATATATAGCTTTTTGTTGTCCAGGCTCTCCATATTTACTCATTGTCTATGAATGATATGAGTTTAGTTGGTTGTATTAGGTTAGAAGTGACATAGCTGGTATTGTGTGCCTTGTATATGTGAGATATATCAGGTCTGTAATATTAGGATGTTACATTATGGTACCAGAGCAGCTCATCCTGTTGCGAGGGGGTATGGACTAATCATGCTGAGACATGTTTAGGAGTTCCCATATAAGTTGTTATGCATTTCTTTGTCTCTTGTGGGAGATATATAATAGAACTACGTGACTTGCCTTTGGTATGGCAATTTTAGCTACTGTTACACGGTTACATGATATTAGGATTAGCTACCCCAATATGTATTGTTTTGTATGTACAGGAAACTATGGTGTCTCCAGGGCGAACCCGTGGAAATAGGAATTCATCTTATGAAGGCTCGAACTTGGTTAGAACCTTTATAACTATGGCGAATATTTTGAGGGAGCAAACAACTACTACTGCTGATGCGATGCGAGAGCAGACAGCCGCTACTGTTGAGGCTACTTGAGAGCAAATAGCTACAAGGAGGTTTAAGGTGATGGGTGTGACCTAACGTTAATATCCTACACCACCACCACTACATCAATCGGGGCAACCAAACCAAGAGGTACTAATGGGGAGAAAATAGACTTTCCAAGACCTCTCGGAGTTCGAGGAAATTAATCCATCGTCCTTCAAGGGAGAGTATAACCTGATGAGAGCTGAGAGTTGGCTAAAGGAGGTGGAGGAGATATTCACTATTGTGGTTTGCCCAGATGGGCAGCGAGTGCTCTTTGCTTTTTACTTGCTAGAAGGAAGAGGAGAAGATAGGTGGATGGACATCAAGAGATCTTTCGAGTTTTCAGGGACTCTTGTTACGTGGGAGATCTTCAAGAATTCGTTTATGGGGAAGTATTTTCCACAAAATCTACGGAATGCAAGGAAGTGGAATTTCTAAGGTTGGACCAAGGCGAGATATCTATTGGTCAGTTGTGGCCAACCTCAATGAATTGTCGAAGTTCTCATCTAGTATTAGAGTGGCGCAACGGAAGTGTGTTAATTTTGAGAAAGGATTGAGAAAAGACATTCCGAGAGTGATCCAGCTTTTTGAAATCTAGGATTTTGCAACCTTGGTGAAGGAATGCAAAATCATTGAGGGTCGTGACAACAAGTCTCAAGAGGAGCGAAGATCACAAGACCTTCAAAAAAGGAAGTGGAATTGCATCGAGTGAGTAATAGAGTCTCTATCGAGTTAGTGCTTGGAATGAGACTTATCTCTATAACACCCTATAGGATGGTATCACTAGAGTTATAACTCAAAAAGCAAATCGAGGATTTGTTGATCAAACAATTCATTAGGCCGAGTGTTTCTCTGTGGGGAGCACTTGTGTTCTAGTGAAGAAAAAGGATGGTGCCATGAGGCTCTATATGAATTACAGATAGATGAATATGGTGACTATAAAAAATAAGTATCAGTTATCTAGGATAGATGATCTAATGGATCAGTTAAGAGGAGCTGTGGTTTTCTCAAAGATTGATCTTAGGTCTGGGTATCATCAAATACAGATTAGGGAAGAGGATATCTCTAAGACCATTTTCAAGACTAGGTATGGACATTATGAGTATCTCGTGATGTTCTCTGGGTTGACATATCCATTGGCAATGTTCATGGATTACGTGAATAGGATCTTTAAACTCTACCTGGATTAGTTTGTTGTGGTGCTTTTTGATGATATTCTAAATCTATTTCTAGTCAATGGAGGAGCATGAACCACATCTGAGGATAGTGTTGAAAACCCTTAAGGAGAATAGGTTGCTTGTTAAGCTATCCAAATGTGAGTTCTGGTTTTCTCAAGTGCGGTATTTGGGACATGTGATATCTCAGGGTAGGATTTTTGTGGACCCAAGCAAATTTAACGCAGTGTTGTAGTAGGAGAAACCCACCATTATGACCAAGATCAGAAGCTTCATAGGCCTAGTGTGGTACAATAGAAGGTTCATAAAAGGGTTTTTCTCAGTTAGTGCTACATTTGCCTAAGTATACTAGGAAAGGTAGTACTTTTGAGTGGACTCCATTTTGTAAAGTATAGTTTCCAAGTGCTGATTTGGGGTTAACTACTATGTCAGTGTAGGTAATTTCGGATCTTTTGGAGAACTTTGAGATGTGTTGTGATACTTCAAGGATGAGTCTAGGGTGTGTATGATGCAATATAGGAGAGTTATTGCCTATGCATCAAGGCAATTGAAGTCTCTTAAGGAGAACAACCCTACTCATGATATGGAGTTAGCCGCAGTAGTGTTTGCCCAAAAAGTTTGGAGACATTTCTTATATAGAGTTAAAGTATTATCCGAGTAAGGCCAATGTGATGGCTGATGCACTGAGTAGGAAATCCCTACATGTGTCCCAGATGATGATGATCTAGGAAAGTGAACTTCTTGAGAGTTTTAGGGACATGAGCCTTTCAGTAACTGTGTTGCCACATAGTCTCAGTGTGAGTCAAGTGGACATGGTGAGTGACTTGAGGACTCAGATCCTAGATGTTCAAAAGGAAGATGAGACTCTTAGGGTTATAAGTGATCAGATCTTTTTAGAGGATCCTAAAGGGTTTGATATAAATAGTGATGGGAATGAAGAATATGTTTCTACACCTAACTATCTACAAGATGAAGACAAAGATGGGAAAAGTGTTTCTATGTCTAGTTCTTCAGAAGGCGAGGAAGATAAGCAAGTTCATGTGGAAACCTTAGAGCCTAAGTGATGGTGTTCGAAAGGCCACATGGCGTTAGACCTTGTGTAGTTTTCTTTGTGTGTGGTCGACCGGAGCATTATGCTAGGAGGT
Organism: Ormosia semicastrata; assembly: GCA_029884595.1. NCBI lineage: Eukaryota > Viridiplantae > Streptophyta > Magnoliopsida > Fabales > Fabaceae > Ormosia > Ormosia semicastrata. The sequence continues at coordinate 4,252,638 of JAQQTO010000029.1, forward strand.
GTTCATAGAGGCAGGGAGTTATGCCTGATCCAAGGCCGCAAGCTTCAGGAAGAATGTATACTCTAGTCAAAACAGCGAAGGCTTTATCTTCTGATCCTATGCAAGGTATCCTTTTTGAGTGTGCCTTTTGTTAGAAACCCATCATGATAATCTTGTAGGTGTTTTGAAAACTGAGTTGTTAGTTTGTGTTTAAATTCAGTAAGGTATCACTATGGAAAGATGTGATCATTTCGAGTGTGATATCATTTCTGATATGTGATAATTTAAATTTTGGGGACAAAATTCTTAAAATAGAGGGGAGAAATGTAACACTCAGGAAAACATGCTAAGCTTGTATATGGATACAGAGGTAGCCTAATACTTTCTCAACATGTTTGTTTAATTTTGTGACTTTCTGAGCATGTTTAGTCACTTTGTTGTAAACTATTTATGAAAAATAGTTGTTAGTAGCCCCGAAAATGGCTTAAATTGTTCAGTTAGTAGAAATAATTATGGAAGCTTTATTTCTAAGTCACAAATATGAGAACTGTGCTATAGTTAAAATCTGAGGATAATCGGAGTTAGTTTGATATTTTTAAGCATACTGAGTGTATGTTTTAATACTGGATTGACTAGTCACAGATATGAAAAATATGATAATGGTGCAACAAGATATTCTATGAATTTTAGGATTTATTTTATATTTGTTAGAAGTTAGGAACTTGGATTCGGTGGAATCTAAGTGTTCTTAATAGATCGAGATTTTTAGTACCCTTTAGTGATTGGCTATAAGAAGCCAATTCTGACTTCTTCTCTTCATTTTCTCCTATGGCAGAGAAGGGAAAAACAGAAATAGAAAAGAAAAAAGGGAAACCATAAGGGAGAAGGAGAAATGAGGAGGAAAAGCTAGGGGAACAAGGATCAAGCTTGAAGGAGGATCCAATAACAAGGTCAAGGTTTCAAGATCTTCATCTCAGTTACAAGAGGTAGGGGTTCTTGTTACTTTAAACTTCATTTTTACTCATTTTCCATGTTAGGGTATTTTGGGGTTTAATATGTCAAATTGAGTTCTAGTGGTGTGTTAAGTGATTTTCTTGCTTGGATGAGTTTTAAATGGTGTTTATGACTTGTTCATGCCAAGAGTTTAGATTAGAAATTAAATTTTTTTCATTTGGACCTAAAATGCTCTAAGTGTTGATTTTAGAGGTTTGGATGAGTGATTTAATATTTTGATCCATTTTTTATGAAATCAATTGGTATTTTATGTTTCCTTCATGTTACTGAACTTGTTAGGAACCTTAAATCACCTAGAAACTAGTATGGAGTGGCCATAATCCGTGTTTTGTTCTAATGGAACACTGCAGAACCTAGTTTCTGCTACTCACGCCACGGCGTGAGTGAGTGGCACAACGGCGTGCATGTGGTGCCACTTTCAGTAATGGAACCTGGGAACAGGGCGCCGCGGCGTGGCCGTGTTTGTGTCGTGGCGTGAGTTGTAAGATCTCCAAAAATGTCACTTTTGATGTTATGGAATTTCCTAAGTGATGAGATAACTTAAGTATGCCTTTCAAATATGTTGAGGCACCAATGAGGGTTTCTTAAGGGAAATTACCACCTTGTAAGTGTGAGAACTTGGAAAACCCTTAAGCACATTTGTGAGGAGAATTTGCCTTAGGATGAGGTTAGAGAATGTTTAGGCATCCAAGGTGTGGGAAATGCCTTAGGATACACTTATGGAACCCTAGACAGCCATAGTAAGGTGGAGTGTCAGGGGGTAGTATGTTGGAGCACCTTAGGCTTTCATTGTGTGATGGAATGCCATAGGGTAATCTTAGGAACCTTGAGCATCCAAGTATGTTGGAATGCAACAAGGAAGTGTTTAGAACCTTGTTCAACATAAGGTTGACTTTAGATTCACTTGTAAAGCAATGGTATGAGGTTCTAGATACAAGACCATTATTGTTGAGATACAACTAGTGGTAGTTCTTGGAGAGAATAACCACTTACCTTATGTGAAGGGATTTGAGTACTAGAGACATGAATAGGTTACTTTATATGATAGAGTTGAGCCAAGGGATCATGTATTCTAGTTAAAGCCTTTCACTTAGTTAAGGTGAGTTTTGTGATAGTTTTAGATAAACCTGAGACATCCTTTGAGAAGTAGAATGTCGTAGGTCAATACCTAGAACCTTTAGCAATAGGAGGTTGCCTTGTAATTCACTTGTGAAGTGTAGAGGTGAGGTACTAGGTGTTGTATGCTGAGTGTGATTGACTAGTACTATTTTTTGTTATGAATGAGTTGTTTCTTGTGAAGAAGGTAGAACTAGAGAAACATAGATATCATTTACTCCCATGTGAAACAAGGTTTGAGATATAGGAAGGATTAGAAACGTGACCTTGCACCTTATGTGATAAGGGAGCTTGGTTGGTTAGTTTGCTAGTTTTCCTTAGTCACTCAGTTAGGGAGGACTTAGTGATGATTATGTGTATTTGTAAAATATATTGCATATCTTCTTTTCAAACTTGTTGTCTTGCTATTTTTCCTATGTATTGTAACCTGATATGGTGTGCACAACCATTTTGTCAGAGAGTTGTAGGTAATCGGCCCAGGAATTCTCCGGAATGAGGACTAGTCCTAGCTTCTCAGAGCAGAAGCTCGTTATGGTCAGGGTTATCAGTATAGGGGTGGCAATAATACTCTTACGTTGGTGAGAAGAAAGTACTCACCTATTACTAAGTGGGCTTATGCTTTTAGGCCTAACCTGCTTAGTATTTATAAGGGAAGGGATTTCTGGGAAATAAGTAAGTGTCATGTATTTTTTAAAAAAAATTAAAATTTACATCAACACTGCATAATCATTTACTATGATATTGTGTAAGCATAACCATATATCATATCATAAAGCATTGCATTTGTTGGTAGCTGTATGGGTAGTTGCCTTACTTGTCGCTTGCTTGTTGGTTACTTGCTCGATGATATCTCATGATTGTATAAGCAGTTGTTTGATATCATTGATTGTTTGATATTTATGCGAGATAGTGTAACATCCTCTTCAACATGTTAGACTTGTAAATAGTTACAGAGGTAGCTTAATACTTGCTTAACATACCTGTTTAATTTCGTGACAATCTGAGTTAGTTTAGGCACTTTGCTGTAAGCCGAATGGTGAAAAATAGCTTAAAATGATCCATATATTAGCTTAAATGGCTTAACTAATGGAAATAAATGTGAATAATTTATTTCTAAGTCACAAATATGTATTTTGTGATGTGGTTAAAGTTTGAGAATAATCGGAGTCCGTTTGGTATTTTTAGGCATATTGGTTGTGTGTTTTAATGCCGGATTGACTAGTCACAAATATGAAAAATTATGATACTGGTGAAATGACTTTTTTAATGAATCTTAGTATTTATTTTAAAGTTGTTGGAACTTGAAAACTAGATTTAGCTAAATTTGAGTGTTTTAGCATATCGGGAAGTACTAGTGTTATAATACTTGGCCATTAACTCTCCACAGTTTCAGCCTATATGTTGGACATTTTACTTAGTTCTTTTTCTCTTATTTTCTCACTTTATTCTTTTCTCTTCATAGCTGGAAAATAGAACCAGTGGTAGCAAAAGAGCAAGGAGAAAAAGATGGAAAACAAAAGGGAGAAGAGGAAAGGAAAAAGAGAAGATCAAAGGGGAAATGAAAACTTGAGGACTTGTGATCATCTGCAGCAGCTTTGCTTCACAAGGTAAGGGTTTTTGAGCTTGAAACTTTATCTTTTTTATCATTTTTCCATGTTAGGCTTGTTTGAGGTTTGATATGTTAAAATGAGTTCTTGAAGTGTTTTGAGTGAATTTCTTACTTGGATAAGTTTTAAATAGTGTTTATGACTTGTTCATGCCAAGAGTTTGGATTAGAAACTAAAATTTTTTCATTTGGAGCATTGAAGCTCAAAGTGTTGATATTAGGGGTTTGGATCAGGGATTTAGTGTTTTGATCCATTATTGATGAAATCAATTAGTGTTTTAAGTTTCCTTCATGCTTGTAAACTTGTTTGGGACTTGAAATCACCTAGAAACCGAGTTAGAGTGGCCACAATCCAAGCATTTGGCCAATGGAACAGTACCACGAATCTGCAGATTTTTCTGCAGAGTCTCTAGTTCAGAGACACGACTTGTGTGCGAAGACATGGGGGGAGGGGGCATGTCCCTTTCTACCAGTTCAAAATTATCATTTTTTTTTTATGTTTTCAAGTTCTTGACTAGATGGAATCATTTGTGCAAGTCTTTTAGAGTGTATTGAGGCACTTTTGGGGAAATTTTTTGGAGAGAATTATCAACTTGTATGTATAAAAAGTTTGGGAAATTATTAGATATTCAAAGGTTTATAGAATGTCTATGTTGGTGTTTAGAACTTTGTTCAACATGAGGTTGATTTCTAAATCACTTGTGAGTGATTTTGGGAGGTTCTAAATATAATTTAACTAGATCTATGAATTTAGCTACCTTTGTTAGATGAGTGAGACTAAGATTCTTATGATCTAGTGTTTGATATATGGCTCGAATATTTGGTTTTCAAACTTGATATTTGCTTATTTTCCTGTGTATTATGACCTTAGATGATGTGTACAACCATATGACCTGAGAATGAGGTGTTGGATCTGAATTCTCCTCGCAGGTTTGTTTATATAGTCAAGGTTACCGGTGTATGGAGTTGGTAGCAGTACTCTTACTTTTGTGAGGGAAACTAGTCCACACATTACCAGGTAGTGTCAGGGCTCGGAGGCCTATCCTACTTAGTATATACAAGGAATGCGGTTCCTGGGGAAAAATAAGTAAATAGCTTGTGTTTTTAACTTAAAAATCTACATTTGTATTGCACATCCATAATATGTGGACTTTATTTGAGCATGATCATAATTCATAACATAAAGCATTACACGGTTGATACTTGTATGGGCATTTGTCATGGCTTAATTAATTGATTGTTTGGTGGTTGTTCGATAATATTTTAGGGTTGTATGGGCGATTCTTTGATATTATTAATTGTCAGATATTCTTTTACATTGAAAGTATTTATGGTGTTCAGTTGAATTATTTATTATAAATGATTAACTGCTGGTCTTGGTATGCTTATACTGAGAAATTGTGATTTGTTACCCCTTTGTGTTCCATGTAAATTCAGGTGAAGTCCCTAATAAGGGTAAGGGTAAGGAAAAAAAGAAACAGAAGGCTTAGATTAGTGTTTTGTTTCTTTGTGGACTAGTTTGCATATGTGTATATTTCTGGTTATTAAGAAAAGTTTATGTATACTTTATAACGTGTTAGCCAGTGTTAGTTCTATATATGACTTTTTGATCTTTCGTGGCTCACTATAATGACTATGTAAGTTATTATGGGTTTTTATTTTTCGTATTTTTAGAAGTGACATGTCTAATGTGATTTATTTTGGAATATTCTATTTATTTTACGATAATTCGTGTTAGGGTGCTACAAATAGGATTTTAGCTTGCCTTGTGAATGTTACGTAAAGTATGTATATATTCTGATAGTATTGAGCAGTGGCTCATTTATCTGTTGCAGGCTTAATCTTATGTTTATAGTGTGGTTTGTTCATTGTGATGAATGAACACTAGTTTTGAAATGCTTATATTGAGAAATCGTAATTTCTCACCCCGTTGTGTTTCCATGTAAATCCAAGTATAGGTAGGGGAAGCAGAAGAGGCAGAAGAACTAATGTAGTTTTATTTTGTTTCTTATAATAAATATATTGTATATTTATTTCCTGCTACCTTGAGTTTGTAAAAGTTATGTATTGTAGTTTACCTTTGAGAGACTGCTGATGTATATATATAGCTTTTTGTTGTTTAGGCTCTACATATTTACTCATTGTGTAGGAATAATGTGAGTTTAGTTAGTTGTGTTAAGTTAGGAGTGACATAGTTGGTACTGTATGCCTTGTATATGTGAGATATATCAGGTTCGTAGTATTAGGATGTTACAGAAGCAAGGCTAGGGAAAGATCCACTGGGTGAAATGAGAAACACTATGTACCACAAAGAAGGAAGGAGGAATGAGTTTCCATAGTTTTCACTTGTTCAATATGGCTTTGCTCGCCAAACAGATGTGGAGGATAATTCAAAAATCTAATTCGCTCATGGCTCAAGTTCTGGGAGCCAAATACTTCCCCAAGGATGACGTTCTTCACACAACTCTTATGCAAAACCCAAGTTATACTTAGCATAGCGTGTGGAATGCAAAATATGTTATAAAGATTGGAGCTTATTAGCAGGTGGATGACAGAAACTCCATTAGAATTTGGCGAGATGTGTAACATTCTCTTTTTAGCAAATTAGACTTATATATGGTCATAAGGTACCATGATACTTGTTTAACATGTCTGTTAATTTTTGAGATATTTTGAGTTAATTTAGACACTTTGTAGCAACACTGAACATACAAGATGACTATTTTGACTTAGGAAAATAGCATAAATGCTAAATCAAAGGAAAACTTTATTAATAGGTCACAAATGTGTGAAATAGGATATGGTTAAATTTTGAGGACAAATGGAGTCAGTTTGATATTTTTAAGGACACTGTAGAAGTATTTTAATACTGCATTGAGGAATGACAGATATAGAAAATTATGAAAATGGTGAAACAAAAATTTAGATGGATCCTAACATTTATTCTAATGTTGTTGAAAATTAGGAAACTTGATCTAGTAAAATCAAAGTGTTCCTAACATATATGAAGTTTAGTGAAATGACCAAAATGCCTTTAGGGTTCCTTGTTTTAAAAGTGAGATTTTCTCACTTTCCCTTCATCTCTCTCACGCTAGTTTCCAGCGAAATGAAGAACAGAGAAGACAGAGAGGGAGATTAAGTGGGGGATGCGCAGAAACAAAGAGAAGGAAAGGGAGAAAATAGAAGAATAAGAAGAAGAGCAAAGCAAGGATCCATGCAAGGCCAAGGTAGGGGGATTTTCTCACTCTTTCTTCCTCTTTTACATTTCAAGATTTGATTTCTTGATGGCCTTAAGTGAGATTTCTGGTTTGATAATGAAAGATTTAAGTTTTATGTTTGATTTATAATGTGAAAACTTGGTTTTTCTCTTTTGATTTCTGAATGGTTTTTGAGGTTGAAAATGGGGTATTACATCCTCTTTTGATTTGTGATTTTGGATGGAGATTTTGATGGTTGAACATGATAACTTGATGATCTTTGGGCTAGTTTCTAGTTTGATTTTTGGAAACTTTGAGATCTGGTTCTAAAACAGAGGTCCTGGTTTCTGGTTTAAGTGCCTAGGTGCCCTACATGGAGCGTCTGAGCACCCAGAACCCAGAAACTCTAGCTTCTGGATGCGCTATGAGTGCCTAAGTGCTCAGAGTTGAGCATCTGAGCGCGCGTCTAGCGCCTAGGCGCCCAAAGCCCAACACTTAGATGCCAACCTGACAGAATGGAATTTCTACTCTGTTTCTTAAGAATTTGCTTCCAAAATACAATGTAATGCCATATTTGAGATATATTAGATGAAAAATAGCATAAATAATGTTATGTAAATGATGCTTATGCATGAGTTTTATTGATGAATACCAAGATTTGGTAGAATGATTATATATATTGAACATGGATTTGAGATGAACTAAATGATGTTTGATTGCATGATATGTTTGAACAAAATGAGATTGATGATATTTGAATACCCATGAAGAGAATGATTGATTTATGCATTAAATTGTATATTTGATGATTTGATGAACAAAGAGTTCTTGATAAAATGATTTGATTTTCATGAGTATCCCTTTGTCGAACTAGACCGATTGGGTTTTGGATATACCTAGTACTAGGGTAAGTTTTGGAAAATGGTAAGAGAGAATTTAAGAATCTCTCTACACTAGAGTAATTGAGGTTGAGAAAGACCTCCCTCTTTACCCATGCTTCCCTAGACATCAAGTATTAGAGGAAGACCTCTTTACTTGGGATTATCCTAAATCCGGGATAGAGGGGGAGCAAATTAAACTCTCCTTAGGAAGCGAATCAAACTTCCCTAAATAATCGATAGTGTGAGGACAAATAATTCCCTCCCTATCAAAAGTAGTTGAGGATAGATAATTTCCTTACTACTTACCACTTGAGATGAGGACGAATAATTCTCTCATTGGCATGGTTGATTGAACTTGATATAGTCTTATTACCTAGAGTAGTCCTGTGTAGCAAGAGCTATGAATGTGTTGAAGTGCACCAACTCAAAAGCTATAATCGGTATTGTGAGGACGGATAATTCCCTCCATACCATTTGATTTGAGATGACACGTGTCTTAATGATTTGAGATATGAATCTTGAAAATGAGATTTTGATATGATTTTGATAATCAATGATAAGGATGAGATTTTCTTGAGATTTGATGATATGATTTTCGATTTTATGATTTGAGTTTTAGTGACTCTGGATTTGGTGGATTTCAAACATGAGATTTTAATGATATGACTAATGATTTTAAAGACATGATTGATAATGTGATTTTGATTATTCATAAGGATTTTCATAATTAAATGAACCTCTATTTCAGGAAGAGGAAGGACCCCGATTTGGCTTTAGCCACCTTCCTACAAATTAAATAGAAATGATTTGAAGTGATTTTTCTTCGAAATAGTTGAAATTATTGTGATGACAAGTTTTTAAACGAACTATTGAAAATTTTGATTCTCACCCTCTACACCTTTGATTTCTATGATAATTCTAGGAAAGATCAATACTAATTAAGCAAGGTGAAGAAAGATAGAGCCTAAAGACGAAGAGTTAGTTAGTTTCTTAGACTTAGATTTTTGTACATTGAGGTAGTTTACTATGTAATATTTAGTGATTACATAATTTGTGTATAATTCATTTCTCATTATACGTGTTATATGCTTCGGCTAAGGCTAAATTTTTTGTATATTATTAAATTATTTCTTTGAATATTTATGGATATTCATAAGTAATGTACCAGATTTCTAATTACTGATGCGTAAATCGAATACGTCATTAGTGTTAGTAATTTGAGATATTACAGCTCAAATGGTGAGAGGCGTTCACCTTGAAGGAAACAAAAGGCATGGTCTCGAGTTCGATTCCTATGGATGCTGCAGTGAGGGAATTAACTTGGGCCATTAGGACCATGATAGACCAGGCCCACTGAACGCCAGGCCACAATACCTGGGTAGATGATCATCGCCGGGGAGCGTGATAGACCGTTGCTGCCAGGATGTTATATTAAAAAAGTTACCTTTTTAATGTAATATCTGGTCTATCACAGATGCCCAGCCATCGGTCTATCACAGGTTCGATCCCCGCAGAGGCTGCAGCCAGGGGGAATTTCGTGACATGGTTGTACAATACCTGAGTAGATGTCTCTGCGGCATCGTGATAGACCGGTGGCCGGGCATCCGTGATAGACCGGTGGTCAGGCATCTGTGATTGACTGGATATTACAGGATGGCAAGTTGCCACATCAGAATGGATTTAAACTGTGGAGCCAAAACTCTATTTTAGACGCAAATGCTACTATGGCCTCCCTCTTAAATGATGAACATTCTACGTCGAATAAAACCTTATTGAGGAAAATGTTTCTACTTTTTGAAGTTGTTCAAATACTGAGTATCCCTATACTTGTTTTCTAGACCCATGATAGACTAGTGTGAAGCCCATGCAGGAATGGTGTTTACTCAGTTCGAACCAATTACTGCCTATACTGCAAGTCCCTGAATGATAATCTGAATTCTAGTGGGTTAGATGAAAATCAAATACAAATGTAGAATAAGGTTTGGAAATTGAAGGTGCCACCATGAACAAAACTCTTTATATGGAGGGTGCTTTAACATGGTATTCCATCCAGAGTAAACCTTGGCAAAATATGTGAACATCATATTTTAATTGGGCCCATATCCAAAAAATTGAATGAAGAAGGCAAAAAAGAAAAAAAGAAGATTTTTTTTAATGGCACAATAATGGAAGAAAAAAAAACTCAAGAAAATTTTTGGATAATTAAAATTAAGAAAAAAATAAGAAAAAAAGAGATTTTATAGATAAGTGAAATGGTCTCAAAAGAGATAAAAGAAATTTGAAGAAGTTGAGATAAGAAAATTTGGAATAGTGATAAAAGAGATAGGATAAAAAGAATGAATATAAGGAAGTTGAAATAAGTGACAAGTGATAAGATGAGAGAAGTTAGCATAAATCAAGGGATGTGGGGCTTACACACTGGCCTATAAATATAAGCCTAGATGGTGAAGAATAAGAACACATAATAACTCACAATTGCACAAAAAAAAAAAAAAAAACAAGAAGGCATATATATGCAGAATCTGAGAGAGCATTAGAGAGATGGAGAGAGTGCGAAAGCAAAGAAAAAAGAGTGAGATTAGAAGGAGCACGATCTGAGATTCATGGAGGCTAGCTTTCCATTGATGCTTGAAGGAATAGGTCTATTAGCAATCTGTTTGATATGAATTCTAGACAAGGTATGGTTTGGTGTTAATTAATCTTATTCACTATTAATCATTGATGGGATTGGTATAATGTATTTCCATTTCTTTTGGAAAGTTGCTATTGTAAATTGACATTGTGATTCAATGTTAAAATTCTTTTATAAGTTGGTTAAATTTTTGTGTGTCAATGGTTATAGTTGCATAGTAAATTAAGTGAGTTCCATAGTAATGATTTAATAATTGATTTCCAGTAGCCATTTTTTTGTTGTACAATCATGTTCAAATGTATAGCATAATTTGCTGTGCTAATACTTGATTTCTTGTTTATATGCTAATGTGGCTATTGGCCACCTTCCTTTAGCTGTGTGCCATGAGCTCCATTAGAGTTCCTTTGAAATTTTGCTAAAGATTCTTATGCCTTTAATTTAGGAAATTAATTAGTTAAAGAAAGAATATAAATAAAGGAACCTTGATTGACATCTTCTCTCTCCTTATAATAGGTGTAAATATAGGATAAATGGTTGAAACTTCTAAGAAATAAATTTTGATAAGGCATTTAAAAATTATAAGATGACCATTTGAATTGAAACAACTAACTAATGGGTCACATCTCTAGTGTGATGCTGAGTTTTACCAATTCAAATTCAAATGGATTAGCTAAACTGCGATGGCTTGTTAATCCAAAGTTTCAAATCGAGTTAAATTTAAAATTGTTTTTAAAATAAAAATAAGTCACCATTTTTTTGAAAATAAAATTCTAAGAGAGATAACCAAAAGATACAAAGGGCCTTTTGGATTGTAACAACTTGTTAACTAATGAATGACGTCTCTAATGTAATGCTGAGCTACACCCACTCAAAATTAAACGAATTAACTAGTCGTGATGGCTTGTTGATCTAAACTTTCAAATTAAAATATATTTTTTTTCAAAATAAAACAATTACCTTATTTTTAAATAACTAAAATCAACCAACACATAAGAATTTTCTAAAAAATTACGTGGCTTTGAGTTCTCCATTGCACCAGGGCATACGTAAGAGCACAAGTCAAGTCAAAATTAAAATTTTCTCAATTTAGTTTTATTTATTTTTAAGGGATAAAATAAATATTTAAATATTATTAATAATTTGCATAATTAATTAGATGTAACCATTTTAGGATGGATGTATCAAGAGTACAGTGGGGTTAAGTATTCATCCTTCCATGTGCATAATTATACTTCCAAATCTGATCTTTGTAACGTAGGCAATTTTTATTAAGTTTTCTATTAGGAAAAATTGGTGGGGACTCCTAAATTTTCGAATTCAATTGCCATTTCTGACGCGATTTCGGTCGCAACAGTTGGCAACCTAGGATAACTTGAGGGTCAATCTTATGAAAGTTAGTTATGCAAATATTGTGATATTTATATATTTATTTTACCCCTTTTTTGTTTTATTCTTGAATTGTTTGTTGATTTTTTTTATTTTAGTGTTAATTGTTTTATTATGTTAACCTTAGGGTAGAAAACTTTTGGAGTTTATTTTGTGTTTGCTTTGTTTTGCAGGATGTGGGTAGTCTTTAGGATTGTAAAGGTTTGAATGCTCCCTACAACCACTGCACCTATACGTTTCTCACACACATTTGATTAGGGCCCTATACTCGGATCTAAGTGAAGCTTAAGTTAGGTAAGAAGTTGCGTAGTTGTAGCCATTTTGAATGTACATCCTGTTTAGTTATTACAAAAATCTCGTTTAGAGTGTGTCTTTTTCACAAATATCTCACACCTTGTGGTTTACCCACTGTTTATGGTCAACATTATGAAAGTTCTCACGAATTAGAAAGACCATAGATCATTAAGGTAGAAAACCAATAAGTTAAGGCAACTTTAATTGGGACACAAAGGGAGCAAATCTTTCTTTTCTAAAAAAAATAATAAAAAATAAAATCCAAAAATACATCCCTTGCATTACATGGATTAATAAAATCTTTAGGTTTGACTAAGTTGTTAAGTCCACTAATATGACTATTTACATTACAAATCTTGGTGAAACATATTTCCAAAGAAAACAAGCTTTGATTGAAAAGAAAGCAAAAGTCACCAATTAGTGGACAAACAATTTATTAACCCAATGCGTCTTTCATCCTTCAAAGAAAAAAAATTAAAAAAAATGCATTGCATCTTAGCATCAATTGCATCCAAAAGCTTAATCGCATCTTAGCACTTTCTTTGCACTAAAATAAAAAGAAGAAAAGAAGAAGAAAATCTTTTTCATTGCATCTCATCTTTTTTAGTGTCAATTTGTGCATTATTTTGTTTGTTTGTTTTCGTTTTGTTACAGCATATGGCTGTCATGTAACTAGCTTTGTTTTGAGAATAAATGCACAAGACTGAAAATCCTCATCTCCAAAGTTATGCAGCTTCTTCAGGATTTCTAGGTAGCATAGAAAGTTTCTAGCAGTCGTGACCCTCCCCCCAAGTGACCAGGTAGCTTGTCCCAATGTTTATTGGTAACCACTGGTTCTAGAGACTGCAAAACTCAACATTGATGCTGCAGTTTTTCCATGACTCATGTGGATTGGAAGCTATTATTAGAGATTCATGCGACAATATTCTAGGAGCAGCTTGCTGGAGAAAGGTTAGAGCACATAATCTAGGCCTTAAGAGAAGGCATTCTTGTTGCTCTTAATCTCTAGGTAATGGACTTGTTGGTAGAATATATTGATTAAAAATAGTAATAATTTGAAGTTAATAGAATTTTGGTGGTTATGAGACCTTTGGTGTGGTAGCTATTATGAGTTATGAAAGTTATGAGAGTTATTCTATGAGTAATGAAGAATTATGGTGTGTTATATGTCATTAGGGAGAATTATTTCATTGGAGATGGTTTGTTTCATGAGTTAAAGGAAAATTGCTATTATTAATTAGGGAGAGTTATAGAATGTGTAAGGTCTCTTTCACTTCTATAAGTATTTTATGTACTTTGGAGTTTGTTGAGAAGAAATAAAAAAAATTAAAAAATGTCTCTTCTATTATTCTTCCACACTAACAAAGTAGTATCAGAGCTAATGAGATTTGAGTGATGACAAGTAATGGAATGGTTCCATTTCAATTCCCTTGTCTTACAAAAGATAACTATGAAGCTTGGTCTCGTCACATAAAGGCATTGCTTGGATCATAATATGCTTGGGAGATTGTAGAGACTGACTACACTAAGCCACAAAACGAGGACACTTTGTCTCAAAATGAGAAGGAAGCATTGACAAAGTCAAAGAAAAAAGACCAATATGCCTTGTCCCTCATCCATCAAGGTTTGAATGATTTGATGGTCGAGAAGGTGAGTAATGTGTCCACTATGAAAGAAGCTTAGGAAATTTTACAAAAGTCTCTCAAAGGTGCAGACAAGTTGAAAAATGTGTGACATCAAATTTTATAACATGAGTTTGAAGTTTTGCACATGACAGAATCTAAAACTTTTTGGGATTATGCTCAAAGGTGTTGGCCAATGTTAATCAAATGAAAACGTATGGTGAAAACATTGAAGATGATCAAGTTAAAGATAAAATCATTTGCTCTTTGACTCCAAAGTTTGATTATGTGACTTGTGTTTTTGAGAATTCAAATGATTTAAACACCATGGCCATTGATGAGTTGCTTGGGACTATACTAGCTGAAGAAGAAAAATTGTTAAAAATATAAAATGAGCCTTTGGTGCAAGCCCTCAAAGCCAAAGTTTCATTGCTAGATGATGGAGAGACAAAAGTAAAAGAGGACGTGGACGAGGAAGATGACGTGGTTGCAGCCAAGGTGGAAGAGGAACAGGAAACTATGACAATTCCAACAATTAAGGGAGAAGTCATCATTCAACTAAGGGTCGTGGAAAAGGAATGACTAGAGTAAGAGGCAACTATCCTAGAACAAATGAGAGGAGGTATGACAAGTCCAATATTTAATGTTTCAATTATCATAAATTTGGACATTATGCATCGAAATGTCGTTATGGTACTAATGGCATTGAAGAAAAAGTCAACCTTATTGACAAAGAAGAGGTTGAAGAGCCAACCTTATTGTTAGCAGTTAAAGATAATGAAAAGGATGACAAGAGCTCATAGTATCTTGACAATGGTGCAAGTAATCATATGTGTGGCTACAAAGAAAAATTTGTGGAGCTTGATGAGAAGGTGAAAGGTAATGTTTCATTTAAAGACACCTCAAAAGTCCAAATTCAAGGCAAAGGTACCATTTTAATTTCTCTTAACGATGGTGGTCACAAGTTAGTTACCAATGTTTACTATGTACCTAAATTAAAAAATGATATTTTGAGTTTGGGATAACTTCTTGAGAAAAGATATGAAATTCATATGAAAGATCGTTATCTTTAGCTTAGAGATCTGATGCGTGAGGATATAGTGATTAAAATTCAGATAAAAATCAATTGTCAGGCCCACCAGAAAATAAAAACCTTACAACTAGTTGTAGTTAGTAAGGGTCGATCCACAAAGAACCAATTCAATCGACACTATTAAACAATTCCCAATTTAAACTCTAATTGATAATAAACAGTAAATAGGGGGTTTTTGGAGTTTTGATGAACAATGAACAGCTTCAAAGGCAATAACAATAAATTAACTGAAATCAACAATATAAGAAAATTGGTTAAGAAATTGAATCCACCACTAGATTTATATGATAATGTAAATTCACATATTCTTTTATTCCAACATGCTCAATTATGTTTTTACGCAATTGTGAGAGTAAATATCTATTTTCCTTAAGTGTTGGCCAATTTAGCAACCGCTCAAATCAACTTCTAATCACTGATTAGTCATAAAGCAACCACTCTTACAACTATCCAACAATTGCATTAAGATTTAGAAAATCAATTACACTAAGATCTAATCACATACCGGGATTAAATTACTTAGAACATATATTTCTCTAAATCTATTACCGCAACCGCGCATAATAAACCCAGATCTACCACTTTTATAACTGGCAAATAGCACAAAGATAATTATACCCACATGAACATCATAACTTCCGCTAGATCTACTACCGCAACTGCGCATAATAAACCCAGATCTACCACTTTTAAAGTGGGAACAAGTACAAAAACCTTCATACCAACAATAGATTCAAAAATATATGAATAAAAACATAACTGTGTTGAAATAATCAAATATGCAAGATTCACAACATCAATACTAGTGGTTTGATCACCCCCTTAACCAAGGGAGGTTTAGTTACACATAGCTAGAAAGAAATCACAAGAAAAACTGAAAAAGAATAACATGAGAAAAAAAGTGCAGAAGAAAAACTAAAGTAAACGAGTTTTCGAGGATTGAGGATGATGGATCTCTGATTGCTTGAACCCGAGACTCCAATCTTTGATCCAAGACTCCCCTCTCCTTCTCCAAGGAGTTGTAGCTGCTCTCCTAGGTCAGAACTCCCTTCAAAACGTGCCAAAAGTGTCAATATATAGGCCTCCAACACAAACTTCGTGCAGAAGTTTGCAATCATTGATGTCAGGAGGTCATACACGGCCGTGTATGACACTGAGTTAGGGGTCCAAAATTCACTATTTCAAATGCAAAGTCAGAGGCGTACACGGCCTAGGCCGTGTATTCTCACACGGCCATGTATTTTTACACAATCTAGGCCCTGTATTCTGACGCAGGCCCTGTATTCTGACTCTGGCCCTATAATCTGACTTCCAAGCTCAATAAGGCCCATTAGACCTCCAAATCTGGAAAAGTATTCAACATGAAAGTTGTAGATTTGATCTTAACTATCAACCATCAAAATTTCAGCCCATTTGAAAACTTGTAGCTCGAGATATGTCATGAATAGTATGCAAAGGTCAAGCTATCAGGATCAGCACCCTAGTTCTTGCTTCAACTCCAATTTGAGTTATCCAAACGTGTGATTGGACCTTTGAGGTCTTCATGAAAGTAGTAGAGAATTGTCTTAGCTTTCCTACAAGACTAAAATCACAACAATTAGATATTTGAAACTCAAATTATAGCTAGTTTATTGAACATTGTCAAAGAGATAAATGAGGGCTAATTCATGCAATAATTCCTTCAATGATCCAATTAGGCTCAATATAATAAAATTTGTCAAAACCAACTTAATTAAAACTAATTGAACCTTAAGAAGCCCAGTGACTGAAAAGCATAATTCAATTATGAGTGCAAATAAACTCATTTAAGCAAAGTTTCACAATAATGTTCCAATTAGGGTTTGATATCAGAAACTAAGCTAAATGATGACAATTAAGCACAAATGGAGTTCAATGAATCAATTACAAGGCGATTAAAATATAGGAATAATCAACAGATCAATTACCCCCACACTTAGATTTTTGCACTCCTAGGCAAAAATATACAGTTCAACACAGTTTCACAACAAGCCAAGCAAATGCAGAATAATGAGCAAAGACCTTTGTGCATTTAGTTTTTAAAGCATTTAAATAATTCAAAATTCCCTTTCTTAACAATCCAAGTTGACAAGCAAAATCAATCAAATTTCAGGGTTCAATCAACATGATAAATCCTCACTAAAATGCTCTCTCACTTAAGTGTTTCAGGCTTGTGTTTTCACTCAACCAACTCATGAGAATATGCTTTACCATAAGCTTGTCAAGCCTCTACTTCTCCACTACTCAGACCACATGCAAACAGAGATCAAAAGGACTTTATTTAGGTTGTAATAGGGTCAGGGTTAAGGTAGGATACATCAAAGATAGATAAAGCTAGACCATAGGAATTAGAAGAGCAAAATGGAGAGATATTCAATCATTACACAGAATTTCCCAATAGTCTTCAAATTCAAATTCCTATTTTGTAACTTTTCCTTTTTCTGACTTCTTTTTTTTTTTAATATATATATATATACACCTTGTATTCAATTCAACCTGACATTTTGCCAATATGAGACATTTTATACACAGACATAACTAGGCAAAAACATTATGAATCACACCCCCACACTTATTCAAAAGCCACTTTCCAATGAAATCTTTAAGCTCTTCTACTCCCTAAGGTAGGGTAGTAAAATAGTTCTTTCACTTTTAGGTTTAAATTGAGCTTAGATAGAAGGAAATTGTGTCAATTAGGCTCAAAGGGGTTAATCAATGGATAAAATGCAAGGATGACTATTTGGCTAGTAATTATTTAAAAGAAAAATGCCTTTATCATTTCAAATGCATGCAGTGGTCATTAGCAGCTTAAAAGAGAACCAAGACAAGTTCTGAAAAACAAAATAATCATGAGTGGAATCACATAATCAAAGATCCAAAATGGCCTAAAGTTAGCCATTTACAACAAAGCCCAAAAACTCACTAGGTTTCAATTCACCAATTTCAATTAAACCCTTTAATTTTTAGAATTTCACCCGACAAAATTGATAACCAGAAAGTTCATTCGATCAAGCTCAAAGGTTTATTATTATTATTGTTTTTCAAAAATTTGGGTCAATTGCTCAATAATCACAACACTTGAAAGCTTATCAGAAACTTAAAGCCCAATAGAAAGTATCACAAGAAGAACAACATCATCAAGATCAAATACACTCACCCCAAGAGAGTCAATATAGTTTAATCAGTCATTCAAACCCCAGGAGAACAATTCAGAATATCAACAGTATTCACAATAGAACAATGGAGAAGTATCCACACCCCCACACTTAAAACAAACATTGTCCTCAATGCTACACACATCTAGAAAAGGAAAATAAAAGAAATGCTACACACATCCAGAAAAGGAAAAATAACGACAAAGAGAATGCTACACACATCCGTAAAAGAAAAATAATGATAAAGAGAAATGCTACACACATCCAGAAAAGGGAGATAAGCAAAAATAGCTATACCACAACCGAAAGCAAAAACAAATCAACTATGAATGAAACAAGCAAATCAATAGTGCAAATCAATAGTGCAAATCAAATCCCAAATGTACACAATACAAGAGAATGAAAATACAATGGAAACTAAAGGGGTACATTTACTTATCATTCTTGAGGGAATGTAAAAAATCTATGAAGTTCATAAGGCACAAGTTCATATAAATGCATCTCAAGAGTATAACTCTTTACTCAGTTCATTCATCATGAACTTAAAATTTAACTTCTCAATTGAATGAAATTCTTCCCAAAGAACATGGTTCAGCAATCAGAAGAACAAAATAACAATTTACAAATGAACTAATTCCTATAGTTTCGCTTGGTTTCCACTGTACTTAATCCACACAAATATCAAACAAACAATCCATTCAAACACATAATTAATCAAACAAAACACAAGGTTTTTTTTTAAAGATTCAAATGCTTACAGCCAACAAACAGATAAAAACATAATCTAAGAAACTAATAAAAACAAAATAAAAAGGGATAAAGAGAGCAAATCTGGTTGGGTTGTCTCCCAATGAGCGCTTTGTTTATTGTCCTCAGCCTGACATGATGATACTTTCAACACTCCTCATATTGTGGAAGGATGAGGGTCATCATTTCCATCTTTGTACTGTCAGGAAGTTCATGATATGGTTTGAGAGGATGACCATTGACCTTAAATACTTTACCAGAAATTTCACTCCTGATCTCAACTGCACCAAAAGGAAAGACATTAGTTACCACAAATAGTCCAATCCACTTAGAACGCAGTTTACCTGGAAACAATTTGAGTCTTGATTGGAATAGCAGAACTTTTTGTCCTCTGTGAAATTTCTTTCTGGAAATCAATTGGTCGTGGAATGCCTTAACTTTAGTCTTATAAATCAGGGCATTCTCGAAGGCCTCATTTCTTAGTTCTTCCAGTTCCTGTAACTGGAACTTCCTTTGCTTTCCAGCACCTTCCAATTCCATATTTACTTGTTTAATGGCCCAGTAAGAGCGATGTTACAGCTCAACGGGAAAATGAAAGGGCTTTCCATACACCAACCGAAATGGTGACATGCCAATGGGAGTCTTATAAGTAGTCCTATAAGCCCATAAAGCATCTTCAAGTCGAGTGCTCCAATCCTTTCTTGAAGGATTCACTGTCTTTTCAAGGATTGATTTAATCTCCCGGTTGGACACTTCAGTTTGCCCATTCGTCTGTGGATAGTAAGGAGTGGAAATTCTGTGCATTACTTCATATTTCTTCAATAGAGCATCAAAGGTTCTGTTGCAAAAATGGGTCCCTTGGTCACTAATGATAGCCCTTGGGGTCTCAAACCTGGAGAAAAAATGTGTTTTAACAAAATCTACAACAGTTTTAGAATCGGGTGGCTTTCGCTTCCGCCCATTTAGACAATGATCAACAAATAAAAGAATGTATGTAAAACCAAATGAGGGAGGAATGGTCCCATGAAATCAATTCAAAGACTTCCACAAAAATGATCGGAGTCTCGAGGCATTTGATTACGAGGACCAATGTTACCCGTTTCTCGACAACGGTCACAAAACCTACGAAGTTGTAAGCGTCTTTGAAAATTGTGGGCCAATAGAAACCCTTGTCAAGCACTTTGTTGGCTATCCTTTTTTGCCAAAGTGTCCTCCACATGCATAGGTGTGACAAAAGGAGAGGATGGAGTGTGTCTCAGAATCAGGAATGCACCTCTTAATGACTTGATCTGCACAATGCTTCCATAGGTACGGGTCATCTCAGATATAGTATTTACAGTCACTCCTTAATTTATCTATTTGAGCCTTGTTCAAACCCTCCGGAAAGTCCTTAGTAACCAAGTAGTTAACAATGTCAGCATATCAAGGGATTATGGCCTTGACAACCATCAAATATTCATCCGAAAAAGTCTCCATTATAGCCATTTCTTCCTATTCAGTTACCAACCTACTCAAGTGATCAGCCACCAAGTTCTCGCTCCCTTTCTTGTCTTTAATCTCCAAGTCAAATTCCTGGAGCAATAAAATCCATCGGAGCAATCTAGGCTTTGCTTCTTTCTTGGTTAGTAGATACTTCAAAGCTGCATGATCTGAAAACACAATTACTTTAGAACCAATTAGATATGATCTAATTTTTCCAAAGCAAATACAACAGCTAGAAATTCTTTTTCTGTGGTTGAGTAGTTAAGCTGAGCATTATTTAGAGTCATTGATGCATAGTAAATGGCATAAGGAACCCTATCAACTCGCTATCCTAAGACAGCCCCTACTGCGAAGTCACTGGCATCACACATTAGTTCAAACGGTAACTCCTAGTTGGATGGCCTGATGATAGGCGCAACAGTTAACAACTTCTTGAGTTTATTGAAAGCTTCCATACATTTCTCATCAAAGTTAAAATTGACATTTTTTTGAAGGAGTCTGCAAAGGGGCAATGAGACTTTAGAGAAGTCTTTAATGAATCTCCGGTAGAAACCTGCATGACCAATAAAAGAACGAATCTCCCGCACACTAGTGGGTGGGGGCAAAGAATGCATGAGCTCTACCTTAGCTTTATCTACTTCAATTCCCCTAGCAGAAATTACATGACCTAACACAATACCTTCCTTAACCATGAAATGACATTTTTCCCAATTCAGTACCAGGTTAGTGTCAATGCATCTTTTAAGCACCAATGTTAAATATTCCAGACAATTTTCAAAATCATTTCCAAAGACACTAAAGTCATCCATAAAAACCTCAATGATATTTTCAATGTAATCATAAAATAAACCCATCATGCATCTCTGGAAAGTTCCTGGTGCATTGCAGAGTCCAAAAGGCATTCGCCTATATGCAAAAGTACCAAATGGACAAGTGAATGTAGTTTTGTCTTGGTCTTCTGGAGTTATGGCAATCTGATTGTAACCTGAAAAACTATCCAGAAAATAATAATGAGAATGACTGGCTAATCTCTCTAATATTTGATCAATGAAAGGTAAAGGAAAGTGGTCTTTTCTTGTGGCGGCATTTAACTTCCTGTAATCAATACAAACATGCCACCCTGTCTACAATCTAGTGGGAATAAGCTCATTTTCAGCATTTCTCACCACATTAATTCCAGATTTCTTTGGTACTACCTGGACTGGGCTTACCCACTTGCTGTTAGAAATGGGGTAGATCACCCCCACACTTAAGAGCTTCAGTATCTCTTTTTTCATAACCTCCATCATGGGAGGATTCAACCTCCGCTAGGGGTCTCTCACAAGTTTAGTATCTTCCTCCATTAATATCCTATGCATACAAATGGAGGGACTAATACCCTTGATATCAGCTATTGACCAACCAATGGCTGTCTTCTGTTCCTGCAAAATAGCTACCAGTTTCTCTTCTTGTTCTTGGGTGAGTGACTTTGTAATTATTACTGGAAGGGTGTCCTTCTCCCCCAAGAAGATGTATTTAAGATGATCAGGCAGTGCTTTCAGTTCCAATTCAGGTGCCTGCACAACGAAAGGTTGAGGTATATCAGTAGTAACAGGTAAATCAACAAAAGTTACCTCATGCTCTTCTAGAGTGGAAGAGAGCTATTGTAAAGCAGCAACAATTTCATCAATGTCTTCACTCCATGGCTCTTCTTCATTCTTCTTCTTTTCCTCCTGTACATCTAAGCTATGCGTTAGAATTGTATCAGGAGCATCAAAATGGTCAGTATCAAAAGCTGCAGAAATTAAAGAATCAAAAGGATCAAAAGAATCAATTAAACAAGTAGAGTGCACATCACTTGGGTCTCTCATAGCTTCAAAAATATTGAATCTAATTAATTCCCCATCAAATTCCATTGTTAGAGTTCCTGAATGCACATCAATTTTTGTCCGTGTAGTTTTCAAAAATGGTCTCCCTAACAAAATAGGAGTAGATTTGGGAGACCCATCCTCTTCCATGTCCAAAACATAAAAATCTGCCGGAAACACTAATTCATTCACTTGCACCAAAACATCTTCAACCACACCTTTAGGGTATGCATTAGATCTATCAGCCAATTGAATAATAACACCAGTAGGTTCCAAAGGACCCAAGCATTAAGATGCATAAATAGAATATGGCATGACATTTATAGATGCACCTAAATCAAACATTGCCCTTTCAAACCTTGTGTTACCTATAGTGCATGGAATGGTGAATGTGCCAGGGTCCTTACATTTGGTTGGGAGTTTCTTTTTAATTACAGCTAAAACATTTTCTCCCACTTAGACCTTTTCATTTCCTTTTAGCTTCCTCTTGTTAGTGCATAATTCTTTCAGAAATTTTGCATACCTAGATACTTGCTTAATGGCATCTAACAAAGGGATATTAACCTCTACCTTCCTAAAAGTCTCAAGTAATTTCTTTTTCTGCTTCTTCTTTCTTGGTTTTAACCAACCTATTAGGAAAAGGAGCTTTAGTGACATATTTAGGAAGGGGTTCAGAATTACTTACCTTAGGGGCTTTGGAATTTTGCCCCTTATCATTTGTCTCTTTGGGTGGTTCATCTTTCTCTTGAGTGATTGGTGGAAGAGATGTAAGCTCATCCATCGTCTTTCCGCTTCTCAATGTGACAGCACTAGCATTTTTCCTTGGATTCACTTCTGGTTGTGAGGGTAGTTTCCCTAAAGCTTGGCTTTGAAACTTGTTGAATTCTGTGGACAGCTGCCCTATCTGATTTTACAAGTTATTGATTGCAGTCCTTGTTTCTTGTTTAAAACTTTATATGGTTGCATTTGTTTCTTGTTGGAACTGCAAATTATTAGTAGCCATTTGCTTCACTAGCTCCTCTAGTGAAGGCTCAGGTTGCTTAGGAGCTTGAACTTGCTGCTGTCTCTGAGGGAAATGTGCTTGCCTTTGTTGGAATCCTGGAGGTCCATAAACTGGAGGTTGATTTTGAGGTTACTTTGCATAGCTGAAATTAGGATGATCCCTCCAACCCAGATTATATGTGTTTGAGTAGGGGTTGTAATTTTTTGAAAGTCCAACATATCCCCCTACTGCTCTTACCTCCTCATTTGTGTCCTCTTGGAGAGTGGGACACATATCAGTGGGATGTCCAGATGAACAACAGATCCCACAAGCATGAACTGGTGCTTTGCCTGTATCCATTAACCGCTGAACCATAGCAGTCAATTGAGTCATTTGTTGCTGCAGACTGGTTGTCTCTACTTCTTTCACTGCTCTTACTCCGAGTCATTTCTAGAGTAGAATTGTTGAGTATTAGCACCATTCTTGAGATCAAGTTTCTAGCTTCTTGAGGAGTTTTATCAACCTAATGCTCCTCCACTAGCAGCATCAATCATGTTGCGATCCATCACTTATAAGCCTTCATAGAAATACTGAATTAAGAGCTGCTCACTTATTTGATGATGAGGGCAGCTGAAACATAGCTTCTCAAATCTCTCCCAGTAGTCATGGAGTGATTCCCCATGCTTTTGTTGAATACCACAGATTTCTTTTCTGATTGTTGCAGCTTTTGAGGCAGGGAAGTATCTGTCTAGGAAAGTTCGGGCCATGTCCTGCCATGATTAGATAGATCGGGTGGCAAGTAGTAAAGCCACTCCTTTGCCGAGTCTTTCAATGAGAATGGAAAAGCTCTCAGCTTGACTTGCTCTACATGAATTCCTGCAGGCTTCATGCTAGAAAACACCACATGGATTTCCTTCAAGTGCTTGTTGGGGTCCTCTCCGGGTAATCCATTGAAAGATGGCAAGAGATGGATTAAGCTGGATTTCAATTCAAATGCCTCTTCATTTTCAAGAATGTCTATGCATAGAGGCTGTTGATCTAGATCTGGAGCACCCAATGCCCTTAAAGTGTTTTCTGCCATTATTACTTCTTCAGATATTTCAGATGGCTCAAATATCTCTGAACTTGATAGATCAATGTAACGGTCAGCTTCAATGTCAGCAGGTGTGAGTTAGAAGTTAGCCGGATGGAAAGGAAATTGAGGATGTGAAGTGAGTTGATCAATATAGTTCCTTAAATTTAGTAATCCTTCGTCTACCCCTTCAATGGACATCAACACCTACAAAACACTCAGAAAGAAAGATTCAAAAACTAAAAATAAAATAAAAATAAAAATAAAAACAAAATTCTGATGCGTGAGGGTATAGTGATTAAAATTGAGATAAAAACTAGAAAATAAAAACCTTACAACTAGTTGTAGTTAAAGGGTTGATCAGAACCAATTCAATCAACACTATTAAATAATTCCCAATTTAAACTCTAATTGACAATAAACAGTAAATAGGGGTTTTTTGGAGTTTTGATGAACAATGAACAGCTTCAAAGGTAATAACAATAAATTAACTGAAATCAACAATATAAGAAAATTGGTTAAGAGATTGAATCCACCACTAGATTTATATGATGATATAAATTCACATATTCTTTTATTCCAACATGCTCAATTATGTTTTTACGCAATTGTGAGAGTAAATCTCTGTTTTCCTTAAGTGTTGGCCAATTTAGCAACCGCTCAAATCAACTCCTAATCACTGATTAATCATAAAGCAACCGTTCTTACAACTATCCAACAATTGCATTAAGATTTAGAAAACTAATTACACTAAGATCTAATCACACACTGGGATTAAATTACTTAGAATATATATTTCTCTAGATCTATTACCGCAACCGCGCATAATAAACCCAGATCTACCACTTTTATAACTGGCAAATAGCACAAAGATAATTATACCCACATGAACATCATAACTTCCGCTAGATCTACTACCGCAACCGCGTATAATAAACCCAGATCTACTACTTTTAAAGTGAGAACAAGTACAAAAACCTTCATACCAATAATAGATTCAGAAATATATGAATAAAAACATAACTATGTTGAAATAATCAAATATACAAGATTCACAACATCAATATTAGTGGTTTCATCACCCCCTTAACCAAGGAATGTTTAGTTACATATAGCTAGAAAGAAATCACAAGAAAAACTGAAAAAGAATAACATGAGAAACAAAGTACAGAAGAAAAACTAAAGCAAACGAGTTTCTGAGGATTGAAGATGATGGATCTCCGATTGCTCGAACCCGAGACTCCAATCTTTGATCCAAGACTCCCCTCTCCTTCTCCAAGGAGTTGTAGCTGCTTTCCTAGGTCAGAACTCCCTTCAAAACGTGCCAAGATTGTCAATATATAGGCCTCCAACACAAACTTCGCGCAGAAGTTTGCAATAATTGATGTCTGGAGGTCATACACGGCCGTGTATGCATACACGGCCTAGGCCGTGTATGACACTGAGTTAGGGGTCCAAAATTCACTATTTCAAATGCAAAGTCAGAGGCGTACATGGCCAAGGCCGTGTATTCTCACACGGCCGTGTATTTTTATGCAATCTAGGCCCTGTATTCTGACGTAGGCCTTGTATTCTGACTCTGGCCCTATAATTTGACTTCCAAGCCCAATAAGACCCATTAGACCTCCAAATCTGGAAAAGTGTTTAACATGAAAGTTATAGGTTTGGATCTTAACTATTAACCATCAAAATTCCAGCCTATTTGACAACTTGTAGCTCGAGATATGTCATGAACAGTATGTAAAGGTCAGGCTTTCAGGATCAGCACCCTAGTTCTTGCTTCAACTCTAATTTGAGTTATCCAAACGTGTGATTGGGCCTTTGAGGTCTTCATGAAAGTAGTAGAGAATTGTCTTGACTTTCCTACAAAATCAAAATCACAATAATTAGATATTTGAAACTCAAATTATAGCTAGTTTACTGAACATTGTCAAAGAGATAAATTAGGACTAATTCATGCAATAATTCCTTCAATGATCCAACTAGGCTCAATATCATAAAATGTGTCAAAATCAACTTAATTAAACCTAATTGAACCTTAAGAAGCCCAGTGACTAAAAAACATAATTCAATTATGAGTGCAAATGAACTCATTTAAGCAAAGTTTCACAATAATGTTCCAATTAGGGTTTGATATCAGAAACTAAGCTAAATGATGATAATTAAGCACAAATGGAGTTCAATGAATCAATTACAAGGCGATTAAAATATAGGAATAATCAACAGATCAAGATCATAATACTAATTTGGTTACTATGGTGTCTATGATAAAAAATAGAATGTTCATGTTGAATCTCAATACAATTGAAGCAAAGTGTTTGAAGGCCATTGTTGAAGATGAAGCATGGTGCTAACAAATGCGATTTGGTCACTTAAGTTTTGAAGCACTCAAAACCTTGGGAGAAAAGAAGATGGTGAAAGGGATGCCTTCAATTAACCATCCTAATCAATTATGTGAATCATGTCTCCTTGGAAAACATGCAAGAGAAAGCATTCCAAAGGAGGCAACTACAAGAGCAACCAAGCTATTGCAACTTGTTCACACCGATGTATGTGGCCCAATCATTCCTTCCTCATTTAGTAAAAATAAATATTTTTTACTTTTTATTGATGATTATAGTAGGAAGACTTGGGTTTGTTTTATAAAGCAAAAATCTAAAGTATTTGTAGCCTTTAAAAATTTCAAAGCTCTTGTAGAAAAAAAGAATAATTATATAATCAAATCTCTAAGATCCGATAGAAGAGGTGAATTTACATCTAAAGAATTCAATGAATTTTGTAAAAAAAATAGAATTCACCGCCCTCAACGGTTCCTAGATCACCACAACAAAAATGGTGTAGCAGAGAAAAAAATAGAATTGTTCTTAATATGGCTAGAAGTATGTTCAAAGCCAAAAATATGCCTAAGGAATTTTGGGCCGGAGTTGTTTCTTGTGGAGTTTATTTGTTCAACCGCTCTCCAACAAAGAATGTGAAGGATCAAACACCACAAGAAGCATGGAGTGGGACCAAACCTAGTGTCAATCATTTGTAGGTTTTTGGAAGTGTTGCTTATGTTCATGTACCCAACCAAGGGAGATCCAAGCTAGATGATCGAAGTATGAAGCATGATTTTATTGGCTACGATCCAAATTCCAAAGGCTACAAGTTGTACAACCCAAGCAATAGCAAGATAGTTGTGAGTCGAGATGTGAAGTTTGATGAAAAAATCACTTGGAGATGGGAAGCACAAGAAGAAGGAAGTTATGATTTCTTTCCATACTTTGAAGATGAAGAACAAGAGACCATGACACCTATCAAAGAAGAGACTCCACCACCATCTCTCATTTATGAAGCATCATCATCTTTCAAAGAAAGTTCTAGTAAAAGGCTAAGAAAAATGAGAAGTATTGAAGAATTATATGATGTAACAGAGCCTTTTGATTTGTTTTGCCTTCTTTTTTACCGTGAACCTTTAGACTTTGATGAAGCTTTTAAAGGCAAAAGGTAGAGATAAGTCATGCAAGAGGAAATTGAAGCCATTGAAAAGAATAACACTTGGGAGTTATCATTTCTTCCCAATAGTCATGAAGCAATCGGAGTCAGATAGGTGTTCAAGATAAAGAAGAATGCCAAAGGAGATGTAGAGAGATATAAAGTAAGACTTATTGTAAAAAGTTACAAGCAAAAGCATGGAGTTGATTATGAAGAAGTATTTGCACCCATTGTTTGCATGGAGACAATTCGTTTGATCATTACTTTGGCGGCTCAAATGAGGTGGAGGATTTATCAACTTGATATAAAGTCCACTTTCCTTAATGACTATATAGTAGAGAAGGTATATGTTGAGCAACCAATTGGCTTTGTAGTACAAGGGCATAAAGATAAAGTCTTGAGATTGAAGAAGACATTATATGGGTTGAAGCAAGCACCAAGAGCATGGAATAGCCATATCGACAAGTATTTTCAAGATAATGGCTTTACTCGATGTATTCATGAATATGCTCTTTATGTTAAAGCATATGACAATGAAGATATTTTGCTTATTTGTCTTTATGTTAATAATCTTATTTTCACCAGAACTAATCCTACTTTGTTTGAAGGATTCAAGAAGGCTTTGACTCATGAATTTGAGATGACCGATATTGGGCTCATGTCATACTATTTAGGCCTAGAGGTGAAGCAAATGGAGGATAGGATTTTTATTTCTCAAGAAGCCTATACAAAGGAGATTTTGAAGAAGTTTAGCATGTTTGATTGTAACTCCGTGAATACACCCATGAAATATGGAGTTAAATTGTCAAAATTTAATGATAGAGTGAAAGAAGATCCCACCATTTTCAAAAGCGTTGTGGGAAGCTTGAGATACTTGACTTCGACAAGACCCAACATTTTTTTTTGCAGTTAGAGTAGTGAGTCACTACATGGAATCACCTACTTCTACCCATATGAAAGTTGCTCAGAGGATTCTTTGTTACCTAAAATATACAATTGATTTTGGGCTATTTTATTCATTTTCTAATGATTTCAAGCTTGTGAAATATTGTGATAGTGATTTTGCGGGAGATGTTGATGATAGAAAGAGCACTACTAGTTTTGTATTTTTTATGGGAGATTATGTCATTTCATAGAGTTCTAAAAAATAATCCATTATCATACTTTCAACTTGTGAGTCTGAGTATGTGGCAGCAACTTCTTGCACTTGCCATGCTATATAGCTTAGAAGGTTGTTGAAAGAAATTTATTTTCCATAAGAGAAAGCAACAAATATTTGTATTGATAACAAGTCTGCACTATCTCTTGCTAAAAATCCAGTGTACCATGATCAAAGCAAGCACATAGACAAAATGTTCTATTTTATTAGAGAGTATGTTGACAACAAGGTGATTGAGCCCAAATATATGAAGACATAAAATCAAATTACTGATATTTTTATTAAGCTTCTTAAGTTTAAAAATTTTTGAAAATTGCGAGCAAGACTTGGAATGAAGAAATGAAGAAGAAGACTTCAAATTAAGGGGGAGTGTTGATTAAAAATAATAATAATTTGAAATTAATAGAATTTTGGTGGTTATGAGACCTTTGTTGTGGTAGCTATTGTAAGTTATGAAAGTTATGAAAATTATTCTGTGAGTAATGAAGAATTATAGTGTGTGACATGTCATTAGGAAGAATTATTTCATTGGAGTTATGTAATTATAAGATGATTTATTTCATGAGTTAAAGAAAAATTACTATTGTTAATTAGGGAATGTTATAGAATGTATAAGGTCTCTTTCACTTCTATAAGTATCCTAATTATTTTGGAGTTTATTAAAAAGAAATAAAAAAATTAAAAAATGTCTCTCCTATTATTCTTTCACACTAACAGAATCAAACTCTTGGAATGTATTAATGAGCTATCAACTTCTAGTATGCAGTTAAATTATGTTGGAGCATTTTGAATGATTGTAACTTGTTGGGGCAAGGTTTTAGCAGCATTAGCTATGCCTATGTAAGAAGGGATGGGATCAAAGTTGCTCGTTCCCTTGCCCATCTAGCTAAGCAGATTTAGCAGGATGTAAGGGTAGAGGAAGCTCCAGTAGTGATATGTAACTTGGTTGGCTTCGATGTACTTGCCTTTCCTTCCCCGTTCGAATGAAATGCATTTCCACAAAAAAAAAAAAGAGTAAAGCCTAAGAAAACCAAAGAAAATATTATTTTAGTGAGGCATGAAAGTGAAAATACAAAAACCCTCATCATAAGGCTAATTGCTAATTTTATAGTTAAATATCAAATTACAACTTTCACGATGGAGTTCATAGAGCACTGTAGAGAACATTATCAACTTAATAGTAATTGAAGATAATAGATAGGAACATTATCAACTTAATAGCAAAAGAACCAAAAGAAATAAGGGATGCATATAGAAACTGAAAAGTTAGCCTAATCAGCATATGCACCAATAAAGATCTATCCAATATTTAATATTTGACCTTAGAAACTCAACAAAAATGACCTTGGCATCTAATCTATTGTTTATCTCTTTCTTCTTTTCTTTTCTTATTTTTATCCTTCACATAACCCTACTAAAGCCCAACAAAAAACTATAAGTTTTTACATTTAACCACAAAACTATGGCAACATAACTTCAAGAAAATTGTGAAAAAGCAAGAATTAGACAAACTTAAGGACAAATAATGTAAAAACATTAGGAGATGATAGAAAAAACTACACAATATTAAACATACCCTTAGTGTTCTGAAGTAGATTCAAAGGGTACTTGAAAAATGCACATGTATGGGGGTTTCCTCCTTGAGGAGCAATCGAGCGCATAGAGACAGAGAGATGGGTACCTGCAAAGGGACTCCAATGCTCAAATTAGACAATGCTCAAGTAAAGAAGAGTATATTGAGTAATTTATTGATACCTGATTAGGGTTACTTAGCCTTGTATTTATAGAGCGTGTATAGAATCCTTAGGTAATCTATATTGAATGTAGGTATTTAGGATTAAGGTCCTGGTAGGAATTAGTTTCCTTCTATTATTGGGATAAATCCCTATAAGTTAGGAACTCTCAATACAAGAGCTACTTATCAATCTGAGACAGTTATGGATCATTTAATATCGTAAGCAGATGATTGACAGTTACAGATATTTAGGGCTATATCCTTGCACATATCCAGCGATCTTGATACTATGGCCCAATGTCGCTCAAAGTATATAGCTATGAGGCCCTGACTACCTTTAAGGCCTACCAGGGAGGAGTCCGCATACTCGTGTACCTGGTTGATCCATCTAGACGGGATCCTGGATCATGATCCAAAACAGTTGCCCCCAGCTTGATGCTTGGAAGAATAGCCAAGTGTCAAGTTTTAACAGGATCATCGGGCACACGATTATCACAAAAGTCTAAAAAATTAACACTGGATCCTGGATGTTTTACGTGTGATGCCAGTGTCCATAATATGTCGTTACTTTCTGTAGATTCTCTGCCCCCAAGCATTAATTCTTAAGATTTCCTTTTATGATTTTCACGCAAACTCTAAGTATAATCTCTGAAATTATAGGTAGTAACAGTATGTTATTCTCTAGAAAGTTGTTGCTTTGACTTTATTGAGAATTTAATATCCTTTAAAGAGAATCTTAGTTTTGTACTGTTTCCCAACTGCCTGATACTCTGTAACAAATCAGAGACTAGAAGCATTAAACGTGGCTACCATAATGCGATCAGATTGCCTTTTACGGGGCCAATCAAAGCACCTCATTTTCTCTATAAATAGAAAATGTTTGCAGTGGAGTAGGCGTCCTTTTCTTTTCGCTGTGTAACTCTTTGTGAGAGTGCTTCTTCCTGAAAGAGTAGTTTTCCCTTCATCCTTTGAACTTAGATGAAGGGTTTTGCCCCTATAAAGGTTATTCTCTTAACCTTTTCAAAATTATTAAAGGTGATTGATCCTCTGCAAGCAGCTTCCCTTCTTCAAAGAAGCTTTTCTTTCTTGGCGTAGTATTTAGTTGTCATCCATTTAAGGAAGCGAAAGCCTTTCTTTCTTGGTGTACACGGGGGTGTCTAACCCAACGTGTCATTAGGATGGAATGATGCTTCTGTCGACCAATGCATGGGGACACTAGAGAGCACTCTGTCCCTCCCCTACCTCTTTCTTTGGTCATTTGGAGGCACCAGGCCAGTCTTCTTCATAGTGCAGTTAGATATACAAGAATGCCAGCCCATCGAAAAAGTAAATCCTCCGGGAGTAACCTGGGGTGCTCTACTTTCTTTGACTTACTTTGTGAAGAGGTGACCAGTGTTGGCCTTTATTTTCACTGTGAAGGAGGCAGGGAAGAAGAAATGGAGTGGCTTCATCCTGTTCCGGTGAAGAGAGTGGAGGAACTGTGGATGTGACTGTGAATGTGACAGCGCGACAAAATGCCTCAGTCATGACATCCCATCCTTAAGCTCTCTTAAGGACACTATTTTCACTTTCCTTTTATTGTATTTTATTTTTCTCCTTCCGTGGAGGTTGAGGATGTATGGAATGAGATTATCAATAAAAATTTTATTGATGTTCTTTTTTGTCTTCTGATTTTTCCTTTTCATTCTCCAGTTTACTTTACTCTTCTACTTTCTATTTTACGTTGTCTGGGGTAGGTCCACCGTTTACCCCGTAGTCGTATCACCCCCAACTCAGCTTTAGTTGTTAATACAACAAAATGACGACTTATAGCTCTGACTTTTTCTATACTTCTTGATTATACTGGCCTTTTTTAGGAAACTGCTTCCTCAAATTTATTAGAAATTAACAAATCCATTAATAGTGTAATAAATTTGTGTTATTTCTTAAGTGACCATTTACTTCTCCACCAATCGGAAATAAGGAGCATTAAGGATGCAACTAATCTCGTACGATTCGTTCACTTTTCGAGGGACCAATCAGAATGCTTCACTATGCCTATAAATTAGGGAATGTTTGCGCTTAACCTAGCATTCCTTTTGCTTCATTCTTCTCTTCTTACCATTGCATTCTAGAATACAACCCTTCATGGCTTTCTTCTCATTATATTCAAAGAGGGTTTTGCCCTCTGCGAAGATCATTTTATTGCTTTTTCCAAAATCTGTGAAGAGGTTCTTCCTTTCTCTCACTAACGACTTTTCCAATGGGGACTTTTCTTTCTCAGCGTAGTAGTGACAAGCACTTTTCTTTCCCAGTGTATGAGGGAGTATATGAAACATGCTATGCTGCTGGGAAAATTAGTGACTCCTGTCACGTCAAACAGTCCTCCTCAAAGAAACAGAGCTTACACTCCTCCTTCTTTCTCAGAATTTAACAGGTGCTTCGGTTTGAGCTTTGCTGGTTTTTTAGATAAGTAAGAGGGATTACTGTAGCAGCTCCACAATTTGAGGCAACTTGGTGTGGTCATGAAACTGGTGGAATGAACTTTTTCATGAGAGACTGCACCCCGTCTGACAAAGTATGGAGGAGCCGATGCTCTTCCCTTATACATTTCATGTCTCAATATTTTATATTCCCTCTTTTCCAAATGTAAGATGATGTATGGAATGAGGACAAATTAACAAAAATTTGTATATTATGAACTTTGCACGATGCAATTTCTTTCCTTTAACTTTTAGTTGTTGTTTGTAACTTTTCCTTTTTGCTGGGGTAAATCCAACGCTTATTCCGGCATCATATCACTTTTTTACCGGGGTAAGTTCAACGCTTATTATGACATCACATTACCTTGCCCCTGGCTTGGTGCTCATTCTAAATTATTGGTGTATGTCCTAGAAGCTGATATATTTATCTGTATTTACATACATTCTATTATACTAATTTTAATATATGAGGCATTTCATTTATTGTGTTCTTTTTAATAAACATAATAAAATCCTTAGAATAGTAAGTTTGATGCCATAAGACATCAAGTTGATTTGATTGTGAGATCCTGTTAGATAAAATTAGAACACTATTCTTAAATATCCCTAGTCAAGTATTGTTGTTAATTAGGACAACAACAATGCATTAAGACTAGTATGTGCATAGACTAATGACCACATCTCACGAGTCATGGATATGAGATATAGTGTCTTCACATGGGTATATATTAGAGAAATGATGTACTGGACTGACCCGCCATGAGAACGCTATATGGATTGTTACGTGAGTGTCATAAGCGATTCTCATAGTGACAATAGTGTCTGTGGTCCTTTGACCTGAAATCGCTACGATTCCTACATAAGGAGTTGTGTGTTTTAATTTCATCAAACGTCATCTATAACAAGGTGATTATAAAGTTAGTTATTGGACATACCGCGAATCATGCAGAGGGATGTGAGTGATTTAGATGGGATTTGTTACTCTTACATAGCAGGAGCGATATCTTCGGGCCCCTGATTGAGTGAGACTGCAAAATGTATGGTCATGCTCAAATGAGTCAATATGAGATATTGATTTCATTTATTGTTACAAAGTCTACTCGAGTATCAGGAAACGAAGGACTGAACTATACAAGGGTGATGCATTTCATGCCTCGCGTTCAATCTAGATATCTTAAAAAAAAGACTAAACGACACAGAAACATTGGTCACGGAAAGGTTATGTCAAATCACTGACATTCTCATTACTTGTGTAGCAACGATGTGTTGCTATATACCACTCACTGCTTGTAATATTAAAATAGGATTTTAATATTGCTGCCAACCTAATAAGAACTTACAGGGTCACACACATAGAGCAAACTAAAATTGGAGCAATAGATCCAAGTTGGACTCAGATTCAAATGTGGGCCAGACTCATAACAGATAAGTCTAGGATTACACAACTTACCTTGCTACTACTCACACTCACTTAAGGCAGTCACTATTATAAATAGTACTGCTAAGGGGGCTGCTAAGACACGCATTATAGAACCCCAGTCGCACTTACAAAAAAGTGAGTGAGTAAGTGACAGGTTTCTTCTCTTCTCTTCTCTTCACAGCTAACACTGCGTGAGAAATGTGAGGCTCCTTTTTACGAACGTTGGACGTTCATGAGTCTGTTCGTGTGGATACCGCAGAGACATTGTTGTTGTTACGGTGTTGGTGATTCACGTCACTTCCTTTGATCACGCTTCAAGAGGTAAACAATTTTAAAACTTGGATTATGGCTTTTTTGCATGAATCCTTGGTGGGAATTTTGTTTTTCGTTGCGTGATGTATCCGCAATTCCCAACATGAATAAATAGCAAGCTTCAAGTCTCTAATACGTTATTCAAATAATTTACTACTTGTAAAATGCGGGCCGGGGTCTAACTCCGTTGCGACCGTGTTCTAAAGTGATAATTCCTCATCGAACAAGTATCTTTGCTAAAGCTGGGGTTCGTGAAAATAATTTGAACTTAAACTTCAGAAGTTGTGCGACGTTCGAGTTACTGTACCACTATCTTTTTAATTGCCTTAATAACTGTACGAGCCACATGACATATTTTCATTGGAGAGACATGCATAGTGCTTCACACGCCACGATGAACATTATTTCAAAAATTGGGCTATAAAGACAACAACACCCCCTAACCACTTAGCCTTTATAAATAGGGGTGCAGGGGTTCACTGTCTCCATTTTATTGTTACTAAACATCTTCCAGAGAACTCTGCGTAGCAACGAAGTAGGAGCCCTAGAGGATCTTTGATCATTCTCATCTTCATTGACTCTAAGATTTTCTCATATGGTAATCTCCCTTCTTTTTCCTGATTGTTGTGATTAAATAACAAAAACGTTATGCACTCTTTGTTAGATTACATTTCTATTATTCAATTCCACTGAGTAGATTTTGGATTTCTAATCTTCTTTTCCTGGCCTTAACCTCTTAGAACACCATTCCTGCCATTGTAAACATGGCAGAAGTGTCCTTTCGAAGCTTCAAGCTATGGGGGAAAAGAGGTCGGCGTAAAGGTATGAACCATTCTGCTTACCTTTCACCGAGTTTGAATCTCTGATTTGATTGATTCTGACCATTACTTACTGGCCTCTTAGGGTGTTCTCATGATGTTTATGGCCAGAGGCAGAAGGGGAGCCAGAGCCCAAGCACCTACTGTTGAAGCTCATGAACCGAACGAGGAGGAGCAAATCCGGATTCGGCGTGGTCCGAGGTTAGTATACCCGTGGGTAGGGGACGATGTCTGGGAACGCAGATCTGAACTTTCCTCTGAAGACGAGCTCAGACAATTTGTACAGTATCTGGAGCTGACCAAGGGGAGAAACCGCGATAGAGAATTTTAGGTTCTATGCCCAGAATGGAACAAAAGAGTTTGCTCTTCTTGAGAGGCGGGTTCATATTTCATGTTCCTCTACGAGCCCATTTTCATCAAATTGAAACTTTGGTTGCTCTTTATTGAATTCCAAATTTCTGTACTTCAAACTCTGCGAGCAGCCCCTACCTAAATTTATCCTAATGACTGAGGTTACATCATTGCTTTCGAAATATTTTGTCGGATCATGGGGCTGCAGTATTCAACTAATACCTTCTTATATTTTTATACCCGAATAAATCCCCAAGGGTCGGCAAAACAGAAAGGCTGGCTCACAATTTGGTGAAGATCCGGTCGCAAATCCTTTGATATTTTTCAAGATAGTTTCAAGGGATTTAAGACTAGGTTCTTCAAACTGATGATAGCAGAGGGGTTTTACCCTTTTTTCCTAAAAGACGACGGGGAGCCCAAGTTCCCTTTATACTGGACCGAGGATGCTTGGTGTTTCCCCACTATGCTGCTTGAAAAAGAAGAGAAAGACCTTACTTCGGATGAGGTCAATTGTGTCAGATTTATAACCCAATATTATGAAAAATACGGGTTTATCAAAATCAAAAACGTCCTTGATACCCTTGGTGATAATCTTCTCTTTGTTTTATTAGATAGGAATTAGGATATTATAGCCTGTAGTTTATGCTCTTTCTACTTTGAATTTCATTACTTCACAATTTTGCTTGTCTGACTTCTATTTGTTATCTTATTTCAATGAGTAACATGGAGTCAGGACCTTCCCTCGTAGCTCTGCAAGCCTTGAGGTCGAGGAAGAAAGGAGCGGGGTCTTCTAGTGTCCCTATTGCCACCATCCCGGTGCCCACAAACTGGGGTGTTGTTATTGAGGAGGCCCCAGAGGAACTAGACTCCTTATCACATAACCTTTAGGGAAAGAAGAGGAAGGCTATCGAGAGCTCTGCTGACCGGGGTGGGAAAAGAGCTTTGGATGGTGGCAATCAAGAGAAGGCGGACCCTTTGCCCATCATCTTAGGACAGTCTAATGTTGGGCCATTCATAGATGGGTGGTTGCTGAGTGATGAGGTGATGAGACATATTTTGGAGTGGAATATGGCCCAAACCCTAGCAAGCTTCAAACAACTGCACTTCAAATAGTCATCGAGGCCCGCTATCTTGAAAAGTCCATCGAGGCGACCCTTAAGAGGATGATGGAGGAGAACAAAAAGAAAGTGAAGAGGCCACCCGAAAGTTAACCGCGACTCTTAAGATGAATGAGGACTTCCAATCCCGAATTACAGAGCTGAAGGCGACATTGGCTTCCTCTGACCTGGCTAAGAAAGTGCTTGAAGCTAAGGGTCTTCGTGCTGATGACACCATTAACACCCTCCAGGCAAGGATAACTCAGCTAGAGAAAGATATGGAAGAGTTGGATACCATTTCAGGGAACATCGGCGGGGGACAATTTCAGAATGTCGTGGCCCAGATTCAGTATTTCAATCCCAACGTTACTCTTGCCTTAGAGGAGCTCAACTCAAAAAAAGTCTTCCATGATGGTCAACTTGTTTGGGCAAGGGAGCTTGCCCAAGTTGATTCCGCTGCCAACTCAAATGCAGATCCGGTTCCAGAAGGAGGAGAAATTGACATTTAGGTTTTTTTCCTTTTTCTTTTGCTTTGCCCCCTGCATGGGGTTCTTTTGTTTTTTGTAAGAACAATTGCCCCACATTTGGGGTTTTCTATTTATTTTAAAACTAGAGACTTTACTTTTTGTGCATGCTTTTCGTCATGAATTTAATTTACTTTCATGGTCCATTTTAGGTCCAACGCCCAAGATGGAATGCAATAATTCCCTTATGTGGACTTAGAAAGCAGTTTTCTTATATCGGAGTGACCATGGTCTGGGATCCCACACCCATATAACGAGTGTATGACATTCCACTTGACTTAGGTAAAAAGTTGCCTTTGTCTATAATCCAATGCTTATCATAATCAAATGTTTTAGAATTTGAGACTTAGGCAAATATAACACCTTAATCCATAAACCAAAGTTCATAATAAGGAACGTCTGACATATTAAGATTTAGGCAAATGTAACACCTTTCCTGGGGCGTTTAGAATCTCTTTTGGCTTAGGTATAATTTAAAACCTTAGTCTGAGGTCCTATGTTCATCTTATTGAACATATGACATTCTAGTCTTAGGTATAATTTAAAACCTTGGTCCGAGGCCTTGTGTTCATCTTATTGAGCATATGGCATTCTGGTCTTAGGTATAATTTCAAACCTTAGTCCAAGGCCTTATGTTCATCTTATTGAACATATGGCATTCCGGTCTTAGGTATAATTTAAAGCCTTGGTCCTTATGCTTATCTCATCGAACATATGACATTCTGGTCTTAGGCATAGTTTAAAACCTTACTTGGGGTCCCATTAGGATCCCATCTAGCTTAGGTATCATCGAAGACCATGGATATTAATTCCGTAATGTCTTTTCACTGTGTGATCGCTTGATAGTCATTGCTAAGTGTCGAGGATGGGTATTGACCCTTCCCCATGTCTTGGGCTTACTTTCGTATAATTCTTTTTTTATTGATGATTCTTGGGGTACAGAGTGTAGCATTCAAAATGAAGGGCAAAATAAACTTTAGCTTTACTAACAGACTAGGCCGTCGAGGGCATCTAGCTATAGTATCTTTTGAGTTTATCTTCATTCCAATAATTCTTGATTGGGGTGCCCGTGAGAGTCATCAATGTGTAGGCTCCTTTGCCAGTGCTGACAACAATATGTGGAAGCAAGTTTGCCCCAAATGGTTTTATATGTTAAGTTTTGATGATGATAAATACAAGACAAAAAGAATACTTTACTTATGTTCTTTGCTGCATCTTATATAGAGCATATCCATTAATAATTGATAAATATCTTATTTGAATATGTCTATAAAAGTCTTATATGCATGTTAAACTAACTAGAGTTATACATTTATGAATCATGCATATGAAGATATTAAATTATGATAGTGGACTAACTATGCTTGTTTAAGTGAGCAATACTTTGTAGGATAGTCCAAGTGCCAAGAATGAGCTTGCAATCAAGAAAACAAAAGATATATATTAAGCTCAACACAAGGAGAATGTGAATGCCTATCTCATGAAGGTATTGATAACATCAAAGTCATGTCAAAGACCAAGTCCAAAGGAAGTTTAAATGGTATAGCTTTTAGGATTTAGGGTCTTTAGGTAAGAAGCCTTATGGATATCTCAAATATATTTTTCAAATCTTTACAAATGGTTTTCACATGTTAAAATGTCCAACAAACAAGTTTTGAAAAGCTAGTTATGGTAATAGTTCAAATCTATGAAAAATAGTAAAGTTTGAGTTTTGTAAAACTGACCTTTAGTCACTCTTTTGATCATATCTTTCAAAATACTTTGAGTTTTCATTTGAAAATAGACTCAAAGATCTTTCCAATGACTAGTTATTTGCTTTAAACAGATAAGAAATGAAGAAGTTATGACCTTTTAAAGTCAGTTTTCGAAATCAGAGTGGGGTATTCGAATACAGGATGTGGTATTCGAATACCACAGCCCAAAAAACATTCCAGAATGTGTTTAAAATAGAGGTATTCGAATACCTCCTTGTGGTATTCGAATAACCTGCTTCTGAACTGTTTTTTTAAGAAATAAAACAGTGGTATTCGAATACCTCATGTTGGTATTCGAATAACCTATATCAATTTGCTTTTCACAATGGTTTATAAACAGTGGTATTTGAATATAGATTTATGGTATTCGAATAAACACGTCTTTTACGAATACTGATATGGAAACTAACGGACATATTCTCGTAATAATCACGAATTAATTTATACCCAACAGCTCTTTTTCTTAGAACACTATAAATCCATGTTTTGGGATATCTTTTAACACCACCCATTTATCTGAAATAATTCTTTCTTACTTTATTTTGTGATACATATTTTACCAAATATCTGCGCTCTTTTTCACCAAAATTTGAGATATCCTTAGAGAGCTTCATAGAGCTTCAAATTGTATCATCTACTCTTTGTGAGAGTTTTCTCTTCATCTATATTTCTGTTCTTCTATATTGAGGGTGAGGTATCCTTCAAAGTTTGTATAAGGGTAAGGTATCCCTTCAAGGTTTGTATAAGGGTGAGGTATCCTTACAGGCTGAGGCTTTAGCACAAGGGTAAAGTTTTCTTGTGTGTGAAAAGTGTTATTTTATGTAACGGTTGCAAGCACCTATTGAAACTTGTATACATAGTGAAAAATCTCGGATTGTTTTCGAGGACTGGACGTAGACCACAAGTGGGTTAGTGGTCGAACCAAGATAAATATCGTGCCTGCTTCTCTATTCTCAATCTCTTTATTTTACGCAATTTTATATTATTGCACATTTATTTATTTGTTGTTCTTAAAGCTTTTATTCTTCATCTCGTAATTTCTTTTCTTCTTTTTAATAGCTTAAATATTTGTATTTATTTTAAGAGCTTTTGTGAAAAAATTTTATACCTAATTCACCCCCCCTCTTGGGTAATGGTTGCCATGACTAACAAGTGGAATCAGAGCTTCGTGCTCTAGTAAAAGCTTAACCGCTTAGAGTTAAAGATCCTTGTCTGTTAGCAACCTTGAAAGTTTTTCAAAATGGAAGGTTTTGAAATTGATAAACCACCATTCTTTGATGGTGTGAATTTTGTTTATTGGAAAATTAAAATAGAATTTTATATACAATCTATTGATTTGGATTTGTGAGATGTTGTTCTTGATGGATTTTTTTCTAAACCAAAACATGATTGGAATGCTTATGATAAGAAATGTTTTTCTTTGAACATTAGAACTATACAAATTTTGAGAAGTAGTTTGAATGATGGTGCTTATGCTAAAATTAAAAATTACTCTAGTGCTAAACATATATGGGATGCTCTTAATGCTATTTATCTTGCTAACAATGATTTTGTGTATAAAGTTGTATATAGAAAGCAAGAAGAGCAAATGCCATTGAAGGAAGCTTGTCATGAAAAATATCCTCAAAGAGATACTCAAACTATTAAAGGGAGTCAAATGCCACTTGGTGACAATGATTTGGAAGAATGTGATTCTTTTAAAGAGGCAAGTACCCTAGAAATTGAAACTACTTCCTATATGGCTAAAAAGGACTTTGAGGTAAATAATTCTAAACTATATTATAGTCCTTCCTATGATGAGTTGCAAAATGCATATAATGAATTGTATGATGGTTCATTGAATTTAGAAAAGAAAAACTTATCGTGTTTGGAAAATATTTCCTTTATTGAAAATGAAATTAAAACTTTGAAAAATGAATATATTTTTCTTGATGAGGAAATGTCTTTAAAATGTGAAACCTCATCTTCTTGTGAAAAGTGCATTAATTTAGAAAATCAAGTTGAGGACTTATCTTCCGAATTTTCCAAAGCTAATTATTGTAATTGCTTAAATTCTATACTTGTTAATGAGAATAAAAATAGTGTTATTCCATGTGAAAATTCAAGCAAGGCTTATGGCAAAAATAATTTAAAATATAAAAACAACAAAAAACTTAAGTTTTTCAAAAATGATATTCAAATGATCAAGCCATCATTAAATTCAATTATTTGTAATTTTTGTGGTCATCTAGGACTTATTTCTCATTTATGCAATTATAGAAGAAATCTTTATATGAGAAATTATATGGTATGAGTTCCTAAAAATCCTAAAGGCCCTAATACTAACATTCAAGGACCCAAAATGAAATGGGTACCAAAGTGTCCTCCTAATGTTTCAATTATACAGAATATTTCTCAAAAGGATGGTCAAATTGGTCAAAATAAAGAGGAATCATCAAGGAGAATGCTTTCAAAGCCTAATGGTAGAAACTTTGGTCAAAGAACGAAGATGGCTTCAACAAAAGCTTCTCAAGTACAAGATGTAGAACTTGCAAAGTTCAAGACTCCAAAAGAGAAGTAATGGATAAGAAAAAGTATTTTCTTGATTACCAATGCCAAGGTATCAAAAGCTTTTACCTCTTATGCACACTCACATGCAAAGTCAATAAATTTGAGGTATATTCCTTGTAAGCCTTAAGTGATTAATAGAATCATGTGTACTTGATAAAATTTGAATATTATGTTTAACATATGATTATATTCATTTTTATTATATCATAATTCATTAATTTGTTATATATCTTAGTACATAAGGGTCTATAATGCTTATGTATGCTTTATATGCTTTAAAATTGTCTATATATCATGAAAGTAAGCATGCTATCAACTATGTGCTTAATGGTATTTAATTATTTAATTTATTGTGCTCGATTTACATACTATAAAAAAAATTGATCTTTATGAGAGCATAATAGATTAATATTCAAAAATTAACACACAAGGACCTAATAAAATTTGGGTACCAAAAGTCAAACATTGAAGTGTGTTGTAAGTGTGCTTGAAGACCAAGAACTCAGTTTGGCATCTTGAAAATGGCTGCTCCA
Source organism: Ormosia semicastrata (assembly GCA_029884595.1). Lineage (NCBI taxonomy): Eukaryota > Viridiplantae > Streptophyta > Magnoliopsida > Fabales > Fabaceae > Ormosia > Ormosia semicastrata. The sequence continues at coordinate 4,294,950 of JAQQTO010000029.1, forward strand.
AGTACAAAGACTAAAAATAATTTCAAGCTCTTTTCCTTGTTTCCAAGAAGCTTGGACTTGAAATCTTTGGATAAGTGAAACTTGTATTATGTTTTTTTTCTAGCTTTATGTGTTGAAATTTTTTTTACATGTTAATATGCTAGATAAATATGCTCCTTGTTTGAAATGACAAGATTGATGATAATATCCTTGAGCATGAGTTTTTGTTTAATTATGACTTAAAATGAGTATTTGTGTTAGATGATTTTATGTTGTTTTATCCCTTTCTAACATCATCCTTGGTTGTTTCAAAATGCTTTTGTAAGAATCAAGAATTTGGTTTGATTGTCATGAATGCATGTTAAAATGAGTGCTAAATTGCTTCGCTGTTTTTAATCTTTGTACTTATTGGTTTTAACCCGTTAATGTTGTTCTGATATATTTATTTGAATAGAAAGGTTTTTATTCGGATAAACCCTTTTTGTAGCCACTAAAATATGTTTTCGAATACATCTCATGGTATTCGAATAAAATCTGTTAAAGGCCACAACGCTTGACTTTCCTTACTCATCTATTCGAATAAAACTCATTTTATTCAAATAAACACAAATTATTTTAAAGGTTCTGTTGTATTTGTTGCTGTATATGTTGCATAACATTAATAATCAATATGTGCTAAATTCTTTGTTTGTTTTGTCTAAAAATATGTATTTAATGATATGTATGAAAAATGCAATGTAATTGGTTATTATTTTGATGAATATATGTACTTGGCTAATTTGATTAATGAAATAAAATATGTTTTGCCCTTGTGAACTCATTTGTTATTTTATTATTTTGAATACTTATTTGCTTATGAGTTTGGCATAATGACTAACCTCTATGGATCCAAAATTGATGGATACCAAAGAAAGTACTTTGAATTATTTTGTAGGGTGTCAACTACCTCAAACAAGCATTTAAATGGAATAAGTTCATTCAACTTGAGGATAATAAAGTGTAAAAGGATTCAACTTTTAAAAGGGATGCAAAGAATTTCTATTCTCTCATGGAAGCTTGAAGCTTAGAAGTTGGTGGAAGTGAGAGTCATCTACGAAAATTCAAAGAGTACACTTTTGGTGATATCAATCCTTATTTATACTTTAAATTTGATATCATATGATATATAGAGAAATAAAGAGTTGTGTTATATCTTTACATGCCTTACATGATAATTATTTGCCAAAAAAATGCCTAAATAAGTTTTGATGATGATCATATATTTCTTGATAAACTTGAATCATGCCTTAAAATGCTTAAACTATTTCGGATTCAAGTGCATATGTGCTTCATGCATTCTTATTAGAGCTAATATTGCATGGTTGATAATGTGATACATGCTTTAAAATTATATATCAACCTGAATTATGTTTATAAATGAGCTTACATGATATTTGATGCTAACCTATGTTTTAGGGGACTTTTAAAGTTAGCTTTGCAAGTCTCTCTATGTGTTTCAAATATAGTCATCAGTTTTTTTTTACATACAAGCATATGTGGATAAATGAGAAAAGTTGAATGAAATTCAAATGAAGAGGAAGATAAAGAAGACTTTTTTCTAGTGCAATGGAATGGAGAATTCAAAGGAAGAAAGCTCAAAGTTAAAGGACCAATAAAGAAGGATCATCACTCTTTATCTATTAATAAGTATCTCTATCCCTGAACTATTGTAATATTTTATATGATATGAATTGTATGATAATTATTGATAAATTGATCTTAAAATGATTAGATGCTTTCCTTACATGAAAAGTATGCTTAGCATTGACAAAGTGCCTAATTGGATATTAACTTGCTATTTTGTCATTGCATTTAGGGTGAATGATATTAGTTCTATACATGCTTTGATCACTATAGCATATTTCATCAAGGAGATGTACTTATGCTCTATTGACTTAGATTGATATGTCTTAATTTTTTTTTAAATATGTTTTTTAATATATATATATATATATATATTTTATAAATATATATATTTTATATATATATATATATTTTAATAATATTTAATATAAAATATTTTTTTAATATAAAAAATATTTCTACCCTTCTAAAATGCTTTTAAAAATATGATGTGCTCTTATAAAATTCTTTTTGAAATGGGGAGAAGTCTTAATTTTTTGGATTAAGAATAAATATCTTTGCCCTTGCTTTATTTTTTTGATAATATGCATATTTTGAGGGGGAGCCTAACTCTTAAGCTGTTTATATCTTTTGGCTTACATCCTTGTTTAATTACATAAAGTGTTTTATTACTATCATATGCTAAATGTTGACATACAAAAATATGACAAGCATTGCATGAATAATCCTCTATATCATCTCTCTATTCTTGACTCATATGTAGAATCTCTAAGAGGGAGTAAATCTTTTCTTTCTACGCCTTTTTGTTGATGTCAAATAGGGGGAGTGAAAATTAGAAATAAAAATATGTTCTTGTACTTATTGTTTGATATGCTTACATGAATATTCTTTCTTGTATATTGCTCAACATATTTTTCTTTGGTGATTTGTCATCATAAAAAAGGGGGAGATTGTGGAAGCAAGTTTGTCCCAAATGGTTTTATATGTTAAGTTTTGATGATGATAAATACAAGATAAAAAGAATACTTCGCTTATGTTCTTTGTTGTATCTTATATAGAGCATATCCATTAGTAATTGATAAATATCTTATTTGAATATGTCTATGAAAGTCTTATATACATGTTAAACTAACTAGAGTTATACATTTATGAATCATGCATATGAAGATATTAAATTATGATAGTGGACTAATTATGCTTGTTTAAGTGAGCAATACTTTGTAGGATAGTCCAAGTGCCAAGAATGAGCTTGCAATCAAGAAAGCAAAAGATATATATTAAACTCAACACAAGGAGAATGTGAATGTCTATCTCATGAAGGTATTGATAACATCAAAGTCATGTCAAAGACCAAGTCCAAAGGAAGTTTAAATGGTATAGCTTTTAGGACTTAGGGTCTTTATGTAAGAAGCCTTATGGATATCTCAAATATGTTTTTCAAATCTTTATAAATGGTTTTCACATGTTAAAATGTCCAACAAACAAGTTTTGAAAAGCTAGTTATGGTAATAGTTCAAATCTATGAAAAATAGCAAACTTTGAGTTTTGTAAAACTGACCTTTGGTAACTCTTTTGATCATATCTTTCAAAATACTTTGAGTTTTGTTTTGAAACTTCTTTCATTTGAAAATAGACTCAAAGATCTTTCCAATGACTAGTCATTTGCTTTAAACGGATAAAAAATGAAGAAGTTATGACCTTTTAAAGTTAGTTTTCGAAATCAAAGTGGGGTATTCGAATACAGGATGTGGTATTCGAATACCACAGCCCAAAAAACATTCCAGAATGTGTTTAAAATAGAGGTATTCGAATACCTCCTTGTGGTATTCGAATAACCTGCTTCTGAACTATTTTTTTAAGAAATAAAATAGTGGTATTCGAATACCTCATGTTGGTATTCGAATAACCCATATCAATTTGCTTTTCACGATGGTTTATAAACAGTGGTATTTGAATATAGATTTATGGTATTCGAATAAACACGTCTTTTACGAATACTGATATGGAAACTAACGGACATATTCTCGTAATAATCACGAATTAATTTATACCCAACAGCTCTTTTTCTTAGAACACTATAAATACATGTTTTGGGACATCTTTTAACACCACCCATTTATCTGAAATAATTCTTTCTTGCTTTATTTTGTGATACATATTTTACCAAATTTCTGCACTCTTTTTTGCTAAAATTTGAGATATCCTTAGAGAGCTTCATAAAGCTTCAAATTGTATCATCTACTCTTTGTGAGAGTTTTCTCTTCATCTATATTTCTGTTCTTCTATATTGAGGGTGAGGTATCCTTCAAAGTTTGTATAAGGGTGAGATATCCCTTCAAGATTTGTATAAGGGTAAGGTATCCCTGCAGGCTGAGGCTTTAGCACAAGGGTAGAGTTTCCCTGTGTGTGAAAAGTGCTATTTTATGTAACGGTTGCAAGCACCTATTGAAGCTTGTATATATAGTAAAAAATCTCGGACTGTTTTCGAGGACTAGACGTAGACCACAAGTGGGTTAGTGGTCGAACTAGGATAAATATCGTGCCTGCTTCTCTATTCTCAATCTCTTTATTTTACGCAATTTTATATTATTGCACATTTCTTTATTTGCTGTTCTTCAAGCTTTTATTCTTCATCTCGTAATTTCTTTTCTTCTTTTTAATAGCTTAAATATTTGTGTTTATTTTAAGAGCTTTTGTGAAAAGTTTTTATACCCAATTCATCTCCCTCTTGGGTAATGGTTGCCATGACTAACACAATATAGTAGGGACCCTCCCAGTTAGGGGCTAACTTCCCTTGAGAAGCATTTTTTCCTCTTATATCTACTCTTCTAAGAACTAAATCGCTTGGTTGGAACCTTCTAAGGACTACTTTCTGGTTGTATTTGGCCGTTGTTCTTTGTTTGAGGGCAACATCGCGTAAGTGAGCCACGCGTCTCCTTTCTTCAATCAAATATAAGTTTTTCCTGATCAGACCGGGGTTGTTGTCCCTTGAGAATTACTGATTGCGCATACTTGGCTCACCTATCTCTACCGGAATCATGGCCTCACACTCATAGGTAAGTTTAAAGGGAGTTTGACCTGTAGTGGAATGGGGTGTGGTTCGATAATCCTAGAGAACATGGTCAAGCTAGTTGGCCCAATTTCCCTTAGCAACATCTAGTCATTTTTTAATTCCACGCACAATAATTCTATTGGTTGCCTCATCTTGTCCATTAGTTCTGGGGTTCTCCACGGAACTACAATAGTGCTTAATTTTTAAGCCTGCTAGAAGCTCTTTGAAACTTTTATCCTTAAATTGGGTTCCGTTATCCATTACAATAGATTCCGAAATTCTAAACCTGGTAATAATATGACGCTAAGTAAACTTCTGGATCCGTAATGGAGTGATCATGGCCAAGGGTTTTGCCTCAATCCACTTCGTAAAATAATCCACTATAACCACCAAGTACTTCAATTAACCTGGGGCCTGATGAAAAGGGCCCAGGATGTCCATGCCTCATCTAAAGAAAGACCATGGTACCGACATTGTAGACAGCTCTTCAAAGGGAGTCTGATAATGGTCCGAGTGGCGTTGACACTTATCGCAAACCCAGACATGCGTATCGGAATCAGCTTCCATCGTTGGCTAATAATACCCTGCCCTGAGCTCTTTTTGGGCCAAGGTTGAGCCTCCTAAATGATGTCCACAACTTCTTTCATGAATCTCAGCAAGGACTTATTTGGCTTCTTTCGAAGTGAGGCATTTAAGGAGGGGTGAAGAGAAACCACGACGGTATAACCGTCCACCATAGATGGTGTACCTTACAACTGTCTTGACTAACTTAGAGGCTTCTTTAGGATTGGAAGGCATAATCCTAGACTGCAAATACTCCATGAATGGGGTGATCCAGGATAGATTCTCCTCCTGTACTTGAAATATGGTGTGATCCTCGATGGAAGGTTGGGAGAGGGTTTCTTGAATTACTAACCGGTTATTTTTGGGGCCTTTGGTGCTGGATAGCTTGGACAGAAGGTCTGTCCTGGAGCTCTATTCTCTCGAAATGTGCTCAATCTTTGTCTCTTCAAAGTTCTTAAGGAACTATTGCACTTTGACCAAGTATTTCTATAGGAGGGGTTCCTTAGCTTGATATTCACCCCGAATCTGGGAGTTTATAAGTTAGGAATCACTATAGAGTATGATCCTGGTTGCCCCTATATCTTTTTCCATTATCATCCCGGCAATATGCGCCTCATATTCATCCTGGTTGTTCAAGGTTGGAAATTCAAACTTCAGGGAATGCTCCAATGTTAGTCCCTCTGAGTTTTCCAAAATTACCCTAGCGCCACTCCCTTTGGGGTTGGAAGATCCATCAACAAAAATGGTCCAAGAGATTCTTATTGGGTTGCCAGGGTCCGATGTGAGTTCCGTTACAAAATCAGACAATACTTGGGCTTTTATTGCTAGCCGTGGTTGATAAATGATCCCAAAATCAAAGAGCTCAATTGACCAGGCAATCATCCTTCCAGCTAAATATGGCTTGTGTAGTACTTAGCGGATGGGCTGATATATTCTTACCAGCACCGGGTGGCATTGAAAGTATTGCCACAGTCTTCTAACCATGATGACCAGTACAAAAGTAACCTTCTCAACTTTCTGGTAACGGAGTTCAGGTCCTTATAGAGCCTTACTCACGAAGTAAATTGATTTCTGCCCTTCATTTGTTTCTCGGATTAAAACAGAGCTCACTGTTTCCTCATGAATTGAGAGGTATAAGTAGAGCGTCTCACCGTGCTCCGGTCTTGTCAGAATAGGAGGGGAGGAGAGTAACTTCTTTAAAGATAAAAAGGCGTCCTCACATTCCTGGGTCCATTCAAAACTTTTCCCTTTCTTTAGTAACTTAAAAAAGGGAAGAGATTTGTAGGCCGCTTTGGTAAAGAATCTTGTGAGGGCTGCGATGCGGCCTGTAAGCTGTTGGACCTCCTTAACTCTTTGAGGACTTCTCATGTCAAGGACCACCTTGCATTTGTCAGGATTAGCTTCAATCCTATGGTGGGTTAACATAAAACCTAGGAATTTCCTGGTTTGGACCCCAAAGACACATTTCTCGTGGTTTAACCTCATGTTATACTTTTTGACCTGGGCAAATACTTCTTCAAGGTCTGTCGTATGTGATCCACCTTGTGAGATTTTCACTATCATGTCTTCTATATACACCTCTAGCATCTTCCCCACTTAGTCTTCAAAGACTTTGTTCATCATCCTTTGGTAGGTGGCTCCTGCATTTTTCAGACCGAAAGACCTTATAGCAGTAGCTCACCTTATCGGTGATGAAGGCAATTTTATCATCATCTCCGGGATAGATGGAAATTTATTTGTACCCGGAATACGCGTCCATGAATGACAATAACTTGAAACCTGGGAAAGTATCCACTAACTTATCCACATTGGGGAGTGGGTAAGGATCCTTAGGATAGGCCTTATTCAGATCTGTATAGTCTATGCATATCCTCCACTTCTCATTGGATTTCTTGACTAGGACCACGTCGGACAGCTATGTGGTATAGGAGATTTCCTTAATGAAGTTGTCACTTAACAACTCCTTAACCTGCCCTTCAATGACCTGTTGTCTTTTTGGGTCGACTTTTCTTTTCTTTTGAGCAACCGGCTTTACACCTTCTCGGATAGATAGGCGGTGATAGATGAAACTGGGGTTGAGGCCCGACATGTCAGAGGATTTCCAAGCTAAAAGGTCTTTATTTTTTAGCAATAGTTCTATCAGTTCCTATTTTTCTTTATCTTCCAAATATGCTCCAATCTTGGTGACCTGCTCCGGCTTGGCCCCAAGTTGGAGGGGTTGCAATTCACCCTCTGGCTGAGGCTTGGTACCACAGATTTTTTCTCTAACATCTAGTTTGGTCATAAGTATGTTGACTTGATCTAGGACTTGGCCAGGGGTGGTAGGTTTGCTGCTTTTGGTAACTCTACAAATCTTCAAGATCTCATTGTAAAATTTTCTGGCTGCTATTTGATCTCCTTTGATAGTAACAGCCTCGCTGTTCTTATTCAGGAATTTCATAATGAGGTGATTAGTGGAGACCACGGCACCAAGAGCATTTAGAGAGGGACGACCTAAGATAATGTTGTAAGCCGAAGGGCAGTCTATGACCAGAAACTTTACTTTGACCATCTTGAAGAGTTTGTAGGATCCCACAATTAGGTGGGTTTCATAGTAGCTTACCGGGGTGATCTTCTCACTCATAAAACCTGTCAACTCCCCATTGTGAGAGGTCAAATTTGATGGTGGTAGTTATAACTTCTGATAGAGATCTAAGAACATGATATCTGTCGAGCTCCCTTGATCGAAAAAAATTTAGCAGACTTCGACATTTGATATTATTCCCGAGTTGACGACTGGATCGTCATGTGCCGGGATAATTCCGTCGTAGTCCTCGACCAAAAAAGTGATGGGGGTGCTTTTGTGTTAGCAGTCTGCATTCTAGATTGGGAATAGGACACACTGAACACTGTCATCCTCAAGGCTTTCATCCGGGCTCCATTTGATGATCCTCCACCGGCGAAGCCACTAACAATGGTATTAATGGTTCTGTTTGGCTCAGAACGTCTGTCACCATTATCATCGGCTGGGGCGTCCCTGTTCTTATCCTGCTAGTCATTATTATCCCAGCGTGGTGGAGTCCGGGATCTTCTCCTAGGGCTACGAGTCCTTTTTTTGCGGTCGGGGGATGAGCTCCTCCGCGGGCTACGCTTATCATCTCTACGCTTGCCACGATGTTCTTCATTTTGGACTCGAAGGATATACTATTGTAGTCGTCCTACCTTGATTAAAAATTTAATGGCTTCACGAAGTTGATAGCAGTCTTCAGTATCATGTCTATAACCCTTATGTCATGTGCAATGCTTAGAATGGTTCTTCTGCTTGCCTTTCCTGGTCTCCATATATTCTGAAACTCAGTGTGCATTACTTCCCTCAAGATTGTTTCTCGTGGGGTATTCAATGGAGTATAAACGGAGTATCTAGCCCGAGGTGGACTATCTTTCAATGGAGTATAAACGGAGTATCTAGCCCGAGGTGGACTATCTTTGGAGGATCGGGGCCATGAGGAATTACGGTTAGGCTTCTGGTGAGAGGATTCACCTTTATCCCACCTCCTCTGGTCCACAGTAGCTTCCTCTAAGTCCACATACTTTTGGGATCGCCTCTGGAACTCGCTTAAGTTCTCTGGTATTTTTTTGACTAGAGAAGTAAAGCACTCAAAATTAACCCGCAGACCGCTTCTGGCATAGTGAAGGGCTATTATATCGTCGAAGTTTTCCACGTTAGTGCAAGCCGTCATGAAACGCCTTACATAATCACGAAGTGGCTCATCCTTCCCTTGGTGGAGTTTTGCTAGGGATTCGATAGACCTGAGTTGTTCCTTACTGGTGGTGTATTGGAGCAGGAAACGTTGTTTGAGATCTAGCCAGTTGACCACAGACCTCCATGGCAGGCTCGAGGACCATTTAAGGGCTCTCTTCTTCAGGGAGAGATGAAAAGCACGACATAGCAGCTCCATGGATCCTCAGTGAAAACAGAGAGATTGCTCATAAGCATTGATATGCTCCTGGGGATCTATGGTTCCATCATAAATCTCCAAGTTTGCTGGGAACTTAAAATTCCTAGGAACACGGTATTCCATTAGTTGATCAGAAAAAGGGTGCTCCTCGAATCCGTGGTGTGGATTGTCATTGCAGATATTAGCCATGGAAGCGTTCGGATGTGCCCTCTTCTGATTGTTTCCCACGCTAATACTGCCATCATCACAGTGAGGTCTTGGTCGATTTTCATGCATGGCTCGTTGCATGTCTTCCAACATCTGATATTGCTCATTCAACATAGCCATATGCTATTGAAGCGTGTCTTGAAACTGACGTTGAGATGCCATGGACCGATTCGTGCATTGAGAGCGGGATGCACTATCGTCTGTTACACTATTAGGCATTCCTGAATGCTGGTGAACCGGAATTCTACGCTGTTGGGTATCGGAGTTGCCTCCTTGTGTTGGGATTCCAAGCCTATCTCTCACAGGAATCCTACGCGGTGGGTTTGGGCTTTCATTGGAAACTAAGGTGGTATGCCCATAGCATTAGTTCTCTGCATTGAGTGCCTGGTTTCTCGTAGCAGAGGCCTCAGCAGCGAGCGGAGGGGCAGGGAGAGAAGGGAGTTGGGTGGCCTGGTCCTGTCTTTGGTTGATGGAGGCCTGCCCAACGTCTCTCCTAGAATTCTGCCTCGTGTTTACCATGATTGGAGTGGGATTATAAGTTTATCGTTCTCACAAACGGCGCCAATGTTCTGAAGTGGATTCAGAGGGTACCTGAAAAAGGCACGTGTATAGGAGTTTCCTCTTTAAGCAGTAATCGAGCGCATAGAGACAGGGGGTACCCGCAAAGGGACTCCAATGCTCAAGTCAGGTAGTGCTCAAGTAAAGAGGAGTATATTGAGTAATTAACTGATGCCTGGTTAGGGTTACTTAGCCTTATATTATAGAGCGTGTATAGAATCCTTATGTAATCTGTATTGAATGCAGGTATTTAGGATTAAGGTCCTGATAGGAATTACTTTCCTTCTATTATTGGGATAAATCCCTATAAGTTAGGAACTCTCAATACAAGGGCTACTTATCAATCTGAGACAGTTATGAATCCTATAATATCGTAATTTAGGAGTATATCCTTATACATATCCAGCGATCTTGATATTATGGCCCAATGTCGCTCAATTTATATAGCTATGAGACCCTAACTACCTTCAAGGCCTGCTAGGAAGGAGTCCGCATACTTGTGTACTGGGTTGATCCATCTAGATGGGATCCCGATTCATAGTCCAGAACACTTAGCAGCATAACAAAATTACCCTATGACAGGAATAAAATGCATAAGGCAGATAACTAATGCATAATGGAACTTCAATTCCAATATAATGTGTTTGTCAAGCATTAATAGTGGCAATTTCCTCCAAGAACCAACTAATTTCAGTTTGTCCTCTTGAACTGCTTATTGTATAAAAACCCAAACGACTCCATGGTTTATCTAATTCTGCAGTATTCTAATTTAGATGAGTCATTAAATTTTTGTCAGCAAACGTTCTGTTAGATGACATATAGATTCAGATGATATTGTAATTTTGTGAGCAGTTCTTAACAGATTATTTAATCCTATTAATAAGGGGAAGAATATTTGATCATATTACCATATGGTACACTTTCAAGGCTAAAAAAAGAAGAAAGAAATCAGATTGTGCATTCTGCTGTTCACGAAATAGAGACCTTCATTAGCATTCGTTCAATTTATGGAACATCATGAGCTCCCATCAATTAAGTATAGATGCCCAACCAAATATAATAATTCAACGGTGCATTTGGATAAGGTTTGAAAAATAATAATTTTAAAATAGCACAAAAAATTGATTTTTTATAAAGATTTTTATGAAAATTAGAAGTTATTTTGCGTTTGTATACAACTAGAAAAAACTCTCTTTATTTCCTCTTTTTTTAATTGCATCTCTCCTAAAATTGATTCTTTTAAGAAGCTACTCATTTTGAGTGCACTTATTTATGCTTAATTTGCAAAAAAAATGTTTTTTATTACAAAAATAACTTCTCAGACATGTACGATTGTTTAGATAAGATTTTGAAAAAAATATATAAAAAATCAATTTTCTGCTTTTAATCATAAGCAAAAATGAGTAGCTTTTTTAAAAAACTAAATTTTAAGAAAGATGCAATAGAAATCTTGTTCGGATGTACTGTTTTGGATAAAAAAAAGATTTTTTTTTTCAAAAAATAAGTGCTTTTTACATTTGTTTAGCATGTTTTTTGAAAAAAAGATTAATCACTTGAAAAAGTACAAATTGTGCGTTTGTTTTTAAGACAGCTATTGGAACTTCTAAAATAAGACCTTTTTTTACAACATAAAGAAAGAAGCTGTTTAAGAATTAAAAAATATATATGTATCTTTATGAAAACTACATCCAAACAAAATGCAGGTTTTACTTTTTTAAAACATCCTTTTAAAAATGATTACATAAAAAAAATCTTTTTTTAGAAGCTCATTCAAACAAGCTTAAAAGAAAGAAAAAATAAAAAATACTTTTTGTAATTGTATCTAAATAAAAAATAACTTTTATTTTTTTATAAAAATCTGTAAAAAAAAAATTAAATTTTTTATATTATCTTAAAATTACTTCTTTTCAAAATTTATCCAAAAGCGCACCAAAACTTAAACGCTACCCTTCCATTAGCAAGCCCGTGATACACAATGAAAAACCATATAATGACAGTAACTTTGCTACACCTCATTCGTTCCTTTAAAAGCCAGGAAAAGAAGCATCTCCCTTCGCATGGCACCATTAGAGTTCACAGCCCCAACAAAAGCCATCATAGAGGCTGTGAGCTAAACAAAACCACCACAAAGCTTTTCTCACTTAGAATGTCAAAAGAGGCATATAAATTATATTTGCTACATGGATAGGTATTACAGGTCAAGTTTGAAAAGCTTTTCCTTTCTCAAATAAAACTCTTCCCCCTGCAAATGAAAGCCATACATTAGTAAAAACTATTTATGAATGGAAAAACTAAAAAAGTTTAATTGTGGATTTCTGATTGAAAACAACTACTACCTACATCCAAGCCAATCAGATTATGCTTAAGCTCAAAGTGGTCAATTTTTTTGCACAGCTCAAAGAGTTTTTGTTCATCTCTTTTTTTGAACATCATACAATAATTGTTGGCGCCATCATATGGAATAAATCACATAAGTATACTAAAAAAGAACATGTTAATTTAATTTTTGGTAATTTAATCACAAAGTAGAATGAAAAACTATAATACAAATATAATAATACAATTTACACAAAAAAAAAAAATTATGAAGTATGAAGTTTGTCACCTTAAAGTGATTGTTAACCTTTTTGCACATAATCAAGATATCATCAGTTCTTGATAGCATTCCTATATTTTTTTTTCTTTTAGAATGCCAAATTTATAAACAATACAATTTAGGTATTGGTTAAAAAACAAAAAACTGAGTTTGAGCCACTTATTTTTCTGACTGACTTTGAATCAAAGAGAAAAGGAATATCGACAACTCCATATCTAAAATTCCAATTCAAAAAGTGGAAATTATTGTCATTGAAAGGAAACAAAAGAGAGGAAAAAATTGTAGCACTCACTTGGTCGTGTTTTCCCCTTCACTTCCACTTCTATGTTTAGAGAGGATAAGAATCGAAAGAAAGAAGCAAAAAGGAACAACCCCTTATACGTAGATCCCAAGTCGCCAAGGCAGCGGCTCAAATGCTGAACTAAATGGTCTCTATGCAACACCATCTTCTCGATTATTTTTTGTCAAGTTTTGGGTTCCATTTCAATTTCATCACGTGTCACAAATTTTGAGTTCCGTTCCAATTCCATCACAAGGCACAAAATGAAAAATAAAAATAGAATAAAAAAAAGGCAAAAGTCATGTTTTCGTCCTCTAACTTAATTATGATTTTCAAATTCATCCTCTAACTAGTTTTTATTTCAAATTCGCCCTCTAACTTGTTAAAACCCTATACCGATATCCTTCTATTTAACGTTGTTAGTGTCATTCACAAAACAATCTTACTTGACGTCTTAGCTGGAATACAATGTTAAACCCTTATAAGCTCTGGGAAGACACTCAAAACAATAGTGTTTAGTGATTGTCAAATAAGAAGAAAAAAAATCACAGAGAGGTGTTAACACCAAAGGTTGTTCATTGGGGGGAAATTGAGAGGGGAAGGAAAATTGGAAACCAAAAATCTTAGAGCATTTGTGAGGGTCAGAATGGTATTGGAAATAAACAAAAACCAAAAATCTCAGGCAAATCCACAATATGAACATAAACAACACATGCATTCAATCCCAAACAAATAATGGCATTGAAAATTAACATCTTATTCCATCTTTTAGTTGCATTGAGTGACATCTGCATTGTGAGAATCCTTCTCCGCCATCTCAAAATATCCATATCCCTCTCATAAGCTATATCCTCCTCATTACCATTCAAAAAGTCACAACCAACACCTTCCCCGCCTTTCTGAAAACAAAACAAATGGATTGGAATCAGTCAATGTACATAATGAGGGAATAAGGAAAAAAAAACCCACCAATAATAGAGGAACTAAAAAAAGAAAGAATCTGCTTACTCAGAAGTTCTTGTAGCCCCCAGAATTTTCTTCCAAGGTTTGCATTTGTTCCTGTAGTGTGAACAATGACCTTGTCCTCACGCTTGCAAAATGGAACCCATTGACCCCCTCTGCTACCGGTCATGGAGGAAATTCCTTGAGAATCCATTCTTATCTCCTCTCTTCCTAATAGGTTCTATACAAAATGAAGGTTACAACTTGTAATACTAATACTTTGTTGGTGGACGAAATGGAGAAAAGAAGGAAGAGAGGAAATGCAATGATAGGAAGAAGATGGAGAAGCAATAATCCTAGGGAGAAATGGGGGGAAGCACCAACAACCACATTTTGAATCATTAGCCACATCATATATCACTTGCCATGTCACATGCCAACTGTGTATACATCGCCATCTCAAATGTTAAGTAATTGATTTTCTGCCACGTATGCTGATGGCACTAATAGAGTTAGGGAAAAGGATAATGGTGTGTGGTTTAAATAAGTTAGAGTACCAATTTGGAATGAAAATCAATTAGAGGACAAATTTGAAAACAAAAAATAAGTTAGAGGACGAAAGTATGATTTTTGCCTAAAAAAGCCTATAGTAGAAAGAAGCAAGAGGAAATTGAAGAAAAGGAGAAAAAATAGAAAGAAAGAAAGACACATGGAAGAAATAAAAGAAACAGGAGGAAGAGAGAACGGATGGCATAATCTGGAAGTGGAGTGCACATAAAGGGAAGCTGAAAAAGAATGCTCACTAGGTCTTTTTATTGTGGAAGGTTTCAAGATTTTGAAATTTGAAATCCAACCTAATCTATGTAGTGGAAAGGCAAAGTAGAAAATGAAATATTAAAAAAAAATAAGACTATATTAGATAAAAAGTTAACTGGGAAAAGTACAAAGTTTTGGAAGGAGTAGAGCTTTAATAGATAATATAAATTTTGCTTTCTTTCTATTTTTAACAAAAGTCTCACAAACATAAAATTAATAGGTGAAAAAATTTCATTCAAAATAAACACAGACCAAAAACCTTTGAGCCACTTATTTGCTTTTTTGTGAGATTTATGTAAAATGATACTAAAACTGTTATTTTCCTTATAACTAATGTTTTTAACCCTTTTTATTGTTTTGTTGCTCAATGTGGTAGTCTAGTGGTGGATAGCTATTAACCTCACTCAACATTTATTAAGTGAATGCAAAAGAGACCAATGTTCGTAGATTACAGTGTTGTGATCAATGTTATTAAACTCAGACCAGACCGGCCAGTTTGACCAATGAACCGACCAGTTAACTTGTTCGAGATGCTATTTGGATCGATCATGCAAGTAACTCAATCAGAATCGGTCTGACTTGGCCTAGTTTCACAAAAAATCGATGACTTGGTCACGTAATGACTTAGTCGGTTAACACACTTCAAAAACAAGTTTGAATATTTTTAGAGATGGAAAATGAAAAAAAAAGGAGAAAAAAGCAAAGAGGGGAAGCAATGAAGACCCTCGATCAACAAGGATCGGCCAGAAATGACTAAGGTATAATTAAGAACGAGAACATAAGATGGCAGAGCCGAGAATTGAGAACACAGCCACTGCGAACATAACCCAGTTGTGCCTCCGTCACATTCACACCATCCGCCATGCTCTAGCTCTCATTGTCTACCAACTCATTATAGCCCTTGTCGTTCTCCACTAATATCTAGAACTTAAGGTAGGTGGTAGCATAATAAGTCTTGTGACTGATGAAGACTGTATAAAGATATAAGGGATTGGATTAGGGTTGGTTTGAAGCTCTTAGTTATTACCTTAAGGCCCGTAAAGCCCATAAGTATATGTTCATTGTTTTTTAATATAAAGTCTATCCTGCTTATTTTATAAGGATAAGGCCCATAAGCTTTTGTCAAGTCTAGAACAAACCTAGCCTCAGACAAAAAAAAAAGAAGAACAAACCTAGCCTAATAAAACAAAATTTCAATACTAATTTTTTATGTAATTTTTTATATTAAATATTAATATATATTTTTTATTTCATGCAGTTTGACAAATGACTCATCGATTAAACTAATGATCCATTAACCCAGTACCCCAACTGAGTCCGAGTTTTATAACTATGGTTGAGATCAATATATGAAATGTAATTATTAGACTGGCCTTGCTACCTACAACGTTTCAAAGTGGACATAAGCTCTATTTTTGGTTGACGAGGAAATATGTTCTAGAAAAGGTTGGACTACTGCATATATGCATATGACATTCACCAAAATTCGAAAGTGGCAAAAGAACAATGACAAAACTCTTTTATTTTCAAGGATCCTTTGAGCATGTTCTAGAAACATGGTCTTATTGCCTCTTTGACCCAATGAAGTATTGGAATCTTAGTTATATTCAATTTATACTTATCAAAAAGTGACCTTAACATAGAGGTGGGCATATGGGCTGCGGTTCATGGGCTAGCCCATGTAACCCATGACTTATATAGGTTAGAATTACGCAAAATGCAAGCCCGTTAAAATGCAGGTCTACATGCCCGATCCATTTTACACGCGGGTTGTAATCCGCAGGTTTGTGGATCAAACTGCTAAATCTCCTAATATACTTTCTTTGATCTACACTTAATATTCATTTAAAAAAAAAGAGAATAAACTCCCAAATTGGTCCTTAAAAGGTTTAGCAGTTGACATATTAGTCCCTGAGAAATAGAAACCCTCAACTTGGTCTCTAAGAGTCTCAAATGTCAATTAAATTAGTCCTTCTCTTTAGTCCTTATCAAGGACTAATTTGACCAACATTTAAGATTCTTAGAGACCAAATTAGGAGTTTTCATTTCTTAGGGACTAATGTGTCAGAAGCTAAATTTTTTAAGGACCAATTTAGGGGTTTACTCTAAAAAAGAGCCTTAGTTTTTTTTTTTTTTGTTTCTAGAACTAAATCAATTAAAGAGCATTTTTGGGAGAAAGCTTATTTAGGGGTTCTGAATCAGTTATTACCTAACTTAAAAGTACTTACCATTTGGTATTAATTACTTACTACCTGCTAGACTTAGGTATGTACAAAGTAAATAATGGAGTTCAATTTTTTGGTGAGGGTTCATTGTGAGGGTTTAAATGAATTATTACCTAACTTAAACATAATTCCTATCTTATATTAAGTTATTTACTATTAAGTTTTAGAATTTTACAAAATAAATAAAAAGTGGTGTAAAAATCAGTGTAACCAATGTGAGAAAACCGAGACTTTTAAGATTTTGCTCTATGATGCTACATGTTGGCAAGATCTTCAAGGCATGTATGCAATGCAAATTTGGTTTTGGCCTCCTTAAAGGGCCACCCCAAACACACTTTATAATTGGCAAATGTGCAATTAATAAGGAAAGTAATTTAGTAGCTACTAACTAGTAGACAAGACCCCTCCCTCCTCACTTCAATATTCAACTTTCCTTGTGCTCTATTTTGTTTGGAGATGGTGAAGCTACCTACTGTGTTATCTATCAGGCACTTCTTGGTGCTGTCCCTTGCTTTGAATGTGACCTTGATAGTAAGAATGGTGTATAAAGGTGAATAAGGCTAAAAATGGTATTGTTTGAAGAAAGAAAGAGGGATCTCAATTACTAGTACTTATTCTAACATAGAGGGCCATATTCTCCACAAATCACATTTGGTTATATCATCCACTTCGTCTTTGGCTAATTCTACTTGCACATATTATACAGGAGGCAGGAATAGAGTAATTAATCTTGACCAGTAAGTGATTAATCTCATAATAGTGTTTAGTGATTTCAAATAAGAAAAAAAAATTCACAGAGCAGTGTTACACACCAAAGGTTGTTCATTAGGGAGGGAAATTAAGAGGAGAAGACAATTCAAAGACCAAAAATCTCATAGCAATTGTGAGAATGAGAATGGTATTGGAAATAAACATAGACAAAATCTCATGCAAATCCACAATATAAACATAAACAACACATTTAATCCCAAGTAAATAATGGTATTGAAAACTAATATCTTATTCCATCTTCTAGTTGCATTAAGTGAGACCTTCGCAGGATGAGAATCCTTCTCCTTTGTCTCAAAATAACTATATCCCTATCATCAACTATATCATCTTCATTACCATTCAAAAAATACACAACCAACACCTTCCCCACCTTTCTAGAAACAAAACAAATGGATTTGAATTAGTCAATTTACACGGTGAGGGAATTAGGAAAACCCTAGTAACAGAGGAATTAAAAAAAAAATCCTTTTGCTCAAAAGTTCCTACAACCCCAAAATCTTCTTCCAAGGTTTGCATTTGTTCCTGTAATGCAAACAATGGCCTTGTCCTCACACTTTCAAAATGAAGCCATCGAACCCTGGTACTACTAGTCATGAAGGAATATTTCTTGTTAGCTCCAAAATCTTAAGACCCCTTTGTTTGCTTAAGTTTTTACTTGAGATTAAGTTTTGATGACTAACAAACTAATGCTTTTCTAAGTATATCTTGAGTAACTATTAGAAAACTTATTACACTCTTAGATTTTTTATCACACATTGTCACAAAACTTGTCTATCTTATGAACTTTACTAATATGTGTGTTGAAGTGTGTTAGAACTTGGAATTCAATTTAGACACGAAAAAAATTGGCTTCAAACACTTAGCTCTTCAAAAAGTTCATGAGAAAATTGCTTAAAAAGACATAAGAAAACTAGATTAGAAAACCTATCAGAAAACCATCAAAAACCTGCAATCAGAAGACTCTTAAAGGACAAATGTCAAAGACATCATTTCTGTCTTACACTTAGTCTTGTCACCAAACAACCTTCCTATCATAATGAGAAGTTGGAAAACTGATAAAAATCTCATCAGAAGAAGACAAAATAATGACTAGTTTCTTAATGCACTAGAAAAGTTACCAAACATATTAAATATGTTCTCAACAACTAGAGTTCATCAAAGGCTATAAATTCAAGATCATTTGAAGCATTTAAGGTTGGAGTACTTGATTGTTGAAGAGAATTTATTGCTGAAAAAAGTGTTGCTATTGTTTTCTGAATGTATTCTCACTCTAAATAGCTTTGTAATCTACAGAAAGTTCTTCTACTCATATTATTTGTATACCCTTAGTAGAAGAAAAGTTGTTTGCTCTGATTATTTTTGTAATCTCCACTCTTGGAGTGTTAATGAGCCCAAAATTTTATTTTGCTCTTATTGCAAGTTGTAATCTCCACTTTTGGAGTGTTAGTGAGCTCAAACACAAATTTAGACACCATTTCTTTTTAACTTGACCAATTAGAGGTTTGAGTGTTAATCCTGAAGAGGCAAGGTGAGAAAAGAATACTTAGCTGTATTTAGCCTAGATAGGTTGTGTTCAAAATACTCTGATAGTGAAAATCATGGTTTTCTATTGGGGACTAAAAGTAGGAAAGTGGTTGGTCGAACTAATATAAATCTTATGTGTACTGCTTCTCTACTCGTTCTTTTTATTTTGTAAGTTTGTTGCTAAACTAGTTTTCTAAAATTCTTAAAGTTCTTTTTTGATAAAGAGGAAAGTTTGTGAAAACTATTTTCTGATCAAGCCTATATCAATAAAAAATTTTCAAACCACTAAGAGAAGTCTTCTTAAGCATTCTCAAACTATTTTATGAACTTTGCTACGTTTTTTTATTACTGTTCACTAATTATCTGCTTTGATCATCCAAGTTATATACTTGAGAAAGTTGTTTTAAGTTTTAGAAAGTGTTCAGAAAAAGTTTCCAACAAGGTGTAAGATCCAAAGCCCTTTTGTGCCTACGAATGCAAATTATGTTTTGATGATAACAACTATATTGAAAATTATGAATGATTGCTCTTAAGTATTTTAATTGTGCTAACATGATCATAGTGGAGTTTTCTTATTAGTAATAACCTTTCAGGACTAAATTAAATGTAGGAAAGCTTTCTAGATGATTAGAAAGGGATAAGAAGATCAAATTTAGACTTGAGAAAGTTCAAGTGCATGTTGAGAAAGTTCCAGAAGAACGTGAGAGAGTTCATCCTAAGAAGGTTACGAGAAAGTTTATAAACATGAAGAGTTTACACAAGGGCCAATTCAAGAGTAAATCAAAGATCAAAATGAAGCTATCACCATCCAAGATATCAAGAAGAAACATAAAATTGATGGTGGAATCAAAGGACAAGAAGATTTATGAAAGATCAAGCTTGAGAGAGTTGTTGAGAAGGTCAGTTGAGATGAATCGTGAGAGAGTTCCTAGGCAAGAACTTAAGTGACACATATTGACTCAGCAAACAAAACAAAACAAATGCTACTTACCACAAGAAGGACAAGTAACTGTTGGGAGCCTTCAACAATTATATTTCAAAGGCTATAAAAGGTCCCAAGCTTGAAAAGAGAAGGTTAATGATTTGAGTGAGATTAAAGTTAATCATACGAAGAGCGACTCTCTCACCTTTACCTTATCTATTCTTAAAGTTTTCATATTTTTAGTAAGTGTATAGTAGGCCTTGCTAAACTATGTTTATACACTCTTTGAGTGATTTCGAGATCTACCCACTTGTATTAAACACGTCAAACTTAACTTTGATTCTTGAGTGTTGGTAGTGAACTTGTGAGTTGTACAAGCCACATAGAAGCTTATTTAAGCTTGTTGTTCGCACCTAGAGAGGCTGAGGGAAAAGAATACTCAGTGTAAAAGCCCAGAGAAGCTTGGTAAAAAAGAATACTTGTTTATAGAGAATATCCTAGTATTTGTTAGGTACCTTAAGTGGTTTAGGGGTGAACTAGTATAAATCCTTATGTCTTGCTTCCCTTACCTTACTTTAACTTATTTGATTTACTCTGATTCTAAACTTAAAAAAATCTGAGTTTTATTCTATGAACTAAGGTGGTTTTTAGTGTTAAAGTGAACTCAATAACAACTTCCTCTTCAAAGGTTTGATTATGTGTTATAGTAGTTATTCTTGTTGTTAAGTAAGGGTTTTTCAAAGATAAAGTGTTGGTGTTTTGAGATATTAACTTGAGAAGCATTTTCTATTAAATACTAAAATTGTGTGAGACTTCAGCTCAACTCAACCAGTAAACACTCTTATGGACTCTGTCACCCTATATTATATAATCTTGTCATCATACCTTATTGAACTCTCTCACTTAACCATTATACTTTAAAGTAACATTCTCACCTCCAAGTTTGATAAGCTTGAGAAAGGTGAGAGACATTTGAAATTTTCAGGGGAAAAGTAACACAATTTAACCCCTTCTTGTGTTACTGCTAATTTAAGTTGGTATCAAAGCTCAGCCTATTGCTTGAGCACACCTAACAGTGTGAGAGGAAAAAGATTCTGAAGGAAGTATAACAATGCAACAAGGAGGTGGAACCTACCTGCCTAAGGGTTCTTCTACAAATAGACTGTAAGTGGCAAGAGCACGAGAAAGGGGGTTGAATCATGCCTCTCTTTTCTGAAGAAATCTTGAAAACTTTTATGATTTCTCAAGTTTTGTAACTTTGATGTATCAGAGTGCAGATCAGAAATTTATAAGAATAGAAGAGTTGCTTGAGTAAAATAAACTTTGATTACTTTTAACTTAGAATTTAGTCATTGTTGAAGTTAAGAAATAGTTTCAATACAAAAGTAAGTGCTAAGAATAAGTACCAAGTGATCAGAAAGATAAGAGTTTAGAGTTGAGAAGATTCACACCTAGAAGTTTATACTAGTTTGGTCAAACCACTTGCCTACTCCAGTCCCCAGTCAAACACCATGATTTTATATTGCCACTAGTATTCTTTGATCAACAATAGTTTCTCTAAGCTTGATTATAAGTAGTATTTGTTCCACCCTAACCTCTTCAAGCTAGATACTCACTAAGTTCACAAACAGATTAGGATACAAAGAGAAGATTCAGTTTGTGTGTCTCTCAACACTCAAAGAGTGAATTTAAACAAATAGGTACAGAGATAAGAATGAGATTCTAAACTCTCTAATACTCAAAGAGTGGTTATATACAAATACAAACTTGAGAGATTGGGTTTCTCTTTTCAGAAGATTGATCAGAACTAGGTTTCAATAGAGAAACTTGATTAGAAGCTTGATTTGGTCATTCAAAAGTTTGATAGAATAACAATTCGCTTTATGTCTTCCAACTTCTATGCTTCTTCAATTTATAGGCTTTCAGAAACTAGCCATTTGGGATTCTAATGGTTACTGTTCAGAGTACAATTACTATTTTCTTGTCTTATAGTGACTAGTTAGCTTTCTTTAATTGCTTTGTCTTTTTCCAAGGATAGACAGAAGTTTCAAACTTTTGAGTCTTTCTGACTTGGACTTTGCTATTTTTTTACAAGATTCATGTTCTGAACTTAGATGCTTCTGAAAAGATTTATTCTTTTGATACTTGATTTTTTTTAATAGGCCTATCTTTTGATGGTATTCCTTTCTGATTGTAGTTTTGTAATTGACTTTGCCTCTTAAGACTTGTCTGCTGATAAACTTAGTTTCTGAAGCTTGTCTTCTAATGAATTTTTCTTTTAGAACATTTACCTTTGAAGAGTTTTTTGCAACTTCCTTATGAATTTAGTTCTATACTTAGCCTTTTCTAGAAAGCCTTTGAAGACAACTTTTAATCTTAACGAGACTTTAATCAAATAGAATTTGGATGTCTCAATTTATGAAAAATGAGTTTGAGAATCTTCTCAATATGTTCTTTCAAACACTTAAGACAACAAGTTAAAGGAAAATATTCTAAGGTTAAGTTCGTTGATCATCAAAACTCAGAAGTTACTAAAGAACTTTAGCAAGTGAATACTTCTGAAAGGTTTTGGAGTTTACAATATAAACGCTCTTACCTAAAGAAGCAGAAATGGTAATGACTATTAATCCTTAAAAGCTTACTTCAAAGTTTTCAAAATTTTCAAAATAATTTGTCATCATCAAAAAGGGGGAGAATGTAAGATCCAAAGCCTTTTTTGTGCCTAAGAATACAAATTATGTTTTGATGATAACAACTACATTAAAAATTATGAATGATTGCTCTTAAGTATTTTAATTATGCCAACATGATCATCATGGAGTTTTCTTGTTAGTAATAACTTTTTCAGGACTAAATCAAATGTAAGGAAGCTTTCTAGATGATTAGAAAGGGATAAGAAGATCAAATTCAGACTTGAAAAAGTTCAAGTGCATCATGAGAAAGTTCTTGAAGAACATGAGAGAATTTATTCTAATAAGGTTGCGAGAAAGTTTAGAAACATGAAGAATTTTCACAAGGGCCAATCCAAGAGCAACTCAAAGATCAAAATAAAGCTATCACCATCCAAGATATCAAGAAGAAACATGAAATTGATGGTGGAATCAAAGGACAAGAAGATTTGTGAAAGATCAAGCTTGAGAAAGTTGCTGAGAAAGTCAGTTGAGATGAATCATGAGAAAGTTCCTAGGCAAGAACTTAAGTGACACATGTTGACTCATCAAACAAAACAAAATAATAGCTACCTACCACAAAAAGGATAAGTAACCATTGGGAACCTTCAACATTTATATTTCGAAGGATATAAAAGGTCTCAAGCTTGAAAAGAAAGGGTTAATAATTTAAGCAAGATTAAAGCTAAAGATACAAAGAACAAGTCTCTCACCTTTACCTACTCTGTTCTTAAAGCTCTCAAATCTTCAATAGGTATATAGTAGGTCTTGCTAAATTGTGTTTATACACTCTTTGAGTGATTTTGAGACCTACTTACTTGTATTAAACATCTCAAACTGACTTTAATTCTTGAGTGTTGGTAGTGAGCTCGTGGGTTGTACAAACCATGTAGAAGCTTAGTTAAGCTTGTTGTTCGTGCCTAGAGAGGCTAAGGGAAAAGAATACTCATTGAGTCATGCCTGGAGAAGCTGAGGGAAAAGAATACTTAGTGTAAGAGCCTGAAGAGGCTTGGTAAGAAAGAATACTTACTTATAGTGAAAATCCTAGTATTTGCTAGGTACTAGATGTAGCACCAAGTAGTTTAGGGGTGAACCAGTATAAATCCTCAGTGCAAGAACCTGAAGAGGCTTGATAAAATAGAATAGTTATTTATAGTGAAAATTCTAGTATTTGCTAAGTATTGGACGTAGTCCTAAGTAGTTTAGGGGTGAACTCGTATAAATTCTTGTGTCTTGTTTCCCTTCCCTTACTTTACCTCATTTGATTCACTCAGATTCTAAACTTAAGAAAATCTGAGTTTTATTCTAAGAACTAAGGTGATTTTTTGTGTTAAGTGAACTCAACAAGAACATCCTCTTCTAAGGTTTGATTATGTGTTTTGGTAGTTATTCTTATTGTTAAGAAAGGATTTTTTTAAGATAAAGTGCTGATGTTTTGAGAAATTAATTTGAGAAGCATTTTTTATTAAATACTGAAACTGTGAGAGAGTTTGGCTCAACTCAACCAGTAAACTCTCTTACCCAATATTATCCAATCTTGTCATCATATATTACTGAACTCTCTTAACTAACCATTGTGCTTTAAAGTAACATTCTCACCTCCAAGTTTGATAAACTTGAGAAAGGTGTGAGAAGTTTGAAATTTTTCAAGAGAAAAGCAACACAATTCAACCTCCTTCTTATGTTATTGCTAGCTTCACAAGGCATAATTCAACCCCCTTCTTGTGTACTCTACCCACTCCATTTAGTTTTAGAGCTCGGCCTTTGGGTTGAGCGTCTGACTAGCGAAGAGGACAGGTTATTGGAGAAACATGGCAGATCAGAATGCTACTCCTTTTATAACTGAAGGAACCTCAGTTAACAGACCACCAACTTTCAATGGGGAGCATTACCACTACTGGAAAGTCAAGATGAGACTCTTTATTGAGTTTGCTCACATTGATATATGGGACATTATCAATATTAGTCCCTACGTACCAAAAACTACTGCTACTGATAGAACTAAGATTGATAAACCAAGACAAAGATGGACTGATGTTGAAAAAACAAAATATCAACTAAACTCTATAGCTAAATTCTTTCTCATTCGTGTTTTAAGTAGAAATGAATATGACAAGGTCCATGGTTGTGAAACTACAAAAGAAATATGGGATACCTTGGCCATTGCTCTTGAAGGCATTGACCAAGTAAAATAATCCATAATCAGCATGTTGGTTCATCAATATGAACTTTTAAAATGCATGAACATCAGACTATTGATCAAATGTTTTAAAGATTCCAAACTATTGTTAATGGCTTGAAATTTCTTGGAAGTACCTATAATAACTAAGATCATGTCAGAAAAATTGTGAGAAGTCTTCCAAAAATATAGAGACCTAAAGTAATTACAATCCAAGAAGCTAAAAACCTGAGCTCTCTCAGATTAGATGAGTTACTTAGATCTCTCAAAACTCATGAGTTGGTGCTTGTTGAAGCTAATGAGGACGTGCCGAAGATAGGGAAGTCTATAGCCCTCAAGGCCAATCATAAAAGTGGAAAACCCTTATCTTAATCACTGCATTCAATGTTGCTGAAGATTCAGAAGGCTCCAATGATCAGAAGATGAGAATTCTGGTGGTGATGAACTCTCCTTCATCTCAAGGAAGATCAGAAAGATATGGATAAAACTAGGCAAGTTCATAAAAAGGCTCCTAGCAAAGAAAGGCAATCAGAAAAGAGAATCAAGAGTCCAAGACAAAAATTAAGTAAACTGCTATCAATGCAAGAAACCTAGTCATATTATCACAGAATGCCTTATGCTTAAGAAGTTTGCTAAGAAGTTTAAGGAAAAAAGAAGCATGATGGCAACTTAGGAAGATATTGATGATTCATAGTGAAGAAAAAGATGAGGTATATGATTTTGACTTATCTTTTTTAAAACTTCAAGAAGTTTTTAATGATCTTCTGTATGATCCTAAGCTTCTCCTTTCAAAGTATTCTTCTATCAAGAAAAGCTTTCTAAAGCTTACTAAAGATTTTGAAAAATAGAAACTTGAGAAAGAAGCTTTAGAAGTTGAGAATGTAAGTTACGAGAATAGAATAGTTAATTGAAGTTACTTTCTGAAAGTAACTCAAAAGACCCTTCTCATAATGACTCTGAGAAACATTCTAATGAGATTGAGAAATTTTAACAGAAAGTCTCTAAGCTCACCTCAGATCTAGCCAAGTTTATCAATATCACAAAAAATCTAAAAATGATGTTGGGAAAATAATAATGCACATTTGACAAAACTAGACTTGGATATAGAAAACATCACAAAATAGAAGTACCTCAAGAACTTCTTTGTAAAATCACCATCTAAGCATGAGAAAACCTGTACTTACTATCATAAACATGGTCATACTGTTTCTACGTGCTTTAAGAGAAAGAATGGTCAGAAAGCTTCTGGTAATAGAAAATTAACAAGAAAAGACCTAAGCTGGTATGGGTACCTAAACAATAAATAACTTCCATTGTAGGTTTGCTTGAGAAGCAAGAAACACAAAGAGAAATAATATTTAGGCAGTGGATATTCATGACACATGACAAGAGATCGATCCATGTTCCACAACTTGAAACCTAAGAATAGAGAAAATATCGCCTTTGTAGATGACTTTAAAGGAAAAATCATTAGTATTGGTAAAATTGGTAACAATTCTTCACCTTCTATCAATAATGTGCTATTAGTTGATGGTTTGAAGCATAATCTATTTAGCATAAGTCAATTATGTGATAATGGATACAATGTTTCTTTTGATAAGTTTTCCGTGTTGTGAAGGATTCTAAGAATGACTCTAACCTTCTTTATTACCAAGAAGTATGACAACCTTTATAAGGTTAATCTAGAGGAGCTAAATAGTCAAAATGTAACATGCGTAGTTTGTATGAATGATGAAAAATAGGTTTGATATAAGAAAATTAGAGATGCTAACATGAAGATACTTTCTAAACTTGTGAAAAATGATATTATAAAGGGACTCCCTAAGATCAAGTTTGAAAAAGACTTGTTTTGTAAAGCATGTCAAAGAGGAAAATAAACCAAAACATTTTTTTAATCTAAAAATGTGGTTACTACAAGATTGCTTGAGTTATTACATATTGATCTATTTGGTCCTACTAGGACTACAAGTCTTGGTGGTAAGAAATATGGTCTAGTCATTGTAGATGATTTGTCTAGATTTATATAGGTACCTTATGTAGCCCATAAGGATGATTCTTTTGAGACCTTTAAAGTATTCTATAAGAAGGTCCTGAATGAGAAAGGATTTTGCATTTATGCTATAAGGAGTGACCATGGAGGAGAATTCGAGAATCAAGCCTTTAAGCTTTTCTATGATGAGAATAGCATCACTCACAACTTCTCATCTCCTAGGACACCTCATTAGAATGGTGTGGTGAAAAGAAAGAACAAAACACTTGAGGAAATGGCAAGAACACTGGAATGTAAAATCTCCTTACCTAAGTACTTCTGTACTGAAGTTGTTAACATATCCTGCTACATCCAAAACAGAATACTGATAAGACTAATACTAAAGAAAACTCCATATAAATTGTGGAAGGGTAGGAAACCCATCATCTCTTACTTTTGTCCTTTTGGTTGTGAACATTTTATTCTTAATACAAAGGATCAAATTAGTAAGTTTGATTCAAAAGTTGATAACAGTGTCTTTCTTGGTTATTCTTCAACATTTAAAGCTTATAGAGTTTACAATACTAGAACTTTTATTATTGAGGAAGCTATTCATGTTACTTGTAATGAGACTACCCCAATGATAAGAACAGAAAGATGGTAGAGTTAGAAGAAGAACTTGAAGGTTTGAACCTAAACCAGACTCATAATGCAATCAAAAAAGCATAAAAAAAACTCAATTGAGAAAACATTATAAAACACTCAGAAAACTATTGAGAAAGATAAGAACATTTCTGATGGAACTCCAAAGAAGGATTCTTAACTCCTTAGAGAATTAAAACACTAGCTCCTTATCCCAAAGACTTGATCATTGGAGAAACCTCCCAAGGAGTGAGAACAAGATCCTTATTTAAAGAATACAACAACATGATTCTTATCTATGAGATTGAACCAAAATCAAATGAAGAAGCTCTAGAAGATAAGGCATGGATCATGGTAATGCAAGAAGAACTGAACTAATTCATAAGAAATCAAGTTTGGACCCTTGTACCACTTCTTAATGATCACACTATGATTGGCACAAAATAGGTTTTCAGAAACAAGCTTGATGAAGTTAGACATGTGGTGTGAAATAAAGTAAGGTTAGTTGCTCAAGGCTACAATCAGCAAGAGGGTATTGATTATGATAAAACTTTTGCTCTTGTAGCTACACTTGAGGCAATTAGAATTTTACTTGCGTATACTGCTCACAAATGTTTTAAAATATTCCAAATGGATATCAAAAAATTTTTAAATGAATTCATTGATGAAGAAATATATGTCAAATAACCTCCTGGTTTTTAGGATGATTCTCATACAAATCATGTTTTCAAGCTTTCAAAAGCATTATATGGTTTAAAACAAGATCCAAGAGCTTGGTATGAGAGATTAAGTTCTTTTCTTATTGAAAATTGTTTTATAAGAGGCAAAGTCAATACTACTCTCTTTACCAAGAATTAAAAAAATGATTTTCTCATAGTTCAAATATATGTAGATGATATCATATTTGGATCAACTAATGAGAATTTGTGCAATGAATTTTCTAAGCTGATGAAGGGTGAATTCGAAATGAGCATGATAGGTGAACTCAAGTTCTTTCTTAGGTTTCAAGTGAAACAAAAGAAAGATGATATATTGATCCATCAATAAAAGTACATAAAAGATCTGCTCAGAAAATTCAAGATGAATGATTCCAAGCCCGTGAGCACACCCATGCATCCTTCTATTGTGCTGAACAAGGATGAGAATAGTAAGACAATAGATCAGAAAGTCTATAGAAGTATGATTAGTTCTCTTTTATACCTTACTGCTAGTAGACTTAATATCATGTACAATGTATGCTTATGTGCTAGATTCCAAGCTAATCTTAAGGAATCACATCTTAAAGTTATTAAAAGAATTTTCATATATTTGCTTAAAACAACTAACTATGATTTATGGTATGAGAAAACTCCAAATCTTAAGTTTGTAGGTTTCTATGATGTTGGCTATATTGGAGATCATATAGAAACAGAAAGTACTAGTGGAGGATGCCACTTCATTGGAAAATCTCTAATCTCCTGGTCAAGAAAAAAGCAAAACTCAATTGCCTTATTAACTACTAAAGTTGAGTACATTTATGCTTCAATATTTTGCTCACGGCTGTTGTGGGTAAAGTACCAATTACAAGATTATTCTTTAAAATTCAATGTTATATCTATTTCTTATGATAATACAAGTGCTATAAACTTAGCCAAAAATCCTACTCAGCACTCAAGAGCAAATTATATTCAGATCAGACATCATTTTATAAGAGACTATGTTCAGAAGGGTATTTTTGAACTTAAATTCATAGACATTGATCATCAGTGAGTTGATATTTTGACTAAACCCCTTCATGAAGATAGATTTTTGTTTTATAAAGGATAATATAAATGTGTCTGGATCAAGGCTAAAACCTTGAGTTCAGATGTTTTCTGCTTAGTTTATGATTCTGAGATTGCATGCCATAGTTTTCTAATCATCAAAATACGTTGAGTATACTTTCAGAATAACATTAGAAAATTAGTTGAGAAAACTAACCTGAGTCACCATCAGAAAACTCCTCAGTAAAAATATGACCATTATAGTATTCTAACACCTTAAAATTAAAAAATTTGACCATTGGACCCACACTCTCTCTCTGTGTTAGTAAATAACAAACAATAACTTTCTGTGTTTCTAACAGTTAGAAAAAGGTTAAGAACCTATAAATACATGCTCTCACATGTCTCTCAACACTTTTCTTAACTCTCTCAAATCTCTCTCAAACTGCAACTCTATTTCTAAAAATCTCTCTAACACCTTTACTCTCTCTCTCTCTCTCTCTCTCTCTTACCTTCAACATGACTAACTCTGGAACCACTTCTAAAGGCTCAAAGAAACAAGCCCAGTCTACTCAAACCTCTTCTCAACAAACATCCATGGAAAGACAAAACAAGAAAGTTCATACAAGGAAGTCTTAACTTTTCGAAAAGGAGAGGACAATCTTTGTTAGTTCAAAAGAAGATGATGTTCCCAAGAGATCTCTTTTCATCTCCAAACTCGAAAATATGATCTTTAATGAATGGTTTAGCAGAAAACTAGTTATTTCTAAAAGGAGAACCAACTTAGTGGAAATTCCTGCTTATGGGATGGACTTGTTTGAAGAAATCAGAAAACAAAGAGCTTTCTTAAGTTTTCTAAACGTGTCTACCAATGCTTGTCCGAGCTTTCTTTGCTGGTGCAGTTCAAGAAGAAGATAGATTAGTTAGAAGTCTCTATGGAGAAGAAATAATTATTTCTCTTGAAGTGCTAGCTGAAGCCACTAGAGCTATGAACAAAGGAGTCAAGTCCAACAACAGTCTGGATTGGCTAGAAGAGAAAAATCTAGTAAGAGTTAAAGTTCTTGACTTCATTATTAAAGAAGTTGAAGAAGAAAGCTTGACTGCTAATATGTTGCTGAACAAAGCAAGGTTTTTTCATGTCTTACTTGTTCATTTCATTCTATCTCGAGCTGGAAGTAAAGAAAAAGTTACTAACTCTGACATCACTATGTTGTACCACCTGCTTGTAAGGAAGAGAATTGGCCTTCCCTACCTGATTCTGAAGCATATGGTTGCTGCTCTCAACGGCTCTAAGAAGACTACTTGCATTCCTTATGGGATGCTGATGACCAAAATCTTCAAGCATTATAGTCTGGATATGGATCGTGAAGTTTCTGATCACCCTAGTCCATAATTCACTTACAATAACCTAAAGTTGATGCGCCTTGACCTGCAACCTATTCTGAAAGTGGATGCTAAGAAAATTAAGAAGAGAAAAGAAAAGAAAGAAAAATAATCTAAAAAAGAAAAATAGAAAGAAGAGAAAAGAGAAAAAGAAGATAAGAAAAAGAAGGAAGACAAGAAGAAAAATAAGGAAGATAAGAAAAGAAAAAGAGATGATGATGATGATAATACACTAGATGCACCTGCTCCAAAGGTTGATGTTTTGACTAAGGAAGCAAGAGAAAGAAGAACTAAGAGAACACTCGATACTGAAGCTCCAAAATCAGATGTTGTTATTGTTGACTCAAGAAGCCAGAGAAAGAAGAACTAATAGGAGAGTTTACCTTTCGTTTGAAGCTAGATTCAATGAGGAGTTTCCTACTCTTACTCTTATCACCTCTTCTGTAACCTCTCAACCAATTTGTTTTGATAGTTTTGTTGTTGTTGCCATTCAAGGCTTACCTAAGCCTGAAGATGATGAAGAAGAAGAGGAAGAGCAAGAGGAAGATGAAGAAGGAAGATAAGAAGAAAAAAATGAAAAAAAAAAAAGATAGAATCTGAAACTTTTGAAGAGAAAATAAAAAGAAAAGGGAAAAGTGTGGTTGAAGAAATCCCTATTGTATAAGAAGAAGAACCCCAAAGCTTCACAAAGAAATTGATCTGAATATGGATGCGTGGATTCTAAAGGAAGAAGAAGCTGCAAAAAGTGTTGGATCCTCTTATGATCCTAATCTTTTTGAAAGTCTTAGGCAAGCTTTTGCCTCATCGGTTGAAGCAATCTTCAGCACACCTCCTACATCACGTCTGAAGTCACCTTACTTTGATGCAACTCAAACTAAACTTCCTGCACCAACACTTGCAACTATTTAGAGAACTATTGTTGAACTTTTCATCTCAACCCCTGCTCACAAGGTCTTTTCATTGTAGAAGGTTTTACGACTTTGAAATTCGATACCCAACCTAATCTCTGCAGTGGAAAGTCAAAGTAGAAAGAAAGAGAAATATTAAGAAAATAAGACCTAATGAGATAAAGAGTTAACTGGGAAAGTAGAAAGTTTTGGAGGGAGTAGAGTTTTAATAAATAATATAAATGTTTTCTTTCTTTTTGTTTTTTTATAGGTGAAAATTTCTATTTCATAATAAGCACAACTCAAAAATCTTTAGGTCATTCATTTGCTTTCTTGCGAGATTTATGTAAAATGATACTGAAACTATTATTTTCCTTATAACTAACATCTCAACACTTTTTATGGTATGAATTGGAAGTTTTGTTGCTCAATGTAGTCTAGTGGTGGATCGCTATTAACCTCACTTAGCATTTATTATGTGAATACAAAAGAGACCAATGTTCGCAAATTGTAGTGCTACGATCAATATATCAAACGCAATCAATGGACTAACCTTGCTACCTACACCGTTTCAAAGTGTACACAAGCTTTATTTTTGGTTGATGAGGAAATATGTACTAGAAAATGTTGGACTATTGCACATGGCATTCACCAAAATTCGAAAGTGGCAAAAGAACAATGATAGAACTCTTTTCTTTTTAAGGATCCTTTGAGCATGTTTTGGAAACCTATGGTCTTATTGCCACTTTGACCCAATGAAGTGCTAGAATCTTATCAATGATTTATACTTATTAGAAAGTGACTCTAACATAGAGGTGTGCTAGCCCCGCACAAGTTATGGTAAGGCAAAATGCAAGCCTATTAAAATGAGAGTTTATAAGTCTGGTCCGTTTAAGTTGCGGGTTAAATGCATTGTGACTCACAGATTTGCAGATCAGCCTGCTAACCTTCCTAATATATATATATATATATATATATATATATATATATATATATATATATATATATATATATTGGTCTATGCCTAATATTCATTTAAAAAAATAGCCTTAGTTTTTCATTTTCAATATAAAATAAATGAGGAACCATATTTTGGAGGAAGCTTATTTGGAGATCTGAATCAATTCCAACATAATTAAAGTACTTACCATTTAATATTTATTACTTGTTACCAAGCTTTAAGGTATGCATAAAGTAACTAATAGAGTTCATTTTTTTTTGTGGGAGATTAAATAAGTTACTACTTAATTTAAACGTAATTACAAAGTAAATGAAAAAGCGACATAAAAAGCAATGTAACGGGTGCCAAAAAATTGAGACTATTAAGATTTTACTATGTGATGATGCATGTTGACATGATCTTCAAGGTATGTGTTCTGTTTTCTACTTGAACGGGTAATCTTGAGATAGTCTCAAGTCGTCAAAGAGCTCCACGTCGAATGACAATGGAAGTGCACTAGTTAGAGGCAAGATGAGGTATCTACAAACACACTCTAATATTCAAGTTAATCTCAGAGCCAACAAAGAAAAAAAAAATAATAGCAAAGAAAAAGAACTAACTTTAGTACTCTAAATATATAATTTAAATTGGAGATGCCCTTAGCAGAGTCTAAGTTAGCGGGTCAAGTCGACCCAATGGATGAGAGACCCATTCTGACCCAAAGACCCAATTCGATCCCGCATGTTTGCAATGCAACCTTGGTTTTGGCCTCCCCAAAGGCACCCCAAACACACTTATAAATAATTGGCAGGTGCACAATTAATGAGGAAAGCTTTTAGTAGCTACTAACTAGTTGACTAGACCCTCTCTCCTTACAGCAATATTCCGCTTAACTTGTGCTCTGTTTTGTTTGGAGATGGCGAAGCTACCTACTGTATTCTCTTTGAGGCACTTCTTGGTGCTGTCGCTCGCTTTGAATGTGAGCTTGATACTGAGAATGGTGTATGAAGATGAAGAAGGCTACGACCGGTCTTGTTTGGAGAAACAAAGAGGGATCTCAATTGCTAGTACTGATTCTAACACAGAGGAGCATATTATCCACAAATCACGTTTGGTTATATCATCCACTTCGTCTTTGGCTAATTCTACTTGCACAGATCATACAGGAGGCAGGAATAGAGTAATCAATCTCGACCAGTAAGTGCAAACTAAGATTGACTGTTTTTGTTCCCTTCATTTTAAAATGTCTTCATTAAGGTTGCTATTTACTATTGTTTCAGTGTGCAAGCAACCTTTGAAGATTATTGGTATATCGTTTACAAACCTTGCGATAATTCCATCATTGCTTATCACAGTAAACTTCTTTTCGTACTTAATGGCATGATTGTCATTTTAGACTTGTATATATATTCGATAGATAGATGGTGAGGTTATGCAAGGGAATTTAGCGGGAAAAAAAATCACAGAAAACTGAGGTGATGTCAGTGATATTTTTCAGGAAAATCTTCGATTCTATTTGATGATAAAATCTTCATTTTATCTCTGTTATTTATTTTCTTTATTATAAATCGTGGCTCTGTTTCTGTTTCTGCTTGGGCTGAGGCTTACGTCTTCGGTGCTGTTCTGTCCTTCCTGCTCTAGTTCTTGGGAAGACAGGGACAAGTCGATCGTCTTTACTCTTTAACGTGACTTTCTCTTAAAAAAATGTCAGAGAAATAAAAATGCAAATACAGAATACAAAATTGTTTGATTGTATGATGTGTTCATTTTAATTTTTTAATGGTAGAAAAGGGGTGAGCAGTAGCTTATGATTCTTAATTATATTCTATATTATACTAGTATAATATTATATTACAATATTGTTCATTTTATTAGTGTACATTGGGGTAGCGTTTTAGATATAAATTTTTTTTAAAATTTGATGATTTAGTTTTACATCATTAACGTTATGTTAAATTATTATTATTATTATTTTACAAATTTGCATATTATTTACTAATCTTACACATAAAAGATTATAATATTTTTCCCTGGATGTGGGGACTTGGTCAAATGGTCATAGTCACTCACTAAGAGGGGAAAAATACTATTCTTTTTAAAATAAGTTTGTAGTTCATTTGGAAGTGTAATTTGATGTCATTATGTGTTGCATCTCCAATATAGCAAAACTATAATTATTTTATTTTATTTGATTTTTTGGTAAGCTCTGTATTCCAGAGTTGGTGGGTTGAAAGTAAGTTGGGGGAAGTAGTCCATTGGAGGTAGCTCGTGCTATAGAGTAGCCGAGTATGGAGTCTAACGTAGCACCACTGCATCAGCACCATGGGCAGTCCTCACTTACATTTGGCTATCAAAATCATTACGTACATTAAGCTAACCTTGGACTATATATATTACATTACAATAACAAGATGTAAGATTTGATTAGGAAAAAAGATAAGTAACGTAGTAAAAAATATATATATATTATTTTTAAAGAAGGAGGAGACCAATTTCAATTGAACTACAAAATTTACAAGAAAGAAACCTACATATTTTAGAGCGGGTGATCTTTACTTTTTAAAAGCACAAGGCATAGCATAATATAATAGTGGTGCTTGCTAGTTGGAAGAATAGGAAGTAAGTTAGTGGGGTCATAATGCCCGATGCGCACACTGCATGAAGGTACCCTTTCGGTCGTGACCATAAGACTATTATGGAAGTGCACCTTGGGTTGTCTGAGTGAGAGATGAGATTTTTAGAACTTTTGGCCGCCCCAATTGTGAGTCACTCAATTATATAGCTTGCTTTTATATGTCCTTTGTTTTTCCCGTTTTTCATTTTCATTTTTCCTTTCCCCTTTTCAATATGGATCGTCCTTTGGAATCTGGATCTACATCTAATGCATTGTGGTGGGTCCAGCGTAAATGAAAGTCCAACTCCAACATCTTTTGTTTGTCGTCTTCAGTCTTCAGCTGATCATGGCTCCCATTGATCTGATGTAATTGTAAACGCATACATAACTATTCTCTAAAGTAAAAATGTTTATAAAATGAATAAGTAAGTTCATATCAATCATTAATAAATAGACCTACTTATTAATTTATTAATAGTTGATATAAGTTTATTTATTTATTTTACAAAAAATTTCAATTTAAAAAATACTTATTCCATCTGACTATCTATCTATCTATTTATTTAATCATTATTTGGCTGATACAGATGGACCAAGCCAGTTTTTTCTTTTCTTTTCCCATAACCTTACACATGCATATGCAGCCCTTAATTAACTCAGCCATTTCTTCGACAGGTTCATTGCTCCTTCTTTACCTGCTCCATTGGCGGATATCTTAAAATTGCATAAACAAAATTATTGTTATATATGCTTTTATATTTTTTTGAGTATGGATAATTTTTTTTTAAAATAAATTAATCAATTAAAATTTTAAATTAAGCATACTGCTTTATATTTGCATATATAGTAAAAGGGATTGTTAACGTACATACCACGTGTGGGTTAGCAGCCTACACATTTATACTAAAAATATGTACATATTTAGCATTTTTTATTGGGGATCACTAACTTGAAATTTTTTTAAATAAGCATGATCTATCACATCATTTTTTAAGTACTTAAATTATTATTTGATATGTATAAAAGTATATTTAAAGATAGACTCATTTTTATCATAGATCTCACAACCTTGCACATATCAAATAGTAATTTGAGTGTTTATAATAAATTATGCTTAAGTAAGAATTGCTCTTATTAAGTTACACACTATAATATGCAAGTTAGCAATCTACACATTTACAGTAAAAATGTGTAAGTTAGCATTTCCCAACAATAAAATACAAGTTATATTTCTGTAAAAAGTTTGAACTCAATTGTTTTTAGTACATCTAATTTTAAATTATGAATTAATGTGTATTTAGTGGTGTGCAAAATGATTATTCCTTTTACTAAATTACTTTTTTCTTATTAAAAAGATAGTACGTGGTTTGATACTTCAGTCATTTATTTTAAGTTGTAGATATGTAACATTTTTAAAATTTACATTTGTTTTAGTATTTATCTTTCATTGTAAATTTACATACAGCACATTCATTTATCTCTCTCAAATTTATTGTTGGTTCTGCCCCCAGTGCTTTTAAGCCCAAAAACTTATTATGTTACATGAAATATGGACAATGCATGTGGTGAAATTCTTCTATTTAGAAGAATATCTAGCAATAGGACCTCTTCTTCAGAATTCAGATCATGCCCCACATGGGCCGGTTTGGGCACTTTACATGGTGGGAGGGAGGCAGGACGAAAATATAGCTATTTTATTTTTTATTTTTTATATTAGAAGCCATGAATTTTAAATAAATGTTTGTTGGACATAATGATGATTTGGTTTCTGATCAATTTGTCTTTAATTAAATTCAATATTTTAATTTTAAAAGTTGATATTTTGCAGTGGAGATCCAACAATGTATGAAAGGTTTTGGCGACAAACGGGTGACAAGACCACGATCACAATTCTGGGATGGCAATCCATGAGTTATTTTTCTGATGTGACCAACATTTGCTGGTTTCTGGAGCCTGAGTTTGCCAAGGAGGTGGTGAGGTTGCACAAAGTGGTGGGCAATGCAGTCACAGAAGGGCGTCACATTGTTGTTGGGACAGGTTCGTCTCAGCTCTTTCTGGCTGCTCTTTATGCTCTGTCCCCGCGTGATGCAGCTGAACCAATCAGCGTTGTCTCTGCATCACCCTACTACTCGGTGAGTCACCACTCTCCAATATATATGATACTTTGATTGAACACTTTAATATTAAAGGAATTCTCTCATGTGCTCCTTACCAAATCTAAGCTAAGCGTTGTCACAAATTATTAACCATTACTAAGCATCTCCTCGCTCCTCAGTGGGCAGGGACTTGCCTACCTTTAAAATTTTAAATTGAGGGGTCACTCCAGTGTCGTTTTATTTTTGGTATAAATAATAAATGAACTTCCCTACAAAACAAATGATAAATGAACTTTAAATATTTATTATGATAAACATTACTATCCAATAAATATTTAATAACTTATCCAGGTACTTATGTCTGTGATTGATTTTACTCTCTACTTTTATACTATGTTTATGGAAAAATTCTAAATGTCAAATAATGATTTAAATGATTATGATAAACTATGTCTAATTAAGAAATACTAAAGAAAATCATGTTGTGAAAGAGACACATATTAATTGTAGCATTCAATTTGTTCCTGCCATTTCTTCTGTATTTGTATCCTCAATTAATTTTCTGCCACCTGATCTATGTTATTTACTACTTTTTAATCCCTCTCTTTGTTTGTCTCCATTGATAACTTCTACTCTCTTTCTTGCACTGTTGCACACATACCTCTGCATGCCTGCACTTGATCACATGATAGTTGGATGTTTTTCTTGAACAGTCGCATGTGCTGAACTGAAAGTAAAATTTAGCTGAGAATCCTAACTGTGGAGGTCACCAATTATGGCCTCATTGATAACTACATCTTTGATTTGTGTTGATAAATTATATGTGTGCAAGATCTAGTGAATTCTAATTTCAACTCATTTTGTATAATAGAAAAAGGTTGCATAAGTAATTCGAATAACCACTTATTGTCTTATTGATTATCATATCCTATGGTAAAGTGAGTGTACAAATGATGGGGTTGTTTTAATTACATGGATCTGGCTTTCTTATGAGGGCTTGCAGAATCTTAATTGTGTCCAAGATTGCAAAGAAAATTGTTACCTGTTTTTAGTTTGACTAATTCATGGTTTAGCATTGAATTGACGAGCAAATAACTTGCAGTCCTACCCATCAATGACGGATTACCAGAAATCAGGCCTTTACAGATGGGCTGGTGATGCAGAAAGTTTTGACAAAGATGGTCCCTACATTGAGCTGGTTACTTCTCCCAATAACCCTGATGGATATGTTAGGCGATCTGTGGTCAACCGAAGCCAGGGACTATTGGTTCACGACCTTGCATATTACTGGCCGCAATACACTCCAATATCATCGGCTGCAGATCATGATCTAACGCTTTTCACTGTCTCAAAAAGCACTGGTCATGCAGGAATGCGCATAGGGTAAGTTGATATTAATACAAGAATTGCCCGAGTACATACTGTCCCCCTCAATTATTATGTGTAGTACTCATTTTACTAATAATAGCCCAAAATAACATAAAAGAAGATATGTGAGGGAGTATCCCCACTTATTACTTTTTCACTTATCAGCTGAAGATATTCTAAGAAATAAAAATATATATATATATATGATATAATCTTTTTTGTTTTAAAAAATATATATATAGGAAGGAAGAGAAGATAGCCATTTCAAGGCCAGGCATGCCATGAGCCTTAGCAATAGTGACACATACGTTTGCTATAAGCATTGTTTGAAATCAGAATCAAACATAAGCCTTACAAGCAAAGTGATTTGATTCTTGCTAGCTGAAAAATCTCTAGTGTTGGCAAAAGATATACCTATGTATCAAAGAAAAGAACTGAGAGTGACTAGGTAGGGTGTGTTAGGAGTAGGAATTTTCAACAACTTTTTGATCTACCAAAAAAAGAAAAAGAAATGAGATGGTAGATCTCTTAAATTTCTTAAAGTTAATTTCCTTCCACTTTGTACTTTGTAGGTGGGCTCTAGTCAAAGACCAAGAGGTAGCAAAGAAAATGACTAAATTCATAGAGCTCAATACAATAGGAGTTTCGAAGGATTCGCAACTCAGGGCAGCCAAGGTTTTAAGGGCAGTGTCTGACAGTTGCGAACAAGGAAACTCCCAAGAGGGCGAGTCATTCTTCAAGTTCAGCTACAATCTCATGGCGAACAGGTGGAAGCAACTAAGAATAGTAGTTGAGCGTAGTGGATTGTTCAGTTTGCCCAATTTTTCTCCTGCATTCTGCACCTTTTTTAATCAGGTGTTGGAGCCTCAGCCAGGTAATAATCGAATTGACATATTTGATTTCAAGCATGTCCGCAAGTAGATTACATGAATGTCAAAATGTATTTATTTATTTTTTTCCTTTTCATTTATACCTATTTTGCAGCTTTTGTGTGGTTAAAGTGTGAGGGAAATGTAGAAGACTGTGAAAGCTTCCTTCGAGCGCACAACATCTTAACAAGAAGTGGAACGCACTTTGGGGTTAGCCCAAAATATGTAAGAATTAGCATGTTGGATACAGATGAAAATTTTATCCAGTTTCTAGATAGACTCTCTTCCATAAAATTGCGATAGTTGAAGTTTGCTGCTGGTAATATATCTATAAAAAAAGTGTTAGAACAGATATATTACTTATGTGTATGATGAATGGAAAGTGAAACACAGCAATGCAATTTTGCTCATTCAAGTAAATATGTGTTCAACTTAAGATGTCTGGGTATCGGGGATCATCCTTAGGGCATAATTCCATCAAGTAGTTATTTACTATTTTAACTATAATAAAATAACTAGATCGATCTCTTTTTGCAAGTTTCCTTAAAAACTTCAAGCTCTCCGATTTGGCATAATACATTTTATTTTGAATTTCACTGGTTTCAAAATGTACAAATACCTCTCTTTTAAGTTTTGACTCCCTTTGTCTAATTTTCACCACTTATTATACTCTTTCATAGTCAGTAAAAATAAAATAACACCCGAAAGAGTTGTTTGTACTCTATACTTTTCAAACTAAATTGGTCAGGCTTACATGTTTTAAATGAGAATTGCTAACCAACAAGGTATTGGCACAGTGGTAAGCGACCTATTCTCCAAAAGAAGGGGAGGAGGAGGACAAAGAATCAAGCCCTATATGTTGGAAGTGGAGGGCTTCTATAGGATTCTATAGGATTTTTGAAGAATTTGGGAGGAGAAGATTTAACAAGAGTAGTAGAAATGATAACTCTTATTGATTTCCAAATTTTGGCTTGACACAAAATAAGAGAATTCACTCCTATTTATACTAGTGGCAGCTCCTTAAGGAATGGCTAGAATAGTGCCAACAAATTTTTAATTTAATGGTTACAATTCATTCGATTAAATGATCATTTTGGTCCTTCGGGTCGATCATTTTAATCCATCACTAAGTGAAATTGACAAAACCATTTCTCACTCAACAAAATGTGAGTCACGTTAGTCCTAGTGTTAAGCAACTCCAATTAACGTTAACAGTGAGGGTGATGTGGCATGTTATGTGCCAAAGTGGATACACACGTGACAACCCACTCACCCCAAGCCCTTCACACACACAAAACAACGTTGTTTCCCTTCCATAAAGTGGAACGACGTTGTTTGTATCGCCTTCTTCCCCAAATTGGATGAACAATGAACCTTAATTCCCAAAAAAGGAATACCAAAATTTCCCCTACTTCCCACTGTGACAAAGAATTAAACCAAGATTTTGAGAGATGATGGGTGGCGAAAATCTGCATTTCGTAAATCGAGCACACCAATAAAGAGCCTCAATATCTAAAGGTAGTTAGAGTGCGACTGCCAATGTAGGTTCAATGGGTAATGGCCCCTATTACAGGGGTGATGTAAGGTGAACCTCGAAGACTTGTGGAAATCCTGGTAGACCTTTCTATTCTTGCCCATTGCCAAAGGTAAGCGTGTGGTACCTATGTGCTATGTTTATCCTTATCAGTTGCTTACCTATTAACATCCAATTACCTTTGTTGTAGGATGATATGGATTGTTGTCAATATTTTGCTTAGGTTGATGATGGAGTTAATGACATAGGAGCTGGGACAACCGAGAATGAATGTTGGAGGATGACTATCTTCTAGAAGATTACAAGTTTGCAGAGTGAAATTAAGAGTCTAAGACAAAGCATCATAACAATGTGTGTAATGATGGTGGTTTTTATGATTGTTTGGGAGTTAGTTCTTCTCTTGAAGTAGTTGCAGGGGTATTGGCATTAGAATATGTATGGTTGAGAAGGTTTGGCATTAGGATATAAGTCTTTGATGTAATGTTTTGGTGGTTGGTGATAGTTCTGAATTGTAATGTTTTTGAAATCGATGAAATTATTTTTTGGTAAATGTTGTTGCTGATTTATGATTTCTAGTAGCATGCACTAAATTGAAATGATGACTTATCAACTTAAGTAAGTAAAATAATAATAAAAGGAACAAATGCTTAAGAAAGTTAAGTAAATTAAAATTGGTGGAGCTTCATTCATTGTAAATTGACTTCAAAGTCTTACAATCAAGATCCAACAGATACATGTAACTAAAACTCCACGAGGAGCATTTACAAGTAAGATGTCTTCAAAACTACATAAACCTTTAACTATATGAAGAGCACAAAAGAGTATGTCTTTTATATAAATCAGTCCCAGTTAGCATAAAAGACATACTACAGACCCTTTTCAATATCCCTATGATGAGCATTTACAAAAAAGACATCAAAAGTGTACTTGTAATATACACAAAAAAATTCTGTAAACTTGTATTTGTTTCACAAAATAACAACAAATCCAGCCCCATATACATTATTACCCTATATTTATTATCCAAAATACTTCATAGATAAGTAGGACTTCAATTCTGCTTCTTTGTGAAAATAGGTTTGAGGTTGAGGCTTGGAGTTGGCATGAACCTCACGAACCTTTACTGAGTACCACAGCTTGTTGCTGCCATAGCTTATGCAGTAACAGGATTAGGGGGTGATGAAGCTGGGTCTGTAGTGGTATGGGGTGAAGTTGGAGTGGCAGTGATAGTTGGAGGGGGAATTGCAGTGGGAGTGGTAGACTTTGCTCTCAAGCGAGTGGTAGGACCAGTATTTATGGCAGTTGGAGTATTTGATGCAGTGGGAGTTAGAGCTCTCAATGGTGGTCTCAAACCTGCAAGTCTCAAGGGTGGTGCTAAACCTGTAGGTCTCAATGGTGGTATTAAAGCTACAAGTCTCACTAGTGTAGGTCTCATTGTAGGTGGTATCCATCGTTGTGGCCTCCGACCATAATCATATGACCTCTTGGCACAAGCAAGGATGAGACCTTCAGGCCTTTGTGTTGGACAACAAAACCTCAGAAAACTTTTACCAGGATAAGCCTATAGTATAATACAAAGAAAGTGGAGTGTTATTTAGCGGTCCAAATGGAATTAAAGAGTAAAAAAGTTAGTGGAGCTTGGGATGGAAGTTGAGATAGAGGCATTACAGGTTGAGATGGCACCTGCACAAAGCAACATATCAACATTTATCAATATTCATTATAGGAGAAGTTATAACAAAGATAATGGTGAGAAATAGACAATTGTCGAATTGGGTTTTAGTGGAGCCTAGGATGGAGGTTGAGATGAAGGCATTGGTGGAATCTCATTTGACTCAGTTTGAGAAGATGAACCCTACACAAATAGGTAGCAAAGTTAGATATGTCTTAGCATTCATTATAGGAAAGGAATAGAAAAGAAATAATTGTACCATTATTACATATAACATGTTGGGTCTTCACAATATTGCTTCAATACAAAGATAATACACACCTCATGTTTCATTCTAGTATTACTCCCAATCTTTATGCCTAATGCAAACCTTGCTATTTATGGCCTATGGCACCACACCTTCCATAGGTTGAGAATGTTGTGGTTAGGATTGTGTGAGGTCAATCGCAATTGGACCCTAGTTCTCAGTTTGTTGGGATTATGTGAGGTCAATCTCAGTTGGACCATAATTCTCAGTTGGTTGTTAGGTAGCTTCACTTCTTGCTTCATTAATTACATTTTCAGTGGTTGCTTGTTTTTTTGTTTTGTTTTCTTTTTCATTTTTTGTTGACGCACACCTATGCCTTTGCAAGCCTTGCTATTATGGCCTATGGCACCACACCTTCCACAGGTTCTCTTAGGATACTATTTTTTTTTCAGTTTTTGAGCATTCACAGGAACCTCATTATCATCCTTTCTTCTTTGCTTTTTGGGTCTTCCAACAGACCTTCTAATGGGTGGAGGAGTAGGATGAGTTTGATTAGTGTGTTCTTAATATTGTTGGCCTTGTGCAGGCTGCACAAAGTGTTCATAAGCTGAATGATAAGACCCTATGGTAAGCCATGCATGACAATAGTCCTCATGCTTATAGTTCATGTATACAATTATAGCTATGATATGCATACATGGAAAACTTGTGAGTTGCCAGAACTTATAGGTGCATATATGGATGGATAAGTTGACATCGACCTTGTCATTCCATTTATGTACCTCAAACCTAGCACCATTAGGATCAGATGACCACATATGTGTCCAGAAGAGACTATCTATCTTTTCTTTCTCCTAGCACCATTAGGATCAGATGACCACATATGTGTCCAGAAAAGACTATCTATCTTCTCCTTCTCCAACTTACTCACAAAACCCTATTTTCACCTATTTTTCTTAGAGGCAAGGAGTTATAGGGCCCTTCCACCTCCTCAATCTTTTTTATTTTATTAGTGACTTGGAAAACTATTTCCTCATTATGTAGCGTTACAACTATTATCACAAAACTTCACGGACATGTTAAGTAAATATTAGGCTACCTCGTAACCATATATGTCCATTCTCTCCACACCCACAAAATTTTTTTTCCCCCGAAAATTTGATTTACATTGAAAC
Organism: Ormosia semicastrata; assembly: GCA_029884595.1. NCBI lineage: Eukaryota > Viridiplantae > Streptophyta > Magnoliopsida > Fabales > Fabaceae > Ormosia > Ormosia semicastrata. The sequence goes on from JAQQTO010000029.1 coordinate 4,338,933, forward strand.
AACCTTCATTACCGCATTCTATTCCAAACTCCACGTGGTCGCCCCGTACAAGAAGTTGTGCCGCCATAGTCTTCTAGAACACAACACCTATATTGAGTTACAACAAAGTGCCAATATTATGTAGTATCTTAACTGACCATGTACTCATTCTCGGGAATGATGCCTTTGAGAGCCATGTAGCAAAAGTTGTATATACATCACATAGGTCTCAGGGGCATTTGTTTACTTAACTTCCTTTTTAAAAATAGTGTCCTAAGCAAATATAAAACACGATATATGTCCACATACAAAATAAGCATCTAAATTACGTTAATCCTCATTCATCTTGTTGATCTTCTTTCTAAAGAATTCGCATTCTCAAGGTCAAGATGGGTTTGACTCTCCACTTCAATATCTTGGAATTAAACACCTCATAGTCATTGTTGCATATGTGTTCACACTTAGGCCACTCACTGAAGTAAGCCTTGGTCCATGACTTTTCAGGCCACTTAGCCAGATAAGCCCATGACTTCTCATTTTAGTAACTTCACTTTCTCCATAGTATCCCTAAATTGAGCTGAAGTAGTTACTTCTGATCACTCCCACATAACATTCCTCAACTCTTTATCCTTGAATTGTTATGTAAAATTCCTCCATAGGTGCATAGCACAAAACCTGTGATATGCTCTAGGGTTCACTTCCTGTACAGCCGGTATCAGTCCTGGCAAAACAAATGTATAAAATAAGTCAAACTAGTCCTTATCATAAAACTACATAATTCAAATTGTTACATGACATAACAATAAAATAAGTCAAATTAGTTCCCCAATCTTACCTTCTATATGTCTGAGATGAAGTTCCAACTAAACTCCCTATGGTCCCCTAGATCCTATTTAAGCAATGTTAGAAACCACTTCTAGTTGTCTTTATTCTCAATGTCAAATATGACATATGCTATCACAAAAATATGATTATTGGCATCATATCCTATAGCAGACAACACTTGGCCCCCATAATACCCGTTAGGGAAACAACCATCAAGGCCAATCAATGGCCTGCAACTTTCCTTGACGCCTCTCTTACACCCATCAAGGCATACATAGAACCTTTCAAACTACGATGGGGTATTGAGGATTGAGGTAACATCTATCTTGACAGTGGAGCCAGGGTTTATCCTCAGTAATTATTGGGCATAATCCCACAACTTCGTATATTGCTCTTTCTCATTCCCTTCTACAAGTTATCTTGCTTGCCTTATAGATTTGTACACCTTGGTGTCATTTAGGGTCACTAAGTACTTCCTTTTCATGTAATCATATGCTTCATGATGGCTAAGCTTTGGCTGGTTACTAAGCTTTTTCTCAAGCTTCTTACAAACCGAAGGCTTATTAGCTTTCTTGTTTTTGAACCCCTTGCTACAATTGTTCAAACTTAAAATTCTTCACTTGAAAACTGTGGGTCACTTTACTCTAGGAACATAGAATCTCCTATTCACAATTTTCATTATTGCATCTTGTTCTGGCCCTGATCTTGTCATTCTTTATCCATTTTCTCTCTACCAAGATATATGGTGTAATCCTTCACTTTTTCCTTGAAAGCATCTAGTGTTCAAAATTCCATTCCAAGCTTCATATTCACATGTACAAATCCTACTGTTTCATTGAACTGTGGGTACACTTATTTGTTACTTTCATCATCATCAGAACTAATTAGAGACCTTAGTTCTTTAGACAAATAGCTATCATTTCCATCCTTATCACTGTGGTGAGAAACCTCTTCCTCATTATCACTGAACCTCCTCATTCTGCTTCTACTTGTCCCTTCTCCAAAATCATGTGTGTAGGTTTGCCTATGGCCTATGCCTATCCTCATAATAGTATCAATGCCTTCATCATTTGAATTGTTGCTTCCTAGGTTCTCTAGTCCATACTTTCTTTTGCTAGACCTTATTTGTTCAATACCTTTACCACTTTTCTTTCTCTGTATAGTAGTCTTCTTCACTACAATCCTTTTAATCCTTTTGAATCTCATCATAGGTGGGGCATCATACTCCTCTTCTTGATCCTCATCCTTAACAAAGGGAGGAGGCCTGTAGGGGCTGCCCTCTGCACTTTCATAGTTATCAAAGGACTCAATGTCTTCAGCAGGTGTTTCTTCATGTTGGTTCTGATTTCCAAAATCAACTTCAGGTTGAGGTCGGACTTGGTGTTTAGGATTAGTTAGTGGTTATGTTATGTTAGGTCCTGTATACAGTGATAAGTTTGGTGGTGACTTGGCTCTAGTTTGAAGTGGTGAGTTAGGTTGTTTGAGGTTGGTGTATTGGTTTAGCTGTGGTCATTTGGTACCTCATATGAGTATGCCAATATTTCTAGGTCAATAACAATGGGTTGCTTAAAATAGACATTAATCTCCCCATTGTTATGCCTAGAAACTATGCACATGTCCAAAACATCAAAGTCTGTCTCTAAGTACCTTAGACCACTATCTAAATCTTTCTTAGGCACTAACCAATAGAATTTGTCAAGTGCATGATAACCATGAAGCTTGCACAAATCTCTAACAGTAAAAAGATTTATATTATCCACATCACATTCAGGCCAACAATTTATTTCACCCCCAACATAGTCAAGTTTCCTTCCAGCGTCATACACAAACTTAGCACCATGATGAAACACAAGATTTACTTCATACCACATCTACACAAATACACACAACACTTATTAAAAATTGACACAAATACACACAACACTTATTAAAAGCTTACCAATACACAAGGAACAAAGCACAAAATTCGTAACAAGGACCACACAAAATACATAAAATGCAAGCACACTCAGCAAGAGACAAAGCATAAAATGCAAGCACACTCATCAATGTACAAAGCACAAAATGCATCAATAGTCAAGGAATAATAACAATTTTATATAAATTTCGTACTAGAGACCACACATACCACACTGAGGAGACATGGACCACAACACAAAGCATATAATAGACAACATATTTTGCAGGGAAAAAATGCACCTTGAAGAAGATGAACAACATGAACACAATGGATCAGACTTTTGAAGATGATTGTGGCTTTAATTTTCAGAGAACTAGACGAAATTCTCTCTTAGGATGGAAAAGGATTTGTGAGACACTAATAAGGTTAAAAGTCTTTATATAATGGTGAGAATTTGAGGGGAAAAATATAACCGTAACAATGATTTTTTGCTCTACACCAAAAATAAAATCATTTTTTGCATCTTCAAAGGAGACGAGGGACTAGGACGATGTCGTTTTGTGTGTGTGAAGGGGTTAGGGTGAGTAGGTTGCCATGTGTGCATCCACTTTGGCACATAACGTGCCACATCACCCTCACCGTTAACATTAACAAGAGTTGCCTAATGTTAAGACTAACGTGACTCACGTTTTGCTGAGTGAGGGACGGTTCTGTCATTTTCACTGAGTGAGGGACTAAAATGATCGACTCCATATGAATGAGAGACCAAAATGACCATTTAGTCTAATTCATTTGCTAGAATTTTCCACCAAAATATCTATAATTTTATTCTCTAAAGATCTAAATATTTTTAATGACCATTTTAGAGAAAAAAAACTTTCTAGAAGTTGAGCTTATTGAGCTCTAAAATGGATGAGTAGAAAAAAGAAGCTAACATGTACTTATTAGGCCAAATCAAGTTTACTTATTAACACTATATATACCACTTATGAGAGGGTTTAATTGTATCACTCCGTACTCAAAGAAATTAGTTTCACATTGTAGTGCAATGTATCACAAAAAGCATTTCCTGAAAATAATTATGAATGTATTACTTTAAACTTTTTTCTTTTTGATTTTTTTTTAAAAAAACTTTGTTTGCAATATTTTAGTTGAAACAGAAGCTAGCGTGTGTATTCATTATAAAGATTTCACAAAAAACCAATTCGTGTTATGTAACATTGTTGTTTCAAAAGTTAGAGAAGAGACAAGGAATCTTTAAGTGTATGGAACTTTGATGCTTATCAAAATGAGTTCTTTCGCAAGATCTATTTGTGTGCTAAACATATATACAACTAGTAAAAAATAAGATTTTTTCTCAAAACAAAGTTTTGGGCATAATTAGGCTAAACATTTGGCTTATCAATGTGATTTCTATTTCAATATCTATTTGTGTTATACGTTCCCACAACAACTATTAAACAAAATACAAAAGTTTTTATTATTCAAAATAAATAAATAATGAAGTTTAGTCATTAGTGCATGATTAGACTATTGATTGGCCCAGATACTAGTTTAATTCTGCTCACCTTTACCATAAAGGACAAAACTTAGGTAAAATATCATAGGTACTTGTGATTCTGTTTCCCTATTATTTTTTGACATGTAGATTATTTTTTCCACATCATTGCTATTTAATTATCTAGTCATCACTATATTTTTCCACATCATTTACCTCCATCTTTGATCTTTTTCTCTTTCAAACTAGGAACCCTAAAGTTGTATTGCGCCTCCACGCCACCTTCGCACAGCCCATCCACCTTCGCGGGCCCTCCACCCTGCGCCATAACGACTCCACGCATATCCGCAGATGTGAGGGAAGGTTGGTGGTCATGGTAGTGAGGTGGGTTTGCTGGGTTATTAGGAAGCTTCGACGATGGTGTGAGGTTCGCAGTTGCTCGATGGTCATGGTAGTGAGGTGGGTTTGCTGGGTTGTTGGGAAGCTTCGATGGTGGTACGAGGCTCGCGGTTGCTGTGACTTGTAGGTGCTAAAGACACAGTTGAGTGTGGTCACGGTCGAAAAGTCGCAACGATGGTGGGATGGTGGAATTAATGGGATGGGTGGCTATTTGACTTTGGTTTGGATGTGTTTGGCGATGGCAGAAGTCGTGGTTGTGGTGGCATTTGGTGTTTGAGTTTGGTTGGACGTGGCGGATGGGTTTTAGTGCTAGTTGGAGAAGACGATGACAGTTGGGTCACTAGGCAGCTCCGGTGGTGGTGCGAGGTTGGTTGTTAGGCTCAGTGACGTTTTGATGAGTGGCAAGACTGTGGTTGCAAGGAGTGTTGGTTTCGGTGTGGTGATGACGAGGTAGTGAGGAAGGATGGTGTTTGGTGGTTGTCGTTGATTAGGTGGTAATGACATGGAAAAAATAATTTACATGTTGTGTTATAGTATATCAGTACCTTAAATACATATGGTACTTTACCTAAGTTTTCTCTTACTATAAAAATCCCAATTTAAGTTTAAATTTTAAAGCCTGCAATTTAGGATTTTGAATTAAGCCCAAATTGATTTAAGCGCAAATTATATTAAGGCTAGCAGTAGCCTAAACATGATATATAAAATTTATTTTAACGTATCATAATATGAATTTACCTTATTTATAGGTATAAAAATTTCTTTATCTCATAGTTTGGTATTTTAATTATATATTTATTTTTAAGCTATTTTTATGAATAATTTTTTTTTTTACATTTTTTTAATTATTATATTTTTTATTTAAAGCTTCGACAAGGTCGGCCTGAAGCGCTTCTATTTTTATTTGGTCCAGGCTAAGGCCCAAATGCAAGAATTAAAAGTGTCTTGGTTATGTACCTTTACTAAGGAGAAATATGCTGCAAGGCTAGACTCAGTATCAATTTAATTTCTTTCATTTTTTTATAAGAGTATCAGTTTAATTTTTTATGTATGCTTGGTGACACGACATATAATAGATTTAACTTTTCGATATTGACAAAATATAAAAATCACGATGTTTAAATTATAAGGATTATATTATGTTCTAAAGTGGATTCAGAGGGTACTTAAGACAGACACGTACTGATAGTTGAAGGTGGACTCCTCCATGGCACAGCTACGGCAGCGGTGGTACAAGGGGGTGGATACTTACAAAAGGCACTCTAACGCTCAAGTTAGACGATGCTCAATGAAGGTAGTCTGTATCTTAGAGGAAATGCATACATTCGAGACCTGACATAGCATATATAGGAGCGTCTTAGGATGAGTGCAATTTGTATTAAATGCAGTTATTTAGGATTAGAATCCGTTAAAGATTGTAATCCCTTTAATTAACTAAATTTTTTATTTATGTGGGATATAATTAGCTTTCATATCCATCAAGGATATTTAAGAGATCTATGCTTAATAAATAGGTAGATAGACTCATCAAGATAATGCGTAGTAATATCCGGGTATTATTCTAGTGGGTCGAGTTGCTCCTGACTGATAATCCAAAATCTCGGTCCAGAACAGTTGCCCCAGCTTGGCACTTAGATGGGACAGCTAAGTATCTGGGTACCCATATTTAGCAGGAGCACATGGCATGCAGTGAACTAAGGGATCCAAGTCAGACTTAATGCTGGATCTCACAATGTTTTCGAAAAGGCCGAGGTCCATGATATATCATAGTATTCTTCCATGGTTGACATGTAAGGCTAGGGTCCGAGTCAGATCGCTCTGCTTATGTTGTCATTTCACTATTCGAGGTATGTCATACGTTGCCCCCATGTGTTCGGGGGGTCTCAATCGTACGTTGAGTGAATTCCTGCCAACGGATTTCGGTCAAGTGTGTGTCTAATTGACCCATGGGATAAGATTCTAGATCATGGTCCAAAACAACTACCCCTAGCTCGGTGTTTAGCTAGTATAGCGAAGTAGCAAGTCTCGATGCCCCTGAGCAACGAAATTTGTGCTTTACTTGAAGCCGTAATTCGCGCTTCTCTATTGGGTTATGAGCTCTAATCTGGAGGTGTTTGCATCGTAGTCCGGATAGGGTCCATGTGTCAGTTAGCCATAAGTGGTCGGGTTCCACTGAATGAGCCAAAATTATTGTCGTGTTTACCTCTTTTTCCATGGTCCATACTGGATCCAACACTTATTGTGTTGGGAATATTTCCAATTGAGGGGAAACCATGGTTGGGGGTCCATTACCATTCACTTTGGTATTTAGGATCCCTTGTGACTTTGATTTATTGAAGTTTTGTCTAGGGTCCGTCACCAACTATTTGGAAGTTTAGGATCCCTCTTGACCTTGGTATAAGTGAAACCTTGTCTGAGGTCTGTTACCAACTATTTGAGCGTTTGGGATCCCTCTTAGGACTTAGGCATAAAAGAAACCTTGTCCGAGATCCGTCACCAACTATTTGGGCGTTTAGGATCCCTCATGACTTTGGTTTAAATGGTCTTTGCAGGGGTCTTTTATGTTTACAGTTTAGTGTGCAAATTTTTCCAAGATTTAGGATTTTTCTACTGGACAACCTGTTTAACGTAAGACAACTCTCAGTGGGTACCATAATGGCTTATGCATGAATTTCGCTATCTATGCTACCAATAACCACGTGATGGTTTTAACCAAGTGTTAAAGTTTTACGACTCGTGACCAACCTGCTGAGAAGAGTTTAGTGGGTTGCCCTCTTAACCTGGAACGTAAGGCACTCCTTAATTCCATTGGTGGCTCTCTGTTTGATCGTCTAAGGTGCGGTTCACATGAGCATGGGTTAAGACCCTTGAATGCGCTGCTTGCCCCCAGAGGGTGGTCAAGTGGATTCCCCTGTTTGGCCATCTGGTATAGTTGATCGTCTTTGAACCTTGACTCCTCGGACCTCATCAGGGTGTGGTAACCTTTTGGGTTATGTCAGACTAAAGAATTTGTAAACTCAAGGTTGCAGTCGAGATACTGGCTTAGATAATGTCAAGCTAAAATAATAAATATTTGAGGAAGTCATCTATGTTTGTTGTGTAAGATGATCCTGCATTGACAGAGGGCCTATTCAACCTCCAAAAGAAACCAAGGATAGCAATTATTACGTGATGGCCCACCAGTACTTTAGGTTGACAACTTTAGTGCGCCTTTTCCAATTAGTCTCTGCCTCTCAAACTTTTTCTTGAAAATGGTGACCCTGGACTTAATATGACTCTATGAGCTTTAATAAATCTTCATTGTATAATAAAAACCATATCCAGAGGAAAGTGGCCACAACTAGACCCTTGAGTAGATGAAATACTAAGAATTTGAAACTGCACTCGGTACGGATCCTTTACCAAAGGCTGGCCAGTAAATTAGCAGTATATTACAGTGCAAAAGTATATGTGAGCACGAAAATAGGCAAAGGTATGGGATTGCACCATGAGCATCATAAACACGGGGTAAACTGATTTATAGGTGCCATTACATGCATTAAGCTTTCCTCGTCAGGAGAGAATGCTTTCACTTACATTTCATCATATAGGTGCATGGCATCTGTGACTCTAGAAGTAAAACACCCTAAATAGTATTGTAGGAAACAACACTGCATATCCCTTTCTCTTGCATCCTTTTCACCATTGTAAAAGGAATCTCTGAAAGCTATGCAACATGGAGAAAGAAAAAATCACACACACGCTCCAATACAGCCATATTTGCGGTTACTTGCATTGTAGAATCTTCCATGAAGGTCGAAGAACCGCTTAATGCGACAATAATTTGATACCGTCAATGAAAATGATGTCTTTTCTTCAACAACATTTGCTCAAACTTATCAGCGGTTAGGGCCCCAACTATTTACTCTCGACAGTATGACAACAGCAGCTCATGGTATTTATCCCTATGTTTGCTCAAAACATCAAGCAAAGCATCAATGAGGTATCTATATCTTCGCGGGGTTAAGCCTAACAGGCTTACATGGTCCTTAATCACCAAGAGATTATTCGCAATTTGTTTCTGCGTTCTCACTTGCCATGACATCAGTAATTGAACCCGAAAATACAGCCTCAGATCTGAACCGCCACACTCATGGAGTTGCTGTCGTTACCCTCACCATTCTTTATCGGAGGCAGCGCTCCACTGAACCCTTTGCACTGCAAATCTGATTAGTGAATCAGTGCGGCGGGTCGCGTGCCTGTATGGTTGTTACTAGAACTAGGTCGTAGATCTGAGTTATGTGGGTCTGATCTGAGCTTCAAGGTTCAATGGCTGCAACAGGGTCCCACAACCACAACTCGTCACCGTCAGACCGTACCATGAAAGCCTGGATTTTGAGAGTGGATTGTGGTAGTGGAGACCGTTGCGGCTTCTGTCATGGCTTCAGCGGGTCCGCGGCAACTGGGGCTGCAGTGGCTGCTGTAGTGCCTTGGGTTACCGCAAAGAAGAGGAATTTGTGGTTGAAACAGCCTCACGCTGCCGTCGATTTGCCATATGGGCTAGAGAGGAGCAGTCAAACCGTGCCGTTTATTGAGGGTATTTGGACACCCTTCTCAGCCATGGACACTGGGCCTTGCTCAAGAAATTTTCAGCAATCGAGGGGGCAAACGTCGGGTAGTTGGACCATAAGGCCCATGGAAATGACTTGCCATGTGATAGGTGGTGACCCTTTACGGATTCTACAAAGTCAACGTAAGCGGTGATGTGAGAGCCTTCATTCCAACCAAACACTCAAGTATGAGGGTGGTTTTTCCCACGCCTCTAGGCCCGTGAAAGAGGAGAGGTTGAGGGACACGATGGTGTTGAACGTGTCAGTATTTCACTTTGCTTTTTCGACTCGTAATGGTAATGATAGGAATCAAAGTTTATCTTTCTCATTGACAGCGCCAATGTTCTGAAGTGGATTCAGAGGATACATGAGAGAAGCACGTACTGATGGTTGAAGGTGGACTCCTTCGTGGCACAGCTACGATAACGGTGGTACGAGGGGTGGGTACCTGCAAAAGGCACTCTGGTGCTCAAGTTAGACTGTGCTCAATGAAGACAACCTGTATCTTAAAGGAGATGCATACCTTTTAGAACTGGCATGACATATATAGGAGCATCTTAAGATGAGTGCAATATGTATTAAATATAGTTATTTAGGATTAAAATCTGTTAAAGATTGTGATCACTTTTAACTAATTTTCTTATTCATGTGGGATATAATTAACTTTCATATTCATTAAGGATACTTAAGATATTTATGCCTTATAAGTAGGCAGATATACTCATCAATATAGCACATAGTAATATCTGGGTATTATTCTGGTGGGCCAACTTGTTTCTGACTGATAACCCAAAATCCCGATCCAGAACTAGAGGTTAAAACGTTAAAGATTGTGATCTCGCCCAGGTGGGGCGAGGCGGGTAATAATTTTGGAAAATGGGTTATATATGTAAAAGAGAAAATGAGAAAAAAGTAGGGTTGGCGGATCAACTCGCCTAACCCACCTAAAAATAAAAAATATATATATAAAAAATAAAAAATCCACAAAAATTTAAAAAATAAAAAAATTATAATTTATAGAGACTAAAAAATAAAAAAATAAAATAAAATTAGTATCATACCCATAAAAATACCACAAACACAAATAAAAGACTCATTTATAATACTTAAAAAAACTTAACCCAACAGTCAACATATTAAATGGTTACGGATTGGAAAAATGAAAGTGGGTTGAAAACTTGAACCCAAAGATAAAATATGGTGTGTGTAACCCAAATAGATTTAATATATATCCAGAACATATTAAATATCTTAGTTATGAAGCACAAATACTAATATATATATATAGAGAGAGAGAGAGAGAATTTGTAGAAAAAAATTTATAATTGATAATATAATATATATAAGTTTTAGATTTATAATATTTTGATATATTATATGTACCAATATTTGTTACTTGATAAACCCTTTATAAAAAATCTATTGACATTTTTTTAAAATTTTCTAAATTATATATATATATATATTTTAAAAATTATATATATATATAAATTGAAAATTTAAAGAAAAAAATTCATAATTGATAATATCATATATATAAGTTTCTAGATTTATAATATTTTGATATATTATATGTGTCAATATTTATTACTTAATAATTCCTTTTTAAAAATTATGAAATATCATCTCTATTGACATTTAAAAAAAATTCTAAATTAACTTGATTTGATAAAACTAGCCATGCAAAATATATGTAGAAACAAAAAAAATAACTAAAGTAAGTACTTAAAGATTAATTCTATTTGCTCTCCACTAATGCAGCCACCGCGATGGCTTAGCTATAGATTGAGATAGTTACCTAGATGGGAGAGGGTGGCTTCACAATAAAAAATATTATAGTTTGACTAGGATAAATAGTACTAATAACTGAGTAATTGAGTTTAGATAATTAATAATTAATAATTAAATATATCACTTTTTCATTTTTTTATTTTAAATGATAACTGAGTTTGTTTTTTTAAATTTTAAATTGGTCATATTTTGTGTCCCTAGTGTGTTCAAGAATTTTTTTTTAATTGAATACTTCATATGTGTCACATCGTGTGTCCAATCCAAACACACGACACCAAGATACATACCTCATAGGCTCTTGGTAAACAAAAAAATAACAACTGATGCACATTTTTTATATTTTGGTGAAAAAAAGTGAATGAACTTTATTCGAGCAGTAGCTAAAGGAATTATTTTTCTTAAATGCACGAACGAATGAAGGAGTACCAAATCATCGTAAGGGTGTGCCCATATAAATTACCGTGAAAAGAAAAGTGAATTTTTAGTGTATATATCATGTCTATATTTAAGAAAATGTGACATACTGATATGAATTGTATTTTGAAAGACAGAGAATTGATTTCACGCCAAACAAGTTATGATGTCAATAAGCATTTACTTGGTGAAATGTTTTGATTTTTGAGATTTTATCGTATTTCGTTATGTATAATTTGTTAATTAAAATATTATATTATTTTGTGTTTAAATATATGTTAAGAGTAAGTAGTGTTAATAGTTAGCAGAGAGTGAGAATTCGAATAAGACACCTTTTACTTGTGGAGATAATTTATTTTAGTGTGCCGGTATAAGTTGAAACTTCATTCATAATAGACCACGTAGCTTGGAGATTTATTAGCAGAAGCAAACGGCACAATGGTTTTACAATGAAACGTTAATGCAAACTCTACACCATTATTTATTTATTTATTTTCACAACACACTACATAGAAAACAAGTTCCAGAAAAGAGGCACAGCGCTCTTGCAAGGATCAACGACCAATGACTCTAAACGAGCAATGACTGAATCATCTCAAGACTCTGATTTTGGGTCCTTCGTTCTTCTTAGGCCTTACCAGCTTCCCGGGCTTTACTTTGGTCCGTCTTGCCCACTTCCTGGGCCTTACCAGCTTCAGCTTCTCGGGCTTTACTTTGGTCCGTCTTGCCCACTTCCTGGGCCTTACCAGCTTCAGCTTCCCTAGCTTTACTTTGGTCCGTCTTGTCCACTTCCTGGGCCTTACTTTGGTCCGACTTGCCCACTTCCTGGGCCTTACCAGCTTCAGCTTCCCGGGCTTTACTTTGGTCCGTCTTGCCCACTTCCTGGGCCTTACCAGCTTCAACTTCTCGGGCCTTACTTTGGTCCGTCTTGCCCACTTCCTGAGCCTTACCAGCTTCAGCTTCCCTGGCTTTACTTTGGTCAGTCTTGCCCACTTCCTGGGCCTCATTTTGGTCCGTCTGGCCCACTTCTCGGGCCCTGCTCACCACACTCTCACTTGCCTCTTTAATTCTCTTGGCCACGTGACCCACCATGTCCTCCGCCCGGCGCTTTGCATTCTCCAGCTTCTCCGGCCACCGTGAACGGTGGACATAGTTTGCCAGCCATGCAAAGGAGGAGAGCCCGGTGATGCCTAAGGCTCCCGATGTCAAAAAACCTGCGACGGCCAAGCCGATGACCAGGGCCACCGGCAGCAAGACAGGGCTAAAAATCACAAACAGCGGGGTGGCAATGGCAAGACCGATAACTGTTACGGCAAGCGTGAAGCCGGCAAGGATGAAGACAATGCCTCCAAAAGGGACGAGGATGGCAAGTGGCAGAACCTGCGAAGCAAAATGACGATGGTTTCTTGCATGGAAATTGCTTTGGGTTTGTGCATATGTTGGGTGCTGCTGTTGGTTGAACTGGGTGTAGTACTGTTGCTGGGTCTCAGCCATGGAATGGAAGTTGTGTATGTTGGTTTAAGGTTAAATTGTCATTGAGTGGTTTTTGGTATTCGCATGCACAGAGATGATGAGATACAGAGAAGAAAGAGGGAGTAGGGTGAGTATTTTAATTTAAGAGTGAATTTAAGGAAAAGGAGAGTGAGGACGCGTGGAGGGAATGTGCGTGCACACTTGTTAGAGAATAGGGAAGAGGGTTGCATGCATGTGAGAGAGATGTCGTTTGATAATGGGGAAAGGTCTAGCTAGGTGTTAGTGTTAAGAGCGATGGATGTTGATGGGTTGCGCTTGCAGCTAGCTTGCTCTATCTGTTTAAATCCGGAGACTTCTTGAATGGGAATCAAACTCGAATGTCACCTTACTTGGCTGGGAAAGCTGGATTGGTTGTGATGTCTAGATAAGTATATATAAGAAGTGGTATGGATATATTCTTTATCACACTTCTTTTAATATATTTTTTTTATTGAGTCGTGTTATATATTAAAATAATACTTAAATTTAATTACATTCTACTCAAAATTGATTATACGTTAATCAAGTTAATTATATATTAATCGAGGTTAAATATTATTTTAGTGTATAATGCGACTCAATAAAAAGAAAATGTGTTTAAATAAGTGTTATATAAAGTGTATTGTTAGCATTATTCAAGTATATATTTATATTATTTTGAATCTCTTAATTATAATTTTGACATAAATAGTTTCATCTTAATAAGAAGAAATGTATACTTGACCGATCTGTTTGCAAGTTAGGTCAAATATCACTTGAGAAAAAAAAAAAACTCATATTCACATAACATTTTTTATATGATAAATTTTACGTTGATCAAAATCATATTGATAGAAACTTTTTAAGTAATAAAATTATTTTTTACTTATAAATACACAAGATTTATGTAATATTTGACAAATATAAGGGTATTGTATCCATAAGGAATGATAGAATTAACTAAAATATAATCTCTACTTAAATTAATTTAAAGAAAAAAAGAAAAGAGATTTTTATTTTATTTAAAATCTAATAATTTAAATTACATGATAAATTAAAACTAAAATTAAAAAATAAATTTAAATAAAATAACTCAAATTAAAAATGCAAGTTCAATCAAAGAACAATTTAAGGTAGGGCTGCACACAGGTCTGGGTTGACCCAATGACCCAACTAACCCAACTCAATCTAATATAAAATATTCGGGTCGGTTCAAGTCATTGGGTTAGTCGGGTATAACCCGATCAACCCGTCCACTTATTAGTTCGGGTGACGGGTTCAAGATACCGACCAAATGATCCGATAAAAACTATGTTGTTTTGCAGCAACATCCTCATTTCTCTTGATTTCTCTTCCTTCTTTCTGCAAAATCTTAAATTAGAAACCTTAAGTGCACCTCTTCTCAATCTCAATCATCTCTCACCAGAATTTCTTCTCCCTTCTCGGCCCAGCCACCACCAGAGGTGATGCTCCATCTCTTGCCTTTGGCGCAGTGTGAGCTCTCCACTGTCTCCTACTCCATCATTCGTGTCTTCTCTGTCACTTTCGGTGTCTCCCTCGATGATCTCTTCCTCTCCGTCTGAGGCTCCAAGACCTTCTGGGAATGATGTCATCTTAATGGCTTCGCTGTCACCGGAGGATCCGTCGCCGCCATGGAAGCTTCACCTTAACCTCTCTTGTCCACCATCCGAATCGGTTTCGATGAGACCTCAACCACCACTCTCATGGTTTAATATATCGTCCACCACTCTCGTACATTCTCTTTTAAACCAGTTTCCGAGATTGTGAGCTCTCTCTCTCTCACCTTGTTTGTTTTCCATTGCGGATTTTTATTTTCTTTGTTTGTGGATCCAATGCTGAATTCTGATCTGAAGTGGAAGATTGTGCTTAAATTGTTTGATAAAATGACCTAACAATAATATTTGATTTTTTTAAGAGGTTCAGATATGCATTTTCATTTCTGTTTGTTGTTGATGTTTCTTGGTTGAACAACTCGATTACCTGACTCGAACCAACGCAATTGTAATTGGGTTGGTTCGGTTCGGGTCACTCGAAAAAAATATTCCAAACTCGATCCAACCAACTCGATTTCAACTAATTAGTTTGGACTTTTATTTCTCCTAAACATGACCTAACCCGACCTCATGTACAGCCCTAATTCTATGACCTCAGATCTATCACTAACCATGCAAAGATAAATTAAACTTGAATAAAAATTAATCTTGTTATATGGAGTGTCCATGGCTATAAGCTTTGACAATACTAAAGATTATTACAACCTAATTAATGACATATATAATTCATCTAAAATAACATGACATATTCAAACTATGACATAAACCATTTAATATAGCATGAATTATTCAATCTTTAAATCACAAAAGCATTGAATATTTTTTCATAACTCATACCTAAAACTATAATAATTAGGCATGTGACTAAAATATATCAATTTAAATTTTCTAATTGACTAAGAGACAATAAAAATAAATAAATTGAATAACAATTAAAAATCAATAATCACCTTCATTGTGCAATAATAAAATAAAGGAAAATATTTCAAACAAAGTTAAATCATCTAAAACAAAGATTAGGGTTTAATCTTAATCCTATAAAATAAAATTAGCTACTCATGGTAAGAGTGTCAAATACAAAGAGAGAAGAAAAATTCATAAAAGATGATAAATTGCTAATCATTTTTCCTATGCTTCGTGCGACGCTACGCATCTCTCTCTGGTTTCGAGCCACCTTGCTTCCCTCTTCTCCTTGTCTATTACTAAGAGATTTTACTTAATAAGAGTGTATTTTATACAAAGTCTCCTTAATTTGTTCCCAAATAATAAAAAGATACTGATTGAATTTAAGAAACTAAATTTACGAAACTCAATCTCCTAAATGGTCCCCAATTAATGAAAAAATCTAGATTGGATTTAGAAAATTTAATCTACTCTAATTGAAGGCTTCCAGATTTTCATTTTTTTTCTTGTCCTTCAGATAACAAAATTATCCTTTAAGGTCATAAACAAAAGTTGTTTCATTTTCTGTTAGCTTTCCAACACCGCAAGAAATCGCGTCAATCTGATATCTGTAACCCAAGATATGGTTCAAATACAATAATAAGGTAAAGAAATATGAGTTTAATCCGAATTTGCAACAAATTCCATTCTCTTTAAGGATCAATCTTTATCCAATTTTCAATTATCATTATTTTCAAGTTTCCTCACCTATTTAGGACTTTAGATAAGACATAAGATTTGGATAAGATCTCTTCAAAACTCTATCTTTATAACATGTCCTAACATCTTATTGATTGCACCACTTTTACTTTTAAAAATATACAATTAACACAGAATTTAGTAATTAATTGATCTCAAATAAACAAATGATAATGCCACAAAATCAATAAAATTAAATATATTGAGATATAATAATGCCTATTTTTATAAGAAAAATATATAAAAAAAAGTTATTATCACAATTCCCAATCAACTTATTGCTAGTTCCTAGCGATGAAAACGACTTAAAACAAAGTTCAAATCAAATCATATCTCCAATCAATTCAATCAAATTTTATTTCAACTCAAGAATATAAGTTATGCATCAAAATATCACAATTGTCACAAAAAAATTTCAACCATCATTAAACTCAGAGTATGTGAATAATATAACTACTATGACATATACTAAATGTCTCCAAATATCATAACTAGAATCCCCATTAGAAAACACATTCAACCACATGCAATCCTAACAAGTGTTACTCTCAACAATGAAAATTACTCAAAAGTATAGTATTAGTCATAGTTGATACAAATAAAAACTAATATCTCACATATAAAATAAATGAAAAAATACTGAGAAAACAAACAAATATCGTTTCATGGAAGGATGCCAAGAAAAAAAAATTATATCACACATTTAGATTAGTCATATACATTAAAAGAATTATGTAATCCCTTAAAATCAAATATGACTTTATTAAACTTGCAATGCGAGTAAACGAAAAATATGAAAATTAAAGTGAAATAATAAAAATCAAAAGTATTCCAAAAATATTTTGAAGCTCACACCTACACTTCCATTATCACTTTTTCTTTTCTTTAAATCACTTTATTCTCCTACTCTTAATACCAACATATTTTTTCTTCACACTTTTTCTCAAGTTTTTCAAACTTCACATTTTTCTATATTTTATTTTTCTGACTTTTCTAATTTTTCTTTTCATTTTCACTTTACATACAAACTTCGATCATGTCTTCCATGCTCCTTGTATCTTAGGGCACATGGATACACCTTAAATTTGAACCATTTATTTTGTTTTAAAAGAAATCTGTGGTTGAAAACAACGACGTAAACTTGCTAAAGGGGTAATTATTGCCCATCCATATATTTATCTTTTTAGCACCTTTATCTATTACTATTTTCATTTTAGTCCCTTCTGCTTCAACATTCTATGAGAACATTACGAACTTCCTCCCATCCTAGCTGCTGACGACAACGACACCAACTCTGGAGGGAGCAACGACAATCTCAATGTCGTGAAGGCCGCTTTGCACCAGCGCTAATCTTGACGAATCAGAACCAACCGATTTGAAAGATGAGCAACAAGTTTTGAGTTGATTCTGAATTCTTAGGATAGGTTTAGTAAAGTCAAATTCAATTAAGAGAGAGGTTGTTAAGTGTTGTGAGAAGAGAAGGGGAAGAGTAAGGGCACTCACTCTAGTACTATTGTATTATTATACTCACTTACAGAAAGATGGACCATCGCTGTGAAGCCTATAGCTTGCCAACGCCTCAACAGTTGCTGCGCCAACGTTGTCTTATCTTGGGGGGGAAAGGAGGACGAGGGTGGAAGACTTGGGTCTAGGGCCAATTCTTCTTTTTCGTCCTTTCATTTCTGTATTCTAGTACTGAGATGAGGTCGAGGAATTCTTTCAAGATTATGTGTGTGTTAGGATTAAAGTTGGTAAACTTAAGTTTGGTTGAAAATATATTTTCAAATTTAAGTTTGTTAAAAGTATATTTGCAATAAGGTGATTTATATTTGAAAATTTTTATTTCAAAAGTGAGTTTAATAAAATAAATGTTGTTTAGATAAAAATAGTTAAAAAGGTAAAAACTTTAATTAAAACAAGATTTTCTCATTTAATTTTTTCAACGAAATGCAAAAGCAAGAAAATATTACTTTAGTTCAAACGTGAGTTAGGAGAAGAAAGTGTTAATGAATTGGCAAGTATACCAAATCGTACAAGTAATAAAGAGTGAATAAGGTTGTCGATCCCATGAGGATTGTGTGTCAATTACCAACATAAACTAAGAAATCGCTAATTGAACCAATGAATAACATGTATTGGAGTCAAGAGTTGCAGTAGAACTTAAGATTGAAGTAAGTAAAATCAATGATGAATTATAAATCTTGCTGAAAGTATGAAATGAATTATCCTAGAATCAAACAACACAAGTGAATTGAAATTTTTAAAATAAAATCGGTTAGAGTTCGAAATCCTCTTAACTCTCCTCATATGCCTTAATTTTGTTCTGAATTCAATTTAAACTCAAGCAATTGACATTCAAATTCACAAATTCAGATTATCCCCAATTCCTTGGCAAAATAATCCATTTAGTCTTAACTAAGAACTCTAATCCCTTAGGTGCTCACAATTCAAACCAAGCAATAAGCATAAGAATTCATACAAATGCATAAATTCCATATCCTATTCCTAAGATCATGCAATTCATGGTAAATTTCTTCAGATCTAACCTAATGTCAATTTTTCAATTGAACAATCAAGTCACAAGAACAATTCCAATGATGGCCAGTCAAGGAAAGCATTAAGAGTAGAAGAATTTACTCAATTACTATGAATTATCATTGAATTCAAGATCAAAACAAGTACACAAGATTTGAACTAAAATTCATCCTACTCTAACCTGTAGAGTTTAGTTACACATGATGAATTTGAGAAAAGTAGAAGAAGAAGAAGAGAAATTGGATGAGGATTGCATTGGATCTTCAAATCTTCTTTCCAAAAGCACTTGAATACCAATAGATCCTAAGACTCTCTGAGAATCCTCCAATTCGTGTCCAAAAAAATCAGAAGAATCGCGTAAAAATGAGCTGACATCCTATTTAAAAGTATCAGAAATAACCGTTTGCGCTCACTATAAGAAATTCACGCTGAGCGCAAATAGGTCAGAAATGAAAATTTTCCATTTGCGCTGAGCATGTGAAATCTGCGCTGAGCATGTGAAAGTCAGAAGCGAAATCATCCTTTTGCGTTGAGCATAGGAGATCTGCGCTGAGCATGTGGAAGTTAGTAGTGAAATCATGCTTTTGCGCTGAGCATGGAAAATCTGCGTTGAGCATGAACTTGATGGTTTTGAATTCTTATAAAAGATGGTTTTCCAAAGTTAGTCAAATATAAGAAAACTACCATAGTTGAGGACAATTAATGTGAGATTTATTTACACTGATCCTAAATTTAAAATTAACAACTTCTTATTAAAAACTCAAATAAACATAACCTTTTTAACCTATAAATCTATATATTATGCAGATTAATCAGAAAGTCTGTTAAAACAAATAAAAAGTGAAAAACCCACACAAAACAATACCACCCTTCGAGGAAACCAAAGTCACCTTTGTACACATAAAGGAGTTTCCACACACACTATATTGTTCAAAGTATTCTACTTTTGGTAGAGGATGTTAAATGTGGGATGCAATTTGAATGAAAAGCAGCAAAATTATTATTCTAGTTGGGTAATTTTCCAGTACTCCCCTTTGTCGTCTACAATTTTCTTAATTCAGTAGAAATAATACATGTGTTTTATGGCCTTATGCAAGGCTTTCATTTTATTCTTGAGCTAATTAGCTCACCAGACCGAGAGAATAGCTTGATTGATGGCCAAGAGATGACCAACGGTCTGGTGCGAAATTTATCCGAGGGACTAAAATAGAAAATACCATAGTTATGGATTAAAAAATAATTAACATAAAATTGTTTAGAAAATAATAGTCTTTCTAATAGTAGGTCAATTAAACGGTGCATGGTGCACCGAAACGTATAAATGAGCATTGTACAATTGGCCTATAAGTTTCTAGTTAACAACAAATATGATTTAGTTAATAAATTAATAATGGATTACCATATATTATAATACGATTTTTGTTAATATATGCCCTTATAACATATGTTAAAGAATAAAAAATATAAATTATTAAATGAAAAGTACACATATCTATTATTCTAAAAATCTAAAAATATTTAATATTATCTTCTTTAAGTAATTAATAATTAATAATAAATACTATTTTTAATCTTTAACATGTGTCCTACAAAACTTTTATAATAATTTATTATTAACATATTAATCAAACAATATATATACATTATTAATAAAAAATTTATAAATCTTTAAGTGATAAAAAATATTAAAGATTTAGTGTGCAAATATTTTTCTTTTAAAAAAATCAATCTCACTTAGCTGGGTAGATTGAACACATCCTTATCCATAGGAAATTTGAGTTGAAAATAGTTAGTTAGCTATGGTTTATTCATCGTTTTAATACGTAGATTTATTTTGTTTTTATTAGTTTTTCCTCCGAAAATGGGTCATCTCTTGTTTTTCCTATGGTTAGACTTATGAAACACAGATACAGACACAAACACAGGATACGATACAGATACAGATACAGAAACACACTAAATTGAAAAAACTGTAAGACACACACACATATATACACACAATATATATATATATATATATATATATATATATATATATATATATATATATATATATATAAGTAAATTAAAGAACTTAGTTTATGTATATATATAATTGCAAAATTATGGAGCATAATTTTATAATATATATCATATGTGTCAATATTTACTATCTAGTAAGCTTCTCCTAAAAAATATGGAGCATAATTTCTATTATCATTTTTTAAAAAATCTCCTAAACTAACTTTTTCTAATAAAATTAACCATGTACAAGTACATGTGCATCCAAAAAAAATTAACTAGAGGGAATAGTGGTGTGAGGTAAACTTTGATGATGATGAAATTGATGACTTGGTACGAGTAGAGGTAGAATGAGCAAATAAAAATACTGGTGTGTGAAAAGATAAAACTTAAAAGCCTAATATTGACGTGTGAAAAGATAAAACTTAAAATACTGGTATATGAAAATTATGGCTTGGAATGTCAGTCATATGATTGAACTTAGGTGGATTACGGGCTTACTAATTGGACATTAGTCATGGAAATTAATTTTTTAAAAAAATATATTAATGAGTCGTGTCCTAGACGTGTCTAATCGTGTTCGAGCCGTATTTAAAATGTGTCTAAGTATAATTTTTTTTTAATTAGATACATTCAAACACACAAAACACTTATATCGTACATATGCCTCCATAAGTATGATAAAAACACGTGTCTAACACTTGAACACGCTTCAAAAATAACATGTTCGTGCTTCGTAGAGTTAGACGTTGGGAAGCCAGAGTTGTAAAGAATCATGTTATTCCCACACCCCCAAAGAAATACTCACACCTGTTTACACCGTATGCTAAGTGCCTCGTATAGGGTGGAGATATTCTTCCATGAGGAAGAAATTTCTTTTTCCACAAAGCATCCTAATCATTAACTCTTTTCTTTTTCTCTCCCATCGTCTGTCTTTTACTTTTACTCAGATCTTTCTAGAGGATGAAAGAGCTCTTCCTCTGGAAGGATATAAGAATTTTTAGATAAATTGATTGCACTAGTGTTATCACATATGATAGAGATGTGATTAATTTAGAGTCCATAATCTAAAAGTTGTTGCTTCATCCAAAGGATTTGTGCACAATAATTTCTAGTTGTAATATACTCAGCTTCAACGGTAGACAACGTCACACTATTTTACTTCTTGTTATGCTAAAAAACTAAAGAGCTTCCAAGCAAGTTGCATGTCTCACTAATACTCTTCCTATCCATTTTGCATCTAACAAAATTAGAATCAGAATACCAATTAGGATACAAGAGGCAACTTTGGGGTACCACAATCCCATTTGTGAAGTGCCAACAAGATATTTCATTATTCTTTTTACTGCACTTTAAGTGTGATTATCTAGGATTAACTTGATATCTAGCACGCATGCATATACTAAACATTATATCTGGCCTATTAGCAGTAAGATAAAGGAGACAACTAATCATACTTCTATATTTAGTGATTTCTATGGGTTTACCTGCTTCATCCTTGTCTAAATAACAAGAAGTGCCTATTAGTGTAGCCATATGCTTAGTATTTTTCATTCCAAACTTTTTGAGCAGTGCTCCTTGCAATACTTGACTTGACTTATGAAAGTTTCATCACTAGTTTTCTTGATTTGGAGGCTAAGAAGAAGTTGATTTCTCCCATCATTGACATTTCAAACTTATTTTGCATGGTATTGGCAAACTCCTTACAAAGAGACTCATTAGTA
Source organism: Ormosia semicastrata (assembly GCA_029884595.1). Classification (NCBI taxonomy): domain Eukaryota; kingdom Viridiplantae; phylum Streptophyta; class Magnoliopsida; order Fabales; family Fabaceae; genus Ormosia; species Ormosia semicastrata. The sequence goes on from JAQQTO010000029.1 coordinate 4,361,294, forward strand.
GCATAAAAAATTATATCATCAACATAAACTTGTATAAGGAGTCACTACAACAAAATTGGCCTATGGCTACATTTTTTTTAAGCTACACTTAAAAAGTGTAGCCTTAAGTCTTAATAGGCAACACTTTTATAAGTGTAGCCTTTTTTAAGTAGTTTTGGCAACGATTCTTTTGGTAACACTTGAAAAGCATACCTTTAGAAGGTAAAGGATACGCTTTTAAGCGTTTCCATATTATACATTTGGGTATGCTTTTTCAGATAAAAAATAACACTAATAAAGTGTTACTCATTTAACTATCAGAGGCAATGTTTCCTAAACGTGCTCTAATACATTTCTATAACGCGAGAAGACTATTGTTTTCCCACTAAATTGTTTTTGGCAAACCTCTCGAAACAACCGTTGTGACTCCTTTACTTTTAGAACACAAAGCAAGACCATCTCCCTTTACTTTCAGAACCTCAAAGGCTCAAAGCCACTCCCCCGTACGTCTCTACCGTGACCCACATTCTTTGTTCTTCGCCGACCTCTGTTCTTCGTCCACATTCTCTATTCTCTCCCTTTCCATTACACTGTCTCTCTGCCACTCCCTTCTCTCTGTTAGGGTTTGCTGTGTTCCATTTTTTATGCGTGCCACTATTCTTCAGGTAAGCATTTCTCTTTGTTGTCCATCCTCTACCCTCTCGACACTTGCAAGACCAATTAATTAATAAGGATGCGTTGATTTCAGGTACCATTGCGTTTCGTTCTCCAATTTTGATTTCATCTCATCACTTCTCTCAGTTGCTCTGTTGATTTCAGGTACCTTTCTTTGATTTGATTTCAGGTTCCCTAGTGTGTATTATTGCTATATGGGTTGTGTGTCCATTTGTGGGTTTGTGGTTGCTTTGTTCCTCACTTTTGCTTTGTGCCTTAATGGTGTTGTTTGTTTGCTGCTATAATAAGTTTTGGGCTTATTATAAAGAGGGCTACTATAATGATTTCTTTTTTGGCATATCCTTTTTTTGGCATGATTATTTTCAATTGTAAGTTGAGATTTGATTTCTTGTTGTTTGATTCTTAATCATAATTGTTTATATGGATATGAATTTTGGTGCTACGTGTTTGGATTTGCAAATAATTCGATATGGGATTGGCCCTTTTTACATTTTTGCAGTACATTTGGTAGCATTTTGGTCCTCTTTTTTTGGTGAAGATATATGAGAATGAAATAGCAATTAGATATTACCTATTGCTGTCCTGTAATGGCATTGTGGTTTGATATTTTTTAGTAAACAATGACAAGCCTCGTGTATCTTATCTTTGAACAGAAAGTGGGATTTATGGTTAACTAATAGTCCTCTTATTCATTAGCATTGGTGAGTTGTATGTGGTTATAATTGAAGGGGGCAAAAGAGAGTATTTTTTTTGAACCTCAGAGACAAACGTCATGCAGTTAATCTTCGTCCTCTGAACGAGCTTGATTATAACTTCATCATTAATGACTTTATAGAGTATTAACAAACTCGATACATATGTTCGTATATATAAATAAATATGCAAAATGGAGAAAACCTTTGTGAGCTAAACATGATATATATACAAGTAATTTAAAGAGTATAAAGCTTTTGTTTAATGGTAAAACTGACTCAAACATACAAACTAGGAGCACTTGGATAGATGTTTAGCCTTGATGTTCCCTAATTTTCTGGTTTTTAACATGTAAGAGTTAAGGGCTACTAGATGGAGCACTTCAAATGTTCTGTTCTGTTCAAGATTAATTAGAGATTGAAAATAAGAATCTAAATAATAGTGCGTGGGGCTGAATCAAAAATGGTTCCAGAGGATAAACCTTGGCCATTGGTGATTTTTCAGAAGGAAGGAGTACTTATGTTATGTGCGTCTGCAGAAGGAGTAGTCATCTTGGACAACTTATTTATATTGCTGCCCTGGCACTACCAATTTGGTAGTTTATTTAAACCACCTTTTAGCATTAATTAAATTCAATATTATAGCACTTATGGACATGGAAGGAGTGCTTATTATAATTAATTAATAACTGCAAAATTGAAAATGATGTGGATTAAAAACCTCCGAATTTATTACTAAGTTTCATCTTAAAGTACTGTTATTTAAATCTTAATTTGGCTGTTACTATCAAGCTATACATGGATCGAGCACTAATCCATCTTCCGATAATTAAACTTAATCTAGTGTTCCCTATTTTCCTTAGGTGACTCAAAACGATTGGCTTCCAAATTCGGTTAAGTAAGGTTAGTTGAAGGGAGATTTTGGTAATTGCCTTATGTGAATTAACTGTTAGTTGGTGCATGTGTAGAAATATGAATTCAAAGTCTTTCTATATAACAACTTACTAATTCGATATTTGTGATGAATTTAAACACAATGCTAGCTCAACCAATTTGACGTTAAGTGGCATTTAAAATAGGTATATAGGTGCAAATTTTACTCTTGAAGGCAATGTTGGAATTAAAATTTATAAGTGAAGCAACCAGACATGGGTTGTGATAGTTCAAACATATACTTAGGCTGAGATCAGTCTGGAAAACTCTAGAATTTTTTTTGCTGATGATAAGAAGAGGGTCGACACATCTTACTGAAAATATCAAATTCATTGAAAAACTATTCTGAACTCATGCTTTCACAAGTCTCCAGAGCAGAGGCTATACCCAAAATAATCCTAGGTAAGACATGTCATGAACTCTAATATTTTCAAATATATATCATACCTTGCCTCATTTAGCACTGCCAATACTTGCTTCTGAAGTCCTAATGCTTCACCTACTGCTTTTTTACTCGCTTCTAGTGTTACTTCTTGTACAGTGACTGTGATGGACTATTAGTTATTAGCATACAAAGCTAACCGTGTTCCTTGTAGAAATTCTAATTTTAGCACTGAGCAAAAAGAAAAACCAACAAAAACCATTCTTAAGTAGAACATCAAGTTCGATAAGAAAATAAGCTTGATTAGTAGATCATACCTGTAGTATACCAAACAAGATGTGACTAACTTGTTAGATGAATTAGGTAAAATAAAAGGATTATGAAGACTGAGGTGAACCTGTTGGAATCTTGCCTCTTTGAGAAATTCATTTGATTATACGGTGCTATTCAAGGATTGGCAATAATAAGTCTGCACAAATAATCAAGTACTAACTATGTAAGGCATCCAAGAGGGGAAAAAACAAATAAATTTCACAATAGACAAGCTAGATGACACTATGTAACACTATTGGCCATTAAATGTGATACTATAATTAGTATTCAATGGCAATCTGATAAATTCTTTCTTGTAGATAATTTTGACAAGGAAAATGCCAAATTTTGTTCTAGCCCGAGTACTTGTCTATGAGTGCTCACTAATCATTGTACTTTCATACAGTGTCTTGGCTATGTAATTAAAATGCTACCAGAATCTAAATGTTTGGTATATCATATATGGTTATACAATAAAAATTCAAACCAGAGCTAATATTCTAATTATAATATGACTGAATTATAATATTCTAATGTTGGAATTTAAATTTATAAGTGAAGCAACCAGACATGGACTATGACAGTTCAAACATATATAGATTAGTCCTATCTATGCATTTTTGTTGTACTTTCTCAACTCTGCTCTTTTACTTCATCTTTTTTCCTTCATAATGTAATTTGGGGTACAATCTTTTGGCTAAACACTCTCCCATTTTTTCTATTGTCTATTCCATTTTTTCTCGGGTTTTCATTGCTATACTATACATGCGAGTACCACCAATTAAAATTTTTACCACTTCACTTCTTTTCTGCCTCTAAAGTAAAATTATTGTCATTATTATTTTAACTTCACTAACACTTGGTCATATTTTGCTGCCACGATTTGTAATGTAATCTTCATCATTATGTTACTATAATCTTGACAAGCATAAGGGACTATAAAACTTCATGCACAATATTATACAGACATCATCTGGTGACTTCTATGCAATTATATGTCCTCTACCTTTTCTATTTTATCTCTTTAGAGCTGTTACATAACTTGAACCGACTACCCTCCTTATTGGCTGTTTACTATTGAACTTATGTTAACTCAATCTTCTTCAACTCTGTTCACATCAACTTCCTTGTCTTGTCTTTTCCACCAAAAGTTTTATGTAATTTGTTTTTTTCACATACAGGTTAGTGATTTTGGTATTTTGATAAGATCTAGTTTTAGTATACCAAATGCTCTCTTCTTCAACTTTCTATCAGTACTTGTGGCACTTGCAGGAACTGCATTGGTGAGTGTTGTCTTCATTCAATAGAGTGAGTTGTTTAGTGGTTTCGATCCACAAATAGTAGATATACACACACAACAGTTAAACAAAAATAGAAATGTGAATATTGACAACATTGTGTTCACAAGTTTTTTTTTGTTAAGATACATTATGGATTAAAATATTATTTACAGAATCGGTGACTGGAAGAGCATAATTAAGTAAATGAGCATAGAAGAAAGAAAAGGGCAATTGACTTTTACATGTTTCAGAAAGAGTAAACAATTCAATTTAAAAGTAGTGTTAATGTGGGGAATTTATTGATTGAATTAGGATAATTGTAAGTATCACATTTACATTCATTTCTTGTAATGTTCTACTTGGAATTCCTTAATTCGCATGTTCTATTTTCTTACCTTAGGTGAGTCATGTTCTATTTTCTTGTCAATTGTAATTGCAATATTCTATTCTTATTGATTTGTATTTGCTTCTAGACAAACTATAATTTTGTTCTATTTATTGGACTGCTGCCTTTATTTTTCAGTATAAAGAATGTACAAAGGAGGAGCTCTTAAGAAGAAGGTGTTGACCCCAAACAAGGGTCGAAGTCCTATAAAGAATAAAGGCTTTGATTTCAAATTACAGGCACGATCAAGTACTGAATTGCTTAGGCAATTTGAAATTAAGAGAGAATAAGTTGCAAATGAATGCAAGAATTTAACTATGAAAGGTTAGGCACAAGTAACTCATACAAGGAAGAATCCTATGCCTACAACATTGAATGCAAGTGATGGACAAAGTAGGTTAAATTCAATTCAAGCTAAGTGCATTCAAAAGCAAGGGTAGAATAGGTTGTGTATGCTCAAAACCATGACCAAATCTTCTCAAAGAGAAGATTTTAACAATTTACCTATAACCGGAACCATCCCACAAGTTGAAGTACAAGACCAGCCTATTATTGAAGAGCAATGCAGTCTTAAAAAGGCTAAAAGGAAGCCAATACATCCAGCAATGAGTCTTGATCAATTTCTTGAAAAATAAGGGATACATATGGAGGGAGAAAAACAGGCTGATATTCAACCAATGGATGATATTGGAGGAAATAATATGGCATCATATGATGATGATGTTGATCTTGAAGTTGGTGGCAATGACTTTGTTGGAGATCAAGTTATGGAAACTGATTAAGTTGAAGGTGGTATATTTTAAACTTGCTTTTTTAATTATTTGTATATTTTATGCTCATTATATGAAAATATTGCATGCTTAACATTCAACTATAATAACTTTTTTTTTTACGTTTTGGCTATTACATGAAACTAGGTACAATGGAAAAGAAAAAAAACCGAGGAAAAACAATTTGCAAATCAATTGATGCAAGAACTATGAAAGAACGGGAAGATGTGACATTTGATAAGGGACAAACAGTAGGTCCAACTAACAAAAGAGTATTTGATTTAAGTAATTTTCTTGGCACAATTGCTAGGAATTCAATATTTATCACCTTGCTATACACTACTTGGACAACTGTTGCAAAAGAAACTAAAAACCGCATGTGGAAGTATGTTAATGTAAGAACAACAAATTTTTCTTATTTCAGTTTTTATTTAGTTTTTCTTACTACATGATATTAACATATATATTGTGTTTTGCATAGTCCAAGTTCATCCTTCTGAATTATGCAAAGAAATGGGTGATGGCTACAATTCGCAATGCTTGGAAACGACACAAGCGAAAGACTAAGAAGAAGCATTTTGATAAGTATGATAACATTGAAGATATGTTGAAAAATCATCTTACAGACATTTCAGAAGTAACTTTCAACAAATTGATTAACTATTGGAGTCTTCCCATTATCCAAGTGAGATAGAACAATCTTTTCTAACCTTAGTGAAATTATTGATCTGGTTATATTTTTTCTACTTGGATTTGATATATATATATATATATTTCTTTTTTTATTGGAATGTAGTCTATGTGTCGTATGAATTCTGTAAATAGAAAGAAGCAGAAGTTTGGGCATCAGATGGGGCCTGTAAACTTTGGAATAGTATGCTTGAGACTGGTATTAATCTTAGACACTTGGGTTGGCAACATGACTTTCATTTCTTCTTATACCTTGCTAGTATAGTCTTGATTGTTTGTACTTTTCCACCCATTCTTGTAGCGCTCAACTAAAGAGAATAATGAAGATCTAAAAAAAATCTAAAATGTTTATTGCAACCCACACAAGTAGCAAAGGGAAGGAAGTTGATTCAGAAACAAAAGCTGCAATTGTAAGCAAATGAAGTGTGTTATTATTAATGATATTATTGATGTTATTATTAATGTTTCTTGTAAACAATCAGAACTTCAAAATCACCAAGATGCTAGAGAAACTAATAAGGATGCATTCGAAGTAGTGTTTAGGAAGGAGCATCCCGGTCGGGTTCGATGCTATGGTAGATTAGTAACAGCGATTTACTTGAAAAAAGATGCAGAAAATCAACAAAATCAAATAACATCTCAATGAGATAGTTGAATCCTTGTACACTGAAGTCAGAGATTTGAAGGGAGAGGTTAAAGGATTGTGACATCTTGTAAAGGTTTTGTTGCAGCAAAATAACCTCGGAATGAGCACAAAAGAAGTTGAAGCATTACTGCAATGTACCCAACACTCTTCACCAGATATGAATAGTGCACAAGGTGTCGTAGGCCACCATTTTCCACATTCCTCTGGATTAACTCATGTTCTAAACTATGAAATGGTATCTTTTCTTCATCTTGTCTTATTTCAAACAGTTTAAATTCTAGATTCATCTTGTCTTGTTTCAAACAGTTTAAATTCTAGAGCTATAATGATAGGGACATATTTCAATAGTTTAAATTCTATAACTGAGATTTATTTTGGATTATGTGATTCTGTGATTATCTACATTCTATGATTATGATCCTTGTTGTTATGACTAAGAAATTCTTTTAGCTTGGACCTTGTATGTAGCTAGGAAAGTCCCCTTGTTTTGTTACTAATAAATACCATTGATGACGTTATTTGTTGCTGGTGATGTTAATAGCTTAATATATCATTTCTGATTGTAAGATTCAAATCCAAGTTGTGCTCTAGAGACAATCTCACAAGAAAATAGGTAGCATTTTATTTTTCAGGGGCGGTGAATATAAGAATCTATCTACAACAAGAACCTGTAATAATTTTTATAGCCATTTGTCCTATTCTTGTTGCTTTTTCTAGTGAGGGATTGCTTGATGTGAGATTGATTACTATTGCGGGAATTGGTGGTACTTGATGTTGATTTTGTGCTTATTGACTAGTGTAGGGTCCCTTCATGTGGTCCTAGGTGTGTTCTTGGTGGGGGTGCTTGTTGATTTTGTTAATGGTTGCTTAGTTTGGTGTATGTCTATTAGTAATGCATATGCATAGGTTTTGGGGTGCTCCTTGCTTTGTCGGTGGGTTGCATTATGCATACTTGGTGCCATTTACTTTAATTAGTGTTCAAAACTCCTCCAATATGCAGCAACTATGTAGAATAATATGGTTCATCTCATATAGTTGAAAGGATTATTAGGAGAGAGATACTAGCAATACTTACTTTTAGACTAATAGTAAAATAAATGTTAAAAAAGTATCCAAAAGAGTGTGGTGCTAACATTTCTCCATGACATAATTGTAAAAGCATACTAACCTTCCTAACCCTACTTATTTAAAAATTGGAAGGCTGGATTCTCAAGAAGCTCATCCGCTGGTTTCATGTCTGAGAAATCCTTCAATTGCAGTGATGTAAAAAGGTCATCCATCGAGAAGGGAATGCTGTGAAAGAAGCAAATGTCATTTGGTTAACATATAGCCTGTTTCCATAGTATGTACATTTGTTCTAATTAATATCTCAACTATAAGCCCAAAAATCAATAGCAAAGAATTACAATATAAGTCGACCAAAATTAATAGATCGCATAAGTTGAGCTTCATCTACTCTTTGCATGTGTTACAGAACAAATAAATTACATATATCAACTTTCTTCTATCCACTATAATGATAATAATTTTCCCCTCTATGTAGTTGTAAAGCTTAAATGCATGTTATTATGCTATGAAAGAACCACCTAAAGTCATTCCATATACAAGCACTTTCACCTGGAACTATCATCCAACAAGAAAGAATTGCTCTAAGCACTATTGGAGTCCTCAGCCATAAGCATCCTCATGCTTGAAAGGACCTGAAGGAAGACTTGAGTGTGGTAATCAAGAATTTACCACCTCAGGGATTCCTTTTGCTGTTATTTGAGAAAATATAGACACAAACTTACATCTGGAGATACACTTCGAGTATTGTAGTTACCATCCCAGTAAAGTCTGCATATTCTTGGATGGTGTTTTGACTGTTTTCTTTTATTCAATTTTTTTTGGGTTTATTTATTTCAATTTGACCAGTGACAATTTCTTGAAATAATGTTGTGTTATGCTTTCCTGATATCTAACTGACAGGCCATGTGTTTGAATGATTTTATTTCTTTGATATGTCTCAATTGTTAAGATTTTTTGGCTTTTTAAAAATGAATCTATACATTACTAATCATTTTAGTTTAATTTAAAATTGTAGGACAATGCTGGAACTGCATTTGGGGATGGCAATAGAGCTACTTAGTATATTTGATGTTCATGAAGAGAGTCTAACGAAGATGATTATCTCATACATTGTTAATTATATATATCTTTATTTTGATTAAGTACGTTGGATTATGATGATGGTGACAATTCTAGTACTTTGAATTATTTGATTAATATTTTGATCAATGTGTTATTGTGGATACTTGGTTAATACTTTGAATAATGTGTTAAATGTTAAAATTAGTTTATATTATTGCATGAAATTTTATACTATATAAATTTGTGTATATTCTAAAATTAAAAAATTGTAAAAATAATATATAAAATAAACGACATTAAAAATATTAAAAAAATGAAGCATTGTTAATGTTTTACCAAATTTAATTAGAAGGCGTGTAATATATACTATTAACAAATGATAAAAGAGTAGTCATTACAAGAGGTTTAAAAAAAAAAACAACATAAGAGAACACTTGCAAAGTTATGCCATAGGTGAATCACATAAGGGAACACTTTGCAAGCGTAACCATAGAGTTTGACATAAGGGAACGCTTAGCAAGTGTATCTATAGAGTTTGACATAAGGGAACGCTTTATAAGCGTGCCCATAGGATTTGACATAAAGGAACACTTTGTAAGCATACCCATAGGGTTTGACATAAGGGAACACTTTACAAGTGTACCCATAGCGTTTGACATAAGGCAACGCTTTATAAGTGTACTCATAGAGTGAAGAAGAAAAGTGTTGCCTTTGATTCTGGAAAAGTGTTGCCTTAGATAATAGGCCACCCTTGAATAGGTCACCCCTCTAAAAGCGTTGCATTAGGGGCAAAAAATGTAGCCTTTATCAAAAGCTACACTGTAGTGTAGTTTAGAGTACATTTTTGAAGGGTTACCGTAGGTCAATTTTGTTGTACTGAGTATGTCATGCTTTTTATGCTTGATGAAGAGTGTTGTGTCAACCTTCTTTCTAGAAAAACCTTTCTCTAAAAGGAACTTGCTCAACCTTTCATTCCAAGCTCTAGGAGCTTGTTTTAAGTCATACAAGACATTTTTCAATTTAAAAACATGGTTGGGTAGTTAATGACTTTCAAAACTAGGAGGTTGTTCCACATATACTTCTTCTTGTATAAAACGATTTAAGAAAACACTTTTAATATCCATTTAATAAAGTTTGAAATCAATGATGCATGTAAAAGTAAGTAGCATTATAATGACCTCTAATCTAGCTGCCGGTGCATAAGTTTCTTCATAATTTATTCTTTTTTCTTGATTATAGTCTTTTGCAACCAACCTAATCTTATTTTTTGTTATTAGGCTAGTTTCATCAAGTCTGTTTCTAAAGACCCATTTGGTGCTAATTATAGGATGATCATTGGGTCTTGGAACTAATTCCCAAAACTTAATTTCTTTCAAATTGATATAGTTCCTCTTGCATGGCCAAGATCCAATTTTCATCATCAAAGGCTTCATTTAGGTCTTTAGGCTCAATTTGCGAAACAAAGGCCATATAGTTACATGCATTTCTAAGAGAGTTTCTAGTAATTACCCATTTTGATACATCACCTATTACCTTGTCAAGATGATGATATCTTGAAGTCTTCCATTCATTGGGAAGGTCCATGACTTGCAAATCCTCTTATTTTGGAGAATCTACTTGAGTTTCCTCTTGCTTCTCGGTTTCTTTCTCTTTATTCTCCAAGTGTGTTCTTGTCAAAATTTCTACAACATCATCAACAAAATCCTTTCTCGATTCATTTGGGTTAGCTTCATCAAAAGTAACACGAATGGACTCTTCTGTGGTCATAGTTCTTTTGTTGTAAATTTTAAAAGCTTTACTATGATTAGAATAGCCAAGAAATATACCTTCATCAGATTTAGCATCAAACTTTCCTAAGTTATCACTTTCATTGTTTAAAATAAAACATTTACATCCAAAGATATGAAAGTGTGAAACATTTGGGTTTCTTCCTTTGTATAACTCATAGGAGGTTTTCTTTTAAATTGACCTTATTAAGGCCCTATTCGTTACATAACAAGTGGTACTTACCGCATTTGCCCAAAAAACTTATGAATAATAGCCTCATTGAGCATAATTCTTGTCATTTATTCTAAAGATCTTCTTTCTATAACTCTATTTTGTTATGGAGTTCTAGGGGCTAAAAAATTATGCTCAATGTCATGTTTATCACAAAAGGTTTCAAACTCATAGTTTTCAAACTCACCACCATGATAACTTCTTATGGATGTAATACAAAAACTTTTTTCATTTTGGATAACTTTGGCAAGTTTCTTAAAAGCTTGAAAAGCATTATTTTTATGAGATAGAAATAATGTCCATGTGACCTTAGAAAAATAATTCACAATCACTAATGCATAGTAATTCCCACCAAAGCTCATTGTTCTAGAGGGTCCAAAAAGATCCATGTGCAAAAGTTGTAAAGGTCTAGAAGTTGAAACAACATTTTTAACTTTAAAAGAAACATTTACTTGTTTTCCCTTTTGATATGCATCACATGGTTTGTCTCTTTCAAATTTGAGCTTGGGTTGTCCCATTACTAGCTCTTTTGAGACCAACTTATTTAAGTGATCCATGCGAATGTGTGCAATCCTTCTATGTCATAACCATTAATCATCTTATTTACTTATAAAACATTTAACATTATTTTAAGATATATCATCAAGGTTAACCATATATATATATATATATATTATTGACCCTATGACTAATAAATTTAACTTGTTTATCATCTTTTCCTTTAATTATGTAACAATTAGAATCGAATATAACTCTATTTCCTTTATCACATAATTGACTAATGCTAAGCAATTATGTTTAAGTACTTCAACAAGTAAGACATTATCAATAAAAGAGGAAAGGATTTTACTAACTTTTCTAACTCTCAGGATCTTCCCTTTGTTGTTGTCTCCATAAGTCATATGCCTATGTTTCTCGGGAACAAGGAAGGAAGGAGTCATCTCCAATCATATGCTTGGAGCAACCATTATTAAGATACCAATTTGAACTATTGACTTTTAAGCACACCTACAACACATATTTAGTTTTTAACTTTTGGTACCTAAATTTTATTGGATCCTTGTGTGTTAGTTTTGGGCATGGTTCTCTTGAGGACCCAAAACATTCTAGTCCTAACTTTGATAGTGCTTTTCCTCACATTACATGTTGAAGCACTATGCCCTTTCTTCCCACAATGAAAATATTTAATAAAAGAATTACTTAAAGTACTCGAAGAAACAAAGAAATTTTTGTAAAACTTTTGCTAATTTTTGGGATTATATCTTAAACTAACCTTTTGAAAAATACATCTTTGTTTTCTTAGTAATATATTCAAATTGTCTCTTCCAAAGGTGAATTTAGGAAGAGTATTTTTCAAGTCCTCGATTTCTTTTTCAAAATCTTTATATGATGAGCAAAATAAAGATGTAGATGCATTTTCATGTGAAGAGCAAGTTATGCAAGAAGAGTTAGCATCAATTAGTCCTAGAATTTCATTCTCAATTTTGAGTTCCTTAATCTCCTTGTTTAAAATAGTAATTTTATTTTCCAAAAATGAGATTGTTTTCTTAGATGCAGAAACTAATTTTGTAAGCTTTAAGGATTCATCATGCAACTCTTCAAATGCATTTTGTAATTCACTATAGGAAGGAGAAGAGTCAAGGTTAGAAGAAATTACCTCCATGTCATTTTCTTCTTCTTCTTCTTCTCTAGTTATAAGACATAGATGGACTTTCCCATTATCTGAGCTATCTGTGGAGTCCATGTCATTATCATCATATGCAATGTATGCTCTCATTCCTTTCTTTTCTTTAGAAGGACTCTTTTTGAACTTCTTCACATTCTTTTAATAAATAGAACACTCCATCTTCATGTGTCCCAATTTTTCACATTTGTAGCAAAATGGAGTGGATGAAGTTCCTTCCCTTTTATGATAAGTCTTCTTTGGAGGAAAATGTGGTCTTCTTTGAATTCCTTTTTTCTTGAGGAATTTTCTAAACCTTCTTACCAAGAGACTAAGGTTCTCATCATTTAGCTCAAAGTTTTTCCATGCCATCTCCATCAGTTGTGGTGGAAGTGGCCTTGAGTACGATTCCCTTCTTTTTCTTGTCATGCTCCTCATTTTGATTAAGTTTGTTTAGTTCCGACTTATGTTCTTGAAGCTTTCTAAAGAGAGTGGCTATTGTCATTGTTGAAAGGTTTCTTGATTCTGCAATAGCTGTCACTTTGAGTTGCTAATTCCTGCTCAAACATCTCAAAACCTTGTTAATAAGATCTTCATCAAGAAAAGTTTTTTCCAATGAAGGAAGATGATTTACAATATGTGTGAACCTCTTTTGCATTTCTTGAATGCTTTCTCCTTAGTTCATTCTAAAAAGTTCATAAGAGTATTTATCATTGACCTTTTCACCTTACTAGTACTCTCATAGGTAACTTATAAAGTGTCCCACATTTCTTGGGCATTCTTGCAATTTGAAATCCTAAAGAAGTTATCATACCCCCAAAGTTATGGTAATGATGTTGTTGGCTCTCAAATTGTATTAGACATTTTTTTTGTCATGATCAGTCCATTCACTTCTTGGTGTATTAATCCTTACACCATTAACAATTTGTGTGGGGACAAAGGGGCCATTTTCAATAGCATCTCACACATCTAGATCAATAATTTCAATAAAAAAATTTATTCGTTCTTTCCAATAAGCATACCCATCTCCACTGAAAAAGGGTGGTCTATTTATAAAAGATCCTTCTGATGAAAAACCATTTGAAAAAGTCATCACTTCTCTTGAAGCTGCTAAACTCTTTGCACAAGAGCCTAACTTTGATACCACTTGTTACCAAGTGGCTTCAATACTCAAGAAGGAGGTGAATTGAGTTTATAAAATCTTTTTGCAAACTTTTCACAAACACTTAAAAAATAATTTTTGTTAAAGCTATTCATCGATTGAGGTGAATAAATAGAGAAAATAGAATACTTTATCCATAGATAAACAAGTCAAGATAGAAAATAATCAAGTAAGCTTATGAAATTAAAGAACAAAAATAAATGACTGAGTTTAGAAAAATAAACACAGTATTTATCCTAGTTCAGTCACCAATTACTTGTGGCTTACGTCCAGTCCTCAAGTAATCACCCGAGATTTTTCACTATTACTTCAAGTTTGAATAAGTGCTTGCTACCTTTACAAACTAGAGCACTCTTCATGCCTTGGGGTGTCTCACCCTTGTGCTTGAGCCTCAACAATCAAGGATACCTCACTCTTAAAATTTCTTAGAGGGATGCCTGACCCTCTTTACAGAGAATCAAGATATAGATGAAAGAGAAAATCTCATAAGAGTAGATAATACAAATTGAAGTCCTATGAAGCTCTCAAAGATATCTCAAATTTGTGGCAAAAACAAAGCACAAGGATTGAATGGAATGATTCATGGATTAAAACATTGATAGATGTTTTTCAGAATGTTGGTTGTATATAAAAAAATGTCCCAAAAACATGTATTTATAGCATTATAAGAAAAAGAGTCATTGGGGGTATTAATTCCAAGAAATAAATGCTCTGAAAATAGTTGTTGCTGGCTTTCAGACTCATGGTAATCAATTACCAACATATGGTAATCAATTACCAAGCTTTTGAAACAAGTTATGGGCAATCTAAGTAAGTAATAATTGATTACCAAGCTTCTGTGAACAATGGTAATCGATTACCAAGTCATGGTAATCGATTACCAAGCCTCTGACTTTTGAAAAATAGGTTCTCGCATGTCTGTAATTGATTATCAGGCCTTGGTAATCAATTACCAGCTTCCAAAAAAGCTGTTAATTAATTACTAAGTCATTGGATGAGATTATATTCATTCTAGAACCTATTTTTGAGCCTAAATCAGCTTGGTAAAAAATTTCAATTTAGAAAACTTAGATTTTTGAAAGATACAAACTTGATTTTCATGATCCAAGGTTAAAACATCATTTGTTTAAAAAACTACTCACTAACTAAAATAATTTTCAAGAGAAAATCTTTCAAAGGCATTATAAAACATTTGAGATATCTAGAAAGTTTCTTATATAAAGACTCTAAGTCCTATAAACTATACCATTTAATCTTCCTTTATACTTGGTCTTCGACTTGATTTTGTTATCATCAAAACCTTCATGATCTTCATGACATAAGCATTCACAAGAATACCTATTAGAATGACATTCAGTTGAGATGATTGAATTAGCTAAGCAAAAGTAGTCAAGAAATTGGAATTTACTTTCAAAGCTGTGATCTTTCACTTGAGGCTTGTCATATCACATGGTCCTTTCCCTTTTCTTCTATTCCCCCAGATTTGAGATGTAACTCATAAATTTCAGACAAAGAACTTAACTAGGAGTGTAAAATAAGACAATGTTGATGTAATTTTCATTACAATTTCAACCGTTATGGATGCAAAGTCACTATACTTTGATGCCCTAAGAAAGAGTAAAAATAATTTTCTTCTCTACCTTGCTACTATTCTTAATGCTTATTATGCTTTTGCTTAATTGGAATGAAATGCTATTCAGTGATTGCTTTCAAATATCCCAAAATCGAGCCTTGCAAGAGACATTGAAATGGAGAAATCACAACTTAAATACACAATCTTTTTCCTTGATTAAGATTTAGTGAAGCACAAAATCTAGGAGAAAATGATTGAACAAAGTTTCTTCTTGGCATCAACTCATTTGCCTTTCTCTCTCTTACTTCGTCGGAGTCCTTATTATGAATTAAGTTGGCTACGACCACCAAAATTCTTAACTTGCCGTAGCTGGCCAATATGTTTCCTTTATTTGCATTTGCACCTTCACGTTACTTAGTTTTGTCTAAGATTTTAAGGAAATTTAGGTACAAGTAGATTTAGTAAATAATTTGTTTTATTTTGGATGTCTTATACTGTAAATGAGGGCCTAATACTTGTATTTAGTGTAGTGGTTAGATTTCTTTGCAGCCGTTTAGTGATCTAGGATGCTATATGGGGGAGTTATATTTTGTATCAGTCTCATGGCATATTAGGATCTCCATGTGTGGTGTTTTACTCTCTTGTAAAGACACTATGAGAAGCACCTATCATTAATCATGTTATGCTGAGCTTGGCTAATGCACTTCAATGTCGAAAGTCAATCTTAAAAGACATAATAAAAATAGCAAATAATAATACTTCTGTAAGAATGGGAAGATTTTTTTTCTCTCTATCCCATGTTCCTTATTCTTTTCTTTCTGTGATTTATTTGGTAAAACAGAAGTACTTAGAACATTTCTTTTTTCTTTTTTTCTATTCCTTTATTTTCCTTCCTTATCATTTGAAGTTCTTCATTTCATCATGGAAGTTCATGAAAATCAAATTACCAAACTTGCAATCATATGTAGCATATACAATATGAAAAATTAAAATTGAGGAAGAAAACATCAAATTGGCAATGGAAAATTCTTTAATGGTTAAGGATTTTTTAGCCTTACTAATTAAATGAAATGGACCAAAGACAAAGAGACACAAAAATGAATAATTGTTTTCAAAGTGAAAACACTTACTATGGAGATGCGTGAATTGCCTATACAGAGAAAATCTCACTAAACATGATAAATAAAACTAATATGAAGGTTGAACTCTTAAGAAATATGGGGGCTGAAAAAACTACATGAAAGGGCGCATCCCTATTACTCATGGACTTACACGGTCTTTAACAATAAGAAAAAAATTGTGTATTTGCATTATACTTTTACTATTAAAAATAACTTTTAAATGAAATAACTTCCACCTTCAAAAGGGTTCTCTTTCCTAAATCCCTGCTAAATGTAAAGGTTTGCAAAATCATACTTCGTTTTGAATAGTCGAGAACAAGAAGGTAGAGAAGGGTAGATAAATAACATTGATGTGTGTTATTGTTCATTGTTAGAAAGCAGTTAGAGTGGTTAGCAAGATAACGGTGCAGTTAGGACGTTAAGGGAGAGTGAGAAATACAAGTGTAGAATAAAGTGTATATAAAGAAATATACTAGAACAATAAGCATAAGAAGAGTTTGATGAATAAAGTTTGAGGAGTTTACTCTCTACTCGAAAGAGAGACTTCAGTGTGTGTGCATTTTCACTTACCAATGGTATCACTGGTTTGAAAATAGTAGTCTTGACTATGATCAGCTTTATTGAAATTGTGTGTAGGTGGCCTATGTGGTTGCGGCTGCTTGTGTAACACTGTACTAGGAAACTTCTACTTCTATGTAAGTACAAGTGACATGGTCTTATGAACCTATGAAAGTGCTTGGTAAAGGAATTTCCATTACAGTCCATAGCACGTTTTTCTTTCGTTTAGGCAGAGATTGGATATATATACATATCTAAACATCATTATTTATACTAATTTATAACAACTTACTAAACTAGTGGAAATAGGATATTGTAACACAATAAGAAACTTAAAGAAAAAGGAGATCTTTGAATCTCTTTGTGATCATCCCTTGCAAGGAGTTCTACCTCATTAACCTGTATTAATGTGATATATAGTTAGCTTCCCTACCAACTTAAATGTGAATAATTCCACTATAGTAACCTCTGTAAACTGATCAACTTAGAAAGCTTATTAAATCAATCTCATATCTTTCTTTGTTAATGTTGTTATTAAATTTTACCTTAAATTTTTTATTCTTATTAAGTTACCTGTTAGCATAAAATCCCTTTAGATCATAGTAACCTTGGGTGACATGATTATGCACTCATCCAGCTCTATGAATTCAAATATTAATAATTTCTTTATAGTAAGTAGTTAATATGCTGTCAATTAGATGAAGTGGTGTTCTCTGATTTACATCCTTTTTGAAGTTTTTCCAGTGAAACACACAATTCATCATGGTCAAGCCAAGACTATATTCTTTGAGTAGTTTATGATAATTATGAGCAAAAATTCTTATAAGGTGCACAATTGACAGGTTAGCATATGAGATTAAGTGTGTGTTTCAGCATCTACTAGTTGTTAGTATATAGAATATATGTAAGAATGACTATTGTTACTTGCCAATTTACTTACACATAGTTTAAGTGATGGAATTGGATAAAACTTGATACTTCCTTCTAATGAAATTTGAGATTATAAGCTGAATTATAATTGGCCCTGATCACATTCCCTCAACTTAAGTGCTGGTAGTTATAAATTAGTGAGCCACTTGTCCCCTCACTCTTTATCTTCCCCAAGGGGCAGTTGAACTGAGCTAAGTAGACAAGGCAAACATTAGACATAAAAATAATGAGTTTAAGACTTGAAACAGATATTTAAGAGGTTCTAATTCCATAACAAAGGCTAATGTAGATCTTTCATTTGTTAGCATTTAATTTAGAGGCACAAGTTTGTAATATTCAGAACCAAGGATAGAAATAATGTTTTTAACTAAAAGATATAAATTTTGATAGGACAAACTCCATATTTTTACAAGGGTGAATTTTGGTATTTTGAAAAGCTCCCTAAACACTAGCTCTACACTCACTAAGAAAGGGTTGTCAGTAATTTTATGTAGATTTGAGTTCTAAAAGGATGCTCTTACCCAATGTGATGCTTGTTCAAGTGGATGGCTTCCATAATTCAACTAAATAAAAGAACATAAGATATTCCCAAACCTCAACATTAGTTATTGAGTTATTTATGTAATTTAGAAAAGGGGAGTACGACTTGGAAGCATCGAATAGCAACAATCACATTAGAAATTACAACTTCTCTAACTTTTAGGATGACCTTGCATTGATTCTGTGTTAAACACCTAGAGTATCTTATTTTTAGTTATGGTACAACTAAGTTGTTTACTTTAAAAATCTATTAAGTTGTTATAGCACTTTGGCTGTGTTTGGTGCACTTAATAGTATAAGATATAATAGTATAATGTAATATGATAAGGTCTGATAGTATAAATAAGCTGATAAACTCTTATATTATCAAACATTTGGTGCACATAGTATAAACAACTTGATAGTATATGTAATTATCTACTATGACTATATTACCCTTCACCTTTCTTACCATCACCTTCTGCTTCTCACCCTTCACCTACCCCTTTGCATTGACCACAACGTGAACTCCCTCTGTGTGTAGTCATCTCTTCAACTTACAGCAAGACCTGATTCCCCACCCTGTGCGTGAACTCCCTGCTCGATTTCCTAGGGTCCATGGCGGTAGCCAAGCAGGATTACCATTCACTACTAGAAAAATCAGATTTAGAGACGAAAAATTTTCATCGCTAAATGGGTAAAATTCCGTCTCTAAATATTTAGAGACAAAATTAAAGACGAAAATTGATCCTTCGCTAAAAGTGGCGTTTCTGATTGTTAGAGACGAAAAAATTAATTCCGTCTCTACCTTCTCTAAATTTTAAAATTCCATCGCTATTCAGTCTCAAGATTTGTCTCCCGTTCTTTAATTAGAGATAGAAAGATTTCATCTTTATTTTCATCGCTAAATTAGAGATAAATTTTTTCGTCTCTAAATTCGTCTCTAATATTTTAAAAAATATAAAAAATAGGCATCTAATTGTGGTTTGCCACAACTAGACACCTTCATTTTATAATATATATATATATATATATATATATATATATATATATATATATATATATATATATATTCCTATGCACATAATTATTCAAAACCAAAATTTACTAAAAATTACAATAAATGATCAATGACACAATGAAATAAAGAATGGGAGACGAATCTTGATAATTGAATATGAGTGAAGTTAACCACATACATAAAAGGAAAGTACATACATAATCATTTTCCTGCAATGCATTACCCATACGCCTAAGGCCCCAAACAATAGTCAATGGACAAATGAAATATTCATTAATAACAATAGAAAGAAAGTAATAGGAGGGTTGTTATCAAATGAAATATTCACTAATAACAGAGGAACATTATGGCACGACTCCTCAAAGTTCTGAACCCCTCTTTTTGCCTTCTTCTCTTCAGTGGCTTTTCCCCACATCACAGAATAAAATCCTACCACGATTATAACCACACCAATCAAACTACTCAACATTCATTTGAAAAATTTATTGTCAATATAACAGAAAACAAAATCCATTTGTTAGAAATAAGGGTACTAGATTCACCTAAATGTGTCATTTTCTTTTGCTAAACTCAGCAAGGAGTCTCCGTAGGTCAGCTAGTTATGTAAATTAAATAGGTTTATTAGTTTTAAAATTTTACCTTCCAAGGTGAAAATCATCCCCAAGAAATATTGTACCCATTAAAACGGTGAAGATGATTCTCACAGGCTTGAATATAGCACAAAACAGAGGTCCAGCTCTTTGGATGCACCATGTGCATAGGATGTAGCGTATCACGGTTGAAGCTATTGCCTATTACGATGAACATTAAACTAGTAACTATATTTGGGACCACAAACACTGAATTTTCCTTGCAGATAATTAAAACAAGTATGATGATGCATATGCAAGTAGTAACAAACTAATTAGAATGTTGCATCAATTTGAATGCCCAACAAAATTAGACGATCCATGAGCATATGATGTGACCTGATCACAGTGTTTTTCAACAACTGAACACTAAAATCCTAGAACAAAATAATTTGATTTATTTCACAACAGATGAAATGATAAATTTCACGTTCAAGACATCAAATCTCTATACGAGATACAACTCCCTTTGTCACTGAAATTGTGTTTCCTCCAAGGGGATATGCCATAACAGTTACAAAATCCTAAAAGTTAGAAAAAAGTATAAAAAAAATTCAGTCCAAACTCCAAACCATGCAAACAGAAATATATCATAGGAAAATTTATACTTGACAAACTATATATGCTTTCAAAAATTGTCCAATTAATTACTATTTCTTGCATTTTTCATAAATTTATTAAAACCATACAATCTTGGTAGTTGGAGTGGATCACGATGAAAATAAATCAGCTACTATTTTGTAACCAGAAGTGGTGGAGAGGGTGTACAAAAGGAGAAAGTAAGGAAATTTACTTTTTCATGTACTAGATGAAAATCTTTTGGAACAGGATAGATCACTTTGACTTCATTAACAAATCAGTTAATCGTTTCTTCAGGATAGATTACAAGGAACAAGTACCAAAGCAAAATGCAATCATATATAAAAAAAAGACAAAACAATGACAATTTAAAACCTGAAGATGTGGCAAACGTCCAAATTTGAGAGGTTGCACTTCTCTCCAAAACTCCTCACTTTCTACTGAAAGCAAAGCTATATCACAATCAACATCTCTGGCTAAAACCTGTACATTGCATCACTAAGAGTAAAGTAAATATATGAACATGTGCTAAATATCAATGTCTCAAAAGCCTTCCCTTGTCAGTTGAATATTATCATTTGGTGAAAAAAAAAAGATTGGAATGCTTAATATGCTATATTTATATTTCATCATGATACGAGTGTTTGATGATTACTTATAATGTTGAGATATATAAAATAAAGGCCATAGATTTATAATATAACTTTTACTTACAAATACTTCCCTTTTTCAATATCATCATAAATTAAGAAAGATTAGACAAATGAATCAACAAAATATGTATGCTCACCAGGAACTAATTTCTTTGAACCATCAAAACCATTTTATATGTTATACTATTCTTAAATTATTAAAAATTATCACTGCAGGTTACCTTAATTATAACAATTAAAATCCATAAACTTCTAAAGAAATTGCCCCACCCTTCCAAGTTGCAATTGAGTGATTGACCCATGCTTCCCGAAGTTTCAACCATCTATAACCTACTTTTACCCATGCAGGGGTAACATGCACTCTACAATTGATTCATTAAAAATTTATAGCATGGTATAACTTACAATTAAACCCTCTGCTCTTAGCATGCTATCAAGGAAAAGTAAGATAATCCTACTGAGCCATATATGTTAAACAAATTGTTCTTGACACGCAAAGGTTGACTAGATACTAGCATACTAAGAAAAAACAAGGATAACTCCTTCATAGGAGACGTGCCTTAGCCACATATTTTGTATCAGCCTCTCTCCTCTTGACTTTAATCTGAAATCATCCCAAAAAATTAAAAAAAAATTAATCTCCTTAACTTGCTTTATGCATCAGACCTTATGAATAATTGAATAAAGTAGAAATATTAAAGCAATATCAATACAAAGTTTTAGTTTTATTGGGAAGTTATATATAGCTTAGATATACAAATTTGTAATTAGTTAACACTGAACACAATAAAGTTATAGAGCCAGTTGGCATTGTCAATTATCAAAGTTATAAGAACATAGGCTTAGTTACGATGATTCCAATAAATTGGCAGGGCAAGATTGAAATGGAAAGTGCAAAGAAAATCCTACTAGTTTAGCCTTGCTAGCAGAAGCTCTGGCATTGAGGGATGCAGCCTTAATAACAATAAACATGGGGCTAGACCGAGTGTTCTTTGATTGAGGCGTGCAGAGGAGAAAAGGCATTGTGGGAGATTGGACCTGTATTTGAAGACATAAACGGGAAGAGAAAGCAATTCCATATATATGGGTTTCAATGGTGCAGTGGGGAAGGGAACCAAGCTGCTCACCGAATTGCAAGCCTTTCAATTCATGACTAGTTATGACTTAATTGGGTGGCTAACCTTCCAAACTCAGTAGCAGCAGAGGTCTTGCAGGATGCGAGATCTTGTCGAACACACTACCAGGAATAGCGTCACATGATCAGCGTTCGGTTATGTTGAAGAAATTGAGTCTATTGACCTGAACAATAGACAAAGTAGGCAGAGTTTCCATGGAGGAAGGCTTGCCATCGATCCGGGTCATATCTTCTCCCATGCACGTGGGTAATTAGGTTGCGTCTTCTCCCATACAGAGCTTGTTGTTGATCTAGGTTTTGCTCTCCCAAACACGGTGAAGGCAAATAAAGAGGGCGGAGCTGCTAAGGTGGGAGGCTTGCCGCTGTCTTGGGTTGCATCTTCTTGATGAATCTGCATAATATGTAGATTTATAGGCTAAAAAGGGTTGTGGTTATGTGAATTTTTAATAGAAGTTGTTGATTTTATATTTAGGATTAGAGTAACTAAATCTCACATCAATTGTCCTTACTTATGATAATTTTCTTGGATTGCATTGACTTTGGAAAGCCATCCTTTATAGGAATTCAAGACCATCAAGTTCACGCTCAGCATCTGAGTCCTATGCTCAGCGCAAAAGGATGAATTCACTACTGACTTCTGTATGCTCAATGCCGATTTCGTATGCTCAGCGCAAAGGGGAATGCTCATTTCTGACTTGCCTGTGCTCAGCGTGAATTTCTCATGCTGAGCGTAAACGATTATTTCTGATACTTTTAAATATGAAGCTCAGCTTATTTAAAGGGACTTTTGACATTTTTTGGGCACAAATTGGAGGAATTCTCATAGCTTCTTGGGATCAATTGGTATTCAAGTGCTTTTGGAAAGAAGATTTGAAGATCCAATGCATTCCTCATCCAATTTTCACACTATTTTTTCTACTTTTCTCAATTTCATCATGTGTAACTAAACTCTACTGGTTATGGTAGGAAGAATTTTAGTTCAAATCTTGTGTACTTGTTCTGATCTTGAATTCAATGATGATTCATAGTAATTGAGTAAATTCTTCTACTCTTAATGCTTTCCTTGACTGGCCATCATTGGAATTATTCTTATGACTTAATTGTTCAATTGGAAAATTGACATTAGGTTAGATTTGAAGAAATTTACCTTGAATTACATAATCTTAGGAATAGGATATGAAATTTATACATTTGTATGAATTCTTATGCTTATTGCTTAGTTTGAATTGAGAGCACCTAAGGGATTGGGGTTCTTAGTTAGGACTAAAGGGATTATTTGCCAAGGAATTGAGAATAATCTGAATTTGTGAATTTGAATGTCAATTGCTTGAGTTGAAATTGAACTCAAAATAGAATTAAGGCATAAGAGGAGAGCTAAGAGGATTCCAAACTCTAACCGATTTTATTCTAAAAATCTCAATTCACTTGTGTTGTTTGATTCTAGGATAATTCGTTTCATACTTTCAACACGATTTATAATTCATCATTGATTTTACTTACTCCAATCCTAAGTTCTATTGCAACTTTTGACTCAAATACATGTTATTCATTAGTTCAATTAGCGATTTCTTAGTTTACGTTGATAATTGACACACAATCCTCGTGCGATCGACAACCTTATTCACTCTTTATTACTTGTAATATTTGGTATACTTGCCAATTCATTAACAAGTTTTTTGCGCCGTTGTCGGGGATTGTATTTCAATAAGATTATAGGAATTCTAAATTGGACATTTATCTGTTTTATTTTTTTTTGGTTTAGATTCTTCTTCTGAATTTTTTATAGAAATTCTTACATTGTGTTCTATTTTTGTGTTGTTGTTCATGCAAGGAAAAGCATCGGGTGAACTGTTATATGATCCCAAGGTAGAAAATGTTAGCCAAGTGGCCTCTAACTCAAGACGGGGGTGAATTGAGTTTATGAAATATTTTCGCAAATCTTTCGTAAAACATTTGTTAAACAATTTTTGTTGAAGCTATTGGATAATTGAAGTGAATAGATAAATGAGATTGAATACTTCACTCATAAATTAAATAAACCAAGATGAATAATATTCAAGCAAGCATATAAAGTAAATGCACAAATGTAAAGAGATAGGGTTGAGAGAATCAAACACAAAGATTTATCCTGGTTCAACCACCCCTTGTGACCTACGTCTAGTCCTCAAGCGAACCACTCGAGATTTTTCACTAAACTTCAAGCTTGAACGGGTGCTTGAAAACCTTTACACAATAGAACACTCACCAACACCTTGGGATACCTCACCCTTGTGCTTTGAGCCTCAAAAACAGGGATGTCTCACCCTTTACAACCTTTTGAGGGATGCCTCACCCTCAAGGGATACCTCACCCTTTTCTAACTTTGAGAGATACCTCACTCTCTAAGGGATACCTCACCCTTTACTCTAGAGGGATACCTCACTCTCTTTTTTTCAGTTTACACAAAAGATAGAATATAGAAACTCTCTTGAAGAGTAGATAAATACAAATTGAAGCTTTAACAATGCTCTTTTGAATATCTTAAATTTTCTCACAAAAATAGGACAAAAATATTTTCAGGATTGATTCTCTTGTATGAGTGTTAGATTGATGTTATAAAGTGAAGTTCAACCCTTAATGAAGACCCAAGGCAAGTATTTATAAGTTGTATGAAGAAAAGAGCCGTTGGGGGTGATAAAGCCAATCATTTAATGCAGTTAAAATAGCCGTTGGGGTCTGTCAGACCGCGTGTAATCGATTACACAGCCTATGTAATCGATTACATGGATGTTTGAACGTGTTCTTGGCTTTCTGGGTTCTGTGTAATTGATTAAATTCTTGGTGTAATTGATTACATGGTTTCTGACTTGTGTGTAATCGATTACACAATCTATGTAATCGATTACATGGCTCCTTGAACGTGTTCTTGCCTTTCTGGGCTTCAATGTAATCGATTACATTATTTGTGTAATCGATTACACGGCCTCTGACTTGCGTGTAATCGATTACATGAACCATGTAATCGATTACCAGCTCTCTGTTTAGCTTGTAATCGATTACAAGCCATATGTAATCGATTACCTTGGCCTTTAAACACATTTTTCAAGTCCAATTAAGCTTGTAAACCATTTCTAACACCTCAAGACATTTGATTAAACATAAAACCTTTCATGAGTGTTAAATCGAAGATTGAAAATAATGTTTCTTTGAAAAACATGTGTAGCTTTGAATTTTCACACTTATTTTGGAAATGATATTTGGAAAACCATTTGAGAATCATTGAGATACTTAAAGGGCATTTTACATTGATATTCTAAGACCTATATCTAATATACCCTTTTGATCTTGATCTTCACATTTGGCTTTGTTATCATCAAAAACCCATTTGATATGCTTCAAGACATAAGCATTCACATTCTCCCCCTTTTTGATGATGACAAACTAAACATTCAACAGAATGGGAAATATATGCATTTATTTGATTATCAGATAGTTAAGTGCAACACTCCCCCGTAATGTATGCATGAGATAGAATATGTGAAAGTGCAAAACTCCCCCGTACACATGCAATATATTTCACTAATTTCTCCCCCGTTGGCATTATCAAAAAGAAGACATAAGCATTCAGATTTGATATATTTATTTCAGCCCAGCAGGATCAATATAAGAGTATAATCGTTTAGCACATCAAGATGTGATACCAATAGCAAATGCATATGAAGAGAAACTTAGATAGTATTTATCATTTATGCCGATAGAAATCAGTGTCATATACAAAAGCAATATGGGATTAGATAGAGATTAAGCAAAAGGAAAGCATCATGAAGGACCAAACTTGAAATAATAAAAAAGGTTCCAAATCATTCCAAGACAAATTCAAACATCATTTAAGCATATATTCTAGTCAGATTATGATCCAGAACACATTATTGTATAACAAAACAACATATTATGCATCAAGTTGATGTGTTATGTAGAAGATTGTGACATTATGCAGCAAAGTGTTATGCAATAAGACATTATGCAACAAGGTGACCAATTTATACAGCAGATAAGCATATTATGCAGTAGACCAATATATTGTATAGCAGAATTAGATGCATGATTGATCTATTATGACAAGTTCAAAGATATTGATATTATACATGCCATTTCACATGAAAAATATATTCATTTAACATATTCAAGATATTAAACTAGTAAAGCATAGAGCAAGTCACACTTAACCAAAGGATGTAAGTTCAAGCTTCTTGGAGACAGGGAGGATAACTTGAAGTATTTTCTGGTTTTGTGCTTGGCGCAGCCACTTTTCAATATATCCAAAGTTAGTTCTTGGCCTTCAAGCACACCTACAACACACTTCAATTTGTGACTTTTGGTACCCAAATTTTCTTGGGGTCCTTATGTGTTAGTTTTTGGTAAAGTGCCTTTGGGAACTCAAACCAATTTAGTTCCTAGCTTGTTATTGATATTCTTCCTTACATTACAATTTGATGCACTATGCCCTTTCCTACCACAATGAAAACATTTAATAAAGGGACTATTTGATATACTTGATGAAATAAAGAAGTTCTTGAGAAACTTTTGTTGTTTATTGGGATTATAACCCAAACTAGCCTTTTGAAAAACACATCTTTGGTTTCCAAGCAAATTGTTCAAATTATCTCTTCCATAGGTAAATTTTGAAAGAGTGTTTTTCAAATCCTCAATCTCAATTTTAAAAGCTTTACATGATGAGCAAGATGAGGGTGTAGATGCATTATCAAGAGATAAACATGTCATGCATGAAGAGTTTGTATCTATCAATCCAAGAGTTTCATTTTCTAATTTCAATTCCTCAATTTCTTTGTTTAAAGCATAAATTTGTTTTTCAAATGAAGAAATTGATTTCTTGGATGATGAGACAAGTTTTGCAAGTTTTATGGATTCTTTATGCAATTCTTCAAATGCATCTTGTAGTTCATCATAGGAAGGGGAAGAGTTTGATTCAGAATTTGAAGATGTTACCTCTATGTCATTTTCATCTTCCTCTTCTCCTCTAGCCATGAAATATAGATTGGCTTTCTCATTATCCGAGCTATCGGTTGAGTCCATGTCATTATCATCCTAAGCTATGTAAGCTCTTCTTTCTTTCTTCTCCCTTGAGGATTTTTGGTGGTATTTTTCCACTTTACTTTGATAAATTGGGCACTCCATCTTCATGTAACCCAACTCTCCACATTCATAGCATTTAGGAGTGGATGAGTTCCTTCCCCTTTGTGATAGACATTCTTTTGGGGAAAGGGAGGTCTTCTTTGAGCTTCACTCATCTTGAAGAATCTTCCAAATTTCTTTACTAGTAGAGCAAGATTCTCCTCATCTATTTCCAAGCCATCTCCATCATATTCATCATCATCATGATCATTAATCATGGAGGAAGTGGCCTTGAGAGCAATCCCCTTCTTTTTGTTGTCAACTTCTTCACTTTGTTTGAGTCTATTCAACTCCAATTCATGTTCTTGGAGCTTGCCAAAAAGTGTGGCTAAATTCATTGTAGCAAGATTTCTAGATTCCGAGATAGCCGTCACCTTAGGTTGCTAATCCTTACTCAAACATCTTAAAACCTTATTAATAAGATCTTCATTAGAAAATGTCTTCCCTAATGAAGTTAAATGATTAACTATATGTGTAAAACAATTTTGCATTTCTTGAATACTTTCAATATGGTTCATTCTAAAAAGTTCATATTCATGAGTGAGAGTATTGATTCTTGATCTTTTCACTTCACTAGTACCCTCATGGGTTACTTCTAAAACATTCCACATTTCTTAAGCAGATTTACAATTTGAAACTCTAAAAAATTCATCATGCCCCAAAGATATGGTAATAATGTTTTGGCACTCAAATTATATTGGACCTTTTTCTTATCATCATTGGTTCATTAACTTCTTGGTGTATTAACCCTTACACCATTAACATCTTTTGTGGGGATAAAAGGACCATTTTCAATAGCATCCCACACATCTAAGTCAATAGTTTCAATAAAAATTTTCATTCATTCTTTCCAATAAGCATACCTATCCCCATTGAAAAAGGGAGGTTTATAGATAGAGCAACTTTTTGAAAACTCATTTAAGGAGGCCATCACTTTCTCTTGAAACTGCTAAGCCCTTTACACAAGAGCCTAACTCTGATACCACTTGTTAGCCAAGTGGCCTCTAACTCAAGAGGGGGGGTGAATTGAGTTTATGAAATATTTTCACAAATCTTTCGTAAAACGTTTGTTAAACAATTTTTGTTGAAACTATTGGATAATTGAAGTGAATAGATAAATGAAATTGAATACTTCACTCACAAATTAAATAAACCAAGATGAATAATATTCAAGTAAGCATATAAAGTAAATGCACAAATGTAAAGAGATAGGGTTGAGAGAATCAAACACAAGGATTTATCCTGGTTCAGCTACCCCTTGTGACCTACGTCCAGTCCTCAAGTGAACCACTCGAGATTTTCCACTAAACTTCAAGCTTGAACGGGTGCTTAAAAACCTTTACATAATAAAGCACTCACCAACACCTTGGGATACCTCACCCTTGTGCTTTGAGCCTCAAAAACAGGGATGCCTCATCCTTTACAACCTTTTGAGGGATGCCTCACCCTCAAGGGATACCTCACCCTTTTCTAACTTTGAGAGATACCTCACTCTCTAAGGGATACCTCACCCTTTACTCTAGAGGGATACCTCACCCTCTCTTTTTCAGTTTACACAAAAAATAGAAGATAGAAACTCTCTTGAAGAGTAGATAAATATAAATTGAAGCTTTAACAATGCCTCTTTTGAATATCTTAAATTTTCTCACAAAAATAAGGCAAAAACGTTTTCAGGATTGATTCTCGTGTATGAGTGTTAGATTGATGTTATAAAGTGAAGTTCAACCCTTAATGAAGACCCAAGGCAAGTATTTATAAGTTGTATGAAGAAAAGAGCCGTTGGGGGTGATAAAGTCAATCATTTAATGCAGTTAAAATAGTCGTTGGGGTCTGTTAGACTGCGTGTAATCGATTACACAGCCTATGTAATCGATTACATGGATGTTTGAATGTGTTCTTGGCTTTCTGGGTTCTGTGTAATCGATTACATTCTTGGTGTAATCGATTACATGGTTTCTAACTTGTGTGTAATCGATTACACAATCTATGTAATCGATTACATGACTCCTTGAACGTGTTCTTGCCTTTCTGGGCTTCAATGTAATCAATTACATTATTTGTGTAATCGATTACACGGCCTTTGACTTACATGTAATCGATTACATGAACCATGTAATCGATTACCAGCTCTCTATTTAGCTTGTAATCGATTACAAACCATATGTAATCGATTACCTTGGCCTTTAAACACATTTTTTAAGTCCAATTAAGCTTGTAAACCATTTCTAACACCTCAAGACATTTGATTAAATATAAAACCTTTCATGAGTATTAAATCAAAGATTGAAAATAATGTTTCTTTGAAAAACATGTGTAGCTTTGAATTTTCACACTTATTTTGGAAATGATATTTGGAAAACCATTTGAGAATCATTGAGATACTTAAAGGGCATTTTACATTGATATTCTAAGACCTATATCTAATATACCCTTTTGATCTTGATCTTCACCTTTGGCTTTGTTATCATCAAAAACCCATTTGATATGCTTCAAGACATAAGCATTCACAGAAAAGACTGCAAGAAAGAATAGGAAGAAAACAAGAGAAAGAAAGCAACAAAAGAAGAGTTTGGAAAAAATGAAATTCATCAACATCATAAGTTCAAGTAGAAGTAGTCATGGTTGATAACGGAAACGGAGTCCGGAGAACTTTGGGAGATTATAATAATGCTATGGTTAATAGAAATCTGTCAACCATTATTAGACCACTAGTTTCAGCCAACAACTTTGAAATCAAACTAGCTATTTTGCAAATTGTAGCACAAAACTAGTTTGGAGGAGCTGAGGTAGAAGATCCTAACATTCACCTCTCAAATTTTCATGAAATTTGTGATACACTTAAGATAAATGGAGCTACCGAGGATGCAATACGATTAAGGTTATTTCCCTTTTCACTTAGAGATAGAGCCAAAGCTTGGCTCCAATACCAACCAAGGGGTAACATTACAACTTGGGAGGATTTAGAAGCAAGATTTTTGTCAAGATACTTTCCTCCATCTCGGTTTGTCAAGATGAGAGGAGAGATCACCAGTTTTAGGCAAAAGGAAGGGGAAACATTATATGAGGCTTGGGAGCATTTCAAAGAGCTGCTAAGGAAGTTTTGATGTAGATCAAAAGTTACAAACCCAAGTACAAGTTGTTTCAAGTAATAAATTCTCAGGAGTCAGAGGTCGATCCACAAGGAATTAATGAAGAAAAATTCTTTGACGTAAAGTAAATAATTTGTCACAACAATAAAAGTGATAAAACTTAGTCACAAATAAAAAAGACTTACTTGGGTTAGGAGATCCACTCTTGGTAAATAAATTAATGATAATATTAATTCTTTTGATAACTCAATTAGAATCCACACATAATGGAGGTTCCAATCGAAAAATATAACATTCAAAGTTCATTAAAAATTATATACGTAATTATATTATGATTCATTTAATCATCTATTAACACCACCACTCATAAATAGGATCAAGCATTCATCGTGCCAAAATCTTGTCTACAACAAATCACGATCTCCACTTTACAAGGAGGGTTTCTAAATTGATTGAAAATAAAATATAACACGTATAATGACTACTTGAAAATATATTATTTAAGCACAAGAAAGAAATTAATTTAACCTTAACTTATTACTAAGAGTTGCACCCTTTCACCCAAGTAAAATGAAACTTAGTTATTCATAGAAAAGAAGAAAGAAAGAGAGAAGAAGAAGAAGTAGAACATGACTTCAATTTAGAACAAAGGAAAACTACTACAAGAAAAATAAGTAACAAAATAACATGATCTTGGTATCTAACACCTAGCCTTCCAAATGATCAAGGCTCCCTTTTATAGAGGATTAGGGATACAAAATGACAAAGGGGCTGAGTTATGAGTGAGTGGATGAGTGGAAAATAAGTGAAAAATACCAAATGACTTTTGATGAGTGAAAAATTATAGAGATTCTTTGTCTCTGAAATCATTTAGCTCTGAAGTCATTTCATTCGTTATTTTTTCACCAAGTGGTCTTCATGAAAGTCGTAGGCCTGGATCTTAACTTTCAAATGCCATTCGTTTGAGCCTAAACTCATTCCTACAACTCAAGATATGGTTTGATTACTATATACTGCTCAGGCCCAGTGACAGCTCCTCTATTCTGACTTCCAAACCCAATATGACCTCCAAGGATTCCGATCTGGGTTTTGTGTTCTTCATAAAAGTTGTATATTTGGGTCTTAACTATCAACCATCAAAATTTCAGCCCATTTAACATCTTATATCCCGAGCTATATCATGAACAGTATACATAGGTCAAGCTGTCAGGATCAGCACTCTAGTTCTTCCTTCAACTCCAATTTGAGTTATCCAATCGTGTGATTAGGCCTTTGAGTTCTTCATAAAAGTTGTAGAGCTTTCTCTTATATTTCAATTGCCACTATAATAACCTCAAAAGATCATCTACAACCCAAGATATGATCCAAATATAGAAATAGTGCAAGACATAAATCATGCTAAAAAATTCAATTAAGTCCAATTTGAGTCTAAACTTACAAAACATAACCAAACTCAATCAATTAAGTACATGGAGGGTGTAAATGACTAAAAATGAAGGTTTATTAATATATCAAATATGTGATTATCAAGCGTCGCAACCATGGATTTAATGATTTACAGCAATTGTAAATTTTCTGCAATGGATTGAGGCCAGCCACCAAGTTAATGCTAGATGCTTCCATCGGAGGTTCTATGAATACGAAGACTGTAGAAGAGACTCAAAGTTTGATTAAAGCCATGACATTGAATGAATATCTAATGCATCATGATAGAGGACTTTCGGGAAGGAAAGGAATGTTGGAGCTTGACTCACAAAGTGCATTCTTGGCACAAAACAAGCTTATGACTCAGCAATTAGAGGTATTAACAAAACAGATTCAAAACATAAGTTTTGGTCAAGTTCAACCATAGTATGTTATGAGGTATGACTTTTGTGGAGGGGAGCATGACAATGGGAAGTGTGAAGCCACCCCAAATTCTTAAGAGGAAGTGAACTACATGGGGAATTATGGAAGATAAAGCAATAATCAATTCTCCAATACCTATAATCAAGGGTGGAGGAATCATCCAAATTTCTCATGGAAGCAAGAAGGCTCTCAATCTAGTAAACCACCACCACCACATCCTCCACAAGACCGAACCATTATTTTAGAGAATACTTTGGTATAATTCATCCAAGTCTCTCAATCTAACTACAAGAACACCGAGTCATCTATCAAGAATTTAGAAAACCAGATTGGACAGCTTGCAAAACAACTTGCAGAACAATCAAGTAGCATTTTTTCAACAAATACGCAAGTTAATCCCAAGGAACATTGCAAAGTCATTACATTAAGGAGTGAGAAGATTGTTGAACCAGTTGTTAGGGAGTTGATAGAGGAGAAAAAACAAGGTTTTGAAGACTTAATAGTAGAAGAGGACCAACAAAAATCAGTGGGACAAGAAGATAGCAAAATAGAAAAAGACAAGAAGATGAAGCTAGTTGATGAGGACTCTATCTTGAGGAAAATAAAGAGCCAATTATTGAAAGAAGACAGCAAGCCTCAAGAGATCCCTCCCTATGTTAAACTGCCATATCCACATTTGGGGAAGAAAAAGGACAAAGAAGAATAATTTGCTCGATTCCTCGACATTTTCAAAAGATTACATATTAATATTCCGTTTATTGAGGCATTAGAGCAAATGTCTACCTATGCCAAATTCATGAAGGAACTCATCACCAAGAAAAGGAAGTTGAAGGAAGATGGGACGGTAGCCTTGACAGAAGAATATAGTGCGATTTTACAATGGAAGCTACCTCCAAAGCTCACTGACCCCGATAGTTTCACTATCCCTTGCATTATCGGGAACATAATTATCGGGAAGGCCCTTTGTGACTTGGGGGCAAGCATCAATCTCATGCATTTATCCATTTTAAAGAAGTTAGGAGTGGGTGAAGTGAAGCCTACTTGCATGGCACTTCAACTTGCAGACCAGTCCATTAAACACCCTTATGGAATCATGGAGGATGTATTAGTAAAGGTAGATAAATTCATCTTCCCAACTGACTTTGTCATTTTAGACATGGAGGATAATTCAGAGATACCACTCATCTTGGGGAGACCTTTCCTAGCCATTGGCCATGCTCTAATAGATGTCCAACAAGGACAGCTGTCGCTTAGAGTTCAAGATGAGGAGATCACTTTCAATGTTTTTGAGGCTATGCATCACCCGAGTGATAAGGGCCAATGTTTTCAAATGGATCTGGTTGATGTAATGGTCAAGGGAGTCTTGGGATAGCATCAACCTTTTATTGCTCTTGAGAAGGTAATGGTTAATTCTATTGAAAATCTTTGTGATGAGGAAGAGAAGGAAGTAGAAGAATACATATGGAATTTGGAGGCTCAACAAGTTCAGTTGGCTGTTAACACCAAGAAGGAAGAACTAAAGAGACATGAAGTACAAGAGAAGCCCAAGTTAGAGCTCAAGACGCTCCCTCCACACTTGAAATATGTTTTTTTTGGCAAGAATGATGAAAATCCTGTCATAGTGAGTAATGAATTATCCAAGTTGGAGGAAGAAAAACTTGTAAGGGTACTTAAAGAACACAAGACAGCTATAGGGTGGTCCATTTTAGACTTGAAAGGTATTAGTCCCCCATTTTGCATGCATAAAATTTTTCTTAAAGGGGAATTTAAACCAGTAGTGCAACACCAAAGAGGTTGAATCCTACAATGAAAAAGGTTGTGAGAAAAGAAATGCTGAAACTTCTTGAAATAGGGATGATATACCCTATTTCGGATAGTGTGTGGGTAAGTCCGTTCTAAGTGGTGCCAAAGAAAGGAGGGATGACAGTTGTTAAAAATGAAAAAAATAAGCTCAATCCTACACGTATAGTTACGGGTTGGCGTATGTGTATTGACTATCGTAAACCCAACCAAGCCACTCGGAAGGACCATTTCCCGCTGCCATTTATGGATCAAATGCTAGAGAGGCTAGCTGGTTATTCTAGATATAATCAAATTCTGGTTAATCCAAAAGATTAAGAGAAGATGGCTTTTACATGTCCATTTGGGATCTTCGCCTATTGTCGGATACCATTTGGATTGTGTAATGCACCAGCCACGTTTCAAGGGTGTATACTTTCTATTTTTTGTGATATGATTAAAAAATCAATAGAAGTTTTTATGGATGACTTTTCTATTTTTAGTTCATCTTTTGATTTATGCCTTACTAACTTAGATGCTGCATTGCAAAAGTGTGTAGAGACCAATTTGGTTTTGAACTGAGAAAGTGCCATTTTATGGTGCATGAGGGGATTGTCCTTGGTCACAAAATTTCAGCTAAGGGAATTGAGGTAGATAGAGCAAAGATAGAGGTCATAGAGAAGCTACCACCACCAGCGAATGTTAAAGGAGTCCGAAGTTTTCTCAGACATGCCAGGTTTTACAGACGTTTCATTAAAGATTTTTCCAAAATTACTAAACCTTTGTGTGTCTTGCTTAATAAGGACTGCCCTTTTGAATTTACTACTGAATGTTTGCATGCCTTTACTATTTTGAAAGAGAAATTAATCACTACACCCATCATTGTTGCACCGGATTGGAATTTACCATTTGAATTAATGTGTGATGTTAGTGATTTTGCTGTTGGAGCTGTGTTAAGACAGAGAAAAGATAAATTCTTTCATGCTATTTACTATGCAAGTAGAGTGTTGAATGAAAATCAAATTAACTATGTAACAACTGAGAAGGAACTACTTACAATAGTATTTACATTAGAAAAGTTTAGATCTTATCTCATTGGGTCTAAAGTCATAGTGTTTACTGACCACTTTGCTCTAAAATATTTATTGACTAAAGTTGATTCCAAGCCACGACTGATTCATTGGATCTTACTTTTGCAAGAGTTTGACTTGGAAATCAAAGACAAGAAGGGTAATGAAAATGTCGTAGCAGACCACTTGTCTAGACTTGAAGGAAATGACTCAAGAGCAGAGGAAAAAGATATTCAAGCAGAGTTCCCAGATGAAAAACTATTCATGGTGAAGGAGAGACCTTAGTTTGCTGATATGATGAATTTTAAGGTAGCAAATGTCATTCCAAAGGACCTTACATGGCAGCAAAGAAAGAAATTTTTCAAGGATGCGAACTACTTCATATGGGATGATCCATTCTTATTCAAGTGGTGTCCGGATGGTTTACTTAGAAGGTGTGTTGCTTATGATGAAGTACAAAGCATTTTGTGGCATTACCATGGGTCACCTTATGGAGGACATTATAATGGAGATAGAATTACAGTGAAGGTATTGCAATGTGGATTTTACTGGCCCATATTTTTCAAAGATTCTCACAAATTTATGCAACAATGTGATAGATGCTAAAGAAATGAAGGGATATCAAAGAGAAATGAGATACCATTCAATAGTATTTTAGAGGAAGAGTTTTGACTATTGAGGAATTAATTTTATGGGACCATTCTTATCATCCTTTTCAAACCAATACATCCTTATAGTAGTGGATTATGTCTCTAAGTGGGTGGAGGTCATAGCATCACCTGCTAATGATGCTCATACAGTTGTGAAATTCCTCAAGAAAAATATTTTTGTTAGATTTATAGTGTCTTGTGTGTTAATTAGTGATGGGGGCAAACACTTTTGCAATAATTGCTTACAAAATATATTGACCAAATATGATGTACGACACAAAGTGGCAACTCCATATCATCCACAAACAAGTGGACAGGTTGAGGTTTCCAATAGAGAGATTAAAAAGATATTGGAAAAAACTATTACAAGTTCTAGAAAAGATTGGTCGAGAAAATTGGATGATGCATTGTGGGCACATAGAACTGCATACAAGACCCTTTTAGGCTTGTCTCCATACCAATTGGTTTATGGCAAGTCATGCCATTTACTTGTGGAGCTTGAATATAAAGCATATTGGGCTATCGAATTCCTAAATTTCGATTCAACATTGGCCGGTAAGAAGAGGTTGGATCAACTGCATAAGATGGATGAGATGCGATTATTGATATATGAAAATGCATCAATCTATAAACAAAGGGTAAAAGCCTATCATGACAAGCACATTGTCAAAAGGAGTTTTCACCCTGGCCAACAAGTCCTATTATTCAATTCAAAGTTGAAACTCTTCCCAGGGAAGCTGAAGTCTAAATGGTCTGGCCTATGCACTGTTAAGGATGTAGCATCATATGGAGCAATTGAAGTTGAAGACCCTATATCCAAGAGATCATTTAAAGTGAATGGACAATGCTTGAAGCCTTATTTTAGAGGTGACATTGAGAGGGCAAGGGCATCTCTCAGTGTGAGTGACCCTTGATGAACATTCAGGCGTCAAGCTAATGATGTTAAAGAAGCGCTAATTGGGAGGCAACCCAATTTCTTTTATGTTTTTGCACTAATTCATTAATTTCTTTTTAGTTTAGTTGTGTTCGATGTAACTTTGTTAACTTCTGAAAGTTTGATTTAAGTCATTCTTGTTTCAGGAAGTGTTCTTTATTTTGTTCAAGTTGAGTACAGAAGAAAAAACTTAAGGATGGCACCCAAGCACCTCATGCATCTGCAGATTTTTCATAGAATAGATGTTTCATGTTGAGCGCCATGATCTCATACTGAGCGTAATTGAAGAGGTCAACCA
The DNA here is from genome assembly GCA_029884595.1 of Ormosia semicastrata. Lineage (NCBI taxonomy): Eukaryota > Viridiplantae > Streptophyta > Magnoliopsida > Fabales > Fabaceae > Ormosia > Ormosia semicastrata. The sequence continues at coordinate 4,398,549 of JAQQTO010000029.1, forward strand.
CTGACTTCATCATGTTGAGCATATCAGGAGCATGCAGAGTGCAAGTTGTCCCTGGAGCTATTGTTAAAAATATACTGAGTGCCTTGAGCTCATGCTGAGCATAATTTAGATTTGTTGCTACTGACTTATTCATGTTGAGCGGGACGTGGTCATGCTGAGCACAAGTCTTCATTGTAGTTTTTTTAATTATGCTGAGCGTGCCTTACCACCGCTAAGCGCGATCTTAGTTCTTAAAAGCATCTGGAGTAGAATTGCTCATTATGCGTGCTTTCAAGTTCATTAGGTCTAAACTTCAATTTCTGTTCTGCATTCCTCACTTCCGAGCCCCGTGTTCATTTATGATTTTCAAGAGCTTTAGTCCATTAAATTTTCTTTCTTTGGTTAGTCACAATACCTCCCCACACCAAGTATGTCTACTTCTCTTTTGCTTCTCTTTTATTTTATTTTTTTCTTTGGTTGCTCGTTTTAAATGGATTTTGTCTTCATTCTCAGCTAAGTAGGAATTTGGGTGGTGTATTTCGATTTTGGCTATATTGGTGAATATCAGTAGCTTGTTTTATGCGTCAGAGAGGGAGTTCTATCATTGAAATGAATTTTTCCTTTAATTGGGTGATGCTCACCCCAAGTGCTTGACAGAATGCCCAAATGTGAACCATGTTGTCCATAATTTTGTCTTATACTATATCCTTTGGTATCAATGTTGGTTCTTCATTCTAATTTCTTAAGGATCGTTCACAGTGTGTTCAATATAGTATTGGTTGCTTTTCATTACTATGTGGCCTCTCTTTTTCAGTTGATACACCCTGTAGTTTTAAATGGGGATATGACAATTGTTAGTTATTTTAATAAATTTTGATGGTCATGAGCAGGCAGAGTAGTAGGGTGATCTCGGGACAACCGCCACCATTTCGGAGGAGCAAGGGGAACTAGAGCTGTGATGCACTGTTGCATTCTATTGTCTCTTTTATATTTCTGTTCTTTTGGTTTTCTAGCTATTTTGGATATTTTCTTTGGGATATTCTGTGGTTGTTAGTATTTGTTTAGTTTATTTTGCACTTTCATTACTTAATTCTTGCTTTACTTTTGATTCCACCTATATAGCTACTCACTCACCTTTTTATGTGTAGAAATAACTTCTTTAATTAGTCATCACTATCAGATTGTGATGTTACTAGAGGTTCATCGATGGTTTGCTTCGACGGAGGGAAGTTTCTTTCCCTTACTCATATTTCTATTCATTTTATCCCTGTTGAGACATGGTTGGGTGATATATTTTTGGATGCATGTCATTTTGTTAGTTTTGCATAGGCGTGTATCAATCATTCACTGTCCATGAACTCTTTGTTTTGTTCTTTTTGCAACCATGTGCAGTTTGTGGCTGTATTGCATGATTCTTTCACTGCTTCCTTGTTGGAATGTGCACCAATTGGGTAATTTGTGTTGATATTGACTATGACCCTTACTGGTTGTGATTGTTTCCTTGATACACTCAATTACCTATAAGGATTTGAGCTTAAACAGATGCATTTTCATTCATGTGTGTTTACTTCATCACTTGCATGTTTTCTTCAGAACTTGACTTAGTTCTTAATCACTTTTGTTTTTCTTAGGCACACACACATGATTGAGGCAGTTTTTCTTCAATTACACTCAGTGCCAAATAAGCTTCCCTTGCCTTCATTCCCTTGCTATGTCTAATTGAGCTGTCTACACATTTTTTGTTGTACTTAACTCATTACAAGCCAAGGCCGAAAGATAAAGTTATCCTTTCCTAATTGGGATTAAGGATCCAATTTCACTTATGAGACTCTAGCTCTTGCATTAAGTTTGAGGTTATGCTCATTGCTTGAGGATAAGCATGATTTTGAAGTTTGGGGTAGAGGTAGTGCATAAACAAAACAAATATGAAGGGATGGTGTACAAAGAGAAGAAAAAGAAAAAAATATACAGGGATGGTGTACAAAGAGAAGAAAAAGAAAAAGAAAAAACAAATTTTGTATATGTGTATACAATAAAAAAAACAAAAGAAAATCCCAATGAAAAAAAAAGAGCAAGTATGGCACAAAGCAAAAGAAAATGTGGGATTGAATAAAGTTGGGAGTGAAAAAATAATAATAATAATAATTTTTTTTAAATGAAAAAAAGTTCAAAAGAAAGGAAGCCTCATAGCTTGGATCCTTTAATTCGAATTAGAGTTAGCTTAGATCCTTCAATGTACCTACCTTTACCCTAGCCTCATTACAACCCAAAGAAAGACCTCTTGATGTGTGTTGTTCTAGAAAGTACAATTGTTATTTGAGAATTTTGTCAAGCCTATGGTAGGAAATTGCACGATGATGATAATGTTAGAGAGTAAACAGACCCTAAACAGTTGAGTGGGAGTGAAACACATAATCTGGTGAGGAGTGTGAAAAGGAGTCAATCACATTTAGGAAGTCAAGGTCCAATGCTCTCTTGAATTACCACAATTGGGAATCATGAACTCAAGGGAGTAAGTGCATTAGTTGTGTGATGCATGTTACATTGTGTGCATTGATCAAGACTTGAGCTTAGCATGGATGGATTGGTGCGAGGTGAAACTGACCCTTGAGAATTCAACCCGATCCCTGTGTGATTCTAGTTGTTTGCTTGGGGACAAGCAAAATTTCTAAGTTTGGAGTTGTGATGAATCTGCATAATATGTAGATTTATAGGCTAAAAAAGGTTGTAGTTATGCAAATTTTTAATAGAAGTTGTTAATTTTATATTTAAGATCAGTGTAAATAAATCTCACATCAATTGTCCTCACTGATGGTAATTTTCTTAGATTGTACTAACTTTGGAAAATAATCTTTTATAGGAATTCAAGACCATCAAGTTCACACTCAGCATCTGAGTCCTATGCTCAGCGCAAAAGGATGAATTCACTACTGACTTCATCATGTTCAGCATAGATTTCGTATGCTCTGCGCAAAAGGATGAATTCAGTACTGACTTCCGTATACTCAGCGCAGATTTCGCGTGCTCAGCGCAAAGGGGAATGCTCATTTTTGACTTGCTTGCGCACAGCGTGGATTTCTCATGCTGAGTGCAAACAATTATTTTTTATACTTTTAAATATGAAGCTCAGCTCATTTAAAAGGACTTTTGACTTTTTTTTGGGCGCAAATTGGAGGAATTCTCAGAGCTTCTTAGGATCCATTGGTGTTCAAGTGCTTTTGGAAAGAAGATTCGAAGATCCAATGCAATCCTCATCTAATTTCTACACTATTTCTTCTACTTTTCTTAATTTCATCATGTGTAACTAAACTCTACCGGTTAGGGTAGGATGAATTTTAGTTCAAATCTTCTGTACTTGTTCTGATCTTGAATTCAATGATGATTCATAGTAATTGAGTAAATTCTTCTACTCTTAATGCTTTCCTTGACTGGCCATCATTGGAATTATTCTTATGACTTGATTGTTCAACTGGAAAATTGACATTAGGTTAGATCTGAAGAAATTTACCATGAATTGCATAATCTTAGGAACAGGATATGGAATTTATGCATTTGTATGAATTCTTATGCTTATTGCTTGGTCTGAATTGAGAGCACCTAAGGGATTAGGGTTCTTATTTAGGACTAAAGGGATTATTTGCCATGGAATTGGAATAATCTGAATTTGTGAATTTGAATGTTAATTGCTTGAGTTGAAATTGAATTCAGAACAGAATTAAGGTATAAGAGGAAAGCTAAGAGGATTCCAAACTTTAACTGATTTTATTCTAAAAATTTTAATTCACTTGTGTTGTTTGATTCTAGGATAATTCATTTCATACTTTCAACATGATTTATAATTCATCATTGATTTTACTTACTCCAATCCTAAGTTCTACTGCAACTCTTGACTTAAATACATGTTATTCATTGGTTCAATTAGCAATTTCTTAGTATACGTTGATAATTGACACACAAACCTCGTGGGATCGACAACTTTATTCACTCCTTATTACTTGTACGATTTGGTATACTTGCTAATTCATTAACACTTCTCCTACACACAGTGATTGCTTGCCCGTGTGAAGGGTTTGGTTTGAAAAGAAGGTTCAAAGTCAGAGGTAGAATCTAGAATAGATTTGGAGGGGAAGGAGGAGATGGATAAGTAACTAGAGTTCGGAGGGGATGGAGAAGGCGGAGATGGAGCGAGAACAATGAGAGTTTTCTGATTAAAGAATTGGATTTTTGTTGTGGACTTTTCGCAAGCACACGGATCGTACAAGTAGTAAAATAAAGATCGTTCCCACAAGGATCAATTGATTACCAACTCTTACAGCCACTTTGATTATTTAAGAGATTAAAATCAATAGTGAAACTTAATCAAGATCGAAACGAAAATCAAACCAAATAAAGTAAGCAAATAAATCAAGAAAAGGCAATATTCAACTAAGATTTAAAGGCCTAGGACTAGGAATTCACTACATTACCTCCTATGCTAAATTGTAATTCTATCTTTGCTAATGTTCAATTATGTTCTTGAAGGCGATTTATCCTAAATTATTTAAAGTCCAAATTCTTGGCACTAAAAACGTGCTAAAACTCCATCAATCCCATTCTCATGGCAATTAATCGAAGCTCCAACCCATTAAGTTTTATGACAATCGTTTGCTCCTCGAAGGATTTAAGCCTATGTCTAGGTTTCAATTTCTAAGTTCAATTCTTAGATTATCAAGTAATTAGATTTCATCTTTTGACCCTTCACCTAAAGCCTAAGATTATGTAAATATGGCACGCAACATACCACAAGCATTAAGCATACTAAGAATGAATCAAGAATAATAATTTCTCATTAACAAAGAATCAAATTAATAATTCAACATAGAAAAGTATAGAGTTGCATCCTAATCCTAAAAAAAAGAATTTAGCCACTCATGACCAATGTAGCATAAACAAGAACAAAAGTTAAAGAAACAGTCATGATTCTATCTCAAGAAAGTAGGAAAAAGAAAATAAAAAGAGAAGATGGAGAAGATGTCTTCAATGATTGATCTTCAATTGCTCTTGCACTTTTTTTCAAGACCCTAGCCTTTGCCTCTTGAAATCTATCGTCGCCACAGTCTATCACAAAAGTCTCCTTCAGGTTTAGGGATTTGCCTCTATTTATAATGTTTAGGGTGAAAAACTACTTTTTTACACAAGACACCTCACACGGCCATGTCTAAGCTCGACAAGGCTGTGTGACTAAGATTTACGTAACTCACACCGTAAGTGGGACACGACGGTGTGACCAAGAGACATGGTCATGTCTCTTAAAATAGTCACACAGAAAGCACTTAAGCGCATAACTCTAGAATTTTTTGTTAGCTTTCCAATGTCTCAAACGGCCCATCGATCCAATCTCTATAGCCCAAGATATGACTCAATTACTGAGAAAAGGTCAGGATTCTTCGGGAATCCAAATTTTGCTCCTTGTTTAGGCATCAAGTCTTCTTCCATGTGTAATTACCTAACAAAAATGAAGACAATGATAAAGATCCATCTAAAATTCACTAATAAATATAAGCAAATCACCAAATTTATCCAGTATAAGGCGATAAAAAATAGGCTTATCAGTTTTCTGATGAGGAGTGTGATTTGTGATCTAGGAAGAATGATTTGGGAATTAGATTTAGGTTGAAAAAATTAGAGATAGAAACAACTCGTCTCTATCTTAAAATAAATAAAATTTATTAATTAAATTATATATTAAATTATATATACAATTTAGAGACGGAACACATTCATCTCTAAATATATTTCACTTTTTAAAACACTTATTTGACTCAATAGAGATAGAAAATTTAGAGACGGATAAATTTCTGTCTCTAAACATATTTAACTTTTTAAAATGCTACATTAATCAAATAGAGATGGAATTAGATACCAAAAAATCTGAGACGGATCCGTCTCTAAATTCCATCTCTAAATTCCGTCTTTAAGCACATTTGACTTTAAATTGACCAAATTGAGATGAAATTAAAGACAAAAAAGTCTGAGATAGATCAATTCCGTCTCTAAATTTCATCTCTAAGTTCTAAATTTTATTTTTCCTCTCTAAATCATCAAATCCAACTCTATTTCTATCTCAAATTCCGTCTCTGAATAGTAATTTTCTAGTAATGATTTTGCTGGTGCATACACCTCATCAAGAAGGCTGCAAAAGTGTGAGGTCCAGATCTGGGAATTGGGGTTGCAAAAGTCCAGATCAGTGGTTTCAAATCTGGACCATGGTGGTTACAGATCTGGCAATAACCATAGCCACCGCCGTCTTCTTCCTCTTAAGAGTGAGTTGCAGTCTTCTCGTTGCAGAGGCAGAGGCACCGCCTCCTTCAACGGTGAGCTGTACAGACTAGCTACACCGCCTCATTCGACCACGATAGTTGTAGATCTAGCGATAACAATTGCAACCTTCTCATTGTCTGCGTGTTTGCCTTACGTGTCCTTTCCACCAAACAACCTCACTGATATAAGACCCACCAAGTGCTACAATGCTATCTGCTCGATGATGGACTCACTCTGCTTTTGTTACAATAGGATGGTGCTTCACAGTGGCAGAGGCGGAGGCTAATTTCGGGTTTGGATGAATTCGGCCATGGCTACAAAGATCTGCTGTAGCACGGTAGTTGTTCCAAGTGGTGGGGATGAGATTCTTGGCAGAGGAAAGCCTTAGATTGAAAAGGGTGAAATTGAGGGATAGGGTGGGAAGATATATCTTATCAGGTCAAATCAGGGGGTGGGGGAGATGATAGAATAATCAAGTTATAACAGGATAAAAATATTTAACCTGATTTGATTATACTATCAAGTTATATCACCAAACACTTGATAAGACTTGATAGTATTAATTAATACTATCATGTCCTCCTTATACTGTCCACCAAACATAGCCTTTAATTTTAGTTGAAAGATCTTAGGTATAGTTAATGATGGGGTTACGGGTTAGCATTGTTAACTTCAAGTTACTATTAATTTAATTTGCACCAATTTTTGTCATTATACATTTAAACTCAAGATCCGTTGACTTTATCAACAACACTTTTTTTGAATTTTTTGGTATATTCTTAGCTCGTCAAAATGCTACCAAAGAGAAAGGATGCTCCAACTATCAGATGAGTTATGTGAGTATGAGATAATGTGGTTATACTTCTTTTCCTTCACATGATGACTGCCTGTGTGATGAACCTGCAAAAATTCATATTTTTACAGTTCAAAGTCTTGGGTTTTCATTCTCTTTTAATCTTTTTGATTGAGTTTGTTCTTAATTTTATTTTGTTTTTAGTTATTTTAAATTATGTTTTAATTATGTGTTTCTATGTGTTTTTTATAGGTAATTATGCATGAAAGAAGACATGACGATTGCACGAGACAGAGTTAAATTTGTATTCTGGTGGTCCAGCGCCCAGACGCTTGAAAGCCAGCGCTTAGGCACTAGTAAGGCAAAGGAGAAAATTTGTCTCTGGTCGTTCAGCGCCTAGGCGTTGAAGACGCAGCGCTTGAGCGCGCATTACGTATCAGAATTTTAGGAAAGACGCCAGCGCATAGGCGCTGGAAACATAGCGTCTGAGCGCTTTCTGCGTAATCTGACACATTATTTTCACTATAAATACATAAGTTACGCCAATTTCAACAGACACTTGGACAAAACGCAGCAGCCGTCAAGAGGCACAAACCCTAATGTGGTGTGGGCGCAATTAGGCTTGAAGATTAGAGATTTTTTTCAACCTTTCCACCTTTCTAAAATGGAGTTTGTCATATTCTTCCCTTTGTGTTCTTCTTTTTTCATTTGTAACTAAATTTTCCCTTGTTAGGGTGATGATGGATTTTGTTCTTGGATGATGTAAATTCTTTTACGGGTTTAATCAATGTTTCTATTTCATGATTTATGTGTTTATCTCTTTTCTTAATGTTTTTCTAAATTTGGCCAATTTGGGAATGATTTTTGGGTTTATGTATGATTTGAAAAAATTTGCATGAACCAAGACCTTGTGATAAACATCATAATTTCTGCAATTACTAGGAATAGACATTGTGGGTTATGTAGTCTTTCTTTTAATTCCCTCATTCTTGATAATGCCTTTTTATTTAGGATTAGACTAAGGGATTAGTTAATTCTAAACAGTGTAAGAGGATTAATATACCAAGGGATTAGATATTGATTAATTTTGGGAATTGACCATGAATCATTGGAATAGACTTGATTAAACCAATATTTGACTTTGTATTTAAAGAGCTCAAGTGAAATCTGACCCCTAACCTTTTCATATCATTATTTTTCAACTCAACCCAATTAATTAAATTTGGATTTTGTTATTTTTATTTATTCTTTCTTTTTATTATTTTTACCAACTCTCTTTTCGATAGCTTAAATAGTGTCGATTTGGCAAACTTAGTAATTGATAACATAATCCTCATGGTAACAATATTTTACTCACTCTTTATTACTTTTATCGATTTGGTACACTTGCCAATTCCATATCAAGTTTTTGGCGTTGCTGTCGGGAATTATTGTTTTCAATATTAAATAGTAGTTGAAGAGACACTAATTTAAACATTTTTTTCTTTTTCTTTTTCGTATTTTTTTCTAATTTGTTTCTTTTTATTTTTTTTATTTTCTTTGTTTACTTTTATTAGTCTTTTATTTTTATTTTATTTTCTTTACTTCACTCTAGGTTGCTTGTTTATTTGTTTATACAAGGTTTTGTTGAGTCAGAAGAATTACTTTTTGATCTAGAGATAGAAAGAATAACAAGAGCAAACAAGAAAGCAGCTAGAAAAAGAAAAAGAATTGCAGAAGAAAAGATAGCAGAAATTGTTGTAACTATAGAGTAAAGACGCATGTTAGGTGACTATGCTACATCATCTGCTGAGAATATTTCAACCAGTATAGTGCGTTCTGCTATTCAAGATAATAACTTTGAGATTAAACCAGCAATTCTACAGTTGGTGCAACAGAATTAGTTTGAGGGAAGTCAAGCAGAAAATCAAAACTTGTACATTGTAAATTTCTTACAACTCTGCGATACTATTAAGTATAATGGCGTAACTGATGATGCCATTAGATTGCAGCTGTTCCCATTTTCTCTAAGAGACAAAGCGAAGAGCTGGCTACAAGCCCAGCCATAAGAAAGCATCTCTACTTGGGAGGACCTGGTTAACAAATTCTTGACTCGATACTTCCCTCCATCAGTGTTTGTGAAGATGAGAGGTGAAATAGCTTGTTTCACTCAAAATTAAGGGGAGTCATTATATGAATCTTAGGAGAGATTTAAGGAGCTATTAAGGAGATATCCTCACCATGCATGTGAGGTTTGGCAGCAGGTGCAAAATTTCTATAATAGTTTAAATCATCCTACCAGGGCTATGGTGGATGCATCTGCAGGCAGATTTCTGAATACTAAGACTCCTGAAGAGGCTCAAGAATTATTTGAGACTATGGCCACCAATGAATATCAGTTGCCTAGTGGGAGAGCAGTAGTCAAACAAGGAGTTTTGGAGCTTAGCACTCTCAATGCTTTACTTGCTCAGAATAAAAGTATTTCGCAGCAGTTAGCTAATCTCACCAAACGAGTTGAGAGTATGCAGGTAAATTGTGTGAACAACCAAGTGTTAATTTGTGATTTTTGTGGAGGTAACCATGCTAATGGTGGATGTGAGGCAAGCAACTCTGGTTTCATTTCTCCAGAATAAATCAATTATATGGGTAATCCTTCCAGACCTCAAGGTATTCCATTTTCAAATACATATAATCCAGGGTGGAGGAATCATCCTAATTTTTCTTAGAGCAATCAAACAGTGTCATTGAATCCTCAACCAGAGAAGAAGTCTCCTCTTAAGATTGCACTTGAGAAACTCTCTGTACAGAAATATGCTTTTGTACATCAGACTTCTACTTTTATAGAGGAAACAAAGGCAACTTTTCAGAATCAAGGAGCTGTTATTAGAAATTTGGAGAATCAAGTGGGACAGATAGCGAAACAATTTCAAGAGAGACTTCAAGGTACCTTACCAAGTGATACTGTTGTCAATTTAAAGGAGCAATGTCATGCAATTACACTGAGAAGTGGCGAGACTTTGGAAGAACAAGTTAAAGAAACACCTGATTCATCAAGAATTGAAAAAATTAATGTTCTTGTTACTGATGTCTCAACTCAAGAGTGCTGTAATGAAGAAGTTAAAGAAGAGCAACCAAAGTGGCAGAGGAAAAAGAAGGAACGTGAGTAGAATATGGTAATTGACCCTTCATTGTATGCTAGACTCCTGTTTCCTCAAAGGTTAAAGAAGGAGAACAAAGAAAAGCAGTTTTCCAAGTTCTTAGAAGTTTTCAAGAAATTACAGATAAACATCCATTTTGCTGAAGCACTTGAGCAGATGCCCTCATATGCTAAATTCATGAAGGACTTGCTGTCAAAGAAAAGGAAGCTGAAAGAAGATGAGACTGTGGCACTTACTGAAGAATGCAGTACTATAATTCAGAGGAAACTGTCACCTAAATTGAAAGATCTAGGTAGTTTCATCATTTCGTGCACTATTGGTGAGTTGACCATTGAGAAAGCTCTATGTGATTTAGGCGCTAGTATTAATTTGATGCCATTGTCTATCTTGTGCAAGCTGGGTATTGATAAAGTTAAGCCTACAATGGTTTCTCTTCAATTAGAAGATCGATCAGTCAGACATCCGTATGGTATTGTGAAAAATTTACTAGTGAAGGTTGATAAATTTATTTTTCCAGTTGACTTTGTAGTCTTGGATATAGACAAGGATGCTGATATCCCATTAATTATGGGGAGACCATTCCTAGCAATATCAAGAGCTTTAATTGATGTGCCAATAAGAGAGCTTATTTTGAGGGTGGATGGAGATCAAGTGACTATAAATGTTTTTAATAAGTCTGCCCCAACATTAAATCTTTATGCCTTTGTTAATTGTATTCAAATTAAATTTCAAAAGGGGTTGGATGGTAAGAACTCTTCTTCGTCCATTATTTATTTAGTTTTTTTGTGTTGTTTTTGTTTTTCTTTTTACTTGAGGACAAGCAAAAGCTTAAGTTTGGGGGAGTGATGAACCTGTAAAAATTTATATTTTTACGGTTCAAAGTTTTGGGTTTTCATTATCTTTTAATCTTTTTGATTGAGTTTGTTCTTAATTTTATTTTGTTTTTAGTTATTTTAAATTATGTTTTGATTATGTGTTTTTATGTGCTTTTGATATGTAATTATGCATGGAAGAAGATAGGACGATTGCACAAGACAGAGCTAAATTTGCATTCTAGTGGTCCAGCACCCAGACGCTGGAAAGCCAACGCTTAGGTGCTGGTAAGGTAGAGGAGAAAATTTGCCTCTGGTCGTTCAGCGCCTAGGCGCTGAAGATGCAGCGCTTGAGCGCACGTTATGTATCAAAATTTTAAGAAAGACATCAGCACATAGGCACTGGAGACATAGCGCCTGAACGCTTTCTGCATAACCTGACACATTATTTTCACTATAAATGCATAAGTTGCACTAATTTCAATAGACACTTGGACAGAACGCAGCAGTCGTCAAGAGGCATAAACCCTAATGTGGTGTGGGCGCAATTAGGCTTGAAGATTAGAGATTTTCTTCAACCTTTCCACTTTTCTACAATGAGGTTTGTCATATTCTTCCTTTTGTGTTCTTCTTTTTCCATGTGTAACTAAATTTTTCCTTGTTAGGGTGATGATGGATCTTATTCTTGGATGGTGTAAATTCTTTTATAGGTTTAATCAATGTTTCTATTTCATGATTTATGTGTTTATCTCTTTTCTTAATACTTTTCTAAATTTGGCCAATTTGAGAATATTTTTGGGTTTATGTATGATTTGAAAAAATTTGCATGAACCTAGAACTTGTGATAAATACCATAATTTCTGCAATCGCTAGGACTAGACGTTGTGAGTTATGTGGTCTTTCTTTTAATTTCCTCGTTCTTGATAATGCCTTTCTATTTGGGATTAGACTGAGAGATTAGTTAATTCTAAATAGTGTAAAAGGTTTAATATACCAAGGGATTAGATATTGATTAATTTTGAGAATTGACCATGAATCATTAGAATAGGACTTGATTAAACCAATATTTGACTTTGCATTTAAAGAGTTCAAGTGAAATCTGACCCCTAACCTTTTCATATCATTGTTTTCCAACCCATCCTAATTAATTAAATTTGGCTTTTGTTTTTTTTTCTTTATTCTTTCTTTTTATTGTTTTTACCAACTCTCTTTTCGATAGCTTGAATAGTATCGATTTGGCGAACTTAGTAATTGATAACATAATCCTCGTAAGAACGATACTTTACTCACTCTTTATTACTTTTGTCGATTTGGTACACTTGCCAATTCCACATCGCTGTACAATAAATACATCACGTGTTTCATGGGCTATCATGTAGGAAATTTGTGTGCCTTAGTAGCATTCATTGTCTCCAATGTGTAAGTTAGTATTAACACAATGACTATGTGTGGTTATGTTTTTGTGTAGTTACTAGACAAAAGAAAAGGAAGACGACAACGCGAATGATTCCTTCTACTACACAAGATGGTATGTACAACTTAAGCATTGTGCTTCATGTTGGTTTATTTTACAAGAATATAAAATATCTCATACTATCAAGTTGTTAATCACATATATGTAGATTCATTGTCTTGTGAACTAATAAGATCACGTGGAAAAAAGAAGTTGCTAAAGATGTTAGAATTTTTATTTATAGACTAACATAAATCATATTATAATTTTATATAACCTAGATTAATTGGATATCAAAATTATTAGAGTATTTTGTTTAGCCCAAATTATGATTAGTATTGTTAATGGGCCTATTGTTCTTAAAACACTGCTCATATGTGGGTTTTGTTTTATGGGTCCTATATATGGGTTTGCCGTAATGAGTAGGTTTAACTCATTTTCATTATTTTATATATACAAGAAGAGGCCCATATTCCTAGTCATTTCAATGCATACAATTGTCTCATTGATACTGACGCGTGAGCAACTATTGTTGGATAAGAATAGTATTTATCCCTCATTGAGATTGTTTTTAAGGGTTTCAGCAATGACTTTCTCATCGGCATCTTTTCAAGATAATTCTAAAACTCTTTATATAAATGTTTGTTATGTCATAAATTTTGAGATTAATAAATATGATAATTTTTCTTTCAATTGATATCAGAGCGATTTTAATCCTAATTATGACTATTAAGTTTTTTGTTTTACCTAAAAATCTTATGAGGTTTAAAATTGAAGAAACCTAAATCCTAACGTATGTGGTGTTCAATTCAAAAAATTTTATGATTAATTTTTTTTTTAAAATTAGGGTGAGGATTTTTGTAGATTAGGTTATCTTGAGTTTAAAAATATGTATATTACATTATAATGTTGTGAATTCACAAAGAATTTTGTTCAAAACCATGGAACCCTAAAAACAATTAATTTTATTATTTGTTTTTTCTTTTGATGATCAATTCAACAAATTGACGTAGGGGTTTTATATATCCCACTTTTCTGAGTTTAATGACACTTGAATCGTTGATTTTAGTTAATAAACGATGGAGAAATTGCTAAAATGTCATGTTTGAACCCATATTTTCATGCTCACTTTTTTTTATCAAAAGCCTAGAAATTTCATGCAAAAATTTCAAAACTTTTTCAAGGGGTTTAGTAGATCTTGAAATTCTGAATCCAACGACGCAAGAATCGCGTCAAACGGATGTAAAATAAGAGAGATGTCGCATAAAATCCACCACACCATGAACTGGGTCAAAATCGTGTCAAATGACCCGAATTCAGTCAAACGGGTAAGGAAGAAGGTGGTCTTTTACCCACCTCATGACCACTCGCGGTCTTGGAGAGTGCAGGAGAGTGTGATCTATAGAAAATTATTTTTTAATTCCATTTTTTGCATTGTTCTCCATGCGCCATAATTTATTTTTTGGTGAATTTTATTTATTTTTCCATGCCTATTTATTTTTTATTCCAAAATTTCTAGAGATTAAAATAATAAAAAATATATGGTACTCTCCTCTTTTGCCTCTAGAAATTTTTATGTATTATTGTGATCCTTCTAGACATAATATATATTGCACACTCTCGGACTTGATGTCATTTGATTATTTAAATAATTTTGATATTACGTTATATATATATATATATATATATATATATATATATATATATATATATAATCTTGCAAAATGTTAAAAATTATAATATACTTGCCAAGTTTTGAACTGAAATTTTTCCAACATGATTATGACAATACTGAGAGTGTTGTATAATTTGTACTCTCAGACTTGATATTATTTAGTCACTGAAATAATTTTTAATATTATTTTGTGCATAAAATGTTGTATAAAATATTGTATGTTGTTATTTTTTGTTATTCTCTATGCAATTTTGTTCTGAGAGTAATTATTTAAAATGTTGTGGAGCTTTTGGGCACCTTTCATAATTGTGAACTCGCCTTCACAGAACCAATTATGTTAAAGTGTCATTTTGTTGATATTTTGTTAACAATGTTGCATTAGGAATTATATTGATAATGCACTTACCCTATCAGTTTGCCTTTATTAATGTAATTCCTGATGATTTGTTAAGTGATACTATTTTGAGGCACTTTGCATGATTGTGAGCTCGCCTTCGTGGGACCAATTATGACAATGTGTTATTTTGTTGATAAAATATTATTATTTTGTGGCATTAGGAATTATGTTAATAATGTGCTTACCCTATCAGTTTGCCTTTGTTAATGTAATTACTGATGATTTGTTAAAGACATTAAGATTGTGCCCTTAGAGTTCTCAGTATCCTATTGGTACTAACTTTAGGGACATGATTTTGATGTCTGTGAGAGTTTACTCATGTGTAGTAATTCGAGACTCTTAGGCAGGATTGCAATTGCATGGGGAAGCTCCATTATGGTTGTTGCTCATCTTGTTTACTGAAATACTCGACAAGAAAATCTCCCTTTAAAATATTGATTCAGTTTTGCTTATGAAAATAAATGTTTTAACAAAGTTGTGTGGGACCAATTATGAGGATTGAGTTAAGTCAATGAATTTATTTCTGGCCATATCTATTATTAATGTTGCTCTCGCTATTGATAAGCCCTAAAGCCCATAGATATGTTTTCCGCTGCGATTGGAGAAAAATATGAAAGATGAAATCATTTAAATAAAGTTCATCTTATGACCATAAAGTATAATAAGGACAAAGTCATTAAGTATAGTTCTTCATGAAGCGGATAATGTCAACCAATTTTGTAAGGCTATTGACACATTTAGAAGGGCATGTGACCTTTCTATGTTGACCAAGACTGAGCATGATGGTGTGAATGGTGATGTGCCACTAAATTTGCAGATAGGCTCAAACAAGCTAATTGTATAGAGTTTAATAATTGGATTAAGGATAAAGAAGTTGAACCCTTGGTGTTTTGAATCTAATTTTGTTAATGTTTCTTCTGACACTTGTTGGTTAGATATTGGTGCAACTACTCACGTTACAAGCTCATATTGAAGTTCAAAAATATGTGAAAGCCAAGTGAAGGAGAATTGATGATCACAGTAGGAAATATAGTTAGTGTCAAAGTAGAGTATATAGGTGATGTTTCCTTGAAGCTATGTACTCGATATTCTTTAGGTTTAAAAGACACCATCTATAAGTCCACTATAAGAAAGAACTTGTTTTTGGTTTCTATTTTGGATAGTTGTACTATCATGTCTATTTAGTGATAAGAGAGTTTCCCTACCTTATGATTCCATTCTGGTTATTTATAGAGTTTCTTCTAATGGCCTATATATGTTAAATATTGACCCCTTTCTGTTGATCTAACGAAGTTTATATATCAATAATGTTGTTAGGAACAACCATGATAGAGTTTTTGAAAACTTTTTTATGTTGTGGCATAAACGTTTAGGGCACATCTCTAAGGAGAAAATAGAGAGGTTGATTAAAAAGAGTATTCTTCATTATATGATCTTCTCTATTTTTGATGCTTGTGTTGATTGTATAAAAGGGAAACTTACAATTGGAGCTAGGAGGAGTGGGGTTACCAGGAGGAATGATGAGTACTATGATAGATATGATGAAACTGGTAGAAATCCTGAACCTTTTGCTAAGTTCTTACAGGATTGTGGTATTGAGGCACAATACACCATGCCTGGTACTCTGCAACAAAATGAAGTTACAGAAAGGCGAAACTATACTCTTTTGGATATGATGAGATGTATGCTTATACTCTTTTAGAATTCTTGTGGGGAGATGTCTTGAAGACTGCTACTTATATATTGAATTATGTGCCAAGTAAATATGTGTTGAAGATTTCATATGATCTTATGATAGGCAAACGGCTTACCTTGAGGCATTTCTGTGTTTGGGGTTGTAGAGCATAAGTGAGATCTTATAACCCACATTTAAAGAAGCTTGATCCCAAAACTATTAGTGGTTTCTTCATTGGATATTGTATTGGCTCAAGGGGTTCTAGGTTCTATTGTCCTTCTATACTACTAAAGTTATTGAATCTGATCAGGCTGTCTATTTTGAAGGAGACTTAGAACATGGTGGAACTCTGGAGCCACGTATTGTTGATTTTAGTGAGGAGCATGTTGTTGTTCCTATTCTTGTTGATCCCTTTCCCTAGATAATGTCATCTTCTTTGATCCATAATGATGATGTTGTTAATCCTGTTGATAATGTCAATATCCCTCAATAAGTCAAAATAATATACAGATTCCAGATATTGTTGTAACTCCACTGAGAATATATGAGTGGATTCCTATATCCACTGAGTCTACTAGATTCAGAAATTATGTTATGTACTTGTAAAAGTATGAGTTTAATTCAGTTGAGGATTCTGATCCTATTTCCTTTTAAGAGGTTGTGGTTAGTCCTGATAGTGCACAATGGCTAGTGGCTATGGAGGATGAGTTGACTTTTATGAGAAAGAATAATGTTTGGGAATTGGTGGAGTTGCCTACTGGTTGTAAAATTATTGGTTGTAAATGGGTCTTTAAGACCAAACGTGATGCTAGAGGTGAAAATAGAGGTGGCAAACGGGCTAACCCGCCCAGACCTGCCCCGCCCCGCCCCGCCTTCAACCAGCCAAAATATGGGGCGGGGTGGGTTAGCCCGTTTTGGGAAATCGGTTAGAAGAGCCAACTCACCCCGTTTTAGGATGGGTTTGCGAGTTGGCGGGTTGACCCGCCTAAAAGAGAAAATAAGAAAAAGTAAGCGGGTTGGCGAGTCAACTCGCCTAATCCACCTAAAAAACAAAAAAATGTACAAAAAACAAAAAAAAAATCCATAAAAATTTAAAAAAATAGAAAATTTATAATTTATAGAGACTAAAAAAATAAAAAAAATAAAATTAATATCATACCCATAAAAATACCAGAAGCACAAATAAAAAGACTCATTTATAACACTTTTAAAAAATAACTCAACCCAACGGGCCAACCCGCCCCCGCCCCGCATAACCCGCGGGTTATACAGGGTGGGTTATGCGGGTTGAAAAATAAAAGTGAGTTGAAATCTTGAACCTAACCTGCCAAAAAATAAGGGGTTAACCCAACGGGTTGAACCCGTTTTGCCACCTGTAGGTGAAAATGAGAGGTATAAGGTCAGACTTGTTGTTAAGGGATATAATCAGAGGGAAGACATTGATTATAAGGGGACTTTCTCACCGGTCTCCACTAAAGACTCTTTTCATTTTATGATAGCCTTGGTTGCTCATTTCGATTTAGGACTTCAACAAATGGATGTTAAGACTGCCTTCCTAAATGGTGATTTGTATGAGGATGTGTATGTGGATCAACCTGATGGTTTTGTTGAAGATGGTAAAGATCATATGGTATATAAATTGAGAAGATCCATTTATGGATTGAGACAAGCTCTCATGCATTGGTACTTGAAATTAGATTATATTGTTGACTCTCTTGGCTTTAAAGAAAATATTATTGACCAATGCATTTATCTGAAGTTTAGTAAGAGCAAATTCATCATTCTTGTTTTATATGTTGATGATATATTGTTGGCTAGTAATGATGTTGATCTTCTGAATGAGACCAAGCAGATGTTGATAGCGCATTTTAATATGAAAGATTTTGGTGATGCCTCTTTTGTATTGGACATTGAGATTCACCGTGACAGATCTCGTGGTATTCTTAATTTGTCTCAAAATGTTTATATTAAAAGGATTCTAAATAGATTTAACATGAAATCTTGTAATCCTTGTGCTATACCTATTTAAAAGGGTGAAAGACTCTTTAATACCTAATGTCCTCAAAATGATAAAGACGTTGCTGAAGTGGAGAAGGTCCCATATGCTTCTATTATTAGCAGTCTTCTGTATGCTCAAGTTTGTACACGTCCTGATATTGTTTTTGTTGTTAGTGTACTTGGGAGATACTTGAGCAAACCTAGTGTGGCCTATTAGTAGGCTGCAAAACAAATCATAAGGTATCTAAATGGTACCAAAAATTATATATTAACTTATATAAGGTTAGATCACCTTGAGGTGATAGGCTATTCTGATTCCGATTATGGTGATTGTCCAGATGACCACAAGTCCACATCGGGGTATATCTTTATGTTGGTAGGAGAAGCTGTTTCTTGGAAGAATGTTAAACATACATTTACAACTACTTCTACTATGGAAGCAGAGTATATAACTTGTTATGAGGCTACGCGTCAAGCGGTATGATTAAAAATTTTGATTATTGAATTTTGTATTGTGGAGAGTATTTCCAGACCTCTTACTATCTATTGTAAAAACTCTGTTATAGTGTGCTTCTCTCAAATCAATAAGAGCTTTAAATGCTCAAAAATTTTGACACAAAGTATATGTTTGTTAGAGAGAAGATTCAGGAGTTTCAAACTCATGTCAAGTATATATATTCCTACATAACTTATGGTTATAGATCCCCTAACTAAAGGTTTAGCTGTCAAAGTTTTGTTGATCATGTGACCCATATGAGTATAGTAAGGTCTTTTGATGTTTTGGGTTAGTGGGAGTTTGTTTTGTGATTATAATGTGACCTTATTTTATGTTTGGAGACTTTAAACAATCATGTTGTTATTATTGTCGTTTCCATATAATGTTGTTATTATTATCTGCGCAGTATTATTTGTTCATATTATGACATATTGTGGAGACATTTTAGACCCAGTTTCATTTTGTTATTGTGCTGAGATGTTTGTTAAATCTCATAAAGCATCTTGGGCGGATGCTTGGGACCATTTTGTTGGGGAAAACACTTTGATCACATATTGACATACAATTTTGAATGTGCTTTCCTATTACCCATATACCACATTTTGATGGCTCACCGATATATGAGTATCTTGCATGTATTATATCAGTACTCATTCGAGTATGATTTTTTGCATTATTGATATGCTTGTAGCCTCATTTTGGACCAGTTATTGAGAGTGATGACTCGATTGTGACATCATGTTGTGGCCACATATTGTTTGATTAATCTAGAGAATTGTTTTCTTATTAAAGTGATGTAATATGACTTATGTTGTCCAAGTGGGAGTATATTAGAATTTTTATTTATGGACTAGCATAAATCATATTATAATTTTATAAAACCCAAATTAATTAGATGTCAAAATTATTAGAGCATTTTTTTAACCCAAATTGTGATCAGTATTATTAATGAGCTTATTATTCTTAAAGCACTGCTCATATGTGGGTTTTGTTTTATAGGTCCTGTGTATGAGTTTGCTATAGTAGGTAAGTTTAACCCATTTTAATTATTCTATATATACAGAGAGAGGCCACTATTCCTAGTCACTCCAGTGCGTACAGTTGCCCTATTGATACTAACACATGAGCGACTATTGTGGGATAAGAATAGTATCTCTCCCTCATCGAGATTATTTTTAAGGGTTTCAACAATGACTTCCTCATCGATATCTTTTCAAGGTAATCCTAAAACTCTTTATATAAATGTTTGATATGTCATAAATTTTGAGAATAATAGATTCGATAATTTTTCTTTCAAGAGACCCACAGGAGGATGAGGATTTCGATCCTCAACAATTTTTTGAAGGAGAGAATTTTATCACCTTAGAAATTGTCTTTTCCTCTTTTATCTGTACATTATGCTTATTCATGTGTAGTCCCGTATAATTTGCTGATTTACCTCAGCGTGTTGCTAGATGAACTAAGTAGCAATTGTGAAGAAAGTAATTCACCCACTATCATAGAGAATGATAAACACATTAGTAGGCTTAACTTGTTTAGGTAATATGAAATAAAAGGTTTAGCTTGATGTAAACATTTATTTTGGAATTATGTCACCATCAGGTTGCCTGTGCTTATGTTCATTGCTAATTTAGAATCACTTATGCAAGAGACAGTACTATGCTGGGCATAAAAATAAATCTACCAAAAAGGATGTAGTTGAGGTATGTATATATTGAATAATAATATTTCTTTCACATGAATGTTACTCAACTGTAGCATTATATTACTTATGTGTGTTTGTTTTGGTTTAGAATTATAAGATTGTTTTGGATGCTTAGAGAAAGTTGACAAAATTAGAAAGAAATGCATTTGATTCAAGAGCACAAGCACGGAGGGCTGCATATTGCAAAAGTAAAGGCATTTCAAAGGGTAGAACTATAAGTTAGGCAGTTCAGCAGTCACTATTTAATAAAAAAATCATTGAATGTATTCTTTATTTGCGCTATTTGTAATGCCTCAAGTCCCATTACCTCACTATACCTAGGCTTAGGCACATCACATGTCACTATCTAACCCCTTTATCATATTTATCAATTAATCTTTCATTTGTCCACTACTTATTTCAGCTTTATTTGTTACCCAAACCTGTTGAGGAAAACTTTAGCTCATTTTGAAGAGTAAGGCCGATTGCCTTCAAGAGTCACTAATCCACTTTCTTATTTACTAATCCATTATTAATTCATTTAGTGCAAGTGAGTTCATTTTGGTAGAACTCTAACAATTAATTCCATACTAGGTGGATCACATTTATAATTTAAAATACTAATTCACCAAGCATATAGAAACGGATTCATCAATATATATATATATATATATATATATATATATATATATATATATATACATATATACATATATATATATATATATATATACATATATATATATATACATATATACGTATATATATATATATATATATATAGAGTAAAGTTAAGGGCATTAGTTCCTTATATAGTTCAGCTACATCAAAGTCAAAGTCAAAGTCATCTCTACGAGTAAGCTGATAGGCACATCTACGCCTGATATACATCTAGACACAAATGTGGTACAAAGTAATAATAAAAAAGAACCACATCCTATAGTATGCTATCATAAAATGTACACTAACTAGCAACAGTTCGTCATATGAGATCAGAATCGGAGGTGACGAAAGAGGATGATTACCCCAAAAGAATAACTAATGTACAGCCTCACATTCATGTAGAATGTATAGGTGTTAGTCTCGGGGTTATACACCTATCGACTTTCAGTAGGCTCCCACTAGATGTTCAGCAATGGCATCTTCAAGCGACAAAAGTGTCAAGCACTAGAATACCAAGGAAATGAATAGCAAGGTGAGAATTCTACGAATACTCAATAATTCTAACATAGAAGGTGTCATCATGATAGTTCTAGTTGCTTCGAGATTTTTGCAAAAGTTTACAAAAATTCATAGAAAAGTGGAAGATGCCAAAACAATTATTATTCCTTGAGGCATAGGTTCATTTTAGAAATTATATCAACAAACAGACATCACAATAACTTCACAAAAAAAAATAGGATACTAATAGTACAAGTTAGAAGCAAGCGAAAACCAACTAAGTCTCCATAGAGAAGTCAAATCCACTCCAAATCTATACATAATATAGCCAAAAACATTCAAACAATTCCAGAATGTTCACAGATATCAATAGTATATTGACAATATTAACAGATTATTGATAGATGATGTCACATGTCATGCAAATACCATTGCAAATGCCTTTTTAGTGCTCACTTAATTTATCTATCTTTCATAAGTTAATTCCTGATCTTAAATAAGTAGGGAGGGAATATTGCATCCTCACTCTACCAATGGGCAATAATTTGCTTATCAGGCATGAACTCATCCTATACATGATAGTCACTTCATCACACAGTCCTATCTCTAACAAAATGGTCTCGCCTATAATTTGCTCAACAATAAGGGAATAGCACATATGGATCACCCCTAGGTACGAGAATTATTTTTACATCTTTTAATTACTAGGCACTTTAAGGATGCACATACAACATGTCATTTTATTACTGGCTCAACTTCAACAAGTAAAGGAGCATAATTTATCGGTCACGACCTTAAGTTGTGGCCAAACTCGATTTCATCCAATTCAACTCATTTTATCAATCATAGCCAAGTCCATTCCTTACCTTTTAATTTACACTCATCCACCTCAATTCAATTATAACATCATTAAATTTCCTCACTTAGTTCTCAACCAAGCATCACCCTAATCACCTAATTATCCAATAATTCAAATTAACTCAAATTAGCTTAATTCATTAAAGAGTGATCAACCAAGAAGTATATATGTTTAAGTTTTCATCTTCACCCTTACACCTTCATAAATCCAAGACCATTACCCCAATCCATTCATCCAATTTAGCATCAAACTAACTCAATTACTTGAATTTAAGTAACAACAGCAGGGCATCATCATAAAATCAAACCCTTGGTACAAGAACCACCCATGGACCCGCGGCCTTGGCTCAACCAAACACCATCAAAACTCAATCCAAATCAATATACAAGCATAGAATCCAAGCCATACAAGTTCATAAACTTAAGAAATCAAGAGATAATATGAAGAACTCATCTAATCCTACCCCTCACCCATCAAACCTGAGAGCAGCCCCCATAGGCAAACCATCAAAATTTCAATCCAACAACATCATAGATGATTATATAATGTTAGAGTAAGTATAAGGAAGGAGTAGAAAGATCAAGAACCCCTACTTGGCTTCCTGTAGCTCACGAGAAGGAGAGAAAAATGGTGGTGAAGTGGCTTGCTTCAAGAATCCAATCGAATAGGAAGATAGAATAACTTTTCCTTCTTGAGCAAGTGGAGATGATGATCTAAGGTGACTCATGCAAGAGCTCAAAATTTTCCTCCTATGGTTGCCTTG
Organism: Ormosia semicastrata; assembly: GCA_029884595.1. Taxonomy (NCBI): domain Eukaryota; kingdom Viridiplantae; phylum Streptophyta; class Magnoliopsida; order Fabales; family Fabaceae; genus Ormosia; species Ormosia semicastrata. The sequence continues at coordinate 4,421,731 of JAQQTO010000029.1, forward strand.
GTTTGCCGAGAGAAGAGAGAAAAATGAGAAAGTGTGTTGTTTGTGGCATTGTGTGAGTGAGGAGGAAGAAATAAGGGAGATGACAACTTATTTATTAAGTTGTTGAGAGTAAGTAAGGCAGTTTAGTGAGCTCTAATGCTCCTAGGAAGATTTTGATCTTCAATCTTAGGTTTCTAACCTCTAAACATGTTTTAAAAATTCATAGGATTAGTTTAGAACCTTAGTATAAGATAATTGATACCAATTAGGTCACTACCCTTATTTTGGGTAGGTCCTAATTCTTACCAATATGTTGTTAAGTTGGTGTACAAGTAATCCTCATGCATGCAGTTTCATTGGTTTAAATCCTATCAAGCTCTAATCCACTTAAGTTCAAGACTAGATGGCAATCCAATGAAAACCAAGTTAAGCGCTCTTCCTTTTGCATGTAATCTTAGAGGTTGATGATTAATAATTACTCTAGATTTAAGTTTTAATAAATTTCCAAACTCATATAATTAATCTAACTTACTCATATGCATTTTTATTAGCTCATAAGTAAATTATAAAATTACTTCCACCCTCAAAATAAATTTCTCCACTTCTAAAATTATTTTCATAATTTTATCTCATTTATTCTAATGTCTAGGATACTTTTAAGTTGATAAAATTACTAAAATTGACAAATTTCATTATTTAAGCTACCAAAAATTACCATAATTCATTTTATTTATTTATAACTAAGTTATAAATTTCTAATTATAATGTTTACTTATTGAATAATTTCTGTAATTATTTGGACTAAATTCTAAACTTAACTTATGTGCTAAATCACTATTAACATGCACATGCAAATACAAACTTGTATGTAAATAAACAAACAAGTCAAATAATAATCTAAGAATTACTATATTGCCAATATATGCAAGCTGAAAGGGATGATGTTATACTATCCATATTTTGTGGCATATGTATCAATGTATGTTTGCTTTGTTACTAAAAGGCAAGCATCATTCCAATTGAGTTGCTCTCCCAAGTGTTTCTTGAAGAGATGTGCAAACCTCACAAAATGCCAAGTCCAAGCCATTAAAGAAATGGGTTTTGCACATTACTCAACTTACAATGCAATATGCTAAATAAGGTATAGTGCTGGGAGCTGGTGAAGAGTTTTGACCTATATCACCATTACTTGTACATTAGAGGTTCAATGTTTCCATTGAATTATGTTAATGCAGGCATAGTTAAGGGCTTACTTGCCTCTGGTATACTCGTTCCATCAACTATCATAGAAGTGTTGGAAATTCAAGTGAGTATTGAAGTCTCATATTGGTAAAAAATAGGCAAGTTGAAGGTTATATAAATGAAAAAGACTCATACACCTAATACTTTAAGGTTTTAGGTTAATATCAAGCTCATTTATGTGATTCTTCACTTAACTCATTGATGGAGATCTCTCTAGTTTTTGGACTCCTCCTATGGTTCAACAAGTGGTATCAGAGCTGATGGTTCGATTTGGACAAGTATTGGTTTGGACGTCGGTGGTTGGTAGATCCTGTGAAGGGTCCATTGTGTCGAAAGTCTTCCTAATTATGTGGACGCTAGGCGGCATGTTCCATTGTAGATGATGGACGACGACAGTAAAAGTATGAAGAAGAGCGTGTGTAGCCCGATCTGGAGGAGATGAAGCTCTTGAATGCGAGTTGGTCTCTCTTGGTGATACCGTCAAATACTTGAAAGGCTTCCGCTTGAGAGGAAGTAACCGTGTGTGAAAGACTCACACTTGAAGGGGAGAATGTTGGAAATTCAAGTGTGAGTATTGAAGTCCCACATTAATAAAGAATAAACAAGTTAAAGAATATATAAGTGGAAAAGACTTATATTTTGGGTTAAAATATGGTGTTAAGCTCATTTATGTGATTCTTCACTTAGCTCATTGATAAAAATCTCTCTAACTTTTGGACTGTCTCTATGGCCCAACAAGAAGAAGATATGGTTGATTTAAAGGAGTTCAAAGGAATAAGTATTGCCGAGCAAGAGAAAATTATCAATGGTGACACTATTGGTGATAGGTTTAAGAGAGCTTTGTGCTCTGAAGTCTGGCCATATCGTTGTTCCCAATCTCCAAGAATGCTTCCGGTTCTAAGTTGTTGCATGCAATTATTGATATAGACAAAGTCTGCCAATATAATTGGAGTAAATATGACTTCGATTGGCTTGTCAAAGAGATCACAAGATACCAATAGGCATGCATTAGTAAAAAGAAGGAGGGTGATAAGAAGATCATTGGGAGTGCATGTTTTTCCTCATGGTATGTTATAAAGTTTGAATGCATTGTGGTCATTTAGTTTGTTGTAGCACCTTCTTGTACCGCTTTATGTTTAACTCAATATTTGTATTTGATTAGGTTATATATTTTCACAAGTGACTGCTCGAATCCATATCAGTCCATAGAGTGTCCTTTGATAAAGGTGTGGAAGACTGTGGAGGTACAAAAGCATATTAGAGAAGAGAGGAGTAATGAATAGGTATGCAGCCAAGGATATGGATAATTTCTGTGATAACATTATCATGTAATATTGTGGACATTATACATGGCCTGCTTCATGTGTGTGGTCACTTATGATAGCATTGTATGTTGTTAGGGGGTCTTCTCTGTCACTTTAAGGGTTCATTTGATCCTACCTGGCTGCATCAGGCTTTGAAGCACGAGGTTTTGCGAGGAACTATGGTTTCTCTACCGTTGTATTTGTTGTTGTAATGTTGGGCACATGTGATTTTTTGACCATATGCAGGTCACAGTGTATACAATGAAGTATATTTATAAATTGGTTCTGAAAATCACTAGATGTTGCGTTAATGGCTGGACATTACAATTTGAAGCATTTTCACAACAATCCAATAGCAGGCAATGTAAATGAGGATCCTGATGACAAATGTGAGGATGTAGCCGAAAAAGAGGGTGATGGTGTTATGTCAGCTGATGGAGATGATGTAGATGACGGTGACCTGAATAATGTCAGCAATCCGCTTCAATTGAATAACACTTACCATTGAGCATCTTGATTCAGTACCCATATCATATAAGACAAGAGGAGCTCCTTACAAGATTATATAAGTACTGCACCACAGTGTCAAGAAATTCCAGTGACACTTCACAGCAAGCTTTTGAGCTACCAATATGTGTGCATGACTAGTATATTGCTGAATTTACTTGCTTGAACACATTCCTTTGCTTTCATGGGCTTATGCTACAAGTTGTGTCTACTAGAGATACTAAAATTGATCTTTATTATCTTTCTTACTGCATTATGGGGGCTGAACATAATTCTCATGAATATGAGCAATTTGCTTAATCTAAATAAACCGAAGAACAACATAAATAGCATATCCAAAAAAAAAAAAAAAAACCTTCCCCTTCTTAGTCCTACCAAAGCCCTTTAAGATGATCAAAATAATCTGGTGCAAATTGCGAGGGCACACCCAAGACATATATTATGCACTAACCAAATATTATACTCCATATGGATTTCTCTAGGTTAAAGAAAGTTAATTGCTGTTTCAAAGCTAGAACTACTATTAGGAGATAAAGGTTTTGTGGGCCTCTAAATTTGCTATATATCATTAATATTGAACTTATTGAGAACTGATGGCAAATGAAAGACTTAGCCTTGGAGAAAGCTTTAGGTTTCCAAAACTTATCATGGAGAAATTTCTTTCCATTCAAAGACTAAGAGTGGGTTAGAAAATAGAATGATTTACACAAAGATATTTTCTACCCAAATCATAAGATAATATTATACAACGATTTTAACTTCTTTACTAATGAGTGAAATATGTCCAGTATAGGCAACCGGAGGAATTTATACATAAAGTAATCGTCTTAGCATCTTTATGGTGTTCATCTAAGGTCTACATTAGAGGGGTTTGTTTGTTACATATGCAGAGAGATCGGAAAGCTTTGCTTAGCCTATTGGCTTGTCATGGTTGTTTCATTATTTTTTCTTTTGTTCTAATATGATGGTATCACTTAGGAAGATATCGATCTTATCCTCTGTTCTTAGACATCTTTCTGTCTCATCTCTGCTAAAATTTCTTCTTTTGACAAGAAAAGAGTATAAACTTTTCGAATATTGACTTTACATTACATTTGATTAGTACATGGGACTTAAAGTTATTTTATCTCAGAAATTATCATTTCCAAAGGATGAAGAGTACATATACAAAATAATATAGCTATACACTTGGAATGCTAACTATATACAGATGATAAAGCATACAAGAAATTTAAAATCTTGAAATCCGAATTCGTAGTTTTATATGTGATATTAACAGATTACCCCATGAACCATTTATATATATATATAAATATATATATATATATATATATATATATATATATATATATCATAATTTAGAAGATGCATAATATCAAAATAAATTAAATAAATTCACATTCACATTATTTTTACTGACTTCAACTCTTCTCTTGATAACTGAAATTAAATCCCATCTGTCAGTTGTAACATGCATACTAAATTTATACAAGCTTTTATTTATTGGATAGACTATAATTTTGGACTTCTCCTTAGAGAAATTAACTCTGAAATATAAAGCCATCCATGATTGAAAAAGACAAAAAGATGGTTGTTTACATAAAGAGACAAAGCCAGTAAGTTAAGTTAAAGTTAAAATCTTAGACAAAACAATTGTTAGAAGGGTTGTTGGATGGATTAGTATCATAAAAATACTTGTAAAAATACCCTAATCAAAGATTAAAAAAAAGCCAGTAAATTAAGTCTGTCGACCCAAAACACATTACAAATATTAAATTGTTAAAAGGAATGGTAAGAAATTCAGATATTTTTTGTATATACTCAGTTTACATAATTTTTGTAAATTAAGTTAATAAATAATTAATATATTATTATTTTAAGGATTTTGCTAATATTTTTTTAATTTTTAGATTCATCTTCTAATTAATTTTCGTTCTAAACTAATTCATTAAATTATTAAAATAACACAACATTTTTTTAAAGATTAACTCCGTTTAACTCTATTAGTGTCATCATCTTAAGTGACAAAATATCATCCGCGCCACATAGAAACTAGGTTGATTTAATCCGTTGTGGTGTTAATAAAAGTAGCTTTTAAGAAAATATATTAATTTAATAATTTAAAAAACTAATTTAGAACGAAAAAAAGTTAGACGATGAATTTAAAAACTGAAAAAAAAATTAAAGACCAAAATAAGCTTCTTCATCTATGTATTATTTAATATAAAATACAGGTATGTTAATTATTTAACTTAGTCTACTCATAATTAAGTTTACGCAAGAATTTTTTAATGTGACCTTCGAAATCCATGTTTTGTACTACCCGCATTAATTGTGTGAGGACCTTGTGGATGCCATGTTGGTGGTCATTCTGCTCAAATCAGCAACATCGGCCCATGTACAGTTTACTACGAAAAGAACCCACCTTTTCTAAATTCGATCACTGTTAGCTGCTGGTATATAGCAACATTCTTAAATCCCAAAAGCCTGCAATGGGCTCCTACAAAATTAATTAATATTGAGAGGGCCTAAAGATTTTCAGATAGAATATATTATGCCTGTTGGAAGTTGGAACAACTCAAGCATATCTTACAAATATTCTTCGTTTCATGATTCCTTCACAATATATCTAAAAGAAATTGCATACCCTTTAAACGACTGCTGCTGAGAGCTTGAAAGGCAGAATATATATACACGTTTGAAAAGGAAAATCAAGAGAGAGAAATGAAAAGCATCTGTATGATTCATCTAGATAAAAGGGAAAAGAAAGAATGAAATGAGGGCATCTCTTTGACCCATAATCATAGGTTTGTTTAGAATAGAAGTAGTGGCAACCATCATGGCAATCATCATTGGAAATCTTATCGATGAACAACTTTTAGCATAAAATATAATTGTATTAAGGGTCATAAAGAAGAAGTAGATAAAAGCAAGCAGTGGTCTTCGGACACATAAACCTTTTCTTGAACTCGTGCATGTGTGGCAATTAAGCCTAATTCTGAACCCTATCAATTGGGTAGGTGTATGCAATATAATATATACTTTTTTATACGGATGCAATTTTTTTGTTTTCAAATATTTTTACTTAATAAGTAAGAGATGAATTTTTTAAAATATAATTAAATATTTAAATAAAATTTTTTAATAATATTATTTTTATATATAAATTTTGAGATGGAATTTAAAATCACGTGTTTAAGAATGCAAATCCCTTCGACTCAGTGATTGATATAAGTGTGCAATATGCCGATGAAATACTAGAGAAATGTAGGTTGATATGTATGCTGGATCTTTCTGCGAAATCTTGAAGATATTTTATAGTTAACATTACATAAAAAGGAAAAATAAAATAAAATCGCTAGATATGGGCAATGATGATTTAGCGGCATCAAAATTATTGCTTGGCGTATATGATCCCTAACCAAACTCTTAATCTCGTTTTATGTAAGATTCGTTGCACTGACATAAGCATGGTTGCTTGAATCTCAGGCGCAGCGCACTTGTCTATTTTCTTGTCCCACTAAATTCAGAATGATCAAAAGATTGATTAAATAAATGCATAATTAATTGGAACTTTACTATGAATTTGTTTTGGCCTATCTTTTTCATATGGGTACATGACACACATATTTATTTATTGTTTATATTACTTTTAAAATTTATCAACTGATGACACATAAATTCATCCCTCCCAACACGCACATAAAAGAGAAATAAGAGAAGAAGTGATCATTTTTCTTTCTAGATTTGTTTGGTATTGGGAAAATCTTTATATATTAAATGATCCAAAGCAAGATGGGTTACGCTACTTGTGATAAACATATATAGTATATATTAGATAAAGTGTAATATTATACAGTCAGAAAATATTGGATAAAATTCAGTTTAAATTTGTCAAGATTAATTGATGGGTAGTCATAAAATAAGTCAAAGAAATAGGAATCAATTAAATATCTAAAATTTAATAATATTATTTTTTTATTAATAACAGAGTTACAAGCTCTAAAAACTCTCCAAACCAGAGAAGAGCAATAACAGTTGTAATCTATAAAGAAAAGAAAACAAACATGAGCACAAAATATCATAACAAAATTAAGAACAAAATCAAGAAACATGTTGATACTCTAAAAAAACCCCAGGACCTGCTTGATACTTAAAGTTAATAATAATGTTAACTCAGTCTAACAATAATTCTCACAAATTCTAATATTTTCCTTTGATAAAAGTGGTTAAAATTGAAAATTATCTATGATAAGTTGGTAACCGAAAGTTAAATGATGAATGATTTTCTTTTTTTAGCTTTTTAAAGTATTTTTCACTAAATAAATAAGAGATTAATCTCTTGAAATATAATCAGACGCCTAAGTATGAATTTTTTTAATATTATTATTTTTTTACATATGAATCTTGAAATCAAACTCAAAACTATATACTTAAATAATTTGAATCCTTTCTATTCGAACTAACATACGTAAGTATGAATGATTCTCTTTAACTAAATAAGGAATTGATAATTTTGTCAGAGATAAAAATCATTTATAGCCCTTTGCACATCCATTTTTATTTTCAAAACGCCTTCAATTCATTTATTTATATATACATTTGATTTTAGATTTACTGGGGACAGAGGATTTCTTATCAGTTATCTTATTCTTATCAGTCATGAAATCCATTAATTAAACATTTTTGCTTCCTATAAGCTTTTTTTTTCCGTTAATCTAAAACCCTTATTAATTAATTAAAGTCAGTGCACAAAACATCAACTCTGGACTGTTTGTAAGCAATACATATGCGAGTTATATACTAACACATGAGTACTACGTTCTTGAAGCGGTTAAATTTGCACATATGCAGTTCCATGTTGAAGGGTTTTTTAACGAGTGCACTAAAAATACCTATTAAAAAGTTTAAAATAAGAAATTTTGTATAAAAAAATAGAATTTTTTTAATTCTTAATGCTTTGAATATTTTATTTTTTATGAAAATCTTCCTATTTTAGATCTTAATAAATACCCTTAGAATAATCTTTAGCAAAACCTCATGTTGAATTATACTATAAGAAATATTTTTAATACCTTTTGATTGGAGTCGCTGATGAACAAAGCATGCTAGTGATAGTCAAAGAAGCCTTTCTCAGTCAAATAGCTTTTTACTTTTAAGGTGGAGGTTAAAGGCACAGAATTCATTTATCTGAAATGAATGGCAAGAGTTTGAAGCAAAGTTGTATGAGCCTTGCGTGCTGGGAAACCCTGTTTATGGACTAATCCGATTTTTGTTTATTATAGATTTTTTAATAAATCTGTCAAATTTTGGTAAATATAATTTGTAAAATTTGAATATAATATTTAATAGACTTTATTATAAAATACATTCTATCATTAGGTTATATATTTTTGTTGAGTAATTTACATAATTTTTTAATTTATATTATTATTTAATTAATAAATTATTATCAATGTTAATTTGAAAGTATTTTTTTCATATACTAATTTTTATTACTACATTTTAATATAAATTTTTTATATAAAGTAATTTTTATATAATATTCTTTTAAAAATATATTTCTTTTTTATTTGAATTTTTTAATTTGACCACTTTATTTCCAATCAGGCTGCTAATTTGATGACTCAATATTTTGATTGGGTTGAGATTCAATCTGGGTCATATAACTATGATTTGAAGAACATGAAGTGGTTGGCAATGGCGAGTCATATCAACATCAAATAAACCAAAGAGAAAGAAATGGTAAAAGAAATAAAACCTGGCCTTATTGTCAAGACTTACAGTTTACCTCACGCCCAATTTCATTAGTAATTGAGTTTTAATTTTCAAACTTGGAATATTTTTGGTACACTCAATTGAAGTTGACACATCACATGTGCACGTATACTTGTCTCAATGACTGTCTGTAAATACTATTAGAATGACAATCGACATGTTTGTCTCTCTTGACCACGTTGAAACGAATAACATAAGTACATTAGTACATGTTTGGGTCTGTGAGTCTATGAATAGAGAGAGAAAGAGAGAGAGCTTGAACATGGAAATCATATAACGCGAAAGATACAAGTCCTGGACCCCTTGAGGCCATTTCTTAGGTCCACGATGACATAAAGAATTTGTTGTGGGGGCTTAAATAGGGATAGGACCCCCCACCCCCTCCACCACATGCTGTTCTCTTGTTTGTCCTTTCTAATAACCTCACCCTGCAATTTTTCACCTGCTCTTTGCTTCTTTTCCACGTCTTGGTGCAGAGTGAGGAAGATTGATGGGTTTGATGGATTCTGAAATTATAACTATTGCATTCATTCAGAGGAACAAGAAGTTCAGAAAGCCATACTCACTTTTCTCTGAGCCCCAACAGTGCATATGTCACTCCCTTTAATTTGGTTATTTGCAACAAAATTATTTAATTGTTTGTTCCAATGCCAAAATGTCCAAAACTATAATCTAATATACCAATTAAAAGGGACTTGACGGATATAAGGGAGATATTCTGAGGGAAAGTTGATCAGGGATTAGATTTGGTTCTCCAAAAATTCCAAGAAGGAAAAAGTCGAGGCCTTTGGTGATCTCGAGGAGGAAAGCTGGGTCAGGGTAGCTCACACTCACGCACACAGACACTCACACACATACACATACAGACAGAGATAGATAGAGAGAGAGATGAATTTGAGGACTATGGACGTGACTCTCACTTCTATGGCTAAGAAGAGGAAGAGTCTCTGCCAGGCCCTTGTGTCCCTCATACCCATATTTTATTTGCAATGACAACACACCAAATTTTTTACACTATTTTTATATAATACTCGTAAATAATTGGTGAACAATATATACTATTGGATGAACGGGACTAACAATCAATTACTTTATATAGTAATTGATTAAATATCCCACTAGATATTTATATATAGGTAATAAAATGTTGTGAAAAAATGGTGTTGAACTATCATTTCCTTTCTTTGTATGTATTTGAGAGGGAGGGAAGACGTTCTGACTTATCTGTATTCTTATGAGAGTGTAACAGTGTCTGTGCTGTGCGCTGCGAGAGGGAGAAAAGTGACTGACAAAAAGTGAAGGGAGAAACAGAAGAGGTTGTGAGCATTTAGCTCTGTACATACTTACTGAGATCGCAAAGACACACATGAATATTCATAAATAAGAGAGAGAGAGAGAGAGAGAGATCATCGAAGAAAATAAGGATAATTTCACGATTTGAGGATCTCTTCTTTCTTCTCCTTGCAAAAAAATAAATAAATTATACTTGGTGTTCAACAGTTTAACTTGAAGATTCATAACAACATAACATAAATATATATAGAATGAAATGACGGCTTGCTTTCTTTTGGAAGATGAAAGGTTTCACTGATACTTTTCTTCAGGGAACAAGGAGAGCAAATGCGGCTGAACTTGTTAGTTGGAACACTGCCTTCTCATTTGCTTCATTTTTTATTTTTATTTTGCATATATGACCCTAACCCTATTATTTTCTCGGATTTTGAAAGGTTTGTGCTGCAACTTCATGATTCTGATCTCACCAGGATCGGTTCAGAATTTTACCTGTCAAATTGCAAACTAACATTTGCCTAGAAATAAACAATTTCATGAATAAAAAAAGGTTTAGTTATTAGTAAGGTTATTCAATTGCATTGGTTTAATTAATGAAGCTACAGAACATTTTAATATTTATAGCTAACCGGGTAAAAAAGAAATGATATTTATTCGTATGCATGCAAGTTGTTGTCAATGTAGCTGCAGTTTATGAGAGAGAGGGAGAGGGGTCTTACTGTTTCACAGCATTGTCTGGGGGTGAGTGTTGGTGGTTGATAGTAACAGTTTCGAAGGCCTAGCTAGGGTACTTCTTGGAAGAGTGACAAAAGAATTAAAATAAATACATAAATAAATAAAAGCTAAAAACCCTAAGGATCAACTACTACTACTTTTAGTATTGGATCCAATGAGGACAGCGACTGTGGCTCACTATTTTTGATATTTTTAGAGCTGAGCCTCAGTCTCACGGGAAAGACTTGAGACTAAGTTTTTCAAACCAAGATATTCATCATCCCACCTTTTTCTCAGTACATGATGAAAACTACAATTCAAAACAAGTTTGGATTGCAGCAGAGAGAGACACGAGTTCAGAAAAACACTGCTCGTTTTCCTGTTAGTTGAGTTCATCAAACACCATGCCCAATACCCAAAATGTATTTTCCAAAAAATCTAAAGATTAGATAGCATTAAGATGTTGTTGGATTATCAAGAAGACAGACTTTTACATGAAAAGTCTATACAACTCCACATGAGATTGAGACTTGAGAGTACCTATATTCACTTTGAACTCAAGCTCAATATCTTGTTTCTGTGTATGTGATTGTGACATTTTGCCAAAAATTAAGTTAACTCCCTCACACTCACTGACTTTACTTCTGGTGCCTTTATTTTAGGGAAATTATCTATTGAGGTTCAGCTAAAGCAAAATTTACTACGAGAACTTTTTAACGTTTAGTGAAGTAAACTCAACGGATGGTTTACCTTACCTTACCTACTCAGGTAATTAAGAATGGTTAAACAATATTCAAATCAGTTATTTTGAACAAGCCATATATAAAACGGGGTAATAAAGGAGTTAAAAAAAAGAACAAAGAGAAAGTAATAAAAGGGTGGTCCATGAATAAGAGCAAAGTGGAAAGGAAAGGCAGGAATATATATAGGGTAAGTAGGACTAAGCGTCTAACCCGTAGAGTTAGGCTTTAGAATCAAGAAAACGTTATCTCTCATTTATTCTTAATCATAAACAATGACAGAGAATGTCAACTCCGCATGCACAGTGCACATGCCTAGAGTTGCACTGAATAGTGATACACAATAAGAGGTCTAGTAGCCATACATTACTATATGCATGTTCTACCGACTTATTTAGGCCCTAAAGCCACACTTAAAGATTTTGGAAAGACTACCTAAGTTCTTGGCAGGTTTTAAACAATACATGTTCATCATCTAGAAAAATAAAAGCCACCAAATTAAATTAAGAGAAAACAGTAGACCTGCAGTCACCTAGACAGAAGAGTCCAATAGTAAGGCTACATAGCTAGAGACCATAACTAGAGATATATAATACCACCATGCCATCAGATTTGCAGGCCATGCCTCAAAAAGCATAAACCCTAGATGTGCACACTGCAAATAAAATTCACAAATTACCTCCTCCTTCTCCTCCTCCCTCATTGATATCCTCCGAAGAGGTATCAGTCCAAGGAAGAGAATAAGGAAAAGAATAATTGATAGGAGGAGATTGCCGATAAAACCCACTTGCTTCATTACCAAATCTTGCACTAAATTGTTGCCTTTGAGGCATTTGTTGAAGTGAAGTCATTGATGGCACAGGCAAAGATGCAGGAGGGATGTCATTGCAGGCATAACGGACCAAATCGGCATTAGCAGCATCAAGCTCCTTCTGGAGCCTTTGAACTTGTCTCTGGAGGAAAGAGATGGCACCTACGCAGCCATAAACCGGGTCTCTGACACGGGCCTCTGCCTCATAAGCAAGGGAATTCACTGCATCTTCCCTCTGGTGAGGGGGGAGCTCATTGAGGAGCTTTGTCACATTGCTAGCACCAAAAATCTTGTGGACGTTGGCGAATTTTTGGGGTTCTTCAGGTGGGAAGTAAGGTGCAAAAATGCATCCTGGCATGCATTTCCTCCTCAAGAATTTGCAGGCAGCACATGGAGAATTGTAAGAGCTAGATGATGATGATGATGCCATTTTTTCCCTGCACAAGAAAGATTGGCATAAAATCAATTATCAAACTTTCCCTTCTCATCTATGTCGAGTTCTCTAGTAAGCAATTTGTGTTTCAAAATTATTATGAAATTGAATGTTCAGAAAATTGGATCTGATCATGATGCTATTTCAGTTACACCTCTTTATTCTTCTATCTTTTTTTTTTGGTCCCGTCTCGTTCGTTTAGTTGTGTTCTTTCTTTGATCATAGTCATCAACAAATAACTACAAAAATGGGGCTGCAGGCATCCTTACTATTATTAATTATTGATGCAAAAAATATAAGTAATACTACCCAAAAAATACTTCTTTTTTTGAAGAGACCTAAAATATATTTCTGAAAGACTTAAAATTGGAATAATATTAGTCCGATCTTACAGACCCTTCAAGCCTTATTCCATTCCATCCCTCCTAAAATCTTTCATACAGCGCCCTTCCCCAACACACACATTGGTTGGTTTAAATTTGAGGATTAGTTGTCACTTTCTTGCATTATATTATATATATGACTATCTTTAACCTTTCTTTTTCTTTCACAACCTTTTTTTATTTCTTTTTTAAAATATATTTTCCTTCTTTCCCTTCTCTCTCTATTTTCAATTCATGAAAAAAAAATCAGTGAAGAATTCTTAATTTTCGACATGAAACTCCCTTCAGAGTGTTTAGTTTCTGGGTTTGTTTTCTCTTCTTCTTCTTCATTTATTGGTCAGACAAGAAAACTTTATCTCTATCTTTCTTCTGCTGGAATTCAGCTGCATGATCAAGTAAAAAGTTATAATTTCATTCTGAAATTAAATCAGTTGAACCAGGGAGCTGGCTGCTGCAACAAGCCATGATTATATTTCATGGCTACATCAGAAAAGCATAAAATGGCAAAGCCCTAAACAGTGGCTTTTCAAAAGGATCCATTTTGTTTATCAACCGTTACTTTACTTAAAAGAACCAAAAACAGGTAAAAGAACTATATATGCATAAAGAAAAGGAGCAAAGAAGGAAGCTACATGAACATGATTTTACCTGTTTGTGATGTAGATTTCTTTGATCAGAAGAACTAAAAGGGAAGTACCTTTTTTCCCTTGTGGAGGTCCTTCAGAAGCTGCTCTTTTACCCTCACAAGACAAAATAGCCTTAGCCAATGAGAGATATAAGTGACAGATATGTTACAGGAGGAGCACCCTTAAAGAGGAAACCCTAATTGCAAGAGAGACGCAAAGGGAGAGAGACAGAGAGATATATAGATGGAGAGATAAGGGTGGAAACTGATAATTAGGTGGCAAAAGGTGATGATAGTATGAGGGGGAAGACAAACAGCAGTGAGTGGAAGGAGAAGGAATGGATGCAAAAGACAATGGTAATAAATGGAGGTAAACTAGAAAAGAATGACTATGACCTTGCATCTAATAATAATATCAGGAATGTGGGGATCTCTCACATTCTCATTCCCTCTCTAACTCATGCACTGAAATTATATTTTTGGGAAAACATCAAAACCTGATATATTTAAACACAAGTAAAGGGCACTAAGCCAATGGGCCATTAATGGTATTGCAAATCAATTGAATAGGAAGGGTTTATAAATAAATAGAATCCGAAACACCATAAGAAAATTAAAAACATAGAACAACTGGAATTGTGTCACATTTATTATCGAGTAGGATCAAATAATTGACAATTATTAACACCGTAACCAACAAACTTGGATACTATTATTGGATATATATAATATCATTCATGAATTTTCAGTTAATAGATTAAATTTTTAGGAAAGTTAATTCTTACTAAAGTGGTACTAAATATCGCACTATTTGATTAAAAGGTTCTAATACTAGCTAAATTAAGGATAAATTCTTCTAATGAGAATAATTATATATATATAACATGAATCTTTCCAAAAAGCTTTAGGGGTTTGCTTTACTGCCTTGTTGTAAAATGGCGTAAAAATTATATATGTTTGTGTGTACGGTCATCTTTTGCAAATGAGGCAGGGTAGTTGGACTTTTGTGCATCAATTGATCATGATCCGTCTTAAACTCTAAACAATGATGATAAAGTAGTTATTGTATTTTAGAAAATCAGCATGATATTAATTGATGGTGATTAAGTATTCAATTGGCCCTCATTATGCAATTATATAATAACAGAGGTATGGTTATTTTTAACGTACTACAATAATAGCTCAGATTGACTGAGGATACTACATATGTAACAATATATAAGATAGATTTGTTTATTTCCTAATTTATTTCCATAACCTTTATCAGCGTTGTTACTTTGGATAATTAAATATTGCCAAGAAATAAACACTTAATCATTGGTGGATTTGTTTGCAAACCTTAAACAGGTTAACTAATGAACTGACAGTTTCTCTTAAGTATAATCATTTTAAAGTAAGCATATATCATTGGTTCCTGTACTGTTTAATTTATAGTAACTCAATCTAATAAAACTTTAATCCGCATACCCTATACTTCGAGCTACCATCTCTATATATCATTAATATTTCAGGGTGAATTGCAAAGAAAAATGGGATCAATCCATTGCCATCTGAAGACAATATACGTATAGATAGCTAGTATTTTATATTCAAGTGGTCATGGAACATATTTTAAGTTGATGGTCGAGATTTAGGAGAACATGACACTCAAGAAACAGGCCCTCTTGTCTGTTTAAGGCACTATAATCTGTAGGCGCTTTAGTGAAGCCAGAAAATCTCTTTTACATATTAGAGCGATGAGTCATTTTGTATATCCGTAAATAACTGTAGTGCTGTTGCAGGAGTAGTGCTATTTCACACCAAACTTGTTTTTGATGTGGCAAATATATATATATATATAGAAAGAGAGGAGGAATAACTCATTTTTATTATCTAATGATTGAGATTATTTCATTCAATGTAACCATTAGATGAAAGTATAACTAACGGTTTTTTCTTTTACACTACAGTAAGTTGATCTCCTCATCATATATATTTTAGAGATTATTTACACTTTCAGTGTAAATCTTTTTACACTCAGATGATTTCATTAATGGTTACCTTTAATGAAATAATTTTAACCATTAGATGAAAGTGGAACTAACGGTTGAAAATGAATATAAAAAAAAAAACTTACACCCAGTATAAGTTGATCCTCCTCATCATATATATATATATAAAGTAAAATTGACTTGAGAAGGAAGTATTTATTACTATAATTTAATATATAGAGTTAATAATAATAATAATAATAATAATAATAATAATAATATTATTATTATTATTATTATTATTATGAGAAGTAATTGATAATATTATTAAATTATAAATAAAAAATTATTAAATGAAAGAGATAGCATATAAAATAAAATAAAATTCATTTTTAACATTGTATTAATCTACATTTGAGGATTTTAATTTAAAAATATATTAAGAAATCTTAATTTATTTAAAATAAAAATTAAACAAAACAACTTTTTTATACAAATTATAAATATAAAATATAAAATAACCCGTGCTAATCACAGGTAAGATAACTAATTTGTTTTAGCCTTAACTTCTTCTCTAAGACTCACAACAATTATTCTCAATCTTTTTGGCCTTTGCTATGAGGACACTTGTTAAGTATCTAAAATAAAGAATTTTTTATGAAAAGTAGAATATTTAATATATTAAAAATTTACAAAATTATATTTTCATGCACAATTTTTTATTTTAGATTCCTTTACAAGTGTAAAAAAAACCCATCTTTTTATAACCTCACAATAATCATTTTTTCTCTCATTTAATTATTCCATGTTTGTAGAAATTAAAACTCGCGGCATTTAAGATTTTCTGCAACTGAAGTTGGAGCTCTAAAGGTCAAATTTTAATTGCTGCGGCAACTGCTTTCAATTTTATGTCTCTATCGGCAGATGTAACTTCTAAGTTTTTTATTTTTTTAAATATTTTATCACCTTTTATCCAAAGAGACTAATTTATTGAGATACAGTCAGACATTTAAACATAAATTCCTCTCAATAATGTTATTTCATTCAATGTTATTTCGTCCATACACATAAATTTTGCAATCATTCCAAGATTATATTAAGAGACCCAAACCCTTTCATTTGATACATTATTAGTCTTTTGTTTTGTGTATATAAATGTGTGCTCCCAATTTTTTCTCTTTAAATATTTTCTTTAATTTTTCGAAGAACTATTAAAATAATTCTGCATTTTGGATGGCTAATAATCATATTAACTAATGTTTTTTGGTACAAATAATAATGTTAACTGATGTGGTTATACTTTAGGTCATGTTATACTATTAAAATAATCATGTTAAAGCTTTCATTTTTTGTTTCTCTAATTTAGGGATTAGAATGACTTAAATAACTCACTCTCCTCTCTCTTTAAACTCACTAAACATGCAAATAATAAAATGACATGTTCTATTTTATTTTATTCATTACCTTTATATTTTATTTCATTATGAGTCATTCCCTTCAATCCTCTTTAAAACTCTTAAACATAACCTTAAATATTTTGTTTTGTAATTATCAAAAAATATTGTGTTATATAAAACCATTTACTTGTATAAAAAAAAAAGAGAAGTAAAAAAAATTAAAAGTTTTCCCGTCTACATTCAAGACAATATAGTTTTCGTAAATGTTTCACTCACAATATATAGAGAAATTAAGCAAACACCTTCCAATTAAGGGTACATTTGGATAAAATTTGAAAAAAAATAAGATAGTACAAAAAATTAATTTTTTTTTTTTTTTAGATTTTTATAAGAAACAGAAGTTATTTCATTTATTTTCTTAATCTTTAATTACATCTCTCCTAAAAATATTTTTTTACAAAAAAATTATCCAAACAATTGAACATATCTAAGAAGGATTTTTTTAATAAAAAATTATTTTTCTTACAAATTAAGCACAAATAATAACACTCTAAGTTTTAATTTTTGGGGGATTGAAGATAGATAATATAGTCTTTACCAATTGTAATGTCATTTACCAGGAGAACTGTGTGATAATAGAGGTGACAAAATGATAGCAACCTACCTATATTTACAATAGCAGATAACAATAGCAAAATAGTTCCCCTACTTGCCTAGATAGTGCCATCACCCATCACTTGATTACCATATATGCCTACATTGCTTTATAATAGTTATTTCTCCATTATAATAGTTAAGTTCACAAATGAAATCTAAGGGTGAGGAAAAATGGCCAGATTGCATACTTCGTGATTCAATGATTAGTTGAAGATAATCTCACATAGAGAACTTAAAAGTAAAGGTATAATTTTGGTTTTTAATAAATTTATTAGTTTACTATAAGTAGTAATATTATTGCTTTCTGATCGCAGTCTTAATCTAGCAAAGATGGAGCATTTGTTATAAAATAATAAATATTAAATGGTAGTTGTTCGTGTAGTATCATATGCCCCTCCAATAGGGAATTCAAGATTCCCATGACTCGGCAAAGGTTTGATTAATTGAACCAGTGAAACCAAAGGTCTTGGTTGTGGTTGGCCTGGATGTTAATTAGGATCATAGCATTAAGTGCCCAAAAAAGAATGAAAAAAATTTCCCATACAAATTAAGAATCGGATGGTTTTCTTTTTCCTTCTGCCCCACCTACTGATCTTCCCCTCGGGCCTCTACCCACTGTATAAAAGTCCCATATATTTACTTTTTATATGAAAAATTGTGGTATATTTAAAGAAATAGAAGTAAAAATTTTTAAATAATAACAAAACATTCAATATAATTTTTTCAATTTTCAACATATAAAATGTCTTATTTTTATTTAAAAAATTTTACTTTGATTTACTTAACACATTTGTTTCTAATATAAGAAAACGAGTATTTTAAGAGTACTTATTAGCAAAACTCACACTTATATAATTCTAATTAAATGGCTATGGAGGCTAACTTTAATTTGTAATTAGTTTTGAGTGACGGGCCAAAGACTCGCTTTGTGGGCTATACTTAATTTAGGTTGAAGAATAATTAAGCTAGGCAAGTCAATGAGAGTTTGCTCAATAATAAGTAAGATGAATTAAGTTGTGTCAAAGTAAACTTTTTGGGTTGAATCCATTCTTATTAGTAATTTTTTATGAAAAATAATTAATCTTCCTAACTCATCCTCTTAATAATCTTCTTAATTATTAAATAAAAAAAATATTAAATATTTTTTATGTTCTCAAGATATTAGTTACATTTAATTTTTTATTCAATACTTTTTTATTGAGTAGTAAGAAGATTATTAAGAAGATATAGCAAAACTCATTTTTTATCGGAAGACATTCGCATTAACTGCAGTGCAATTTGTTTTGGTTGTAGATTAATTTATCTATTAAATTATTGAATTAAAGTGATATATATTGTCATTGCAAAATTAAATTTTATATTGACAACCACTAATATTTTAAAATTTTACTTTTATTTTAATTAATAAAAAAAGAAATGACAATAAATTTTGTTGTCAAAATATTAATGAATATCACTATAAAATTTATATAAACTACCAGTTCATACTAATTAAACTTTAAATTATTTTAAAACAATCAAGCAATTCCCTTCAATTACATTTGATATTACACCTACATTGAGATCGGTAGTAGACTCTCGTTATCTTTATTCATCAAGATGTTAAAAGAGAAGACCAAACAGCTATTTTTGTTCACCAATAAGCTCATTACAAATTACACGTCAAAAAAAAAAGCTCATTAAAAATTAGCGAATTATGACTTCATTGTTTAACGCACTACCATGTCACTTGAATAATTTCAGCAGTTAAATTAAGAACCAAGCTAAAACAAATTACAAACACTAAAATAAAAGAAAATAGCTTAATTCAATTAACATTTTAAAAAATTCAACGTTCTAGTAATGATGGGCGACACAAATAGCCTTTTCATTTCATTCTAGTCTTTTATTTTTTCTTTTTAGAACACATTTCCTTTTAATTTGGTTAGTTGAATATTCTAATGCAAATTGAAAATTATATTTTATGAAGTAGAAGTGCCCGTGATCCAGCCTGACCTGAAATTAATTTAGTCGGGTTTTAGTTTTTAAAATTAGGCTCGTTATATTTTTTAAGTTGTATTCGAGTCATGCTCAAAGTTAGTTAACTTAACTCGATATCACATAATATATTAAAATTTATAATTTTATGAAAATTAATAATAAATTATAAATTTTTTGAATTTAGTTAAAACTTTTGTTATGATATAATTTGTTTTAAAATATACATCATAAAACATCCTATAACTTTTATTTCTTATTTTTAAAATTTTATGATTTAATTATACATATAATATTCAAATTTATACATTTTACTTAATTGTTGGGTCGATTTGGTCTCAACCTAGTCACTAATTAAATCATGATCAAGTTGAGCCTAAGTCTAAATATTTAACCCAATCAAAATATCGTATCATAATTAAATCAAGTTAAATCCCACTCATTAGTACCTTAATATGAAGTTTCTTTTTTCAATTTCTATTTCTATTTCATTCTTTTTCAATCTCATTTCCTCATAAAAGGAGTGTTAATTAGTACAAAATATATAATATAATATAATACAATATAATACAAAGAGAACATTATAAAAAATGTCACATTGCATAAAGGCAGACCTTGAGAGTTTTGAGAGACAAAGCAATTATAACTAAATCAATAATAAATCCATATTCACCTAGACAATCACGCTTGAAAGAGAAAACAAATGAGTGAAAAGATAAGTGGTCCACTACTGTTGCAGCTGCACTTAGTCCTTATCACTTTCCCAACATTTTGTTATCATCATTTTCAGTCCCCATCCTCCCCCAACCACAATTTGAAAAGTCACTCCCCGATGTTCGGACCCCATGTCTTGCAGTTGCAGATGCTAACGATGAGATGAGACTCATTTTTCTTCTGCTGCCCCAGCAGTCAATATGGCTTGATTTTGACACACTGCCCTGCTACTCAGACTTGTGATGTGCTTGTTGCCATAATTTTACTTACAATATTTTTTTTTCCCAAAAGAAACACATAATAATAGTAATGTAATATCGTTCCCCCTCCCTTCTCTCTCTCTCAACTACAGTATTTTTTACATACATCATCTTCTTACATTTGGGAACGTGCCACATTATGCTTTTTTCCCTACCGGTACAAAAGTTGCATGGCTCAATAAAGAAATCAATATTTAGATTTCATTGCTTACATTCACAATTATTTTCATATAAATTATGTTAAAATATGTAATTAATTTATCAATGAATATGAGTGGAGTACTACTTTTGTATGGGAAACCCCTGTACCTGTATAGCAATTTAATTTGATTTTGAATTTGTGTGGAATGATGAGATTGCACGACATGACATGACGTTACTGCACTTTCCTTTCATATTATTCCTGGGAAAGATTATGACTCTAGATGCACATTTTCAATGTCGTTACTGAACTTTCCATTCCATATATTCCTGCGAAAGATTATGACTCTAGAGAAACAGTTTCTATTATGTTAAAATACGTAATTAATTTATCAATGAATATGAGTGGAGGACTACTTTTGTATGGGAAACCCCTGTACCTGTATAGCAATTTAATTTGATCTTGAGTTTGTGTGGAATGATGAGATTGCACGACATGACATGACGTTACTGCACTTTTCTTTCATATTATTCCTGGGAAAGATTATGACTCTAGATGCACATTTTCAATGTCGTTAACTTTGCTTTCCATATATTCCTGGGAAAGATCATGACTCTAGAGAAACATTTTCTATGCAACAAAGACAGGGTTTATGTGTACACATGAACACGTAATCTATTTATCTGTTTAGAACAGTAGTGATATCCTTTTTCACCAATAAACTGTTAATTCCTTACTATACAAACATGTGAGAGTGAGAGATTACTATACGGAGCACAGAACCATCCCACGAATGAATAACAAGGTTGGCTGTGTGCATAATCTGTTCATGGCTAAATACGTGTCCCACTCCATATGGTATTATTTTTATTCCAGTTTTAGGTTCGGTATTCAGAAACAAGAAAAAGGCTCATTTTAATATATACCGAATGGATCTTACTCCCTTTAAACCCGATGATTTCAAACAGAAAGACTATACAAATTTTCAAAAATAAATTCATCACTTGTTCCCTTGTATCCTTATCCCCAGTTCCTCATCATTCAAGCAATTTTCTTCTTCTTGTCCCGTAAGAGAAAGTAAAAAACAAAGAATTTCTCTAGTGGGAGTGGACTAGTGGAGCCTCAGCCTTGTGTTCCAAGTTCGATGTTTGAAGGAGTAGGCAAGTTCCATATCGGTGTTGCGATCCAATGCAAGTGTGAATGTGATAGCTAAAATGAATGCCTGTAATCTTGCCCTAATGATTAGGGACATACAAAATTAATTAAATCTGGCCCTAATGATTAGGGACATACAAAAGATGGACTATGTAATCTTGCTTTCCGAAAGATAATTCACCAGAATAATAAGAGCTAGCTACTATAGCTAAGCTAAACCAACCAATCTCTGGAAGGTTAATTTCTCAGAGCTAGGCTATGGAGTGACAATTTAACAAGATTTTGATTCCAAATTTTAGAGCAGAATCATTTGCTTACATTCACTGCCGTGCCCACAATACCAGCCTCCCCATTTATTTAATACAACTTAAAATAAACGTCGTTTGAGTCATAAAATTGTCAAAAATCAAGATGGCACTTTTCACAGTTGAATTATCTAACAAGATAGTTTTACGCTTTCAATTTTTACTGAATCTTAGTAAACAATACATTTTTTTCACAATCAGCGGTGGTTACAGTGGAAACATTTGAATGGCAGCCATTATTACAAAAAAAAATTATGGCACTGAAGTGTATTATATTACATTTATCAGAAGGTTTGAGAAGTTAAAACTTAAAAGGTTAGATTATGTTTATAAGAAAAAAGGTTACATTATTACCAGAAAAATTCGTACTTCCTATTCATATTATAAGGTATTGTTAACCATGTCGAAAATCCACATATATTTATAAAGGGTGCCTTTACACATTAACTGTTGATTTCAATGTGTATGGTAGGTAATTTCTACGTAAGAATTTCACTTATTACCATGAGATCGATATTAAATTGGATGATGCCTCCATTAATATGCTTCCATTAATTGACCCAAATCGAGAAAGAGTGATAGACGTTCAAAGCAGAAAATTTTCTGAATAATTTGGAACTTTGGATAGTAGATGGCTCAGTTCAAAAGTCTGCTTAACTGTAAATACTAAATTCAACCCTGGTCCAAACATTACTTTCAAATTGTGGGGAAAAAAGCATAAAAAACTTCGTGGGTGGGCCAAGCAAAATATGCAATTATTCAAGTCCGTGATACAAAGGAGATAACGACGTGCAAAATGCAGACTAACATAATTAGGAGCAATAGTAGAACATCCAAATGCAAGACTGTAACGATGGAATCTTTTTTCTTCTTTTTTTATTTTTTTTTAATTTTTTTTTGGTCTTCTGTAAAAGGATGGAATCTAAAGGGCGCCTGCACAGGACTCCAATTATTGTAGTGTATGGAAAAAATCATATGTAAGCAACCTTATCATCCTGAGGGAAAGGCTGTTTCCAGGATTAGAATCGTAGCAACCTTAACGTCGTGCAGGAAATAATAGCAGCATTATGATTTATTAAGTAACTGAAAGGAATTAGTATTTACGTGACCAGCTGGTTGTGGCATTTACATCAAGATTCCCATATAGAGAGAAGCGAACAAAAGAAAACAGAATCCTTGCTTTTGTTGTAGAATAGAACCACTCAGTGGAGCGCCAAATCTCCCAATTTTACTTCTCTCAGCAAAGGAAAATGCATTGTGGAATCAAAGTAACAAAAAGAGAAGCAGAATGTATTGACTCGACAAAGTGGGTCGAATCATCTGTATAAAATTTTTGTTTTAAGTATAAAAAAAGTTCAGCATCTGAATTGTTTATTCTGTTGTGGGTTTTCCAATTGTGACTTTATGTTCAGCTTACTAATATTATATTGCTATCAAGGTGAGAACTAAGAAGTATAACTAAGAGCTAGGCATCAAGGATACAGATATATAGATATTGGTTTTGATGATCATATAACAATATTTAGCTTAGAACACGTCTGTAATGAACTACTTCACTAGTCAAAAACAAACTAAAGGGTTAAATGTTGGGGAACTGTGTTTCAGACTAGAAAAGAGCACTATAGACATTTACAATGGAAAGAAGAATTTGGCATGTATTCCTGCAAGAAAATATAGTATTGGCATGTATTACTGCAAGAAAATACAATATTGGTCACAATTGGCAAGAAGCAAGAAGTGATTAACCAAATAAAGTGGGGGCCAGATGGGAAATAATGTATGGGCACCGTAAGTTAAACCCAAAAGAAAGAGACCTAGAAAAGTGATATACTGTGCGATCTTCACACTACTTCTACTGCTTTCATAAAGGTCACATAAATTCCCGAGCAAATATGGCACTAACACCACAATGAAATCAGGAGCAAACATATGGTCGTCCCAAAAATGTAAGGTTCAGAAAGTACCAGCAATCAATTCTTGAAATTTAGCTCCTTAGGTACTTTTGGTAGCTCTGCAGCATTTATACGTTGAAAAGCCTCTAAATGGAAAAGCAAAGTCTACTGTACTATTTACAACCTTGAACCTAACCTTACTAATGGTATACCTTGCTCAAATTCCATACGACCATCAGAAAGAAGTCAGAAAAAGAACTTGATGAGGCTGAAGGCAAGGTCTGGGACATATTTCCCAAGACATTAGGACCAATTGTCTTTCGATATCACGGGTAATGTGCTTTCACAGTTCAAAGAAAGCTGCTCCAAAACAAAACTCTCATGAGAATCTGAATAGTTTGATTCTTCACCAGTACTATATATACTAATAATGTATCTCATGGATCAGTTCACTCTTTTACAGATTTCACACAGTATAAATAAATTTTATGTTCAGCTGTAACAGATAGCTTCGTGGGAGATGCAATGAGTTCAAGGTTAAATTTCTACAACAACCACTGTTTCAAAGCCCCAGATCACACCTGTCTTTCAAGCTCTCCTAGGACCAAAATAATACAGATAATACAAAACATACTGAAGCTTGACAAGCGTATCTCAAAGAGTGCATTATGTAACAAACTCATAATAAAATGAAATTTATGAATCAAATTCAACAAACTAAATCTTAGATCAAATTGCAAGATTGAAGAGCTAAGTTCTATATCCCTTTTTCATGTTTGGCCTTAAGTTCATCTCTATCAGTCTATGTAACATATCTAGTTTTGCAATTGCACTTTATACATTATAACATAATGTAGTTTTCTGCATTAGTAATATATATGCATCGACAAAGTGATCCATGTGAAAGTTCATTTAGGGAACTTCCATGGAATTTTTTTTTGGTTCAGGGAAGGTGGGCCCTGGGGATGCCCAAGGGGGCCCCACTAGAAAATTCCAAGGTAGTTAATCAACACTTTCTATGCCAACATCAGTTTTTTTCTTTTTGGGGGTGGGGGGGGGGGGACAGGAGTATCACCCTAGAGAGTGTACATTACACTTTTAAGGCATCCAAGAAAATTTCTGAATTACTTGAGGCTGAAAAAACGTATTGCAAACTTTTGAACCCGCATATATAGCACAAGAACTATAAGTCTTTGAACATGCAAATAAGATGAATTTCAGCACTGATAATAGTAATATATTCTCCTATAAGGTCAACACTGCATATAAGATATGAATTTCAGCAGGTTATGTAAGTTTAGGACAGCAATCCGTTATATTCAAGGAAACAACCCGGGATCAACATTTATCAAGATGTCATATTTATGGATAAGCTCTAAAGCATTGCAAAAATGGAGCTAAATCTGTTACACATACTAACACAGCATATCAAGTGTCCATTTCTCTTAGCTTATAGCTGATAATATCTCGGTCAATACCAGCTAACGTGTAGCTTCTGAGCCAATATCAATTATCAAATAGTAACAATGAAAAGTAATAACTACAAAAAGCTACAGGCAAATCATTAATTAAGGTTTAGAAGCTTACCTGGCGCACAGAATTTCTATAATTTGCAGATACAATATGACTCTTCTAGGGCATTCAGCAATACGTGACACGAGGCCAGGAGAAATGCAGATTGGAAATGAAGTGTTCCTCCTAATAAGCACAAAACTTAAAAAAGAGCTTGGCTGATTTTAGATATGTTAACTAATTCTCGACTACTTCATGAGGAAAATGGTACCCCAGGAAAAAGGTTGCTCATAACAGCAGCATACTGTTCAAACACATTCCCCAAGTTGTCAATTAAAATACATGGCATCATTAAGAGATAACATAGAATATCTTATCATTTAAGGGAGACTACCACCCACCCTAGATGATTGGGCTATGACCACTATCTCTCAATAGAAAAAGTGGCAAAATATGCACAAGTCCAGTAGGATTACGGGAATTGAGCAGCTATCCATTTCTTGCACATGATTACAAAAAAAGGCAGCATGGTGCTATAAAGCTCCCGTTATGAGCGGGGTCCAGGGAAGGGTCGGACCCACTGTGTGGTTCTATAGTAGGCAGCCTTACCTTACATTTGCAAGAGGCTGATTTCATGACTCAAACCTATGACCTCTGGGTTATGGCAACAACTCCAACCGTTGCGCCAAGGCTCCCCTTCACATGATTACGTAGTTCATATAAATTAATCAGATAAGGAAAAAAAAACAACTTAAGTATTCAGACGTGATTATGTATTGACAACAAATCCTTCATTTGCTTTCATTTTGAGGAAGAAAAACATCATTTTCAGAATAGGTACTAGAAAGAAATATCAAGTTAAAGTTCAGAAGCACAAAATGAAAAGGATGCACAATAGCATGCAAGTTCAAACATCCCTCCCTCCCCAATTTTTGTGGCATGCCTTGACTTTGGAATAGGATAATCTCCCCTTCCCCTGAACTTTTATATTATAAAAAAAAAGAGTGGCTATATTAACTACAAATTTCAGGCAAGTCCAGAGTGCAGTTTGGGTTTTGGAGCATTGCAGCATCAATTATTAAACTGAATATTGCATACTTCCAGGTTATCTATGAAACATAATTTTTGTATACTCTCAAAAATCGAATGAAGCCAGATAGCAAGAACCTAGCACAGGGACAAAATCCACTGCGTTTCCAGTTTCATGATTTCTATTTCCAAATCCATTTCTCTAATTCCAATTGCTTCGATAAGGAAAAATCACTTTAAAGTTGCACAAAACGGAGCGAGAGTTCAAGTTTTGTGAAAAAAGAGAATATCTGCAAATAGCAAGAGAAAATATTTAGGCACCACTTGAGTTTAGCCATTGAAAGCAGAAATATCATAGAATTTCATTTTCAGGTAGTTTTATGCCAAAAGACATAATGTTGAAAAGAAAAGAAATATGCATTCATGTGGCATTCGTGGGATTTAAAGACACTAAAATGTATAAATGCTGAATCGCATTCATGAGACTTTAAAGACATTAGACCAAATGCTGAGATAAGAAACAAAAAGAGATCAGTAATTAATCATCATTTAATAAATGCAACTTAGACATGAGTTTACACTAGCCTGTAAATACATGGATCGATTAATGCATATATAGGTTACATTTGACTCTGTTCTGAACTCCTTCATTACAGATATTCCAATTAATTCAGTCTAATAAACTAAAGTGCAATCTGTTACTCTTAACATGCGTTTACTATCTAACATAGACTCAACATTCTCCCCAATTATGTCATTTTATAGGTTAAAGTTCAATGCTCTCTGTTGCAAGATAATTTTCCAGACCAATTTAGTGCATCCCAGAAGTCAAACAACGTCCAAGAAGCAAAAATATACAGAATTATGTTTCACGTCATAATACCTTTCTGGGAAGCCTCTCTCTATATCTGACAGCAGTTACAGTCTATCAATTTTGCAGCATCTATCTAAATATTCGGAATTAGCAAAAACTGCCTTCAATCCAGCTCACTCCGGGCATTTTTCTCAGACCTCCAGTTATTTTGTCCCTCAACTTCTTCACATCATCCCACCTCCCATTGCCAGCATATATATTAGAAAGCATAACCCTGTAAGCATTATCATCAGGATTACTTTCAAAAAGCCGCTGAGCTACAGTTTCTGCCAGCTCAGAATTTCCACAAGAATTACAGCATGATAATAGGGCTCCAAGTATGGCCTTGTCTACTGGTTCTGGTAAGGACTGAGTGAGATTGTAAGCCTCTTCTAACTCCCCAGCACTGCCAAGAAGCTTCACCATGTAAACATAGTGCTCAGGCCTAGCTTTGATGTCAAATTCATCTTTCATTCTCTTGAAAATCTCCTGGCCATCTTTAACAAGACCAGCATGACAACAAGCACAAAGAAGAGCAGAGAATGTGGCTTCATCAGGTATTAATCCTTTCTCCAGCATCTTATCAAACATCCTGAAAGCCTCAGAAGCACATCCATGCAAGCCAAGACCTGAAATGACTGAATTATAAGAAATTATATTCCGTTCTGGCATTATCCTGAACACACAAATTCCCAAGTGCAAGAAACCACACTTCGAATACATGTCTACGAGAGCAGAGGAGACCTTGACATCTAATTCCAATCCATGCCGAAGAACATAACCATGTATCTCACATCCCGGTCCTACATTCGTCGACTGAGCTATAGAAGCCAATACACTAGCAATCAAAACACAATCTGCCTTCTTGTTTTCCATGTTAAATTTCTTGAAAAAGAGCAGTGCCTTCTCATGCTCCCCAGACTGAGAATACCCAGCTATAAGAGCAGACCAAGTGACCAAATCAGGTTGGAAAATACTGCAAAAGACTCTATATGCTGAAGCCATGCACTTACATCTCAAGTACATACTCACCAGTAAACTACCTACATGAGAATCATAATCGAGCCCACTTTTCAGACTTAAACCATGTAATCCTTGGCCAATGCTCAGCAAGCTAGAATCAGCAATACCAACAAGCAACCCAGCCACTGTAAATCCATCTGGTTTCTTCCCCACTTGTCTCATTGAGCTAAACATTTGCATCCCTATATCCCACACACCAGAGCACCCATAACCAGAAATCACTGAGTTCCACAAAACCAAATCCGGTTCAGCGATCCCATTGAATACTCTAAACGCTTCATTAACAAGGCCCAGTTTTGAATAAGCCGTTACAAGTGCACTGCAACAAATAGGGTCCAGTCCTAGCCCAGAAGCAACAGCCCCTCCATGAACAAGTCTTAGCATACCAAAATCAAAGTTGTCAGAGCATGCACGTATAAGACAAGCATAGGTGTAGTTGTCAGGAATTATGTCAGCTCCAAGCATGGTTCTAAATAGAGAGATTGCATTACCAAATCTTTGGGATTGTGCGTAAGCTCGAATCATGGAATTCCAAAGGAAGACACTTCGAGTGGAAGTTTTGTCGAACACTTGGTAGGCAGAGTTGATGTCATTGTTAGCTGCATACAACCTAAGAATTTTAGTTGCATAAAAGGGGTCTTGTGAGAGATGGGTCTTGAAAAGCAAAGCATGTAACTGCTTGGTCCTCAACAAGGACTTGCAAACGTTGCTGAGTTCGGACTGGAGCCATTGAAACTGAATCAACATTAAAATGACAACGTAAATTTACTTTATGGGTTATGTGATACTGGCTACAACAACACACGCGAGTAACTAATAGTCATCATTAGTTTATGAACAAGATGACTTATTCTGTTCTGCGGGCTTTCTCTTATTTGCAAATTGCAAGGCTACGGTGTTCTTCTTTTCCATGACATTGTGATCAATTGTTTTAAATTGGGATTGGGTTATATTGCATTTATCGCAATAATAGAGAATTAAAAAAATGTAATTGATGTGACTGTAATTGTAATCACGCTAATTATATAAATCACAATATTTGTAATTGCATATCACAATTTAAAACCATGGACGGCACTCAAACCAATAACAAATTCGTCATGATTGGTTCTGACGAGTGGCAAGTTACATGAATGCGCTTTGTCTCTTCACTTCACTTTATTATATGTGTTAGGCAGTCTCCAACGGCTACTGAAAAACCAGATTGTTATTTTTCACACTTATACGGGATGGCGGGGATGGGAGAGCGCGGGATTTGATGTCAGGTCTGACTTTGTAATAATTTGCGTGCAAAGAATTTCAGTTAAGTTAACTTATGATGTGATTGGATAAATTTTAAGATAATAAAAAAATATTTGTTCTCTCTCTTTTATTTTTTTAAATTTTTTAAAATAATTCATTTTAACATTTTATAAAGTGTAAAAAAATTAATTATTTTTAAATTCTATTTATTTTAATATTTTTATTCAAATAGTTAAAAATATTCAAAAAATAACTTTTTCATTAAAAAAATATTTTTCTAAAAAAAATCACAAACAACCGCATCCCAAATTTTCTTTGTAAAAGAACTTATAATTGAAGGGGTGCGTCTCTCTATATATATAAACTTGCAAATGTGGTATGATGCATGCTAATTACTTTTCTTTTTTTGTTATTACTTTTGTTAGTATCTGAAATTGTTATTACTTTTGTTAGTATCTGAAATTGTTTTGTAAATAATCATAGTTAAAAAGTGGGACACCAGTATAAAGTCAAATTGAGAGCATTTGTAGTTATAAAATAACTGCGTGAGATCTTGACCCTTAAATGTGTTTTATTATATAACAAATTTATTTTTTAAAATTGCATTTTAGCAAAATGGATGGTGGAATTGAGAACTGCACAACCTGCAGTTAAAAAGACAACTTCAAGGGATTCATATCCTATAAAGTTATATTAAAATACACGCTTATCAATAATCATGGAACGAGACAGAAATCATGGGTAGGTGAAAGAGAAAAACATGGATAACAGGACATGCATCATTTGTAAACTGATAGATACTGGTATTACTATTAAAAATAGGATAAAACTCAAGGAAAAAAAACACTGATCACACACAGAAAACTGATTAGGAAAATAAAGAGAAAATACAAGAAAAAGATAGAAAATCAAAGATGCAACAGGTTGCAGTCTCTACCCAATGACACAAAAAAACAATCCTTGGAAAATCAGATTCGCAAATTGAACTAATTGAATCATAAATTGATTCTGTTTTCAATTTAAATATTTTGTGATTCAATTATGATTTAATTACGATTGAATCATAAATTTAACTGATTAAACAATTATAATCTGGAAGTCTTGCCCGTTCAATTTCTCATTCGATTTTTAATACATTGCAAAAAAGACTACAGACCGAGGGCCATGAATTCATTATTAAAGCAATGGAGGAGGAGTCACTGTTGCGGTGGATGTTTGTCGACCTAGGGCAGGGGCGGGTGGTGGTGATGGAAGCCTTGATCTTAGGTTTCTGATGCTGAAGCCTGCTGCAGGAAATTTCCCCTCGGCGTTCTCCAAACTGACACTTCCTGCGCTGCCATCACTTCCAGCATTCATCTTCCTCGACCCAACTCTGGCACCATGCGCAGCTGGTAACATCTTCTCAGAGCCTTAATTTGATTTCAGGCCATAAGATGAGTCAAAAGAAAACCAGTCAGTACTTAAACTAAGAAATAGATGCTATAACAAGAAATGTAACCGAAAAAAAAAACAGGGAAGAAACTATAACAAGAATTGAAGTGTTTAAAGAACATGTATTATTGATTAATTACTGTTTCCGGAGTAAATATCTTGCTAGCTTTAATTCACACGTGGCAAATATGATTGACACATAATTCCGAATTAAATTTTTTTTTTTGGGGTGCATTCGAATTAAATTTAATACTAACAATTACCATCGGGTAGCAGTGCAGCTGCTGGAGTAGTATCACTGACAAGAAGGAAAACTATTAGTATGGCCATCAACTTCGCTGGAAAGTGTCCACCACCCATAGTATTAAAGCTCTCAAACAACTAAGTAGCTGGAGTTTGCAGCTTTCAAATTTATGCTTGGCTGTTTTATAGTAGTTTAGCATAGAGAACTTGCGATTTTTTTATGCTGCTGCTACATTATTAATTTATTTATTTATTCGCAGGTTGGTACAAAATGAATTATAGCTACGAGTTCTATAAATTTATTTATCTGCTTGGGTTTCACTTGCCTAACAGTTGTCTTTAAGTGTTTAAGCATTGTATAGTTGACTTCATAATTTCCCACAATATTAGGAGGTTGGGGTTGGGGTTGAATGGTATTGAACTCAAATAATTTACATGCAAACTAGAAAAAGTATAGGAAGGAAGATGTGCATCTTTTGCCTGCATTTTATAGTTAGGGACGTGATACAGAGAGCTTGAGCAAAATGCACGTTGAGTATTTTTTTTCATTAATTTGTTAATTGAAAAATTCACAAATCTCAAAACTAATTATCAAATCTAAAGGTTAGAAGGGTTGAGGTTATAGTCACTCGACCGTTTTATAGCAACGTCCTTATATTTATAAACAAAATAAAAAACAGTTGTCCTTGCTCCAAATCTAGCACTTATGTACAAATAAGTCACAGCTCATGTGGTAAGCAAACTTAAACTAAACGGTTGATAAATTTTTGTAATGTCAAGGGTTTTTCTACAGAAACGCACTGCTAGGAGGCTGAGTGATAAGCAAACTTAAATTAAACGGTTGATGGACTTTTGTAATGTCAAGGGTTTCTCCGCAGAAATGCACTGCTAAGAGGGGCAGCCTTAATAGCTCGAACATGATTAATCTCAAATTCAAAGGATGTAAGTATACTCATCAAAGACAAAATAATAAAAAAAATTAAAAAGGAAGAAGAAAAAAGCAAGCACTTATGTCAGTCTGCAGTTTATATTGTAATCTACAGTGACATCAATTACTACAATATATAGTGGCCAACGAGCTTATATAGCTCACTCACTCGCTCAAGTCTTTTAAGACCTGAATGTGATGTTAATGTCGAAGGCTTATCCTTTTACTAAGTTACTTTTTCTTCTCTTTTACGCAAGTCTTTGCACCTTTAATATATATAGAGAGAGAGAGAGAGGAATTCACAAATGCAAGTGGTAATATTCAGATGTTACACGAGGGGCTATCTTCAGGCGAATTTACAAGTTCAAGTGGAGATATTCAAAAAGCTCAAGGTTTGAAATGCTTGACGTCACTAATTTTTTGAATACCTTGTAGTTATCTAAAGTTGTCGAAAATTAATTCAAACTGATATTCCTTTTTTTTTTCTTTCACCAACTGCATACAGCTGTAATACAAAAATTGGCTAATTGATTAAGTTGGTATTAGATGTCAATGACAAACAAGTTGCCCGTCTTCGAGTAAATTACAAACAACAAAACAAAACTAGTGTTGGCATTATCTACTATCTAGAAACACAGATGCCAAAGCGCTAGAAACCACTCTCAAACTTAAAGAATTTATGAGTACATGCTCATTAATCATGTTCGGTAGTAGATACTGAAGCGTACCTGAGTAGGCACGAATGGAAGTTTTTCTCCTTGGACAACAACGGAGCATGTTAAAATGAGGGTGGTTGGTACTTGTAAAGGCACTTCAACGCTCAAGTCAGGCTGTCCAGTAAGATTTAAGTCAAAGAGTATAGTTACCTGTTGAAGGTGATTGAACCTGATATTTATAAAGAGTGAATAAGGAAGCGCATTCCCTTGATTATTGGACAGTAACCCTATAAAATCAGAATGTTAATAATGTAGTTATGAGCAGTTAAAGGCAGTTATGGGCGCTATTATTATGTGTGATTGTGATTGATAGATACGGATAATTGTGGAATTCATCCACTATACAAATCTCGTGATTGTGTTGTTGCTGCCTAATGCTGTGGTCTGATATGCATTTTGTTGGGATCTGTATATAGTGTCTCACGAGTGAACTCCCACTAGGGTGCCAACAAAAGACTATGACTGGATGCTTACCAGGTTGACCTATAATGCTAGATCCCGGATCACAGTGCAGAATAGTTGCCCCTAACTTGGTGCTTAGCTAGCATAGCTGAGTATCAAAGTAAGTCTTAATGCCCCCGGGTCACTAGATCCATGCTTTACATGAAGCCGAGGTTCGTAATGTCCCCAAGGGATCAAGAGTTTTGATTTTGAGGCGTTAACATGACTAAGTCACTAGACACTTATAGACGCACTGTGGTTCGATTATGGTCCACGCATCAAGTGATTAGATATGGACATTCCTGTGTGCAATCGGAGTCTGTAGAATGAACTAGAATTGTTGCCATATTTCATAGCACAAAATTGCACTCAAAACAGTGAGGCTTGCATGAAGTTTGGCTTTTTGAGCAACCGTCGCTTCATCTAGTGTGACAGTTGTGATTGTCCATGTGGCGCATTTTGATTAGGAAGCTGTCATTAGGGTTCCGTGCGTCATGATTTAGATTTTTGAAATTCGAAGTGGTTGGACGAAATTACCCCCAACCCCGTCTCTATAAATAAAGGTCGTGAGTGCCTCCTCCACACTTTTGCTGTCTCTTTCAATGTTGGTGTATACCCTAAAGGCTGATACATTTGTCTGTATTTACATACATTCTATTATGTTAATTTTAATATATGAGGCAATTCATTTATTGTGTTTTTTTTTAATGAACATAATAAAGTCCTTAGAATAGAAAATTTGATGCCATAGGACATCAAGTGGTTGACTTGATCGTGAAATTCTATTGGATAAAATTATAACACTATTCTTAAATGTCCCTAGTCAAGTATTATTGTTAACTAGAACAATAATAATGCATTGAGACTAGTATATGCATAGACTGATGATCACATCTAACGGGTCATGGATATGAGATATCAAGTCTTCACATAGGTACATATTAGAGTAATGATGTATTGAACTGACTCGCCATGAGAATGCTACATTGATCATTATGTGAGTGTCATAAGCAATTCTCATAGTGACAATGATGTCTGTGGTCCTTTGACCTGAAATCACTACGATTCCTACATGAGGAGTTGTGTGTTTTAATACCATCAAACGTCATCTGTAACAAGGTGATTATAAAGTTAGTTATTGGATATACCGCGAATCATGTAGAGGGATGTAAGTGACCTAGATGAGATTTGTTACTCCTACACAATAGGAGCGATATCTTTGGGGCCCTGATAATCACATATTTTATTCATTAAGAAACCCTTATGTTTAGTCATTTACACTCTCCATATTCTTAATTGATTGAGTTTGGTATGATTTTGTGAGTTTGAGCTCAAATTGGTCCTAATTGAATATTTTTAGCATTATTGAGATTTGACACTGTTTCTGTATTTTAGCCATAACTTGAGTTCCTGATATCTGATAATCATGAATTTTACCTTGTAGGAAAGCTAAGAGGAAGCTCTACAACTTTGATGAAGAGCTCGAAGTTCTAAACAGATGTCTAAGGGACCTAAGTTTACATGAAATTCAGAATACGGGTTCTGTCACTAAAATCCGAACGGTGTGCACTCATAAAATCATATCTCAAGCTGTAATAACGGAGATAGGCTGAAATTTGGATAGTTGATAGTTAAGATCCAAATAAACAACTTTCATGAAGAACACTTTTTGAAAAAATGAAGTCTAATGGGTCCGTTTGAGCTTGCACGCCGGAACAAAGGTGCTGAAGTTGGGTTTGAGTAACCTGCGGTATTTGGGTCATATCTTAGGCTGTAGGAAGCCAAATTGGACGATCCAGATATGCATGTTATAGCCAAGACAAAGATCTACAACTTTCACGAAGAGTACTTTTCATGGATCTGAAGTATAGTCGGTCGTTTTTAGCTTTCAAGTCAGACAAGAAAATTTCGTACTCAACCATCCACTCCACCAACCCACTCAACCACTCCACTCCACCAACCCACTCATCCACCTACTCCCCTTTGTCACCCTAGACTTCTATAAAAGGCACCATTGGTTATCATGAATAACAAGTTGTATTCTCCTTCATTTCTCTCATAGTTTCTTCTTGTTTCTTCATAGTTTCTCATAGCTTTTGTATATTTTGATGCTCCCCTTCATGGTTATGGAGGGCTAAGCTACTTTTGGTTAATTTAGAACTCTTGAAGAGATTGTGGTTTGGATTCTTGAGACCTTGGTTATGTATTGTATTTGATTTGTAATTGAATTCCTCTTTTCTTCTTTTCTTTTTCTTCTTATTGATCTTGAATGCGTGAATGGTGATTCTATTTATGTTGATCTAATTTGATCTTGGTTTAAGATTGAGATTTGTGATGAAACTTAGAACTAATTGATCTAAACTAATCACATAAATGAAGATTGAGATTTGTGATGAAACTTAGAACTAATTGATCTAAATTAATCACAGAATTGAAAAGGTTAGGTTACTGATTTGTGCCTAAGTTAATTGAATTCGGTACTTGAAATTAACATAGATCTTCATGAATGGTGTGATTGCGGATTTGTGTTTATCACTTGTTAATTGAATTCTAGACGATCGTCTAGTATGAATTCTGGATTTGATGCAGAGATCTCGGTTAGATCCAAATTAACAATTCAATTGCGCTTCAAGTGTTCTATGAAGGGTCTATGATTGAATCCACCCAATCTTGGATAGGTTTCTAAATTGATCGCTTCTTTAATTGTTATTTCTTCCTTTAATTTTGTTAAGTGCGATCTTAAACTGTCAAACCCCCTTTGCTAACTTTCACTTAATTTGATTAAATTGCATCTACAATCCTCGTGGAGATGATCCGGTGTTGTCACTGTGCTACAAGCTTAGGTAATAACTTCGGTTATAATTTTGACTGAGTTCAGCGTTCGTCAAAATTTTGGCGCCGTTGCCGGGGATTAGTAAGTGTAATTTTTTCATTTTAAGTGTTTTTACTAACTTTTGCTTTTTATTAACTTTTCTAACATTTTTATCCATTGTCTAGTGTATTTTGCTTATTTATTTATTTTTGTGTGATACATGACTAGGTCCGAGCCTGATAACTTGGGTGACTTTGATCCTGAGATTGATAGAACCTTGCATAGGTTGATTCGAGCTCGTAGTCTAAGTGCAAGAATTGCTTCTGAATTTGATCTTAATATTGGGAGTGAACTTGAGATCTTGAATAATTCTGAAACCATGGCTAATAACATACAGAATAGAACTCTTAAGGAACTTGCTGCTCCTGATATAACTAACCAGTCTTTGTGTATTCAATACCCAGATCTTGATGCTGATTTTGAGTTAAAATTTGGATTGATACATTTGTTGCCCAAGTTTCACGGTTTTGCAGGTGAAGATCCCCATAAGCATCTAAAGGAGTTCCATGTGGTTTGTTCAACCATGAAGCCACATGGGATCTCAGAAGAGCACATCAAGCTGAGGACATTTCCTTTCTCACTTGCTGATACAGCCAAGGATTGGTTATTTTATCTCTCACCAGGTTCAGTAACAAGTTAGACTGACATGAAGCGGTTGTTCTTAGAGAAATTTTTCCCTGCCTCTAGAGTTGCTGCCATTAGAAAAGATATATGTGGCATAAGACAAATGACAGGAGAAACCTTGCATGAATATTGGGAAAGATTCAAGAAGCTGTGCTCGAGCTGTCCCCATCACCAAATCACCGATCAACTGTTAATTCAATATTTCTGTGAAGGCTTGCTGCCAAATGACAGAAGCATGGTGGATGCTGCCTCTAGAGGAGCCTTAGTAGATAAGACCCCTGCAGCAGCGAGAGATTTGATAGCAAACATGGCAGCCAACACCCAACAATTTAGCACACGAATTATTACTTCAACCAGAGGACTCAATGAGATTCAATCATCTCATGTAGACCAACAGAGAATGGAACACAGACTTAATGAATTAACTTCTTTGGTGAGGCAGTTAGCAGTGGGACAACAAGCACCAATGCAGATGGTTGCAACTGTGTGTGGCATTTGCTCTTGTTCATCTCATCCTACTGATGCATGTCCCACACTTCAGGATGGTGGTTCTATTTTTCCAGAGCAATATGTTGCAGTAGCTGGTATTTTTCTTGGTAGACCTCAATATCAGCAATCACAACAGCAGCCCAGATATGATCCATTTTCTAATACCTATAACCCTGGCTGGAGGGACTACCCTAACCTGAGATATGGAAATTCTGGTCAACAACAACACTCTACCAACAAAGAAGAACCGCATAGCTTTAGATACCAAGCTACAGTGCCCTAGCAACAAGTACCAACCACTTGCATTTAGGCAAGCACAACTCGCGCGCCACCCATGCAAAGAAGCCTCCTCCGGTACTGTTCTCAAAGAACAGCCCACTCCGGTGAGCCACCTTTCGAAGACTTGATGAAACAATTTCAGCAGAATGTCAATGCCACCATCCAGAATTTACAAACTCAAATTGGGCAGATGGCAACCACTCTGAGTGAGCTGAAAAGTCAAGGGTCGAACCAATTGCCTTCACAAATAATCAACAACCCAAGAGGCAATGTAAGTGTCATTAGCTTGAGAAGTGGCAGAGAAATTGACGGTCCTACTCCACCACAACCTGAACTACAAGTGCAGTAACCAGAAGGTGACCAGAAACAGAAGAAAGTGGATAGCTCAGTCCAAAAATCTGTGACACAGAAGAAATGTGCAGAGAATTCAAATCTGGCCATTCCACTACCTTTTCCAAACAGAGTCACATAGTTCAAGCATACTGCGCAAACAGAAATAGAAAGAGAAGTCATGGACACATTCAGGAAGGTGGAAATCAATATTCCCATCCTTGATGTAATCAAGCAGATTCTCAAGTATGTCAAATTCCTCAAAGAGTTATGTACTCATAAGAGAAGACTTAAGGGTACTGAGAAAATAAGCATGGGAAAAAATGTTTCTGCAATGATTCTACCAAGTATGCCACAAAAATGCAAAGATCCTGGAACTTTCACAATTCCTTGCACGATAGGTAACTCCAAATTTGAACATGCAATGCTAGACTTAGGTGCTTCGATTAATGTCATGCCTATGTCAATATATCAGTCCTTGAACATTGACACTTTGCAACCTACTGGTATAGTGATTCAGTTGGTAAATAGGACCACTGCTCATCCTGCAGGGGTGCTAGAAGATGTGTTAGTTCGCATGAATGAGCTAATTTTTCCAGCGGACTTCTATATTCTGAACATGGAAGATGAGTCTTCAACAAACCATGCTCCATTGATCCTAGGCAGACCTTTCCTTAAGACAGCCAGGACCAAGATAGATGTACATTCTGGCACCCTTTCCATGGAATTTGGCGACGATGTAGTACAATTTAACATTTTTGAGGCCATGAGACATCCCCTAGAGGAGCATTCTGTTTTCCATGTTGATGTGATTGATATGCTAGTTGACGATGCTTATGCTGATATTTATGCTGAATTTCCTGATATTGTTGATTTTCTAGATTCTGTTACCTATGAAACATGTGCTGGCTGTGATATTGTACCATGTGCTGCATGTGCTGAGATTTATGCAGTTATGAGTGGTGATGTAGTTGCTGACTTGAATGATGCAGCATGTGAAAATGAGAGTCAGGAGTATGTTGAATTTAATGTTACTGAGTTAGTTGTTTCAAACAGCTTGCTGCCCTCCATTGTACAGCCTCCATCCTTAGAATTAAAGATTTTGCCGGACTATCTTAAATATGCATATTTGGAAGATGGTGAGAAGCTGCCTGTGATTGTTGCTAAAAATTTGCAACTTGATCAAGAAGAAAAATTACTGCAGGTTTTGAGGCAGAATAAACAAGCCATCGGATGGACACTTACAGATCTTCCTGGTATTAGTCCCTCCACATGCATGTATAGGATTTTATTGGAGGAAGATACTAAACCAGTACGGCAGCCCCAAATGAGACTGAACCCCCTGACTCTGGATGTGGTAAAAAAGGAAGTTACCAAGCTACTGCAAGCTGGCATTATTTATCCCATATCTGATAGTAAATGGGTGAGCCCCGTACAGGTTGTTCCAAAGAAATCTGGGGTCACAGTAGTTGAAAATTAGAACAATGAGCTACTACCCACAAGACTTCAAAACAGCTGGCGGGTTTGCATTGATTACAGACGACTTAACCAAGCCACCAGGAAAGATCATTTCCCATTACCTTTCATTGATCAG
This sequence comes from Ormosia semicastrata, assembly GCA_029884595.1. NCBI lineage: Eukaryota > Viridiplantae > Streptophyta > Magnoliopsida > Fabales > Fabaceae > Ormosia > Ormosia semicastrata. The sequence continues at coordinate 4,461,612 of JAQQTO010000029.1, forward strand.
ATGTTAGAGAGACTAGCTGGCAAGTCGCATTACTGTTTCTTGGATGGATATTTGGGTTATTTTCAGATCCATATAGCCCCAGAAGACTAAGATAAAACTACTTTCACTTGCCCATTTGGCACATTTGCATACAGAAGGATGCTTTTTGGTCTATGTAACGCTCCAGGCACCTTTCAAAGGTGTATGGTAAGTATATTTTCTGACCTTTTAGAAAATTGTATGGATGTATTCATGGATGACTTTACTGTCTATGACTCTTCCTTTGATGCATGTTTGGATAGTTTGACTCAGGTTTTGCATAAATGCATTAAGGCTAACCTTGTTTTGAATTTTGAGAAATGTCATTTCATGGTAGAGCAATGCGTAGTTTTAGGGCATATAATATCTAGCAAGGGTATTGAGGTAGATCCTGCAAAAATAGATGTTATTTCATGCCTATCTTACCCCACATGCGTACGGGAGGTTCGTTCTTTCCTTGGTCATGCAGGTTTCTATAGGCGATTCATAAAAGATTTCAGCAAAATTGCTCTTCCACTATCCAACTTGCTACAAAAAGAAGTGGAGTTCCATTTTGACCAGAAATGCAAGGATGCCTTCAATCACTTGAAGCAAGCATTGACCAGTACACTTATCATCCAGCCACCAGATTGGACACTCCCATTTGAGCTCATGTGTGATGCCTCTAATTATGCTTTGGGAGCTGTTCTTGCACAAAGGGTCGGCAAAATATCTCATGTCATCTCCTATGCTTCAAGAACTTTAGATCCTGCACAAGTCAACTACACCACCACTGAAAAGAAACTTTTAGCAATTGTTTTTGCTTTAGACAAATTTCAATCATATTTGTTTGGTTCTAGAGTGGTTATGTTTTCAGATCATACAGCTCTGAAGTTTCTCCTGAAAAAGTTTGATGCAAAGCCTAGGTTGATTAGGTGGATTTTGCTCCTCCAAGAGTTCGATATTGAAATCCGTGATAAAAGTGGAGCGGAGAATTTAGTGGCTGATCACCTATCACCTAAGCTAAATTGAAAGGGAGGTAGATACTTTTCCTATCCATGATGTCTTCCCTGATGAGCAGCTTTTCAAGCTGCAAGGCAACACTCCTTGGTTTGCTGATTTGATAAATTTTTTAGTTGCTGGTGTTTTTCCTGCACATTTTATTAGGGCTCAGATTGATAAATTGAAGAGTGAGTCAAAATATTATGTGTGGGACGACCCTTATCTGTGGAAATTTTGTAGTGACCAAGTCATTAGGAGATGCGTACCTGATAATGAATTTCATTCTATTCTTAGCTTTTGTCATACACTTGCATGTAGCGGTCATTTTGGTCCCCAAAGGACAGCTAGGAAAGTTTTGGAATCTGGATTATATTGGCCCACTCTATTTCATGATGCATATGTGTTTTGTAAATCTTGTGATCAATGCCAAAGAACAGGAAACACTTCTCGAAGGAATGAGATGCCCCAGAAATCTTTATTGTTCTGTGAGATTTTTGATGTATGGGGTATTGATTTTATGGGACCCTTTCCTGTTTCTTTTGGTTTTGTTTACATTTTGCTAGCTGTTGATTATGTATCCAAGTGGGTGGAGGCAAAAGCTACTTGGACTGATGATTCCAAAGTTGTTGTAGATTTTGTTAGATCATAGATTTTCTGCAGGTTTGGAGTTCCGAAGGCCATCATCAGTGATCAGGGTTCACATTTTTGTAATCGAAGCATGGAAGCTTTGATGAAAAAGTATGGGGTCTTGCACAGAGTTTCTACACCTTACCATCCCCAAACTAATGGGCAAGATGAGATTTCCAACAGGGAGATCAAGCAGATACTCCAGAAGACAATTCAACCTAACAGAAAGGACTGGAGCAAGAGGCTTGAGGATACTTTATGGGCTTACCGGACTGCTTATAAGACACCAATCGGGATGTCTCCGTATTGGATTATTTTTGAAAAGCCTCGCCACCCGCCGTGGAAATTGAGCATCATGCATTCTGGGCGGTGAAAAGGTGCAACTTGGACCCAGATCAAGCAAGTATGGAGAGGAAGCCGCTGTACGCAAACAATTGGAGGAGATCCGCTTGGAGGCTTATAAAAGTTCCAAACTTTATAAGGAGAAGACCAAAGCCTTCCATGATAAGTTGATTCTGAGGAAAACATTTGAGATTGGTCAAAAAGTTCTCCTCTATAACTCTCGCCTCTGACTCATGCCTGGCAAATTAAGGTCTAGATGGGATGGACCATTTATTGTTACTAAGGTTTTTCCTTCTGGTGCTATTCAGATTAAAAGTGAGGTCACTGCCAAAGCTTTCATCGTAAATGGACACCGCCTCAAACAGTATCATGAACTTCCAGAGAATGCAGAAGTGGAGGTGATGAACCTTCTCCATCCGCATTATGAATAAAAAAAAGGGAAAAAAAGGGAAAAAAAAAAGAAAAAAAAAAACCGCTGTGTGCCCGACAATGAGGTAGGTAGTGCCATTAAATTTTGTCACTCAGAAGCATGTGGAGGTCATTTTTTCTTCAGCGACAACAACTGCGAAAATCTTGCAGTATAGATTTTATTGGCCTACTTTATTCAAGGTCTGTTACACCTTTTGCAAAACCTACGGAAATTAGTCAAAAAAGTTTTGCTTTGAAATTATCATCTGCACCTACTCCTTGGAAAATTGAGATTTAGGTGGCGCGGTTCTTTTGTTGTCAAACACGTGTATCATCTGGGGCAGTAGATATTGAGGATCCTAGGAATGGTAATGCGCTTAAAGTTAATGGACAAAGACTCAATCATTCCTGGAAAACCAAGTTCTTGAGTTGTTTGTGTTGCCGGTTAAGTGGCGGATACGGTACTCCGTGACTCTTAAGTCGGTTTATTTTTCAGTTTCCCAAAATAACTGAACCATTCTTCTCCTTCAAAATGGATGTTATTCTTTCAAACCTGAGCAAACATTTTCCTTCTCTTCCTCAAAATGCTCCGAGAAAAATCTACAAAGTTCGATGTGAAAGATTAAGACTGTTAATGCACAAAGGTATGCCAGAAGATGTACGCTGGATAATTGAAGCAAAGGTCCGATTAACAGGTGAGTCTTCAATTTCATTTGACTCATATATGCCCGGTCTTGGAAGAAGTTCATATTCTAAAAGGAGAAGAGCAAAAAGGTTACAAGTCTGTCACAAATGTGGACGATGGAACTATAACAAGCGATGTCGTACTTTGGGGATAGTTTCCGCAAATAGAGAAGATAAAATTTTCTTCATTAAGAATGGACTGAGTAAGGAGTCATTAGATGATATCTTATTGACTCTTGAGACGCATTCTTGTGGATTGGTGCATCGTGAAATTCTTAAATTGTGGAATCTCTTTAAGGATGAAGAAAAACGCTACAGTCTTGGGAATTTGACTCTAAAAGACCCTGTTTGCCAATTTATAAGAAAATTGGATGGGGAGCTTATCCTCGACTCATAGAAGACGTTTAAGCCGTTACTGGACGTTAAACCAGAGGCAGATGTGAGCCATATCCACAAACAATCTGTACATATCATCATCATCTTCTTCTTCTTCATGTCATCTTTCAAAAAAAAAAAGATTATGTGTTTCTTAATTTCAACCTTTTCTAACAACAGCCAACCTACCCTTATAGGTGCAATTATTCCTCTTTCCATTCTTTTTCTTATTTAAACACTCCATTTTCTCCATTTTCCTTTAACTCAGAAACACTCAAAGAGAGGAAGAGTATAGAATGGGGCCTTCTATTTGTAACCTCAAAAATGTCTGTGTTTTTTGTGGGTCGAGTTATGGGAAGGGATTAGAGTTTGTAAACGCAGCTAGCACTCTTGGTCGATCACTTGCTGCGAGGAATATTCATCTTGTTTATGGGAGAGGTTGTCGTGGGTTAATGGGGGCTGTATCACTTTCTGCTTTTATAGGAGGCAGTCAGGTTTTAGGTGTTATTCCTAAACCTTTAACTGAAAATAACATCACTGGAAAGACAGTTGGAGAAGAAATTCAAGTAACATCCATGCATGGACGAATGAAAACAATGGTTGACAATTCTGATGCATTTCTTGTCTTATCATGTGGTTTTGGTACTTTGGAAGAAATTTTTCAAATTGTCTCTTGGGCCGAACTGAACATCCACCATAAACCCATTGGTTTGTTGAATATTAATAATTTCTTTGATCTTTTGTTATCTTTTCTTGACAAAGTTGTGGAACGTAAATTTATCACTCCTTCAAAGAAGACAACTTCTTATCTCTGCCTCCACTATTGATGAGCTCATTGATAAATTAGAAGCTTTTGAGTATGTACCTGATAAGGTATTAGCTCAGATAGATTAGTCAACAAGAAGCAGCGAAGGAAGTAACAAGAAAAGAAAGCCAGATCTGAAACTTTCTTTTTAATGGGTTTGATTTTATTGTACTTTGTTTCTATTTAAATTTGTGTCCGCTTTCTCCAATAGGTAATATCTTCTATCCCTCACTCATCTATATTTTAACATTGAGGACAATGTTGTGATCTAGTTGGGGGGGAAGGATAGTTGACCCAAAAAAAAAAATTTGTTGTTGTTTTGTTTGGAAAGCATGATATAATTGTCATGGACTTATTAAACCAATTAGTGATGACAGAGTAAGGAGTAATTTTACTCTTGAGACACATCTTAATTGGTGGTAGAGTAAGGAGTTTTTTTTTTAGGTAGTAATTAATTAGTATTAAAGTGTGGAAGTACTAAAGTTTTATTATTTGATTTCTTTTCAAGGTCTGATGCGGCACTGACAGTGTGCTTCTTTTCTGCTTGGCGTTGATTCACTTCTTATCAGGTTGTGTTGCTCTTTTCTATATCTCTCTTTCACATTGAGGACAATGTTATATTAAGTGTGGGGGAGAGATTTTAGCATTTTTTTTGTTTAAAAAAAATTAAAAAAAAAAAGAAAAGGTTCATTGCATGATTGAATAACTTTTCTCCCTTCTTGAATTGATATGCTTGGTGATGGATGATTGAATTGATGGATGCATACCTTGTGAGATTTTGAGCCTAATGGATGGATTCAACATTTATACCATTCTCTTCTTTCTTGTGTGATTTTCACTCATGTTAATGACCACTCTAGAACTTTCTTTGATTCTTTTTTAGGCTACATTTCACTTGCATGCATGAACATGATTGAGGCCCTCTTTCTTAATTAGCTAGTTTAACCGAATAGCCAACCTTGTTTTCAATATGATATCAAGCACTCTTTTGACTTCTTGAAAATTCTCTGATTCCTGCCAACCTTGTATATTTTCCTTTACTTAACCCCTTTGAGCTTATTTGACCATTCCTTGTTTCTAGCTCATTATGTGCCTTAAATGAAAAATTGTGTTCTTACTTTACCTTAGGGAATAAAAGAACATTAGCTTGGTTAATGGATGAGTTTTTGAACAAGTGTAGGGGTGTGTGTACAAAATGGTTGTTGAAAAAGGAAAGAGTACCCAAAAAAAAGAGAGGAAAAATGTATGTATATAATTATGTTCATATATATACAAAAAAAAAAAGGATTGGGAAATGAATATGTAAAGGGATATACATTAGAGTTTGGATGAACTTTTATGCTTGTTATTTGAACTCAGCTCTCATTTGCTTTTATTCCCTTTGGTATTTATCTTCTCATATCCATTTTATCCTCTTCTGTTACCTTGACCTCACTACAACCTTGAACAAAGTCCTCATGATTTATGTGTGCATGTGTTTTGAGTAGTGGAGAAGTAGAAGATAAGCAAGCTTATGATAGTGTAATTTTCATGGGTTGAATTGAGTGAAATACCTACCTTTTAAACACTTGAGAGATTGAGAGGGAATCTTGTGAAGATCTATCATTCTCGATTCATGTTGAAGATACCTTGCTTGTTGGTTTGAGATGTGGAGAATTGTTAACACATGAATGTTTTGATCCCTTAAACCTTTAGTTGTTCTTCTTGATTGTAAAATTTTGGGCTCTTGAATGTTGTTAGAATTTAAATTTTTGTTAATCTCTTATGTCCTTGTTTTGGTCTTGAGTTTTGCCCAGGAGTGCAAAGAGTTAAGTGTGGGAGAATTTGATAATCACATATTTTATTTATTAAGAAACCCTTATGTTTAGTTATTTACACTCTCCATATTTTTAATTGATTGAGTTTGGTATGATTTTGTGAGTTTGAGCTCAAATTGGTCCTAATTGAATATTTTCAGCATTATTGAGATTTGACACTGTTTCTGTATTTTGGTCATAACTTGAGTTCCTGATATCTGATAATCATGAATTTTATCTTGTAGGAAATCTAAGAGGAAGCTCTACAACTTTGATGAAGAGCTCGAAGTTCTAAACAGATGTCTAAGGGACCTAAGTTTACATGGAAGTCAGAATACGGGTTTTGTCACTAGAATCTGAACGGTGTGCACTCATAAAATCATATCTCAAGCTTTAATAATGGCGATAGGCTAAAATTTGGATAGTTGATAGTTAAGATCCAAATAAACAACTTTCATGAAGAACACTTTTTGAAAAAATGAAGTCTAATGGGTCCGTTTGAACTTGCAAGTTGGAACAAAGGTGCTGAAGTTGGGTTTGAGCAACCTATGGTATTTGGGTCATATCTTGGGCTGTAGGAAGCCAAATTGGACGATCCAGATATGCATGTTATAGCCAAGATAAAGATCTACAACTTTCATGAAGAGTACTTTTCATGGATCTGAAGTATAGTCGGTCGTTTTTAGCTTTCAAGTCAGACAAGAAAATTTCGTACTCAACCATCCACTCCACCAACCCACTCAACCACTCCACTCCACCAACCCACTCATCCACCTACTCCCCTTTGTCACCCTAGACTTCTATAAAAGGCACCATTGGTTATCATGAATAACAAGTTGTATTCTCCTTCATTTCTCTCATAGTTTCTTCTTGTTTCTTCATAGTTTCTCATAGCTTTTGTATATTTTGATGCTCCCCTTCATGGTTATGGAGGGCTAAGCTACTTTTGGTTAATTTAGAACTCTTGAAGAGATTGTGGTTTGGATTCTTGAGACCTTGGTTATGTATTGTATTTGATTTGTAATTGAATTCCTCTTTTCTTCTTTTCTTTTTCTTCTTATTGATCTTGAATGCGTGAATGGTGATTCTATTTATGTTGATCTAATTTGATCTTGGTTTAAGATTGAGATTTGAGATGAAACTTAGAACTAATTGATCTAAACTAATCACATAAATGAAGATTGAGATTTGTGATGAAACTTAGAACTAATTGATCTAAATTAATCACAGAATTGAAAAGGTTAGGTTACTGATTTGTGCCTAAGTTAATTGAATTCGGTACTTGAAATTAACATAGATCTTCATGAATGGTGTGATTGCGGATTTGTGTTTATCACTTGTTAATTGAATTCTAGACGATCGTCTAGTATGAATTCTGGATTTGATGCAGAGATCTCGGTTAGATCCAAATTAACAATTCAATTGCGCTTCAAGTGTTCTATGAAGGGTCTATGATTGAATCCACCTAATCTTGGATAGGTTTCTAAATTGACTGCTCTTTAATTGTTATTTCTTCCTTTAATTTTGTTAAGTGCGATCTTAAACTGTCAAACCCCCCCTTTGCTAACTTTCACTTGATTTGATTAAATTGCATCTACAATCCTCGTGGAGATGATCCGGTGTTGTCACTGTGCTACAAGCTTAGGTAATAACTTCGGTTATAATTTTGACTGAGTTCGGCGTTCGTCAGGCCCCTAATTGAGTGAGACTGTAAAATGCATGACCATGCTCAAATGAGTCAATATGAGATATTGATTTTATTTATTGTTACAAAGTCTACTCGAGTATCAGGAAACGAATGATTGGACTATACAAGGGTGATGCATTCCATGCCTTGTGTTCAATCTAGATATCTTGACAAAGAGACTAAATGACACAGAAACATTGGTCACGGAAAGGTTATGTCAAATCACTGACATTCTTATTACTTGGATAGCAGCGATGTGTTGCTAGATACCACTCATTGCTTGTAATATTAAAATGGGATTTTAATATTACTGCCAATGTAATGAGAACCTGCAGGGTCACACACATAGAGCAGACTAAAATTGGAGCAATAAATCCAAGTTGGACTTGGATTCAATTATGGGCCAGATTCATAACAAATGAGTTTAAGGTTGCACAGCTTACTTTGCTGCTGTTCACACTCACTTAAAGTAGTCACTATTATAAATAGTACTGTTAAGGGGCTGCTAAGACACACATTACAGAACCCTAGCCGCACCTACAGAAAAGTGAGTGAGAGAGTGACATGTTTCTTCTCTTTTCTTCGCAGCTAGCATTATGTGAAAGATGTGATGTTCCTCTTTGCAAATGTTGGACGTTCATGAGTCTGTTTGTGTGGATACTGCAGAGACATCGTTGCTATTATGGTGTTGGTGATTCACGTCACTTCCTTTCGATCACGCTTCAAGAGGTAAATATTTAAAACTTGGATTATGGCTTTTCGCATGGATCCTTGGTGGGAATCTTGTTTTTCCGTTGCGTGATGTATCCGCAATTCCCAACATTCAAATCTCTGACGAATTGAGGCAATTTTCAGTGACTGTGCACAACAAGCAGTTTCCACTAATTAAACATCTTCTAGTCACTGATTCACTCCATTTCTATAAGGTACATCTTCTTTTACCCCCTTGTTCTTGCAATCCTCTGTGTTAACCTTAGGGAGAGAACTTCTATCATTTTTATTTTGGAGCATTTTCTATTATTTTTTTGGTAAAATGAATAGAGATGTCAGTAGTTTTAGATCCAAATCAATGATGTTGCTCTCTAGAGGACCCTCTCTGCCATATCATAAGCGGCGGAGGAGCCCAACTCGAGTCCATAGACCTTTAAGGGTGCAGAGGCTAGTGTCTGTAATGGGTAACTGGAGATGGAGGGTAGAGGCAGATGTGGACACAATCTTTAATAGGCTTTCCCTTTGTGGTTCGTTGTCCTCCACGTCTGAATCTATAGGGGATTTAAGATATTGCTTTGATTCTCACAACACAGTTCGAACTATGAAGGATGCTAAAAATATCGCAAGCTATTTGGAGTTGATAGAGGGTCACAAACTAGACCACGAGTATCAAATCTTGGCTCCAGGAAAAGACGAAAGAGTATGTTCAGCCCAAACAGAGGGTGAACATTTCATGTTTTTATATAAGGACCTCTTTTGTTGGGTGGGGCTATGGCTAACTTTCTCCAACTTTCAAATTGGAGTCCTCTGCCATTTGAATGTGGCACCGTCTCAACTTCTTCCTAACAACTGAGGCTTCATCCTTGCCTTCAAGAGGTTTTGCTAGGTGGTCGGACTAGGGTACTCGGTGAAGGCATTTTTTTACCTCTTCACTCGGTGGTCCCCCTAAAGGGAGAGAGCAACGAAGAAAAATTAGCTCACACTCTGGACTAGAGGTGGACAGAAAGTCTTCGAAGTCTTCTAAGAAAGCTTCAAGAATTTCAAGAACAAGTTCTTTAAGCTAATGACGACACTTGGAGTTTGCCTATTCTTTGAGGAGACTGATGGGACCCTATGTTCGATCTATATTGGACCACTTGGGCATAGGACACCCCAATTGAGATACTTAAGGTGGAGTGGTCTGAACTCAGTTGGAAGGATGCCAACTGTATTAAGTTCATTAATACGTGGGTAGAGAAAGTCCAGTTCATTTATTGTAAAGAAGTTCTGGACGCCCTTAATGATGTTAGCCTTGAAGCCATGCTAAGTAGAGTGTAGGCCGCAGTCCGTCCTTGCTTTTTGCTTTTGGTATTTCCTTTGAATAACCTTCCTACTCTATTTCTGACTTATGTTTTGTTTTTGTTTTGTAAAAAGCATGACATCTAGACAAACTCTAGCCGCCAAGTGAATTTCTAGATCCGAGTAGAGGTGATCATGACTAGAGGCTCTGCTTTGATCCATTTAGTGAAATAATCTACAGGCACCACTAAGTACTTCAATTGTCCAAGTGCTTGAGGGAACGGACCCAAGATATCTATACCTCATCTGTAGAATGGCCAGGGTATGGACGTCATGGATAGTTCTTCAAGAGGAGCTTGATAATGGTCCAAGTGTCACTGACATTTATCACAAACTCAGACATGCGTGAGGGAGTCAACTTCCATTGTTAGCCAATAGTAACCAACCCTAAATGCCTTCAAAGTTAGGGTTTTGCCCCTTAAGTGGTGTCCACAACACCCCTCATAGATCATGGCCAAAACTCATTCTATCTCTTTTGGTGTGAGGCACTTGAGAAGAGGTGAAGAGAACCTACGGCGATACAACTGTCGATTGTAGATAGTGTACCAGGCCACAGTTTTGACCAACTTGGAGGCTTCTTTTGGATCGTCGAGCTAGGTGAAGGTACTCAATTATTGGGCTGACCCAAGTACGCTTCTCCTCCTCCTTCTCTGCTTGGAAAAAGACTGAGTTCATGATGAAAGACTCAGAAAAGGATCTCTTGGATGACAGAGCGGTTGTTGCCTAGGCTCTTGGTGCTGGCTAGTTTGGACAAAAGGTCCGCTCTGGAGTTTTGCTTCCTGGGTATGTGTTTTATCTTGGGATCCTGAAAGTTTTTGAGGAGCCTTTAAACTTTGACTAAGTATTTCTGAAAGAGAGACTCCTTAGCTTGATAATCACCTCGGATCTGGAAGGTCACAAGTTGGGAATCGCTGCAAAGTGTGATCTCAGCCACTCCCATATCCTTGGCCATCACCAATCCGATAATGTATGCTTCGTATTCTGTTTGATTGTTTGAAGTGGGGAACTCAAACTTCAAGGAATTCTCTATTGTTACTCCTTCAAAATTTTCCAAGATCACCTCGACACCACTTCCCTTGGGGTTTAAGGATCCATCAATGAATATGGTCTAGGAAATTCTCTCAGGGTTACCGAGGTCTGATGTGAGCTATGCTAAGAAGTCTGAAAGCACTTGAGCCTTAATTGTTAACTGGGGCTCATATGTGATCCCGAAATCGAAAAGCTCAATGAACCAGATGATCATTCTTCTTACTAGGTCTAGCTTGTGCAATATCTAATGGGTTGGTTAGTTCGTCCTCACCATCACGGGATGACACTAGAAGTATTGTCTGAGTCTTCGGGCCATGGTGACGAGTGCGAAGGAAACCTTCTCTATTTTCTGGTAGTGGAGTTCGGGGCCTTGCAGTACTTTGCTCACAAAGTAGACTGGCTTCTGCCCCTCGGCTATTTTCCGGATCAGCACTAAACTTATAGCCTCTTCGTGAACTGAGAGGTACACGTACAATGTCTCACTAGGTTCTGATCTTGTTAGTGTGGGGGAGAGGATAGAAGATTCTTCAAATATGTAAAGGCATCCTTATACTCCTGAGTCCACTCAAAATCTTTTCACTTTTTTAACATTTTGAAGAGGGGAAGGGATTTATGAGCAGTTTGTACAAGAAAACGTGTGAGGGCCGTAATCTGGCCTGTCAACTATTGTACTTCCTTGATGTTCTATGGGATGCATATGTTGAGCACGGCTTAGTGTTTGTCTAGATTTGCCTCAATCCCAGGGTAAGTTAGTATAAAGCCCAAGAATTCACTTGCTTAGACCCCGAATGAGCACTTCTCCAGATTGAGCTTCATGTTATGTTTCTGGAATTGTGCAAATACCTCATCAAAATTTGAGATGTGTGATCCGTCCTGTGGGATCTTTACTATCATATCATTGATATACACCTCTATCATTTTCCCCACTTAGTCCTCAAAAATCTTATTCATTATTTTTTGATTAGTGGCTCCCGCATTCTTTAATCCAAAGGACATAACCATGTAGCAGTAACTCGCCTTCTCAGTAATGAAAGTGGTTTTATCTTTATTTCTAGGATATATTAGGATCTAATTATACCCGGATTATGTGTCCATAAAAGATAACAAACGGAAGTCGGAGGAGCTGCCAACTAGTTTATCCACGTTGGGAAGTGGATACGGATCTTTGGGGCAAGCTTCGTTTAAATCAATGTAGGTGGTGTGGTGTGAAAAATGATTAAAAATTAATATTAAAAACAGTTGCCAAGTTCCACCAAAAATATAAAAACCTTGCAACCAGTTGTAGTAAGCAATGGTCGATCCACAGAGAACCAATTCAATTAACACTATTAATCTAATTCCTAAATTAAACTCTGATGAAAATTAAATAGTAAAATTAAAAGGGGGGTTTTGTTGATTAAAACTAAAAAGAGAAATTAAACTTAAACCAAAACAGTAAACACAAATTGAATTACCAAGTTAAAGACATTGGTTAAGAGATGAAATCCACCACTAGATTTATATGATAATGCCAACTTACATACCCTTTATACTAACATGATCAATTATGTTCTTATGTGATTGTGAGATAAATCCCATGTCTTCCTTATGTTTCGCTTAATTCAGCAACCGCTCAAATCAAACCCTAACCATTAGTTATTTGTAAAGCAACCGCTCTTACAACTACCTAATGATTGCATTAAGAATTAGAAAACCAATCACACTAAGATCTAATCACACAGGGATTAAATTACTTAGAACACATATTTCACTAGATCTATTATGCAATCACAAGCATAATATATCTAGATCTACCACTTTTATAACGGCAAATAGCACAAAGATAATTATACCCACATGAACATCATACATTCCGCTAAATTTACTACCACAACCGCGCATAATAAACCCGGATCTACCGCTTTTTGAAAGTGGGAACAAGTATAAAAACCTTCATACTAACAATAGATTCAGAAATATATGAATAAAAATATAAGCGTATTGATATAAAGAAATATGCAAGATTCACATAATCAAAACTAGGGTTTCATCTTCCCTTAACCAAATACGAAAACTAGCCACACATGGCAAATTCAAAATCACAAGAAAAATAGAAGAAAAACATAGTTCAGAACGAAAGTGCAAAAGAAAACTAAAGATCAAACTAGTTTCCAAAAGTTGGGGATGATCAATCTCCGATTGCTCGAACCCGAGACTCCAATCTTCGATCCAATCTCCTTTCCCCTTGGTCTTTGTGTTTCCCTCAGTTCTCTTGACGGCTCTCAGCCCAGACTTTTCTTAGGGACTCTAAGCAACCCTATTTATAGGTTTGGGAACCTAATTTAGCATTAAAACACGAAATTAATATTCTGATACGACGACACGGGCCGTGTCATGTTACACGGTCCAACCCGTGTCTGATTCTGATGTCAAATCTCCAGCTATTCCAAAGTCAGAGAAGAACACGGCCCACCCCGTGTCACTTGACACGGGCCGTGTTCTCGGTCAAAGCTTGAATTTGACTATTCCTCGTGAAGTCAGAGAAGTACACGGCCTACCTCGTGTCATTTGACATGGGCCGTGTTCTTCAAAACCTTCCAGTATTCAAAGTTAGAATAATACACGGCCTACCCCGTGTCATTTGACACGGGCCGTGTTCTTCACATTCTTCAAATCCAGCCTTGATTCTTCATGAACATTCTTCTTCCTTTGCTTCTAGGGGTTGATACTGATTCCCTTAAGTCTCTTAACTCTCTTCTTAATAGTTCAATACCAATAGACTCCAACACTCATAGATCTCCTGAAAATCATAATACGTTTATGAGTGTTTATAACCACATTTAAGCAAAGTTTCACAATAAACATCCAAAAATAACTCTAAATTAGAAACTTAGCTAAATGTCAACAATTAAGCACATTTGGAATACAATTAGATCAAACATAAGGCATTTAAAGTATAAAAATAATCGACAGATCAAATACCCCCACACTTAGCCTTTTGCACTCCTGGGCAAAACATAAGACCAAACCAAGGAACAGGGAAAACAAAACAAATTCAAAACCTAAAAATTTAAAGAACTCATTTTCCAATGATATTCAAGAGAGATTTGTGAGCAAGAAGAGCAAGAAAAGATTCAATGGATCACAATATTCAAGAGATAACAATTCTTCACATCTCAAACCAACATGCAAAGTATCTTCAAATTGAAAAGCATGAATTAAGAATGATAGATCCTCACAAGATACACTCTCAATCTTTCAAGTGTTTACTAGGTAAGTATTTCACTCAATTCAACTCATGAAAAATGCACTACCATAAGCTTGCTTATCTTCTACTTCTCCACTACTCAAACACATGCACACATAAATCAAGAGGACTTTATTTAAAGTTGTAATGGGGCCAAGGTAAGGGAAGGAAATAATATGGATATGGTAAGATGAGCACCCAAGAGAACAAAAGAACATTGAGGAGAAACTCAATTGACAAACATGAAATTTTTATCCCCTCAAATCTATATAATGCACATTCTCTTTACATCTCCCTTTCCTTTTTCTTTCTTTTCTTTTACAATCTTTCTTGAATTTCTTTTTCTTTTTCTTTGCATTTTTTTTCAACACCTTGCATATTACACATCAACTTGCACAACCCCTACACTTGTCCTATTAAACACTTGCAAGCAAAAGAGCTCCTCCAAATGAAAATGAACCAATGCTCTCCCATTCTCTAAGGTAAGGTAAAATCATGGTTTTTCACATAGAGCATATAATGAGATAAGACAAAGAATAGGCAAATAGGCTCAAGGGGTTAATCAAAGGGAAATAATGCAAGGTTGGCTATTTGGCCAAAGTAGTTAATCACAAAAGAATGCCTCAATCATGTTCATATATGCAAGTGAAAATGTAGCTTCAAAAAGAATCAAAGCAAGTTCTAGAGTGATCAATATGACATGAATGAAAATCACACAAGAAAGAAAAGAATGGCATAAATGCTAAATCCATCACTCAAAAGGCTCAAAATCTCACCAGGTATGCATCTATAAAACCCAATTCATCAATCAAACATCCAAAACCAAGCATGTCAAATTCAAGATGAAAGAAGAAATTTATAAATCATAACCTTGAATTTCAATTGCTTCAAACTCATAAACTTCACAAATCTCAAAACATCATTGGAAATCAAATAAAAACACAATTTTTTTTAAACTACAAAACAAAAATTAAAATAAAAATAAAAATAAAACAGAAAACAAAATGTCAATTCCTCCCCCACACTTAAATTCTACGATGTCCTCAATGTAAACCTCAACAATAAATAATCATTAATAAATCTAGGACAAGTAAGATAAAAGAGAGGAAAGAAACATCCTTATCAACTGAAATAACGGAGGAAGATGAAGAGATTTCCACCAGGATCCCATTGGCGAAAGCATAATAACCAATTTATGCTTGAAATAACATGAGAGTTTCCACTGGGGTCCCATTGGCTGAAGTGTAATGACCAAGTTACGGTTGAAACAGCATGAGGGCTTCCACTGGGATCCCATTGGCCTTCCTTAATTTCCTTGGCTTCACCACTGAAAAGTAATATGTGCACTTCATCAACTTCATATGCATTGTTTCTATTGGACCATGGCCCAAAAACAAAATCCACTTCAGCAGTGTCCGTCATCCGGTGCTCTTCTCCCTTCACTGAAAACTGTTTAGTAGCCTGCAATTCTATCTCTCTTTGTATCTTAGATCCTACAACTGCATCAAAAGTATTATTGATAGATCCTTCAACAACATTAGCATCTACACAAACAGAATCATCAGCTCTCAAGAATGTAGAAATTTCAGCACAAACAGCACATATCATGTCACCATCACAATCAGTACATGAGTTGCAATGAGTATAATTATTAAAACTAATAAAATCAGGAAATTCATCACACAACTCATCATACTGTCTCTCCACTACCTTAGGAATGGGTTCAAGAATACTTACCTTGGGGGCCTTAGAGTTTTCCCCCTCCTCACTTACCTCTTCAGGCTCTGTTTCTTTCTTTTCAATGGTTTGTGAAGGAGAGGTGGGTTCATCTAGCATCTTCCCACTTCGTAGTGTGACAGCACTAGCATCTTCCTTCACATTCTCTTCTGATTGTGAGGGAAGTTCTTCAGAAATTTGGCTCTGGAACTTGCTAAGATCTGTGGCTAACTGATCCAAAGAGTTTAGCAGGTCATTACATATGGCCTGTGTTTCTTGTTGAAACTGAATGTTATTAGCAGCCATTTATCTTATTAGCTCCTCCAGTGAAGGTTCAGGTTGCCTAGGAGGTTGAACTTGTTGCTACCCATGACTCAAGTTAGGAGGATCCCACCACCCTGGATAATATGTATTGGAGTAGGGGTTGTAGTTGTCGGACGGTTCAGAATATCCTCATACTACCTCTACCTCCTCATTTGTGTCTATTAGGAAAGTGGGACACAAATCAGTGGGATGTCCAAATGATAAGCAAATCTCACAAGCATCCATGATCAATGGACATCAACACCTACAAACACTCAGAAAGAAAGAATCAATAATTAAAATAAAAAACAAAAAAGAGTAAAAATAGGAAACAAATTAATAGTGCAATTGGAAAATTGGTTCCCAAGAACGGCGCTAAAATTTGGTGTGGTGTGGAAAATGATTAAAAATTAATATTAAAAACAGTTGCCAAGTTCCATCAAAAATATAAAAACCTTGCAACTAGTTGTAGTGAGCAAAAGTCGATCCACAGAGAACCAATTCAATTAACACTATCAATCTAATTCCTAAATTAAACTCTGATGAAAATTAAATAGTAAAATTAAAAGGGGAGTTTTGTTGATTAAAACTAAAAAGAGAAATTAAACTTAAACCAAAATAGTAAACACAAATTGAATTACCAAGTTAAAGACATTGGTTAAGAGATAGAATCCACCACTAGATTTATATGATAATGCCAACTTACATACCCTTTATACCAACATGATCAATTATGTTCTTATGTGATTGTGAGATAAATCTCATGTCTTCCTTAAGTTTCGCTTAATTCAGCAACCGCTCAAATCAAACCCTAACCATTAGTTATTTGTAAAGCAACCGCTCTTACAACTACCTAATGATTGCATTAAGAATTAGAAAACCAATCACACTAAGATCTAATCACACACCGGGATTAAATTACTTAGAACATATATTTCACTAGATCTATTACGCAAATCGCAAGCATAATATATCTAGATCTACCACTTTTATAACTGGCAAATAGCACAAAGATAATTATACCCACATGAACATCATACATTCCGCTAAATTTACTACCAAAACCGCGCATAATAAACCCAGATCTACCGCTTTGAAAGTGGGAACAAGTATAAAAACCTTCATACCAACAATAGATTCAGTAATATATGGATAAAAACATAACTGTATTGATATAAAGAAATATGCAAGATTCACATAATCAAAACTAGGGTTTTATCTTCCCTTAACCAAATAAGAAAACTAGCCATACATGGCAAATTCAAAATCACAAGAAAAATAGAAGAAAAACGTAGTTCAAAACGAAAGTGCAAAAGAAAACTAAAGATCAAACTAGTTTCCAAAAGTTGGGGATGATGAATCTCCGATTGCTCAAACCTGAGACTCCAATCTTCGATCCAATCTCCCTTCCCCATGGTCTTTGTGTTTCCCTCAGTTCCCTTGATGGCTCTCAGCCCAGACTTTTCTTAGGGACTCTAAGCAACCCTATTTATAGGTTTGGGAACCTAATTTAGCATTAAAACATGAAATTATTATTCTAATGCGACGACACGAGTCGTGTCATGTTACACGGCCCAACCCGTGTCTGATTCTGATGTCAAATCTCCAGCTATTCCAAAGTCAGAGAAGAACACGGCCCACCCCGTGTCACTTGACACGGGCCGTGTTCTCGGTCAAGGCTTGAATTTGACTATTCCTCGTGAAGTCAGAGAAGTACACGGCCTACCCCGTGTCATTTGACACAGGCCGTGTTCTTTAAAACCTTCCAGTCTTCAAAGTCAGAATAATACACGGCCTACCCCGTGTCATTTGACACGGGCCATGTTCTTCACATTCTTCAAATCCAGCCTTGATTCTTCATGAACATTCTTCTTCCTTTGCTTCTAGGGGTTGATACTGATTCCCTTAAGTCTCTTAACTCTCTTCTTAATAGTTCAATACCAATAGACTCCAACACTCATAGATCTCCTGAAAATCATAATACGTTTATAAGTGTTTATAACCACATTTAAGCAAAGTTTCACAATAAACATCCAAAAACAACTCTAAATTAGAAACTTAGCTAAATGTCAACAATTAAGCACATTTGGAATCCAATTAGATCAAACATAAGGCATTTAAAGTATGGAAATAATCGACAGTTCAAATATCCCCACACTTAGCCTTTTGCACTCCTGGGTAAAACATAAGACCAAACCAACGAACAGGGAAAACAAAACAAATTCAAAACCTAAAAATTTAAAGAACTCAATTTCCAATGATATTCAAGAGAGATTTGTGAGCAAGAAGAGCAAGAAAAGATTTAATGGATCACAATATTCAAGAGATAACAATTCTTCACATCTCAAACCAACATGCAAAGTATCTTCAAATTGAAAAGCATGAATTAAGAATGATAGATCCTCACAAGATACACTCTCAATCTCTCAAGTGTTTACTAGGTAAGTATTTCACTCAATTCAACCCATGAAAAATGCACTATCATAAGCTTGCTTATCTTCTACTTCTCCACTACTCAAACACATGCACACACAAATCAGGAGGACTTTATTTAAAGTTGTAATGGGGCCAAGGTAAGGGAAGGAAATAATATGGATATGGTAAGATGAGCACCCAAGAGAATAAAAGAACATTGAGGAGAAACTCAATTGACAAACATGAAATTTTTATCCCCTCAAATCTATATAATGCACATTCTCTTTACCTCTTCCTTTCCTTTTTCTTTCTTTTCTTTTACAATCTTTCTTGAATTTTTTTTCCTTTTTCTTTGCATTTTTTTTCAACACCTTGCATATTACACATCAACTTGCACAACCCCCACACTTGTCCTATTAAACACTTGCAAGCAAAAGAGCTCCTCCAAATGAAAATGAACCAATGCTCTCCCATTCTCTAAGGTAAGGTAAAATCATGGTTTTTCACATAGAGCATATAATGAGATAAGACAAAGAATAGGTAAATAGGCTCAAGGGGTTAATCAAAGGGAAATAATGCAAGGTTGGCTATTTGGCCAAAGTAGTTAATCACAAAAGAATGCCTCAATCTTGTTCATGTATGCAAGTGAAAATGTAGCTTCAAAAAGAATCAAAGCAAGTTCTAGAGTGATCAATATGACATGAGTGAAAATCACACAAGAAAGAAAAGAATGGCATAAATGCTAAATCCATCCATCAAAAGGCTCAAAATCTCACCAGGTATGCATCTATCAAACTCAATTCATCAATCAAACATCCAAAAACAAGCATGTCAAATTCAAGATGAAAGAAGAAATTTATAAATCATAACCTTGAATTTCAATTACTTCAAACTCATAAACTTTACAAATCTCAAAACATAATTGGAAATCAAATAAAAACACAATTTTTTTAAACTAGAAAACAAAAATTAAAATTAAAATAAAAATAAAACAGAAAACAAAATGTCAATTCCTCCCCCACACTTAAATTCTACGTTGTCCTCAATGTAAACCTCAACAATAAATAATCATTAATAAATCTAGGACAAGTAAGATAAAAGAGAGGAAAGAAACATCCTTATCAACTGAAATAACGGAGGAAGATGAAGAGATTTCCACCAGGATCCCATTGGCGAAAGCATAATAACCAATTTATGCTTGAAATAACATGAAAGTTTCCACCGAGGTCCCATTGGCTGAAGTGTAATGACCAAGTTATGGTTGAAACAGCATGAGAGCTTCCACTGGGATCCCATTGGCCTTCCTTAATTTCCTTGGCTTCACCACTGAAAAGTAATATGTGCACTTCATCAACTTCATATGCATTGTTTCTATTGGACCATGGCCCAAAAACAAAATCCACTTCAGCAGTGTCCGTCATCCGGTGCTCTTCTCCCTTCACTGAAAACTGTTTAGTAGTCTGCAATTCAATCTCTCCTTGTATCTTAGATCCTGCAACTGCATCAAAAGTATTGTTGATAGATCCTTCAACAACATTAGCATCTACACAAACAGAATCATCAGCTCTCAAGAATGTAGAAATTTCAGCACAAACAGCACATATCATGTCACCATCACAATCTGTACATGAGTTGCAATGAGTATAATTATTGAAACTAATAAAATAAGGAAATTCATCACACAACTCATCATATTGTCTCTCCACTACCTTAAGAAGGGGTTCAAGAATACTTACCTTGGGGGCCTTAGAGTTTTCCCCCTCCTCACTTACCTCTTCAGGCTCTGTTTCTTTCTTTTCAATGGTTTGTGAAGGAGAGGTGGGTTCATCTAGCATCTTCCCACTTCGTAGTGTGACAGCACTAGCATCTTCTTTCACATTCTCTTCTGATTGTGAGGGAAGTTCTTCAGAAATTTGGCTCTGGAACTTGCTAAGATCTGTGGCTAACTGATCCAAAGAGTTTTGCAGGTCATTATATATGGCCTGTGTTTCTTGTTGAAATTGAATGTTATTAGTGGCCATTTGTCTTATTAGCTCCTCCAGTGAAGGTTCAGGTTGCCTAGGAGGTTGAACTTGTTGCTGCCCATGACTCAAGTTAGGAGGATCCCACCACCCTAGATAATATGTATTGGAGTAGGGGTTGTAGTTGTCGGACGGTTCAGAATATCCCCATACTGCCTCTACCTCCTCATTTGTGTCTACTAGGAAAGTGGGACACAAATCAGTAGGATGTCCAAATGATAAGCAAATCTCACAAGCATCCATGATCAATGGACATCAACACCTACAAACACTCGAGAAAGAAAGAATCAATAATTAAAATAAAAAAAACAAAAACAGAGTAAAAATAGGAAACAAATTAATAGCGCAATTGGAAAATTGGTTCCCCGGCAATGGCGCCAAAATTTGGTGTGGTGTGGAAAATGATTAAAAATTAATATTAAAAACAGTTGCCAAGTTCCATCAAAAATATAAAAACCTTGCAGCTAGTTGTAGTGAGCAAAAGTCGATCCACAGAGAACCAATTCAATTAACACTATCAATCTAATTCCTAAATTAAACTCTGATGAAAATTAAATAGTAAAATTAAAAGGGGGTTTTGTTGATTAAAACTAAAAAGAGAAATTAAACTTAAACCAAAATAGTAAACACAAATTGAATTACCAAGTTAAAGACATTGGTTAAGAGATAGAATCCACTACTAGATTTATATGATAATGCCAACTTACATACCCTTTATACCAACATGATCAATTATGTTCTTATGTGATTGTGAGATAAATCTCATGTCTTCCTTAAGTTTCGCTTAATTAAAGAACCAGCTCAAATCAAACCCTAACCATTAGTTATTTGTAAAGCAACCGCCCTTACAACTACCTAATGATTGCATTAAGAATTAGAAAACCAATCACACTAAGATCTAATCACACAGGGATTAAATTACTTAGATCATATATTTCACTAGATCTATTACCATGCAACTCGCATAATATATCTAGATCTACCACTTTTATAACTGCAAATAGCACAAAGATAATTATACCCACATGAACATCATACATTCCGCTAAATTTACTACCACAACCGCGCATAATAAACCCAGATCTACCGCTTTGAAAGTGGGAACAAGTATAAAAACCTTCACACTAATAATAGATTCAGAAATATATGAATAAAAACATAACTGTATTGATATAAAGAAATATACAAGATTCACATAATCAAAACTAGGGTTTCATCTTCCCTTAACCAAATAAGAAAACTAGCCACACATGGCAAATTCAAAATCACAAGAAAAATAGAAGAAAAACATAGTTCAGAACGAAAGTGCAAAAGAAAACTAAAGATCAAACTAGTTTCCAAAAGTTGAGGATGATCAATTTCCGATTGCTCGAACCCGAGACTCCAATCTTCAATCCAATCTCCCTTCCCCTTAGTCTTTGTGTTTCCCTCAGTTCCCTTGACGGCTCTCAGCCCAGACTTTTCTTAGGGACTCTAAGCAACCCTATTTATCGGTTTGGGAACCTAATTTAGTATTAAAACACGAAATTAATATTCTGATGTGACGACACGGGCCGTGTCATGTTACACGGCCCAACCTGTGTCTGATTCTGATGTCAAATCTCCAGCTATTCCAAAGTCAGGGAAGAACATGGCCCACCCCGTGTCACTTGACACGGGCCGTGTTCTCGGTCAAGGCTTGAATTTGACTATTCCTCGTGAAGTCAGAGAAGTACACGGCCTACCCCGTGTCATTTGACACGGGCCGTGTTCTTCAAAACCTTCCAGTCTTCAAAGTCAGAATAATACACGGCCTACCCCGTGTCATTTGACACGGGCCGTGTTCTTCACATTCTTCAAATCCAGCCTTGATTCTTCATGAACATTCTTCTTCTTTTGCTTCTAGGGGTTGATACTGATTCCCTTAAGTCTCTTAACTCTCTTCTTAATAGTTCAATACCAATAGACTCCAACACTCATAGATCTCCTGAAAATCATAATACGTTTATGAGTGTTTATAACCACATTTAAGCAAAGTTTCACAATAAACATCCAAAAACAACTCTAAATTAGAAACTTAGTTAAATGTTAACAATTAAGCACATTTGGAATCCAATTAGATCAAACATAAGGCATTTAAAGTATGGAAATAATCAACAGATCAAATACCCCCACACTTAACCTTTTGTACTCTCGGGCAAAACATAAGACCAAACCAACGAACAGGGAAATTAAAACAAATTCAAAACCTAAAAATTTAAAGAACTCAATTTCCAATGATATTCAAGAGAGATTTGTGAGCAAGAAGAGCAAGAAAAGATTCAATGGATTACAATATTCAAGAGATAACAATTCTTCACATCTCAAACCAACATGCAAAGTATCTTCAAATTGAAAAGCATGAATTAAGAATGATAGATCCTCACAAGATACACTCTCAATCTCTCAAGTGTTTACTAGGTAAGTATTTCACTTAATTCAACCCATGAAAAATGCACTACCATAAGCTTGCTTATCTTCTACTTCTCCACTACTCAAACACATGCACACACAAATCAAGAGGACTTTTTTTAAAGTTGTAATGGGACCAAGGTAAGGGAAGGAAATAATATGGATATGGTAAGATGAGCACCCAAGAGAATAAAAGAACATTGAGTAGAAACTCAATTGACAAACATGAAATTTTTATCCCCTCAAATCTATATAATGCACATTCTCTTTACATCTTCCTTTCCTTTTTCTTTCTTTTCTTTTACAATCTTTCTTGAATTTTTTTTTTCTTTGCATTTTTTTTCAACACCTTGCATATTACACATCAACTTGCACAACCCCCACACTTGTCCTATTAAACACTTGCAAGCAAAAGAGCTCCTCCAAATGAAAATGAACCAATGCTCTCCCATTCTCTAAGGTAAGGTAAAATCATGATTTTTCACATAGAGCATATAATGAGATAAGACAAAGAATAGGCAAATAGGCTCAAGGGGTTAATCAAATGGAAATAATGCAAGGTTGGCTATTTGGCCAAAGTAGTTAATCACAAAAGAATGCCTCAATCATGTTCATGTATGCAAGTGAAAATGTAGCTTCAAAAAGAATCAAAGCAAGTTCTAGAGTGATCAATATGACATGAGTGAAAATCACACAAGAAAGAAAAGAATGACATAAATGATAAATCCATCCATCAAAAGGCTCAAAATCTCACCAGGTATGCATCTATCAAACTCAATTCATCAATCAAACATCCAAAACCAAGCATGTCAAATTCAAGATGAAAGAAGAAATTTATAAATCATAACCTTGAATTTCAATTGCTTTAAACTCATAAACTTCACAAATCTCAAAACATAATTGGAAATCAAATAAAAACACAATTTTTTTTAATCTAGATAACAAAAATTAAAATTAAAATTAAAATAAAACAAAAAACAAAATGTCAATTCCTCCCCCACACTTAAATTCTACGTTGTCCTCAATGTAAACCTCAACAATAAATAATCATTAATAAATCTAGGACAAGTAAGATAAAAGAGAGGAAAGAAACATCCTTATCAACTGAAATAACGGAGGAAGATGAAGAGATTTCCACTAGGATCCCATTGGCGAAAGCATAATAACCAATTTATGCTTGAAATAACATGAGAGTTTTCACCGGGGTTCCATTGGCTGAAGTGTAATGACCAAGTTATGGTTGAAACAGCATGAGGGCTTCCACTGGGATCCCATTGGCCTTCCTTAAATTTCCTTGGCTTCACCACTGAAAAGTAATATGTGCACTTCATCAACTTCATATGCATTGTTTCTATTGGACCATGGCCCAAAAACAAAATCCACTTCAGCAGTGTCCGTCATCTGGTGCCTAGGCATGTCAAAGGATGTCCAAGCAAAATGGTCTTTGTTTTTCTCTAAGAGCTCAATCAACTGGTGCCTTTCTTTTTCATCTAAGTTTGCCTTAATCTTAGTGACTTGATTTAGCTTGACAACGAGTTGAAGCAGCTGTAGTTCACCCTCCGGCTAAGGTCTGGTACCCTGGATTTCTTCTTCCACATCTAACTCAGTCATGCGAATGTTAACTTGGTCTAGAGTTGGGCTAGATCTGCTGGCTTCCGCTCTCTTGTGGGTCCTACTGATTTTGAGGCTCTGATTATAGTATTTTTATGCCATGATCTGGCCCCTCTTGACTGTGACAACCTCACTATTTTTGTTAAGGAATATCATGGCTAAGTGGGTGGTAGACACCACAAAGCCAAGTGCATTCAACATAGGACGCCCCAAGATGATATTATATGCTGAGGGGTAGTTCACAATTAGAAACTTGACCTTGACAGTCCTGAAGAACTTGCTGCTCCCCAGGGTCAAGTAAGTCTCAACATACCTCTCTAGAGTGATTTTTTCACCAATAAAACTAGTGAGCTCGCCATTATAGGGAATTTGCTCTGAGTCTGGAAGTTCCAACTTCTCGTACAACTCTATGAACATAATATCAGCTAAACTCCCTTGGTCTACAAAAATGAACTAGATCTCGCCATTAGAAACTATCCTAGAGATAATCAGTAGATCAACGTGCTTTAGGATAATTTCATCATTGTCTTCATCTGAAAAGAAGATGGGGGCGCCTTCTAATTTCTGGCTTGTGAAATGGGTGCAGAGTGGGAGATGCTCAACACCTCCTTCCTGAATGCTTTCTTTGGAGGGCTATTGGATGACCCATCACCTACCTGGGCATGGCGGCCATCATTGTCTTCTGACGGAGTGTCCTAGTTCCGATCTTGTCGATTGTCAGTATTACGATGAGGTGGACTCCAGGACCTCCTCCTTTGATGCAGAGACATACTCTGCTTAGGAATGGGTTGTGTTTTCTTTCATTCCATCCTTTGCGACGTCCATTATTTTGGACATGACTGATGTACTGTTCCAGTCATCCTGCCTTAAGTAAGGACTCAATGATGTCACGAAGTTGAAAGCAATCTTTTGTTTCATGGACATAGCACTCATTCCATGAACAATGCTTTGTACGATCCCTTTGTGCATATTTCTTCAAAAGAGTCGACCTCTTAATATCCTAGAACTCGGTCTAAAACATTTCTTTCAGAATCATTGTGTGTGGAGTGTTTAGAGGGCTATAGGTTGAGTATTTGGTCTTGATGGATTATCCTTGGAAGAGTTCCAGGGTTGAGAGGAGTTCTGGTTGCCTTTCAAGTGAGAGGGCTCACCTTTCTCCAGGCTCTTCTTGGCCTTAGTAACCTCCTCCAAGTTTATGTACTTCTGGGACCGCTCTTGAAATTCTTTTATGCTTTCTGGCTTTCTCTTTGCCAAAGATTAGAAAAATTGAGAGTCGGTCCCGAGGCCGCTCCTAACATAGTGGAGAGCAATCCTCTCATCAAGGTTCTCCACTCTAATGCAAGTGGTATTGAACCTCTTAAAGTATTCGCGAAGGGGCTCGTCGTGCCTTTGGCGAATCTTAGAAAGAGATTCAATGGATCTAGGTTGCTCCTTACTAGTGGTATAGTGTGTAATACCCTTAGTAGCATGTTAGACTTGTATATGGTTACAAAATGTAGCATATTACTTGTTTAATATGTCTGTGAAGTTTTGTGATAATTTGAGTTCGTTTAGGCACTTAGTTGCAACACAGAAGTTAAAAAGTAGCTTAAAATGACTCAAATAATGTCTTTAAAGGTAAATTTGAGGGAAATAAACATAGAGAGTTTGTTTCTAGGTCACAAATGAGCTAAGTAAGATGCAATTAAAGTTTCAAGACAATCAAAATTAGTTTAGTATTTTTAAGCATATTGGTTATGTATTTAATACCGAATTAACTACCAGCAGATATGAAAAATCATGAAAATGGTGAAACAATAATTTAGATAAATCTTAGTATTTATTCTAAAGTTGTTGGAAGCTAGAAAACTTGAATTAGTATAATTTAGGTGTTCTTAGCAGATAAGGAAATTCCAGTAAAATATCCTAAGGGATATGATGGTTATTCTCTTATTTCTCTCTCTCGGTTAGAGGCAGCAGAAGCTATAAAGAAAGAAAAATAGAGAAAGAAGAAAATGAAGGAAAAGAAGAGAGAAAGGGGAAGAAAGGAAGAAGAAGAAGGAGAAGGAGGAGGAGAGCAAGAGGATCAAGTTTCAAGATCTTCATATTCTTCAAGAGGTAACGAGTTTCTATTCATCATTCTCCTCTTTGATTCTCATTGAATGAGGTTAGAGGTTTTGGATAGAAATAGGGGTTTGAATAACCAAATCCATATTCTTAGCTTGGTTCTTGATTCCAAGGACTAGGTTAGGATAATTTAAGCTTAATAAGTATAAGATAGTCATTTATGACTTAAGATCAACCATTAGAGTTCATAGAGAAAGAATTTGATGATGGTTGGAGTTTTGTGGTTTTGGACCTAAATCTATACCTAAGAGAATCCATAAGTTGTATAAGAGTTACAACAAGTTTAGGGGCCTAGATTGGTGCTAGAAATCACAAGGAAATCGATCTTGGATGATTGGTAGTTAAGATGAGAGTTTAGAACTGATAGAACAATCTGCAGAAATTCTACAAAATTGCTATCATACAGAGAGCGCCCAGACGCCCTACACTGAGCGCCTAGACATTCGTGTAATAGGGATGAATGGTCATGTAGCAAGGCATAGAGCGCTCAGGTGGTCAGTACAGAGCGCTTAGAAGCTCAATGTCCAGGAAGTTTTATGCGCATCAGAGCGCAAAGCGCCTAGACGCTCAGTCTAAAGTGCTTAGGTGCGCGGTGTGAAAACATCACAGGCTGTGTTCTGCCTAGTGAGTGCCCAGACGCTCAAGAAGAGAGCACTTAGGTGCCCATCATAGAATTCAACATAGAGTTATTTTTTATGTTTTGAAATTTTAGACTAGATAGGATCATTAGTATATGTTTCTTAAGAAGTGTTACGGCACAAATAAGGATATTTCAAGAAAGGAACTATCACCTAGAATAAATGAAAAAACTTAGGCTTGGAGGATCTTAAAAGTGAAGGATTGCTCTAGGTAAGAATGTAGCACCTTAGGCAACCTAGTGTTGTATTAGATATCGCTTAGTATGTGATGAGATGGTGCATTAGAGATGAGTATACTAGGATGGATTGTAGGATTCATTCTAGTAAGGATAAGGAAGGTATGACCCTTAGGATATCCAAGAGTAGTGGATTATCTTAGGAAGGTACCTAGAACCTTAAGCAACAAAGAGTTGTAAGTATGAACCACTCCTGAGTTAGATTCACTTGAATGGAGATAAAGTGAATGAAGATAAGGTTATGTATTTAGTTTCGAAGAAGGGATGTTATGTACTAAGTCTCTAGTTAAGCGGGATCTTGTGCATTGTAGAATACACAAAAAGATGAATATTGACTTGTAAGGTTGTTGCATTCATTAAGTATGTAAAATTTTAGAGAAATGCTCATTTATTTCCTTAAGCAAGGTTGAATGAGGCATTAGCTAAGATAGACTCTTTCACTAGGATGAGTTGAGTCTATAGAAAAGTTAAGGTAGTGTTTATGTAAGAGTTAAACATAACACTATGCTTTTCACATACTAGTTAGTTAATTTAGCTTGTATGTGAAAACTATGAGAACCTTAGTGTAACCAAGAGTAATGATTTGCCATAGGTGAGTATCTAACACCTCAACAACATAGTGTTGCATAGAGATCACTTAAGAGTATGAGTGATGAAGTGGTGTTTAGATATAAGAAACTAGGATAAGTCAGCATTGTCTACCTGTGAATGTGACTTATATGACACAAGGTCATTTAGCCAAGAAGGAAGGGAGTCACGAAGTTCCTAAGGAGGTAAGTATTCCTAACAAAGTGCTAGGATTGCATGTAGTGTGGAGATTTCAGTTTTCCTATCTACAAGGGGTTAAACATGAGAAGTCAGAATTTCCTAGTAGAATATGCTTAGATCTTAAATGAATTAGGTGTGTAAGTATGTATATATATATGTCTATGAAAATGGTCTAGTAGTATTGATCTTAGTGAGTATCCTTTGATGCCCATTCATGAAGGCCAAGGGAGATAGATGAGTGTCTGATAGACTCTTTTGAGGAAGGACATAAACCTGAGATCTCGATAGTGCCAAGGCCAAGGGAGATAAGTGAAGTGTCTGTAAGGTTCTTTCGAACAAGGATTCAGCCTAAACTTCTCAGTGTGCCAGGATACGTGTGATGTGAGGATAAGCTTTTCCTCTATTCACTATGGGATAATATATTGAATCAGTTCCTAATGAGCTTCTTTATTTTCAAAATGAACCTCTACGTGTATTTCAAAACAAAACGTTGCACAATCATATCTTTAGGATCTTTCTTAGGCATAATCATATTGCATATCATTCCCATTGCATTTATAGACAATTGTATAGGCATTGTCTATTGTTGTTGGTATTCATAATTGTATGGGCAGTTGTCTATATCCACCGGTATGTATGCTATCAGTTTAGATTACACTACTTAGTAGTGTG
Organism: Ormosia semicastrata; assembly: GCA_029884595.1. Taxonomy (NCBI): domain Eukaryota; kingdom Viridiplantae; phylum Streptophyta; class Magnoliopsida; order Fabales; family Fabaceae; genus Ormosia; species Ormosia semicastrata. The sequence goes on from JAQQTO010000029.1 coordinate 4,490,555, forward strand.
CAGTTAAGAGAATTAGTGGAGGAAACTCTTATGTTAGTAGTTATAGCAATTGTTATATTTGTTTATACAATGTTATAGTTAGCTAGTATTGGAATTGCTTTTACTAAGAATTCTAATTCTCACCCCAGTTGTTCTTCCATATAAATCTAGGTACAGAGGTATAGACCCTATTAAGGGAAAGAAGATGAAGCATGAAGACTAGTATAATTTTTATATGCTTTAGTAGACAAAGTTGATGTATAAAGTTTATATTTGCTTTTTATGTTTAAAAGAGCTATGTATTACAATATGCCCCCTTGTGGCAAGTGTTGTATATATATAGATATGTATGAGTTTTAAGTTTTTTGCATTCTCTCAAGGCTTTTTATAATTACTCAGTTGTGATTATGAATATATGTCAATATGTAGTATGTAGAAGTGATGTCTCTAGTACTGGTTATCTTTATATATCTTGGTATATCTAGGATATATCTAGATATCTGTATTAGGATGTTACATAGTATAGCAGGAAGCGTTGTTTGAGGCCCTGCCAACTGATGATGGATCCCAGTGGCACGGTTATAAACTATTCGAGGGCCACTTTCTTTAAGATAAGGGGAAAGCGCGACATAGCAATTGTGAGGATTTCCCATGGAAGTGCATAGATTGAACATAGACGTCTGTGTGTTCCTGAGGGTCCGTAATCCCATCATAGAGTTCCACATTGGCTGGAAACTTGAAGTTTCTAGGAACTTTATACTCCATCAATTGAGTAGAGAAGGGTTGCTCCTAATCGTCGGGGTCCAGATTGTTATTAACAACATTGGACATTCTAGCGTCAGGGTGCTACATTCTTCCTTGGTCGTTGACTGCCTTTCGCCTTCCATCATCATAGTGTGATTCGGCCCAACCTTCATGCACAGATCGCTCTAGATTTTCTATTCAGCAACGTTGCTCCTCAGCACCGTCGCTTGTTGTCATACTATGTCCAGATGAGTTCTGGACATGTCAGATTGAATCGTGCCCTCTGGGCAGGACACAGAATCATCAACATTATTGTGCCTATGTCCCAGGCACTGATGCACTAGGATTCCAGGCCCATGATTGTCAAAAAGGGCTCTATGCACGCTGGGACCAAGTCGATCCCTCACAGAGGTCCTGTGCAATGAATGTAGGCTTTCATCGAAAATTAAGGTTTCTTGCCTATCGCGTGGGTGCCCAGTGTTGGGCTCCTGGTTCTTCACGATGGAGGTTTCAACAACCAGTTAATTCTGGGCTAATCGCTAAGCCCCACTTTTGGCCCACGATGGCGCGCACATCATCTCCTCTCCTTGAGTTCTGTCTTGTGCTCACCATGGTTAGGTGGGAATAGGAATTTAAAGCTTCCCACAGACGAAACCACTATTCAGTAGCGGATACTAAGGCATACTTGAGTAGGCATAAATGAGTGTTTTCCTCCTTGGACAGCAGCAGAGTGTGTTAAAACGGGGATGGATGGTACCTGCACTTCGACGCTCAAATTAGGCAGTCCACCAATAGGGTTTAAGTCAAAGAGTAATAGTTACCTTTTGAAGGTAATTGAGCCAGATATTTATAGAGAGTGAATAGGGAAGCGTGTTCCCTTAATTGTTGCAGATGATCCCTATAAAATCAGAATGTTGATACTATAGTTATAAGCAGTTAAAGATGTTATGGACGCTATTATTACGCGTGATTGTGACTGACAAATACGGATAATCATGGGATTCATTCACTAGACAAATCTCGTGATTGTGTTGTTGCTACCCAACGCTGTGGTCTGACATGCATTTTGCCGGGATCTGTATAGTGTGCCACGAGTGAAGTCCTGTTAGGGTGCCAACAATAGACTATGGTTGGTTGCAAACCGGGTTGACCCACAGGGCTAGATCCTAGATTATGGTCTAGAACAAGTATTAGAGCATATGAGAGACCATGATATTTATCTTGTTTCCAATCCATACCCAACAATCAAAATTGGCAGTAGTGAACATTGACCCAAAAATTTAAGGGGTAGGAGTTTGAGTTTTCTTTGAATGAAATAGAAAATAAGATACAATAAAGATAAGGTTATTATCTTTTTCCATTCTCAGCAAGTTATATACTAAAAACTTTCATCATGTTAATTATCTTTTCTATACCATTATTACCTAAAAAGCTACCTTAGCTCAATTAAGTAGTTCTAGCATATTATCTTGGTTATGTAGGTACGCGTGTTATATTATTATTCACTTTCAACAATAATGATTACAAGCAATTTAAAATTGAAATATGTTAAAACCATTATCTGAATTAATTAAAAAACAAGATCATGTTTACTTTCAATTAGTACTTAACAAGATAGTAAAAATCCCATCACACTTCACTAGGACACATATATATTGGTATTAGAGCTAAACTCTTGTATAAAGAGTTTAACAGCTTTAAGAGGGGTTATGGCTTCTTCAAATAGTTTTTTATCGGAGGGTTCTTCTCTCTATAGACCTCCCTTTTTCAATAGGGATGGTTACACATATTGGAAAGAACGAATGAAAATTTTCATTAAAGTTATTGATATAAATGTGTGGGATACAGTAGAAAATAGTCATTTTGTTCCCACATATGTTGTCAATAGTGTAAGAGTTAATACACCAAGAAGTGAATGAACCGATGGAGATAAGAAAAAGGTTCAATACAATTTGAGAGCCAAAACATCATTACCACAACCTTGGGGTATGATGAGTTCTTTAGGGTTTCAAATTACAAAAGTGCCCAAGAAATGTAGGACACTTTACAAGTAACCCATGAGGGTACTAGTGAAGTGAAAAGATCAAGAATAAATACTCTCACTCATGAGTATGAGCTTTTTAGAATGAACCAAGGTGAAAGCATTTAAGAAATGCAAAAATGATTCACACATATTGTAATTCATCTTGCTTCATTGGGAAATTTTTTTTCTAATGAATATCTTGCTAACAAAGTTTTAAGATGTTTGAGTAGGCATTGGTAACCTAAAGTGACGGCCATTGCGGAGTCAAGAAATCTCTCAATCATGACCTTAGCCACACTTTTTGGCAAGCTCAAAGAACATGAATCGGAGTTAAATAAACTCAACCAAAATGAGGAGCTTAACAAGAAAAAGAAGGGAATTGCCCTTAAGGCCACCTCCTTCATGATTAATGAGGATTGCAACACCCCTTGATTTAATAACCATGGCACAATCGTCATTATTCCACGGTTACTAAATTTTTGGCATGCTACAACTCACATAACAAGTTTTTCAAAATCAAATCATTGTGCATATAAGGGAAATATGAGCCATGAATGAATAGTTACATATTCTGCCATTTTAAAAAAATGGAATTCGATAAGATATACTTAAGATACAACATATAAGACCGGTTAATTACCTTAAAACATACATGTGCTCAAAATAATGCTTATGCAGGTAATGCAAAGGAACATAAACTACTCTTAACAAATCCATGACTAAGGAGTTGGGTACTCCATCGGATCCACCTCAGAATCCTCTCCCAATTCATCCAAAATTACAAAGACAGCACAGGGTGTGATCTCGCAGGCAGGTGCCTTAGCAGCTGATGCCGTAGAATCCTCGACCTCTCTAGGTGTGTGGATCAGATCACTCTATAGCTCTCGAATAGATAAGGCAAACTCCAAATGCACTGATGCGGTAAGAATCAAGATAGGATCTTCATCGCAGTCCTCCTCACGGTCAAGATTGGATCCCCAACGTATAGTATACGCTTATCGGCCCAGTCGACTCGCTAAGCCTTGGTACCCCTGGTGAGCACGATCCTGATGAAAACAAAAGAACCCTTTCTTGTTGCCCTCACCGAATGCAGGAGATCATACCAAGTATGATCTAGGAAATTCAACCTCGTTCCCTTTACAGTCTTTAACCAAAAGTCACATAGAACAAGAATAGTACAAACAAGAGGTGAGATATCCTACATTCACTAACAATAGGGCAGCGAAGGGAAATAATATGAATGACGAAATCATTCTATTAATATAGATATTGCAGATATTTTCAAGTTATCAATTTCATAGACATCATCAGAAGGCATATATCACAATACTATAAATATCAATAGTACTATAACAACAAATATCCACTATAGATATATAACAAATATTTATGTCTCCACAATATGTATGTTGACCATGCCATGACAATATATGAACTGACCATGCATATGCACAATGCGTATGCTGATCATCCTCGTATACAATGTACTCATTTCCTACTCCATAGAGCTAGACAAAAACATCGGAGAGAATGAACATGAGATATGTCTGTATCGCGGCTGCCGAGGCCTTCAAGTGCTAAAATTCTCAATTTATCAACGTGCACATCATGGCATTGTACAAGACATTCTACACAGATCTCAATATAGGACAGTGTCTCGGCCTGGATCGTCGGTGCGTTTGCATTGGTCTGCCCTACGGACAGAAGAACTACCAACTATGCCTTGCGAGGTACCCGCACCCAGACGCCCCCAAGGTCAACATTATGACCTACACTTGTCTATTTGCACCCGCACTAAGGTGTGATTCAACTCCTAGGCAGCATGGCCTTAACAATAGTTCAACCACCGTTATACCATTCCCAATGGTATTAAAGCAACTGTCCATGCAATTATTTCAATACCATTTTCATCAGTGATATTACATAACCGTCCATGCGACTACAAAGTGTCACTGTTATCTGGGTTTCCTCTGATAACCAGTCTTTTCTGACTAAATCGTCTACCTGATGTTTCTGGTTATAAAGCAAACCACATCTGACTAAATCGTCTACTTGATGTCTCTTGGTCCGGTACTTCGGTTCTATAATCACAATGTCAATGCATGCTTCAATCATGCTCATCATGTCAAACTGTATCAATCATGCCTCAATGCATATGGATTCAATGCATATATATATATAGAATTACAATGACAATATAACTTATTCAAATTCACATGCCATATAGAACCCAATCATTCATCCAAAAATCTTTGATCCCAATTACGGACCCACCTCAAGTCATTATTAAAACCTCCAAGGTGAACACATACTATTCAAAGTTGTTACGAAAGTTATGCTTCAATTCCATTATATTTTTGCATTAAACTCTCTTAGAGTATTTACTTTAAGTTCCTCATAGCCCTCCTCACACTCATGTTCTCTCTTTATCCAAACCTCACTGTAAGTTGTATGATAAGGTTGTGTTCTTTATCCTTTCCACATTATGAGTTCCTAATTAAGTGCATATTCATTTAATTAATTAAGTTCTAACTTGTTAAAAAGTCTCATAATGAGTGCCCAATGAGGTCGTGAGCCTCCAAGGGACTAGAAAAACCAAACAATTCTTCACAATCCTTGATTTCACGGCCATGACCAATTTCACAGCCTGGAGTACATGGCCGTGTCAAATTACACCGCCTAGGTCGTGTACTCTCTGGAATAACTTAAAAACGTGCCTAAACTGAGTTGCCCGATTACACGGCCTAAGCCGTGTAACACTCTTTCATGTACGTTGAGCTGTGTTTCCAGTGAGGAACACAGCTTGGGCCGTGTAAATTCACACAGCTCGTGAATCTACACCAGAATCCATGAAAATGAGCTTCTCCAAGATTCCAAATCAAGTGGGTACCAATCCATATACATATTTAAGCATTTAGACACATACAAATCCATCAAGATTCATGATGACAACTTGACAAGCATAGAAAATCATACAACACATCCAAATCAAATTATTATAAAAAATCACAAATAAAGTGAGAAACCCACAATGGATTCCTCACCATTAACACCAAAGACATTTCCTTCACCACCAAGATTAGGTGAAGAGGATTATCTCCCTTTTACCTTAAGAGAAGACAAGAAAAGGAACCTTCTCAGTGCTTTTCTTGTAATTTTCGTCCAAGACCTCCAAAAAAACCCTAAGATGGTGAAACCCAAGAAATCCAAAATCAAAGCTTGAAGAGGGAGTCCTTGGTCACAATGGTGGCCAAGGACCACTAAAATGAGAAGAGAAAATGAAGATCAAGAACATTACCTCAAAAGCTTCAAGCTTTGGGTTTCAATAGTGGAAGATGAAAAAGGAAGATTTAGGGGATGACCCCTAAAGAGAAAAGTCTTAGGATGATGAGAGGAAGCAAAAAATGAGGTTGGTTTAACAAGCTAGTGAAGATAGCCTCCCCTTGGTGTGGCTGCTGTGGAGTGGAGATGAAGAAGAGGAGAGAACACGTGAGGGAGAAGAGAGAAATAGAGAGAGAAAGGTGAAATGGATTTTGTGACGAAAAGTGGAGTGATGGCTTTTAGTTAAAAGATGACAATATTGTCATCTTTTCTTCTCTCCAACCGTGGAGTTCAAAGGAGAGGAGAGAGAGTATGAAGCTTCTTTGAGAAGCTTCGCACACTTCTTGATAAAGTGAAGGGTGGTGTTGTCACTTAGATACTATCATAAAAGTGATCAGATAGAAATAATCTACTAGAGCTATTATTCAGTGGACAAATGTTATAGTCAGCAGAAATAATATTTTGTTGTCTCACAGATTATAAAATATACTACGATTTTATTTATCAGATAAAATCTAAAAAAACAAAAACCTAGTAAACTGTGTCCAACCTCGGGTTTAGTAAGATTCCATGTCGACGTTTCTATAGTTCAAAGTTTTTCGGCCTTGAGGAAAATATTTCATTTTTCCAGCCTCGCTCAGTGTGCACGTAAATCAAGAAAAATATTAAAATAATCAAACAATTCAACAAATTCCAGAAAATTTTTAAAAATCATAAATATTATAAAATGAATACTTATCATGAAATAAGTAATTTTCGGGATGTCACAACTCTCCCTTTCAATAAGAAATTTCGTCCTCGAAATTTTTACACCTTAGAAACTAACTCTGATGTTGTGCCCCCAGCACAACATTCCAAATCGCTTATTATAACATAATTTCTTTTTCCCCTTGAATTATTTGCATCCCTTCTTGAGTCATCTTAACTTTATCCGTTGCTTATTGTACAAGCTCGGGTCCAATCACAATCCTTTCACTGTCTTGGTGCCAACACAAAGGTGTCTTACATCGTCGTTTATGTAATGCCTTATATTTAACTCCCTCAAATCAATCAGATATTTCCGACTCTAAAGATTTTTGCAGAATTTAAACGTTGCTCCATGCAGAAAATACCTCCATATTTTCAATGCACTACAATTGCTAATTCCAAGTTTGTGTAAAGTAGTCCTTCTCATATGCTCTCGATTGTCTCGAAGCATACGTTACTATTCCTTCTACTCTGATCAAACACACGTTCCAAACTTCCAATGCGAAGCATCACTAGGCATCCCAAAAGGTTCATTGGGATTAGGCAGAATCATCGTCGGCAAGGTAGTCGAGTGTCTCTTCAATCTTTGAAAATATTTTCCTTATATGCATCAATCCTACAAACTTGACTCTCTCGTACGAGTTAAATGAGAAGTCTTGCAATTTGGAGAATTCTGCGGTGAGTCTCCCATATTAACCAACTAATCCTATAAAGTTACGAATCTCTATTACGTTCGTCGGTCTTTCCTATTGAAGAAATGCTTCGAATTTCGATGGGTTCACAACAATTCCTTCCCTTGAGATCACGTAACCCAAAAGTTGAACTGCCTCCAACTAGAATTAGTACTTGGACGACTTCACACATATCTTCTCTTCCTTCTTTAGGATTTGAAGAATTACAACGAGAGGTTCGGTACGTTCCTCCAAACGTTAAAAATAGATCAGAATATCACCAACAAAGACAACGACAAATCTGTTTCAACAGAGAAGAAGATTCTATTCACGTAATCGATGAATGCTACCGAAGTGTTCGTTGCACGGAATGACGCTACTAAACACTTGTAGTGCCCATAACGTGTCTGAAAAGTTATTTTGGAAAAAAAATCTCCTACCTTTAAACGAACTTGATGATAGTCCAGAACACAAGCTGATCTTGGAGAAAACAATGTCTTCCTTCAGTTGATTCATTAAGCCATCTATCCTTGATCTTAATGAAAAATGTCTTATAGGGTATGTTCTTTTCTAATTATACTACATCTAGCACGGATCTATCTGATGGAGAATTTGATATGGTTCAACAAAATTTTGGAATGAGCTTCATGGATTTAGATCCAGAAATCACTGTCTCAAGAAGCACTAAAGTTTGATTGGAACAATTTAATAGGATATGGTTGGAAAATAACCAATCCACTTTTTAATATTACATCTAATTTGTGAAAAAAGTGAACAAATCAAATTAATAGAAAAGATTCCGTCTTTAATAGGTCATTGGATAATTTAAACTACTTGGCTACCATCAACAAGTTCTTAGTAGCAGAAGTAGAGATAACTTAGTCAAAAGATGATGAAGATACAAACGGCCCTACTGGATTCATACAGTCATACGCCATAAATAAATAGGTTACCCTCGAAATTATACAATAAAATCACAGGGTCATCTATCGCAGTATAAGCTCCCTCGTTTAGGCCTTCAGTCTGAGAGACTTTCGCTCCATTTGAGGAATTAACTCTCCTTTCTTCATGAGATTTTGAAGCACACACATCTCCAATGGAAGACTTCATCCTATACAAAGTACAATATCTAGCCACATGTCCTAGCTTTTTGCACTTGAAATAAATTATTCCTTCGATCGTACAATGCCTTGTTAAGTGGCCCTTTCCGCACTTCTTACATTTTGGTAAGGATATCATGTTCGGATTGGATTGATTACCATTCGCACTTCCTTTATGCATTTGTTGCTGCTGTCGCTCCTTCGATCATCGCAAATACGGTTTCCGCTTAAACTGATTAATATTTCTATTATTTCTCCTATGGAACTTAAGCAATCTAGAGTTTTCCCAAAATTGGCTTTCTTCTAACAAATTTTGAACCTCGACTTCCAATTCCTGCTGCTGTGCAGCCCTCTGATCCTGGTGTGTTGTTACATCAACCATTCTTTGCATGACTTCAGATGCCACAGTCGTATCATCATCGTCACTCCCCGTATTCACACGCTTACGTCTACCTCGAGCCATTGCCTCCTTTCAAGGACAACGAATTGAAGCATAAGGAAAATCAAAGGCAATCATTTCAAACATTATTGTCTCCTTTCAGAATCCAAACATAAATAGTCACACAACACAACAAGACAAACCTAACCACTAAACCCAAAAGACTCTAACTTGAGCTCCTTCATTCTGCCTTCTACGGCATGATCTCCTGTAAATCTTTAACTCCCAAGCAGCTCCTCAGACCATACTTACGCCAGATATTCTTTTCCCAAGAAAGTTGGTTCTCCAATACTCCTTGGATGTCTCAGTCCACAAACCTTGCAAGTCCTATTTAACTACCCTTTTCTAACTTATTGGCTCAAACAATTCTAGAGGTAACACAACAAGGGTGTAAATGCAAACAAATCCTAAGCAAGTTCAGTCTTACCAGCTGAGCTTCTTTCTAAAAGAACTTCTATTACCTTAATACGCCTAGGCGAAGTCATAGTTTCTCGTAAACACAGAACATTACACATTGATGGGCCAATACTCAATATCATGTAACTGTGCAACAGTAGCTACCGACATTCAACCTATGGCAAGTCATTCCTTCCTTTCCCAAACATCTCAATCAAGACACAAGGAAGTGCACAACATACAAAGAAACTTCTAACATGTCTAATCATAGTCAGTCCATACCCTAGCTCAACAGGATGAACTGCGCTCTGTTACCACCTAATGCAACACCCCTTGATTAAATAACCACGACACAATTGCCATTATTCCACAGTCACTAAATTTTTGGTGTGCTACAATTCACATAAAAAGTTTTTCAAAATCAAATCATTGTGCATATAAGGAAAATATGAGCCACGAATGAATAGTTACACATTCTGCCATTTTTAAAAAAAATGGAGTTCGACAAGATATACTCAAGATACAATATATAAGACCGGTTAATTACCTTAAAACATACATATGCTCAAAATAATGCTCATACAGGTAATGCAAAGGAAACATAAACTACTCTTAACAAATCCACGACTAAGGAGTTAGGTACTCCATCGGATCTACCTTGGGATCCTCCCCTGATTCATCTGAAATTACAAAGACAGGACAGGGTGCAGTCCCGCAGGCAGGTGCCCTAGTAGCTGATGCCATAGAATCCTCGACCTCTCTAGGTGTGTGGATCGGATCACTCTATAGCTCTCGAATAGATAAGGCAAACTCCAGATGCACTGATGCGGTGAGAATCAGGATAGGATCTTCATTGCGGTCCTCCTCACGGTCAAGATCGGATCCCCAACGTATAGTATACGCTTACCGACCCAGTCGACTCGCCAAGCCTTGGCACCCCCTGTGAGCACGATCCTGATGAAAACAAAAGAACCCTTTCTTGTTGCCCTCATCGAACGCAGGAGATCATACCAAGTATGGTCAGGGAAATTCAACCTTGTCCCCTTTATAGTCTTTAACTAAAAGTCACATAGAACAAGAATAGTACAAAAAGGATGTGAGATATCCTACATTCATTACCAACAGGGCAGCAAAGGAAAATAATACGAATGACGAAATCATTTCATCCATGCAGATATTGCAGATATTTTTAAGTTATCAAATTCATAGACATCATCAGAAAGCATATATCACAATAATATAAATATCAACAGTACTATAACAACAAATATTCACTATAGATATATAACAAATATTTATGTCTCCACAATATGTATGTTGACCATGCCATGACAATATGTGAACTGACCATGCATGTGCACAATGCGTATGCTGACCATCCTCATGTACAATGTACTCATTTCCTACTCCATGGAGCTAAACAAAAACATCAGAGAGAATGATCAGGAGATATGTTTGTATCGCGACTGCTGAGACCTTCAAGTTCTAAAATTCCCAATTTATCAATGTGCACATCATGACATTGTACAAGACATTCTACACAAATCTCGATATAGGACAGTGTCTCAGTCCGGATCGTTAGTTCGTTTGCATCAGTCTGCCCCATGGACAGAAGAGTTACCAACTGTCCCTTGTGAGGTACCCATACCCCGACGCCCCCAAGGTCAACATTATGACCTATACTTGTCTATTCGCATCCGTACTAAGGTGTGATTCAACTCCTAGGCAACATGGCTTTAACAATAGTTCAACCACCATTATACTGTTCCCAATGATATTAAAGTAACCGTCCATGCAATTATTTCAATACCATTTTCATCAGTGATATTATATAACCGTTCATGCAACTATATAGTACCACTGTTATCTGGGTTTCCTCTGATAACCAGTCCTTTCTGACTAAATCGTCTACCTAATGTTTCTGGTTATAAAGCAAACCACATCTGACTAAATCGTCTACCTGATGTCTCTTGGTCTGGTACTTCGGTTCCATAATCACAATGTCAATGCATGCTTCAATCATGCTTATCATGTCAAACTGTATCAATCATGCCTCAATGCATATGGATTCAATGCATATATGATTCATATATATATGTATATATATATATATATATATATATATACATATATATAGAATCACAATGATAGTATAACTTATTCAAATTCATATGCCATATAAAGCCCAATCATTCATCCAAAAATATTTGATCCCAATTACGGAACCACCTCAAGTCATTATTAAAACCTCCAAGGTGAACACATACTATTTAAAGTTGCTACGAAAGTTATGCTTCAATTCCATTATGTTTTTGCATTAAACTCTCTTAGAGTATTTACTTTAAGTTTCTCACAACCCTCCTCACACTCATGTTCTTTCTTTATCTAAACCTCACTCTAAGTTATATGATAAAGTTGTGCTCTTTATCCTTTCCACATTATGAGTTCCTAATTAAGTGCATATTCATTTAATTAACTAAGTTCTTACTTATTAAAAAGTCTCATAATGAGTGCCCAATGAGGCCGTGAGCCTCCAAGGGACTAGAAAAACTAAACAATTCTTCACAATCCTTGATTTCACGGTCATGACTAATTTCACGGTCTGGAGTACACGGCCGTGTCAAATTACACAGCTTAGGCCATGTACTATCTGGAATAACCTAAAAACGTGCCTAAACTGAGTTGCCCGATTACACGGCCTAAGCCGTGTAACACTCTGTCATGTGCGTTGAGCTGTGTTTCTAGTGGGGAACACGGCATGGGCCGTGTAAATTCACACAGCCCGTGAATCTACACCAGAATCCATGAAAATGAGCTTCTCCAAGCTTCCAAATTAAGTAGACACCAATCCATATATATATTTAAGCATTTAGACACATACAAATCCATCAAGATTCATGATGACAACTTGACAAGCATAGAAAATCATACAACACATCCAAATTAAATCATTATAAAAAATCACAAATAAAGTGAGAAACCCATAATGGATTCCTCACCATTAATACTAAAGACATTTCCCTCACCACCAAGATTAGGTGAAGAGGATTATCTCCCTCTTACCTTAAGAGAAGACAATAAAAGGAACCTTCTTGGTACTTTTCTTGCAATTTTCATCTAAGACCTCTAAGAAAATCCTAAGATGGTGAAACCCAAGAAATCCAAAATCAAAGCTTGAAGAGTGAGTCCTTGGTCACAATGGTGGCCAAGGACCACAAAAATGAGAAGAGAAAATGAAGATCAAGAGTATTACCTCAAAAGCTTCAAGCTTTGGGCTTCAATAGTGGAAGATGAAAAAGGAAGATTTAGGGGATGACCCCCAAAGAGAAAAGTCTTAGGATGATGAGAGGAAGCAAGAAATGAGGTTGGTTTAACAAGCTAGTGAAGATGGCCTCCCCTTGGTGTGGCTGCCGTGGAGTGGAGAGGAAGAAGAGGAGAGAACACGTGAGGGAGAAAAGAGAAATAGAGAGAGAAAGGTGAAATGGATTTTGTGATGAAAAGTGGAGTGATGGCTTTTAGTGAAAAAATGGCAATATTGTCATCTTTTCTTCTCTCCAATTGTGGAGTTCAAAGGAGAGGAGAGAGAGTATGAAGCTTCTTTGAGAAGCTTAGTAAGAAGTTTTCTTAAAGCTTCTTTGAGAAGCTTCGCACGCTTCTCGGTAAAGTGAATGGTGATGTTGTCACTTAGATGCTATCATAAAAGTGATCAGATAGAAATAATCTGTTAGAACTATTATTCAGTGGACAAATGTTATAGTCAGTAAAAATAATATTTTATTATCTCACAGATAATAAAATATACTATGATTTTATTTATTAGATAAAATCTAGAAAAATAAAATCTCATAAACTGTATCAGCCTCGGGTTTAGTAAGATCCTCCGTCAACATTTCTACAGTTCAAAGTTTTTCGATCTCGGAGAAAATATTTTATTTTCCCAACCTGGCTCAGCATGCACGCGAATCAAGAAAACTTTTAAAATAATCAAACAATTCAAAAATTTCAAAAAAAAAAATTAAAAATCATAAATATTATAAAATGAATACTTATCATGAAATAAGTTATTTTCGGGATGTTACAAGGATGACGATGAAGATGATGGGGATGACTTGAAGAACCTTGAAATTAATGAAGAGAACCTTACCCTTTTAGTAAAGAAGTTTGGAAGATTCTTCAAGAAAAATAGAACCCAACGAAGACCTCCCTTCCCCCCAAAGAACATCTATCACAAAGGAGAAGGAACTTCATCTGCTCCTAAATGCTATGAATGTGGAGAAACATGAACATAAATATGGAGTGCCCAATCTATCAAAAGAGAGTGAAAAAGTATGAGAAGAGATCTTCAAAGGATAAAAAAGAAAGATAGAAGAGCTTACATAGCATGAGATGAAAATAACATGGACTCAACGGACAACTTGGATATGAGAAAGCTTGTAACACCCTGGAAAACATGATAGACTTGTATATGGTTACAGAGGTAGCTTAATACCAGTTTATCATTCTTATTAAGTTTTGAGATTGTCTGAGCATGTTTAGTCATTTTGTTGTAACACTATATGTGAAATATAGTTGTTATTTACACCGAAAGTGACTTAAACTGCTTAGTTAGTGAAAATAAATGTGAAGAGTTTGTTTCTAGGTTACAAATGTGTGAACTATGCTACAGTTAAAGTTTGAAGTTAATCAGAGTTAATTTGACATTTTTAAGCATATTAACTGTGCGTTTTAATGCCGGATTAACTACCAGTAGATATGAAAAAATGTGTAAATGACGAAATAATATTTTTAATGAATCTTAAGATTTATTTTAAACTTGTTGGAAGCTAGAAATCTGAATTTGGTGAAATCTAGGTATTCTTAGAATATCAGAATTTTGGTACTTATCTAAAAGAAAAAAAAAAAGAAAAGAAGAGAAGAGAGAAAGGGGGAAACCGAAGGAGAAGAGAAAGAGGAAGGAGAAAAAGGATTCAAGTGAAGGTTTGACTTCATCTTTATCTTATTGACCTTAAGGTAGGGGTTTTGTACTTCTTTCATCCTCTTTTTTTCACTTTTATCATTTATGCATTTGTGAGGCATAATATGTTAAATTGGTTTCTAGAAGTGTTTGAGGTGTTTTAAATGCTTGATTAAGTTCCTTTGGTTGTTTAAGACTTATTCATGCAATAGGTTTGTGTTAAAAACCTAGAATTAGACATTTGAGCCTTGAACCTAAAAGTGAGAAAAGTTAGGTTTTGATTTGTAGTTTTATTCATAGAATCCAAATTGGAGGTTTTTTTGTTGGTGATTAATAAATCTTATGTGTTAGCAAACTTGTTAGGGACCTTAAATCACCTAAAAACCAAGTTGGAGTGACCAAAATCCAAGAATTTGACCATAAGAATAGTGCCACGATATTGCAAAAACGAGTTGCAGAGTTTCTGGTTAAAAAACATGGCCCGTGTCCGAAGACACGAGGTGGGTCGTGTCTCTCTCTGCCAGTTGAAAATTCGTGAACAGTGCTTACAGAGCAAAACACAGGGGGGAGGGGGGCGTGTCTAAAGACACGGGCCGTGTTTCCCTCTGTAATGAGAATTAGCTCTTGTGGTCTTCATGAAAGTTGTAGCTCTTTCTCTTAGATTTCTAATGCCACTGGCATCACCTCGTTTCGACCTCCGTAGCTCAAGTTATGCTCATTTTATTGTGCAAAGGTCAAAGGCTGAGATTGAGCAGGATGCGTTTTTTGTTAGGAAATGCATGATGTTTTGTCATTTTGTAAGGCTAGGAGCCTTAGAGGGACCTTAGATAACCATATTGAGGTGGATTATCAAAGGGTAATGTGTTGGAATATCTTAGGCATCCATAGTATGGTGGAATGCTATAGGGTAACACTCAGGATTTTGACCCATATGGGGTTGTTTTAGTATCTTTTGTGATGCTGTGATGTGATGGGAATGACACATAGCATGAGTATGTGAGTATTCTTAATTCGAAGCATGAATGTATTGAATCAAATGGATTCGTAGAACTAATTATGTGGGATAATTAGTTATGATTATACATAAATATTATGTATTGTGATGAAATGAGGAAATGAACTTGCAATCCATATAAACCAATTGTGAAACTAGTTATGGGAAGTAATTAATAATTATTTTACATGAGATATTTGTGGAACATATTGAGGTGCGTAATATCTTCTCTATGTGATTGTTGAATCATATTGATTTGAAATGCTAATCATGAGAGTTTAATTAGTCATGATGATAAACTTGATTATATGAGTTGCCTTTCTAAAAAGTATGAACCCGTAGATGTGGGTGATTGCTTTTTTGACAAGTGTGAGCCCTGTAGATATGGGTGTTCTATATTGGACAAGGTGGATTATATCCTTCCTAATATAGTGTTGTTAAGGATGGATTTCCTTGTTCATTATCGATAATTGTGTAGTAGATGGATTTCACTACCTGGGAGGGATGAATTCTCTCTGTGATAATAATGTGGGTGTTCTATATTAGGTAAGGTGGATTGTATCCTTCCTAATATAGTGTTGTTAATGATGGATTTCCTTGTTCATTATCGATAACTGTGTAGTAGATGGATATCATTACCCGGGGCGAAATGGATTTTCTCTGTGATAATAATGTTTGCTGGATGGACTTCCAGTGCTTGTTCAAGGTTATGGTTGTGACTTCCATTACTTTGTTCAAGTTTTATGCATTCATAACATTACCATGGAACTGGAGGTTCCTGGATATGGTATCATACGTTATTCATTTTCATGCTCAGGATATCACATAAGCATAAACATTAGACATAACTTAGCATAGCATGACAATTGTATAGGCAGTTGCTATCATGACATATTCATGTATTGCAGTTGTATGGGTAATTGCGTATCTCTGATATGGAGATATTGTGTTTGTGTCTCTAAGATGGAGATGTTGTGTTTATATATGTGAGATTGAGGTATTGTTGATGTGTCTCTGCGATGGAGACGATGCTTTGGTGTCTCTAGGATAGAGATGATGGTTTTGTGAGTGTGGTAATTTCTAGAAGACTATTTGTAATAAATGAGTTTTTATACAAACTTAAAAAATAGGAATCTATTTCGGGAAGAGAAAGGACTTAGTTTTGACTTTTGCCACATTTCTTTCTAGCTTGCTATGTATGAGATTTGAGTTTACAAACGTGTTTTCCCCGAAATGGCTAGAATGGTTGTGTTGACATTGTTTACAGACTTTATCTACTGAGAATGTATGAATTCTCACCCCTTATGTGTGTTTCCATGATGATTCCAGAAAAGAAGTCTTATAGAAAGTGAAGACAAGTAGGAGCTTGGAGTACTTAGCTTAGTATAGCTGAGTAGTTTTTTTTGAAGTAATGTACGCTTATATGAGAAATATTGATGTTGTGTAATGGTTATATTCATTCGTGGCTCATATTTTCTATATATACATGGTTTTGTTATATTTAAAAATGTTTAGTAGTAGTAAGTAACAGTTTTGAATCTAATCACTGTGATATACTCTGATTATATTATGGTTATTAAATTCGGGTTGTTACATTATGGTATCAGAGCAGTTCATCCTGTTGAGTCGGGGTATGGACTGACTATGCTTAGGCATGTAGAAGTTTCTCTGTGTGTTGTGCATTTCTTTGTCTCTTGTTTGAGATATTGGAAAAGGATTGCATGACTTGCTTTAGGTTGGATGTTAGTAGCTACTGTTATACAGTTACATGTTATTGAGGACTGACCTACTCAATATGTAATGTTCTGTGTGGACAGGAAACTATAACTTCACCTAGGCGAACTAGGAGAATAGGAATTCTTCTAGTGAGGGTCCAGTTGGTACGACTGAACTCGTTAGGATTTGTTTGCAAATACACTCTTTGTTGTGATACCTCTAGTATGAGTGGAGCCTATGTGTTGGATAAAAGGTTGATAGATAAGTTTTTCAAGGATTATGGATTGAGGAATCCAAAAGTTTTGCGAAAAATAGATTTCTTAGGTAAATAATATATGGTATAGGTTTGGCTTGATAAGTTTTTTGAGAGCTGAAGACTCGTATAAGACTGCATTGTCTTGAGTTGTTAATGGTGAGTTAGATACTACTAGGGGAAGTGGAATCCTTCGAGAATGATATCTAATGGAGATCTTGAAACCATAGTTGTGAGAGACTAAATGTTGATGGCGAGTGAATTTTGGGGACAAAATTCTTAAAAAGGAGAGGAGAAATGTAACACCCTGGAAAATATGATAGACTTGTATATGGTTACGGAAGTAGCTTAATATATGTTTATCATTTCTGTTAAGTTTTGTGATTATCTGAGCATGTTTAGTCACTTTGCCGTAACACTATGTGTGAAACATAGTTGTTATTTGCTCCGAAAGTGACATAAACTGCTTAGTTAGTGGAAATAAATGTAGAGAGTTTGTTTCTAGGTCACAAATATATGAAGTGTGCTACAATTAAAGTTTGAAATTAATCGGAGTTAGTTTGACATTTTTAAGCATACTGATTGTACGTTTTAATGTCGGATTGACTGTCAGCAGATATGAAAAAATGTGTAAATGGCGAAACAAGATTTTTAATGAATCTTAAGATTTATTTTAAACTTGTTGGAAGCTAGAAATCTGGATTTGGTGAAATCTAGGTGTTCTTAGCAGATTGGGATTCTGGTACTTATCTAAAAGAAGTAAAGTTAGACTTTGCCTCTTCACATATATCCCATAGCAGAATGGGAGAAAAAAAACAGAAAAGAAAAGAAAGAAAAGAAGAGAAAAGAGAAAAAAGGAAACCGAAGGAGAAGAGAAAGAGGAAGGAGAAAGAGGATTCAAGTGAAGGCTTGACTTCATCTTCATCTTCTTGACCTTGAGGTAGGGGTTTTGTGCTTCTTTCATCCTCTTTTTTTCACTTTTATCATTTATGCATTTGTGAGGCATAATAGGTTAAATTGGTTTCTAGAGTTGTTTGAGGTATTTTTAATGCTTGATTAAGTTCCTTTGGTTATTTAGGACTTATTCATGCAATAGGTTTGTGTTAGAAACCTAAAATTGGACATTTAAGTTTTAAACCTAAAAGTGAGAAAAATTAGGTTTTCATTTGTGGTTTAATTCATAGAATCTAAATTGGAGGTTTTTTTGTTAGTGATTAATGAATCTTATGTGTTAGTAAACTTGTTAGGGACCTTAAATCACCTAAAAACCAAGTTGGAGTGGCCAAAATCCAAGAATTTGGCCATAGGAACAGTGCCATAATGCTGCAAAATAAGTTGTCGAGTTTCTGGTTGAGAAATACGGCCCGTGTCCGAAGACACAGGGTGGGTTGTGTCTCTCTCTGCTAGTTGAAAATTCATGAATAATGCTCACAAAGCAAAACACAGGGGGAGGGGGGAGGTCTACATATATGGGCCGTGTTTCCCTTTATAATGAGAATTAGCTCTTGTAGTCTTCATGAAAGTTGTAGCTCTTTCTCTTAGCTTTCCAATGCCACTGGAATCATCTCGTTTTGACCTCCATAGCTCAAGTAATGTTCATTTTACTATGCAAAGGTCAAAGGCTGAGATTAAGCAGGATGCATTTTTGGTTAGGAAATACATGATGTTTTGGCATTTTGTAAGGCTAAGAGCCTTAGAGAGACCTTAGATAACCATATTGAGGTAGATTATCAAGGCCTAATGTGTTGGAATATCTTAGGCATCCACAGTGTGGTGGAATGCCGTAAGGTAACACTCAAGATTTTGACCCATATAGGGTTGTTTTAGCATCTTTTGTGATGCTGTGATATGATGGGAATGACACATAGCATGAGTATATGAGTATTCCTAATTCAAAGCGTAAATATGTTGAATCAAATGGATTCGTAGTGCTAATTATGTGGGATAATTAGTCATGATTATACACAAATATTGTGTAAATTGATAAAATGTGGAAATGAACTTGTAATGCATATAAACTAATTGTGAAACTAGTTATGGGAAGTAATTAGTAATTATTTTGCATGAGATGTTTATGGAGCATATTGAGGTGCGTAATATCCTCTCTATGTGATTGTTGAGTCATATTGATTTGAAATGCTAATTATAAGAGTTTAATTAGTCATGATGATATACTTGATTGTATGAGTTACCTTTTTGAAAAGTATGAACCTCGTAGATGTGGGTGATTGCTTTTTTGACAGGTGTGAGCCCTGTAGATGTGGGTGTTCTTGTATCCTTCCTAATATAGTGTTGATAAGGATGGATTTCCTTGTTCATTATCAATAACTGTGTAGTAGATGGATTTCACTACCCGGGGGGGATGGATTTCCTCTGCGATAATAATATGGGTGTTCTATATTAGGTAAGGTGGATTGTATCCTTCCTAATATAGTGTTGTTAAGGATGGATTTTCTTATTCATTATCGATAACTGTGTAGTAGATGAATTTCATTACCTAGGGGGGATGGATTTCCTCTGTGATAATGATGTTTGCTGGATGGACTTCCAGTGCTTGCTCAAGATTATAGTTGTGACTTCCATTACTTTGTTCAAGTTTCATGCATTCATAACATTACCATGGAACTAGAGGTTCCTAGATATGGTATCATACATTATTCATTTTCATGCTTAAGATATCGCATAGGCATAAACACTAGACATAACTTGACATAGCATGGTAATTGTATGGGCGGTTGCTATTATGACATATTCATGCATTGCAGTTGTATGGGCAATTGAGTATCTCTGAGATGGAGATGTTGTATTTATGTCTCTGATATGGAGATGTGTTTATATTTCTGAGATGGAGGTATTATTGATGTGTCTCTGCGATGGAGACGATGCTTTGGTGTCTCTAGGATAAAGATTATGTTTTTGTGAGTGTGGTAATTTCTAGAAGACTATTTATAATGAATGAGTTTTTATACAAACTTAAAAAATAAGAATTTATTTCAGGAAAAGAAAAGACTTGGTTTTGACTTTTGCCACCTTTCTAACTTGCTATATATGAAATTTGAGTTTACGAACGTGTTTTCTCCAAAATGGTTGGAATGATTGTGATGACATGGTTTACGGATTTTATCTACTGAGAATGTGTGAATTCTCACCCCTGTTGTGTGTGCTTCTATGATGATTCCAGGGAAGAAGTCTTATGGAAAGTGAAGACAAGCAGGAGCTTGGAGTGCTTAGCGTAGTGTAGCTGAGTAGTTTCTTTTGAAGTAATGTACATTTTGTATTTATGAGAAATACTTATATTATGTAATGGTTATGTTCATTCATGGCTCATACTTTCTATATATACATGATTTTGTTATATTTGAAAATGTTTAGTAGTAGTAAGTAGCAGTTCTGAATCTAATCACTGTGATATACTCTGATTATATTATGGTTATTAAATTCGAGCTATTACAAAGTCTATCTATGTCTCATGGCTAGAGGAGAAGAGGAAGATGAAGATTACACAGAGGTAACATCCTCAAACTTTGACTCTTCCTCTTCTTATGATGAATTGCAAAATACATTTGAGGAATTGCATGAAGAATCCATGAGGCTTGAAAAAATGGTTTCATTGTCAAAGAAAACAATTTCCTCTCTTGAGAATCAAATTTCTACTTTAAATAAAGAAATTGAGCAATTGAAATTAAAAAATGAAACTCTTGGGTTTAATTGATTCAAATTCCTCATACTCTACTTGCTCTTCACATAAAGATGCTCCATCTTCATCTTCTTCGCGTCATTCTTGCTTATCTTTAGAAAAGAAGTTGAAAATTTGAAAAACACTTTTGCTAAATTTACTTTTGGAAGAGATAACTTGAATATCATACTTGGAAAACAAAGATATGTGTTTGATAAAGCTAGATTGGGTTACAATCCTAAGAAACAATAAAAAAATTTATAAGAATTTCTTTGTTTCTTCAAGTATGTTAAGTAGTCTTTTTATTACATGATTTCATTGTGGAAGAAAAGGACATAGTGCCTCAACTTGTAATGTAAGGAAGAACATCAATAACAAAGTAGGGATTAAAATGGTTTGGGTCCCCAAGGGCACTTTGCCAATGACTAACACACAAGGACCCAAGAAATTTTGGGTACCAAAAGTCAAAAATTGAAGTGTGTTATAGATATGCTTGAAGGTCAAGAGTTGACTTTGAAATCTTGAAAGTGGTTGCTCCAAGCACAAGACTAGAAATAACTCCAAGTTCTTCTCCTTATCTCCAAAAAGCTTGGACTTGCAACATTTGGATAAGTGGAGACTTATTTTATGCTTTAACTTGCTTTAAAGTAATACTTTTCTAGCTTTATATTTTGAAAATATCTCTATATGTGTTAATATGCTAGATAAGTATATTTCTTGTTTGAAATGACATATTTGATGATAATATCTTTGTTCTTAAGTTCTTTGATCAATCATGTCTTAGAGTGAATGTGTTTTATCTAGTTTTTATCCATATCTAACATGCTGCTTGCATGCCATATGACTATTTCATCTCATTCTTGATTGTCATGTATGCATATGAAAATGTTCTTGATCCTTAACTGTTTTTTATTTTATTGGACATGTTGTTCTTAATTTACTTATGTATTTCTGATGTTTTTATTTGAATACGAGTTGTTTCTATTCAAATAACATCTTCTAGAATTGCATAGAAAATGTTTTGGAATGGATCTATTCGAATAGACCAAATGGCTATTCGAATAGCGTTTGGCAGAATGCCAAGACTATGTTTTTCCTTCAAATCTATTCGAATAGACCAAATGGTTATTCGAATAACGTTTGACAGAACACTAACTATTTTTCCTTTGACTATATTCAAATGTTTTCCTTCGACTCTATTCGAATGTCTTTCCTTCTAATATATTCGAATAATACCAAATGGCTATTTGAATAGAACTTGGCAGAAAATCCAAGTTTGTGTTTTTCCCTCGAAACTATTTGAATAGATTTAATTCTATTTGAATAGACATGGGATTTTTGAAGGCTTTGCTACTTCCCTCCCTTTCACTTTCATCTTTTCACACACTCTCTCTCCTCTCTCGTTCTCTCTGCTCACCCAAATCCCTGAAACCCTAAGCCACCCAAATCTCCCAAATTCCACCTTTGTCACGCCCCTCTCTCTCCACCAAACCCTTCTCCGAGCCACCCATTATCCCTTTCACCTTTTCCCTCTTCCAATTTCTCCTCTCACGCACTACCATATGTCCAAACACCATTACCCACGTCCTCAAGCTTCTGCCATGGTGTCTTTATCAAATCCAAAGCATGCAAGAACCAAAAGCCCCCTTGACCAAAGAAGATTATCCTCCAATGGTGAACATCTTAGGTGGTTCAAGCGCCACTTTTTTATAAGAAACCTTGTCTAACCCAAGCATTTGGACTTGGAGTTCTTTACTATTGAAGGGTTTGAGTTCATACTGCTCTTAGAGCGTCAAAGGGTTCTGAGGTTGTGCACCTACAAGACGAACTTCTACCCAAACCTTGTGAGGATGTTCTATTGCAACCTAAAGGTTGAAGGTGAGAACTTGGTTTTTGAAGTAAAGGATCAAAGAGTGGCAATCACTCCAAGGCAATGGGTGCAACTATTTGATGTGCATTACAATGGAAGGAAGTTTGAGGAAAATAGCTGGAAATACTTTGATGAGTTCAAGAGAAAAGATGATATCGAAGGAATGCTGAAGTAGGGACTCGCAGTACCCGGAGGTGGTGTCGCTGCTTGGAAGATGAAAAGCCAAGACAGACTTCTGCACTATGCTTATGCTCACATCCTTGCCCTTAGAGGAGGCAATTATGCCTACATAGACATCTTCATGGTGTGGCTCTTGAAGCAGGGATACAAGATCAACTAGCCTAACTTGATCATGAAACACATTATAAGGGCGAAAGGCAAAGAGAAGACTGAGCTTCCCTATGCTCTGTTGATCTTTAACTTCCTTCTGCGCTACCCGTTAATCACAGCCATTGAAGAATCCACTAAATTGACTCATCACAATGTGTTTGGACTCTCAATGCTCAAACACATGAAGATGAGGAAGGAAGAAGACAGTTAGGTCTATGGTGATGAAGTTGTAGAGGCTGAAGTTGAAGTTGAAGATGCAGAGGAAGAGGAACCTGCTGCTGCAGTCACCAATGAACAGTTCATGGCGACTATGGTTGACTTGAAGGCATACATGGAGGACACAATAGGTGCCATGTATGATAGGATGGAAGCCATGGAGCGAGAGCAAACAGCCATGAGGTAACACCAAGCGGCGATGCAGCGATCTTTGGATGATATGGCGTGTCACTTTCCTCCGCCATCGCATCAAAACTAGTCCTAGGATCTTTGTTTTTATTTTTTTATATGCATAATTACAATGTTTTATTAAAAAATTACAATTACGATTTTTTTATTAAAAAAACACCAATCAAAAGAAAATATATAACCCAAAATTTGACGGGAGAAATTACCCTCTCTGCCCCAAAAAAGTTCTGCTAGTAGAAAATAGGATGCAGATATAAAAATGAAATTGTTCAAGACCCAAAAAAAAAAAATTGTTAGGTCTTATGTTAAGTTTTTTAATTTTTGAATTTGAATGCCTCAACATTTATTTTAGCTTAAATTTGATAAAAAAATTGAAGAATTAAAAAGACAAAAATAAAAATTTGTGGAAAATAGCGTGTACTTTAGAAAAGAAATGCGAAGTAGATAAATATGAAATTTTTGTATGCATGAGGGAATATTTTAATAATCTTCAGTATACTTGCGAAACTTTTACTTAATTGTTTAGTAATTATCAATAAATTTTAAAGGATTAGAGATTTCAGTTGAAAATTTAAAGTAAGATATAATATTGAAAAAATAAAAAACTTGTGACAATTTTTAGTTCATGACATAGTTTCCTACAAGCTAGCTTATTTCTTTTTCATGAGAATTTTCATCCACTTACTACAAGATATCAATTAAAGGTTAAATGTACAAAGGTGAAAAGTGAGCGAGTGAAAATAAATTATGTAGCAAAAATAATTCTTAAAGAAAGTGATAATCTGAAGTAAAAAAAAAGGAAAAAGGAAAAAAGGTAGTGTGTACATTTTATTTTTCATGTTCTCATTTGCTGTCATGTCAAACAACTAAAAAATAATTTTTATTCTAAATTTTTTTACCTTCCCTTTTTCTACATGTTCAATTAAACAAATCCTTAACATTGATAAGTAAGTATCTGAGGAATATTAATTAAGTTGATATTAAACGTCAATGACTAACAACTTGACCTAAGTCTACTTACAAACAAGAAACCAAGCCAGTGTGCACCTATTGTCATGTTTTCAATGGAAATCGTGTACCAGAGATCTAGAAACTTGTCGTAGGTTTTCTTGTCTTCATCTTCCACGTGTTGACTTTGGAAAGTGATGAAAATTCACAATGTGGTAAAATTATGAGTAAATATATAAATTAGTCCTTAAATTATATAAGTTGTGTGTATTTGATCCTTAAAAAAGTGTGTGTGCACAATTAAGCCATCAAATTTATAAAATGACTCACGTTAATCATTCCATCAATTCATGATGCAGAGCTCAAACGAACGTGCTGATGTGTCATGTTAAGTGTACATGCGGCATGTTAGTCTCCATTAGTGGCACTGAGATGTCATAATAATAGTGGGAGAGTGATGAGGGAGCAAAATGATGTCGTTTTCCCCTCTAAATCCCCAAAATACAATCGTTTGGTTAGGACTAAATTGTGTAACTTGAAATTCCCCACCTCCAAAGCATAGTCGTTTTCGCCCATAATCCTAACTACCCAAAACTTCCACCAATTTTGCCCCAAAAGCCTTTCTCGTTTCCTTCCAAAACATAGTTATGATGGTGGGATTTGGTTTGGGCGAAGCTCACAGGATTCGTACGGCAGGGCTCAGTTTGTGGCGGCGACAAGGATGCATTTCAGGTACGAGGCAGTGGGTTGTGATGCTACAGTGGGGGTTGTGATGCTACGATGGTGGTTTTGAGTAACAAGTTTGGTGGTTAAGGTGGTGTGCAGTGGTTGCGAGGCTGCTGACTATAGGTGGTGACTAGTGGATTTCGCGAGTCTAGGTTCTAGGTTGGTGGTGTTTTGGGTTCGGGAGTTATGGGTTCTCCATATTCTCTTTCTTTCTTTTTTTTTTTTTTTTTTTTTGAGTTGAAGATTTGCAAGACATTGTGTTTCTGAGTTTATGGTGGAGCTTGTATTGTGTCTACTAAGTTCATGCTTGCTTGAACCTATGGCGGTTTGGTGTGTTGTTGGGTGAATTAAGAGTATATACAGGATATTATACGTGTGTTTGTGTGCAATTCAATAGAATGTAAATCAACCATGATCAAAGGAAAAACAACCCCATTCCATATTAAAGCTAATATATATATACATATACAATGATTCTTACATTTGAAGCTTCGATACAAAATTGATAGAGTAATTTTTTATTTTTGTTTCAACTTAACTTCATTATCTTTCTCACTCAACAATATTTTAATTCTCAGGAAAGAACCTAAAACCAAAAACCTAAAAAAACCCCTCCTCCCACTTCATTCTATGTCTTCTTTTTATACACCTATGAAACCCAAGTTTATTGAGCTCTACTAGTGGGAAACACAATTGAATCGAAATTGTCTTCTTAATGAGGAAGAAGACAATTGAGCTCTATCACTTCATTTCAATGTCTGTCTTCTTCAATGGGGGACAACACCATGAAAAGGGAGGGATTTGGAAGGAAACAAGGAAGGCTTTTGGGGGAAGATGGGGGGAAGTTTTGGATAGTTAGGGTTATGGGCAAAAATGATTGTGTTTTGGAAGTGGGAAATTTCAAGTTCAATACACACAATTTGGTCCTTAATCAAACAACTGTGTTTTGGGGTTTTAGAGGAAAAATAATGTCGTTTTGTTCCCTTATCACTTTCCCACTGTTAACATGTCATCTAACGTCACTAACGGAGACCAACGTGCCACATATACACTTAACGTGACACATCAACATGTCCATTAGAGTTCCGCAATATAAACTGATAGAAGAATTAATGTGTGAGTCATTTTACAAATTTAGAGGCTTAATTGTGTATACACACACTTTTTTAGAGACTAAATACACACAACTTATATAATTTAAGGACCAATTTGAATATTTACTCTAAAATTATTATACCATAAATAGTCCTTTAAAGTAATTAGATGTGTTAGTACTCCGTCAGAGAACCTATTGACCAATGCCCTGGCACAGAAGGCGTAAATCTTGGATACTTGGGAAACGATATGTTCTCTAAAATTTGTGTATTCCTAAGTCTTGAGGCTTGGGAACCTTCATGACTCACGATTGCTGATAACCATGTGCTTCAGGCCTCCAACTTGTTCAAGACATCATATTAAAGGCCATAAAACTATAGATTTTGCTAACTAGTGTAAAAGCACTTTTCGAAATCAAAATAGAAACTTAGATAAAAACAAGATAAATAGTAATTTTTTTTATAATTTTTAATGTATTCAATGTCTTATTTTTATTTAAAAAAATTTATTTTATCTTTTTTAATAAGTACTCTTATTTTTAATGAGGGGAACGGAAAAGAGAATGGGCGGAATAAAAAATTTAGTTTAAAAATGCATAGGAACAACGAACACATGGGGAATCATTTCCCCCTTTAACTTTTTGTTCCCCCAAAATTGAGGGGAATGAGAAGAACTCATTAATGAAACTTAAGTGTTCCATTCCATTCTTAAGGACACTTATTGAAAAAAGTCCAAACGTAAAGTGTCTTAAGGACACTTATTAGTAAAATTCTAAAAATATAAGACAGCATATTCAATTTGACCAGTGAAAGTACAAGAAAGCATATTCAATTTCAAGGGCATGCTATACATCGCCTATGGCAATTATCTGCGGGGAACACTAAGACATTACTAAAAAATATAAATAAATTAAAGTGAAAGAAAGAGAATTACTTCGCTAGCTGTTATATCTTCACAATGTGATCAGTGAAATTATACTCATTCACAGGAGTCATTTTGACAAAACTTACATCAGGGGAGGGCGGAGCCAGAAATCATGGTTGATTAACCGAAAATCCACCATCGTAATAGTAGTATGGCGCCAGCATTGTGACCAATGCCGAAAGCATAACAGCATGTTAAAAAATGTAAACTATGCTAAAAAGATCTGCAGATTTTTTTTTAAAAGGATAACATTACTTTGTAGTTTGTATTTATAAATAACGAGTTTTAAAGTCTGATATTTCATCATCTTAATTTTTTTTGGCCAAAAACACCTGCCTGTTTATTAAAAAATCAAAGTAACTTTAAAAATGATTTTATTTTACAATATTTAAATAAATTCAAGATTTTAAAATTAGTTCTTTTACAAGCAACAAAACTATACGATAATATTATGAGAAAATTAAAAATAAAAGTTATGCATAATAATGCTAAGTAAATTAGAATTAGTAATTATGTAGGCAAACTATAAAATGGACCCGTTTTTTGGTGTAAATCAAAAAAAGACCTAACGAGTAAGGAGTTCTACTGTATCGGAAAAGTGGGAGTGAGGGGGACTCCTAAGGCTAAGTTTAGATAGGAGATTTGAGAGAGAAAATGAGAGAAGAAAGTTTTAAGCACACAACCTTGTCTGGATGTAATTAAGGTTACCATAGAAAAATTATTCGTACTTTGAAGTATCTGCTGATGGGAATGAATTTGAAGTGTGTCTGCTGTTGGGAATGAATTTTTTTGTGCAATTTTTCATATAATAATGTCATATAAAAAATAAAAATAGACACACAAGTTATAAATTTTTTTTTATACAATTTGATTAAACCCCAATAAAAAAATCTTTGTGATTATCCTTCACCTTCGCGTGACATTATCTTATAAAAAATCACAAGAAAATACTCATTCCCGTCCGAGTTTTTTCAGTCTGTTCCTTCTTTTTTACATAGTAGGTAGGAACAAGAAAACCATATATATTTTGGTACCTATAAGTTGGAGGCAAGGGATCATCTGCCTCCACCATTTTCATTCAGGTGGCCGCCATAGCCACAAAAGCTACGCTCTGCCAGAGCAAACCTCCAAGGCTTGAATAAGCTTTAGAAAAAGTAATTTTATATAGCAAAAAAATTATATTCTTTTCTCTCTTCTATTTTTCTGATTTTTCAGAGACAATTCATCCTAGCTTATCACAAAAAGCAAATAAAATTGATTATTTTTAGATTTTTTCCGTTTATTTTAATAATTTTATCCAAACAATTAAAAAGTATTTGAAAATTGAGTTTTTATTTAAAGGAAAAAAGTACTTTTTTTGCCAAAAAAACAAACAAATGCACCCATTTTTGGGGTGATGCTCTAGGAACCCGCAACCAACAAGGCACTATAAGCCAGGCAGCCATTTGGCAACACTGCTTCCTACTTATACAACAAAAGATTTGAACTCCATAATGTACATCTACCATGGAGAGAATATGTAATATTATATAGCTCAAACTCAAAATAATTAGCTTCCCACTTAACTTGAAACATGCTAATCTAAAACTTTCTCTATTCTAGCGGTATTAAGATGACGGATGCACTTCTGGCTTATCTTCTTCCATCTCATCTGCAACGTACCTGCTGCATAGAGAGTATATTTCTTAGCTTTTGACAAAAGGAACCAAACGGTAATCAAATTCATTTGCAAATGATCATATGATCTATTCAACATCATTCTCTCTTAATATCAAATAAACAATGAACTTAAAATTAAGGGTTATATGCACTTTTCCACCTTAATTTATTAGTCTAGTTGCACCTTCCACCCTGATGTATGTAATTAAGCATATTACACTCTCATCTAACATTTTCTATTGCAATCTTATCTTTTTATTAAAATTAAATTTTATTTAACAATAATTAGTATAAATTGTCAAAAGAACCCTTCTCCTATCTTCTATTTCTCCCTTCCTGTTGTTTTACTATCTTTCTAGAACTTCCTGCGGCTTGGAGCACTTGCTTAATCTTAATTCAACCTCATACAACACAGAACTCTTGAGAATAAAAGAATTTGATTTGAGTTTATATTATTTTGCTTCGTTCATCTAATCTATAACTTTTCAAACTCCTTCAACCTCAGAAGTTTTTAATCAATGTGAATGTCCAAGTTCGCATTTTAATATCCAAGCATAGTTTATTCTAAAGAGCACTGTACCTTTTCACTACAAACAATATTTCATTTATTCACATACTTAATTTTACTATTAAAAAACTGTGAATTTCACATTTAAAATTCAATTAACTACGGGTTGTTTACTCCCACTTTAGAAAATTCAATCAACAATATCTCATTTACTCATGTATTTATCTCATTTATCATACAGGAATGTGACGACTGACTGACGAATCAAAGAGAAACTCCTTCATATTAAAATGCAAACTTGGGCATCTTCTAGGTTCACACAGAAAGGTTGAAGGAGTTTGAAGAGTTATAGATTAGACCAACAAAGCAAAATAAAATAAACTCAAATCAAATTAATTTTTTTGCTACGAGCTTTGTGTTGTATGAGGTTAATTTACGATTATAAGCAAAGATAGTGTAGCAACATTAAGGGAGAAAGAGAAAATCAGAGAAGGATACTTTTGACAATTTCTGTTGATAATTGTTAAATAAAATCGGGGTTTATGATGTCTCACTATCTATAAGTCTATAACCAGGTCCATGGCCTTAGCCCACACAGGCCTAGCTACTAAATTAATCCTAAAGCTGATGGGGCAACTCAATCTCTCATTGAATCACGCTTTACCACAGCAACCATTAGTACATAATTTGCATTTGGAAAGAGAAAGTTGCATGACAATGGCAGCTTGACTTGTGACAAATGGCTAAGCAGACAGTTGTAAAAAAAGCTTAAAGAGTATCTAGACAAAACTTCCATTAAAAATGAGGCTAGAGTCTTTACCAGGCTACACGAGGCACTAAGGTTACAATAGGGACAAACCCACAATATACCCACCCTATAAAGGGTCTGATAAGACAAATGCATTTACTATTCAGCTTTAAAACAAAATATAACCCTTACCTCACATTGGCGGTTAAGTTCGAGCATTTTGAACTAGGATTCTCATCTTCATCATAATCAGAATCAGAATCAGAATCAAAATCTTCACCACCCCATATGCGACGCTTTGGTCTTATATCCATGTCCTCTTCTTCCTGAATCCGTTTACTGAATAGAATCAAACAAAAAGAAGAAAATGGCAGAGGGACAATATCTGCAACTAGTTTGTGAAGTACCAACCTCTTCTGGAACTTGTATGGTTGATGGTGTTGTCTGAAAAGGGGCACTGGGTGCATGGGGAAGTCTGGAAAGCAGTTCAAGTAGTGTGTTCCTGGAAATTTAATTAAAATCCATTTAAATCACTGTTTGCTCCATGCAAATCATAGCAATTATCCATAGAAGCAAAAGTAACACATGATGACTTAAGAAAGAACAGAAAATCCCTCATAAAAACATTCAGCTGTTACAACATATATCAAGCTCCATGTTACACATAAAAGAATAGCATTCTTTTTTTTTTTTAGGGGGGGGAAGAGGGATGTTGTCTTTAGGGAGCTAGCATTTACTAGCAAGGAGAGGGGGAGGGGGTTTGGAGCTGGTCCCCCACCTTTGACGGGGAGTCAGGTTACCACCTGAGCTGTTGCTCAAGTGGCAGTGAACTACCTTTATATATAACATGATTTGCGTATATATTGTAATCCAAAGTTGGAAAGCTCCATGTTAGCTCTGGTAGTTGGGGTGAATGGGCATTTGGGTGTATATCATAATCTAAAGTTGTTGTAAGTTGTAATCACTTCCCTGTGTAACCCACCCCCCAATACACACATAAAAAAGACTTATATGGGCACTATACATGTGAGAAAATGGAAGCTTTAATTCTACCAATATTCAGTCTCTGGATTCTGTCACATAGTGAGACACAACTTGCCATGGTGGCTTTAGATATTTTAAGTCTAGATCAATACTACATGTCTTCATAACCAACACAAACATAACAGAGGAAGGGCCCATCTTCCAGGTGTAACCTATAGTTTGTTCATTCCTATGCAACTATTCATAAGATTTTGAAAAGCATTGATTTTAGAACCGAACCGGTCTGTGAACCGGTAAATGGAGAGGTTCAAGGTTTAGAGGTCGAATCGAGATTGAACTAGAGTTGAACCGGGACTTTGTACATATGAGGAGAAAGTATTAAAAAAAATATATATCTTAATACAAATAATTCTTGACACATGTAATAAGTCAATAATTAAAGAAACACATGTTATACTATATATCAATATATTTAAATATATGCTATGATAAATATAATTTCATCAAGTAAAATTATATCTGATAAATATAAGTTCATTACATAAAACTATATTTAAATATAATTATGTAAAATAAAATAGTAAATAATTATGAAATTATTAATCAACATGTTTCAGCATTATAATATATATAAAACTTGGACATATTGAACTAGCATAAAGCATTGGCATAGTGGTAAATGACAGGAGGTGCAACATCTGAATAGCACGTTCGATCCTCATGGCTGGAATTTTTGACAAATTTGCAAGTCACTGTGTGCCCGCCCACCAGGTCTGACAGGTCAACCTGCAACCTGTTTATCCAGTTTCACTGGTTTACTACCGGTTCAGCGGTTTCAAGACCGGTTTTCGAATTTGCAGTTCTAGTGGTCTGATCGGACCGGCCGGTGGACCGGTTCCCGATTAATCTAGCTGGACCAACCGGTCCGATCCGGTTTTTAAAATTGTGCTGAAAAGTGAAAACATCATATTTGTAGAAAGGATGTGACTTAGCGGCAGAAAAATGTAATGCATCTGCGTAATTAGATTCATAATTATTTATGACCAGTATTTTTTCCATAATTATGATTTAAAAAATTGAAATCAAAATCATCAATTGTAATTCAACCAAAAAGCAATTAATACTAAAATCACCTAATTTTTTCCATATCCTCGGGTGTGTTTTGGTTCTCCATTTTGAATGGCTCGACATGAAGAGTATAGTCTGGGCCAAAATACTCATAATATTCATTGTAAGGCAACTTATTATTAGGCTCCACCCCTACTGCCACCGCTGTCTAAAAAAAAAAACGAGCAAAATAGTAATCAATAAGTAACATTAGACAAACACCAAAATGCATTATTCATAATCCTTCCCAAGTAGAGAAAGAAAGGGACCTCATAACACCAACAACGAGCAACGTTCCGAATCGTATATCCTCCCCCACCCAAGACCATTAGAGGAACATTGAAAGATCTAAGGAAACGAAGGCAATCTGCATGACCCTTCACAGACAAGTTGAAGCAACCCAACCTGTCACCAGACAATGAATCAGCTCCGCATTGAAGAACAACTGCATCAGGTTGATAAACCTCCATGACTTTTTGGATGATTGGACGAAACAGACGACGGAAATTCTCATCATCCATTCCATCATTTAGTGGGACATTTAGAGCATAATCCTTTCCAGGGCCCAGCCCAGTGTCTTTAATGTGCCCGGTGCCTGGGAAAAAATCCCCAAACTTATGAAAAGACACTGTCATCACTCTATCAGTAGTATAAAATGCCTCCTCGATGCCATCTCCATGGTGAACATCAATATCAACATACAGCACACGCTGGCCAATAACATAGAACAGATAGTGTGAATAATAAAATCAGCAAAGGAAGAAACGACATATGATAAAAATAACAAAACAAGTACTCATATAACAAGCAACAGAGAAACATTTTTGTACAAGTAGAAACATAATTTTGATTTTCACATGCAGAAGAACTATGAAAATGTCAAATGTATACTTTTGAAGAATTTGAAACCAAAAAACAAAAAACAAAAAGGAAAAAATA
The DNA here is from genome assembly GCA_029884595.1 of Ormosia semicastrata. Lineage (NCBI taxonomy): Eukaryota > Viridiplantae > Streptophyta > Magnoliopsida > Fabales > Fabaceae > Ormosia > Ormosia semicastrata. The sequence continues at coordinate 4,523,811 of JAQQTO010000029.1, forward strand.
GGCCAGGAGTAATCCAAGTCATAACTCTAATAACACGCTAAACAGGCCTGAAACTATAGTATCCAATAAATCAGGTCATCAGACTCTTGTTCATTCATTACAAAAGTGAATTTTTGTGGAATATGGGAATGGTAAAGGAATGGTCACATTCATTCCAATTCCACTCTTCGGTTGGGTTAACAAAAGAATGGGATTTTATTCAATTCCATTTTGCTTGTATACTTGGCATATGAAATCAAACATTAAAAAAGAATCATGACCATGAGTCCATGACAAAGAGCAAATTGGTCAGCCAATGCGATTTTGCAAATTGGTTGCAACAGTCAATGCGATTTTGGGCACCAACACTGGCCATGAAAGGGAAAAAGATTATGACTATAAACTAAAAAACAAAACAAAACAAGGAGCAAAGGTGATTTTTAAGACAAAATGAAGACACAAAAGAAATTGTTAATTCCCATTGCCACAAAATTTTTTACAACAACATTCAGGTATAACGTTGGAAAATAGAAAGAGAAGCACAGAAAAGCAAAATAAAACAGAGTCTAGGGCTACAGTAACAGTACAATAAATTAAACATCACATATATACATCAACAAATACCCCAAGAAAAGAGAGTATTGATAAGAGAAAAGAAAATGGAAAATACCCTGTGAACTTTGAGAAGCTCGAGAATACCGAGAACAATGTCATTAACATAGCAAAATCCAGAAGCCTCAGCCTTCTTAGCGTGATGCAAGCCACCAGCCCAATTGATGGCGATATCAGCGTCGCCACGGTTGAGCATGACGGCGGCGCCAATGGAGCCGCCGGCGGAGGCCTGGCAGAAATCGAAGAGGCCGTCGAAGACGGGGCAGTCCTCTCCGACATTGAAGCGCTTGAGCTGGCGGTAGTGAGAGTGGGTGTTCTCGGCGAGGATCTCCGGGGTGATGGAGGCGAGGAAGTCGACGTAGTCGGGAGAATGGAAGCGGCGGATGTCGCCGGGTCCGGCGGGGAAGGGGCGGATGATCTGCATGCGGCGGTGGAGGGAGTAGTGGACGATGAGGTTGTGGGCCATACGGATGCGGTGGGGCTTCATTGGGTGACCTTGGCCGTAGTAGTAGTCACCGATGGTGGGTTCGAAGAAATAGGTCACTCTGCGGTTCTTTGCGTCTGGGCAAGAGGAGGGTAGCGAAGCACCACTACCCTCTGTTGTGGAGTCTGCAGTCGCACCCATTCTCTATGGTCCAATTCAAATTCACTATGGAATATGCCCTAACTCCTGTTTGTTCTCTCTCTCTCTCCCTCTCCCTCTCCCTCTCTATAAAATTAGGTGTGAATGAGGTATGTACACCACACAGTACTTATAAATGACATAGACAAATTCTATAACCTAATCATCACGACATGGTTAAAATATAATATATAAAAATAATAATATAATTATTAAAAAACAATTAATATAATATTTATATAAAAATATAAATTTTAAATTAAAATAACAACATTAGACCACACAGTTTTAAAAATTTGCGTTTGTTGTTATATGTTAATAGAGGTGTAAATTAGTTAAATCATTTGTGAATTATTTAAATTTAATTTGTTAAATGTTTCTTTAAATTTGTATTTTAAATTAAATAAATAAATTTAAATTTAAGTTTAATTATATAAATGGATCAAATTTAAATTTTATAAATTTGATACTAAAAATTTATGATTAATTTATATATTTGTGTACATTACTTATTCATTTTTACGTAAAAATAATTAGTTGGATCACACATATTACAACTAGTTTCTTGAAAGTTTTAACAAAGTTAATAATTATAGCAATCTATATGCAATGGTGAGCATCAAAGGTTAGGGAGACACTAATAATTATAAAAACATATAATATGAATCTATTAAAGACATCATACCATTTATATATAAAAGTAACCTGTTATGTAGTTACCAAAGAATTTTACTTTCCTCCTAAATAGAGGGCATTTTAAGTAATTTATTTTTAAGTGCTTTTAATTCAATTATTTTAGTGCTACAAATTTAATTCCCAAAATCTTACTAACAAATTTTTTCCCCATTCCTGTTCCACTAATCTAATTAGGTTTAAATATTTGATATTGCTCCTTTAATTTTTCATTAATTAGTTTTTAAGTTTATTCTATTTTCTATACATAGCGTTTAATTGTTTTTCTTAGACTCACTCTCCCCATTGAAAAGGTCGAGACTTCTGGGTTTAGGTTTCTTCTCCCCTTTTCATTTTTACTCATTCCTGAAAGCTCACAAACCCTTTTTATTTCACTTTCTCCTCGGAATAGGATTCAAAAAAAAAAATTTCTCTCTTTCAAAGTCGATCTCTCTGTTTCTGCCACATTGGTCTGTGGAACCTAGGGCTCTGTTCTTCTCCCATTCCTACAACATAAGCTGGTGTCTTTCCTTTTCAATCTCGATCACTCCATCTCTGTCATCGTTCTCTTCACCTATGTTCTTTCATCATTCCTGCAAGGCATGTTGCTGCCACTTGCTTCCATCATTACTATACCAGAACTCACGTATGCTTTTTGATAATTTTGGATGCAGTTGGGGTTTTGTTCTTCATGCACCATTGTTGATCAATTGCCCCATTTAGTAGGTCTATGGAGTTAATATGGCAATCCTATAAAGCAAGGTACCCAGCTGACTTCTTTGTCTTTTGCACGTCCTATTCAATTAGGATTTAAATCTAATCACTAATGACATTTAGAGCTAACTACTTTGGGCAATAATACTACCAAACAAACATGATTGAAATATGTGATCCAAACCAACATTATTAGATCACGTGAATATGGTTCTTATTGGTGGTTTATCAATTTAAAAGCATTATGCTATGAATATTTATTTCACACTGCTTTTCTGAGATCTCTATGATTCTTGCTTTAATGTAAAGGAGTTTTCTCTTATTATATGTTGTTCAAACAAGTTTGCAAAGATCAAATAAGTTTGCAATTCTTTGCTAAAATGAATATTTACAAAGGCATTTTTCAATGTCAATTAACTTTGAACTTTTTAAATGGGTTTACATATGCCTGATTTTCAATCTCGGAACCTGGGACTTTGTTCTTCTCCTATTCCTACAACATCACCTGGCGTCTTTCCTTTTCAATCTTGATCACTCCATCTCTGTCGTAGTTCTCTTCAACTTGCCGGCAACTGTGTTCTTCCATCATTTCTGCAAGGCATGTTGCTGCCACTTGCTTCCATCATTACTATACTCATGTATGCTTTTTGATAATTTTAGAGGTAGTTGGGTTGTTGTTCTTCATGCACCATTGTTGATCAACGCACCCATTAAGTGGGTCTGTGGAGTTCATGGCAATCCCAAAAGGAAGGTACCCAACTGACTTCTTTGTCTTTTTGCACGTCCTATTCAATTATGATTGAAATTGAATCTCTAATGACATTTACAGCTAACTACTTTGGGCTATAATGCTACCAAACTAACATTATTGAAATATGTGATCCAAACTAACTTTATCAGATCCCATGAATAGTGTTCTTATAGGTGGTTTATCAATTTAAAAGCATTATGCTATGAATATTTATTTCACACTTTTCTGAGATCTCTTTGATTCTGGCTTTAATGTAAAGATTTTTTCTTCTATTATATGTTGTTCAAATAAGTTTGCTGTCATTTGCTGAAATGAATATTTAGAAAGGCATATTTCAAAGTCAATTAACTTTGAACTTTTTAAGTGGGTTTAGATATGCCTGATTTTCATTTCTTCAATTGATGAAGCAAGTTCTTTTCAAAACTAATTTATATTTAAGTGCTTCACATTTAAATTTAGGTTTAAATATTTCCTATGCATAGCTTTTAACTGTTTTTCTTAGACTCTCTCTCCCCATTGCAAGGTCGAGACTTTTGGGTTTTGGTTTCTTCTCACCTTTTTAATTTTTTTAATTCTTGAAAGCTTATAAACCCCATTTATTTCACTCTCTCCTCGAAATAGGATTCAAAAATTTTTTCTAGCTTTCAAAGTCAATCTTTCTGTCTCTGCTGTATTGGTATGTGGAACTTGGGACTCTATTCCTCGCCCATTCCTACAACATCACCTGGTGTTTTTCCTTTTCAATCTTGATCACTCCATCTTTCTCGTTGTTTTCTTCAACTTGGCTGCAACTGTGTTCTTCCACCATTCCTGCAAGGCATGTTGCTGCCACTTGGTCTCCACAGTTTCTTTCAATTTCACGTGTTCAAAACATTTTTCTTTTCATTCATATGTTCTTTGATTTTTCTTGGTTGATGTTGCATGTGATTTGTCTTCTAAATTTATGTTATTTTGTTTCTTGAATTTTTCTTATTTTTGGTTTATCATAATAAGCTTTTTGATTGGTTGATTTATCTTCTCTAGGTTCATTTTTTCATGTCGACAATCACCTAGGTATTGCCTCCTCTCAATGGAAAATGAAGAGTTGATTAAATTTTTTATCTCTTCCAATGGGCTTCATTCCATCCTTTTCTCTACCTCTCTAAAGACTGAGTAAAAAGCCATTTATTATCTTTTCATCCATAGTGTTTTTCTTGCCTGAGTTGGGAATCTTACGGGTAAGGCTATTTTTTTCATTCATTTTTTCTTTTAATTTTTACCATGAATGGCTAAATTGTTTTTCTTTTCTAATGCTTTCATTTTCTCTAATTTCTGTTGAAACTGAAATTTCTCATTCAATCATGCTTTCAAGCTGAAGGTGAGTAAAGCAATTGAAAAATACTACAAAAGGTAAGTTACTAAAGTAAAGCAAATAAAAATAGTCCAAAACATGAGTAAGACAAAAAAATTCTCAATGGCCATACTTTCTTTAAGGTGAATTTTTTAATTATTTTTTTGGATTTATTTGAATTTTTGTTCTTCATTTAGGTGTTGTGTTTTTTGAATTACTATATTGGAACTCACATGCTTTTTGATAATTTTGGATGCAGTTTGGGTTTTGTTCTTCATGCACCATTGTTGATCAACTGCCCCCATTTAGTAGGTCTGTGGAGCTCATGGCAATCCCATAAAGGAAGGTACCGAGCTGACTTCTTTCTCTTTTTGCACGTCCTATTCAATTATAATTGAAACTGATTCTCTAATGACATTTAGAGCTAACTACTTTGGGCTGTAATGTGACCAAACAAACATTATTGAAATTTGTGATCCAAACTGACATTATTAGATCACATGAGTAGGGTTCTTATTGGTGGTTTATCGATTTAAAAGCATTATGTTATGAATATTTATTTCACACTGTTTTTTTTTAAATCTCTATGATTCTTGCTTTAATGTAAAGGAGTTTTCTCTTATTATATGTTGTTCAAATAAGTTTGCAATTCTTTGCTAAAATAAATATTTACAAAGGCATGTTTCAATAGGGGTGGAAACAGGTCAGACTAGGCTAAGCTCCTGTATCCTAAATATAAGGCTTGAGTCTGGCCTGTGAGCTTGAAATAGGCTGATTTTTAAGGCCTGACATGACCTTTTTAAAAGTCTGTCCTAGCCTGAAAGTCTATTTAAATGCCTATTTTGCAATAAGGGCTTTAAAAAAGGCTAACGGACTTATACCTTTAAATAGGTCAACAGACCTTTAAATAAGCTAACAGACCTACCTTGTCACATTTCAAAGTACATTGTTTTCTAAGCAATAAGCAAGCAAGCACATCTTTCTTGTCACATTTCAAACAAGGTGTTTACACTACTTGATGCTGCAATTTAGAATACAATACGTAAGCACAACCACTCCACAAATGAAGTAGAGGAACTTGACAACAGGGATACAAAGAAGGAGAAGGTGAAGTATCAATGAAAAATGTTAGGTATTTGCGAAATTCACAAACTGTGGCAAAAAGTATATACTCAAATGTGTTCATAAGTAGTTATAAGAAGCCTAGATGCAAACACAAATCCAACTTGATGTACTGGGCTACCGACTCTTGGATTGAAATTGAATTTGACAAGTGAAAGGACAGATATCCATCATTAGGCTGGAGATTATAAGCTATAGTACAATAAATGTAATATAAAGTTACAACATTCAAGAAAATGAAAAACTTTGTGACGAGTTTTCTGCTTCCTGTAGAATTATATTAAGTACTATTATCATTACAAAGAATTCAGATTTTTTCGTGTGGTAAGCAAAATTAAAAGTAAAAAATCCACCAAAGGTGATATCTGGTGGCTGCAGAAATATGAGAAAGGGAGGGAGGGAGCAAATAGTAGAGATAGACTAGTTTGTGAGAATGTAAACCAATTTTTTTCACACACTTCTCTCCATCTAGAGCAAACCCACCACCTTTAATCAATGTATCAGTGCCTAGGAATCTAGGATATAAGTGTGTTGCATGGGTGACAAGTCCATGAACAGTGGGAGACAAAGCCACAAATAGGTGTTCCAGAAACATTACTTTCCATATTTGAATCTTTTCTAATGTAATTGCAATTTAATTCCTAAAAATATTTAAAAAATTGATCCCTTCAAATGGTAATACAGCATCAAAAGCAAGTTGTCAATGCTTCTTTACAAATCCTTCAACTTAACTCTTATGAAGCATTAATCAAATAATAAATACAAGTATCTGCAGCAACATTCAAGATCTTTCTATTAAGCTACTGTCAAAAACATACATACATGCAGGCTGGCTGTTCAAGGAGACAAGGTTCCAGAAACATTACTTTCCATATTTGAATCTTTTCTAATGTAATTGCAATTTAATTCCTAAAAATATTTAAAAAATTGATCCCTTCAAATGGTAATAAAGCATCAAAAGCAAGTTGTCAATGCTTCTTTACAAATCCTTCAACTTAACTCTTATGAAGCATTAATCAAATAATAAATACAAGTATCTGCAGCAACATTCAAGATCTTTCTATTAAGCTACTGTCAAAAACATACATACATGCAGGCTGGCTGTTCAAGGAGACAAGGTTCCTGCTGCCACAGAGCCACGTTCAAAATGCTAACAACATAAAAAGTAGCAGAGTTGTGCACAGAATTAATAACTGAAATGATTTTATTAAAGGGGATGAGCCTATCAGTTTAATTTGTTGCCTCAAAATAGCATAAATGAAGCTTCTTCTACTAAATTAAAATCAAGAAAGATTATTGCTGATGCAAAATTTTCCATTTAAAGAACCCCATTAACAAATGGTAAATCTCAAGGATTGAAATGGCATCTCTGGTTGATGAACCACTTAAGGCTGAAGGGTATTTTCTGTTGGCAAATATGGTATAAATAACTCAAACGCTTGCTCAATTTCTAAATCTGCAGCTTCTGGCTCCAACTCACTAGCCATGCCAGCACTCAAACCACAACAACACAAAACCCACCTTCAACACTACACACAAATCAATATAACAGTACAACAGTGAAAACAAAACAAATCATCCCATAAATTCTTCCTTTCCTTGTCAAGATACTTAACCCCCATCTTAGACTTGCCATCTACCATTTCAAACCAGCAATAAAGCCAACACAAATCCACCATCGACACAAGGAAATATTTGAAGTGCAAGATAAAAGAAGGTGAAGCGGAGTGCGAGGCAGAGACACTAGACAGAGACATATTTGTGGAGGTGGAGCAGCAGCGTCGCGGACGGTGAAGCGGCGTCACAGCCTGGACGTAGAGCGGTGGCAGCGGTGGTGGATGGGGACAGCGGCTTTAGATTGTGGAGATCGTAGACTCGGAGAGGCAGAGGCGTGGTGTCGTGGCTTGGTGGTCTGGTGGACGAACAAGACGGGCGCAGCTAATTTCTGATTCTTACTAACTTAGGTTTTACTGGTTGAGGTTTTACTTTTTTAGTTAAACGGGTTTTTAAAAAAGCCTTAGCCCAACTTGTTTAGTATACAGGTCAGGTTAGGTCTCAGGTAGGCCAGGCCATAGGCCCCTGACCGGCGGCCTACCCTATTTCTACTCCTATGTTTCAATGTTAATTAACTTTGAACTTAAGTTGGTTTACATATGCCTGATTTTCATTTCTTGCTTCAATTGATGAAGCAAGTTCATTTAAAGCCTAATTTATATTTAAGTGCTTTTAATTTAATTATTTTATTTCTTCAAATTTAATTCCCAGTTTCTTACAGATAAATTTTCCACATCCAATTCCACTAACCAATTTAGGTTTAAATATCTGATATTGCTGATTTAATTTTTCAATAATTAGTTTTTAAGTTTATTCTATTTCCTATGCATAGCTTTTAATTGTTTTTCTTAGACTCTCCTTCCCCCTTGAAAGGTCGAGACTTTTGGGTTTAAGGTACTTCACACCTTTTATTTTTTCTCATTCCTGAAAGCTTATAAACACCTTTTATTTCACTCTTTCCTCGAAATAGCATTCAAAAAGATTTTATATTGTTCAAAGTCGATTTCTCTGTCTCTGCCATACTGGTCTGTGGAACTTGGTACTCTATTCTTCGCCCATTCCTACAACATCACTCACCTGGCGTCATTCCTTTTCAATCTCAGTCTCTCCATCTTTGTCAACATTCTCTTCAACTTTGCTGCAACTGTGTTCTTCCACCATTCCTGCAAAGCTTGTTGCTGCCACTTGGTCTCCTTGGTTTCTTTCTATTTCATATGTTCAAAACATTTTTCTTTTCATTCATATGTTCTTTGATTTTTCTGGGTCTATGTTGCATTTGATTTTTCTTCTAAATTTATGTTTTTTGTTTCTAGGATTTTTCTTAATTTTGGTTTATCAAAATAAGCTTTTTGAGCTGTTGATTTATCTTTTCTAGGTTCATTTTTTCATGTCGACAAGGCTTGGTATTGCCTCCTCTCAATGGAAAATGAAGAGCTAATTAATTTTTTATCTCTTCCAGTGGCCTTCTTTCCATCCTTTTCTATACCTCTCTAAAGATTGAGTAAAGAACCATTTATTCTCTATTTCATCTGTAGTGTTTTTCTTGCCTGAGTTGGGAATCTTACGGGTAAGGCTATTTTTTTCATTCATTTTTTCTTTTAATTTTTACCGTAAATGGCTAAATTGTTTCTCTTTTCTGTGATTTCATTTTCTCTAATTTGTGTTGAAACTCAAATTTCATATTCAATCATGCTTTCAAGCCGAAGCTGAGTAAAGCAATTGAAAAATACTCGACAAGGTAAGTTTCACTAAAGTAAAGCAATTGAAAATACTCCAAAAGGTGAGTAAGATAAAAAATTCTCAACTGCCATACTTTCTTGAAGGTGGATTTTTAAATTATTATTTTGGCTATAGTTGTTTTTAAATTCTTCAATTAGGTGTTGTGTTTTTTGAATTACTATACTGGAACTCACATATGTTTTTTGATAATTTTGGATGTAGTTGGGTTTTTGTTCTTCATGCACCATTGTTGATCAGCAGCCCCCATTTAGCGGGTCTTTGGAGTTCTTGGCAATCCCAAAAAGGAAGGTACCCAGCTGACTTATTTCTTTATTCGCACTTCCTATTCAATTATGATTGAAACCGAATCTATCAAAAAAAATTTAGAGCTAACTACTTTGGGCTATAATGCTACCAAACAAACATTATTGAAATATGAGATCCAAACTGACATTATCAGATCACATGAATAGGGTTTTTATTGGTGGTTTATCAATTTAAAAGCAGTATGCTATGAATATTTATTTCACACTAATTTTTTCAGATCTCTTTGATTATTGCTTTAATGTAAAGGAGTTTTCTCTTAATATGTTCAAATAAGTTTGCAGTTCTTTGCTGAGATGAATATTTAGAAAGACATATTTCAATGTCAATTAACTTTTAACTTTATAACTGGGTTTACATATGCCTGATTTTCATTTCTTGCATCAATTATTGAAGCAAGTTCTTTTAAGGCCTAATTTATATTTAAGTGCCTTTAATTCAATTCTTTTAGGGCTTCAAATTTAATTCTCACTTTCTTACTAATTAATTTTCATCACTCTGATTCCACTAATCTATTTAGGTTTAAATATTTGGAATTGCTCATTTAATTTTTAAATAATTAGTTTGAAAGTTTATTCTATTTCCTATGCATAGCTTTTAATTGTTTTTTAGACTCTCTTTCCCCATTGAAAGATCGAGACTTTGGGTTTAGGTTTCGTCTCACCATTTTAATTTTTCTCATTCCTGAGAGCTTATAAACCCCTTTTTTTACGCTCCTCAAAATAGGATTCAAAAATATTTTCTCTTTCAAACTCAATCTCTCTGTCTCTGTCGTACTGATCTGTGAAACCTGGGACTCTATTCTTCTCCTACTCCTACATTATCACCTGCCATCTTTCCTTTTCAATCAGTCTCTCCATCTTTGTCATCGTTCTCTTCTGCTTGGCTGCAACTGTCTTCTTCCACCATTCCTGCAAGGCATGTTTCTCTTTTCTAGTGATTCATTTTCTCTAATTTTTGTTGAAACTGAAATTTCATATTCAATCATGCTTTCAAGCCGAAGGTTAGTAAAGCAATTGAAAAATACTCCAAAAGGTAAGTTACTAAAGTAAAGCAATTGAAAATACTCCCAAAAGGTGAGTAAGACAAAAAATTCTCAACTGCCATACTTTCTTGAAGGTGAGTTTTTCAATTATTATCAAACATTATCAATAAGAACCCTATTTAAGTGATCTGACATTATAAAATCACATGAATAGGGTTCTTATTGGTGGTTTATCAATTTAAAAGTAGTATGCTGTGAATATTTATTTCACCTACGTTTCTAAGATCTCTTTGATTCTGGCTTTAATGTAAAGGAGTTTTCTCTTGTTATATGTTGTTCAAATAAGTTGTAGTTCTTTGTTGAATTGAATGTTTAGAAAGGCATATTTCAATGTCAATTAACTTTGAACTTTTTAAGTCGGTTTACATAAGCCAGATTTTCATTTCTTGCTTCAGTTAATGAAGCTAGTTCCTTAAAGGCCCAAATTTGGAGTGATATCTTTCCCTTTAATATGCTTGAATTACCTTTCAAGATTTCTTTGTAACAAAATACCTAGTTGAAGAAACTTGAAAACTCTGAATTTCATGGCTAGGATGACATCTTATTAAGCAAGGAAATGTTAGATTCTTCTGTTGTCTTAAATGATTCTTGATTAAACTCCTCCACTTTGAATGGCTTTGCTTGCAATGCAAACGATTCGGCTTGAAATTATATGGTACGAATCTTGTGGGATTTATTGTAAGCTCCGAAGTCCTTCAGAAGTATTCACTTGCTGAAGTTCTTTAGTAACTTCTAAGTTTTGATGATCAACAAACTTAACCTTAGAATCTTTTCCTTTAACTTTTTGTCTTAAGTGTTTGAAAGAACAGATTGAGAAGACCCTCAGACTCGTTTTTCATAAATTGAGATATCCAAATTCCGTCTGATGGGAGTCTTGTTGAAATCAAAAGCTGTCTTCAAAGGTTTTCTAAAAAAGACCAAGTATTGAACTAAATTCATGAGGAAGTCGCGAAAAATTTTTAAAGGTAAATGTTCTAAAAGAAAAGTTCATTAGAAGACAAGCTTTAGAAACCAAGTTCATCAGAAAGCAAGTTTTAAGAATTAAAGTCAATCAGAAGACTACAATCAGAAAGGAACACCATCTGAAGATAGTCTTATCAGGAACATCAAGCATTAGAAGAATCAATCTTTTCAGAAGCATCTAAGTTCAGAAGATGAATCCTATACTGAAATAGTAAAGTCCAAGTCAGAAAGATTCAAAAGTTCGAAACTTCTATCTATCGTTGAAAAAAGACAAAAGCAATTAAAGTAAAGCTTACTAGTCTCCACTGGACAAGAAAATAGTAACTGTACTCTGAACAATAACCATTAGGACTTCAAACGGCTAGTTTCTGAAAGCCTATAAATTGAAGAAGCCTAGAAGTTGGAAGACACGAAGCGAACTACTATTCTGCCAAACTTCTGATCAAACTTTTGAATGACCAAATCAAACTTCTGATCAAGTTTCTCTACTGAAACATACTTCTAATCAATCATCTGAAAAGAGAAACCCAATCTCTCAAGTTTATATTTGCATATAACCACTTTGAGAGTTAGAGAGTTTAGAATCTCATTATTATCTTTGTACCTATTTGCTTAAATTCACTCTGAGTGTTGAGAGATGCACAAACTCAATCTTCTCTTTGTATCCTAATCCGTTAGTGATCTTAGTGAGTATCTAACTTGAAGAGGCTAGTGTGGAACAAATATTACTTGTAATCTAGCTTGGAGTGGCTAGGGTTGATCAAATAATACTCATGACAATATAAAATCCTGATTTCTAACTGAGGACTGGACGTAGGCTAGTGGTTTGGCAGAACCAATATAAACTTCTAAGAGTGAATCCTCTCAACTCTAAACTCTTATCTTTCTGATCACTTAGTACTTATTCTTAGCACTTGCTTTTGTATTGTTACTGTTTCTTAACTTCAACAAGGACTAAGCTCTAAGTTAAATTAAACCAAGTTCATTCTACTCAAGCAACTCTTCTGTTCTTATAAACTTCTGATCTATACTCTGATATATCCAAGTTGCGAAACTTGAGAAGTTGTAAAAGTTTTTCAGGATTCCTTCAAAAAATTAGAGGCACGATTCTCCTTCTTGTGCTCTTGCCACTTTCATTTATTTCCTAGATAGCATGGAATTGGATGCTTCTCCAGATTTTGATCTTTCTGTCAGCATCCACTTACCCGTGCTCACTCCACTTTGGAGCTCTCCAATATGTTAACATGGAATTCTCTTTTTGAATGCAGATTTTGCAATTTATTTCCTTAAGATAGTAAGGTGTTTATAACGTGTTTTTGAAGCAATATTTATTTGATAAAGACTCTTATTTGCAAAAAAGTTCCAATTAATAGGCTGGGTAGTGCAATTTTTTTTATTTCACTCTTTTGTTGCAATTTTTAATCTTTTCCAATCAATAGCCTTGGTTTTCAATTACCCGCTTCACATTATTCAATTTATCCAGGAAATTGTAAATCGATTCTGAAATAAGCTGAGATAAGTCTTCAAAAAATTTCCATTTATTCCACTTTCAAATGGTACATACTGCTATGTGGATGAAGCACTATATGGTTGCAGTCCGATACATTAAGCGCAGGGTAGTGAGCCAAAAAATTGAAGCTTTCTTAATATGTGCGCTAAACTTCGGACTTTAATTCCTTCCATTTTTATTCATCTTCTGCTAATACTTCACCCTTCAATGTAGCTTTCTTAAGCAATGTTACCTGGTTGCTTCAAAGTATTGGTGTTCAACTGTTGTTTGTGTGCTTTAGTTTTGGGAGGTATGTGTTTTAGTTTCGGTGTTCAACAGTTATCTGCGCCCTATTAGGAGCACATTCAACGTGTTTCCAAATTATATTGTTTGCAGGTTTCTGAGCATTACTTTTCTACTCTTACATTTGTCGTTTTACAGTGTATTGGAGATAAAAGTATAGTCCTCTAAAACCAATCTTTGTGTCTGTAGTAGCATTTGAAGGGGTATTTATCATTTTTTAAATATTGAATCCGTTGTTAAAGTGTGTATTTTGGCGATTAGATCCCTTGTTTAAACACTTATGTTAGTCCAATTATGAATTGTTCTTTTTTCTGTTTTGATTTTGGACTTACGGATGAATTTATTAGTTAAATACCATTGCTTAGGGGTCTCTGCTATTTATTGTGCTATCAATTGCCCACCGTTTCTGAGGTTCTCTCAGCTTGACATGTCAACTAAGCATGGTAAAAAACATAATGATATTTGTCATTAGTCTATTTGGCCATCTAAAATTCTAAATGTCCTCGAAGGTTTAAAATAAAATAAAAAACAAGAAGTCTTTTCTATTTATATGACTAAATTCTACAAGTTGTGAAGTTGTAGATAAAAATTAAGTACCTTTTTCCACTGAACAAGAATAGGAACATATCTAATGTTAGATATCCTAATATTTTTCTTTCCATTGTTTTTGGAGGCTGCCATTAGTGAGTAATAATTTCAATTCTCGTATAGAAATGCATTTGATTATTGTCCTAGGAAGTGGGGCTGAAAGGATTTTAATTGCTAGGTTGTAACTAATTTTTAGACAAATTGTATAATCCTAGAGTGCTAAAATGTGGAGAAAATTTGAGTAAATTTGAACATATGTTACACGTTCTATATTTGATTTTAAAGTACTTTTATATTTATTTCCTTTTTGTTCGAATTAGTGTTTTTTTAAATATAGGTGCAGCTTCTTTGGGAGAAATGGGATTATATAATCATTATAGTCAAAATGTATTAGTGACATACAGAACTTACTGATTAGCCAAGAAACAAAAATTAGGTGACATTGAACTCAATAAGAAGGGACAGCTTCTCAAAGTTTGTAAATAACATATAGATATCTATTTACTCATATTTGAACAATTTTGCAATTTAGGGTTTGACTTTCATATTTAAACCTTTCTTACATTTTTTTATTATTTTATCCGTCAATGTGAAGATTATCTTATTATGATATATACTCTTTTGTGTACGAATGTGGACATTTGGACGTATTTTTCAAAACACTTTATCTTTAGTATTGTCAATTTTTTTGTCTATAGATTAGTAGGCTCACATAAATTGTTTCTTTTGAATTACTGTAATTAACATAATTTTTATATATCTATTTTAAAAAAATATTTAGACTTTTGGTCTTTAGGCTAAAAACAATTTGATTTTTAAAACAATAAAGATATTGCTGTTTATAACTTTTTTTTAATGAAAGATAACACTGTCTTGCAGACTGCTTTAATATGCATTATTAAATAGCATATTGTTACATATGATAGTTGATAAATTGTTTCTAATATAAGCTGTAAGTTATGATTTGAACTAGTGTTACACCCGTGCGATGCACGGGTTATATAAAACATGATGTAATTTATTGAATAAATAATAAGTATATTACATAAATTTGTATGTAAATATTAAAATACAATATATAATTAAACAAAATTTAAGAAAATTATTACGATATGATAATTTAATAACATAATATTTGCAATAATATATTGATACTACATAACATAGTCTAAGAAGGGAAAACAAACTGAATTTAAGAAGTATAAATTTGTTATTGGTCATATAAAATTTGTAACATAGTTCTAATGTAAGTACAATTGGAAACAAAAATGTATGTTATAGAATATATTCCACTTTGACATATATTTCTAATCCATTATTTAAAATTTACTTGTTTCGGAATAAGCCAGAAAAAAATATAGCCATTAAGCAATTAAAATACAACTATATTTTTTATATAGAGAAATTCTTTAGTGCCCTTAGCGCAAAAAATTTTCTTTTACTCTATACACATTTACTTTCAAAATAATATTATGAAAGAAAGCACATATATTACACTTGAAATTATATTGTGATACACAATCTTGTTTATGCACAAATTTATTAAATACCAAAAGTAGTCTTGCTAACCTTTCTTTCTATATCACTTAAATCTACCATCTAACGATTTTTTTTAAAAAAAAAATCTTACACCACCATTTTAAATAAGCCTCCAAGGTAATGCCGAAAAAGAATAAGAAATAATAAAATCCACCTCATCCGAGTTCATTAATCTCATTTGAAACACCTATATAAGATTGTAGCACATTTGGTATTAAAGAATTCTTTGTGCACAAGGTTATAAGTTTTGTTAGATGACTCTCCATCAGAAGAAGTTATCAAAATCTTTATACCGTTTGGACTTCTAACTCTTGATAATGCCACATATAGTTGCCCATGACTCAAAATTGGTTTTGGAAGATCTAACCCAACATGAGAAAGAGTTTGCCCTGAATTTTATTTATGGTCATGGCAAAGCAAACAACCAATTGGAATTCTCTTCTCTGAAATTTAATTGGCAACTTGGAATTTGTCGGGACCAAAGTCATCCGAGGTAGGAAAAGAATATCACCAAAATTGTTGCCAGAGAGCACCTTTGCCTCGATGATATGATTGCCCATTTTAGTAATCTGTAGTCTTGTCCCATTGCATAACCCTCTAGATTGATCAATGTTTCTCAAAGCATAACTACAACACCAACTAAGTTTCAATCTATGAGTAGGAAAGTCAGAGCAAGAAATTGTATTAAGAAATTCTAGGAAAAGTTTACAATGCTCCTAAAAAAGTTTGGAGCATTGATACTCTCTTAACTTTACTTGATATTTTCAGTCTTTTGACTTTTTTTACTCATTTTTTTATTATTTATGAAAAAACCACTTTTATTTATTTCTCAACCCTTTATTTCTTCGTTTTTTCATTTATTTCCTTATATATCAAAACTCTTCTCCATCAAGTTGCGGTTGTCTCTGGCGTTGAAGGCTTCTTCTCTAACAACGTCGTTTCAACCCACAAATCCACCTTCAACCGTGGCTTCACCATTATCGCCAGCATGCTCACACGCATCGAGCCTCAACATGAGAATTTTGCGTCTTTGGATGAAAGCATCTAACTTGTGTATGCTTTTGGTTTAGAATGGTTGTTGCTGTCTTGTTTTAAATGAGGGGAAAATGGTTGTTTGGGTGGTGTGGGGACGGAGGTTCGCAGATCTAGACGGAGGATCGAGGATGAGGCTGATAAGGCAGCAGACATCGTGGAGGACCGATCAGAAAATTATCGTCGGCAACTTGACGAAATCGTCGCAGTGGTAGCGACATGGTGGTTCGCGGATCTAGCGGTGCGGCGTAATGGAGAGGTGTGGCAGATCTGGGCAGTTGACGATGTATGGAGCCGTGGATCAGGACAGTTGGAGGCTGTTGTGGACGATATCTCGGGTCAGGTCATGTTCGAGTAGATCGGAGTCTATTCTCAGGTTGTACACCCGGGTGCCTCAGATGCAGTGGTTCTTCTCGAAAATGATGATGTCGTGGCCTTCGCGTTGAAGCTCCCGAGCAGCGACGAGACTAGCAACACCAACTTTGATAACTGCAACTTCGGGTGGCTGTGGTGGCAGTGAAGCATCCTTCGTGAGGCGCGACGGCTATGGCTGTGGTGGAAGTGAAGCATCCTTAGTGAGGTGCGGGGAGCTGTGAGTCGCGGGCTCTGGTGACAGCTCTGTCGCAACTGCATCACCACCTAAACGACGAAGAGAAAAATGACCAGGGATGGCAACCATAGAAATGAGAGAGAGAAGAAAGAGAAAAGGGAGAGAGAATTGAAGATGAATTAAAATGTAAATAATGAGAGTTAAGGGATCAACTATGTAAATTAAGAAATTGATATAATTATTTGTCAAGTAAGTGGCAAGTCATAAATCTCTACCGTTGATTTTTTTTTATACATAATTAACGGTTATGAAGCTTGAAGCATCCATGCTCAAATCTTCATTAGGAGAATTATAAATGGCTCCAAAATTCTATACTATAAATTTGCATCCTCTTTACACATGGAATCAGTACTCATATATTCTTTATCCTCACCAGGAATTAATGACATCAAGTAGTTAACAAAATCCACACTTTCAAGAGCCAGAGCAAGTATGGCTCTCTCTTGAAAAAAACTCTTTTGTTGACATGTTTAACAAATTTGGATATGCAAATACCACAAGTTCAACAAATGCATTTGTCGAATTCTTAATCAACATATCAAGAATTTCAATTGTCCCTTCACCATCATTGAGTTCTCCTACCTCGCCATCTCCAATATTTAGAATCCAATCAGAGAATTCCCTCATCTTTTGTATCTCAAATGGAGATAACACTAATTGTAATCTCATGTTCTTTGTTAAGTATAAAACTTTACAAAAATCCCACAAAGGAGAAGAGTTGACTGTTGCATGAACAATGTCCTGTTTACTCCCTTTTGTAATAATCAACAAAATTTGCCTAAAATCCCCTCCAAGAACAATTACCTTCCCTCTAAAAGGTTAATTACATCTGTTTAGATTTTGTTTTCCAAGTATATCCTTCAAAACAATGTCTATACACCATTAGGGCCTCATTGATTACCAATGGAAGTGAAAATCTCGAGTGAGTTGTTCTGCCACCAAGAAGTAATAAAGAAACTGTTAAGAAATTAGAGTTAAATACACCTCAAGTGTCTTGAATACTTTATGAATGATCGCAAACACACTCAGATCTGTGAAGAAGAATTAATAATATAGTAAAGCATAAATAGTACTTTTGTAGGGAGACCCACTAGTTAGTACTATTTGTACCAGTAAAATAGATCAAGAACTGCACACCAAATTTTAACGTGAAAAATCCCCTTATACACTGAGGGAAAAATCATGGGAGACAAACTCTAAAAAATATTTCACTATATCAAGGATAATTATAATATCCTATCTACACACTCTCACACAAGAGGTATAAAATATAGTATTTCCCAGTGAAACTTTCTCCTGCTACAATTTGTAGTATTACAGAAACTAGAGAGCATATCCAAAATTTTCAGTGTATGCTCACACACTACACTTTTGAAATTTTCTCACACTATCTAATTTTACTCTCACTCTCAAAAGCTATTGTTGCTTCTTCTTGTCTGATGATCTCAGATGAAGCAAATGGTTCTCTATTTATAGAGAACCATTTGCCTTACATTTAAGGCTTGCTTGCCAACCACCACCAATCCACCGAAATTGCAAGATTTGTTCCTCCGTTTGGTGAAAAAATATGTAAGCTATCGAAAGCCACCTGACAATTTTTCACCTTGGCTTGCATTTACAAGAGTTTTCATCTTCTGCAAATATTGACCAAATCCAAACAATGCTTGAACTTATCAATCGGCAATGATTTTGTCATCATGTCAACAGGATTCTCAACTGTGGCTACCTTCTGAGTTGCAATTGTACCATTATTTATACTTTCTCTAAAAAAGTGAAGTCTAACATCAATGTGCTTTGTTCTTTCATGGTAAACTAGATTTTTTTTCAGATGAATAGTGCTTTGGCTATCACAATGTATGATTGGTTCTTTTTTCGTCCAATCCAAAACTACCCAAAAAGACTTTGCACCAATATGCTCTCTTTCACAGCCTTAGTAAATGTCATATACTTAGCTTAAGTAGTTGACAATGCAACTGTGGATTGCAATGTCGCCTTCCAATTAATAGTACACCCAAAGACTATAAAGATATAACCTGTTAATGACCTCCTTTTGTCCAAATCTCATGCATAATCAGAATCTACATAGCTTACAACTCCATGAGTCTGCTGACCATCAAACACCAAACAGACATCGGTGAAACCTCCAAGTACCACATGATCCATTTCACATCTTCCCAAGGACCTTTCCTGATTTGCTCATAAACTTGCTCACCACACCTACTACATTTGAAAGGTCTGATCTTGTGCACACCATGACATACATAAGACTACCGATTGCATTAGAATAAGGTATATGAGTCATATGCTCCACCTCCTCCTTGATTTTTGGACATTCCTTTGAAGATAGCTTAAAATTCGCAGCTAAGGGAGTACCAACTGGTTTAGACTGATCCGTATTAAAGCGTTGTAACACTTTCATAATGTAATTTTGCTGAGATAAGAACAATCTGTCACGATGCCTCTCCCTATGATTCTCTATACCAAGAATCTTCTTTGCTACACCTAAATCTTTTGTCTCAAATTCTTTTTCCAACTGAGTTTTTAATATACTAATTTCAGTCTTGTTGCAAGCTGCAATTAGCATGTCATCTACATATAACAACAGATAAAAGTGAGAACCATATGGAAGCTTTTTAGAGTAGATACAATTATTATATTGATTTCTGTTGTATCCATTATCAATCATAAATGTATCAAACCTTTTGTACCATTGCCTTGGGGACTGCTTCAAGCAGTACAATGACTTTTTTAACAAGCAAACATGATTCTTCTTTTCAGGAACTACAAACTCCTCCGGTTGACTCATGTAGATCTACTTCTGTAACTCACCATGTAAGAACGTCGTCTTCATATCAAGCTGTTCCAGCTCCAAGTCAAACGTACTTACAATAGCTAATAGGATTCGAATAGAGCTATGCTTCACCACAGAAGAGAATACTTCATGGAAGTCAATGCCCTCCTTTTGAGTATAACCCTCGCTACCAGTCTTGCCTTGAACCTTGGAGGTTCAATGCTAAGGATTCCCTCTTTCCTTTTGAAGACCCATTTGCAGCCAACTATTTTTTTCCCTTCTAGAAGTTGTACTAACTTCCACGTTTGATTTTTCTGAAGAAATTCAATCTCCTCATTCATTGCTATTAGTCATTCCTTTGACTTCTTCTTGTCTACTGCATCATGGTTAGTAGATGGTTCATCTCCTACTGCATCATCCGCCAGAACCAAAGCAAAGGCTATAGGATCTACATCTAACAAGTCAAGTGCACAAGCAACAGAATTCAAATATCTTCGTGGTTTCTGAATTTGTCGCTTTTCTCTGCCAGTAGCAATACTATATGGCTCTGCTCCTTTGGTTTCTTCACCAGTACCCTTATCTCTAGCTTCATCTTATTGTTCTTCTTCAGGTTGAGAAACACCTGAAGTACTTGGTTGACTTGTGTCCCCTTCCTGCTTCATCTTCCTAATGTCAATCTCCAGCTCCACCTGTTTCTCAACACCATGATCTGTTTCTACCTGATCTACTTCTGATTCCTGCTTCTGATTCACCATTGTTGCCTTGTCAAATGTGACATCTCTGCTAACAATGATCTTAGGTGAGCTTGCCTTTTCTGTACACCACAATCTGTAGCCCTTCACCCTTCGTGCATACCCTAGAAATATACACCTTCTTGCCCTTACCTCAAGTTTACCATCACTTACATGGGCATACGTAGGACAACCAAATATCTTCAAATCAAAATGGTTTATAGGTCGACCAAACCATACCTCTTTTGGAATGTTTAGATCAATTGCAGTCGATGGAGATATGTTTACCAAGTATAAAGTTGTATTGACCGCCTCAGCCCAAAATGATTTGGAAAGTTTAGCATTAATATGCATGCATCGTGCATGCTCTAGGAGTGTTCTATAACTCCATTTTGCTGTGGTGTTCCAGGTATAATATGGTGCCTCACTATACCTACATTCCTACAGAACTCCTCAAATTCTTTGCTACAAAATTCACCACCATTGTTAGTTCTCAGACGTTTGACTGAATGTCCGGTTCGCTTTTCGACCATGGCCTTCCACTGCTTGAATTTGCCGAACACATCATCCTTTTTCTTTAGAAAATAAACCCAGACCTTCCTAAAATAGTCATCTATCAGAGTGAGAAAATAACGAGTACCATCTAATGAGTTAACAGGGGTTGGACCCCAAACATCTGAGTGGACATACTCCATAATGCCCTTGCTAGTGTGTTTTGCAGCATTGAACTTCACTTGTTTTTGCTTTCCAAATATACAATTTTTACAGAAATCGAGTTTACAATTCTTTACACCTTTCAACAGTCATCCGTTAGCAAGAATTGTCATTCCCTTCTCACTCATATGACCAAGCCGCATGCGCCACAATCGTGTAACATCATCATCAAATCTTTCAGAGGACAGAACAACAGTAGTGCCATTAACTGTGCTCCCCAAGAATAGATAGATCCCGCCCTGCAGCTTTCCTCTCATCACCACCATCGAGCCTTTGGTCACCTTTAAAGAACCACCTTCTCCAGAGAACTTTTAACCCTGGTTGTCTAGGGCACTCAAAGAGATCAGGTTCTTGCTCAGCTCTAGTACATGCCACGCTTGAAATGTCCTTGCAATACCATCATCCAATCTGATTCGTACCACTCCTTCACCTACATCAGCAATTACTCTGTTGTCTCTCAATTGGACCTTTCCCTCCCGTTTTTGATATGAAGAGAAAAAGTTCCTAATATATGTCATGTGAAAAGATGCACTAGAATCCAGGATCCACTCGTTGCCCGAGTCACTAGTGGAAAGTGTTAGGATAGATTCAACATCACTATCATTAGAACTTGCAACTGTTATGTTGACAATATTTCCTTATTTCTCCTTTCTCTCAGGATAATTTTTTCTGAATATGCCCTGGTTGGTGACAATGAAAACACTTTAAGGACTTATGATTTTTGGACTTTGATCTTCCCTTGCTTTTGCTTCCCGATCCTTTTTCTTGACTACACCTTTTCGTCACGAACAATCCATTTGCAGGATTATCAGCACTGGATCCAGATGCCAATTTCTGATGCTCCTTTGTCATCAACGCCTCCTTGACAGTTTTGATAGAAATGGTAGACCTACCATACATTATAGTATCATACAAATTATCATAAGATGGAGGTAATAAAGTCAATAAGATCATAGCTTGGTCAATATCTTCGACTGTAATTCTAGCCACTTGTACATCACAGATCATCCGATTAAAGTCGTCAATATGATCTCAAATTGGTTTTTCTCCTAAAAGTTTGAATGTATACAATCTCTTACTCTGGTAAAGTTGGTTTGACAAAGTTTTTACATAGTACTTTTCTTGCAAAGCTTTCCAGAGTCCATCTGCAATCTTATCATTCATAACCTCTCGCGGCACATTGTCTGCTAGACTCAATTGTATTGTGTTACGTGTTTTAGCCATTATCTCCTCTTTTTTATCAGAAGATAATGTTTCTGTCAACTTGTTCTCGCCCTCCAACGCCTTTGACAAGCCTTGTTGGTCTAGCAATGCCTGCAGCTTTAGCTTCCATAGACTGAAGTCGTTGGATCAATCGAACTTCTCCACATCAAATTTTGGCACTGACATATTCGATATGAAATTTGATCAAGTGGCTTTGATACCACTTGTTAGGAAATCAAAGTTGAATACACCCCAAGTATCTTAAATACTTTATGGATGTGAGTAGAAGCACACTTAGATCTGTGAAGAAGAATCAATAATATAATAAAGCACGAATAGTACTTTTGCAGTAGGACCCATTAGTCAGTACTATTTGTACCAACAAAATACATCAAAAAATACACACTAAATTTTAACATGAAAAACTCCCTTGTACACTGAGGAAAAAATCACGAGACAAAATCCGAAACTAGATAGTATACCCAAAATTCTCAGTGTATGCTTACATACTACACTCTTGAAATTTTCTCACACTCTCTAATTTTATTCTCACTCTCAAAAGCTATTGTTGCTTCTTCTTGTTTGATGATCTCGGATGAAACAAATGGTTCTCTATTTATAGAGAATCATTTCAAGCTTTACATTTAAGGCTTGCTTGCCAACCACCACCAATCCACCAAAATTGCAAAATTTTTTACTCCCTTTATTGAAAAAATATGCAAGCCACCGAAAGTCATCTAACAGAAACTAATCCACTTGATGCAACATTGATGACAATTTTTCCTCTTGAACGAATTGCCACTGACAAAGGAAAAACATTCCACCACGATTATTTGTCACAACATCCATGATGCAATCAAAAACCTTCTTCTGCTCAAAATGTGATTGTGGCTAGAAACTTTTTTAGATCTTCAGCCAATATATTTCTATCATAACATAGCTCATCAAGAATTAATCTGTTGGTTTGTTTCTCAAAGTTCATACATGTAGGAAAAGGCATTGAAGCAAACTCTCTAAGAGTCTTTCCATTGCTTTGCAGTATTTTTTCGATCTCCACCAGTGTTAGGTCCTTTATAGTATCATCACATAAAACCAAACTTGAAACATTAAGCAATTAAAGTACATTTCAAGATAATAATACAATTTTTCTTATTATTATTTAACATAAAATGATAAATCTTAAATTAAAGAAAAGTTAATTACTTTGATATTTAATCAGTGAGATCTAAAGTAAGAACTCAACACTCTTTTAAAGGCTGAGGAATGAAATGATCGATGACCGTAACACACAAACCAGTATTTAATTTAATAACAATATAATTAAATTAGCAATATTAATAAAAATAGCAAAAATATTTTTTTTAATAATTCTTCACAAATTTTTTATTTAATAAAAAAATCATCTAGCATTAAAATATATCCATTTCAAATTTATTTCACTCCTATTTAAATACTGATATAGTTTTTAAATATATTATTTTCTATTTATTATTTTTATTCTTTTTAATACATAGCTTCCCACGGCTTTAAAAGTAGTCTAATTTAATTCATGGTAATTTGGGGACACATTAAAAAAAAAAAAGACACTACATGGAATATTAATAATGTTCTATTTTGTTCTTTTTAATACATTGCCTCCCACGAGTTTAAAGCTAGTCTAATTTAATTAATGGCAATTTGGGAACACATTAAAAAAAAAAAAAGACAGTATATGGAATATTAATGAAGTTCTTAGTTTCAGATATTGATTGTCCCTGGATTGTTATGACGTCTTCCTTGGCGATGTTGAATGTCATCTGCCAAATAACTCCAACAATTTTCCCAAATAAACTCAGGTCTACTCAAGCTATTAGATAATTATAACAAAGAAGCAACCTTATTAGATAATCTGCAGTTGCACAGTCACTTGCTTCCTTGATGCCGTCAATGTACTCCTTATCATCGTCTAAAAGTCCTAATGCATAACATGCATCTCTGAATGTTCGGTCAATAGTAGTCTCAGATAATAATTCTCTCCCATTCCTGGAGGCACATGCATTATTCTGCCAATAAAAAAACCTTGTTTTCTGGGCTCCCATTTGAACAAAGATTCTTTATAAGCAAATTTTTGTGGGAACTCAGCATATGTCAAATTTCGAGCTTCAGGGTACTTATTGTTTGCCTCAAACCAAGCTAAGAACATCGAATTTTGAGCATAATGCTTGTTGAGCACATTCTCTAATGACTCATTATCATTGTACACAACAGATTGTTCATTTGGCAGATGGAACTTCAACCTAATGACAGAAGGATCTCTATAATGGATATCGAAACCAAATATTCTCCAAGCAGCCTCACATGGGGACAAAAATCGACAATCATAATACATTTTGATTTCATCACGAACTTCCTAACGTTCATCACCATTTTGAGATTCATAGAATGCTGCAGTGACTGTGTCATGCCCTTTGTTCACATATTCGAATAGATATTTTATTGATCTATTTTGATAACATATTTCAATATACCTCAATAAAAGAGTCGGGTTGTATGAAACCACAAAACTGTTGTCTAATGGAACTCTTTTTTTTACAATTGTCCCTCCATCATTTCTTCTTCTATATAATGTGTACCCTTCTTGATCAAATGTTATGCTATCAATGAATTTCTTTGGGAAGTGTTTTGAACATTTACCATCTTGCATGTAAGGACACTTCACATTTGCTTTATTAAGATTAGCAATGCATATGAGGAAGAGAAGAAGAAAAAGGGAGAAGAGAAAAGTGACTAGGGTTCTCTATTACAAAAGTAAATTAGTCTAACATTACAAGAATAGAAAAAAAAGATAAAAATATATATGCAACAAATAAAAGACTAAACTACCCTTAAGATAAATAAAATAAGTAAAACATAAATGCACCATATTATCTAACATCCCCCCTCAAACTCACGATGCATCAACAGGAAGCATCGAGAGTTTGTTAATCAAGAAACGAAAGCGTGGAGTGGAATGCGACTTTGTAAACAAGTCAGCAATTTGCATAGAGGAAGATACAAAGGGTAAAGTGATGGTCCCATGCTGAAAGTGGTGTCGAGTGAAATGACAGTCAATCTCAATATGTTTGGTGCGTTCATGAAAGACTGAGTTGCGAGTGATTTGTATAGCACTCATATTATCACAATACATAGGAGTGGGTTCAAGGGGAGTGACACCCATAGACTCAAGTAACCAACGCAACCAAACTATTTCGGCAGTAGTGGATGCCATGGCACGGTACTCAGCTTCGGTAGAAGAGCGAGAGACAACAGTTTGCTTCTTACTCTTCCAAGAAATGAGAGAATCCCCCAGAAAGATGCAAAACCCTGTGGTAAACTTACGATCAGTGGAGTCACCACCTAATCAGCATCTGAATAAGCACGTAATTCCAAGGAAGATGATGAAGGAAAGAGAAGACTCTGAAATTGAGTACCCCGAAGATAACGAAGAATGCGAAGAACAGCTGCCCAATGAACTGTAGTAGGAGAAGCAACAAACTGACTAACAACATGCACTGCATAAGCAATATCAGGTCTAGTGATGGTAAGATATACCAAACTACCAACAAGAGTACGATACAAAGTGGGATCTGACAAAGGAACACCATCAGAAGAAGTATACCGAACATTATGCTCAAGAGGAGTATCCTTTGTTCTAGTGTCAGAGAGATGAGTTTGTTCAAGAATGGTGCCAATGTACTTAGATTGAGAAAGGAGGTAACCTCTAGGAGAGTAAGCAACTTCAATCCCCAAAAAATAACGAAGAATACCTAAGTCTTTTATCTCAAACTGATGGGCCAATTGGAGTTTCAACTCCACAATCCCGTCAACATCATCCCCAGTAATGATCATGTCATCAACGTATAAGGAGAGCAGAATACGACCATGAGAAGTGCACCTGAAAAACAAAGCAGAATCATGCGGGCTAGAGTGGAAGCCAAGAGATGTAATCACAATGGAGAACTTCTCAAACCAAGCGCGGGGAGCTTGTTTGAGCCCGTAGAGAGCCTTCTTCAATTTACAAACTTCACCTGGATTATGAGAAACACCTGGTGGAGGAACCATATAAACCTCTTCTTGAAAATCACCATTCAAGAAGGCATTTTTAACATCAATTTGAGAAATATGCCACTGGCGGATAGATGCGACTGCAATAAGAGTATGAATAGTAGTCATTTTGGCAACAGAAGCAAAAGTTTCTTCATAATCCATACCATATTATTGAGAAAAGTCTTTAGCAACTAAGCGAGCTTTGTATCTCTCAACAGACCCATCAGACTTGGTTTTGATCTTATATACCCAACGAGAACCAATTGCAGTTTTTCCTAGCGGAAGAGAGACAAGATCCCAAGTATCTGTCTTGTGCAAAGCAGAAAGTTCCTCTGCCATAGCCTGCTTCCAAAGGGGATCAAGAACAGCCTCTTTATAGGAAGATGGCTCAGACAAACTGTGAATAGAGGTTAAGAAGGAAGCAAAAGAAGTGGAATAACTAGAATAAACAAAATCTGGTAATTTAGTGGACTTACGATCACGATGAGGATAACGAGGAGGAGGAGGATCTACGATCACAGAAGGTTCTTGGGGAGGCGCGGGGACAGAGGAGGCATCTGGATCTGCAGAACTACTAGTGTCAACTCTGTAAAGTTCAACATCAGAATTATTTTGGTTATGGGTCACAGGAAGAGGAGCGGTGTTAGAATCTGTGTGAAAAGGATCAATGTGGGTGAGATCAGATTTGATAAGAACATGTTGACTAGAAGGAATGGAATAAAAGGGGATATGCTCAAGAAACATAACATGACGTGAGATATAAAATTTTTTATTTGCAGGATCATAACAATGATAACCCTTCTGACCATCACCATAACCAAGAAAAACACAAATCGCTGATCGAGAAGATAACTTACTACGTTCTACATGAGGACGAAGAACAAAGCAAGTAAAACCAAAGACTCTCAAGGCTGAATAATCAGGAACACAACCATATAATTTCTCAAAGGGAGACAAACTGAAGTAATGAAGAAGGAATTACGTTAATGACATGTATCAGTAGTGAGGATGACTTCCCCCAAAACTCACTTGGGACAAAGGCGAGCGAGAAGAAGGGAACGAGCAGTTTCAACAATGTGGCGATGTTTCCTTTCAGCAACTCCATTTTGTTCAGGAGTGTCAGTACACGAAGTTTGGTGAAAAGTCCCATCAGAAGCAAGTAATTCAGAGAATTTATTAGAAGTATATTCACTACCTAGATCACATCAAAAGCACTTGATAACAGCATTATGTTGAGTTTTAACAAAAGCACGAAACATATGATAAATGCCAAAAAATTCAGAACGATGTTTCATAAGATAAACCCAACAATAACGAGTACAATCATCAATGAACAATACATAATATCTAGAACCACCTTTGGTAGCAACTGGTGATGGTCCCCATACATAAGAATGAACCAAGTCAAAAGGTGCAACAGAAACTGAAATACTTTTAGAAAAAGACAAAGCAGTAAACTTAACAAGTTTGCAACCACAACAGTCAGAAATATCATTAGATTGCAACTTTCCTAAAGCCCCTGTAGAAGCTAAGTATTTCAGACGGGAAGAGGAAACGTGTCTAAGACGAGAATGCCATAAATAAAAACTAGAAGACGAGAAATTCAAACGAAAAGACGACAGGTCAACACTAGAAGCTGCAACATCTGGAACTCTCAGTTCATCCAGAATATAAAGTCCCCCCTGCCTACGGCCTGTCCCAATCAGCCTCCTGGATTGCAGATCCTGCACAAAACAAGAGGTGGAAGAAAATAAAACTAAGTAATCAGAATCACATAATTGACTAACAGAAACAAGACTCAAAGTGAGATTAGGAATGTAGTAAACATCTGAAATGGACAAATGAGATGTGGAAACAGACCCAGTGCCTGCTAATGGCATAGGAGTGCCATCAGCAGTCATGACTGACACAAATGAAGCAGGATGTAAAGAAACAAATGATTTAAAATCAAATGACATATGATGAGAGGCTCCAGAGTCAAGGATCCATATGGGTGAAGATATACCTGATGAGCTAGAGGAGGGCAAACCTATATTGGATTGGGCAGACATGGCATGTGGTTGTGTGGCAAGAAACCTTTGGAATTGCTCAGTAAGATCAGATACTGTAGGACTAGAAAATGATGTACTCTTAGCTGACGGAGGAACAATTGCAGCAACATTTGATGTTGGAGGCTTGAAGTTTCGTTGGCTAAACTGACTAAGAGGTCTCCATTGAGATGACTGTTGTGCCTGCTGTGACTTATTCAACAATTTTGGACATTGAGCTTTCCAATGGCCCTTCTGCTTGCAAAAACTACATTCATCATAACCAACCTTTCAATGAGATTTACCTTTGTTAGAAGGAACAGCAAAAACAGATGGGTTGGAGAGGATTCCTTTGTCTACATTCCCTTTTTTTGATTGAGACTTCAGTCGAATCTCTTCAGCTAACAATTCATTAACAGCTGAATCAACAGTTGGAAGAGGATTACGATGCAAAATTGTTCCACGAAGCCCTTCAAAATCATCTCGAAGAGCCATCAAAAACTGAACTAGACGCTGTTCTTCTCTACGGTCAATGTACGGCTTAAAAGCTTATAACTCAGCAGATTCAGTAAGAGCCAACTAGTCCCAAAGATTGCTCATAGCAGAGTAAAATTCCTGTATGCTCATGTTGTTTTGTTGAAGAGCTCGAATATCTATCTCCAACTGATATTGCTTTGCAAAATTAGACTGCACATATAACTTTTTCAAATGATCCCAAATCTCCTTGGCCGTTTCATATTTTGCTAGTTGAACTCCTATAGACTGCGAAACAGAGTTGTTGATCCAAGTAATAATCTTCGAATTACTTACCTCCCAGGTTTCTAGCTCTGTTGCATATTTCTCATCTTTTTCATCTTTTGGCTTAATAGAGGTTCCAGAAACATAACCCCTCATTCTCTTGCCTTTCAAAAAATTCTTCAACACATAACTCCAATATGAATAATTCTGCCTATTCAACTGCACACTAATGGATTGAAGAGAATCATCATTTTCTCCAGCCATTGCAAACAATCACAAAACAGAGAAAAGAAAACCCCAATTTCTACACATGGGTCTCTACAAAACCCTAACAGAGAGAACCGTACAAGGAAGAACGAATTGCTAACAAAAAATCACCCCAGTTGGATCCGCGAAAGCTGTGGCCAGAATCATCCTTGCTCTTGATACCATATTAAGATTAGCAATGCATATGAGGAAGAGAAGAAGAACAAGGGAGAAGAGAAAAGTGGCTAGGGTTCTCTATTGCAAAAGTAAATTAGTCTAACATTACAAGAATAGAAAAAAAGAGTAAAAATATATATGCAACAAATAAAAGACTAAACTACCCTTGAAATAAATAAAATAAGTAAAACATAAATGCACCATATTATCTAACATGCTTGACCACATGGTCCACGGATCATGTGATTCTTGACCATGTTATACAGCTTTGGATTTGTTGCTTGATCTGGAATCTCAGTACAGATGATCTTGTCGATATCTTCATCAGTTAGAGGCTTATCCTCATTGTGCAAGAACAATAGAATATGAATGTGGGGCAACCCACGTTTCTGGAATTCAATTGTACATAGATTTGTAAAATAATATTTTATATATATCATATAAATAGTTAGATGAATTACAGTAATAAAGCATAAGAAATTTTAATATTTAGATAAAGGGATACAAGCAATTTCCACAAATAGTATCACCAAAAATCTTACATGATCCTTATAAAATTAATAGAATGCAATAATTAATAAACATGGGGTTGTCAAATATCTACCTTCCTATACAAAGAGAGATAGTAATGATAATAGAATTATTTGTTAAGCTTTCTTTTCAAGTATAATTAACAATCTAAAAATGAAAGACTAAAACGACAAATTAAATACCACTAAAACAAAAAACTTACGTGCTTTTATTTTTCCGATCATGTGACCTTGCTTGAACTCCTTTATTATCATGTCAATCTTCATTTTGAATATGCGGCCGCGAATATCTGGACGATCTTCTGGTTTCAACTTAGAACCATTTAAGAACTTCTTCACTTCTTGCCATTTTGGGTCGCAAGTAACAGTTATAAACAAAGAAGGAAACCCAATCCATTGACAGTTTTGCAAGGCATCAGCAAAATTATTGAACATGTACCTTGAGCACCCTGTAAAAGATGACGGCAAAATAAGCATTCCAGTTGATGTGGGATCATTATCTCCCCTTAAGATTGCTTCGTGAATCCTTTTATACATCTCCACTCTGAGTTGACTTTGGTTATTTCAAATGAATTTTAGTCTACATGACTCAATCATTGAGTATGCATCCACCAAAAATTGTTGAAATAACTTCCGTGAACTCAAAAGTACTTTAGATTCATTAACCCTCATTTGAATTCTATAAGAAGAGTACTCTCTCATAAATTAGTCCTTTTTGTTGATGTCCCTATTTCAAATTCTCTCAGAGGGATATTTTCTTTTAACCCATCTTCACCTAAAGGAAATATCAATGGGTACTGTAAAGGGAGGTAAAGAGGGTGTAGCTCACTTATACGTTGAAGCTCCTTGCCTCGGGTCTCAACAACAATATCGCTTACACCTTCTTGATTGTCAAAGTCACCAATGATGAGTGCTGCAACCTCACATAT
This sequence comes from Ormosia semicastrata, assembly GCA_029884595.1. Lineage (NCBI taxonomy): Eukaryota > Viridiplantae > Streptophyta > Magnoliopsida > Fabales > Fabaceae > Ormosia > Ormosia semicastrata. The sequence continues at coordinate 4,554,930 of JAQQTO010000029.1, forward strand.
ATTTGGAAGATTGTAAGTTCTCCCATCAGTTTTCCTGCTCTTAATTACCCTTAACTTGACACCCCTAAAGTCATGTTCATTGAAACGGTCCCTGGTAGCTCTATAGGTTTGAGCCAAAACATTGAATTCATCGATCATTTCCTTTAACGAAGCAACAATCTCAGGATCTAAGTCATTTGAATGGTTTCGAGATCTGAAAAAAAAAGAATATCTACAATATTAAACATGAAATAACAAAGAAAATTTAAATGTATAAAATACAACATAATTGAACCAAATATAGTTTTCTTATACCTTACAGCATTTATTCTATTTTGAAATCTGATCCGGGATTCTGCAATGAGATTTTGGGTTTTGTTTTAGCAAAATGCTGTAGAAATGTGTAGAAATGTATATGAGATGATTGTTGACTTTGATTGGTATGTATCTCTTGTTAGAGAAATGTCAAGGATTCCTAATTGCCTGCGATTCTGCAATGTGAAGGATGCTAGATTGCAGCTTGTTCAGGTTCGTCATGATCTGTTGATTGATCCTGGGTTACTGGGTAATGTGTACCTGCATAGGATATTATGTGCTGCTGCTTGGTTTGGTGGAGAGTGTGTTTACGTTGTGAGTTATCCATTTGAACTCATGGATGCACTCCTACAACCTTGTATCAATCTCTAACCAACATGTATAAGAGCTATTTATATTCATTTCGCTCGTTAAGTATTATTTTTTTGCCTGGAATGTTATCTTCTCCGAAATGAAATCTCTTCGGAGAACTCTAATAATATGGACTACCCTAGGGGTGATCCATGAATGAACCAAGTATAGATCAGTCATTGATTTATTGTTAAAATAAATCAATGGCTGAGATTAAAAGATTATATTCAACTAGTAACACTCATTCACACATAAATTTAGTCAGATCATTTTTTTTTGTGAATAACTGCACATACAAGAAACTTACAGATTTCAACTGCTAATATTTACATACACTCAGATCTGTATATAGATATTGTCAGATAAAAAAAGAAGGTGATTCATTCATGGACCACTTAGCCCTCTCCAATCTCTCCACATAGTTTTTCATAGACCAACTTGCAAATTCTAGTTTTATAGCCATGGACCTGTTGAACAATTATCTCTTGAAACATCACAACCTTTCTTTTTCTTAAAACATTTAATTAATGTCGACGGAGGTTTCTATCATGGACCTAAATGTGTTTTGGTGCATGAATGCACCACTTTAATGAATTAGTATAACCGGTCAGCTTTTTTTTTCTTTTTTTTGTCATTCACCAAAATCAAAATCACCAGAATTTGCAGTCCCCGAAGGCCGAAGCCTCAACTACATCACTAGTGCTACCTGCTGGTGGGGGTTTAAAAGGTGTTGGGCAGATGGGGAAGTAGCTCAGCTCGCTCCACAATTTCGGTGGAGGACTATTAGCTTCAACACAACACATACTTATTCACACTATAAAATTGTTCGAAATTTTTTGGAGAGGGAGGAGACAATTCATTATCAGAATTAGATGTGGTTGTAACACAAACATAATCATACAACATACAACACAAACACACCAATTGAAACCAAATGGTCAAGAAAAAACATGACAAAGATGTAGGACAAAGTACAAAACAAGAGATTAAAATTTAAGGTTTTAGGAACTTGAACCTGAACCTGATGATTGGGGCTTCGACTCCATGGGATTTGTAGAGAAACAACATAAGCTCTAAACAAGATCTCACACGCTGCTATCCATATGCACCTGTCGCTACCATCGCCAAATGGCCGCTTGCCCCGCCACTCACGCTAAGACTCCAACCTGGAACCTCCTCATCAAAACCGAACTCGCAACCGGCATACCCCATGGCAGAACCACCTCGACTGAGAAACCCGAGCCCATTCACTTCGTCGCCAGCAAACCCAACTCCACCGCACCTGACCACCGCTCACACACCCATATTCATGACAACCACCTACAACCTGAAACCGAGCCCAAATCGTAAGACTGAGCAACCCACCACCATAGATTATGTCGCCTTCGAACTCGGTCGTCGGAGCCTCGCTACACGAACCTCTGCTGCCGCCAGCGAGCTGCACGTTGTCGTCCTCTACCATCCTCGTTCAATCCCCTGTGACATGGGTGAATGTGGTAGAAGATGATGTTACCGGTTCATAAGGTTAGTGGTTATTCATCCCAATCATTGATTTTTTTTTACTAATAAATTGGAGAAATCTAATAGGGACCTAAAAATATTTGGACCATTGATGGACCAAGCATACCAACCATTGATTTATTAGTTAAGATTAGTTAAGAAAATCAAAGGCTGAGATGTGTGACCTGAAACCTTTTAAAGAGGTAATAAACTTTATGCAAGTCACAAATTAGTCCCTAATTGGGTGAGAAGCAAAGACGTAAAGAGACAAGGGAAGTTGGGTGTTTAACGGTGGCTGAGGGTGGGTGTTTGAGAGTGGCTGGGCAACAACTAATGCATGGATCTAAGGCGGTGTGTGGCTGGTGGTCATGACCAAGCAAAGGCTGATGGTGGTGGTCAGTTGTCTGATGCCGAACAAGGGTTGAGGGGGTTTGTTGTGCTTACTGGGATTTGAAAGGAGGGGTTTCAAGTGGTGCTTGGCGGAGTATTGTTTTGTACCATTGTTAATCCATCTCACGGGTTCCACTCACTCTGTTTCTCTGAAAATCAAAAACCCATTTCTTACAAAAATGGTGGTGCATTGGGTCTGAGCAGAGGTTGGGTTTGGGTTGAGCTTCTATTTTCAAGTTATGGGTGGCTTGGTTTTGGGTGAAGGTGTGTGGAGGTCTGATCTGCATATTTTGACTTGTTTCTGGGTTTTAATGATGCAGGGGTTACTTATTGCATAGAGCTTTAATAATGGTTCATGAATGGAGAAACAAATGATGAATATCCTAATATGATACAACCTATAATAACTCTACCGAAACCAGATTTCATGATTAGCATCACAAGCCTTCAACTTCATGCCCAAATCATAAAAATGGCACTCCGTTATGAAAGCTATTCGGGAAGCTTTCTAAAAAGACTTCCAAACAATTCTAATACTGAATTAAAAAAATTAAACAGTTACTTCTTATATTTCTTCATGATTTCCTGAATCTGGCTGTTTATATATTTTTTTTCTTTATATTCATTATCATTAAGGTGGTAGTAGTGTGGCAGGATGATCGGTAAAAGTGAAGGGAAGAATAATAAGCAGGGGATGGAATTGAAAATGAATAAAATAAAAAATAAAATAAAAATGAGTTAACCTATTATAAAGGGTCATAACGTATGGACCATGGATGGACGAAATATTTTTAGGTGGATATTAGACTTTCCCTAATAAATCAATGGTTCAAAACAAATGGTGATTTCATGCATCACAAATAAATGGGTGCATGTTAATTAGACAAATCCATTAATGGCTATACATGAATGGAGCATCCATGCTCCATAAAAAGTGTGATGCATTGTAAATGCTTCCCATAGAAACTAGAGGCATAGGAGTTGTCCAATATGAACCACTTACAAAGTGTTATATAAATGGTGTAATTAGTTTTTAATTATTAATTTATTATTAAAATAAATTAATGGCTAAAATTAAAAGATTAAATCTTTATATATTTTAATTAGAAGGTCATTGTTCTATGCCAGTTACGCACAAAGGGGGGTTGCTAGTATGCTCATTATTTGGAAGCCTGGTAGAAATATATTATTAGAATGGAAATGAACTCAACTCCACCCATCCTTCTGTGGAAATGATTTTGTGAGAATATTGATTAAAAAAATGCGAGAGAATAAGTCTTAGATAGGAATATTTTTTCATATATTATACCAAACATGAGAATATTTCATTTCCACATCAAGATTTTTGGGTATGCCAAAATTACTTCTGAACCACACATCTCCTAACTTCCAATAGTTCATAGCAAGTCATTACGTGTTTGGTGTACCGTTCTATTTTTTATAAAATATTTTGTGTAAAAAATAAAATTTTAATTTTTTTAATTTGAATATTTTATTTAGTTTTATAATAATTGTTACTTATAAGAAGTAATTAAAAAAATTTAATAGATGTATTTATAAATATATATTTATAAAAAGATAAAAAATATTTATAAATTAATAATTATTTTAATATAAAAATCTACTCATCATTATTACTAAAGATAAAAATCTAAAAAGTAATCATTATATAAAAAAAAAGGTATTATGCTGCACTTGGAGAATGAGTGCAAGACATCTATTAACATCATTTACATGACATAATCAACCATTCCATTTGGCTATAAAAAGGGGGATAGGGTAGAAAGAGAGATGCTGAGAAATAGAGAGAGAAAAAGAAAATGAAGAGGTGCTGAAAGTGTGAAATGAGAGAAAGAGGAACCGTATGAAGAAAAGGAGAGTTAAAGAGAAATAGTGAAAGTGTAAGAATAGTGAGAGAAAAGAAAGAAGTGAGGTGCGGCAGAAGAGAGAAAGAAAAATAAAAAGAGAAAGAAGAAAAGAATGGAAAGACAAAAAGAAAAAAAAATATTGGAAGAGGTAGGATATGAACTTTTTTGTTTTAAATAAAACTATGAGTTCAGTATATTTATATATTTTATTAGTTAACTTATTATTCTAATATTTTATGTATATTGTTATTCTTGTTAAATTTATTATATACATGTAATGTTATCAAAATTTGATATTTGCTTAACTTTAAAATATTTATGATATTTTCCAAAATTATAATTATTATAATTTAAATATTGACTCTTTCATGAGACTAATATAATAAATTAAAATATCACTTAAAGCTTAAGTTAAATAAATATTTTAATTATATTGAGTAATAAATATATGTACTTGATTTACATGAATTTTCTTATATTTACCTTGGCCTTGGAGTAATTTTATGACTTTTATTCTGACTTATATTTACCTTAACTTAGGAGTAATTTTATGACTTTTATTCTGACCTTTGCAATAAAAGAACTTTAGTGCAATGAATACACTATCGGGACTAGGACAAACTATGGACCATAATGATACAACACAATAGAGTTGAAGTCTATGCATCTAGACAACTAAGACCATATGAAGAAAATTACCCAACCCATGATTTAGAATTAGCAGCAATAGTCTTTGCTTTGAAAATTTGGAGGCATTACCTATATGAAGTCAAATTTGAAGTATATAGTGATCATAAGAGTTTAAAATATCTTTTTGACCAAAAGGAGTTAAATATGAGACAATGTAGATGGATTGAATTCTTAAAGGACTATGATTTTGAATTAAAATATCATACTGGTAATACCAATGTAATGGTCGATGCTTTGAGCAAGAAATTCTTGCACATGTCCTCGATGATGATAAGGGAACATAGGTTGTTAGAAAATTTCAAGAACTTGAAGATTTCAGTGTCCTTGCAACCTCACTGCTTGTATGCTAGTGAATTAAGAATAGAGTGTGATTTAAGAGACCAAGTAAAACAAGCCCAAGAAAATGATAAGTTTTTGCAATCTCTTAAAAGAAGAATTCTCATATAATAGCTTGAACATTTTAGGGTTAATGAAAAAGGAGTTATGATGTACAAAGGAAGGTTATGTGTGCCCAATGATAAAGAATTAAGGAAGAAGATTTTATCTGAGGCACGTTGCAGTAAGTACACTACGCATCTTGGTACAACCAAAATGTATCAGGATCTCAAAAAATTATTTTGATGGAATGGGATGAAAAGAGACATAGCTAATTTTGTAACTAAATGTCTAGTTTTTCAAGAGGTTAAAATAGAACACCAAAAGTCTACTGGATTACTGCAGCCCCTAAATATCCCTGAATGAAAATGGGACAGTATATCAATAGATTTTGTGTTAGGATTACCTAGAACTCCATCAAGTTATGATGCAGCATGGGTAATTATTGACAGGTTAACTAAGTCTACTCATATTTTGCCTATTAGAATCAGTTGTCTATTGTACAAGTTAGCTCAAGATTACATTCGAAAAATTGTAAGGTTACATAGTGTACCAACTAGCATAGTTTCAGATAGAGACCCAAGATTTACCTCAAAATTCTGGATAGCCTTACAAGAAGCTTTAGGAACTAAGCTCCGTTTTAGTACATCTTACCACCCTCAAACAGATGGTCAAATTAAAAGAACCATTCAGACCTTAGAAGATATGTTTAGAGACTGTGTGCTAGAATTTCAAGGAAGTTGGAATACCCATCTACCATTAATAGAGTTTGCCTATAATAATAGTTACTATTCTAGCATAGGAATGACACCATTTAAAGCTCTATATGGTAGAAAATGTAGATCTCATTTGTGTTAGTTAGAAATGGTGGAGAGGAGCTTGATAGGACTTGATATAGTGCAGCAAACCATAGAGAATATCAAATTTATCAAAGAAAAATTACTTGCTACTCAGAGTAGACAGAGAAGTTACACTGATCAAAGAAGAAGACCTTTGGAATTTGAAGAAGGGGAATATGTTTTTCTCAGAGTCACTCTTATTACTGGGATTGGCAGGACCCTTAAATCCAAAAAATTAAATTCTAGATTCATTGGTCTATTCCAAATCCTTAAAAAAATAGGGCTTGTTACCTATCAGTTTACACTTCCCCCCAAATCTTTCAAACCTTCATGATGTCTTTCATGTATTCCAACTCAGAAAATACTATTTTGACCTTTCACACATCATAGAACATGAAATAATACAAGTAAGAGATGATTTAACTTATGGCATAAAACTATACGAATCATGGATAGGTTTGTCAAACACTTAAGAGGAAAAGAAATTCCTTTAGTTCAAGTGATTTGGGAAGGACTATCACCAGAAGAGGTAACATGAAAATTAGAAGATGACATCCAGAAGTCCTATCCAGTATTATTCCAATCAGGTTAATGAATTTTGGGGGCAAAATTCTTAAAAGGAGAGGAGAAATGTAACATCCTATTTTTCATAAAATATTTTGTGAAGAATAAAATTTTAATTTCTTCAACTTGAATATTCTATTTAGTTTTACAATAGTTGTTACTTATAAGAAGTGATTAGAAAATTTTAATAGATATATTTATAAGCATATATTTATAAAAAATAAAAGATATTTATGAATTAATTATTATTTTAATATAAAAATCTACACATCATTATTATTAAAGATAAAAATCTAAAAAGTAATCATTATAAATAAAAAAGGTGCTACGTTGCATCTAGAAAATGGGTGCAAGATACCTATTAACGTCATCTACATGACATAATCAACCATTTCATTTGGCTATAAAAAGGGGGATTGGGGGTAGAAAATAGAGGTGCAGAAAAATAGAGAGAGAAAAAGAAAATGAAGAGATTCTAAAAGTGTGAAACGTGAGAAAGAGAAAAAAGAGAGAGAGAGTGAAATAGTAAAGGTGAGAAAGAGAAACCGTAGGAAGAAAAGGAGAGTTAAAGAGAAATAGTGAAAGTGTAAGAATAGATAGAGAAAAGAAAGAAGTGAGGTGCGGCAGAAGAGAGAAAGAAAAAGAGAAAGAGAAAAAAGGAAGAAGAAGAGAAAGAAAAGACAAAAAGAAAGAAGATATTGTAAGAGGTAGGATCTAAATTCTTTTTTTTTTTTTTAATAAAACTATGACTTTTAGTATATTTATACATTTTATTAGTTAACTTATTATTCTAATATTTTATGCATATTATTTTTCTTGTTAAATTTATTATATACATATAATGTTATGAAAATTTGATATTTGTTTAACTTTGAAATATTTATGATATTTTTAAAATTATAATTATTATAATTTAAATATTAACTCTTTTATGGGACCAATATAATAAATTAAAATATCACTTAAAACTTAAGTTAAATAAATATTTTAATTATATTGGGTAATAAATATACGTACTTGATTTACATGAATTTTCTTATATTTACATTGGCTTGGGAGTAATTTTATGACCTTTATTCTGACTTATATTTACCTTGACTTGAAAACAATTTTATGATATTTATTCTGACTTTTACAATAAAAGAACTTTAGTGTAATGAATGTACTATCAGAATTAGGACAAATTATGGACCATAATGATGACCTGGCAATTATGGACTATGATGATGACTGAACAACTATGGACTGTGACGGGGACTTTTAAAAGAATTATTAAATTAATTTTAAAGCATATTTAGTCCCTTGAAGAATTGATATTTAAATTTAATAATTTTAAGTTTTGTGAGTTTTATTTAATTGCCATGATTTATTTATATGATGAATTTATTTGTGATATATTAGTTCTTTGTATTGCTTATGCTTGTGTGTGATGACAAGCAAGTGATTCATGAAAAAGTTTGCACCTAACCGTTAAGAGGCAGAGGGATGGATTTTTTTTGTTACCTACCTGGTTAGTGTGGGTATGTCTAGTTTTGTTGTCACGATGTTAAGTAACACCAAAGATAGAGTGGATTCCCTATAGAAGTGAATGCCTTCAAGTAAAATGTGAGACAAGCAGACATGGAAAGAAAAAAAAAAGTAAATGATGGATACCCTGTGATGAAGAACTTGCTTGTTGATGTTTATATATACTTGCAAATATTCGATACTTGTTTGATGATATATGAGGAACTTGTTGATGTTAATATATAAGGTTGTATTACGTGATTTATTTAACATCTATTCTGTTATACGAGAATTATGTTGTTCTTGTCATACTTTGATTGTCATGTGATTTTTTGTATATTTTACACAACTGAAATTCACCATGTGTTTTTCAATATTTTTATAACTGGTCATTTCCTACTGAGGATTTTCAATTCTCACTCTATTCATGGTGTTTTTAGACTAACACAAAATGTATTATGATTATCACCTATTCAGATCAACTAAACATAGATTCTTATTATAAATGAGAAAGATGTAATTATTAGAAATATGTATATATATACATATTTCGAGTAAACATTATGTGATGTGAGATTTTAATTTACAAAATTATAAATATATATTATAACTTTGTATTGTTCTATATCAATACTTATGTCCTTTTTTATATATTATTATTTTGATTTTAATTTAAGTCTTAAATTTTCATGGAGTAAATTCACTATTAATATTATTATGGATATGTTTAGAGTTATTATTTCAGTAAAGATGTAACATTTGGGCTCAATTATCTTGGGTCAATAAAATTTTAAGAGGAGATTGTGAAAAAAAAAAAAAAACGTTGGGTAAGTATTATTAATTTATTATTATTTCACCAATTGTTTATTTAATTCTAATATTATTATTTTTCTTTTGGTTTTCTTTATTTTTTTTAATGACTATTAGTTTAGAGAGAGAAAAAGTTGCTCGAGTAACCTACCTATGAAGATCATCAGCAGGAATCAACACAGTTTAATCTTCCTATTTAAGCCAGTTTTGTTAGCTTGGGCTTCTTTATCTAATAATGATATATAATGTTTTACGGTCAATAATCAGATTGTGAGCTGTGATTCAATCCCTTCTTCGACACGCGACAGGCTCGGGTCTGAAATAAAAAGATCACTAGTGTGGGTCTAACCGTTGTTAGCTTATGTATCAAAAAAATCTGTAGATTTCAGCCCAGTTCTTAGATCCAATCAACTGATATGAGATGGAGTAAGGAATAAACAAAATTTGGTTTCAATCATTTTCTTCTAATTTTTTTAAAACTTTTTAATCATAATTTATTTGTTATTTTTAATTTTATTTAATTAAATTAATAGACATATAAATAATTATTAAAGAAGTTAAAAACAAATTTAAAAAAATATTAGAACTAAGTTTTGTTAATAAGGAATAGTGCAGTGAGAAGATTTGATAAGTTGATATTATTAAATATTTTTATTATAAATAGTATATATATTTTTTATATATATATTTTTTTATTTTTATACTTAATCATATCCATTTTTTAATATTATTTATTATATTTATTTATTTTTACGTTTTTTCTCACTTAATCATATCTATTTAAAATAAATGTAAAAAAATATATAACTTAAAAAATAATATATGAATATCATATTCCATTACTAATCCTATCCTGTACGTCTTCTTTCTTCACACTTCAGCCCATAGCATAGAGCGCAATTGCGCAAATACGATAACACTTTCTATCAAGTTTTATTTTTTATTTTTTATTTTTTTAGACGTGACATTTCTTCTGTCCAAAAAAAAAAGAGACCTGGCCTTTCTATCAAGTTGAATTCATTAAAACTGGTACCATTAAAATAATTGAGAAAATTATAAAAAAAAGGTTAAAACATTTATAAGATAAGAAGAATGAACTATGAATTGCATTACGTGGATCTCTCTCACGGATTCAGAAATTTTAGACACTGAAAGTAAAACTATTGCCATCAATATACAAACATAATTTTTTTTAATAATTATATTTATATATCAAAAAATATATTAATATAAAATTATAAAATATTAATTTACAATTATTATTTTTATATTTTCATATTTTAAAAATACTAAATATTCTTTTTATTATCAATATTATCAAATATTTTCCTTTTTATATATAACCAAATAATCATTCATCTCTCATACAATTGTATAGCTAATTTTTTATGATTTCATAGGATAAAAAAATAAATTGTTAAATGAAAAAAAAAAAGAAGAAACTTAAAAAATTTGAGAAGTATCATTAAAGCATAACATTGAAGAGAAAGAGATAGGAGAAAACTTTTGATCTTTCTGAGTATTTTGCCAGACTTTGATACTCTATTAACTCCAAATCACATGGGGATGGTGGAGTATTTTAGAAAATAATATTAAAAAAATCAAATTTACTTTCTATGACTATAAATTTACTAATTTATTTATATAAAAATAAAAATTATAGATACCAAAAAATAAAAAAAGACACACACACACACACACACACACACACACACACACACACACACACATATATATATATATATATATAATATCAAAGAAAAGTTTTTAAGTTAAATGAGGACATGAGTTCCCACTCTTTATAACTTGGGTCCATCCGTGATCTCTCTCATATGTACAGGTAATAGAATTAAAGGATAAGTGTAAAGAAATTTTAATTAAAATAACTGCAATCAAATAATAAAAAATATATAAATATAAAGTAATATATGTATATATGTAATATTATTGTTTAAGCAATAAAAGGGGAAATTGAGGAAGATAAATGAAAGCCAGACTATGAATGGCAATGGGGCGGGGTGGGGCGAGTAATGCTTCTCTCGTCCCCGCTCTCGCCTCTGTCACAAGTATCCATTTATGTTCTTTATGGGTAGGTGAGGATATTTACGAATATTCGTGGATAGTTAATAATTTAAAAAAATTAAAAATTACAAAAGAAATAAACTTTAATATCACATACTACAACTTTGTTTAATAATCTAAGATTCTTATAAAATTAAAAGAATATTATAAATAACAAATTAAATTCAATTAGATTTTGTAATAATTAGTTTATATAAAAAATTATTATATAAATAGTATATATTTTTTTAACAAATTTTATTATTAGGAGCTCATTCAATAAAAAAATTATTTTAAAATAATAAAAATATATGTATTTTTATCGTATTTTAAAATAAAATAAAATTATAATATATGATATATATTAAATAAAAATATATACTTAATGATTTGTGACCAGTGGAATAATACTATGGTATTATCACCCCTCCCTCCATCCTCATTTATTAAATTGGTACTCATTCCCTACCCATCATGGATAATTCGTGTTGATTCTCATAAATACAAGTAATTTTATCATCCCTAAATTAGACATAACCGTTTAAGTGTCAATACTCATTAAATGGATTATTTAAGCCACATATCCCAGGAATTATTCGGCCTCATCAGCCGGGCTAAATAGTGTTATTCATTACTTAAATGGTTAATTTGATATTCATTGAATTAGTTAATTACTTTTTGGTACAGAAATTAGCTAATTACTTAAGTGGTCTATTATTTTTAATTTAAAAGTTTTTATAATAATTAATTGTTTATATTTAAAATATTTCTTAATAAAAATTGAACTAATAAATAGAGACTTCCAAATTAAAATAATATGAAATAATGAAAATAGCATAGTAAATTATATTAAGTTTTTGTTATTTTTTTTAATTTTTTGCATATTTTTTCTTGGGAATTTTAAAATATGGAATATTTTTTTACTTAAAATATTGTAATATATTTTTGGTATTGAGATCAGGTGGTGTTCAGACCAACTTGTGCTTACTTTAACGAATCTATTTTTTCTATTCAATTAAAAATAGGTCATCTGCATCAAGAGTCATAACTTAAGGATTCACAAGGATATGAAATTCGAACTTGTGACTATATGTTTATCCACTCATCATATGTTTATTTATCACTAGACCAACATTTTTGGGTTTAAAAAATATTATTAATTTTAAAATAAAGAAATTTTTCTTTAGATTTTATTTTATTAGCTTGAAAAAATCATTATAAATTACTAAAATAATCATTATAAAAAAGTTTGGAGTAAGAAGTAAAACCCATAACACAATCATAAAACTGGATAAAACATGTCTTGTCATCAATGTTTTAAAATGAATTAGATTGAATTGATAACACTTTTGAGTTATGATTTGATTAATTTAATTAGTTAAATTTATAATTAAATTATAATTGAATTGTAATTAAATAAAAAAATTCAAATAAGAGATAAAATCGTTTCATAATTTAACTAGTTGAATTAACTAACTTAATTCAATTTTTAAAACATTGCTTGTAACCTTCTTTCTTATAATTTGGAAGAATTTAATCTTTGGAGGCCTTTTAACTCCACAAAAGATGAAGTCGTTGTTTTATAAAAATTTTAAAAATCAGTTGAACTGATAAAAATAAGTGATTTAAAGTTTAATGTTGGATCAGCTAGTATATATATATAGTGAGAGAAGAGTTTTTATTTTGAGAGGATGAGAGGAATAAATTTTGATTATATAATCATATATAGATGATCAATATTAAAAGTTACTTAAAAATCACTGATCACTTTAAAAAGTCTCATGTATTTATGAACTTAAAAATCGCATGATTACTTAAAAAAGTTACATGCATTTATATTTTAATCTTGACTATTTATATAAGATCTAGTGATCAAGATTTACTCATCTTACCTCCTACAATAAACATTATTTCACTATATATATTCCTCATATATATACACATATATATATACATATATATATATATATATATATATATATATATATATATATATAAAATAAATTTTACCTCTTATAATAAACATTTCTTTCACTATATATATTTATTAGGAGACTAGATAAGGCTAGATAATGCTGTTGGAATATATTAAGAGATAGTTTTATCTATCTGTTGTGGTATCATTTAAACCACTGATATCCCTTAGTTTTAGGCTTGTTTACGTTCCGTTATTATCAAATTGTTGTATCTTTGTGTATTTATTCATATTTCTATAACTCAGTTCAACATGAAAAATAAACACATTCCATTCTAATTTATTATGGCATCAGAGCGGGAGAACGATGGGCTGGAGAAGAAAGATGCTGCCTCCGTAAACACCAAGAACCCAAATATGCCACCCACCATCACACCATCTTCACCCTACTACCTCGGGTCCTCAGATAACCCCGGGACGCCTCTCGTCGCTGTTGCTCTCACCAGTGATAATTACCGCAACTGGGCTCGTTCCATGAAGACAGCCTTGCATGCGAAGACCAAATTAGGATTTATTGATGGCATGACCACTAAACTAGCAATTACCTCCCCTGATTTTCGTGACTGGGAGAAGGCAGACTCTGTGGTGACCGCTTGGATTATCAACTCCACTAATCCTACCTTACATGGTAGCATCTCTCACGCTGCCACGACAAGATATGTATGGCTTGATCTAGAAGAACATTTTGCCCAGACCAACGCACCTCGTATTCATCAATTATGGCGTGACCTTTGTTTGATACAACAAGAGCCCAACATGACCATGACTGATTTTTACACCAAATTCAAGAGTCTTTAGATGAGCTTAGTGAACTTCAAGCTTTGCCACAATGCACATGTGGTGCATCGAAGGAACTGGCACAGAGAGAAGAGGATCACCACGTGCATCTGTTCCTTGGGAGTCTTGATGGCAATCGCTTTGCTCATGTTAAGGGAACTATTCTCAACACAGATCCACTTCCCTCCCTTTGATGGGTCTTTAATCACATTTTACGAGAAGAGGCTCGAGTGAGAGAAGCAGGGATCCTAAACCAGAATTGGGGGCTGCTTTTCACACTTCCAATTCAAGCAGATTCAAGACTCATGATGGACCAAGGCCTAGGTGTGATCACTGTGGGAAGATAGGACATGAGAAGTCGAGATGCTTTGAACTTGTAGGTTATCCCACTAATTGGGACACACGACGGTCAAATCGTGCCTCCACCAGATTTGCTCCAAACTCAGGAGGGGCACGCTTTGCTTAGGCAGACAACAATCAAGGACCACCTGAATCTCCTGACCTTCAAGAAACAAAAGGCCATGCATTTTTTGGATCTCATATCAATGCTTACAATATTGAGCAACATGACGACATGTTTGGTAATCAATTACTTCATGGAACACAAAATTGGGTCTTAGATAGTAGGGCCTCACATCATATGACTCCACTGTATTCTCTTCTTAAGGAAGTTCATAACCTTCATCAACCATTCCGCATTACTGTACCAACTAGAGACACTGTGTTGGTTGATAAAATAGGAACTGTGAATCTGGGCTGCAATATGAAATTACATGATGTTCTCTATATCCCTCAATTTACTTACAATCTCATTTTTATTCACAAATTGACTACTACATTGAATTGCACAGTAACTTATTCTAATAATGATTATGTCATACAGGATCAAACCACGAAGAAAATGATTAGGTCCAGTGAACTGCATGATGGGGTTTATGTTTTCAGAGGAACAACAATTGTTTCTTCATTTGCAGCAATTCATGAGGATGCAATAATTCGTTGGCATGCAAGGATAGGCCATCCATCTGACCAGACTCTATCCAAGCTCTCTAGTTTACTTAATTTTCATTTTAATGTGAATAAAATGGAATGTTGTGATGTATGTCATCGTTCCAAACAATGTAGACTTCCATTTGTTTTAAGTGATAATAAAGTAGAGAAACCTTTTGCATTGGTTCACTGTGATCTTTGGGGTAAATATCATATAGTGTCACATAATGGCTCTCATTATTTTCTCACCATTGTTGATGATTATACATGGGCAGTTGGGTGTACTTATTAATAGATAAATCTCAGACCTCTACTCTTCTTATTAATTTTTGCAATATGGTGCAAACACAATTTCATTCCAAGGTGCAACGTATTCGTAGTGACAATGGGACCGAGTTCACAAATTATGTTGTTTAATCATTTTTACAGCAACAAGGCATCTTGCATAAGACCTCTTGCATAGCGACACCACAACAAAATGGTCGAGTTAAACGCAAGCATAGAAACATTCTCAATGTTGCGCGAGCAGTCCGGTTTCAAGCCAACTTGCCAATCTCATTCTGGGGCGAGTGCATTTTGACAACGACTTATCTCATCAATAGGACACCCACTGTGGCAAATGGGGGGATCAATCCATATGAAATGCTTTTTGGCAAATCACCATCCTATGATCATTTGAGAGTTTTTGGTTGCCTGTGTTATGTCAAAACACCAAGCAAACACTGTGACAAGTTTGATGCAAGGGCTGTTCGATGCCTCTTTGTTGGCTACCCCCAAGGACAAAAAGGATGGCGAGTTTACAATCTTCAATCCCTTGAGTTCTTTGTTACCAGAGATGTGGTCTTCTATGAGCACATTTTTCCCTATGCCACTCATGGAGACAATACTTATATCTCAGAACCTTCACTAATACCTACATTTCCTGCAATGACCCCTGTACCTGAGGAAGAGTCCACATCTCTAGTTACCGAAGATGTTGCTATCACTAACCTGCCATCTGTGCTTCCTATTGTGGCACAAAATGACTCCGATGAGGGGGAGTCACCTACTGTGTTGGACCACCCTTCAAGTAAGGGGTAGTCAAATAATATATTGGATCCTACAACTATAGGCCTATAAATGAGGCAACCACCAGTATATCTAAAAGATTACTATTGTCATACAGCTGCTCAAACCCCTTCATGCTCTTCACTTCATCCATCGATTTCTTCTAGTAAACCTTATCCTCTCTCCTATTTTATTGGGTATAGTCAATTTTCACCAACTCACAGAGCTTTTCTAGCAGCCATCACATCCCATGATGAGCCAAAAACTTATTCGCAGGCTGTCAAATCTCTACATTGGCGAGATGCCATGACACAAGAGCTAGAAGCACTTGAAGCAAATAATACCTAGTCTCTTGAGAGTCTTCCTTCAGGAAAGAAACTCATAGGGTGAAAATGGGTCTACAAAATCAAATACAAGGCCAATGGTGAAATTGACAAGTACAAAGCACGTTTAGTTGCAAAGGGGTACACACAAGTTGAAGGGGAAGACTTCACTAAAACTTTTGCTCTAGTGGCTAAAATGACACGGTTCGTTGTTTACTTTCAATTGCAGTAGCTAAAAATTGGAAACTTCATCAAATGGATGTTAGCAATGCTTTTCTCCATGGCGATCTTGATGAAGAGGTCTACATAGATGTACCTCTAGGTTATCTTGTTTCAAATACTAATCACGTATATCGCTTGAGAAAATTTCTATATGGTCTACGACAAGCATCATGAAACTAGTATGCTAAACTTTCTCACGCCTTGCTTCAGTATGGTTTTCACCAATCTAGTGCCAATCACAGCCTCTTTATATACTCACACAACATAAATTTCTTAGCCGTGTTGGTGTATGTGATGATCTCATCATAGCCAGCAACAATACCGCTACCTGCACTAGCTTCAAGTCATATCTAGGCAAATGTTTCCATATGAAAGACCTTGGAGCTCTTAAATATTTCCTTGGCCTAGAATTAGCTTGTGGTCCCAATGGCTTTTTCCTTTGTCAACAAAAGTACACTCTTGATATCCTAAATGAGTGTGGGATGTTAGGTTGCAAGCCCTGTTCATTTCCTATGGAGCAACATCATAATTTATCTACTGACATAGGAAACCCATATGCTGATCCCTCACAATATCGCAGACTTATAGGACGCTTAATTTATATCACCATTACATGGCCAGAGATCGCATATTCAGTTCATATACTTAGCCAGTTTATGCAATGTCCATGGCAAAAACATTGGAATGCAGTCCTACACATATTACACTATTTAAAGTCTTCTCTGGGTCAAGGCATCTTGTTACCCAAAAAAAAAAAATGATTTGCATCTTAGAGGCTACTGTGACTCCGATTGGGCTTCCTGTCCAATGACTAGACGTTCGATTTTTGGGTACTTAATGAAGTTTGGTTCAGCACCTATCTCTTGGAAAATAAAGAAGCAAATAACTATTTCTAGATCTTCTGCAGAAGCTGAGTATCGTGCCATGGCCCATGCGACTAGTGAAATCATCTGGCTACAAAGTTTGTTAACTGCTTTTCAAGTTCCATGCGGAGATCCATCGCTTTTGTATTGTGACAATCAAGCTGCACTTCATATTGCAGCCAATCTTGTTTTTCACGAACGCACCAAACATATTAAAGCTAATTGTCATTTTGTTCGTGAGCGTCTTCGATCTTGTGATATAGCTACTGCATACCTTCCAACAAAATAACAGCCGGCAGATATATTCACCAAAGCTTTGGGGTCTAAACAGTTTCAACAATTAATGTCCAAGTTGGGCATTCACAATGCTCATTCCTAAACGTGAGGGGGAGTATTAGGAAACTAGATAAGGCTAGATAATGTTGTTGGAATATATTAAGGGATAGTTTTATCTATCTGTTGTGGTATCATTTAAACCATTGATATCCCTTAGTTTTAGGCTTGTTTACGTTCTATTATTATCTAATTGTTGTATCTTTGTGTATTTATTCATACTTCTGTAACTCAGTTCAACATGAAAAATAAACACATTCCATTCAAATATATTAATATTCCCCATATATCTAGAATATATATATGACTCGACCGATTTAATGAGAGATTTGTATATTGTTCTAAAGTAAATTCAGATAGTACCTAAAGTAGGCATGTATGTGGTGGACTCCTTTGTTGTACTATTGTAATCAAGCGTGTTGAACTAGGGGTGGGTACCTGCAAAGGGACTCAAACGCTCAAGTCAAGATATGCACCAATAAGGTTTATGCTATGAGATGAATCGTACCTGATTAGGGTGATTTATCCTGATATTTATAGAGGTTGGATTGATATGTTCTCTTGATGAAGAGATACAATCCCATAATAGATGCAGAAGAAGATATATTCCTTATTTAGTTATAGAGAATCCCTATATTGTCACAATACTGATATAGCAGTTACAGTGCTATTATTCCATAAGATCATGATTGATAATTAGAAGATATCACAAGATTTATCTATTGCGTAGATCTTTTGGTAAAATTGTTACCATCCAAAATTAGGACTCATGATAAGATGACTCTGCTGGAGACGTGAAGTCTTGGACCTCTGCGAGTACGTGTACCAGGCTGGACTACATATTGAAAGTCTGGGTTATAGTCCAAAACAATTGCTCCCAGCTTGGTGCTTAAGTGGAACAGTTAAGTGTCAAGATTCCAAATTTGAAAAGAACTCGTGGCACTCAATAGATAAAAATCTATTAAGGCCGATATTATGGAACACCTCTAGGGTTGGCATACAACACCATCTCGTCATCTGAGGTATGTCTTCCCCCCTCCCCGTATATGATTCCATAGGGTTTCTTGTCTTTTTACACATTCCTCAACAATACTAAGCTTTCTTAGGAAACCTTGCCTTGACTTTATGGGGAATTAAAAATCCATTAGAGGGATATTAATTCTATGTCATTTCCCAACTGCACACTTACCTCACAACCAATCAGAAACGAGGAGCATTAAAAATGCAGTTTATCTTGTACGATTAGTTTGCTTTTCTTGGGACCAATTATGGTACTCCATAGCATCTATAAAATAGGGAATGTTTACGTTGAGGCTAGCATTCCTTTTGCTACATTCTTCCTTCCTTGCCAATCTATTTGAGAGCGTAATCTTTTATGGCTTTCTTCTCACTTTGTTCGTATTCAAAGAGGGTTCTACCCCCTGCGAAAATCATCTTCCTGCTTTTTTCCAAAATCTGTGAAGATGTTCTCCTTTTCCTTACAAATAATTTTTCCAATAGGGACTTTTCTTTCTTAGCGTAGCAATGGCAGACACTTTTCTTTCCTAGCGTACGAGGGGATATTTGATATATGCTATGCTACTAGGGAAATCTGTGATACTTGTCGTGTTAGACAGAGCTCCTTGGAGAAACAGAGCCTACACTCCTCATCTTTTCTGAGAACTTAGCAAGTGCTTCATCCCGAGCTTTGCTAGTTTACAAATAAGCAGGAGGGACTGTTGAACCAGCTCCGTAATTTGAGGCAGCTTAGGGCGATCATGAAGCCAGTGGAATGGTCTTCTTCATGAAAGGTTGTATCCCGTCTAACGAAGGAAAAAGTCGATGCTATTTCCTTATACATTTCATGTCTCAATATTTTCTTTTCCTTCTTTTCCAAATGTAAGATGATGTATGGAATGAGAACAAATCAATAAAAATTCTTATATTATGAACTTTGTATTATGTTCACTTTTTCCTTTCATTTTTTATCACTGTTCGCAATTTTTTTCTTTTTACTGAGGTAAGTCCAATGCTTATTCCGACACAATGTCGCGATGCCCCCGGCTTGGTGCTTGGTTTAAGAAACAAAGTGACAAACTCCAAATCTCTAGTCTGGGGTCTGAGTACTTTGCCAATTATAGGACGTTAGTCGGGGTCTGAACTGATAACCCTAAACTAAACAGATACTCCAGTTAAAGCCGGGGTTCATGGAAAGGATTCGTACTTAACTTTCAGAAGTTGTGTGACATTCGAGTTGCTACACAACTGTCTTTTCAACTACTTCAAGAACTGTGAGGGCTACATGGCGCGTTTTCACTGGTGGGACGTGCCTATTGCTTCGCGCGCCATGATAAGCGTTCTTTTGAAAATTAGGTCTTAAAGACAACAATGCCCCTAACCGCTTAGCCTTTATAAATAGGGGTTTAGGGGTGTATTGTTCTCACTTTACTATTTCTAAACATCTTTCTAAAAACTTTGTGCAATAGTGAAGTGTGAACTTTAGGTGATTCTCAACCATTTTCATCTTCAGCAATCAAGAGTTTCTCTTACACGGTATATCCCTTTCTTTTTTCTCCATTATTGTTTTCCCTTTTTAGTCGCTTCTACTGTGACTGAGTAACTGAGTAGTTATGTGCTCCTCGCTAGAGTACGTTTCTGTTTTTCATTTTTCATGAAGTAGATTTAGGACTTCCAACCCTCTTCACATGGCTCTATTCTCTCAGAATACCATCTCTGCTATGGTAAGCATAGTGGAGGTGTCCTTCTGAAGTTTCAGGATTTGGAGGGATAGGAGGCCGGTGTGTAGGTGTAAACTATTTTGTTCGCCCTTCTCCATGTCTGAATCTCTAATTTGATTGATTCTGACAATTACTTACCAGCCTCTTTGGGTGATCTCAGGATTTTCATGGCTACAGGTAGAATGGGAGCTGGAGCCCGAGTACCAGTTGCTAAGGCTCATGACCCGATTGAGGAGGAATCGATCCGGATCTGGCGTGGTCTAGGGCTAGTATACCCATGGGTTGGGGACAATGTCTGGGATCGCTTATCTGAATTTTATTATGAAAATGAACTTAGACAACTATTACAGTATTTAGAGTTGACAAAGGGTAGGACCTGCAACAGAGAATTCCAGGTTCTATGTCTGGAGTGGAACGAGGGGGTTTGCTATTCTCGAGAGGCGGGTTCGCAGTTCATATTTCTCTACGAACCCCTCTTTGTCAAATTAGGGCTTCGATTACCATTAATAGAATTCCAGACTACAGTCCTCCAGACCTTGCGTGCGGCCCTTACCCAGATCCATCCTAATGGCTGGGGTTACATCATCACTTTTGAGAGGTTCTGCAAAATAATGGGGTTATGGTATTCAACCAATACCTTTTTCTATTTATATACCCGGATAAACCCCTAGGGTTCGGCAAGGCAAAAGAATTGGCTCACAATCCAGTCGAGATCTGGTCACAAATCCTTTGATGTCTTTCAAGATAGTTTCAAAGCATTTAAGACTAGATTCTTTAAGTCGATGGCGGTTGAAGGGTTTCTTCCCTTTTTTTTTTTTTTTTTGAAAAATGACGGGGAGCCAAAGTTCCTATTATACTAGATGAAATATGCTTGGTGTTTTCCCACCATATTACTTGAAAAAGAAGAGAAAGACCTTACTCCGGACGAGGTTGACTGTGTTAAGTTTATAACCCGGTATTCTGAAGAACATGGGCTCATCAAAATCAAAGATATTCTTCATACCCTTAGTGATGATCTTCTCTTTGTTCTGTTAGGTAGGAATTAGGATATTATTATTCATAATTTGGCCTAGGCTTTTGCATTTTATATGTTCCATACTTCAGAATTTTGTTTGTCTGACTTCAATCTTACTTTTCTGTCTTATTTCAGTAAGTAACATGGCATCAAGACCTTCTCTTGTAGCCCTGCAAGCCTCGAGATCCAGGAGGAAAGGAGCAGGATCTATAAGTGTCCCCACAGTCGCTGCTCCATGATCCTCAAGCCGGGGTGTTGTCATTGAAGAGACCTCGGAAGAACCAGACTCCTTAACTCAGAATCTTCAAGGGAGGAAAAGGAGGGCCACTGAGAGCTCTGCTGACCAGGGTAAAAGGGGAGCTCTGGAGGGTAGAAATGAAGAAAGGGCGGACCCTTTGCTTGTTATCTTAGGGCAATCTAATGTCGGGCCATTTATAGATGAGCGATTATTGAGCAACGAAGTGATAAGACATATCTCTGATCAGAATATGGCCCAAACTCTGGCCAAGTTTCAGACTTTTATGCTTTGGGTCACCGCTGAAATCTGCTATATTGAAAGGTCTATCAAGGCAAGCGATAGGAAGATGGCGGATGAAATCAAGAAGAAAGATGAAAAGACTACTCGGAAACTCACTATGACTCTTAAACTGAATGAGGATGCTCAAGCATGGATTACCGAGCTGGAGGCAGCATTGGCCGCCTCTGACTTGGCCAAAAAAGTGCTTAAGGTGAAGGAATTCTAAGCCAGCAATACCATCAGTACCCTTCAAGCTTAAATAATTCAATTAGAAAAAGATGTAGAGGAGTTGGACACCATTTCGGGAAACATCGGTGGAGAGCAGTTCCAGAATGTTGTGGCCCAAATTTAGCATTTCAACCCCTGCATCACCCTTGCCTTGGAAGACCTAAATTCAGAAAAAGTATTTCATGATGGTCAACTTGTTTGGGCAAGGGACCTTGCTCAGGTCGACTCTGATGCCAACCCAAATGCTGCTCCGACTCCAGAAAGAGGGGAAGCTGACACTTAAATATTTTCCTTTTTCCTCCTTTTTGCTTCCTGCGTGGGGTTCTTTGCTTTTGGAAAGACAATTGCCCCACATTCGAGTTTTTAAATTAGTTTTTTATTTTCAGTGAATGCTTTGCCTTGCTAATTTATTTTCTTTCTGTGGTCTGTTTTAGGTGCAATGCTTAATATGGAATTTATCTTTACCATTCTGTAGACTTAGGAAATTGTTTCCTTACTGGGGAG
The DNA here is from genome assembly GCA_029884595.1 of Ormosia semicastrata. Classification (NCBI taxonomy): domain Eukaryota; kingdom Viridiplantae; phylum Streptophyta; class Magnoliopsida; order Fabales; family Fabaceae; genus Ormosia; species Ormosia semicastrata. The sequence continues at coordinate 4,577,689 of JAQQTO010000029.1, forward strand.
ACCATGGTCCGGGATCCCATGCCCATAGTAATGGATGCATGATATTCCACTTGACTTAGGTAATAATGATGCCTTAGTCCATGGTCCAATGCCTATCATAATCAAGCATTTTGGAATTTAAGACTTAGGCAAAATTAACACCCTAATCCATAATCCATGGCTCATAATATCGAGCATTTAGAATCTTTAGATTTAGGAAAATATAATACTTTAATCCATAATCCAAGGCTTATAATATTAAGTATTCAAAATCTTTGGATTTAGGCAAATATAACACCTTAGCTAAGGGTTTAATGTCCAAGAAAGTTCGACGCATATTGTCCCTTCTGCCTTAGGTATAATTATCAATAGACCTTACTCGGGGTCCTTTACTATCTATAAAGATATTTGGGATCCCACCTAGCTTAGGTATCGGGGAGGACCACGGATGTTGAATCTGCACTGCCTCTTGATTTCTTGACCTTTAGGTGGCCAGTGCCAAGTGTCGAGGTTGGGTATTGACCCTGTGACTTACTACCAAGGCTTGGTGTGTTAACCCTCTTGACCTGGGCTTGTTAATGTATCTCGTATGAAAAGTAATGTTTGAATAACTCTGTTTAATTGATAATTTTGGGGGACAGGAGTCCGTACAAATTATAGAATTCAACATTGGGTCAGATTAAACATTAGTTTACTAAAGGACTAGGCCGTCATGGGCATCTAGCTATAGTATTTTCTAAGTTTATCCGTATTCTAATAATTCTTGATTGGGGTGCCTGTTAACGTCTCCAATGTGTAAGCTCCTTTACTAGTGCTGACAATAATACGGTAAGGGCCTTCCCAGTTGGGGGTTAACTTCCCTTGGGAAGCATTCCCCCCTCCCCGATATCCGCTCTCCTGAGTACCAGATCTCCTGGTTGGAACCTCCTAGGGATTACTTTTTGGTTGTATCTGGACACTGTCCTTTGCTTGAGGGCAACATCACGTATATGGGCCATGCGTCTTTTTTCTTCTACTAAATCTAGGTCTTCCCTAATCAAACCGGGGTTGTCGTCCTCTGAAAACTGTTAGTTGCGTCAGCTTAGCTCACCTATCTTTACCAGAATTATGGCTTCACACCTGTAGGTAAGTTTGAAGGGAGTTTCACCCGTGGTAGAGTGGGGTGTAGTTCAATAGGCCCAAAGAACATGATCAAGCTACTCAGCCCAATTTCTTTTAGCTTCGTCTAATCTCCTTTTAATTCCACGTACAATGATCCCGTTGGCTGCTTCGGCTTGTCCATTAGTTCTGGGGTTCTCCACGGAACTACAATGGTGCTTTATTTTTAAGCCTGCCAATAGTTTTTCAAAGCCCTTATCCTTAAACTGGGTTCCGTTGTCCGTTACAATGAATTCTGAAATTCCAAACCTAGTGATAACGTGGTGCCAGGTAAATTTATGTATCTGCGCTGAAGTAATTGTGACTAAGGGTTTTGCCTCAATCCACTTCGTAAAATAATCCACTACTACCACCAAGTACTTTAGTTGACCTGGGGCTTGAGGAAATGGGCCCAGGATATTCATACCTCATCTGTAGAACGGCTAAGGTACCGACATTGTGGATAACTCTGCCAAGGGAGCCTGGTAATGATCTGAATGGCACTGACACTTATCGTAGATTCAGACATACGCATGAGAATCAGCTTCTATGGTTGGCCAATAATATCCTACCCTTAGTGCTTTTAGGGCTAAGGCTTTTGATGCACACTTTTTAGTTTCAAACAAGTCTACAAACTTGATGTAGGATTAATTATTGCATTGTGAACCCAAGTGCAGGTTGTCTCAAGTAATAAATTTCTCGGGAGTCCGAGGTCGATCCACAGGGAATTGTTAAAGATTATTTAAGGTGAAGTAAATATTTTGTTACTATGATAAAAATTATTTACTTGGGTAAAAAGATCCACTCTTGTTAAATAAAGTAAAGGTAAGATTAATTCATTTTATAACTCAATTAGAATCCTCGCAACATGGAGGTTCCAATCGGAAAATATAATGTTAAAAGTCCATTTAAAATAATATACGTATTTATATTATGTTTTCGAATACTACCACTTATAAATGAGTTAAAGCATTCATTGTGTCAATATTTTATCTACAACAAATCAAGAACTCCACTTTATAAGGAGAGTTTCTAACACCACTACTTGTAAATGGGTTAAAGCATTCATTGTGTCAATCTCTTGTCTACAACAAATCAAGAACTCCACTTTACAAGGAGGGTTTCTAAATTAATTGGAAACAAAATACAATACGTATAATGACCACTTGAAAATAAATCATTTAAGCACAAGAGAGAAATTAATCTAACCTTATTTTATTACCAAGAACTTCACCCCTTCACCCAAGTAAAATGAAACTTAGTTACTCATAGATAAGAAGAAAGAAAGAGAGAAGAAGAAGAAGAAGAACATGACTTTAATTTAGAACAAAGAAAAATTACTACAAGAAAATCTAGTAACAAACTAACATCATTTTGGTACCTAACACCTAACACACTCAATGATATGCCAAGGCCCCTTTTTATAGAAGATTAGAGATACAAAATGACAAGGGGGGTGAGTCATTAGTGGGCGGATGAGTGGAAAATGAGTGGAAAATGCCAAATAACTTTTGGTGAGTGAAAAATTATAGAGATTCCTTGTCTTTGAAATCATGCAGCTCTGAAGTCATTGCATTAGTCATTTTTGAATCAAGTGGTCTTCATGAAAGTTGTAGGCCTGGATCTTAGCTTTCAAATGGCTTTAGTTTGAGTCCAATATCATTTCTATAACTCCATATACGTTCAAATCACTGCACACTGCTCAGGCCCAGTCACAGCTCCTCTGTTCTGACTTCCAAGCCTAATATCACCTTCAAGGAGTCCGATTCTGGAAAAGTGTTCAACATGAAAGTTGTATATATGGGTCTTAACTATTCAGCATCCAAATTTCAGCCCATTTGACAACCTCTAGCCCAAAAACTGTGATGAACAGTACACATAGGTTAAGCTGTCAGGAAAAGCACTCTAGTTCTTGCTTCAACCCCAATTTGAGTTATCTACTCGTGTGATTGGGCCTTTGAGGTCTTCATGAAAGTTATAGAGCTCTCTTATCTTTCAAATGCCACTAGAATCACCTCCAAAGACCACCTACATCCCAAGATATAGCCCAAATACAGAAACAACGTAAGACGTAAATTATACTGAAAAATTCAATAAAGTCCAATTTGAGTCCAAACTTACAAAACATAATCAAAATCAATCAATTAAGTACATGGAGAGTGTAAATGACTAAAAATGAAGGCTTATTAATGTATCAAATATGTAATCATCAAATTCTCCCACACTTAACTTTTTGCACTCCTGGGCAAAATACAAGACCAAAACTAAAAAAAAACCAAACAGACTCAAAAGTTAAACACTCTAAAAGATTTAATTTCTAATAATATTTAAAAATGAAGAGCAACCAATCATTCAAGTAATCAAAACATTCATGAAGTAATATATCTTCACATCTCAAATCAACAAGTAAGGATATTTTAATTGAAAAGCATGAGTCAAGAATGATAGATTTTCACAAGATTCACTCTCAATCCCTTAAGTATTTAAAAGGTAAATATTTCACTCAATTCAAACCATGAAAATTACACTACCATAAGCTTGCTTGTCTTCTACTTCTCCACTACTCAGAACACATGCACACACAAATCATGAGGACTTTATTCAAGGTTGTAATGGGGTCAAGATAAAGGAGGAGGTAATATGGATATGACAAGTTAAACACCAGAGAATAAAAGAACATGAGAGCTGAGTTCAATTAACAAGCATGAAATTTCATCCCAACTCCACCTAATACAAATTCCCTTTACATATTCTTTTCCTTTCCTTTATTACCTTGTTGACCCTCTTCTTTTTACATTTTTTTATTGATATTTTTTTTTGAATTTTTTTTATTTTTTTATTTTTTTTTACAAAAAGAACATCATATATACATTTTTTTTAACCATTCTGCACACACACCCACACACTTGTTCAAGAACTCATCGAATGACAAAACTAATGTTCTTTTATTCCCTAAGGTCAAGTAAGAACATGGTTTTTCATTTAAGGTACATAATGAGTTCGAAACAAAGAATAGTCAAATAAGCTCAAATGGGTTAAGTAAGGGGAAATAGGTCATTTCTAATGCTTTATGTTGGCAGGAATCAGAGAATTTTCAAGAAGTCATAAGAGTGCTTGATATCATATTGAGACAACATGCTACTAAACAAGGCTGGCTCTTTGATTAAAGTAGCTATTTCAAGAAAAATGCCTCAATCATATTTATGTATGCATATGAAAATGTAGTCTAAAAAAGAATCAAAGCAAGTTCTAGAGTAACAATTCCATGAGTGAAATTCACACAAGAAAGAAAAGAATGGTACAAATGTTCAATCCATTCATCAATTGGCTCAAAATCTCACAAGACATAATTCTATCATTCTCAGTCCACCAATTCAACATCCATAACCAAGCATGTGAATTTTAAGAAAGAAGACAATTTACTCAATCATGCAAATTTTCCTGAATTTGAATTGCTACTTCCACACAAACTAGTTATCTATCTCAACTAAGATGTGTCTCAAGAGTAAAATTTACTCCTTACTCTACCATCCTTAACTAGTTTAGTAAGTTACTGACAAACATATAAATACAACAAACATATTAATACACACACTTTCTAATTTTTTTTTTATTTTTTTGTTTTTACACAACTATCATTCCCTCAACCAGATCATAACATTGTCCTCAATATCAAAGATAGATAGGTAAAGGATAGAAGATAGTACCTGCTGTAATTACTAAAAAGAGAAATCTCACAAATTTAAACAGAAACAAAGTACGATAAATAAAACTAAAGATAAAGAAAATTTATAGATGAAATGTCAGATCACACTCTTGCTCCTTGCTGCCTCCCTTGCTGTTGCCTCTCTTACTATTGCCTCCATTGCTACTGCCTTCTGACCAATCTATCTGAGCTGTTACTGGATCAGGTTCATAAACAAAAGCTTCTAATTTATCAATCAACTCATCAACAGTGGAAGCAAAAATAAGGAGTCGTCTTGCCGAAAATGTGATGAATTTCTGTTCCACAGCATAGTCCAGAAAATATAACAAAAGATCAAACAAATTATTAACATTCAGCAAACCTATGGGTTTATGGTGGATGTTCAGTTGGGCCCAAGAGACAATTTGAAAAATTTCTTCCAAAGTACCAAAACCACCCGGTAAGGCTATGAATGCATCAGAGTTTGCAAGCATTGTCCTTATTCGTTCATCCATAGATGATACTTGAAGCTCCTCCCCAATTGTTTTTCCAGTGATATTCTGTTGAGCTAAAGGTCTAGGAATGATACCTAAAACCTGACTGCCTTTTAAATGTGCAGCAAGTGATACAGCCTTCATTAACCCAATGCTACCTCCCCCATATACTAAATGAATTTTTCTCGCAGCAAGTGTTCAACCAAGAGTGATTGTTGCATCTACATACTCTAAACCCTTCCCATAAGTTGACCTACAAAATACACAAATATTGGTAAGTCTACGAACAGAAGAAGAAGAAGTTCTCTCCATTTTACACTCACACTCCCTTTGAATGATTTTAAGTTGAAGGAAAGTGAAGGAAATGTAGTATTTAAATAGGGAAGAGAATAGAAAAAGTAATGATAACACCTACATGGGTAGGTTGGCTGTTGACAGAAAAGTTTAAAATTAAGAAACAAAATTATTATTTTTTTTTGTTTTTGTTTTTATTTTTTGTTTTTTGTTTTTTTTTATTTCAAGAAAACCATCAGGGTAAAAAAGTCTAGAAACCCCTGAAGGATCCCATCCAAAGGATCGTCTATCCAAAACCAAAATATAACAAAGTTATACAAAGATAAAATAATAATAAAAAATGATGACATACCTTTATATTTATTCCTAAAGTGGATTCATGGCGTATCTTTATCGCTTCGTCATGAGTGCAATTAATACCAAACGACCTAATCTTGGAATTCTTCTCCCTCCCGCTTGTTTGAAGAAAAGAGAATAAAGAAACCATCGTGGGTTTCCATTCTGGGTTTAGAACCTAGAGAGCTCACACTTGGGTTCGTAACATCAATAAAGATGCTAAAATCTGAAACCCGCAATGTCCAAGATCCAGAACATTCCATCCCAGGGCGCTGAGAGCCCCTTCTAATAAAAAAGAGGATTAAGCTCAGATGTCTCATACGCTTTGGCAGCCGCGGGTTACTTCTCACTAATAACCAAAGTGGGACGCTTCTATCTGTCTATCAACTCCACAGTGCCTAGATGGTGAACATTGGGTTGTGGAGTGCGGCTCTCTACAGAGCATGACACACGAACCTTATTTACCGACCGGCGTGCGAAGGTCCACCCGAGTCAATGACGGGTCTACCACTGGCAGGGGCTCCTAATCTAATTAAAGACCAAGTACAACCGAAGTTTTGCCCTCTTTTTATTTAATTTAATTTATTTCATTTTATTTCATTTTTTCTTTTTTTTTTTTCTATTTTTTTATTTTTTTTACTCTTTTTTTTTTTGAAGATGTACAAGATAATATATACATGTTATTGTGATTGTGGCTCACATCTTCCTCTGGTTTCACGTCCAAAAACGACTTAAATGCCTTCTATGAGTCGAGGATAAGCTTCCCATCCAATTTTCTTATAAATTGGCAAACAGGGTCTTTTTGAGTCAGATTCCCAAGACTATAACGCTCTTGCTCGTCTCTGAAGAGATTCCACAAACTAAGAAGTTGCTGTACAACTCCACAAGAATGCGTCTCAAGAGTCAATAAGATATTATCTAATGACTCCTTACTCAGTCCATTCTTAATGAAGAATATTTTATCTTCTCTGTTTACAGAAACCATCCCCAAAGAGCGACATCGCGTGTTGCAATTCCATCGTGCACACTTGTAACAAACTTTCATTATTTTTGCTCTTCTCCTTTTTGAAAATGAACTTTTACCGAGACTAGGCATGTATGAGACAAATGAATCTAAAGATTCACCAGTTAAGCGAACCTTTGCTTCGATTATCCAGCGTATATCTTCTGGGATGCCCTTATACATTAACAATCTCAGTCTTTCACACCTAGCTTCATAGACTTTTGTTAGAGCATTTAGAGGGAGAGAAGGAAAATGTTTTCTTAGATTTGAGAGAATGACATCCATTTTTAAAAGGAGAAGAAATCAGTTATTATGGGAAACTGAAAAAAAAACCGACTTGAGAGTCATGGAGTACCGTTATCCGCCATTTAACCGGGAACACAAAGAACTGCAAAAAGAAAGAAACAACATTAAAATAAATTCTACTCATAATAAGAATTAGAAAGAGATATAGATTCTACCTCAATAACTTGATGTTCCAGAAATGATTTGAGTCTTTGTCCATTGACCTTAAATACAATACCATTCCTAAGATTCTCAATGTCTATGGCCCCATAAGAATACACATGTTTGACAATATAAGGACCAATCCACCTAGATCTTAATTTTCCAGGGAATAGGTGAAGACGAGAATTATAAAGCAGAACTTTTTGACTAATTTCAAATTTTTTTCTCAAAATTGCTATTGGTATCACATCTTGATGTGCTAAACGATTATACTCTTATATTGATCCTGCTGTGCTGAAATAAATATATCAAATCTGAATGCTTATGTCTTCTTTTTGATAATGCCAATGGGGGAGAAATTAGTGAAATATATTGCATGTGTACGGGGGAGTTTTGCACTTTCACATATTCTATCTCATGCATACATTACGGGGGAGTGTTGCACTTAATTATCTGATAATCAAATAAATGCATATATTTCTCATTCTGTTGAATGTTTAGTTTGTCATCATCAAAAAGGGAGAGAATGTGAATGCTTATGTCTTGAAGCATATCAAATGGGTTTTTGATGATAACAAAGGCCAAAGTGAAGTTCAAGTGCAAAAGAGAAGATCAAGCGCAAAAGGAAAAATCAAGATCAAAGAAAGAAGTCAAGAGGTTTATTTAGTTATAAGACTTAGAACATTAATGTTAAATGCTCTCAAGATTTCTCAAATGGTTTTTCAATATATGATTTCAAAATAAGTGGGAAATTTCAAAGTTAAACATGGTTTTCAATAAAACTTGAGTTTCAATCTTAAATCTAACACTCTTAAAAGGATTTATGTTTAATAAAGTGTCTTGAGGTGTTAGAAATGACTTACAAGCTTTATTGGACTTGAAAAATGTATTCAGAGGCCAATGTAATCGATTACATGATGTTTGTAATCGATTACACAAAAAGCAAAGTTATGTAATCGATTACATGAGCAATGTAATCGATTACAAGCAAGTCAGAGGCCATGTAATCGATTACACAATATATGTAATCGATTACATCAAACCCAGAAAGGCAAGAACACGTTCAAAGAGTCATGTAATCGATTACATGGATATTGTAATCGATTACTCAGCAAGTCAGAAGTCATGTAATCGATTACATGGATATTGTAATCGATTACAAGCAAAGTCAGAAGCCATGTAATCGATTACACCAATAATGTAATCGACACACGCTTTTAATGAGCCCGAAAGCCAAGAACACGTTGGAACAACAATGTAATCGATTACATAAGTTGTGTAATCGATTACACGAACCCTGACAACGTCCAACGGCTATATTAAATGCATTAAATGCATGCCCAAAACACCCCAACGGCTCTATTAATTGAGAAACTTATAAATACCAAAATTGGGTCTTTATTTGAGGTTGACCTTGAACCAAAAACTGATCATCAATACTTCCAAACGTGAATCAATCCTCAAATCCATTTCTTGCTCTATTTTTTGTAAAAACGTGAAAAATCTTTGAGAGCATATTAAGAGCTTCAATTTGTATTTATCTACTCTTTAAGAGAGTTTCTATCTTCTATACTTTGTGTAATCTGAAAAAGAGAGGGTGAGGTATCCTCTAGAGTGAAGGGTGAGGTATCCTTAGAGAGTGAGGTATCTCTCAAAGTTAGAAAAGGGTGAGGTATCCTTGAGAGGTGAGGCATCCCTCAAAAGGTTGTAAAGGGTGAGGCATCCCTGTTTTTGAGGCTCAAAGCACAAGGGTGAGGTATCCCAAGGTGTTGGTGAGTGCTCTATTGTGTAAAGGTTTTCAAGCACCCGTTCAAGCTTGAAGTTTAGTGAAAAATCTCGAGTGGTTCGCTTGAGGACTGGACGTAGGTCACAAGGGGTGGCTGAACCAGGATAAATCCTTGTGTTTGATTCTCTCAACCCTATCTCTTTACATTTATGCATTTACTTTATATGCTTGCTTGAATATTATTCATCTTGGTTTATCTAATTTGTGAGTGAAATATTCAATCTCATTTATCTATTCACTTCAATTATCCAATAGCTTCAACGCAAATTGTTTAACAAACATTTTACGAAAGACTTGCGAAAATATTTCATAAACTCAATTCACCCCCCTCTTGAGTTTGAGGCCACTTGGCTAACATAAGTCATCCTCAACTATGCAGTCCCATACCTGCACAGTCTTTGGACCTCTCTCATTCCAGTGTGTATTCAGTTCATTTATGTGTCCCTCCACCTAGAAGCCTGCTAGGAGTCGCTCCTTGTCCGTGCTTCATCTTTTGCACCAGCGATCACTCCCCGCCCTCGTCGGCCCCGGGTGTCACAGTACTAATCCTTCTGAAAATTCAATTAGATATAACCTTGCAAATGTTAGTAAAGGAAAATATCATCTTAGTCAAGAAGAAGATATAAATGCTAGGTTTGCTAGTTTGACTAAAAAGATTGAAGCCATGGAATTAGGGAAAGTGAAAGAAATCAAATCTGTGCAAAATGAATAAATTTGTGGCATTTGTGATGAATTAGGACACTCAACAAATGAATGTCCAAAAATTCCTATTTTTAAAGAAGTTGTGTATGAGAAAGTAAATACAATGAACAATTTTAAAAAGTCATTCACCTATTCTTTTTCAGATTCATACAATCTGAGATGGAGAAATCACCCGAACTTCAGTTGGAAGACTAATAATTAGGCACAATTTATGCAACCACCACCTCCTCAAGCGTAACTGGATTCACAAAATTATCAAGGATATGCACTTTATGTCCCACCATATAGGAAAAATCTTGAAGAAACATTGCATGCATTCATGAAAAAGTAATAGGCCATTAATAACCAAAACACTCAAGCCATGATTGACATAAAAGATACTTTTGCTAAACTTTCTTCTACACTCACCATTTACGAGAAAGAAAAATTTCCTTCTCAACCTCAACCGAATCCTAAGGGTCAGTACAGCCTAAATGAGGGTAGTTCAGAAAGCCAACAAATAGATCAAGTCAAGTCAGTGATAACTCTTAAGAGTGGAAAAGTTGTTCAAAAATAAATTCCTGAACCTTGTGAGAAAGATGATGAATCAATTCCTAAAGATAAGGAAGGAGTTGATAAGCCACTTGGTTAAAAGGAGACTAAACTCTCGCCTTCACCCCAATATCCTCAAGCATTAAACAATTTAAGTAAATTGAACTATAACACTAAAATTTTTGAAATTTTTAAATAAGTGAAGGTCAATATTCCTCTGTTAGATGCTATCAAACAGGTTCCCTCTTATACCAAATTTTTGAAGGACCTATGCACTGTTAAAAGGAAACTAAATGTGAAAAAGAAAGCCTTTTTGACTGAACAAGTAAGCTCCATTCTTCATAACAATAATGCATTGAAATATAAAGACTCTAGTTGTCCTACAATTTCATGCATTATTAGAGAACATAAAATTGAACGAGCTTTACTTGATTTTAGTGCTAGTGTTAATTTGCTTCCATATCCAGTTTATCAGTAACTCAACCTGGGTGAGTTAAAATCGACTTCTGTAACTCTTCTATTTACTGATAAATCAATTAAAATTCCAAAAGGAATAGTGAAAAATGTGTTAGTATAAGTTTATAAATTTATATATCTTGTGGATTTTAGTATCTTAGAAACTGAACCTAGGGTTAATAGTTGCAAGTCAATTCCTGTTATTTTAAGTCGTCCATTTTGAGCAACATCTAATGCTTTAATAAATTGCAGAAATGGAGTGGTGAAGCTAACATTTGAAAATATGACACTAGAGTGTAATGTTTTCAACATGTGTAAGCAACCACAGGAAGTCTATGACGAAAAAGAGGAAGTTGAAGGGATTGAGACCATGATCATCTTCAAACCAGGAGTTCTTCTGACTCATTAGAAATTTATTTAATTAATTCATTTGATTCAGATACGCAATTAGATGATGATATTTCTAAAGTATGTTTTTTGCTTGATTGTACACAAGTAATGGAATACAAAGGATGGAACCTGAGATTCAAAGAGCTAAAACCCATGAATGATAATACCTATGAAGAAGTACCTACTCTAGAACTAAAGTCATTACATGCTGGGTTGAAGTACACATTTTTGGGAGAAGAACAAAGTTTTTCAGTGGTAATTTCCTTATCCCTTACCAAAGAAAAAGAAGGTATGTTGATAGAAATACTTAAAAGGTATAAAAGTGCAATTGGATGGACATTAAAGAACATAAAAGGCATTAATCTATTAATTTGTACACATAGAATACATTTAGAGGATAATGGTAAAACTTCTCAACAACCTCAAAGAAGATTAAATCCACACATGAAAGAGGTAGTTAGAGCTAAAATTCTCAAATTACTTCATGTTGGAATTATTTACCCTATCTCTCATAGTCAGTGGGTAAGCCCTACATAAGTTGTGCCTAAGAAATTCGGAATAACAGTGCTCGAAAATGAAAAAATGTGAATTAATACCTATGCGAGTCTCATCTAGTTGGCATATGTGTATTGATTTTAGAAAATTAAACGCAACCACTAGGAAAGATCATTTTCCCTTGCCATTTCTTGATCAAATTCAGGAAAGAGTAGCAGGATATCCCTACTACTATTTTCTTGGCGGATATTCGGGTATAATCAAATACCAATTGCATTAGAAGATTAAGAAAAGACCACTTTTATGTGCCCCTTTGGCACTTTTGTATATAGAAGAATGCCTTTTAGCCTTTGTAATGCTCTGACAACTTTCCAAAGATGCATGCTAAGTATCTTTAGTGACATGATTGAGCATTATTTAGAGGTTTTCATGGATGACCTGACAGTTTTTGAAAATTCTTTTGAAAATTTTCTTGATAATTTGGAAAAAGTTCTTAAAATATGCCAAGAAAAAGGATTTGTATTAAACTGAGAAAAATGTCATTACATGGTTACCTCAAGAGTAGTGTTAGGTCATGTGATATCTTCTAAGGGAATTGAAGTTGATAAAGTTAAAGTTGAATTAATTGCTCATTTGTCTTCCCCAAAAACAGTCAGAAAAGTTCATTCTTTTTTAGGACATATAGAATTTTACAGAAGATTCTTAAGGACTTTAGTGTCATATCTAGATCATTATGTAATCTTCTAACAAAAGATGCACCATTTGATGGGACTCATGATTGTCAGAAATATTTTAAAAAATTATTCAGTCTTCTGACATCTACTCTTATCATGCAATCCCTTGACTAGTCTTTACCTTTTGAATTGATGTGTGATGCTAGTGATTTTACTGTTGGCGCTGTTTTAGGCCAGAGAAAGGAAGGTAAGCCTCATGTAATTTATTACACAAGTTGAACTTTGAATAGTACACAAATGAATTACACTACTATTGAAAAAGAATTACTTGCTGTAATTTTTGCATTGGACAAATTTTGAGCTTATTTAATTGGTTCTTCTACTATTGTTTTCATCGATCATGCTGCTGTTAGATATTTAATGTCTAAGCAGGATTCTATACCTAGGTTGATACGGTGGATCTTGTTGCTTCAAGAATTCAACATCACAATAAAAGAAAAGAAAGGAGCTGAAAATGTTGTTGCAGATCATTTGTCTAGACTTACAACATGCTCATCTTTTGATAACACACCTATCAACGATTCTTTTTTCGATGAATTTTTATTTTCTGTCAATTCTATGCTTTAGTTTACTAACATAGTCAATTTTTTTGTAACAGGAAAGATACCGCCTCATTGGACACACCAAGATAAAAAAAAGTTTTTGACTGATGTGAAAAATTTTTATTGGGATAATCCATATTTGTTCAAATATTGTCTTAATTAAATCTTTCAAAGACGTGTACCTGTCTTAATTAAATCTTTTAAAGATGTATACCTGACAGTGAAGTAGGTAATGTCATTAAATTTTGTCAGTGAGGTAGGTAATGTCATTAAATTTTGTCACTTAGAAGCATGTGAATGACATTTTTCTTCAAAGAAAACAACTATGAAAATCTTGCAGTGTAAATTTTATTGGCCCACTTTATTTAAGGACAGCTATGCTTTTTGTAAAAGTTGTGAAATTTGTCAGAAATTGGGTTCCATTTCTAAATGAGACATGATGCTTCTGAACTCTATCATTGTCATTGAAATTTTTTATCATTGGAGAATTGATTTCATGGGTCCATTTCCATCATCATTTGGATTTCTGTATATTTTGATTGCAGTTGATTATGTCTCAAAATAGATTGAGGCGATTCTATATCGACATAATGATCATAAAATTGTTCTTAAGTTTTTAAAAGAAAATATTTTGAGTTGATTTGGAATCCCTCGAGCTATCATCAGTGATGGAGGAACATACTTTTGTAATAAATCATTTGAATCTTTTATGAAGAAATATGACATTACCTACAAAATTGTCATCCCTTATCATCCCCAGACAAGTGAACAAGTAGAATTAGCAAATAGGGAGATTAAACAAATTTTGGAAAAAATGATTAACTCAAATCGTAAAGATTGGTCTTTAAGACTAAACGATGCACTTTGGGGTTACCGTACTACTTTCAAAACATCTTTTGACATGTCACCTTATCAGTTAGTCTATGGAAAATCTTGTCACTTGCTTGTAGAACTGGAGCATAAAGCATTTTGGGCCATTAAAGCTTTCAACTTAAATCTTGATGATGCTTGCAAGTTACGCAAATTACAATTAAATGAACTTAAAGAATTGAGAAAATCAACATATGAAAACCCAAAAATTTATAAAGTTAGAACAAAAGCTTTTCATGACAAATCAATTTTGAGAAAATCTTTTGAAATTGGTCAAAAAGTTTTACTTTATAAATCTCGTTTTCACCTATTCCCTGAAAAATTGAGATCTAGGTGGACTGACCATTTTATTGTCAAACATGTGTATCCTCATGAGGCCATAGACATTGACAACCCTAGGAATGGTAATGTGTTTAAAGTCAATGGACAAAGACTCAAACTATTTCTAGAAAACCAAGTTGTTGAGGTAGAATTTATATCCCTTTCTAATCCATGTTATGAGAAGAATTTATTTTAATTTTGTTGCTTTCTTTTTGCAATTCTTTGTGACCCCGATTAAGCGGCGGATAATGGTACTCTGTGACTCTCAAGTCAGTTTATTTTTCAGTTTCCTATAATAACTGATTCCTTTTCCTTTAAAATGGATGTCATTCTCTTGAATTTAAGAAAGCATTTTCCTTCTCTTCCTTAAAATGCTCTAACAAAAATCTACTAAGTTAAGTGTGAAAGATTGAGACTGTTCATGCACAAGGGCATCCCAGAAGATATACGCTGGATAATTGAAGTAAATGTCCGTTTAGTGGGTGAATCTTCAGATTCATTTATCTCATACATATCGAGTCTCGGTAAAAGTTCGTATTCTAAAAGGAGAATAGCTAAAAGAATGTAAGTTTATCATAAATGTGCGTGATGGAATTGTAACATGTGATGTCATTCTTTGAGGATGGTTTTCTCAAACCAAGAAGATAAAATATACTTTATTAAGAATGGACTGAGTAAAGAGTCATTAGTTGATATGTTATTAACTCTTGAGACGCATTCTTGTGGAGTTGTGCATTGTGAACTTCTTAATTTGTGGAATATCTTCAAGGATGAGCAAAAGCGTTACAGTCTTGGGAATCTAACTCAAAAGGACCCTGTTTGCCAATTTATGAGAAATTTGGATGAGAAGCTTATCCTCGACTCATAGAAGGCATTTAAGCCGTTACTGGACGTAAAACCAGAGGAAGATGTGAGCCACAATCACAACAACATGTATATATTATCTTGTTCATCTCCTAAAAAAAAGGGCCGATTGAAAGAGTTACTATGCTCTTAATTGAGTGTAGAGTGTCTGCTAGTGGCCGACCCATCATTGACTCAGGTGGACCTTTGCACACTGGTCCTTAAATAAGGTTTGTATACCATGTTCTGTAGAGAGCCGCACTCCACAACCCAATGTTCACCATCTAGGCACTGTGGAGTTGATGGACAAGCAGAAGTGTAAGAGGCATCTGAGTTTGATCCTCTCTTTTATTAGAAGGGGCTCTCAGCGCCCTGGGATGAAGCGTTCTGGATCTTGGACATTGTGGGTTTCAGATTTTAGCATCTTTGTTGATGTTATGAACCCAAGTGTGAGCGCTCCAAGTTTCATACCCAAGATAGAAATCCTCGATGGTTTCTTTCTTTTCTTTTTTTCTTTTTTTTTCTTTAAATAAAAGGGAGTGAGAGCCTAGCCTCTAGTTTTAGACTGGATCCAGCTCTCATTTTCTTTCAAAGAAATAAAAATAAATAAAAAAATTATGTTTCTTAATTTCAAACTTTTCTGATAGCAACTAACCTACCCATTTAGATGTTATCATTACTTTTTTTTCATTCTCTTTCCTATTTAAACACTCTATTCTTTTCACTCTTCTTTAACTCATAATCATTCAAAGGGAGTGTGAGTGTAGAAATGGAGGGAGCTTCTGTTCGTAGACTTACCAATATCTATGTATTTTGTGGGTTAAGTTATAGGAATGATTTAGAGTTTGTAAACGCAGCAAGCACTATTAGTCGAACACTTGCTACTAGAAATATCCGTGTAGTATATAGGGGAGGTAGCATTAGGTTAATAAGAGTTGTATCACTTTTTACACATCTAAGAAGCGGTCAAGTTTTAGGTATCATTCCTGGACCTTTAACTCAAAAAAACATCATTGGAAAGACAATTGGGCTGAAACTTCAAGTATCATCTATGCATGGACGAATGAGGACAATGCTTGAAAACTCTGATGCATTCATTGCCTTACCAGGTGGTTTTGGTTCTAGGAAAGAAGTTTTTCAAATTATCTCTTGGACTCAACTGAACATCTACCATAAACCCATAGGTTTGTTGAATGTTAATAATTTCTTTGATAATTTGTTATCTTTTTCTTGACCACACTGTGGAACAGAACTTTATCACATATTCAGTAAGACAACTTCTTATATATGCTTTCACTATTGATGAATTAATTGATAAATTACAAATTTTTTATTTATAAACATGATCCAGTAATAACTCAAATAGATTAGTCAGAAGGAAGCAACAAGGAGCGTTGGTTTGATCTGACACTTCATCTATAACTTTCCTTTCCTTTTAGTTTTATTCATCGTACTTTGTTTTTATTTAAATTTGTGTAAGGTTTCTCTTTTTAGTAATTGCCACAACAGGTAATATCTTTTATCCTTTACCTATCTATGTTTTGACATTGAAGACAATGTTGTGATTTGGTTGGGGGGAAGGATAGTTGAAGTGAAAAAAAAATAAAAAAAAATAAAAAAAATAAAAAATAAAAAAAATTAGGAAAGTGTGTTTATTGATATGTTTGTCAGCAACTTACGAATAACAAAATTAATTAAGGATGACAGAGTAAGGAGTAAATTATGCCCTTGAGGTAAATTTACTCTTTAAACGCATTTAAATTAGTGGCAGAGTAAGGAGTAATTAGGTAGATAACTATTTTGTATAAAAGTAGCAAATTCAGGGAACATAACATGATTAAAAAAATTGTCTTCTTTCTTAAAAATCACATGCTTGGTTATGGATATTGAATTGGTGGATTGAGAATGATAGAAATATGTCTTGTGAGATTTTGAGCCTATTGATGAATGGACTGAACATTTGTATCATTCTTTTCTTTCTTGTGTGATTTTCACTTATGGATTTGTTACTCTAGAACTTGCTTTGACTCTATTTGAGGCTACATTTTCACATGCATACATAAACATGATTGAGACATTTTTCTTAAAATATCTACTTTAACTAAATAGCCAACCTTATATATTTTCCCTTACTTAACCCCTTTGAGCTTATTCGACCATTCTTTATTTTTAGCTCATTACATACCTTAAAAAAATATGTTCTTACCTAACCTTAGGGAATAAGAGAGCATTGACATTGGATGTGTTCTTGAACAAGTGTAGGGTTGTTTGTATAAAACGGTTGATGATAAAGGAAAGAATAGCCATCTTAAAAAAAAAAAAGTGTAAAGAAAGGTCAACAAGGTAAAGAAAGGAAGCGAAAAGAATATGTAAAGGGAATTTGCATTATGTTGGGATGAACTTTTCATGTTTGTTATTTTAACTCAACCCTAATGCTCTTTTATTCTCTTTGATATTTAACTTGTCATATTCATATTATCCGCTTCCTTTACCTTGACCCCATTACAACCTTGAATAAAGCCCTCTTGATTTTTGTGTACATGTGTTTTGAGTATTGGAGAAGTAGAAGATAATCAAGCTTATGGTAGTGCAATTTTTCATGGGTTGAATTGAGTGAAATACCTACCTTTTAAACACTTGAGGGATTGAGAGTGAATCTTCTGAGGATCTATCATTCTTGACTCATGCTTTCCAATTGAAATTTCCTTACTTGTTGGTTTGAGATGTGAAGAAACATTACCTCATAAATGTTTTGATCCCTTGAATCTTTGGTTCCTCTTCTTACTTATAAACTTTTGCATTCTTGAATATTATTAAAAATTGAGTCTTTTAGAATTTTTAGCTTTTGAGTTTGTGTTATTTTTCTTTGTTCCCTAGTTTTGGTCTTATGTGTTTTGCCTAAGAGTGCAAAAGCTAAGTGTGAGAGAATTTAATAGTAATATATTTTATTCATTTTATAATCCTTTCATTGGGTTTTTTAAGATTCAATTAGGCTTAATTAAGTTAGTTTTATTACATTTTATGATATTAAGCTTAATTGGATCATTGAAAGAATTATTGCTTGAATTGACTTTAATTTGTCTGTTTGATAGCATTCAATAAACTGCTATAATTTGAGTTACAAATATCTGGTTGATGTGATTCTAGTCTTGTAGGAAAGTTAAGATAATTCTCTACAACTGTCATGAATGCTTTAAGAGACAAATCATACGTTTGGATAATTTAAATTAGAGTTGAAGTAAGAACTAGAGTGCTGATCCTGACAGCTTGACCTCTATACACTCATCAGCCCATTTCTTAAGTTATAGGAGTTCAATTGACACCACACTAGTGCCATTAGAAATTTAAGACCCAAATCTACAACTTTTATGAAGAACACAAGAGTTAAATCGGATGTATAGTAGGTCATATTGGGCCTAGAATTCAGAACAGAGGAGTTGTAGCTGGGCCTAAATAATGTACAAAGATTAGGCCATATCTCGAGCTGTAAGAATGATATTAGGATGAAACTAATGGCATTGGAAATCTAACACAAAAGCTTACAACTTTTATGAAGATCACTTTTCCATTTTCTAATGACAGCCATGAGTTCAGCACCGAATCATTTAGGAGACAAGCATCTTAATAATTTTTCACTCATTCACAATTATTAAACAACTCCCTTGGCATTTTCCACTCATTATCAAACAAGTCCATTGTCATTTTGTTTCCCTCAAGCTCTATAAAAGGGAGCATTGGCTGCTCACTTGATCATCTTAGCTTAGAGATCAAGATCATACTATTGTATTATTTGTTTCTCTTGTGGTAGTTTTCTTTTGTTCTAAATAAAAGTTATGTTCATCATTTTCTTCTTTTCTCTTTCTTTCTTCTTGGTCATGAGTAATTAATTTTCATTTTACTTGGGTGAAAGGGTGAAACTTTTGGTAATAAATTATTGTTAGATTAATTTCTTTCTTGTACTTAAATGATGAATTATCAAGTGGTCATTATATGTGTTGTATTTTGTTTCCAATCAATTTAGAAACCCTCTTTGTAAAGTGAAGATTTTGATTCATTGTAGATAAGAGGTTGCCACAATGAATGCTTGAGCCCATTTACAAGTGTTGATGTTCGTGAATAATTAAAGAAACCATAATATAATTACACATATAATCTTAATTAAACTTTGAATGTTGCATTTTCCAATTGGAACCTCCGTTGTGTGTGGATTTCAATTGAGTTATAAAAAGGAATAATTTTGTCTTTAATTTATTACCAAGAGTGGATCTTCTAGCCCAAACAATCTTTTTTTCATTTGTGAACAACTTTTATCATTTTTATTGTTGTGACAAATCTTTTCCTTACCTTAAAGAATTTTTCTTCATTAATTCCCTATGGATCGACCTCGAACTCCCGAGAATTTATTACTTGAAACAACATGCACTTGGGTTTATAACTTATAATTTGCATCAAGTACCGCCTGACATTTATCAGAGTTGGCCTCAATTCCACAGTGGGTTAGTATAAATCCTAAGAATTTCCTTGCTTGGACTCCAAAGGCGCACTTTTCTGGGTTTAACCTTATGTTATACTTCCTAACCTGGGCAAATAATTCTTCAAGGTCTATCGCATGCGATTTGCCTTGTGGGATTTTTACTATCATGTCATCTATATAGACTAGGGGTGATCACAGGTCAGGTTGGGTTGGGTTTGGGGGTAAAAAAAATCTAAACCAGCTAAGTGAAGTCTGATGGTGAAAAAAATTAGTATCGAACCAACCCGATTAGAATCGGGTTGGTTTATCATAATCGGATCGGTCGGGTTATGCGGGTTGGGTGTGCGGGTTGCTTAGAATAGTGCACCTTAAGTGGCGGGTTAGGCAAAATGACGTCGTTTTTAATCGGGTCATTGGATCATCGGGTGGGTCATCGGGTCGGGCATATTCGAAAGACCCGTCACCCAACCAATTAATGGTTTGATTCGTCGGGTTTTGTTCGAACCCGTGGAGTAACCAACCCGAACCAATTGTTGGGGGACGGGTTGTTGGAAGGTCATCATGAGGGTTGTCCGATTAGGCTTCGGGTTGGGTAAATGTGCACCCCTAATATAGACCTCTAGCATCTTTCCCACTTGATCCTCGAAGACTCTATTCATCATCCTCTGATAGGTGGCTCCTACATTTTTTAGACCGAAGGATATCATCCTATAGCAGTAGCTTACCCTATCAATAATGAAGGCAGTTTTATCCTTATCTCCGAGATACATGAGAATTTGGTTATACCCAGAATATGCATCCATAAAATACCTATCCGAAACTTGAAGAATTGAGAGTTTATCATATAATTGGGTATGGGTCCTTTGGATAAGCCTTATTTAAATCTATATAGTCCACACAAATTCTCCACTTCCCATTGGATTTCTTAACTAGTACCATGTTGGATAACCATGTGGTATAAGAATTTTCCTTGATGAAGTTGCAGTAACTCCTTAATTTGTTCTTCAATGATCTTTCTAGGCCGATCTTTCTTTTAAATCGTGTAACTTCGCGCTTTCTCTAATGGACAATTATATGAAGCTAGCATAGTAACATAAAAATGATGTCCAATGAAAAGGTCCTTATTTTTTAAATTAATCAATGTTAATTTTCTTTTCTTCTAAATGCGCTCTAATCTTGGTAACCTGATCCGGGTTGGCTCCAAGTTAGAGAGGTTGCAACTCACCCTCTGGCTGGGCTCTGGCACCACAGATTTCTTCCCTAACATTCAGTTCGGTCATAAGTATGTTGACCTAGTCCAAGATTGGGCCGGGGTGGTAGATTTTTTATTTTTAGGAATTTTGCAAACTTTCAGGCTCTCATTGTAGCATTTCCTAGTAGCCACTAGATCTCCTTTAACGGTGACAACCTCATTGTTCTTATTCAGAAATTTTATCACAAGGTGAGTAGTAGACACCATAACATCAAGGGCATTTAAAGAAGGACGACCTAAGATGACGTTGTATGCCAAAGGGCAATCCACAACCAAAAACCTTACTTTAATCGTCTTGAAGAGTTTAGAGGATCCCAAAGTTAGGTGAGTTTCGTAGTATCCTACTAGGGTAACCTTTTCACCCATGAAACATGTCAGTTCCCTATCGTGAGGAGTCAAATCTGATGGCGATAGCTCTAGCTTCTGAAAAAGGTCTAGGAACATAATATCTGTTAAACTTCCTTAATCTATGAAAATTTGGCGGACCTCGGCATTGGATATTATTCCCAAAATGACGAGTGGATCATCGTGTTTTAGGATAATTTCCCCGTAGTCCTCCTTCAAATAAGTGATAGGAGGCGTTTTCTTTTCAACAGTCTGCAATCTAGGTGTGGAGTGGGATACACTAAGTATCGCCATCCTAAGTGCTTTTTTCCGGGCTCCATTTGATGATCCTCCTTAAGCGAAACTGGCAGCAATGGCATTAATCATTTTGTTTAGTTCAGAACGTCGGTCTTCATTGTCATTAGTGGTGTCCCCGTTCCTAGGCAATGTTATCCGAGTGAGGAGGGTCCAACATGGAGACGGGGGGGACTTCGAGAGGGAGAAGGAGATGGGCTTCGCCATGGACTTCGTTTATCATCTTTGCGCTTGCCACGGTACTCTTCACTTTGGACCCGGAGGATATATTGTTGCACTCGTCCGGCCTTAATTAGAAATTCGATGGCATCACATAGTAGGTAGCAATCTTTCGTATCATGCCCATAACCTTTATGCCATGTGCAATGCTTAGAATAGTATTTCTGCTTGTGTTTCTTAATGGGGGTGGTCTCCATATATTCTGAAACTCAGTTTACATCACTTCCCTCAAGATTGTTTCTCGTGGGGTGTTCAGTGGAGTATAAACGAAGTATCTTGCCCGGGGTGGACTACCTTTTTTTGGGGCCGTGAAGAATTTTAACCCTTCCTGAGAGGGTTCACCTTTGTCCCACCTCTAATCGGTCCATCGTTCAAACATAGCCTTAAGGTCCACATACTTTTGGGATCGTCTTTAAAACTCACCCAGGTTCTTCGGTTTCTTTTTCACCAAGGATACGAAAAACTTAGAACCTACCCGAAGAACACTTCTGGCATAGTGAAGGGCTATTCTGTCATCGAAGTTTTCCACATTAGTGCATGCCTCCATAAATTGCCTAACATAATCACAGAGGGGCTCATCCCTCCCTTGGCGGAGCTTTGCCAGGGATTCAATGGATCTGGGCTATTCCTTG
This sequence comes from Ormosia semicastrata, assembly GCA_029884595.1. NCBI lineage: Eukaryota > Viridiplantae > Streptophyta > Magnoliopsida > Fabales > Fabaceae > Ormosia > Ormosia semicastrata. The sequence goes on from JAQQTO010000029.1 coordinate 4,599,950, forward strand.
CTAGTGGTGTATTGGAGCAAAAAACGTTGTTTAAGATCTAACTAGTCAACCACGGACCTTCGTAGTAAGCTTGAAAACCATTTAAGAGCTCCATTTTTCAGGGAAGGGGGAAAAACACGACACAGTAACTCCATGGATCCTCCGTGGAAGCAAAGGGATTGCTCATAGGCATTTATGTGCTCCTAGGGGTTCGTGGTTCTATCATAAATCTCCAAGTTTGCTAGAAATTTAAAATTTCTGCGAACGCGGTATTCCATAAGTTGATCAGAAAAAAGATGTTCCTGAAATCTGCGGTTCGGATTATTATTCCGGACATTGGTCACTGAAGCATTAGCATGTGTCCTTCTTTGATTGTTTTCCATGCTAAGACTTTCATGACGACGGTGAAGCCTAGGTTGAATTTCAAGCATAGTCCGCTGCATGTCTTCCAACCTTTGATATTGTTCTTTCAGCACAGCCATATGTTGTTGCAGCATGTCTTGAAATTGGCATTGGGATGCTTAGGACTGATTCGTGCGTTGGGAGTGAGACGCACGATCGCCAATTTCATTATTAGGCATTCCCAAACGCTGATGAATTGGGATTCTGCACCCTTGGGCATTATGGTTACCTCCCCGTGTTGGGATTCCAAGTCTATCTCTCACCGAAATCCTGCGTGATGGGTTAGGGCTTTCATCGGAAACTGAGGTGGGATGCCTATCACATTGGTTTTCAACATTGAGTGCCTGGTTTCTTGCAGCGGAGGTTTCAACGGTAGGTGGTGGGGCAAGAAGAGAAGGGCGTTGGGTGGCAGGATCCTGCCTTTGGTTGGTTAAGGCCTGCCCAGCGTCTCTCCTTGAATTACGTCTTGTGTTCACCATAACTGGAGTGAGATTGTAAATTTCTCGATTCTCACAAATGGCGCCAATGTTATGAAGTAAATTCAGAGGATACCTGAAAGAGGCATGTATGTGGTGGACTCTTTTGTTGCACTATTGTAATCAAGCGTGCTGTATCAGGAGGGTGGGTACCTGTAAAGTGACTCCAACGCTCAAGTTAGGATGTGCACTAATAGGGTTTATGCTATGAGATGAATCGTACTTGATTAGGGTGACTTATCCTGATATTTATAGAAGTTGGATTGATACATTCTCTTGATGAAGAGATACATTCCCATAATAGTTGCAGGAGAAGATATGTTCCTTATTTAGTTATAGAAAATTCCTATATTATCGCAATACTAGTATGGCAGTTATAGTGCTATTATTCCGTAAGATCATGATTGATAATTGGAAGATATCACAAGATTTATCTATTGCACAGATCTTTTGGTAAAATTGTTACCATTCAAAATTAGGATCTCATGATAAGTTGACTCTGTTGGAGATATGAAGTCTTGGACCTCTGTGAATACGTGTACCGAGTTAGACTACGTATTGAAAGTCCAGGTTATGATCAATAACACATATCTTCCCATCAATTTGTGATGAAATCAACATGAAACAATCAAACAACAAAATATAGCCATAAAATAGAGATGACGTCTTCTTTTATTTTGATTACCAAAAACTAATTTTTTATATTTTGATTAAAAAAACTAATTTTTTATTTTATTATTTTAGCATCAGCTAATAACTTTTTGGGCAGATGGGCAGTATTTTGCCCAAAGAACATAGATTCCTACCTTCAACATATAATAAATAGTTATGATGTTCTCGCTATTAATAGTATATATATATATATATTTTAAATATTTTTAATATTATTAATTATATTTATTTTTTTTATTAAATTTAATATTTAAAAAAATATTAATAGTTTATACTTTTAAAAGAAATATATGATGATTTTTTTTTCTTATAACAAATAACGCAGCGGACCAGAGGCAGAATTTTTGGAACACCCAATGGCATCAAACTCCACGAGCAGAAGGCGTTTCTTGCCGGAGCTTTGAACGCGGAGGCAAGGAATGCAGAACCATCTCGAAGCTTGAACATAGAACCAGTTCACAAGAGTTGAATGTAGCTGCCACATCTTCTGCGCCACCACCGGATCTGCAGCGCTGCTACCGAATTTGCACTGCTATTGTAAAGTTTGGGTTTCTTTTAAAAAAAAAAAAAAAAAAAGAAGAAGGGGAGAACCGGACTGTTTTGGGACTCTCCAGTTGATCGTTTTTTTTTTTTTTGTGATTTATCCCAATGTTTACAAACTGAACCAGACATTGAGTCGGCAAGAGATCTAGATTATGGTTAGATTAATTATCAAATTTTAAAACGTTAGTTCAACCGCTTGAGTGGTTTTTTGAATGAATTAGAATCGTTAAACTAAACGGTCTAAAGTTTAACCGATCCAACCCCTCTGATTGAGCAGATTTTAATAACATTTTTTTCCTACGAGATTTTCTCATACCATGTATTGTGAGATTAGTTTTACTTGGGGTTTTTCTTTCTCTTAAATACTTTATCGCAAGCTTAAATTTTTAAAATTTAAGCTTAAACATAATAAAATATTTGATATTATATCTAAACATAATAAAATTTAAATAAATTCTTTTATCTTATTTATTGTTGGGTTTATTTATACTTTTTTTACAATAAATGTGTTTTTTATTAAAAAATATAATTCTGAATCATAAATATATGTTTGGATAAAATTTTGAAAATTATTAAAATCTAAAAATTATTTTTTAAAGTAAGAATAAATTATTTTTTAAAATAATTAATCATGAAGAGATATAATAAAGAGAAAGAAAATAAAATATTGTTTTATAATTATATTTAAATGCAAAACAATTTTTATTTTTTATAAAAATATTTAAAAATAATTAATTATTTATACTATCTTATAATTAATTTTTAAATTTTTTTTACCTAAATGTACTTTAAATCTTATTCTCTTTTGATAAATTTTTTTAGTTTTCGTTTTTACTTAACTAAATATAGGTTAAGATTGGTTTCCAAATTTAACAGATTTCAAAATACTTTTTTTTATAAACAAGAAATTCAAAATTCTATACTGAACGTGTTTCATTGTTTCAATTTTTTTTTTGTTTAATAAAATCTTTACATTTAAAAATAATTTTAAAAAACTTGAAAATTGCTAAAATTCCTCAGGTTGAAAACAAAGAACATCATGACAATGATAATATAATGGTGGTGATTATGATGATGATCGTGCGGCCAATGAATACGGTGTGTGACCTTTGACTTTACTGCACATATATTAATATAATAATATTACACTGCATGCGAAAAATTAGAAAAAAAAAAGGAATGTAAAGAGGAGAATGAAAAAAAGATGATTTTCCATTAAGATTATATTTTACCTACTAAAAAAATGTTTTTAGTATACATATTCTTAAGAAAATATCTGATATTACAAATAATTTTGTTGTGACCTTAAATTTTTTTAATTATAAGATATTTTATTTATTTTTAAAAATTTTAATTATCTTATTTTATTAAATAGGTTCTCTTTCATTTTATCTCTCTAACTTTTTCTTTCTTGCTCTAGATTTTGCCCTTGTTCTTGCTCAACGATCACTGCTGCCCCAACAACGTTGAAGACAGCGTGGTTTTGTACCCTTTCATACTAAATTACTATCTCTATCATCTCAACTAACTCCCTAATTTCATTTCATTTCCCTAAACCTTCACTCTCCATTTCTGCTTTTATTTTTCTTCTTCTTCCTCCAATTGTTCTTTCTTCTTTACATATCACCCTTTCTTATATTTTTGCCTCCCATTTTCTTCTATCATGTCCACTGCTCTATGTAATAAAATTTGTTTTTTTAATGTCCATTTATAATTGCTAGTTTCATACAATAAGGGAGGACTTGAGTTGAAGTTGGGATATTTTAGGTCAAGGAAAGAGTTCTTCAGCGGCAAAACTACTAATTGCTAGCAGTAATCTCTTTCGCCTAGATCTACCATGAAGCCACCATGACCACCACACCCAGCCACCTCAAACCTAGACGCAACCCATCTTGAACCCCAAATCCACTATGAACTACCACTAAACTAAATCCAACTTCACGCCGCAGTTGAGCCACTAGCAGCACCGTCTAACCAAAGCCACCATCCTTCATATTTGTTAGCCTGAAGCCACTGTCAACCCACCAGTGGTGGAGGCCTAAGCTCAGTTGAGGCGGCTTGGCAATGTGTCAAAGTTTGCAAGGACTAAGTGTTGGTGTATGTCCTAGAGGCTGATACATTTTGTCTGTATTTACATATATTCTATTATGTTAATTTTAATATATGAGACATTTCATTTATTGTGTTCTTTTTAATAAATATAATAAAGTCCTTAGAATAGTAAATTTGATGTCATAGGACATCAAGTGGTTGACTTGATTGTGAGATCCTATTAGATAAAGCTAGAACACTATTCTTAAATGTCCTTAGTCAAGTATTATTGTTAATTAGGACAACAATAATGCATTGAGACTAGTATGTGCGTAGACTGATGACCACATCTCACGAGTCATGGATATGAGATATTAAGTCTTCACATGGGTACATATTAGAGTAATGATGTACTGGACTGACCCGCCATGAGAACGCTACATGGATTGTTACCTGAGTGTCATAAGCGATTCTCATAGTGACAATGGTATTTGTGGTCCTTTGACCTGAAATCACTATGATTCCTACATGAGGAGTTGTGTGTTTTAATGCCATCAAACGTCATCTGTAATAAGGTGATTATAAAGTTAGTTATTGGACATACCGCGAATCATGCAGAGGGGTGTGAGTGACTTAGATGGGATTTATCACTCCTATATAACAGGAGCGATATCTTTGGGCCCCCTAATTGAGTGAGATTACGAAATGCATGGACATATTCAAATGAGTCAATATGAGATATTAATTTCATTTATTGTTACAAAGTCTACTCAAGTATCAGGAAATGAAGGATTGGACTATACAAGGGTAACGCATTTCATGCCTTGTGTTCAATCTAGATATCTTGACAAATGGACTAAACGACACAGAAACATTGGTCACGGAAAGGTTATGTCAAATCACTGACATTCTCATTATTTGGGTAGCAGCGATGTGTTGCTAGATACCGCTCACTGCTTGTAATATTAAAATGAGATTTTAATATTACTGCCAACATTATGAGAACCTGCAGGGTCACACACATAGAGTAGACTAAATTGGAGCAATATATCTAAGTTGGACTCAGATTTAAATATGGACCGGACTCATAACAGATGAGTCTAGGGTTACACAGTTTACCCTACTGTTGCTCACACTCACTTAAGGTAGTCATTATTATAAATAATACTGCTAAGGGGGCTACTAAGGTATGAATTACAAACCCTAGCTGCACTTGACAGAAACAGTGAGTGAGAGAGTGACAGGTTCTTCTCTTCTCTTTGCAGCTAGCACTGTGTGAGAGACGTGGGACTCCTATTTGTGGAAGTTAGATGTTTGTGAGTCTATTCATGTGGATACCGCAGAGACATCGTCACTGTTACGGTGTTGGTGATTCACGTCATTTCTTTTTTATCACGCTTCAAGAGGTAAACAATTAAAAAGAACTCGGATTATGGCTTTTTTGCATGGATCCTTAGTGAGAATTCTATTTTTCGCTGCGTGATGTATCCGCGATTCCCAACACTAAGTGTATAATAAATTATTGTAACAAACATTACATGTTGTTAAGGTTATAAGTAAATAATATCAACTATTGATCAATTTTTACACAAAATTTGTGATTTTCATTACATGGAGTATAGATGCTCCAAAAGATTTAGTGAACATGTTAAACACCATCTTTGACTAAAACTATTTCATTTGATTCAATGTCTTATTTAAGAACATAATGAATAGATACAATGGATCACAACTCCAACCTTATTAGTAAATGAGCATATAATGTGTGGGTAAGCGCATAGTTATAGGTTCGAATCTTATCTATACCAATTATTAAAGAATCCAAAGAAATACAGAAACATTTATGAAGAGGAGGCTAGGGATTCATTGATACTGCATAATGTAATCAGATACAAAAAGATAATTTAACCTAAATACAAAGAGACTATATATAGGCTAAACAAAAAGAAAAAAAGACTATTCTACCCTTAATAAACAATAAAACAAATCTTAACATCTCCCTTCAAACTCACGATACAGTAGCTACAAGCGTCGAGAGTTTGCCAACTAGAAAATAAAAATGGGAAATAGAATGCAACTTAGTAAAGAAATTCGTAATCTGCAAAGAAGAAGAAACAAAGGGCAAGGTAATGGTGTCATGCTTGAGATGATGACGAGTAAGGTGACAATAGATCTCAATGTGCTTAGTTCATTCATGAAAAATCAAGTTGTGAGCAATCTGAATAGAACTCTGGTTGTCACAATACATAGGAGTGGGATAAGAAAGAGAGACTCCCATATCTGCAAGTAACCAACGTAACCAAACAATCTCTTTGGTAGTAGATGTCATAGCATGATATTTTGCTTCGGTTGAAGATTGAGAAACAATAGATTGTTTCTTGCTTTTCTAAGAAATAAGAGAATCACCCAAAAAAATACAGAAACTAGTAACAAACTTGCGATCTGTGCACTTAATGAAAAGAGCATAATCATGACTACTAGAAGCAAATCCAAGGGAAGAAATCACAACAAAAAATTTCTTAAACCAAGCACGAGTGCTTGTTTAAGACCATATAACGCTTTCTTGAGCTTGCAAACATACCCAGAATCATGTGAAACACCAGGAGGAGGCGCCATATAGACTTCTTCTTGAAGATCTCCATTCAAGAAGGCATTTTTAATATCAAGTTGAGAGATATGCCACTAACGAACCTAAGCTACTACAATAAGAGTACGAATAGTAGTCATTTTTGCAACAGGAGCAAATGTCTCCTCATAATCCATACCATACTATTGAGAGTACCCTTTTACAACCAACCTAGGTTTGTATCACTCAATAGATCCATCAAAATTAGTCTTGATCTTATACACCTGATGACAACCAACAACACTCATACCAAGAGGTAGAGGAACCAAGTCCCAAGTACCTGTCTTATGCAAAGTAGAAAGTTCTTCATCCATAGCTTACTACCAAAGAGGATCAAGAATTGTCTCTTTTTAGGAAGAAGACTCAGAGAGACAACGAATAGAAGCTAAAAAGGAAGAAAAAGATGAAGAATAACAAGAAGAAGCAAAATCTAGTAACTTTGTGGACTTACGAATGCATATGGATTGACGTAGAGGTGGATCCACAATCGCAAATGGAGCTTGAGGGACCATAGAAGAAGAGGGAGCTTTAGGTGTGCCGGAGAGTAAAATGTCAGTACTTGGAAAAGAGGTATTTGAAGTATTAGGAACCTGAGATAACAAACTATCAGAATCCTCAGAAAAAGGATTTATACGAATAAGATCAGATTTAGTCAAGCTATGAGTAGTGGATGGAATAGAAAAGAAAGGTACATACTCAAGAAAAATAACATGACGAGACACATAAAGTTTCTGAGTTATTGGATCAAAATAACAATACCTCTTTTTACCTTCACCATAACCAAGAAAGACACACATAACACATTGAGAGGACAACTTGTTGCGTTCTACATGAGCACGAAGAACGAAACAAGTACAATCAAAAACTCTAAAGAAAGATAATCAGGAGCATAACCATACAACTTTTCAAAAGGAGACAAACTTGAAATATGAGAAGATGGAATAGTATTAATCAAACCTACAACAGTAAGAACAACTTCACCCCCAAACACATTAGGAACAAAAGCAGGAAACAAGAGAGAATGAGATGTTTCAATAATGTGTCTATATTTTCTTTCAGCAATACCATTTTGCTCAGAAGTATCTGTACACGAAGTTTGCTAAATAGTTGCATCTAAGGCAAGCAACTCACAAAATTTATTAGAAGTGTATTCCCTACCTAAATCACACCTAAAACATTTGATAACAGCAGAATATTAAGTTTAAACAAGAGCCCGAAAAATTGTATATATCTTAAAGAATTTAGAACTGTGTTTTGTTAAATAAATCTAACAATAATGAGTATGATCATCAATAAAAGAAACATAATATCGAGACCCTCCTTTTGTAGCAACAGAAGAAGGTCCCCATACATCAGAATGAATCAAATCAAATGGAGAAGAAGAAACATAAATACTTCGATTAAAAAGTAAAGTTGAAAATTTTGCTAGTTTACATCCACTACAATTAGAAATATCATAAGTTTGTAAATTTTCTAAAGCCCCCGTGGATGCCAAAAATCTCAAACGAGAAGGCGAAACATGACCTAGATGAGAATTCTATAAGTAAAAACTAGAAGAATGATGACTTAAATGAAAAGAAGACAAATCAACACTAGTAGTAGCAGCAACTGGTACTTTTAACTCATCCAAAATCTATAGTCCCCCCTTCCTACGGCCTATCCCAATCAGCTTCTGAGACTGCAGATCCTACACATAACAAGAAGAAGAGGAAATATGACTAAATTACCAAAATCACATAACTGACTAATAGAAGCAAGATTTAGTTTGAGTTTTGAAATATGATAAACATTAGGAAGAGACAAGTGAGGTGTGACAACAGAACCAACACCTGCTAAAGGCATAGGAGTGCCATCAGCAGTCATGATAGGAATAGAAGACGAATGAGACACAGAAGCAAAATATGAAGAATCTGGAGACATATGATATGAATCACTAGAATCCAAGACCCATACAGAATGTGACATACCTGAAGAACTATGAGGCGACTGACCTACGAAAGAAGAAGCAGACATAGCTTGTGGCTGTAAGGAGAGAAACTTCTGAAATTGTTCAGCCATAGTACTAAGATCGGTGAAAGGACCTGATGAAACAATTGCTGCAGTATTAGACTATAGTGGTTTGTAACCCTGAGGTGATCTATAAGTATTAGATTGTGACTGGTTGCCAGGCTTCCAAGCTTGAGATTGCTGTTGCAATTGGTTCTGCTATCTCAACTTAGGACATTGAGCCTTCCAATGACCTTTCTTCTTACAGAAACTGCACTCGTCGATGGCAACCCTTATGTATGGCTTATTCTGATTATTAGAGAGTGGCTTAGAAGGCATTGCTAACACAGACTTAAGACGTATTTCTTAAACTAATAACTCACTGACAACTGAGTCAATAGAAGGAAGGGAAGAACGATGCAAAATTGAACCTCTAAGTGCTTCAAAATCATTGCGAAGTGCCATTACAAATGGTACCAACCGTTGTTGCTCTCTACGAGTAATATAGGCACCACATACCTTTAATTCTACCGATTCTGTAAGAGCCAATTGATCCCAAACATCTGTTATAGCATAATAAAACTCCTGAATACTCATATTCTTCTGCTGAAGAGCTCGTATGTCATTCTCCAATTAAAACTGCTTTGCAAAATTTGATTGAGTGAATAACCTTTGCAGATGATCCCAAACCTCCTTTGTTGTCTCATACTTCGCTAACTGTGTACCTATGGAATGCTTAACAGAATTGTTAATCCAAGTAATAATTTTTGCATTGTTTGCTTCCCAGGTATCTATCAAAGCAGCATACCCCTCATCCATATTCCTAGGTTTCACATAAGTTTCACTAACATATACCCACAACTTTTTACCCTTAAGAAAATTTCTCATCACATAACTCCAATACGAATAATTTTTTCCATCCAACCTCACACTCATAGACTGAAGTGAATAGTCTTTTTCAGTAGCCATAATCAAAAGACAAAGAAAGCTAAAGAAAAATGAAATACCAGATTGCAGAAACTGAACGACAAATACCAAATTGCAAAAACTCGAAGCTGAGAGCAAAATACCAAATTGCAGAAACTCGAAATTGCATGGTCACTCCACAAAAAAATTTTGAGATCCGCAAAAGCTGTGTTTGAGATTAAGCCTTGTCCCATGAAAACAATCTTTGATGCCATGTTAAAGAATCCAAAGAAATACAGAAACATTTGTGAAGAGGAGACTAGGGATTTATTAATATTGCATAATATAATCAAATACAAAAGGATAATTTAACCTAAATACAAAGAGACTGTATATAGGCTAAACAAAAAGGAAGAGACTATTCTACCCTTAATAAACAATAAAACAAAATAACCCAATAGTTTTTAACACCAATTTTTTGAAATCAAATTGTAAAAAATATCTTTATGAATCTCCTAATTTTAATATAGATACCCTACCAAGACATTATTTGACTGTAATATAAAAATATAGAATGAACCACGACAAATTGCTCCTAAATTGTAGGAAATTTTATAAGTTTTGCTTGTACGGTTAGAGTGACTTCAAGAACTTTTTTTTTAATGGAAACAAACTTAAAAAGTTCAACTCAAATGTTGTCCCTTTCTTTAAAAAAAAATAAAATCAAATGTTGTCCTTTTTCTTAGGCAATTTGGCCAAATTTAAAATTAGTTAAGAATTGTTTAAGAAGGAATGGATCATTTGACATGGAGAAAAGAAATAGATACAAAAATTATAAATTAATTCAAAACTATTTAAGATGGGAATGAATCTTTTTATATAGAGAAAATAGATAGACATAAAGGTTATAAAAAGTTTCATAAGTTTTGACTGGGTATCACTAATAAAATCTCATTATGTAGTTTCTCTCATTCATATGACCTTATCAGGTGAAAAATCACATAAGAAGATCATTTCTTGTTTAGGTCATGGTTTTGAAAATCGAATCAAATTGGCCAGTTCGACCAATTAGATCGGGAACCAGTCACTTCACAGATCCAATCATCACCTCAAAACCGTTATGATTAAAAATCGATTAAAACCCCGTGAACCAGTCTCAAACCGTTAGAACCGTTTAGCTCGGGACCAGTTTGCACAGTTAAATGGTTTAGACCGTTTCCTTCTCCTGTGATCAGTTTCAGATGAGATCCCAGTTGCTGTGTTATCGTCGGTCCTTTGTCGTTGTTGCCAGTCATCTGATGATGGTCGTCCACATGTCTCCACTGGTTCGAAGAAATTTTCGCCTAACATCCCAGCAGGTAGAAGAAGAAATTATAAATAATAAAATATATGTCATCTGGTTATGACATCGTTTCTCTAAAGAAAGAGCTAAAAATCTAAATCTCAAGTGATTTTAGAGAAATAGAATGAAAGAAGATGGAAGAACCATGGGAATAGATGGTCGTTTCTTTCTCCAGAACAAAGAGAAGGAGTAGGAGTATCCGCTGGGTGGGTTCAGTAGCATTTTTGAACCCGACTTGCTTATCAGAGCAATGTGTTGGGTTGGGTTGGATTAGGTCGGGTTAGGTTGAGGAGATTTTTTCGCTCAACCCGACCCAACCTGACTTATTCAAGAGTGGGTTGGGTTGGGTTAAATCCGTAGGTCTGATATTTTTCTTTAAAAAAATTCCTAAAAATAGTCAAAATACAAAATTTAACAAATTAATATCATAAATCTCAATCTCAAACATAATAGGTCCCAATCTAACAAATTAACACCATAAGTCTCAATCTTAAATATAATAGGTCTCAATCTACAAAATTAACACCATAGGTCTCAACCGACCTTACTCAAACATAATGTCTCAATCTCAAATAAACTAAACATCATAAGTCAATAAGTGCATAACAAATTAACAACTAACAAATTTTACTAAGTCTGAAATAAAGTTATTCATAACTCAAATACTTGTAAGAAAATTTCCTCTACCATGCTTCTATTCTTTAACTTTTTTGAAATGCATTATAGGTTTATTACCATGTAAATTTTTCTAGTAAGTAGAGAACATCTTCTAATATCCTTCATCCAATTATGAAATATTAATAAAACAAGCATATTATTTTGTTTGAGTTATTTATTCCTTTGAATTGGTTTATAAACAAATATATGCAATCCATAACTCTGATTTTATGATTATTGTATTCTTTTAATCCTTTCAAGAGTTTGTTCTTAAGAACACGAGTCAATATTATAAATAAATTTAATAAGTCTTACTAAGTTAACATAAATATAAAATAAACTAAAACATGCTAATATGTCCTAAAAGTTATAAGTAACAAATCACATTAGTTAATTGAAATCAATGTCATCACATATAGAATATGAATTGACATAATCATTTACTTCATTCTCAATTTTCTCATAATACTCTTTATCATCCAAGCAATCAGTTAGATTTTTCATCACATTAGTCTATCAGACGCTTTATGATTTTCTAATAATTATTTTCTTAATCACATTCTCAATGTAACTATAATGCTTATTCCTAAACATAATTGACTGTATAAAAAAGTCATGAAAAAATAAGTATAAATTTTTATTATAACTAAATAACTTTTACAAAAAAAAAAATACTTAGATGAGTTAGATTTACATGGGTCGATATTTTCTAAATTTACTACTCAACCCGTATTTTACAAATTAAAATATTTTTTAATCTAACTCAACTTATAAACTTAACTTAATTCACATTTTCTATTTGTATTTTACAAATTAAATTGAATCAAAATTCATAAATTCATAAATCGACTCAATCTATTAGATAATTCTAGAAAAGAGTACGGGGGACGAGAGAGAAATGACAGGATTCATTGAATATGGTATCACATGGGTCATCTCACCAATTCCATATTATTATATTATATTATATATTCTGTTAGATATTTTAAAAATTGATTTCACTTTACATATCAAAATAAAAGTTGAATTAATATAAAAAATGAAAAATAAAATGAAAGTTGATTAAGTTTGAACAGAATCAATCACGTTTGTTGTTAACGTAACAAAATCTGGAATTTAATTTTCGTGCTTTAAATTTATACTCTTAATTTATTGTTACTATATATATATATATATATATATATATTTCATTAGTATAGTATATATATGTAAATATGATAACAATATTATAATATAATTATATAATTATATTTTAGTTCAATCAGGAGTAGACCATTAAATCATAAATTAATATTTTTTATCAATTTAATAGTCGATCCGAATTTTAGAACCTTAGTTAAAGTTAAGATAAATTAATAATATAAATTCATCTTATTTTGTAATTAATTTTTATTTATTCTTAATTTAATTAAAATTAATTTTAAACCAGTTATAAAATTATAATTAATTTAAAATTTAAATATTGAGATAAAAATAAAAAAATTAAAAAAAGAGATTTAAAAAGATGAGAGAGAAGTTACCAGAAAATAACGATGAGAAAGTGTTAAAAAAGTTGGATAAGGAAAAAATAATTTTGAAATTAATAACCAATTTTATCTTAAATTTGATTTAAATAAGAACTAGTCTTTTAAAAATGTAAATAATTATCAAATAACTTATACTTAAAACTGGCTCAACTACACTTAGATATCTGGTTTTTTAAAGTTTCCAAAGCCTAATTTTTTTTTAGTTCCTTTTATTTTCTCTTTCTATCTTGTCGAGGTAAATTAAAGGTAATTATTAGATAAGATAAAGTAATATAAATCACGCATTTATCTAAAATCAATAAGCATACAATTTCAATCTGTCAAAAATTTTAATGTAAATTGTTCTGAACCGTAATCTGGAATCTCGCTCCATGAGATCAACCCGGCATGCACACTACCAGACTCTTCTAAGGCTGGCATAACGGGAGACTCATAAGGTAGTCCGAACCTCGGAAGACAGCACGCCAAGCGATGTTAGGTCATGATATCATGATTGATAGATTCATGCAGAGGATAAATCCCTAAATATCCATAACTATCAATTATCAACTTACGATATTATAGGACTCATAATTATCCTTGATGGCTAAATACTTTCCATATCAATATCCCAGATTTACAGGGATATACTCAATAATAATGAAAATGTGATCTTCATCAGGATACTAATCCTAAATTACCTGCATCCAGTAAGGATCCCATTAGGATTCTATATACGCTCTATAAATACAAGGCTAAGTCATCTTAATGAGTTAACCCTTAATCCAATCTCATAAGCCTACTTGTGCACTGCCTAACTTGAGCGTTGGAGTCCCTTTGCAGGTACCTACCTCCTGTGTAATACGCTCAACTGCTGCGCAAGGAGGAAACCACCGTGTACGTGCCTAATTCAGGTACCCTCTGAATCCACTTCAGAACATTAGCGTCATCTATGAGAAACCTTAAATTTCTAATCCCACCCAATCATGGTGAACACGAGGCAAAATTTGAGAAGAGACGCTGCACAAACCTCTGTCAACCAGAGGCAAGATCCTGATGTGCAACGTCCACCACTCCTACCACCTCCACCTGCGGCTCAAACCTCCGTTGTGAGAAATTAGGCACCCGGAACAGAAAACCAACGTGATGGGCACTTTACCTCCGTTTCTGATGAGTCCCCCAACCCATCACGTAGGATTTCTGTTAGGGAAAGACTTGAATACCCAGCTCAAGGAGGTGATCGGAGCATTCAACAATGCAGGATCTCGGTGCACCAGCGTCTGGGAATGCCAAACAATGAGGTTGATGATCGTGCATCTCGTTCTAAACGTACACACCAATCTCGTGCTTCCCGACGCCAATTCCAAGACATGTTGCAACAACATATGGACATGTTGAATGACCAATTTCGAAGGTTGGAAGACATGCAGCGCGCCATGCATGAAAACCAACCTATGCCACACCGTCGTGACAGACAGACTGACGTGGAAAATAATCAAAGGAGGGCTCACGCCAGCAATGGAATTTCCAATACCGGCAATAATAACCAGAACCGCAGAACAATGGAACAACCTTTCTCCGATCAACTTATGGAGTACCGAGTTCATAGGAACTTCAAGTTCCTTCCAAACTTGGAAATCTATGACGGAACTACGGACCCCCAGGAATACATAAATGCCTACGAACAATCATTATGTTTCTATGGCGGATCCATGGAGTTGCTATGCCGAGCATTCCCCCTCTCCCTCAAAAAGGGAGCCCTCAAGTGGTTCACCAGCCAACCAAGAGGGACCGTGGTAGACTGGTCAGATCTTAAAAAGCATTTTCTACTGCAATACACCACCAGCAAGGAGCAACCTAAATCCATCGAGTCCCTGGCCAAAATTCACCAAGGAAAGGACGAGACCCTCTGAGATTATGTCAGGTGATTTATGGTTGCCTGCACCAATGTAGAGAATTTTGAGAACAGGATAGCCTTACATTATGCCAGAAGCGGTCTCCGAGTAGGTTTTGAGTTCTTTAAGTCCTTGGCAAAAAAGAAACCAGGTAATCTGACCAACTTCCAGAAATGATATGAGAAATATGTCTACTTGGAGGAGGCAATAGAAAGCCACAGGAGGTGGGACAAAGGTGAGCCCTCCCACCAGAAGCCTAACCAGAATTCCTCAAGGCCACGACCTTCAAAAGGTAGCCCACCCCGGAGGAATTATTCTGACTATACTCCCCTGAACACACCTCGGGAAATAATCCTTAGGGAAGTGATGCACACAGAGTTTCAGAATGTCCGGAGACCGTTCCCTATCAAGAAGCACAAACAAAAAGATCATTCCAAGCATTGTGATGTGGGATTAATTGTTACTTTGCGAACCCAAGTGCAGGTTGTCTCAAGTAATAAATTTCTCGGGAGTCCGAGGTCGATCCACAAGGAATTGTTGAAGATTAATTAAGGTGAAGTAAATATTTTATTACTATGGTAAAAATTATTTACTTGGATTAGAAGATCCACTCTTGGTAAATAAAGTAAAGATAAGATTAATTTCTTTTATAACTCAAGTAGAATCCTCGCAACATGGAGGTTTCAATCGGAAAATACAACATTAAAAGTCCATTTAAAATAATATACGTAATTATATTATGTTTCCTAAAAATATTACCACAACTTATAAATGGGTTAAAGCATTCATTGTGCCAATATTTTGTCTACAACAAATCAAGAACTCTCTTTACAAAGATGGTTTCTAAATTATAAGAAACATACGTATAATGGTTACTAGAAAATATAAATCATTTAAGCACAAGAGAAGAATAAATCTAACCTTACTTTATTACCAAGAGCTTCACCCTTTCACCCAAGTAAAATGAAACTTAGTTACTCATAGATAAGAAGAAAGAAAGAGAGAAGAAGAAGAAGAAGAACATGACTTTAATTTAGAACAAAGGAAAATTACTACAAGAAAACTTAGTAACAAAATTGCATCATTTTAGTAACTAACACCTAACACCCCTCAATGATCTGCCAAGGACTCCTTTTATAGAGGATTAGAGATACAAAATGATAAGTGGGCTGAGTCATTAGTGGGTGGATGAGTGGAAAATGAGTGGAAAATGCCACATGACTTTTGGTGAGTGGAAAATTATGGAGATTCCTTATATCCAAAATCATGTAGCTCTGAAGTCATTGCATTCGTCATTTTTGAACCAAATGGTCTTCATGAAAGTTGTAGGCTTGGATCTTAGCTTTCAAATGGCTTTAGTTTGAGTCCAATATCATTTCTATAACTCCAGATACGTTCAAATTACTGCACACTGCCCAGGCCCAATTATAGCTCCTCTATTCTGACTTCCAAGCCTAATATCACCTTCAAGGAGTCCGATTCTGGAAAAGTGTTCAACATGAAAGTTGTAGATATGGGTCTTAACTATTCAGCATCCAAATTTTAGCCCATTTGACAACCTATAGCCCAAAAACTGTGATAAACAGTACACGTAGGTTAAGCTGTCAGGAAAAGCACTCTGGTTCTTGCTTCAACCCCAATTTGAGTTATCTACTCGTGTGATTGGGCCTTTGAGGTCTTCATGAAAGTTATATAAATCTCTCTTATCTTTTAATTTCCACTAGAATCACCTCCAAAGACCACCTACATCCCAAGATATAGCCCAAATACAGAAACAACGTAAGACGTAAATTATACTGAAAAATTCAATTAAGTCCAATTTGAGTCCAAACTTACAAAACATAATTAAAATCAATCAATTAAGTACATGGAGAGTGTAAATGGCTAAAAATGAAGGCTTATTAATGTATCAAATATGTGATCATCACATTGCACATGGTATAAGGGTTATGGCCATGATACAGAGGATTGTTATCAGTTACGTGATGCCATCAAATTCTTAATCAAGGCCGGACACTTGCAGCAGTATATCCTTCATGTACAAAATAACGAGGGGGATAATAGACGCAGAAATGATAGACGCAGTCTACGTCAGAGTCCATCCTCTTAGCACAGAAGAAGGACAAGAAGTCCCAGGAGAAGATCCTAGATTCCACCTCGCCGAGATAATAATGATCGACAAGATAGGAATAGGGATGCTCCCCCCGGAGATAACGATGACCATCGCTCCGAACCCAATAGAACAATCCATACTATTGCCGGTAGGGGTGGAAATAGGCTAGGCTACCCATCAAGGGCCTATGGCCTAGCCTGTCTGAGGCCTAGCCTGACCTAGCCTGTTTATTAAACAAATTAGACCAAGACTTTTTTAAAAGCCTTTTTAACTAAAAATGTGCCAGGCCTTTCTAATAGGTCTTTTAAGCCTAGTATATATTTAATTATATATAATATGATATATATTATTATAATGATTATAAATTATAATTATAATTATAATTATAATTATTAATTTATTATAATACATTAATATTTTTTAATTAAATTTTAATAAAAGTTAATAACTAAAACTTAACTTAATAAATTAGAATAGAAATAACATATTTATTAATATATTTAATGAAATATATTTAGTAGAATGAAAATAATAAGTTAACACTCACCCCTTACTTTTATAGATGCTCACTACTTTCTTACTCTGATCTTTGATTGATGTGGGACTTGAAAGATTAGAGTAAGAAAGTGAGCAACTTAGTATATCTCCAAGTCTCACATCGACCAAAGACTGAGTAAGAAAATGGTGAGTATCTATAAAATTAGAAGGTGAGAGTTAAATTATAACAAAGGTCTACTGGCTTTGAGTAGGCCTGTTGGCTTATTTCAAGGCTTAGGCCTGTTAGTTTATGTAAAGGCATATGACTTATTTAAAGGTAAGTTTGTTAGTCTATGTAAGGCATGTTGACCTATTTAAAGGTAGGTCTGTTAGCCTATATAAAGGCTTGTTGGCCTATTTAAAGGTTGGCCTGTTAGCCTATTTAAAGGCCTCATTACAAAGTAGGCCTTTAAATAGGCTTTCAGGCCAGGCCAGACTTTTAAAAAGGTCAGGCTAAGCCTTAAAAATTGGCCTATTACAGGCTCACAGGCTAGGCTTAGGCCTTATAATTAGGATACAGACCAGGCCTGTTTAAGGCAAAGCCTGACCTGACCTGGCCTGTTTCCACCCCTATTTGCTAGGGGAGGATCTTTGAACGGAGCTCAGAAGAAAGCTCTTAGAATGGTTGTATTTAGCGTAGCCCACATAGAACCTAGGACACAAGCAGAAGGCATAAATATGCCTCTTATCACCTTCTCGGATGAGGACTACGGTAGAATTATCTCGGATCACGACGATCCACTTGTCATCTCCGAGGTAATCTCCAATGTCGAAGTCTGCCAAATTTTCATCAACCAAGGGAGTTCAGCAGACATTATGTTCCTAGATCTCTATCAGAAGTTAGAGCTTCCGCAATCAGACTTGACTCCTCATGTTGGAGAATTGACGGGTTTCACGGGCGAGAAAATCACCCCGGTCGGATACTACGAAACCCACCTGACCCTCAGGTCGTCTAAACTTTTCAAGACGGTCAAGGTAAAGTTTTTGATTGTGGACTACCTTTCGGCTTACAATATCATCGTGGGTCGTCCTTTTCTCAACGCACTCAGCGCCGTGGTGTCTACCACCCACCTTGTGATGAAGTTCTTTAATAAGAGCAATGACGTCATCACTATTAAAGGCGATCAAATTGCCGCTAGAAAATGCTACAACGAGAGCTTAAAAATTTATAAAGCACCCTGGAAGGAGAGATCTACCATTCTCGGCCCGGTCCTTGACCAGGTTAACATACTAATGATAGAGTTGGATGTCAGGGAAGAAATTTGGGGTACTCGACCCCAGCCAGAAGGTGAACTGCAATCTCTCCAGCTTGGGGCCAACCCAAAACAGGTTACTAAGATCGGAGCACGTTTGGATAAAAAATAAAAACAATAACTGTTAGAGCTCTTATTAAAAAATAAAGACCTTTTCGCATGGACATCGTCCGATATGCCCGAACTTGACCTCACCTTTATTTGTCACCGTTTGTCAATTAAAGAGGGTGTCAAGCCGGTCGCTCAAAAGAAAAAAAAAGTCAGACCCGAGAGGTAGCAAGTCGTTGAAGAACAGGTCAAGGAGCTACTAAGTGGCAACTTCATTAGAAAAATATCCTATACCACATGGCTCTCCAACGTGGTTCTGGTAAAGAAATCCAATGGGAAGTGAAGAATGTGTGTAGACTATACTGATCTAAATAAAGCCTGTCCTAAGGACCTGTACTCACTTCCCAATGTGGAAAAACTAGTGGATGGCTCGTCGAGATTCAGATGACTTTCGTTCATGGATGCATATTTAGGGTACAATCAGATTTCCATGTACGTCGGAGATAAAGATAAAATCGCCTTCATTACTGATAGGACGAGCTACTGCTACAAGGTCATGCCTTTTGGCCTAAAGAATGCAGGGACCACCTACCAGAGGATGATGAACAAGGTTTTTGAAAATCAAGTGGGGAAGATGCTAGAAGTCTATATAGATGACATGATAGTGAAAACCTCACAGGGCGGATCACACACGGCAGACCTCGAGGAAGTATTCGCTCAAGTCTGAAAGTACAGCATTAGGTTGAATCCGGAGAAGTGCGCCTTTGGGGTCCAGGCCAAAATATTTTTGGGGTTCATGCTAATCCACCGAGGAATTGAGGCCAATCCCGACAAGTGTCAGGCCATCCTCAACATGAGAAGCCCCCAAAATGTCAAAGAAGCACAATAGCTCACAGGGCACATAGCGGCCCTCACAAGATTTCTAGCCAAGGTCGCCCACAAGTCTCTCCCCCTGTTCAAGCTACTCAAGAAGGGGAAAGGTTTCGAATAGACCCAAGAATGTGAGGACGCCTTTGTGTCCTTAAAAAATCTCCTGCCCTCCCCTCCTATTTTGACAAGGCCGGATACTGGGGAGATACTCTACTTGTATCTATCCGTCCATGATGAGGCTGTAAGCTCAGTGTTGATCCGAGAAAGTCACTTTTGCACTCATTATCACATCAAGAAGACTTTGGTAGTACTTCTAATGCCACCCAGTGGTGGTAAGAACAGATCAACCCATCTGACAGGTGCTACATAAACCAGACTTGGCTGGACGAATGATTGCATGGTCGATCGAGCTCTCAGAGTTTGGGATTACCTATGAACCATGACTTGCAATAAAAGCCCAAGCATTATCCGACTTCCTAGCAGAGCTCACATCGGACCACAACGACCCTAAGGGAGCCTCTTGGACCATCTTCATCGACGGGTTGTCGAATCCCAAGGGAAGTGGGGTCGGGGTGATGTTGGAGAATTCAGAGGAACTGACCCTGGAACATTCCTTGAAGTTTGAGTTTCCAACCTCGAATAATCAGGCCGAGTATGAAGCCTGTATCATTGGGTTGATAATGACAAAGGATATAGGTGCAACACGGATCACGCTCTACAGTGACTTCCAGCTGGTAACTTCCCAAATACGAGGAGAATATCAAGCTAATGAGCATTTCCTATAGAAATACTTGATTAAGGTCCAGGAACTCCTTAAGGGCTTTGAGGAGATCAAGATAGAACACATCTCGAGAGAGCAAAACTCTAGGGCAGACCTTTTGTCTAAGCTTATCAGTACCAAGAGCCCAGGTAACAATCGGTCCGTAATCTAGGAAACTATCTCTCAACCCTCCATCACGGATCATGACATGTTCCAAGTAAAGGACCATGAGCCATCTTGGATTACCCCCATACTGGACTATTTATAACACGGAACCCTGCCACCGAACCTAAAGGAAGCCTCCAAATTGGTCAAAACTGCAGTCAGGTACATTATCTACAACGGTCGGTTATACCGTCGTGGTTTCTCATCCTTCCTTATTAAATGCCTAACTCTAAAGGAAGCAGAATATGCTCTAGCCGAAGTCCATGAGGGAAGCTGCGGTCACCATTTAGGAGGCAAAGCCTTAGCCCAAAAAAAATTAAAGACAGGATACTATTGGCCAACGATGGAAGCTGACTCTCAAATACACGTTTAGATCTGTGACAAATGTTAGCGCCAAGTAGATCATTATCAGACTCCCTCTGAAGAGTTGTTCACGACCTCGGTGCCATGGCCCTTTTATAGGTGGTGTATGGACATTTTGGGTCTCTTCCCCTAGGCCCCAAGTCAGCTTAAGTACTTGGTGGTAGCGGTTGATTATTTTACAAAATGGATTGAGGCCAAACCACTAGCTACCATTACCTCAGCACGAATCCAGAAGTTTACTTGGCGCCACATCATCGCTAGGTTTGGCATGCCAAAATCCATTGTAACCGATAATGACACTCAGTTCAAAGATAAACGCTTCAAAGAACTACTGGCCGGCTTAAAGATAAAACACCATTGCAGCTCCGTTGAGAACCCCAGGACAAACAGACAAGCCGAAGCCACCAATAGGATCATCGTGCAAAGTATAAAAAGGAGGCTAGATGAAGCCAATGGGAACTGGGTCGAGCAGCTTGATCATGTTCTCTAGGTTTACCGGACTACTCCCCATTCCACCATGGGAGAATCCCCTTTCAAATTGACTTTTTGTTGCGAAGCCATGATCTTGGTAGAGATTGGAGAACCAAGTTGACGCTACCAACACTTCTCACCTGATAACAACCCCGATCTAATCAGAGAAGACCTGGACTTACTGGAAGAAAGAAGAAACGTGGCTCACATATAGGATGTCGCCCTTAAACAAAAGACGATGGCGAGGTACAACAAGAAAGTGGTCCCAAGAAAATTCCAACTGGGCGACCTAGTGCTCAGGAGAGCTGACATAGGAGGAAAAAATACTTCCCAAGGGAAATTAGCCCCTAACTAGGAAGGCCCTTATCGTGTCGTCACCAGTATGGGCAAGGGAGCTTACACCCTGGAAATGTTATCTAGCACCCCGGTCAAGAATTATTAGAATGCGGATAAACTAAGAAAATACTATAGCTAAATGCCCGCAGCGGCCTAGCCCTCTAGTAGAATTATGTTCGATCCATCCTAGTTTTGAATAATATGCTCTGTATGGACTTTTGTCCCCCCCAATATCATCAAAATAGAGTCATTCAGGTATCAGATTTCATTCAACATGCGGCTTTGACTGTTAAAAGGTCAACTAAACAGGAGGTAATACGTATCATATGTACATACTCATTCTTTTTACCTAAGCCAAGAAGGGATCCCATAAATCTAAATGGTTATT
This sequence comes from Ormosia semicastrata, assembly GCA_029884595.1. NCBI lineage: Eukaryota > Viridiplantae > Streptophyta > Magnoliopsida > Fabales > Fabaceae > Ormosia > Ormosia semicastrata. The sequence goes on from JAQQTO010000029.1 coordinate 4,622,274, forward strand.
AGGGTACCCCGGGTAAGATTACATAATATTTATGCCTAAGGTAAAAAGGTTTTCGCATAATATACCTTGAACTAAGGCGTTATTCTTACCTATGTCTACGATTCCAAACACTTCCTATAATGAACACTGGAGTACGGATTAAGGTATTATTTTGCCTAAGTCTAAAATTTCACAACGTTTAATTGTTATAAACGTTAGATTACAGACTAAGGCGTTATTTCTACCTAAGTCAAGTGGAATGCCATTCACTCAACAGTATGAGTGTAGGATCCCGGACCATGGTTTTCCTATGACAAAATGATTTTTCTAAGTCTATTAAAACAACTATGAAAATAGGCGTTGGACCCAAGTCGGACCATGAAAACCAAAAAAATAAATAGCAAAACAAAGTAATTAATTATAAGACCCCACTGGGGGCAATCATCCGTACAAGAAGTAAAACCCCACGCAGGGGGCAAAATGAAGGAAAAAAGGAAAAACTCAAACTCCGGTCTCTTCCTCATCCGGATTCTGAGTAGTATTTGAGGTGGTATTGGAAGCACCTGGGACGAGATCCTTTATAAAGATAAGTTGGCCGTCGTGGAAAATTTTATCCGGGCTAACGTCATCCAGGACAAAAGTAACCCCAGGATTGTAGTGTTGGATTTGAGCCATGACATTCTGGAATTGCTCTCCCCCGATGTTTCCAAAAATTGCGTCCATCTCCTCCACTTCCTTCTCAAGCTGAGTTATCTGGGCCTCCTAGGCACCGATGGTCTTATCGGCCTCGAGCTTCTCGACTTTTCTGTTAGACTCAGAGTCGGCCAACGCCTTTTCTAGCTCAACAATCCTTATCTGAGCATCTTCATTCGTTTTGAGGGCCGTATTTAGTTTCTGGCCAAGTTCTTCCTTTTCCTTCTTCAAGGCCTTCAGCTCTTCCGATGCTCTCTTGTCAGCATCCTTAATAGTCTCTTCTATAAAGCGGATCTCGACAGTCGCCCGGAGTGAGAGAGTTTGAAGCCTAGCTAGGGTCTGGGCCAGACCTTGCTCAACAATGTGTTGTCTGACCTCGCCACTCAAGAGCCGCTCGGCTATGAAGAGGCCGGCGTCCAAACGGCCAGTAATGATTGGCAAGGGATCTTCTTTTTCTCTGTCACCGCCCTCCGATGACCTCCCATCCCGGTCTAAAGAGCCTTCGACAGCCTGCCTCTTTCTCCTCTGAGGATTTTGGGTGGAGGAACCCAGTTGACCTACTTTCTCCCCAACAATAACTCCCTGGCTAGAGGACGCCGGGGCGGCAGTGGAAGAAGAGGCCGCGGACTTCGCCCCCTTTCTTCGGCATCTTACAGCATGCAAGGCAACCACGGAAGACCTAGAAGTCATGTTGCTAATTGAAACAAAATAGAAACAAGTACACAGTCAGCATAGTAAAAAAATATTGATGCATGAAGATAAAGTGCAAAAACCTAGGGTCACTACGGGTAATAACACTCTAATTCCTACCTAATAAAGTAAAGAAAATATCATCACCAGGGGTACAGAGAACATCCCTAATATTGATGTTCCCATGCTGCTCAGCATACCGGGTATGAATCTGACAAACCTAAGCTCCTCAGGGTCGAGATCCCCCTCTTCCTTTTCAATTAAACTGAGGGGGACACCCCAGTAATTTCTCGTCCAGTAAAGAGGAAATTGCGGCTCCTCGTCGGGTTTGAGGAAGAATGGATGATATCCCTCCGCGGCCTTGACTTTGAAAAATGCAGTCTTGAATCCTTTAAAGCTCTCTTCGAAAACATTAAAGGACTTATGACCAGGCCGAGACCGGATGGCAAGCCAACTTGTTTGCCTTATCGTCCCCTAAGTGTTTATTCGAGTGTAAAAATAAAAAAAAAAGTATTAACAGAGCATTTGAGACTCATTAACTGCTAAAATCTCTCGAAAGAAATGATGTAACCTCAGCCATTAGGGTGGATCTGGGATGGGGCCACGTGTATAGTCTAGAGGATGGCAGTTTAGTCAAAAAATGACATTCGAAGGCCCAACTTAAGGAAAAGGGGCTCATACAGGAACATAAAATGTAAACCAGCTTCCCGGCAGGAACACACCCTTTCATTCCAGTCCAGACAAACGACTTGGAATTCATTATCCCGTGCTTTGTTCATGGATAACTCCAAGACGAATAACGATTCTTGGAGTACAGCTTCACTTGAAAACTTGGACTGACGATTCCATACGTCGTCCACCACCCATGGGTATACCAGCCCGAGACCTCACTGAATTCGAATCAGCTTATCCTCTGCTGGATCGCAGAACTTGTGGAGCGGTGACTGGACTCTAGCCTTTTTTCCTCTGGCCATGGAGATCCTAAGAACACCCAAAAGAGTCGATAAGCAACTGTTAGAATCAATAATACCATGGATTCAGACACAAATGGGAGAACAAAATAATTCAAACCCCCTTACCGACCTCCTGTCCCACCAGAGATCAAGTTTCTAGGGGAACTCCTCCGTCGTGCTTGGCGCGGCGGAGATGGTGTTCCAGGGAGGCGACAAAGTTTATGTAAAGTTCAAAAATCACTAGAACCTATTTCATGAAAAGCAAGAACAGAAATACACTACTACTCTACTTTTCAAAAGCAATGAGCATTTTGAAAATGAAAATGACAGCAGAATTGAAAGAGAGCTACTTACTGTGTAAAGATAAAGAGCACTTGAACAATGGAGAAGCTGGGAATGGCTGGAAAGTACCCCAAAAGAGCCAAAGCTTTTGCCACATGGTGTTCTCAGTGAAGTTGGTAAAAAATAGTAAGGTGAGGAAGACGAACCCTTGACTCTTACTTATAAAGGGTTGAACGGTTAGAGGACATTTCCGTCCTCTCCATCGCGAGTTCAAAAGGTGCTCATCATGGCGCACGGAGCTCTAGGTACGTCCCTCCGATAAAATCGCACCACGTGGCCCATACAGCTGTAATAACAATTGAAAAGACGGTTGTACAGTGACTTAAAGCGTCGTACAGATGTTAAAAGAGGAGGCTGAACTTTTTCAATGGATCTCGGCTTAAAACCATGGTGTCCATTTGGTTAACAGTACGGACTACGAACGTATGCCGAGACGCAATTGCTATGGTATTATGCTAGAGTGAGCGTTGGACCCACCCCGGTAATATTATCATGGTGTTATGCCAGAATAAGTATTGGACTTATCACAACGATATTATCTCAGTAGGAAATAGGAAAATACAGGACAAGTGTGGAACATAAAATCTTTATCGATTCATTCTCATTCCATACATCATCATACATCCGGAAAAGAGGAAAAAGAAAATATTGAGACATGGAATGTATAAGAGCAACCCAGGGGAAGGAGCAAACATCTCCAGCAGCCTGAATCATGCCACGTCCACTTCTCCAAACCCCGGTCTTTTGAAAAAGTGGATTGGCTTTGAAGAACATTGGCAAACCAGAATCACGACGTCGGAACCAATGCCAAAGTCCTTTGCACTGCCTCCTCCACGGTGCAAATAAAGACTAGGGCACTCTCTCCTTTGTTGGATGAGGCACGACTTTTCATGCAGAAGAACATTCCACCAGCCTTAACCATTCTAAGTTGCCTCAAGTAACGGAGCTACTCCAATGGTCTTTCCACCCCGGAATAGACTAAAGCCACTCCGAAATAGAATTACTCTGCCAACTTATTCCCCCTACCTTCTTAGCAGATGATGGTAGAGGCGGATACCTGGTGCTTCCTTGAAAGCAAGTCCAAGAAAGCAGACTGTCCCAAGTTGTTCCTAGAGGGATTTTTCTTCCAAGAAGGATGATTTTCCACTATGTCAACCCGGTCAAGCACTAGGAATCCCTTGGAGAAGGGAAAATGGGTTGGTCAGAGCATTCTGCAAGTTTGCTATGCATTGGACCATGGGCGCATCACTCCACGCTAGTGAGCTAGGTTAGACACTCCCATGTACACCGGGATAGAAAGGCTCTCGCCTTCCCAAATGTATAGTAACCCAATTTTACGCTAAGAAAGAAAGGCTCCCATTAAAAGGAAAAAAACGTTCGAAGAAAATCAAACATCTTCAAGAACTTTGGAAAAAATAAGAGTATAATCTCTGTAGAAGATGAAGTTCTCTTCACAAGCATAGAAAATAAAGGAAAAGCTACTCTCATTCTCTTAGAAGAAACCATTCTTACATGAAAATGTAAAACGAGAGGAGCGGAAAGGAAGGGAATGCTAGCTCTTGAGGAAGCATTCTCAACTTATAGGGCGCATGAGGCATTCTGATTGGTCCCATAAAAGGTGATCTGACATCGTGAAGTCAGCTGAAATAAATGCTTCAAATCTTTGATTGGTCACAAAGATAGGGAGCAGTTGAGAAAATTCGTATGAAACTGACATTCTTTTCAAAGGATCACTAATTCTCAATAAAGTCCAAGTATCAGTTTCCTAGAGAATCTCAGACTGTTACCACCAGCCAATTCAGAGATCACGTTCAGAATTTGCGTTGAAGATATCTCGAAGAATCCCTGGCACTCTTACTTGGGGGCAGTGATCATTAATCATATCAAGATAGATTATGGACCGGTAATCATCCGGAATCCGACATCTACTCACCGGACTACCATGTCGGCCATATAACGGTTGATCCGTTCGAAACTTGACCCTCGTCTCTCATCCAAGTACCAAGTTGGGGGTAACTATTCTGGACTATAATCCAGAATCCCGCTCCATGGGATCATCCCGGCATGCACACTGCCGGACTCTTCCAAGGCTGGCATAACGGGAGACTCATAAGGTAGTCCAGACCTCGGAAGACAGCACACCAAGCGGTATTAGGTCATGATATCATGATTGATAGATTCATGCAAAGGATAAATCCCTAAATATCTATAACTGCCAATCATCAACTTACGATATTATAGGACTCATAATTATCCTTGATGGCTAAATACTTTCTATATCTTAATCCCAGATTTACAGGGATATACCCGATAATAATAGAAAGGTGATCTTCATCAAGATACTAATCCCAAATTACCTACATCCAATAAGGATTCCATTAGGACTCTGTATACGCTCTATAAATACAAGACTAAGTCATCTTAATGAGGTAACCCTTAATCCAATCTCATAAGCCTACTTGTGCACTTCCTGACTTGAGCGTTGAAGTCCCTTTGCAGGTACCCACCCCTCTGTGCAATATGCTCAGCTGCTACTCAAGGAGAAAACCACCGTGTACGTACCTAATTCAGGTACCCTCTAAATCCACTTCAGAACATAAATATCAATTTTAAATTAGTTTTGAACCAATGTAGACTTAATTTTAAGAATAATACTACATAATTAGAAAAAAATAATAATTTTGACAAAATTAAAGATAATTGTTAAATAAAATAAAGTGATAAGGATTATTTACCTACTGAAGAGTCAACATATAAGACACATAATTCTATCAAAGATTCTAGAAAAAAAAAATTCTGACTTTCTAATGTTTTTCTAATTTGAAACTAGTTTGTTTTTCTATGGGTTTATATAACTAGTTCTATTTCGATAAGGGTTGGGTCAACTAGTTACATCAAATAATTAGAGATGATAAAATTATTTGTATTTTTTTTTGAAGATCCATGGAAATTATCCACAATGAAGTAGGAGATGAGTATTTATTTAATAAATGAGAACAGAACAAAAATTATAGCACTCGTTATGCGAGTATTCACAAATCTATTAAGTATACTTTTTTATTTAATATATATTATATATTATGATTTTTATTTTTATTTTAACTTTGAGATGAGAAGAAATTACATATATTTTTATTATTTTAAAATAAGTTTTTTATTAAATGAGTCTACAATGATAAAATTTGTTTAAAAAATATATATTATTTATGTAATAGTTATTTATGTAAATTGATTATTATAAAATATAATTAAATTTAATTTCATTTATTATTTATAATATTTTTTTAATTTTATAAAAATTTTAAATTATTAAACAAAATTATAGTATGTAATATTAAAGTATATTTTTTTATAAATATAAAATTTTATTTTAAATTATTAATTACCTATAAATACTCTTAAATATCTTCACCTATGTATGAAGATAACAAATGAGTATCCGTAATGGTGAGAGGGCCAGCCCACCCCATTGCCATCTCTACAAACAATGTTGATAAAATAGTCTTGTGTTTGATTTTTATTGATGGGCTTTCATTAATAACTTGTGGCATAATTTCAACTTCAAATACAAAAAACTCTCTTTCGCTAAATTTTTATTTATAAAAAATGCAACTAATTGTACTATATTCCATTTTAATTTAGCTTTAAAAGTTGCCAAACACCCTTTAGTCTTTATCTAATCGATTTTATGAGTGCAAAGTATATTTAGCAGAATTAATTAATTTTTGTAAATATTAATCTTAAGTTCGAACTTAAGTAGGCAAGATATGAAACACACTTATTTAATTATTAGGATAATCCCTTGAAATTATTTATGTTTAATGACAGTCGGTCTAACATTTGGTTATTGAAAAATGAAAAGTGCAATTATCGTTGTAGTTTAAATTATTTTAAAATAATATTTCAAAAAAATATGATAAATTATTTCAAAAAAATTATTTTAGAATTAATTATTTAAGTTTCTTATTATTTGAACTCTGCATATTACAATTGTATTGATTATATTACTGAAAAAAGTTTGCGCAAAGATAGTCAGCATCCAGTCTACACTTAATATAGCTTAAAATAAAGTGAAAATAGTATTGTTGTAAATATTAAATGCTCGTCCGACAAAATTAAGATCACAAAAATAGAAATAAAAAAAGGACTAATTATGTACTTCAATTTAAATACAAAATTCTGAATTAAATAAAAATTGGATAACATCGTCGTCCTGCAACGTGCCTTACAGTTCTCCTGAGTCTCTAGACTCTAGCAGTTTGTTCAACTCCGTTATGAGACATGTGGCATGATATGAGACATGTATACGTGTCGGCTCAAACTCAACGAGGTGATAGATTATTTCCTTAAAAATGAAATATTGAAAGATAATTAGGGTTGTGTTAACAAAAAAAAGATAATTAGGGTTATGATCAATAATAAAGTAGAACCATGTAGAAGCAGATTTGTGACATAAAGATGTTAATGAGGGTGCTTTATAATGCTACCGAAACAGAAATTTGGTTATGAATTGGGGACATATGGAACTTTAATAGTTTAATTGTGGGGCCAGGCCTTATCTCCTCAGCCGCTTAATTTTTGATTAGACATGTGGAAGGTATTTTCTTCTCAAGGCACTCTAATTACAACTTTTGACTTGTTTGCTTGTGGATTGGGAGGGGCCAAGGAATCTTCAAACTCCTCATCTTAATCTAGAGGTTGAAACTTGTAAATAACCCCAATTTGAAGTTAACCAAGGCAATAATGTGACAAGACAGATGTATTTCACTAAAACAGCCTCATAGGACAGCAAACGATTATGGTGTCAATTCTCTTGTGATTACACGTGTACATGAATTCATACATAACAGGTTAGTGTGAAAAACTGAAAAATTCAGTAACTTGTTGTATATAATTATCCAGTAACTTTCTATGCAAAATTATTACGGAGACTGTTTGTGGAAATTTTTTTTTTTGTTTCTTATTACAAGGTTTTTCATACTTTTTTTTATATGAGACTAATTATCAATCAAGGTATTGAAATTATCTTTCACCACAAGTATTTTCTTCCAAATTGAAGACCATGACATTGTAAAAATTTCTCAATTGTTGAATTCAAATTTATTTACTATTTAAATTAACCCTAAACAGTTTTGTGGAAAATTCTTCATATCTCATCATACATGCCAAACCATAGCTTGAGCTAATTTTTTATATTTAATGTTTACATTATAAAAAATTTATTAACAAACTCATGTTTTAAAAATGAATAATACGGAATACAATTAATTCAGAAGAACATATTATAAAAAAATTCAAAATACAAGATGTAATTATCAAGTTTTGATTCTCTATATTTCTCTTACCTTATGTAGTGATATTAAATGTTTATAGAGAGTATTTGATTCTCTGAAACCAAATTCAAATTGGATTGATCTGTCTATGTTTTATATAGCATACCCTTCTCTTTCTTAGTAGGATTTGAATAGGCTAATCAATTTATTAATAATTCGACCTAATATATTTTCAATCTCATTTGGCCTAATTTATTATACAAATAGGTTGGCTCATTTATATTTTTCACAAAGCAAGTGTGACCTATTCAAGGTAAAGACTAATTTAGCTTGTTTTCATCCTTACTTCTTACCAAAAATTTTAGACCTCTTTTGTAACGAAAAGTAGCTTATTTAAGGTCAAAGCCTAATTTAGCCACTACAAAAATGTGCTAAACAACGCTGGCTTTTCAGTAAACCGCCGCTATTTAATTTGGTTCATTTGAGGCTGCTCATTCATCTAATCCAGATGTTCTTCATTCACCTGTGGGATCCCCTTCATGTAAGTCTACTCTTGTTCTTACGTCTAGTCGGCCAATTACTGGTGGTCACAAAAATAATAATTATTGGATTGTACGAGTAATAGGTAAATAATAATTATTGAATTCTATATTGCTTTTGACAATGATAATATATTTTTGTAAACTTCTTGAGCATTAATGTTTCTAGTATCTCAATTTTTGTTACAGAAGTCTTCTTGAGTGCTCTAGGGTTGCTAGGCGGCGCTAGGGTTTCATGGAAAGAGTAGTGCCACAGATGTGTGTTTGTCTTCTCATACATGGTTGTGCGTAGAAGTTTTCTTGGATCATGAGTAGTGGTATCTTGGAGTGAATGATGGTTATTAGAACTCTCAATTAAATATATTTTGTTAATTGCTATTTTACAGTTAATATTTAATTAGCTGTTAGTTTGTTAGTTTCTTAGCCTTCATGTAACTAACCGTGTTATATAACCAACTCCTTGTAGTAGTCTATTTTTTAGGAAATTACAATATGAGATTCATCTCAAGTTCTTTCTCTCTGGTTTGATATGGTATCGGGAGCATAATCGATTCTTCATCGCATGCATGCGATTTCATCTCTCGATTTTTGATTTTCTCGTTTCGATCTTCGATCGTTCTGTGCTTTCATTGTTCCCGCGATCATCTTCAATCCATTTCATCTTCTTCATTGTTCGATTTTCCTCAACAATGGTGACTCAAATGCAGAATCACGATGATGCATTTTATCTGCATCCCTCAGATAATCCAGGTCTCGTTCTTGTTTCTCAACCTCTAATCGAAGATAATTTCAGTTCTTGGCGCAGAGCTATGCTCATGGCTCTCGATGGCAAGAACAAAGTAGGTTTTGTTGATGGAACGATCCTCAAACCTGATGAAGGACATCCACAGCATCGCGCCTGGATTCGTAACAATAGCACCGTATCTTCTTGGCTCCTGAATTCAATCAGCAAGGAGATTGCCGCGAGTGTTATTTACTCTACCAGTGCTGCTGCAATTTGGCAAGACCTTCATGTGCGATTTCAGCAAAAGAATGGGCCACGTGTGTTTCACTTGAAGAAAGAAATGATCAATTGCACACAAGGTTCATCTTCCATTGGTTCATATTACACCAAATTCAAGGCTATGTGGGAGCAACTTGGTGAATATCGTCCAGTTCATCATTGCAATTGTGGTGGAGTTCAACCTTTATTGGATCACCTTCAAAGTGAATGTGTCTATACATTCTTGATGGGGCTTAATGAGAGTTTCATGAATGTGAGAGGCCAAATCCTGTTAATGGATCCACTACCGTCCATTGATCAAGTTTTTGCTCATGTTTCTCAAGATGAGAAGCACAGGCAAGTAGGTAATTCTGTTATTCCTCCTGACTCTCCAATGGCTCTGTGCTGTTCAAGCTCCTAAAGGAAAATTCACTAAGAAGGAAAGACCTATTTGCTCACACTGTGGAGTTTTAGGTCACATTAAGGAGAAATGTTTCAAGATTCATGGTTATCCACCATCGTATTACAAGAAAGGTCCAGGAAACAAGCCTGCTGCTGCTGTAAATCATGTTGCAGATCCAGAAAATGCTGGTGCACATGATGCAACTGGTTCTTCAATGACCACTCAACAATATCACATGATGATGCAGTTCATTCAAGCTCAAATGGCCAAGGCTGCTACACCTGATTTTGATCCACCAGGTCCACCAGGTAACTCTTGCCTAGGTATGGTTTTGTCCATTTTTGAGTCATCAAATCACAACACTTGGATATTTGATTCTGGTGCTTCTTCACACATTTGTTGTGATCTGTCCATGTTCAATTCTTTCACATACTTGCATGATAAACATGTCACATTACCGAACAAAACATGTTCTTTGTTAGTGCAATTGGCTCGATTGATTTGTCACCAACAACACTTAAGTTGTATAATGTCTTGTATATACCTTCATTTAGTGTCAATTTAGTTTCGTAAGTCAGCTATTACAGAATACTAAAATGTCACTAACTTTTCTTGCTAATACTTTTTTCATCCAGGGAACCCAACAATCGAAGGAGATTGGCAAGGGTGACCTAAGCAATGGTCTCTACACCATGCATTCCAATTCTGTATGCAATTTTGTTTGCACTTCTTTTCCGAGTGTAATTCTATTTGTCATTCTGTTTTCTTAGCAAAGTCTCAGCAAAATGCCAAGCTTTGGCATGCTAGGTTGGGTCACTTGTCTGACCATGTTTTGAAAATTCTAAGTGATAAAGTTTCACTCACTGTACCTTCCAATTTCAATTCAAATGAATGCCCAATTTGTCCTTTAGCTAAATTCAAAAGATTATCTTTTACTTCTTTGAATAATCTATCACCACATCCTTTTGATTTGATTTGATTCATTGTGACATTTGGGGTCCTTATAATAAATCTACCTATGATGGCAAGTTTTACTTTCTCACTATTATAGATGATTGTAGTAGGTTCACATGGATCTACATGTTAAATACAAAATCAGAGGCCCCCCTACTGACTAGTTTTTCATTTTTGTTCAAAACCAATTTGACAAAACTATCAAATGCTTGAGATCTGACAATGCCAAAGAGTTGGCCTTGACTGAATTTTTGCAGGATAATGGTGTTCAACATCAGTTTTCATGTCCATATAGACCACAACAAAATTCTGTGGTAGAAAGGAAACATCAGCATTTGTTAAACATAGCTAGAGCACTCATGTTTCAAGCTAAGTTGCCAATAAAATTCTGGGGTGACAGTGTGTGCACAGCAACACATCTCATCAATAGGACTCCTTCTCCTATTTTGCAAGACAAATCCCCTTATGAGATTTCGCATCGAAACTTCCGGCTTATGAAAGTTTTTACGGGTTTTCGTGGGTGTTTAGCATATGCAGCCACCATTCCTCAACTCAGAAATAAATTTTCCCTAGGGCATCACCATGTATCCTACTTGGTTACCCTAATGGCTACAAAGGGTACAAGTTGTATGATTTAACTTCCTAGAAAGTTTATCATTTTTAGAGATGTTATCTTCCATGAGGACACATTCCCTTTTCAACATTTCTCACCTACACAGTCACTTGATAATCAATTTCCTGATTTAGTGCTGCCAAAACCCTTGCAATCACCTATTCATGATGATTCAACATCTGTCCAACACCCAGAAACAGAACCAAATACTGACCTGCACACCAAACCCGAAATGTAAACAGATCCTATTCCAGACATAACACCAGATCATGTTATTCAGTCTCAAACAACGTCGTCAACTTGCCACCAGCAGTACCAAACCTTAGAAGGTCCTCTAGGACTCATAAAAGTCCTGCATACTTAGATGATTTTGTATGCAACACTTCTTATCCAATTAATTCCCACCTTGCATACACTAAACTGTCTCCAGCATACCACAACTATATCCTGCAGGTTTCATCAATTTATGAACCTCAGTTCTATCACCAAGCCTGCAAATCAGTTGAGTGGTGTAAAGCTATGCAAGAAGAAATCAATGCACTTGAAGCCAACAATACCTGGTCTATACAACCACTGCCTGCAGGAAAGAAAAGCATTGGATGTAGGTGGATTTTCAAAGTCAAGTACAAAGCTGATGGAAGTTTGGATCGATATAAAGCTAGACTTGTGGCTAAGGGGTACACTCAACAACTTGGTCTAGACTTTGTGGACACTTTTTCTCCAAAGTGGCAACTCTCACCACTGTTCGGGTTTCATTAGCCTTGGCTGCACAAAACAAATGGAAGTTAGTTCAACTAGACATTAACAATGCCTTCCTCAATGGTGATCTATTTGAGGAAGTGTATATGCAATTGCCCCTTGGTTATCCTAGCAAGGGAAAGAACATGGTATGCAAGCTCAATAAATCCTTATATGGTTTGAAGCAAGCATCTAGACAATGGTTCCATAAGTTCTCATCAACCATTGTGCAAAATGGTTTCGTTCAGGCTTCTGCAGATCCTTCTCTTTTTACAAAAGGTTCAGGGCAAAATCTGGTTTCTTTTGTTATATGTAGATGACATAATACTTGCTAGTCCAAGTGATAAGTCTCTTACAGAACACAACAGCTACTTCAAAGCTTATTCAAGCTAAAATTGTTGGGAAATCTGAAGTATTTCTTAGGCTTGGAGATTACTATATCTCCGAAAGGCATCTACCTATGTCAAAGGAAGTATGCCACTCAATTACTCAGTGATACTGGTTTTCTGCATTCCAAGCCACTTCCCACACCAATGGATCCAAATATACATCTAAGTGCCAATGAAGGAGAATTAGTTGCCGATCCTTCCTTGTACAAAAGATTAATAGGGAGATTAATGTATCTCACTATCTCTCGGCCAGATATAGTTTTTGCTGTGAATAAGCTTAGTCAATTCATGACTCAGCCCCGAATTCATCATTTACATGCAGTGCATCATATATTGCAGTATATAAAAACATCTCCTGGACAAGGTCTTCATTCTTTGCAAAACCGACGCCATATCAAAGATATGCAAATGCTTGATTGGGGAAGTTGTACATCAACCAGAAAGTCTACCACTGGATTTTGTGTGTTCATTGGTGATTCCTTGATAGCATGGAAGTCTAAAAAATAGCCTACAGTGTCAAGATCTTCTGCAGAAGCAGAATATCGAGCACTAGCTCTTCTCACATCTGAACTTTTATGGTTAAGGCAGTTATTGAGAGCTTTTCAGGTCCAAGCTCTCTCATGCAAAGTTTTTTGTGACAAATCTGCTATTCAATTAGCAAGCAATCCTACTTTGAATGAACGATCAAAACACATTGACATTGATGTTCACTTCATCAGAGAATATGTCAGCAACAAATTCATCAATCTTTTCCATGTGCCTTCCAAGCATCAACTAGCCGACCCTTTGACAAAGGCACTCCCTAAGTCATTATTTGTAAATCTCATCTCCAAGTTGGGAATATATGATATATATCTTCCAACTTGAGGGGGGGTATTAGAACTCTCAATTAAATGTATTTTGTTAATTGCTATTTTACAGTTAATATTTAATTAGCTGTTAGTTTGTTAGTTTCTTAGCCTTCATGTAACTAACCGTGTTATATAACCAACTCCTTGTAGTAGTCTATTTTTTAGGAAATTACAATATGAGATTCATCTCAAGTTCTTTCTCTCTGGTTTGATAATGGTGGAGGAACTAATCTCGAAATGTGAAAAACTCTCCCCCTCAGGAGAAGAAGTGATCACAGTGGCTTGTACCAGTGAAGCAGGTAACTCATCCAGTAATCAGCAACAGTACATGATCCTAGCTATTCTGATGTGTGCTAGGCCTTATAATCTTCTGGCAATGGGAAAAAGGATGCAATGTGTGCGGTGGCTTATTAAGAGCATGACGTACAAAAAGATGGGGTGTTCTAGACCATATCTTGGATTTTTAATATTTTTGTCAATCCAGTATACATATATACAGAGGTATAAGGTTTTACGTCTCCAGTTGAATCAGTTTTATGTAAAATCTTAATTTTAGATGATAATAATTTTATTTTAAGATTCGCGCAATAAATAAATCTTATGATATATCTTAATTGCTAATTATGATCTTATGAAATAATTACGTTATAATTGTCATACTAGTATTACGATAATATAGAGATTCTCTACAACTAAATAAAGAATATATCTTCTCCTGTAATTATAATAAGAATGTATCTCTTCATTAAGAGAACAAATTAATCCAACCTCTATAAATATCAGGACAAGTCACTTAAATCATGTATGAGTTCTCCCATAACATAGACCCAATTAGTGCACATCCTGATTTGAGCGTTGGTGTCCCTTTGCAGGTACCCACCCCCTGGTTCAACACGCTTGGTAACAGAAGTACATCGAAGGTGTCTACTACATATGTGCCTATCTCAGGTACCCTCTGAATCTACTTCAAAATATTGGTGCTGTTTGTGAGAAACGAGAAACTTAATATCCTACTCCAATCATGGTGAACACGAGGCAGAATTTAAGAAGAGACGTTGGGCAAGCCTCCACCAACCAAGGGCAGGATCAGGCCGCTCAGCGCCCTCCTCTTCCTACCCTTCCGCCTGCTGCTGAAGCCTCTGCTGCGAGAAACCAGGCACTCAATGCAGGGAACCAATGCGATGGGCATACCATCTTGGTTTCTGATGAAAGTCCAAACCCACCACGTAAGATTCCTGTAAGAGACAGACTTGGAATCCTAGCACAAGGAGGAAACCTTGATTCCCAACAGTGCAGAATCTCGGTTCATCAATGTTTGGGAATGCCTAATAATGAAACTAGCGATCGTGTATCCCGCTCTCAACGCACAAATCAGTCTCAGGCATCCCAACGTCAATTTCAAGACATACTGCAACAGCATATCGCTATGCTGAATGAGTAGTATCAGAGGTTGGAATACATGCAACGTGCCATGCATGAAAACTGACCCAGACCTCACCATAATGATGACAGTCTTAGCGCAGGAAATAATCAAAGAAGAGTACATGCCGATGCTTCTGTGATCAATGTCTGGAATGACAATCCAAATCGCAAATTCGAAGAACACCCTTTTTTCAGGAGCATATCAACGCCTACGAGCAATCCCTCTATTTTCATGGAGGATCTATGGAGTTGCAAAGCCGTGCCTTTCCTCTCTCCTTAAAGAAGGGAGCCCTTAAATGGTTCTAAAGCTTACCACGGAGGTCTATGGTTAACTGGCTGAATCTTAAACAATGCTTTCTGCTTCAATACACCACCAGCAAGGAACAACCCAAGTCTATTGAATCCCTGGAAAAGCTCCACCAAGGGAGGGATGAGCCTCTACGCAATTATGTAAAACATTTTATGACAGCCTGCACTAACGTGGAAAACTTTGATGACAGAATAGCCCTCCACTATGCCAAAAGTGGCCTTCAGGTTGGTTATGAGTTCTTCGCTTCTTGGTCAAAAAGAAACTAGATAACCTGGGTGAGTTTTAGAGGCGATCCCAAAAGTACGTCGACCTAGAAGAAGCAATGGTGGACCAGAGGAGGTGGGAGAAAGGAGAATCTTCTCACCAGAAGCCTAATCGTAATTCCTCGCGGCCCCGATCTTCCAAGGATAGCCCAGCCGGGCTGAGTACTCCACTTATACTCCACTAAATACCCCATGAGAAATAATCTTAAGGGAAGTGATGCAGACCGAGTTTCAGAATATATGGAGACCGCCCCCCATTAAAAAGCACAAGCAGAAAGATCATTCCAAGCATTGCACATGACATAAAGGTTATGGGCATGATACGGAAGACTGTTATCAACTCCGTGATGCGATCAAATTTCTAATCAAGGCTGGACGACTATAACAGTATATCCTCCAGGTCCAAAATAAAGAACATCGTGGTAACCGCAGAGATGACAAACGTAGTCCATGGCGAAGCCCATCCCCTCACCGCAGAAGGAGAACTCGAAGTCCCAAGAGAAGATCCCGGACTCCACTTCGCCGGGATAATAATGACCGGCAGGACAAGAACAGGGACGCTCCTGCTGACGACAATGGTGACCGATGTTCCAAACCAAATTGAACGATTAACACTATTGCAGGTGGCTTCGCTGGTGGAGGGTCATCAAATGGAGCCTGGAAAAAAAGCTTTGAGGATGGTAGTGTTCAGTGTCTCTCATTCCAAACCCAGAGTGCAAACTGATCAAAGAAAAATGCCTTCCATCACTTTTTCGGATGAGGACTATGACAAAATTATCTCAGAGCATGATGATCCACTCATCATCTCGGGAATAATATCTAATACCGAGGTCCGCTGAATTTTTGTAGATCAAGGAAGCTCAACAGATATTATGTTCCTAGATCTCTATCAGAAACTAGAACTACCATCATTGGATTTGACTCCTCAAGATAGGGAACTGATAGGTTTCACGGGTAAAAAGATCACCTCGGTAGGTTACTACGAAACCCGTATGACCTTGGGGTCTTCTAATATATTCAAGATGGTCAAAGTGAGGTTTTTAGTCGTGGACTGCCCTTCGGCTTACAACATCATCCTCGGCCATCCCTCACTAAATGCCCTCGGTGTCGTGGTCTCCACTACTCACCTCGTGATGAAGTTTCCTAATAAGAACAATGAGGTTGCCACTGTTAAAGGAGATCAAGTAGCCGCCAGTAAATGCTACAAAGAGAGCATGAAGATTTGCATAATTCCCAAAAATAGAAAATCTGCCACCCTGGCCCAATCCTGGACCAGGTCAACATACTCATGACAAAACTGGATGTTAGAGAAGAAATCCGTGGTACCAGGCCTCAACTAGAGGGTGAGTTACAACCTCTCCAACTTGGAGCCAAGCCGGATTAGGTCACCAAGATTGGGGTACATTTAGAGGAAGAAGAAAAACAATAACTGACAGAACTCTTGCTGAAGAATAAAGACCTTTTTGCTTGGATGTCTTCTGACATGCTGGGACTCGACCCCAGCTTCATCTGTCACCGTGTAACACCCCAAAAATTATTTGTTTCATCATAGATAATCATTTTATAATATTTATGACTTTTGGAATCTAAAATTTTTCAGAAACGTCGAATATTTTAATATATTCCTCATTTTGCATGCACACTGAGCAGAGTCAATGTAACACCCCAAAAATTATTTATTTCATGATAAATCGTCATTTTTTTATATTTGTGATTTTTGAGAATTTTTGTGAATTTTTTTGGAAACGTTGAATATTTTAGTATATTCTTCATTTTACTTACGCACTGAGCGGAGCCGAGAAAACGAAATGTTTTCCCAGAGGCTGGTAAACTTTGAACTATGAAAGCATTGACGGGGGATCTTACTAAACTTGAGGCCGGACACAGTTTACGAGGTTTATGTTTTTTGAGATTTTATCTGATAAATAAAATCTCTGTATGTACCGTTAATTAAAATTTTGTGATACGCTCTATTATCCGTTAGATAATTAATACTGGCTTTGTTCACTGTAACAATTATCCATTGGGTAATATCTTGTAGTAAAATCCTAATTACCTTATTATTTTAATTACTTTATCACGTAATTATCCTATCCAAATATAATCCACTTTATGTCTAATCAAATCCTTCTTTATTGGAAAAGCTCCCAAGCTTCTCAAAGAAGCTAAACACTCCCTCTTTCTCCTCCCTCCCCACACGGTAGCTGCACTCATTTGGAGCCAAAGGATTTATGCTTCACTTAATTAAACAAATCTATTCTAATTTCAAAAACCCTAAAATCTCATTTCACTTTTCTATCAACTTCTCTCTCTACCTTCTTCTTTCTCTCATTTTCTCCTCCTTCTCTCTACCACTTACCACATAGCTAGCCCTCCTTCTTGCCCTCCACCATCACAAAATTTTCAACCAACCCCATTTTCTTAATCCCCACTACATTCTAAACACCTTTCTAGTTGAAGATTTCTTGAAAAACTTCTATCTTCATCATCTTCTTCAAGCTTCAAGTTTGAAGCTTTAGGGTAAGATTCATGATTTCTTATCTTTTCTTCTTCATTTTCATTTTCATGGCCTTCACCATGACCATGGATCCATTCTTTTTCAAGCCTTAGTGTTGATTTGATGAAGTTGTAATTTCTAGGGTTTGTGGTGGAGTGAATCCGAATTTCACTTGGAGCTTCAAGGAAGTTCTTGGCTTGTTTTCTCCCTTAGGTAAGAGGAAGATTATCCCCCTCAACCTCTATTGGTAGTAGGAGACTTGTATTGCTTGTTGGTTGTGAGAAACCCTTATTAGAGTTACTCTTTGTAATGTGTGATTTTGATGATTATATATTCATTTTGTCATGTATGATTTGTTTGATTTAAATGTATGTATCAATTAATGATCTTGATTAGTTTGGATTGATTGGAAGCATGAAATAGAGGCAAGGGTTCCTTACCCCCTTCAATATAGCTCACAGTCATAACCCTAGATTAGGGTGTCCATGATTGAAATTTTGTATCAAGATGGAAAAATGATTAACCAATGTATGATAAGTAATGTGGTGATGAAAAATTTGGGTACCTAATCCCATAGAGAGGCCACGGCCTCTAGGACCATTTAGGGCTCAATTATGTAACTTTAGGTAATCTTAGAATTTAAATTACCAAGTGATTAATTCATTGATAATATGGTGGAAAGATTGGTAATTGGATGATTAGAAACCAATTAGTGATTCATAAAAAGGAAAGAACTAAGAATGAAATTTTATCATAAAATTTAAGGTAATTTTAATTAAATAAAGAACAAGAGAGTGTGAGACTTTGAAATCCTAAGAATGATTTTCTAAGTGAGTGTGAATAAATTTACATTAGAGAACTTAATTAATCAAGAGAAATCCTTTAGAGTCGAACTTTGTAAGAAATGCTACATTAAAGTGAGAATTCATAACAAACCTTGAAAGTGTATTATTTCATTTAGATTCTGATAATATGATGTTGTGGGTCCATAAGAGGGACCAATGATGTGTTGATGCTTATTTTGGCTAATTGAGGCATATTGTGGAAAAGTATGTAATGATAAACATACATGAATATGCATTGAGTCATCATGTATTATGAAAGTCCGATGGACTGTTGTTAAGGCCATATTGCCTAGGAGATTGAACACACCTTAGTGTAGGTGCGAGTAAACTAGTGTAGGTCATACTGTTGACCTTGGGGGCGTCGGGGTGCGGGTACCTCGCAATGGACAGTTGGTAGCTATTCTGTCCGTGGGGCAAACCGATGTAAATGCACCAACGATCCGGACTGAGACACTGTCCTATATCGCGATCTAGTATAGAATGTCTGTACAATGCCTTGATGTGCACGTGGATAAACTGATGAGTTATAGCACTTTGGCCACGGTAGCCGAGTTGCAGACATGTCTCCTGATCTTTCTCTCCGACTGTTTGTGTCTAGCTCCATGGAGTAGGATTCTGATATCGTATGCATGTGCATAGTGAGTCGACATATTTTCTGGCACGTAATTCTTATTATAATTGGAATTATTGCATTACTACTGTATAACTGCCTGGAACTGCTTAATTGTTTATCGCTGCTACTTAATGCTTATTATTATTACTTTGAAATGATATGTGGACGCTTCGCACCATTTTGTTTCTTACTGCCATAATTGGTAATGATGGTAGGATGTCTTGCCTCTTTCCTGTATCTATATTATTTCTGTCTATATTTGTATTCCATCGAAGACGTCGGCGAAGAGGGTAAAGTTCACAAGTTTCTGGGTTTCTGGCCTGACTATGACTAGTACTTGCTTTTGATCATGACGGCCCGCCCACAGGGATTTTTGGGATACGTGCATCTAACATTCCTTGGAGGTCCAGACTGTTGGCATGTTAACTTCAGCTTGGATCACTGTATCTACATGGGAGACGTGTCGTTGTCGTTAGCGTTCGTCTATACCTAGAATTTTACCTGCTCATTAGGGACATGTGGGGTGAACCTCACTACACCCCACAAGAGGATTCATTCCTATCCACTGCCCGAGCCCCAGCCCGTAATTCGGTAGCTCCAATGATGGTTTCCTCCGATGAGGAAGACCCTGACACGGTTCCTTCTCCTTCTTCATAGGGGGCTGATACTGTAGATAGCTACTGATGGCTATCTGTGTTCATTTTGGGGCCTGATGATATTATTTTGGTGGGCTGTACATGTAACATATTTTGGGCATGCATAGTTTTGTTTTTGTATATCAGACTTTGTAACAAAACAAGTTTAATATGATGAAATATTTATACATATGTATGCTATTCAAATGTATGTTTTATTTTTTTCTTACTCTTTCTTATGATTATGTTTCGTCACCATATTTTATTAATTATAACACAAAAAAAAGTCACCATTTTATTTATACAACTATAATCAAACAAGTTTTAAATATTAATATAATGAACTGAATCTTAATTTATACTTTTATTTTCCGCATCGTAATTTGTAATGTGACGTTCTCTCCCAAAAGGGGCGTTACACACCGCCTGTCCATCAGAGAAGGTGTGAAGCCAGTTGCACAGAAAAAAAAAAGAGAATTCGGCCCAGAAAGACAACTGGTCATTGAGGAACGGATCAAGGAGTTATTAAGCGGCAACTTCATCAGGGAAATCTCCTACACCACATGGTTATCCAACGTGGTCCTGGTTAAGAAATCTAATGGGAAGTGGAGAATGTGTGTAAACTACACAGATCTGAATAAGGCCTGTCCCAAGGACCCATACCCACTCCTCAATGTGGATAAATTGGTGGATAGTTCCTCAGGTTTCAAATGGTTATCGTTCATGGATGCGTATTCTGGGTACAACCAAATTCCTATGTATCCTAGAGATGAGGATAAAACTACCTTTATCACTGATAAGGCGAGCTACTGCTACAAGGTTATGCCATTCAGTTTGAAAAATGGAGGGGCCACCTATCAGAGGATGATGAACAAAGTCTTTGAGAACTAAGTGGGGAAAATGCTAGAAGTCTATATAGACGACATGATAGTGAAAACCCTAGAAGGCGGATCGCATGTGACAGACCTTGAAGAAGTATTTCCTCAGGTCAGAAAATACAACATGAGGCTAAACCTAAAGAAGTGTGCTTTTGGGGTCTAAGCAGGGAAATTCCTGGGTTTTATGCTAACCCACTGTGGAATTGAGGCTAACTCTAATCAATGCTAGGCAGTACTTGACATGAGAAGTTCTCAAAGTGTTAAGGAGGTACAACAGCTTACAGGCCGCATTGCAGCGCTCACGAGATTCCTTGCCAAAGCAGTCTATTAGTCTCTTCCCCTATTTAAGTTGCTAAAGAAGGGGAAGAATTTCAAATAGACCAAGGAGTGTGAGGAATCCTTTTTTATCTCTCAAGAACTTGCTATCCTCCCCTCTTATTTTGACAAGACTAGATCTCGGTGAGACGCTCTACTTATACCTCTCAGTTCACGAGGAAGCAGTGAGCTCTGTGTTAATCCGAGAGACTAGCGAAGGGCAAAAATTGGTCTACTTCGTGAGTAAGGTTCTGCAGGGACCTGAGCTTCGCTACCAGAAAGTTGAAAAGGTGGCTTTCACACTAGTCATCACGGCTAGAAGACTCCGACAATACTTGCAATGCCACTCGGTGGTAGTCAGAACGGATTAGCCCATCCGCCAAGTATTACACAAGTCAGATTTGGCTGGAAGAATGATTGCTTGGTCAATTGAACTCTCTAAGTTTAGGATCACTTATTAACCACGGCTAGCAATAAAAGCCCAAACGTTATCTGATTTCATAGCAGAACTCATATCAGACCTCGGTAACCCAGCAAGAGTCTCTTGGACCATCTTTGTTGACGGATCCTCCAACCCCAAAGGGAGTGGTGCCGGGGTAATCTTGGAAAACTCAGAAAGATTAACATTAGAACATTCCCTGAAGTTCAAATTTTTAACCTCGAACAACCAGGCTGAATATGATATGTGTATTGCAGGGCTGATAATGGCCAAAGATATGGGGGCAGCCTGGATCACACTCTGCAGTGATTCCCAACTTGTGACCTCCCAGATCTGAGGTGAGTATCAAGCTAAGGAGCCTCTCCTGCAAAGATACCTGGTCAAAGTATAAGAGCTTCTTAAGAACTTTGAAAAGACAAAGGTTGAGCACATTCCAAGAGAACAAAACTCCAAGACAGACCTTTTATCTAAGCTTACCAGTATTAAGGACCCCGAAAATAAGCGATCGGTAATCCAAGAAGCACTTTCTCAGCCTTCCATCATGGATCATGCCGTATTTCAAGTAGAAGAGAAGGGGCCATCCTAGATCACGCTTATTATGGAATACTTGCAGACAGGGGTCATACCCTCAGATCCAAAAGAAGCCTCTAAGTTGGTCAAGACAACTGTCAGGTATACCGTCTACGAAGAGCGGTTATACCGTCATGGTTTCTCATCGCTCCTTCTTAAATGCCTCACTCCGAAAGAAGCTGAATATGTCCTAGTCGAGATTCATGAGGGAAGTTGCGAACATCACTTAGGAGGCAAAGCCTTAGCCCTAAAAGCGTTAAGAGCGGGATATTATTGGCCAACCATGGAAGCTGACTCACATATGCATGTTCAAATCTATGATAAGTGTCAGTGCCACTCAGATCATTACCAGGCTCCCTTCGAAGAGCTATCTATAATGTCTGTACCTTGGCCTTTCTTCAGATGGGGTATGGACATCCTGGGCCCATTCCACCAGGCCCTAGGTCAATTAAAGTACTTAGTGGTAGCAGTGGATTGTTTTACGAAGTGGATTGAGGCAGAACCTTTGGTCGCGATCACTTCATCACGAATTTAGAAATTTACTTGGCGCTACATTATCACCAGGTTTGGAATTCTGGAGTCCATAGTAACGGACAACGGAACCTAGTTTAAGGATAAAAAGAGCTACTGGCTGACTTAAAAATAAAACACCATTGTAGTTCCGTGGAGAACCCCAGAACTAATGGACAGGCAAAAGCTGCCAACATGATTATTGTGCGTGGAATTAAAAAAAGATTGGGTGAAGCTAAAGGAAATTGGGCCTAGTAGCTTGATCATGTTCTCTAGGCCTATAGGACCACACCCTGGGTGAAACTCCCTTTAAGCTTACCTATGGTTGTGAGGCCATGATTCCGATAGAGATAAGTGAGCCAAGCTTGCGCAACCAACAATTTTCAGAGGACGGTAACCCTGGTTTGATTAGGGAAAACCTTGATCTAATAGAAGAAAGAAGATGTGTGGCTCATATACGCGATGTCGCCCTCAAACAAAGAACAAAAGCCAGATATAACCAGAAAATAGTCCCTAGAAGGTTCCAACTAGGAGACTTTTTGCTCAGAAGAGCGGATATCGGGGGAAAATATGCCTCCCAAGGGAAATTAGCCCCTAACTGGGAAGGCCCCTACCGTATTGTTGTCAACATTGGTAAAGGAGCCTACACATTGGAGATTCTAACGAGTGCTGCTATCAAGAATTACTGGAATGCGGATAAACTTATAAAATACTATAGCTAGGTGCCTTTGACGGCCTAGTCTTTTAGTAAAACTAATGTTTAATTTGCACATCATGTTAAAACCTATACTCTGTACAAACTTTAGTCCCCCAAAATCATTAATAAAATAGAGTTATTCAGACTTTATTTTACATATACGACACATTAGTAAATCCAGGTCATGAGGTAGGGTCAATACCCTTCCTCGATACTTAGCATTGACTATCAAAAGGTCAAGCACTTAAGCGGCAGTGCGGATTCAGCATCCATGGTCCTCAATGACGCCTAAGCCGGATGGGATCCCAAAAGGATCCCGAGTAAGGTTAATTGATAATGATGCCTAAGCTAGATGGGATCCCAAAAGGACCCCGGGTAAGGTTAATTGATAATTACACCTAAGGCAGTAGGGACCATATGTGCCAAATTTTCTCGGGCATTAAACCCTTAGCTAATGTGTTATTCTTGCCTAAATTTTAAGATTCCAAATGTTCGTTATTATGAGCTTTGAATTATTGATTCAGGTTTTATTTTTGCCTAAGTCTTAAATTTCAAAATTCTTGGTTATGATAAGTATTGGACTATAAACGAAGGCGTTATTTTTGCCTAAGTCAAGTGGAATGCCCCACACTTGTTATTATGGGTAGGGATCCCGGACCATGGTCTTTCCAATAAGAAAATATTTTCCTAAGTCCGTATAATGGAAATGCTACATTTCGGGCGTTGGACCCAAATCGGACGATGGAAGTAAATTAAATTCGCAAGGAAAAGCATGTACTGAAAGCAAAGATTTAATTTAAAAAAAATAAAAAGCCCCGAATGCGGGGTAATTGTTCTTACAAAAATAAAATAAAAATAAAAAACCCCACATAGGGGGCAAGGATGAAGAAAAAGGAAGAAAATCTAAGTATCAGGTTCCCCTTCCACTGGAGTTGGAATAGCATCTTAGCTGGCAGCGGAATCAAGTTGGGCAAGCTCCTTCGCCCAAACGAGTTGACCATCATGGAAGACTTTTTTCGAATTAAAGTCCTCTAAGGTAAGAGTGATGTCGGGATTGAAATGTTGGATTTGAGCCACGACATTATGGAATTGCTTTCCACTAATGTTTCCCGAAATGGTGTCGAGCTCCTCCACATCTTTTTCCAAATATGAGATTCGAGCTTGGAGGGTGCTGATGGTATTGCCGGCTTGAAGATTCTTGACCTCAAGTGCCTTGTTGGCCAGGTCAGAGGAAGCCAATGCTGCCTCCAGCTCAGTAATTCGCGATTAGGTATCCTTATTTAGCTTAAGAGCCACTGTTAACTTTCGGGCAACCTCTTCATTTTTCTTTTTGTTTTCCTCTGCCATCTTCCTAATGGTTGCCTCGATGGACTTCTTAATATAGCAGACCTCGATGGCAGTCTGAAGTGTAGAAGTCTAAAGCTTGGCTAGGGTCTGGGCCATATCCCGTCCCGAAATATGCCCCATCACTTTATCACTCAGTAACCGTCCGTCTATGTATGACTTGGCATCAGATTACCCCCAAAATAACAGGCTCTGGGTTAAGGAGTCCAGTTCTTCCGGGGCCTCTTCAATAACAATACCCAGGTTTGAGGACGCCAGGATGGCAGCAGTAGGAGCGCTAAAGGATCCTACTTCTTTCCTCTTTGATCTCAAGGCTTGCAGAGCTACGAGAAAAGGTCCTAATGCCTTGTTGCTTACTGAAATTAAACAACAAAATGAGATGGAAGTCAGACAAGCAAAATTATGAAGTATAGAAATTCAAAGCCCAAAAAGTCCGGGGCAAATTACGGGTAATAATATCCTAATTCCTACCTAACAAAACAAAGAGAAGATTATCACCAGGGGTATGAAGAACGATCTTGATTTTGATAAACTTGTGTTCTTTGGAATACCAGGTTATAAATTTAACACAGTTGACCTCATTCGGAGTAAAGTCTTTCTCTTTTTTCTCAAGCAGCATCATGGGAAAAGACCAAGCATTTTCAGACTAGTATAACAGGAACTTTGGTTCCCCGTCGTCTTTTAGGAAGAAGGGGTGGAACCCCTTTGCTGTCATTAGCTTGAAGAACCTAGTCTTAAATCCTTTGAAACTATCTTGAAAAATATCGAAGGATTTGCGACCGGATTGTAAGCCAGCCCTTCTATTTTGCTGACCCTTGGGGATTTATCCAGGTATAGAAATAAAAAAGACATTGGTCGAATACCGCAGCTCCATTATCTGGTAAAATCTTTCAAAAACAATAATATAACCCTAACCATTAGGGTGAATTTGGGTAAGGGCCGCACGCAGAGCTTGGAGTACTGTAATTTGGAACTCGGGGAAGGGTAACCGAAGCCCCAATTTGATGAAGAGGGGTTCGTAAAGGAACATGAAATGTGAACCCGCCTCCCTAGAAGAGCAAACCCTCTCATTCCACTCCAGGCATAAAACCTAGAATTCTCTATCACGGTTTCTCCCTTCCGTCAACTCTAAATACTGTACTAATTATCTGAGTTCATTTTCAGATGAAAGCTCAAATAAATAGTCCCAGACGTCATCCCCTACCCATGGGTATACCCATCTCGGACCACGCTGGATCTGAATTTGGTCCTCCTCGGTTAGTTCATGAGCCTCCGCAACCGATACTTGCGCTCTAGTTCGCCTCCTACCTCTGGCCATAAAGATCCTGAGAATACCCAAAAAGGCAAGTAAGTAAATGTTAGAATTAATTAAATCAGAGATTCAGACACGGTGAAGGGTGAACTGAACAGTCCACACCTACACGTCGACCTCCTTTCCCTCCAAATCCTGAAACTTCAGAAGGGCACCTCTGCCACGTTTACAATGGCGAAAAGGGTGTTTCAAGAGGATAGAGCTATGCGAAGAGGATTGAAAGTCCTAAATCAACTTTATGAAATTGGAAAACAGAAACGCACTCCATCGAGGAGCGCTAACTACTCAGCTATTTAATTATAATGAGGAAGAAGAGGAAATACCGTGTGAGAAAAGCTCAGAGTTGTTGAAGATGGAGATGGATGAGAATCCTTAGGGCTCCTACTTTGCTACTGTGCAAAGTTCTTTGGAAGATGTTTGAAAATAGTAAAATGGAGACAATGCATTCCTAAAACCCCTGTTTATAAAGGCTAAGTGGTTAGGGGCCATTGTTGTCCTTACAACCCAGTTTTCAAAAGAATGCTCATCATGGCGCGCAAAGTACTGTGCATGTCCTTCCAGTGAAAATATACCACGTGACTCGTATAGTTCTTAAGGTAGTTGAAAAGACAGTGGTACAGCAACTCGTGCGTCACACAACCTCTGAAGTTTGAGTACGAATTATTTTTGTGAACCCCGGCTTTATCCGGGATACTTGCTCGATGAAGAGTTATCACTTTGGATCATGGTTGTTAAAGCAATAGAGTGAGACCCCGATCAACATTTTATAAATGGTAAATTATTTGAATCCCGGTTTAAAGACTTGAAGTTTGCTACTTATTTAAAATGGGTACTAAGCCAGTGGCAAAGTAATGTTATGCTGGAATAAGCGTTGGACTAAATGCGAACAATGATAAAAGCTGAAGGAAGGAAGTGGACATCGTGCAAAGTTTATAATATGTGAATTTTTACTAATTTGTTCTCATTCCATACATTATCTTACATTTGGAAAAGAAGGAAAAGAAAATATTGAAACACAAAATGTATAAGGAAAGAGTATCGACCTCTCCTTCACTTTGTCGGACGGGGTGCAATCTTTCATGAAGAAGATCATTCCACTAGCTTCATGATTACACCAAGTTACCTCAAATTGCGAAATTGCTACAATAATCCTTCCTGCATATTTGAGGAACCAACAAGGTTCGAACCAAAGCACCTGCTAAGTTCTCGGAAATAAGGAGGAGTATAGGCTTTATTTCTCCGAGGAGGACCGTCCGACATGACAGGAGTCATTGATTTTTCCAGCAGTAGAGCGTGTTTCAAATACTCCCTCGTACGCTGGGAAAGAAAAGTGCCTGCCATTACTATGCTGAGAAAGAAAAGTCCTCATTGAAAAAGTTATTGGTGAGCGAAAGGGAGAACATCTTCACAGATTTTGGGAAAAGCAAGAAGATGATCTTCGTAGGGGACAGAACCTTCTTTGAATTTGAACAAAATAAGAGGAAAGCCATGGAAGGATATACTCTAGAACACAATGGCAAAGAAAGAAGAATGCAGTAAAAGGAATGCTAACTTAAATGCAAACATTCCCTAATTTATTGACACAATGAAGCATTCTGGTTGGTCCCTCGATAGGTGAACTGATCATACGAGATAAACTGCATATTTAACGCTTATTGTTTCTGATTGGTAGAAAGGTAAATGGGCAGTTGGGAAACAGTATGGATTTAATGCCCCTTTAATGGATTTTTAATTCCTAATAAAACTGAGGTAGCGATTTCCCAAGGAAGCTCACTACTATCAAAGGAGTGTGGAAAAAGTCAGAAAACCTTGCGAAATTATATGCGGGGACAAAGGATACACCTCGGATAATGGGATGGTGTCGTGGGCCAACCCCGGAGGTACTCTGTAATAATGGACCTCGACCTAAATAGATTTCTATATATTGAGCGCCATGGGTTCTCATCAAATCTAGAATCTTAAAACTTAATTGTTCTACTTAAGCACCAAACTGGGGGCAACTGTTCTGGATCGTACCCTGGGCTCTCAATATGTAGTCCAACCCAGTACACATACATGCAGAGGTCTAAGGCTTCACGCCTCCAGCTGAGTCAGCTTAATGTGAGATCCCAATTTTGGATGGTAGCAGATTTACTCCAAGATCCGCACAATAGATGAATCTTATGATATATCCTACTTACCAATCATGATCTTATGGAATAATTGCGCTATAACTACCATACCAGTATTACGATAATATAGGGATTCTCTACAACTAAATAAGGAACATATCTTCTCCTGCAATTATAATGGCAATGTATCTCTTTATTAAGAGAACAAATTAATCCAACCTCTATAAATATCAGGCCAAGTCACTTAAATCAGGTATGAGTTTTCCCATACATAGACCTAATTGGTGCATATCCTGACTTGAGCGTTGGAGTCCCTTTGTAGGTACCCACCCCTTTGTTTAACACGTTTGGTAACAGAAGTGCATCGAATGTGTCTACCACATATGTGCCTATCTCAGGTACCTTCTAAATCTACTTCAAAACAGGGGGATAACCTTGCACTGTTTGAATTAGATAGCATGAGAGACTTTGATCGTATTATATAGGGGAGGCCTTAGACCTTTGACAAGCATTTGCTGGTTCTTAAGGAATATGATGGTGTGGTTTGCCCTTCTAAAGTTCAGTTTGACATTGAAATCTTTTGGATTAGGGTTCTTGATCTACTATTGAGGCCCATGAATAGCCACATGAGGAAGACGATTGGAGACACAATAGGGACAGATGTGGATGTAAATCAGAAAAGGCATGCATAGGGTTAGTACCTTTGTATTAGGGTTGACCTAAACATAACAAAACAGCTTTGGCGAGGAGTTAAGTTATAAGTTACTCCAAGGAATGGTATACTTTCCAGTATGAACGACTCTAGAATTTCTGTTATGGTTGAGGTATCCTAGGGAATGTGGTGGATAATTGTGACAAAGATAAAGATGAAACAGAGGAAGAATTGCAATATGGGTTATAGATGTAAGCTAATTCATACTCACCCCCTCTGAAAATGATAAATACTAAGAGAAGGGCATATCAATCTGATTAAGAAATGGATAAGTCAAATGTAGTGAAGGAAAAAGAATAATCCTCTATGCTGAAGGTTACTGAGAACAGGACAAATTATGCAACTACACAAAACAAAGGTATGGAGAAGAAGATTAGAGAGGGAACCAAATCTTCCTTGACCTCATCAGCAATTATTCCTATATCAAAACAAGAAGTTACATCACCTGCGAATAAGAAAATAGGTTCAAAATGGAAAAACAATTCCTAAGGCTGCGGGAGCGTGGAGGGAGGCTGTGAACAATGGAAATGTGCTAGTAAAATGATCACTTTAGGAGGTTCATGGGTAAGACAATGCAATAGAGATAGATGTAATACCTTTAGTAATATGTTAGACTTGATTATGTGTTCACAAGGTAGCATATGACTTGTTTAACATGCCAATGAAGTTTTGTGATAAACTAAGTTCGTTTAGACACTTAGTTGCAACCCAAAAGTTAAAAAATAGCTTAAAATGACTCAGATAATAACATAAGTTGCTAAGTGAAGGGAAATAAACATAGAAGGTTTATTTCTAAGTTACAAATGAGTTAAGTAAGATGTAGTTAAAGTTTCAAGAGAATCTGAGTTAGTTTGATATTTTTAGGCATATTGGTTGTGCATTTAATACCGACTCGATTATCAGCATATATGGAAAATCATGAAAATAGTGAAATAATAATTCAGATGAATCTTATGATTTATTCTAAAGTTATTGAAAGCTGAAAAACTTGAATTAGTATAATTCGGGTGTTCTTGGTAGATAAGGAATTTCCAACAAAATATCTTAAGGGACATGATGGTCATTCTCTCATTTCTCTCTCTCGATTAAAGGCAGCAGAAGCTGCCAAAACGGAAAGAAAAAATAGAAAAAGAAAGAAATAAAGGAAGAGAAGAGAGAAAGGAAGAAGAAGAAGGAGAAGAAGGAGAGGAAGACCAAGGGAAGATCAAGATCAAAACATAGAGCTTGAAGATTGATCATCCAATCAAAAGGTAAGGGGTTTTCTATTCATCTTTCTCCTCTTGATTCTCATTTAATGAGGTTTGGGGTTTTTGAGTAGAAATAGGGGTTTGGAGAGCCAAATCCATGTTCTTGGCTTGGTTCTTGATTCCAAGGACTAGGTTAGGATAGTTTAAGCTTAGTAAACCTAGGATGACCATTTATGACTCAAGATCAACCATTAGGATTCATAGATTTAAGAATTAGACAATGATTAGAGTTATGTGATTTAAAACCTAGATCTTTGCTTAAGAGAAACTATAGGTTGTATTTGAGTTACAATAAGTTTGGGGGCATGGATTAGTGTTAGAAATCACTAAGAAACTAATTTTAGATGATTTGAAGTAAGATTTGAACCATAGTTCTGTTGTTTTGCTTCTGGTTGAGAAACACGGCTCGTGCCTGAAGTCACCGGGGGGGGAGGGGAGTGTCCCTCTCTGCCAGTTGAATTTGTGAAATAGTGCTCACAGAGCAAAACATGGGGGGGTGTTTTCAGACATGGCCCATATTTTAGGCCAGAATCTTTAAAAATGTCTTTTTTGATGTTTTGAAGCTATGGGCTAAATGATATCTTTAGTAAATGTTTCCTAAAGTGTGTTAAGGCACAAATGAGAATATTTTTAAAAGCGAAATTTATCACCTAGAAGGAATGAGAAAGCTTATGCTTTAAACATCCAAAAGTGAAGGATTGCCCTAGATAAGGATATAGTACCTTAAGCAACCTAGTGTTGTATTAGATATCACTCAAGATGTGATGAGATGGTGCAATCAAGATGAGTATACTAGGAATTAATATAGGATTCACTCTTGTAAGGATAAGGAATGTATGAGTTTTAGGATATCCAAGAGTAATGGATTATCTTTAGAAGGTACCTAAAACCTTAATCAACAAAGAGTTGTAAATATAAACCACTTTGAGTTAGAATCACTTAAGTGGGGATAAGGTTGTGTATTTAGTGTGGATAAATGACCCTGGTATGTTTTGATTAATGAATAAACTTCATATGATTATTACTTTGATTCACTAACTACTTGCCAAGCTTAACTTTTACAATGAGATTTAATGGAGCAAGAAAAGTGGATGCAAAGGATCATGGAGCAAAGCATTTTAATGTGAGGATCATGAAGGAAAACTTGAAGAAGGAGCATCATGAAGAAGAAGGAATTCAAAGAAGATCATTAGGAACCTTTTTGTAAAGAAAAGACTTAGTATAATTCTTTGATTAAGCTCTCTAAAATAAGTAAAAATGGTTTTCAAAAATAAAAATGAACTAAGAATGAAAAAAGTTAATTAATGAGTCTGTACATCTATGTGTACATCAATGTACTTTCAATTAATTAACTAACTTTTAATGAAAACCTTAGTGTACATCTATGTATAAGTGTTATACATCTATGTATACATCGATTGATTCTGGATGTACTTGGTCAATATGCATTTTTGCATCTATACATCGATTAGTACATCGATGCATAAGCCAAAACAGAAGCAAGGACTTTTTAAAATACTCATACAATCGATTAGGTAATTGATGTATAAACTTCTGGACTGAAATTACAAGTGTTTTTCAAGAACAACATCGATATATTAATATGTGTATCACTCAAGATCAAGAACATCCAAGAACACAATCGATTAGGCAATCGATGTACACACATTATAAAAGTGAAATTTTTGTTTAATACATCTATATACTAATCGATTGACTGATAATAAAATTCTTTTTATAAGTTTGTTTTGATCTTAATTGACTTGAAAAGTGCGACCAATGAATTTATTTTGAAATATACCTATATAAGGACATTGGAAAACACTTTCTACAAAACAACTCATTCAAAATTTGAAATCAAACACAGAAATATAGAGAGAGAGCTTTTCATTGAAAATCTAAGTATTTTTCCATGGAGCTTCAATTTGTAATATCTGATTTCTTGAATCTAATTCAATCTTTTCGTATTGTAAAAGAGAGAAAAGAGAGAAGGTTCTCTAGCTGATTAAATCAAGAGTAGAATGGACTCTTGGTGCTGTGTAAGAGTAGAATGAACTCTTGTGGGAATTGCAAGATTGCTTTGACAGGAAAAGTTATCATTTGGGTAAAAGGAACCAAGAAGTGAAGTTTGTCTAAAGAATCTTGTAAATTGATTTTTAATAGTGGACAAAACTCATAGTTTTGTGGGGACTGGATGTAGGTTACCAGAGGAGGTAGCTGAACCAAGATAAATCTCGGTTTGTAATTTTCTCTAACCCTTAACTCTTTATTTGGTTTATTTTTGAATGTATGAATTAAGCAATATGTTAGGGATGCTTGCATGATTTGATTAGTTTTGATCTTTTTCATATCTGAAATCAATCTTATTGTTAATAGTTCTTTATAAGTTTCAAGTCTTGATAGAAATACATCTTACAAAATACATTTTGGTTTGTTGGTTGACAAAATCTTTTTCATAGTTATAGAAAAGAATCAGTTTTTGCAAAAAGGGAAAAAGTTTCAGAAACTTATCATACTCAATTCAATCCCCCCTTCTTGAATATTACGAAGCCACGACCAACATTTAATTCCAAAGAGGAAATATTATGTACTAAGTCTCTAGTTAAACGGGACCTTGTGCATTGTAGAATACGCAATAGGATGAATGTTGACTTGTAAACTTGTCATATTCATTAAGTATGCAAAGTTCTAGTGAAATGCTCATTTGTTTCCTTAAACAAGGTTGAATAAGGCATTAGCTAAGATAGGCTTTTTCACTAGGATGAGTTGAGTTTATAGGAATGTTAAGGTGGTGTTTATGTAAGAGGTACACATAACACTATGCTTTTCACACACTAGTTAGTTAATCTAGCTTGTATGTGATAACTATGAGAACCTTAGTGAAACCAAGAGTACTGGTTTGCCATAGGTAAATATCTAACACCTTAGCAACATAGTGTTGCATAGAGGTCACTTAAGAGTATTGAGTGATGAGTTGGTGTTTAGATAGAAGTATATATATTAATGGAAATAGTCTAGTAGTATTGATCTTAGTGAGTATTCTTTGACAGTATTCATGGAGGCCAAGAGAGATTGAAGGGTGTCTGATAGACTCAATTGAGGAAGGACATAACCCAGATATTTCGTTAATGCCAAGGCCAGAAGAGATAAGTAAGGGTCCAGAAGGTTCTTCGGAATCAGGATTTAGACCGAACTTCTCATGTACCAGGATATGTGTGATGTGAGGAGATATATCATTCGCCACGGGATAATATACTGAACCAGTTCATAATGAACTTCTTGGTTTTCAAAATAATCCCCTGCATGTATTTCAAAACAAAGCATTGCACGAACATATCTCTAGGATCTTTCTTGAGCTTAATCATATTGCACATCATCTGCATTGCATTTACAGATAGTTGTATGGGCATTGTCCGTTACTGTTAGTATTTATAGTTGTATGGACAGTTGTTTATATCTAACAGTATGTAGGCTATCAGTTTAGATCACACTATGCAGGTAGTGGGTAGTTATGAGAATTAGGAGAGGAAACTCCTATGTTGGTAGTTATAGTAATTGTTATATTTGTTTATATGATGTTATGACTAGCTGATATTGGAATTGCTTTTTTTGATAATTGTAATTCTTACCCCAGTTGTTCTTCCATGTAAATCCAGGTAAAGACCCTGCTAAGGGAAAGAAGATGAAGCATAAAGCTTAGTATAATTTTTATATACTTTAGTAGACAAAGTTTATGTATAAGTTTATATTTGCTTTGTATGTTTTAAGTTGTATGTATTACAATATGCCCTTTTATGGCAAGTGTTGTATGTATATGCATGAGTTTAAGTTTTTCCGCATTCTCTCAAGGCTTTTTATAATTACTCAGTTTTGATTATGAATATATGTATTAGTTAGTTATGTGGAAGTGACGTCTCTAGTGCCGGTTATCTTTATATATCTCTATTTATTTAAGATATATCTAGATATCTGTATTATGATGTTACATTATTATATCAGAGCAGTTCAACCTGTTGAGCCGGGGTATGGATTGAATATGCTTAGGCATGAGTAGTAGTTTAGTAGAATATTATGCATTCTTTTATCTCTTTGTTAGATATGTTAGTGGAATTGCATGACTAGCATTAGGTAGGAATGCTATTGGTTACTATTACACAGTTACATGATATTGAGCCTAGTTAACTCAATATATAATGTACTATGTGTACATGAAACTATGACAACTACCAGGCGAACCTATAAGACTGGGAGGCTAGTAAAGGAGGAGATAACTAGAGCTCTTAGAGAAATGGCTATTGTTTTGAGAGAGCAGACTGCCATTTGTATAAGTCTATTAGAAGTGTTAGAATAGGACTCGCTTAGTAAGTTGCGGGACGTTGAGGAACTTATGAGAGATCTGTATTTCTAAGAGTTCAAGAAAGTTAATCTTTTGTTTTTGAAGGGAGAGTTTGGTTCAGTCAGAGTCGAGTGATGACTTCATGTGATGTAAGAGATCTTTGAGGTCATGGCATGTGTTGATAGATAGAAGGTGACCTTGCTTCATAAGGGTTAGTAGGAAGAGCTAAAAGCTGTTGAGATGAAGCAAAAAGGTTACTAGAAGAGGTTAGTACCCGAATCACCTGGTATGTGTTTAGAGCTACTTTCTTGGACAAGTATTATTCCTTTGAATTATAGAAGGCAAGAGAAATTTAGAAATTTCTAAGGTCTGAGCAAGGGGATATTACTGAGGATCAGTATGCAGAGCAATTCAAGGAATGTCACGAGTTCTTTTCTTATTTTATGACTAATCCAGCTGAAGACTAGAAGTAAGTAAAAATCGAAGTAGAACTTGGAGAGGGCATTAGAAGAGTTGTGAAGCAAAAGGAGGTTAAGGAATTCTTCGCTTTAGTTAGTGAGTGCAGAGTTATAAAAGCAGATAATCTCACAGCCTCAACGGAACAAGAGTTAAAAGGTTCCCTAAAGAGGAAAATATTAGATATTAAAATTAGTGAGGGTGCCTCTTAGTCTCAATCTTTACTAGGTAAAGGAACACAGGTTCAAGTGGTAGTTTGGGGAATGATAAGTGTGAGTAAGGTACTTTTAAGACAAGCAACCTTAAAGGAAAAAGGTAAATCAGACTCCAAGGTACCAAGATGCACAAGCAGCACAACGGAGGTGATGAAATCTTCCAACTTTGTATGAGGTAAGAGCACATGTAAAGAGAAATCTTTTAAGGTGTGTATAAGGAGAGTATGGATTTACTTTGTAAATCATGTTGGTTTACTTTGTGAATCTAGCCTGCTTACCTAGTTGGTACGGTTTAGTTGCTAAGAGAGACAAATGATGCTATATTCTTGTTTAATTGATGTGTAAGACTATGCCAAAGTTATAGGCAGTTAAGCACGAGACTAACGAGAATAAATGTCTTTGTTTAGAAAGGATGATAAGGTAGATTAGTTGAGAGAAGCTTTGGATTTTCTCACGAGATGATCTAAGCCCTGGTTGTCAAAGAAGTAAAGTTGAGAAAAAGGAGATCTCAAATAATTTTTCTAAGATTATGTAAGGGCATGGAGAATATATCGATGTAGTTTTGGAAACTTTTTGGAAGAGAAGTGGTTAAGTGCCAAGTAAGCCAAAAATCAGTTTTGGGTTATAAGTGGTACAGTTTACGGATCATGTAATTTCTCAAGGAAGAGATTGCAGAGAACCTTAGTAAAGTTTAAGAAGAAGTACAATGAGAAGAGTAACCATTGTAACCGAAGGCAGGGAGTCTATCATTGGACTTTCTCAGTTAGTGTTACCCAGATTAGGTCAGCTAGGAAAGGTAGAGCTTAGTAGTGGACTCTGGAGAGTGAGTATGGTTTCCAAGAGTTGAGGAGGGGGTAGATTACTACGTTAGTGTTAGTAATTCTAGATTCTTATGAGAACTTTGAGGTAGTTAGTTATACTTCGAAGAAGGGATTAGGGTGTGTTCAAATGCATAAGAGGTAAGTAGATGCCTACGCATCAAGGCAGTTAAACCTGAACGAGAAGGACTACCCTAGGTATGATTTAAAATTAGCCATAGTGGTGTTTACCTTACAGTTTTGGAGATGTTACTCATAAGGAGTCTAGTTTGAGGTGCTTAGCGATCATGATAGTTCAAGATGCTTGTTGATCAGAGGAAGCTGAACATGAAGTAGAATAGATGGATAGAGTTTTTCAAGGCTTATAACCTTAAAGTTATGATATCATTTGGGTAAGACCAAAGTAGTGGTTGATGCACTAGGTAGGAAATTCCTATAAGTGTCCTAGATGATAGTCCAAGAGAGAGTGAATTTCTTGAGAGTTTCAAGAATTTGAGTCTTGCGATGAATATGATTCCACATAGTCTTTCAGTAAGCAAGGTGGACATAGCAAAAGGCTTAAAGACTTAGATTTTTAAAAGCTCAGAGGGAGAATGAAACTCTAAGGGATAAGCGTGAGCAGATCTTCTAAGGAACCCTAGAGGATTTTTTTTATGACTAAGAGGGAATGACGAAGTTTAGAAATAGACTTTGTTTTCAAATAGGGTCATAAATCAAGAAAGGGATCCCAGAGGAAACTCACAAGGGAAAGAGTACCATCTATCAATAGGCTACTAAGGTTTTTCAATAGTTAAGAAAGATGTTTGGTGGCCTAGTATGTTAAAGAACATAGCAAGATATGTTAAGTTGCAAGTAAGAGTGGAGAGATTAAGTAATCTGCCCATTTTTTGCCAAGTAGAGCTAGCTATTTTCTAGATAAGGTAATTCAACTACTTTTAAAGGAGATAGTTAGAGTTCCAGTTAATGTAGTGTCTGAAGGGGATACTAGATTCACAGTTGGTTTTGGAAAGCCTTGTAAAGAGGAGTTCAAATCTAAGTTATGTTTTAGTACAAATTACCATCCACGATCAGAGGGGTCAAGAGCTTAGAGATAAGCAAATTTCCTTTGATAGAGGTGTAGTTGGGAGAAGCTGGTGCTGAAAAAGGTTTACATGGTAGTAAGAATTCCATGTTAAGTGAGTTTACCCAGAGTTGTTTGCATGAGGTGAGCAAATTTTGGGACAAAATTTTAAAAATGAGGGGAGAAATATAATAACCTTAGTAACATGTTAGACTTGATTATGTGTTCACAAGGTAGCATATGACTTGCTTAACATGTCACTGAAGTTTTGTGACAAACTGAGTTCGTTTAGGCACTTAGTTGCAACTCAGAAGTTGAAAAGTAGCTTAAAATGACTCAGATAATAGCATAAGTTGCTAAGTGAAGGGAAATAAACATAGAGGGTTTGTTTCTAAGTCACAAATGAGTTAAGTAAGATGTAGTTAAAGTTTCAAGAGAATCTGAGTTAGTTTGGTATTTTTAGGCATACTTGTTGTACATTTAATACCGACTTGACTACCAGCAGATATGAAAAATCATGAAAATGGTGAAACAATAATTTAGATGAATCTTATGATTTATTCTAAAGTTGTTGGAAGCTGGAAAACTTGAATTAGCGGTGTTCTTAGCAGATAAGGAAGTTCCAGCAAAATATCCTAAGGGACATGATGGTTATTCTCTCATTTCTCTCTCTCAGTTAAAGGTAGTAGAAGCTGCTAAAACAGAAAGAAAAAATAGAGAAAGAAAGAAACGAAGGAAGAGAAGAGAGAAATGAAGAAGAAGAAGGAGAAGAAGGAGAGGAAGACCAAGGGAAGATCAAGATCAAAGCATAGAGCTTGAAGATTGATCATCCAATCAAGAGGTAATGGGTTTTCTATTCATCTTTCTCCTCTTGATTCTCATTGAATGAGGTTTGGGGTTTTTGAGTAGAAATAGGGGTTTGGAAAGCCAAATCCATGTTCTTGACTTGGTTCTTGATTCCAAGGACTAGGTTAGGATAGTTTAAGCTTAGTAAACCTAAGATGACCATTTATGGTTCAAGATCAACCATTAGGATCTATAGATTTAAGAATTAGACGATGGTTGGAGTTATATGATTTTGAACCTAGATCTTTGCCTAAGAGAATCTATAGGTTGTACTTGAGTTACAATAAGTTTGGGGGCATGGATTAGTATTAGAAATCACCAAGAAACTAATTTTAGATGATTAAAAGTAAGATTTGAACCATTGAATAGTCTCACGGTTCTGCAGTTTTGCTTCTGGTTGAGAAACACGGCCTGTGTCTGAAGACACGAAGGGGGGGTAGTGTCCCTATCTTCTAGTTGAATTCGTGAAATAGTGCTCATAGAGCAAAACACAAGGGGGGCGTGTTTTCAGACATGACCTGTGTAATCAGACATGGCCCATGTTTTAGGCTAGAATCTTCAAAAATATCATTGTTGATGTTTTGAAGCTATGGACTGGATGAGATCATTAGTAGATGTTTCCTAAAGTGTGTTAAGGCACAAATGAGGATATTTTTAAAAGGGAAATTTATCACCTAGAAGGAATGAAAAAGCTTAGACTTTAAGCATCCAAAATTGAAGGATTGCCCTAGATAAGGACATAGTACCTTAGGCAACCTAGTGTTGTATTAGATATCACTCAAGACATGATGAGATGGTGTAATAGAGATGAGTATACTAGGATGAAATATGGGATTCACTCTAGTAAGGATAAAGAAGGTATGGGTTTTAGGATATCCAAGAGTAATGGATTATCTTTGGAAGGTACCTAGAACCTTAATCAACAAAGAGTTGAAAGTATAAACCACTTTGAGTTAGAATCACTTAAGTGGAGATAAGGTTGTGTATTTAGTTCCAAAGAGTGAATGTTATGTACTAAGTCTCTAGTTAAACGGGACCTTGTGCATTGTAGAATACGTAATAAGATGAATGTTTACGTGTAAGCTCGTTATATTCATTAAGTATGCAAAGTTCCAGTGAAATGCTCATTTATTTCCTTAAGCAAGGTTGAATAAGGCATTAGCTAAGATAGGCTCTTTCACTAGGATGAGTTGAGTCTACAGGAATATTAAGGTGGTGTTTATGTAAGAGGTAAATATAACACAACACTTTTCACACACTAGTTAGTTAATCTAGCTTGTATGTGATAACTATGAGAACTTTAGTACTACCAAGAGTAATGGTTTGCCACAGGTAAATATCTATCACCTTAGCAACATAGTGTTGTATAGAGGTCACTTAAGAACAATGAGTGATGAGTTAGTGTTTAGATATAAGTATGTATGTTAATGGAAATGGTTTAGTAGTATTGATCTTAGTGAGTATCCTTTGACAGTATTCATGGAGGCTAAGAGAGATTGAAGGGTATCTGATAGACTCAATTGAGGAAGGACATAACCTTGATATTTCGTTAGTGCCAAGGCCAAAAGAGATAAGTAGGGGTCCAGAAGGTTCTTTGGAATCAGGATTTAGACCGAACTTCTCATGTGCCAGGATATCTCATTCGCCATGGGATAAATGAACTTCTTGGTTTTCAAAATAATCCTCTGTATGTATTTCAAAACAAAGCTTTGCACGAACATATCTCTAGGATCTTTCTTGAGCTTAATCAAATTGCATATCATCTACATTGTATTTACAGATAGTTATATGGGCATTATCTGTTGCTATTGGTATTTACAATTGTATGGACAGTTGTCTATATCTAACAATATGTAGGCTATCGGTTTAGATCACACTATACAGGTAGTGTGTACTTATGAGAATTAGAAGAGGAAACTCCTATGTTGGTAGTTATAGCAATTGTTATATTTGTTTATATGATGTTATGACTAGCTGGTATTGAAATTGCTTTTACTGAGAATTGTAATTCTCACCCTAGTTGTTCTTCCATGTAAATTCAGGTAAAGACCCTGCTAAGGGAAAGAAGATGAAACATAAAGACTTGTATAGTTTTTATATGCTTTAGTAGACAAAGCTTATGTATAAGTTTATATTTACTTTATATGTTTTCAGTTGTATGTATTACAATATACCCTTTTATGGCAAGTGTTGTATGTATATATATGAGTTTAAGTTTTTTCACATTCTCTCAAGGCTTTTTATAATTACTCAATTGTGATTATGGATACATGTATTAGTTAGTTATGTAGAAATGATGTCTCTAGTGCCAGTTGTTACCAAGTGGCTTCCAGTACTCAAGAGTGGGGGGTGAATTGAGTATAAAAACTTTTTCGCAAAACCCTTTTTAAAATAAAATACAAATATAAACTTGATAAATAAAAGCACAGAAGGAACAAGAAAAAGAGAATAAACAGTAAAGAGCAGCGTAAAATAAATGTGCAGTAAATTAAATTGCTTAAATTAAAGAGATTAGAGAAAAGAGAAGCGAGCAAAAGTGATTTATCCTGGTTCGACCACTAACCCACTTGTGGTCTACGTCCATCCTCGAAAGTCGAGATTTTTCACTAAGTATACAAGCTTCAATAGGTGCTTGCTACCGTTACAAAATAGAGCACTTTTCACACATAATGGACACTATACCCTTGTGCTAAAGTCTCTAACTCGATGAGGATACCTCACCCTTATACAAACCTTTGAGGGATACCTCACCCTCGATACAAATAATCAGAAAATAGAGATGAAGAGAAACTCTCAAACAGAGTGTGTAATACAAGTTGAAGTGTTAATGGAGCTCTTACAGAAATATCTCAAAGTTTTTAAGCAAGAAGAGCGTAGGGAAAAGTTTTCACAAAGACAGAGTAATCAGAAAAAAATTCAGAATAATGGGTAATGGAAAACGTGACCCAGGCTTGCTATTTATAGAGAAAAAATAAGTTAAACAGCCGTTGGGTGACATTAAACGCTGATTGAAAACAAATTTAAATTCTGTCTGTTTCCATTTTCGTAAACTGAAGGTTCATGTTTATTCGAATAGGCAGCAGCTTATTCGAATAAAGCTCAACGTGAAAAAGCTCATCTGAAAGGGTTATTCAAATAGCAACTTGGTTATTCGAATAACGTATTTAAAACGAAGTTCAGATAGAAACCTTTATTCGAATAACAGATGAGTTAATCGAATAATTCATTTAAAACGAAGTTTCTGAAAAGCTTAGTTATTCGAATAAATGAATGTTTATTCGAATAGCCACTTTGAAAACAGGTTTCTCATGAAGACATTTATTCGAATAGGCAATGTTTTATTCGAATAATTCAAGTTAAAAACTGTTTTGAAAAGGATTTTCAAAGATACTGAGTTCAAAAACAAGTTTTAACTTTTCTTTCAAAAAAAACAAAGAGATATTAAATGTGAGCTCCGTACAATAGATCCTAAGTCCTAAAACTAATCAAATATAAACTTGGACTTGGTCTATTACTCATCTTCATTTAATCTTCTCATTTGTTATCATCAAAACAAGTCTTCAATGGTAAGCATCCAAACACATTCTCCCCTTTTTTGATGATGACAAACTATTAAAGAGACTATCAAAGAGAAAAGCGTTAGTGCATATAATTGGAATTCACAAAAGGTATAAAAGCTTACTCCCCCTCTTTAA
Source organism: Ormosia semicastrata (assembly GCA_029884595.1). Lineage (NCBI taxonomy): Eukaryota > Viridiplantae > Streptophyta > Magnoliopsida > Fabales > Fabaceae > Ormosia > Ormosia semicastrata. The sequence continues at coordinate 4,663,819 of JAQQTO010000029.1, forward strand.
TTATAAGAGGTAATGTATATCAGATATGTGTGAGCTCCCCTTTCAATTTGAATCCAATCTTATTTCAATTTTACCTGTCTTTTCTCAATTAAAGTCAAATGATCAAATAAATATTTCTCCCCCTTTTGTCATGAGCAAAAAGGAGGGGTAAGTCTCATAAGTCTCATAAACATACTCATATCATTTAGAACAACAGGAAACTTTATTTATGCATTAATAACAGGAGAGATAATTACAAGCCAGAAAACAAATTACATAAAGTCAAAAATATAGAAAGCCTAAGAACTACAGTTCCTAAAAGTAAGCATCCGGAGGTGGTGGTGAAGACGCCGGTGCAGAGGCGAGGTGAAGCAGATCGGAGGGGCAAAGAACCTCACGTTCAACACCTTCTATTCTATCAAACAGAATAGAGAAGGTATGTTCCATGTAAGCTCGGTTATCCCGTAAGGTGGCCATGATCTGTTCTAGAGTGACCGGAGTCGGAGCAAAGAAAGCGGGTACATCGGCCGAGGAGCAAAGCAAGGGCGGACAGCAGGTCAAGCTCATCCTCGGCAACCTCATCCGGGTACACCCGGCCTTCATCGGTTTGGATCATCTTCATCTTTCTTAAGGTGTGAGCTCCAAACACGTTGTGGTGTGTCAGGGCGATAGCTCGCTCAGTCTCTAGGACACGAGGGTACTTACCCGGGGTAGTGACGAGGAAGCCATAAGGTAGGTCTCGATTTGTCCTTGCCTTGGCCCTCATCATGTGCCTCATGATGAACACGGACTCGAGATTGACCGATGGCCATTCTTGAGAAACCACAAAGCATGAAGACATCTTCCTCGCTGAGATAGGCGTAGTTTCCACCGCAAGGAGCCAGAATGTGAGCATAGGCGTAATGCAAAAGCCTATCTTGGCTCTTCAGCATTCCACCCTTGAGACATTTATCGGGAAGGGCCGTGCCTTTAATTTCATAGGTCTTCAATCGCTTGAAGTTTGTTGAAGTCTTCAAGAAAGGGCGTGTCATCATGTTCCACAAGCCGGAGAACTGCAGCCCGAACAACGTCAGCCAGTCCTGCGGTGTGATCACAACCTGCTGATCACAGACCTCAGTGAGAAGATTCTGGTCGTCAAAAGCCAGATTGCAGAAGAACATCTTCACCAGGAAGTGGATAGATGTTGGCCGGTGAGAGCAAAGCTGAAGAACTCCTTGGTTTTGCAGTAGAGTCAGGAAGTCGAAGCCGCGGTGCTGCTGGAAGAAGGAAAGATCCAAATACTTGGGTTGAACCAAGTTGCGCTCCCAGAAATGAGAGATGAAGCGTGCACGGTACTCATCATTTGAGGAGAGCCTTCGAAGATCAAGCGGGTTGGTGCCTGGAGCATTTTTCGTGCGAGGACGTTTGCTGGAGGAGGAAGCCATGGAGGAAGGTGAAAAAGAGGTGAAAAGACGCAGATGGTGAGACGGTTTGAGAGGAAGAAGTGAGAAGTCAGAAAAGAGTAGAGAAGATGGAGGGTGAAAGACTTGGGCGCGTAGGGGGTTATTTAAAGAACCCCGTGTTTATTCGAATAAACTGAGGTTTATTCGAATAAACCTTGCTGGACAGCTGAACAGACAGGCGCGTAGGAAACTGGAGGGTTGAAAACGGCTAGGGTTTATTCGAATAGAAGAGGATCCATTCGAATAAAATAACTTGGAAAGCCAAGCGTGTTGGCTGGCTGGAAAGGTTTTATTCGAATAACTATGGAGTTATTCGAATAGGCAGAGACCCATCAGTCAAACTGATAAAATGAGGTTCAGGTTATTCAAATAACCTGGGGTCTATTCGAATAGGCAGAGATCAAGACCAGAGCCTCGATAAAGAGGGACGCACTTGGTTATTCGAATAAGAAGGGCTTATTCGAATAAGCGAGAGGCGAAGGAAGCACCGATAAACACAAGTTTCGGTTATTCGAATAAAGAGAAGAGCTATTCGAATAAACAGAGACGAGAAGCACACAGTGTAAAGCAAAAGAGTCAGTTTATTTGAATAAACTAAGTTTTATTCGAATAAAGTTGATGTTAAACACATATATTAACGATCAACAAAGAATTTTATTCGAGTGAAGGCATGCTTATTCGAATAAAACTAACACAGATGCATACGTTTATAACATTTAAAGCATATATTCATGTGAAAACAACCAGCAATCAAACATGCAATTTAAACATTAGATTGATCAATTATGCCCAATTCTCCTCGAATATAAAAGAATGCTTCTTTTGCTAAGGGTTTAGTGAAGATATCTGCAAGTTGCTTAGATGTTTCAACAAACTCAAGAATGCAATCCCCTTTTTGTACGTGATCTCTGATAAAGTGATGTCTTATCTCTATATGCTTTATTCTTGAATGCAGTATGGGATTCTTAGAGATATTTATTGCACTAGTGTTATCACATTTTATCGAGATGCGATCAAGCTGAAGACCGTAGTCTAAAAGTTGTTGCTTCATCCAAAGGATTTGAGCACAACAACTCCCGGCTGCAACATATTCAGCCTCGTGATGAGACAAAGCCACACTATTTTGTTTCTTACTATGCCAAGAAACTAAAGAGTTACCAAGCAAGTGGCATGTCCCACTAGTACTTTTTCTGTCCAATTTGCACCCAGCAAAATCAGAGTCAGAATAACCTATTAGGCTACAAGAGGCACCCTTAGGGTACCACAAGCCCATTTGTAAAGTGCCTACTAGGTATTTCATTATACGTTTAACGACACTTAAGTGAGATTCCTTAGGGTTTGCCGATATCTAGCACACATGCATACACTAAACATAATATCGGGCCTACTAGCAGTAAGATAAAGGAGAGATCCAATCATACCTCTATATTTCGTTATTTCTACTGATTTACCTCCTTCATCTTTGTCCAAGTAGCAAGACGTGCCCATCGAAGTGGCCATGTGTTTAGCGTTTTCCATATCGAATCTTTTGATCAACTCCTTTGATTATAGTATTTGGTTTGACTTATGAAAGTCCCTTCGTCCGTTTGTTTGATTTGAAGTCCGAGGAAGAAGTTCAATTCTCCCATCATTGACATTTCAAATTCATTTCGCATTGACTTAACAAAATCCTTGCAAAGGGATTCATTAGTAGCACCAAATATAATATCATCCACATAAACTTGCACAAGAAGAATGTCATGCTTTTTATTTTTAATAAAAAGGGTAGTATCGACTTTTCCTCTTGAAAAACCATTTTCCAAAAGAAACTTACTTAACCTTTCATACCAAGCTCAAGGAGCATGCTTTAAACCATATAAAGCCTTTTTAAGTTTGAAAACATGATTGGGCAGTTTATGATTTTCAAAACCTGGAGGTTGTTCAACGTATACCTCCTCTTGAATAAAACCATTTAGAAAAGCACTCTTGACATCCATTTGATATAATTTGAAATCCATGATGCAAGCATAAGCAAGCAACATCCTAATAGCTTCTAATCTAGCTACAGTGCATAGGTTTCTTCATAATCTATCCCTTCTTCTTGATTATATCCTTTAGCAACCAATCTAGCTTTGTTCCTAGTTATTAACCCATTTTCATCAAGTTTGTTTCTAAAAACCCATTTAGTTCCAATTATGGGGTGATTATTAGGTCTAGCAACTAATTCCCAAACTTGATTTCTTTCAAACTGATTTAATTCCTCATGCATAGCCAAGATCCAATGTTCATCATCAAAAGCTTCATTTAAATCCTTAGGTTCAGTTTGAGAGACAAAAGCTAAGTGATTACAAGTATTTCTAAGGGAGTTACGAGTACTACACACCTTTAGATACATCACCGATGATCGATCAAGAGAGTGATATTTTGAAGTCCGCTATTCTTTGGGAAGTTCCAAAGCTTGCGAATCTTCGTGTCTTTGTTTATCCTCTTGCTCCTTGATTTCTTTTTCTTTGCTATCCAAGTGAGTTTCCGCTAAGACTTCGCAACATCATCAATAGCAAGATCCTTTCTCGATCCACTTGGGTCGGTTTCATCAAAAGCAACATGAATAGATTCTTCAATGGTCATAGTTCTTTTATTATATATACGAAAAGCTTTACTATGATTTGAATAGCCAAGAAAAATACCTTCATCAGACTTAGCATCAAACTTGCCTAAATTATCTTTTCCATTGTTTAAAACAAAACATTTGCAACCAAAAACATGAAAGTGTGAGACATTAGGCTTTCTTCCCTTATACAATTCATATGGGGTTTTCTTTAAAATAGGCCTTATAAGGGCCCAGATTCATTACATAACAAAGTGTATTTACAAAGATACGCAAAAGTATTTAGGAAGAGCAGCCTCATTAAGCATGGTTCTCGCCATTTCTTCTAAAGAATGGTTTTTCCTTTCTACAACTCCATTTTGTTACGGAGTTCTAGGGGCAGAGAAATTATGATTAATGTCATGTTCATCACAATAATTTTCAAAAACATTGTTTCAAATTCGCCACCATGATCGCTTCTTATAGAAGAAATTTGAAAACCTTTTTCATTTTGAATAATTTTGGCAAGTCTTTTAAAAGCTAGAAATGCATCATTTTTATTTACAAGAAATAAAGTCCATGTAAACTTAGAAAAATCATCCACAATCACTAAAGCATAGTAATTCCCACCAAAGCTCATAGTTCTAGAAGGTCCAAACAGATCCATGTGCAAAAGTTGTAAAGGTCTAGTAGTAGAAACTATATTTTTCGCTTTAAAAGAGACCTTTATTTGTTTACCCTTTTGACATGCATCACATAATTTATCTTTTATAAAATTAAGCTTGGGTAGTCCAATTACTAGCTCTTTAGAGACCAACTTTTTTAAGTGATCCATGTGAATGTGTGCAATTCTCCTGTGCCATAACCATGAATCATAATTTTTTCTTAAAAGGCATTTCGCATCATTTGAAGATATATCATCCAGGCTAATCATATAGATGTTATTAACTCTCTGACCAATGAATTTAACATGCTTATCATTTTTATCTTCAATTATGCAACAGTTTGAATCAAATATTACCCTATTTCCTTTATCACATAATTGGCTGATACTAAGCAAGTTATGTTTCAAACCTTCAACAAGTAGCACATTTTCAATAGAGGAGTTAGGGTTCTTACTGACTTTTCCGATTCCAAGAATTTTACCCTTGTTGTTATCGCCATAAGTGACGTGTCCATGATTCTTGGGAATAAGCATTGTGAACTTTGAGTTGTCCCCAGTCATGTGCTTGGAGCAGCCGCTGTCGAGATACCAATTTGAACTCCTGGCTTTCAAGCACACCTACAACACAAGTTTAGGTTTTAACTTTTGGTACCCAAATTTTCTTGGGTCCTTGTGTGTCAGTTTTGGGTATGGTACCCTTGGGAACCCAAACCATTTTTGTTCCAACTTTAGTATTTATGTTTTTCCTTGCATTACATGTTGAAGCACTATGTCCTCTTCTTCCACAATAAAAACATTTAATAAAAGGACTACTTGAAACACTAGAATGCACAAAGAAATTTTTATAGAGTTTTTGTTGATTTTTCGGGTTATAACCTATCCGGCTTTTTGAAAAACCACTCTTTGTCTTCCTAATAAAATATTTAGGTTATCCCTTCCAAAAGTGAATTTAGAAAGAGTGTTTTTTAAATCCTCTATTTCTTTTTCAAGTATATGACATGAAGAACAAGATGAAGAAGTAGAAGCATGTGAGGAATGATTTGTGCAAGCATCAATGATCCCTAAAGTTTCGTTTTCAATTTTTAATTCTTCTATTTCTTTATTTAAAACAAGAATTTTATTTTTCTAAAGAAGAAATTATTTTCTTAGAAGAAGAAATAATTTTTGTGAGTTTTAGAGATTCTACATGTAGTTCTTCAAAAGCATCTTGTAACTCATCATACGAGGGTAATAAAGAAGTAGTATTAGAACTTACCTCGTTTTCACTTTCTTCTTCATCTCCTTTTGCCATTAGACACAATTGAGCTTCTTCGCTATCTGAGCTGTCAGTTGAGTCCATGTCGTTTTCATCCCACGCTATGTAGGCTTTTCTTCCTTTTCTATCCTTGAAGGGCTTCTTTTCGAATTTCTCCTTCTTCTTTTGATAAACTGGGCACTCCATTTTCATGTGTCCAGGTTTCCCACATTCATAGCAAGTTGGAGTAGATGAAGCTCCTTCGCCTTTAAAGTGTGTCTTTTTCGGAAGGAAGGGAGGTCTCCTTTGCGTTCCCTTTTTCCTGAGAAATTTACCAAATTTTTTTACTAATAAACTAAAATTTTCTTCACTTACCTCAATGTTCTCTGAGCCTTCTTCATTTTCTTCATCATCGTTGTCGAATGTTGATGAAGTGGCTTTAAGAGCTATCCCCTTTTTCTTTTTATCATTCTCTTCACTTTGATTCAGTCTGCTCAGTTCAAGTTCGTGCTCATGAAGTTTTCCAAAGAGGGTAGCCAAAGTCATTGTAGACAAATCCCTTGATTCTGATATGGCTGTTACCTTGGGTTGCTAAATCCTGCTAAGACATCTCAACACTTTGTTAATCAAATCTTCATTAGAAAAACTTTTACCTAAAGATGCAAGATGATTAACTATGTGGGTTAACCTCTTTTGCATTTCCTGAATGCTTTCTCCTTGGTTCATTCTAAAAAGTTCATATTCGCGAGTTAGAGAATTTATTCTCGACCTCTTAACTTCACTAGTACACTCATAGGTAACTTGTAAAGTATCCCACATTTCTTTAGCAGTTTTACAATTTGAAATTCTAAAAAACTCATCATAACCCAAAGCAGTAGTAATAATATTTTTGGCTTTTAAATTAAATTGAACTTTTCGTTTGTCTTCATCAGACCATTTATTTCGAGGTGTTTCGGTCCTTACACCATCGATCTCATGTGTGGGTATAAAAGCGCCATTTTTGACAAAGATCCCAAACATCTAGATCAATAGCTTCGATGAAGATTTTCATTATTTCCTTCCAATATGTGTAACCATCCCCATTGAAAAAGGGTGGTCGGTTTATGGAGGATCCTTCTGAAAAACCATTTGAAGAAGTCATATACTCTTGAAGCTGCTAAGCTCTTTATACAAGAGTCTAGCTCTGATACCACTTGTTACCAAGTGGCTTCCAGTACTCAAGAGGGGGGGTGAATTGAGTATAAAAACTTTTTCGCAAAACCCTTTGTAAAATAAAATACAAATATAAACTTGATAAATAAAAGCACAGAAGGAACAAGAAAAAGAGAATAAACTGTAAAGAGCAGCGTAAAATAAATGTGCAGTAAATTAAATTGCTTAAATTAAAGAGATTAGAGAAAAGAGAAGCAGGCACAGTATTTATCCTGGTTCGACCACTAACCCACTTGTGGTCTACGTCCAGTCCTCGAAAGTCAAGATTTTTCACTAAGTATACAAGCTTCAATAGGTGCTTGCTACCGTTACAAAATAGAGCACTTTTCACACACGGGGGACACTATACCCTTGTGCTAAAGTCTCAGCCTGAGGATACCTCACCCTTATACAAACCTTTGAGGGATACCTCACCCTGGATACAAATAATCAGAAAATAGAGATGAAGAGAAACTCTCAAACAGAGTGTGTAATACAAGTTGAAGTGCTAATGGAGCTCTCACAGAAATATCTCAAAGTTTTTAAGCAAGAAGAGCGTAAGGAAAAGTTTTCACAAAGACAGAGTAATCAGAAAAAAATTCAAAATAATGGGTAATGGAAAACGTGACCCAGGCTTGCTATTTATAGAGAAAAAATAGGTTAAACAGTCGTTGGGTGACATTAAACACTGATTGAAAACAAATTTAAATTCTGTCTGTTTCCATTTTCGTAAACTGAAGGTTCGTGTTTATTCGAATAGGCAGCAGCTTATTCGAATAAAGCTCAACGTGAAAAAGCTCATCTGAAAGGGTTATTCGAATAACAACTTGGTTATTCGAATAACGTATTTAAAACGAAGTTCAGATAGAAACCTTTATTCGAATAACAGATGAGTTAATCGAATAATTCATTTAAAACGAAGTTTCTGAAAAGCTTAGTTATTCGAATAAGCGAATGTTTATTCGAATAGCCACTTTGAAAACAGGTTTCTCATGAAGACATTTATTCGAATAGGCAATGTTTTATTCGAATAATTCAAGTTAAAAACTGTTTTGAAAAGGATTTTCAAAGATGCTGAGTTCAAAAACAAGTTTTAACTTTTCTTTAAAAAAAAACAAAGAGATATTAAATGTGAGCTCCGTACAATAGATCCTAAGTCCTAAAACTAATCAAATATAAACTTGGACTTGGTCTATTACTCATCTTCATTTAATCTTCTCGTTTGTTATCATCAAAACAAGTCTTCAATGGTAAGCATCCAAACACACCAGTTATCTTTATATATCTCTATTTATTTAGGATATATCTAGATATTTGTATTAAGATGTTATAATAGACAACACTCAATTGGCACAAAAAGTTAGACTTGAAGGTGTCATGGAAAGTACCATTTCTGATGATCTTTTAGTAGTAGGGTTGGTAGGCAACCCCACTAAGGACCATGAAAATCTTAATTTGGAATTATTGAGGTCTCGGGAATCCCCAAGCAATGACGTCGACAATTTTGACCCTTCACCTCCTCTTGAGGGAACATAATCCCGATGTAGTCTACATGATAGAGACTAAACTATCTAGTGTAGAGTTTTTAGGAAAAGTCTATTGGATGGAAGAAAGCTACTGAAAAATGGTTTTGTTTGGAGAATATGGGATGAAATCACCACTAAAATCTGGGCAGACCCATGCCTGCCAATTTAGGGTCACTTTACAGTTCATACACCAGTTGGGTTAAATTCTATAGGCTTAGATTTTGTCTCCCAGTTGATCCTTGATGAACCTCTCATGTGGAACTCAAAGTTGATTCACAGGGTCTTCTCACCAGAGGAAGCTTCAGTCATTCTTGATATTCCTTTGGCATCTAAATCGAGATCAGATATACCATGTTGGTTATTGGATCAAAAAGGTCCCTTCTTTGTTAGAAATGCTTACGAATCAGAATGGAACACTTGTCTAAACTATCGAATCTAGAATAAGGCTAAGGGATACCATCACTTACTAGAGCTTAAACAGTGTGCCTACACCTAGAAGATGATTTGGAAGCTCCACGTGCCTCCTAAGGTTCGCATCTTTGTGTGGTGAATGTGTAGGAGCATTTTGCCAACTCTTGTCAAACTAAGGGACAAAAACATAGAAGTGATTTATAACTGGTATTTGTGCAGTGCAACTCTTGAGTCAGTGAGACATTTATTCACTGAGTGTGCTTACTCAATGAATGCATTACCAGTAAAGATGCATCCCAACAATTGTCAGAGTAGTAAGTAAGGGACTTGGTTGTAGTATTTTGCTGATTTTCTCTCCCACCTTTCTCCCCACCAAAGGGAAGTAGCTACTATGATTTGGTATTGAACATGGGCTGAGAGAAACGCTATGTGGCAAGGCAAGGCAAGGCTTCCAAGTCATCTTCATAAATTGGACCAATAATGTTGGCTATTTTAACGACTGATAAACACAATTTTCATACATTATTTAACCCTCATATTTAGTCTCTTGGATATCTTATATGCTTAATTGATTGGTTTTGGCCACAATTTATAAGTTTGGGCTCAAATTGGGCTTAATTGATTTTTCTAACATTTTTAGGATTTTACACTATTTCTGTATTTCAGTCATATCTTGAGTTCTAAATATCCAATAATTATGAATTTTACCTTGTAAGAAATCTGAGAGAAATTTCTATAACTTTGATGAAAGCTCGAAGTCTGAATCGAATGTATAGTGGGTCAGATTAGGCCACGAAGTCAGAACTTGGGTTCTATCGTGTAACCCGAGCAATGTGCACTAATTGGTCCATAACTTGAGCTGTAGGTGTGATACGGACCTAAAACTAGTGACATTCAAAATCTAAGACATAGATCTTCAATTATTATGAGACTATGAATAAAAAATACAATGGTTTAATGGTGTTTCACCCTTGTGAAGTTGGCTGACGGGATCAGAGACCTATTAAGAGTGAATTAGGCATAATTCTATCATCTTAAACCCAATTGTAGTGATTTTGGTGGCCAAGGAAAGCTAAGGGGAAGAGGATTAACTTTAATTTAAGGGAAAATTAGGATTCTTAATTTTTAGGTCAATTATTTTTGTATAAATAGGGAACTCGAGATAGATAGAAACTCAAGTTATTTTTACTAGATTCTTCTACTTAAAGTTTTCTCTTTTCTTTTGAAAATTGTGTGTGGTAACCATGGAGAGATAATTATTTGAGATCAATCCAAGGATCTTGAGAAAATTCTAGTTTGGCTTTGAGATTCTATCCTAATTTCGATTTTGAATTGAATTAATTATCTTATTTTTCTCTTGATTTGGATTTCGAATTACATGATTAGATATTTATGTCATGTGATGTGATTTGATTGAATCCTTAATCCTAATTAAGATTTGTGATTAAATTATGATTGATTAATTATGGTTTAGTCATATGAATTGAAGAAGGTTAAGTTGACAGATTTGTTAATATGAGTTAATTGAATTTTGGTTGTTAGACTAACATAGGTTGCATGATTCTAGTGATTGCGGATTTATGAATTGTTTGTTAGTTAAATTCTAAGTGATTATCTAGTATTGAATTCTATGTGTTTGATGTAGAGATTTTGGTTAATCATAGATTAACTAATTAATTCAATCCAGATGCATGTTTAGTGATCGATGACAAGCCAACTAGATTTTCTGACAGTTTCTTAGATTGGTTGTTTGTAATTTGATTTTATTTCTTATATTTAATTATTATGTTTACATTTTGCATACACAATCCCCTTTATGTGATCTTGATTTGGTTTGATTGGTATCTTGATCCTCAAGAGACGACTCGATTCACTGTCTTGTACTACAAGTTATCGGTAGAACTGGAATTTTATTTTTTGGTTGAGCTTGATATTCGAATCAAATTTGGCACCATTGTCGGGGATCATTAGGTGCTAATTAATCATTTCAAGACTTTAACTAACCCCCTAACCCCTTTTATTCTTTATTTTTTGTGGTTTTCGAGCAAAGACGGGTGATTTCGGGTCAATTTCCTGAATTCTGTACAAAAATTTGTGCTCAAAATGACCTGCAACTTAGTCAGTTGAAGGAAAATGACATTTTAAGCAAGGCTCATTTTGATGAGGTCAGTCATATTTTGGCGAAATTCCATCGTTTAGACCAATTTTTTTAATTTTTTATTACATTTTTTAGTTTCATTTTTGTGTAGTTTTCATGTTGTGGTGGTCCCATAATTTTAAAAATCTTTAGATATATTTTTTGTTGAGTTTTTATGTGATTGTTTTTATCGTTGCTTTGTGTTTTTGTGTTTTGAGTCGATTTTGAGTTCCTATAGTAAGGTTTAATATTTTTAATGCTATGAAACATCCCATGGAAGAATATTTTGTCTTTCATATTAATTTAATTGATGATTTAGTCGATAATTCATTTGCTGACTTGTGTGAGGAGTTTCTTGAGATTGGTGATTTTGGTGACTCTATGTGCAGTGATTTATGTGCTAGTTGTGATGGTGATAAGTTGTGTTTTGTGTGTTCTGAAATTTTTGCATTTTTGGGATATGATGAATCTATTCCTATGTTAGCATATTATACAACATGTGATATATATGCAGAGGTTCAGGTAGCAGAATTATTTTCTTCTGTAGTGCAACCACTGAAATTGGAGCTAAAACTGTTACTCGAGTACCTGAAGTATGCATACTTGGCGGATGATGAACAGTTTCCTATGATCGTGGCCAAGAACCTCCTTGCTGAACAGGAGGAGAGATTGCTACAAATTCCAAAAGAGCATAAGAAAGCCTGAGATCCCAGTGATAGCACTTAGGTGAATCCCAAGGGAATTAAGGAGGGCCAATGGGACCCCGATGGAAGCTCTCATGCTTCAAGCATAACTCGGTCATGATGCTTTTGCCAATGTGATCCTGGTGGAAGTCTCTCCATCTACCTTATTTGATAAAAATGTTTCTTCTCTTTCTTTTTTATTTTACTTGTCCTAGATTAATTGATAATAATTGAGGGATGTTGCTTTCTTTTGAGCTTTACATTAAGGACAAAGTAAAATTTAAGTGTGGGAGAGGAATTTACATTTTGTTTTCTGTTTTTATTTTTTTCTATTTTTTGTATTTGATTTCATTTCTGTTTTTATTTTCTATTTCTATTTTATTATTCTTGTTACGTGCTTGTTTCTGTTTCTATTATTTTTCAATTCTATTTTAGTTTTGTTTTTAAATTTAGTTTTGATGTTTTTGGTTAAAAAAATTATGTGCTTCTTGTTTTTAGTTTTTAATTACTTTCTAATAACTCTTGATATGTGCGGAAGTTGTGTTTGGACAAATTGAGGATTAGAAGTTCATGACATATGTGAATGAATTATCTTTCATCTTGTTACCCAAGTGGCTTCTATACTCAAGAACGGGGGTGAATTAAGTAATTAAAAAATTCTTTAAAAAAACTTTTTCACAAACACTTTAAAAATAATTTTCGTTGAAGCTATTTATGGAGTAAAAAGATTGAACAAGGAAGAAGAAGAGGTTCCACTAATTTAATAAGCCAAACAATAATTTAAACAAATATTTATGAAATTAAAGCGCAATAATAGAGAGAAGAGTTCAGAAAAAGCAAACACTGGGATTTATCTTGATTCAGCCACCAACTACTTGTGACCTACGTCTAGTCCTCGAGCATTCACCCAAGATTTTCTTCACTATTAATGTAAGCTTTCAATAGGTGCTTGCTACCGTTACAAACCTAAGCACTCCTCGCACCTTGGGATACCTCACCCTTGTGCTTGAGCCTCGACAGCAGGGATGCCTCACCCTTATAAATATTCTGAGGGATACCTCACCCTCGTTAGAATCGAAGCAAGGAATATCAAATAAAGAGACTTTCTCAAAGAGTGTGTATTACAACTTGAAACACTAATGAAGCTCTCTAAAAAATATATCAAGAATTTCAAGAACAGAGCAAAATATGAGAAAGAAGTGAAACTCGGATTAAGAGCAATTAAAAGATGTTTTTCCGTTGTTGTTCTGTGTTAAGAATGACCTAAAAACATCCATTTATAGTGTTCCTAAGAAAAATACTTATTAGGGCAATTTAAGGCTATAATAAAAGCCCAAAAACTGACTATTGCGCACTTTCGCCGCGATGTAATCGATTACAAGAATGGTGTAATCGATTGCATTATTCTTGAACTCAGTTCTTGGTTTTCTGGGCTGAGTATAATCAATTACATAACTCATATAATCGATTACAAACCTCATGTAATCGATTACCAAGCTTGTGGAAGTAATGTAATTGGAAGTAATGTGATCGATTACAAACCTCATGTAATCGATTACAAAGCTTCTGACTTTTAAGAAATGGTTTCCCGCATGTTTGTAATCGATTACCAGACAGTTGTAATCAATTACAAGCTCCCAAAGAAGCTGTAAATTGATTACCAAGCCTAAGATAAACTTACAAACATCCTTGAACCTATTTCTAAGCCCAATTAAGCTTTGCAAACATTAAGGTTTCAGAAAAAACTTAGTTTGTTAAAGAAAAGGTTATGTTTTTCATGAAAATAAGATTTTTAGAAAAACTAATTAAAACAAACTTTATTTAGAAAGTCGTTGAGATAATTTGGAGAGCTTCTTACATTTACATTCTAAGTTCTAAAAATTATACCAATTTTGCAGCAATTAGACTTGGTCTTCAACTTGACTTTGTTGTCATCAAACTTCGACTTGGCTTTGTTATCATCAAAAGATCGTACTGTCTTCACGACATAAGCATTCACACATCTTGCACTTGACTTGTTCGGTAATGGAAATTGAATTAGTAAATTAAGTTTGATAGACTTATACCTTGTGAGAATTTGAGTTAATTGATGAATGGATTAAGTACTTGTGCCATTCTTTTCCTTCTTGTGTGATTTTCACTCATGGATTTTGATCACTCTAGAACTTGCTTTGATTCTTTTTTAGGCTACATTTTCACATGCATGCATGAATATGATTGATGCATTCTTTCCTTGCATTAGCTACTTTAGCCAAATAATTAACCTTACATATTTCCTTTTGATTAACCCCATTGAGCTTATTTTCATATTCTTTGCTGTTCTTAGCTCATTACATACCCTTAGTGAAAAACCATGTTGTCCCTTTACCTTAGGGAATAGGAGAGCATTGGCCTTATCCTTGGATGAGCTCATGAACAAGTGTGGGGGAATCTTATATTGTTATTGTTATTTGGTCTTACTTGAGGACAAGCAAGGTTTCAATGTGGGGGTGTGAAAATATTGTGCTAAATTATTATGCAAAAAAAAAAAGAAAAAGAAAAAGAATAAATGCAAGAAGATTGTGAAAGATAAGAGATAAAAAAAAGAGAGGAATATGTAAAGAGAATGCACATTATATGGAATTGGGGGTAAAATGTCATGCTTGTCATTTGAGTTCCTCCCTAATGTTCTTTTATTCTCTTGGGTATTTAGCTTGTCATATTCATATTATTTCCTTTCCTTACCTTGACTCTATTACAACCTTGAATAAAGCCCTCTTGATTTGTGTATGCATATGTATAGAATAGTGGAGAAAAATAAGATAAGCAAGCTTATGGTAGTATAAATTTTCATGAGTTGAATTGAGTGAAACACTTACCTTCTAGACATTTTTAACAGGAAACACTTGAGTGAGTGAGAGTATATCTTGTGAGAATTTATCATTCTTGGTTTATGCTTTTCAATTGAAATTACATTACTTATTGATTTGAGATGTAAAGAAATGTCACTTCACGAATGATTTGATCCCTTAAACTTCTTGGTTGCTATCCTTACTTGTAAACTTTTGCAATCTTGTATATCATTGGAAAGTGAATCTCTTTGAGTTTTGGTTTTTGAGTTTTTGTTGATTCTTGTCCCCTAGTTTGAATCTTTAGTTTGCTCGAGACGTGCAAAACTTAAGTGTGAGAGAATTTGATAAACATAATTTTCATACATCAGTTAACCTTCATATTTAGCCTCTTGGACCTCTTATATGCTTAATTGATTGGTTTTGGCCATAATTTATAAGTTTGAGCTCAAATTGTGCTTAATTGATTTTTTCAGTATTATTAGGATTTTACACTATTTCTGTATTTCGGCCATATCTTGAGTTCTAAATATCTATAATTATGAATTTTACCTTGTAGGAAAGCTAAGAGAAAGCTCTACAACTTTGATGAATAGGTCAAGTCTGAATCAGATGTCTAGTGGGTCAGATTGAGCCATGAAGTCAGAACTCAGGTTCTGTTACTTAACCCGAGCAATGTGCACTAATTGGTCCATAACTCGGGCTATAGGTGTGATATGGACCTGAAACCAGTTGGAATTCAAAATCTAAGACATAGATATTAAATTATTATGAAGACCACAAATTGAAACTACCACAGTTTAATGTTGTTTCACCCCTGTGAAGTCAGCTGATGGGATCAGAGACCTATTAAGAGTGAATTGGACATAACTCTCTCATCTTAAGCCCAATTAAAGTGATTTCGGTGGCCAAGGAAAAATAAGAGGCAGAGGATTAACTTTAACTTAAGGACAAATTAGGATTCTTAATTTTTAGGTCAGTTATTTTTGTATGAATAGGGAACTCGAGATAAATAGAAACCCAAGCCATTTTTTCTGGATTCTTCTACCTAGAGTTTTCTCTTTTCTTTTGCAAACTGTGTGTGGCAACCATAGAGAGCTAATTATTTGAGATCAATCCAAGGATCTTGAGAAAATTTTGGTTTGACTTTGAGATTCTATCCTAATATCGATTTTGAATTGAATTAATTATCTTCTTCTTTTCTTAATTTGGATTTCGAATTACATGATTAGGGACTTCTATTGTGTGATGTGATTTGATTGAATCCTTAATCCTAATTAAGATTTGTGATTAAATTATGATTGATTAAGTGTGGTTTAGTCACATGAATTGACAGATTTGTTAATATGGGTTAATTGAATTCTGGTTATTAAACTAAAATAGGTTGCATGATTCTAGCGATTGTGGATTTATGAATTGTTTGTTAGTTAAATTCTATGTGATTATCTAGTGTTGAGTTCTATATGTTTGATGTAGAGATTGTGATCAATCATAAATTAGCCAATTAATTTAATCCAGATGCATATTTAGTGATCGATGACAAGCCAACTAGATTTTCTGACAGTTTCTTGGATTAATTATTTGCAATTTGATTTTCTTTCTTATATTTAATTATTACATTTATAATCTGCATACACAATCCCCCTTTGTGTGATCTTGTTTTGGTTTGATTGGTATCTTGATACTCAAGAGATGACTCGATTCACTGCCTTGTACTACAAGTTATTGGTAGAATTGGAATTTTATTATTTGGTTGAGCTCGACACTCGAATCAACGACATTCCAAGATGCAAGATTTGGAAAGCAAACTACAATTTACTGATTAGAGGAGGGAACATATGGATCACTCGTTGAAGTCGAACCCATGGACCTACAAAATCAATGTGGACTTTACGACTATTGAAGACGGTCAAAGGTTCGGGTTGGGAATCATCATTCGAGACATTAGTGGACAATTCATATCTGGGAAAGCTCAGTAAAGTGTTGGAGTTATTCATCCATATAGAGGGAAGCTCCTTGCAACAAGGGAAGCTCTTGTCTTGGCTTGGGAGATTGGGTGCCATACAATATTCTTAGAAGGAGACACTTAACGAGTTTACAGTAGCATCAAGGATGAGACAATAACCACTTATACAAAGGCTCTATCTTTCAAGACATCTTTGATTATGCATCACGGTTTGATTGTTTTGAGTGTGGTTTTATTCCTAGAAATTTTAATCAAGCTACTTTTTTTTAAAAGCAAAATGGCATGCAAGAGCATCACAACAAAGAGAGAAATTCCAACTAGGTTGGTACCTCAAACCCTACCTATCATTTGCAGCACATCATAAATATATTAATAAAAGAAAATAAAGAAAACAAAAACATGGAGGGACTAAAGCCAAAACCCAAGCAAGGATAAAACCTATACCCAAGCAAAGAGAAAACCTATCTAAACCTATAATTAGGAAGACAAAATCTATTTCGATTAAAGTTTTCACTAATGAAAGTAGGAATTAAGTCCCACCAAGTGAAACACTTGGAATCCACCCCAAAATTTGCCAATTTATTAGCACAAGAATTTCCTTCCCTATAAATATGAGAAACTACAAACTACATACTCTTAGTAAGGTGAATACAATTTCTCCATCTTGTCCTTAATTTCCAAGCGATCAATTCAAAATCAAAAAATGCAAAAACCACTAATTGAGAATCACATTCTAACCATAACATATGCCAGCCTTTTTTGTAAGCATCTTAAATGGCAATCATGACTGCAATAACCTCAACATGAAGAGAATAAGATAAGCCTATGAAGGAGGCAAAGCAACCAAGAACAGCAGCATTACTATCTCTAAAGATACCACCAGCAGCTGCAATGCCTGGAGAACCTCTAACAGCTCTATCTGAGTTACATTTAACCTAACCAAAAACTAGAGGAAACCAATTCACCTGCTTGATTGTAGGAGCTTTAGAAGAATGCCCTGTAACTCGAAGTAGCTTTAAAATAGAAAATTCCCTAATGGAAGATGACACGACACCCTTTGATAAATTACCAGACATAGAAATAGAGGCAGACACCATATCTATAGTTGTATTCATAGAGATGGATCTATTATCAAATCTATTTTTATTCCTGTGGTACCAAATGATCCAAATTATGTTAATAAGCCTTAATAAAATCACATCTTTTAATTGAGAGCTCTAACTATGCTGACAGATTGAGAAAATTGATTGAAATGAGGATAAGTCAATAGGATAATTTATAACAGAACTAAACTAATACTATATTGCTCTTGTAAACTTGCAATTAAGAAAGATATGAGTAGAAGATTCATCAGATAAACCACATTGACTGTAAATAGAGATAGTGATACAACCTCTCTTCCTTAAATTATCATTTGTGGGTATTCTATTGTGAATGAGTCTCCAAGCAAGAAATGACCTAGAAGAGGGAATAAAAGCAGACAAAATCAATTTACTCCAATGAACAGAAGACTTTGGAGGCTACAAATGCAGGAAGGCATCTTTAAAAGAAAGAGCACCAGAATCAGTGCCATTCCAAACCAGTCGATCCACATCATAGTAAAGAGGGATAGGGACCTGAACAAAATCAGCAACTAAAGAGGGAAAATTATTAGCTAAAATATGAGGAATTGGCCAACAATTATCCTTAATTAAATCAGATACCAAAGCTTATAGAGAGTTATAAAGATGTGCAGGAGCATGAATAAGATCAACAATTGGCTCATTAAGCCATTTATCCCTCCAAAAATTAATAGACTTGCCATCACCTAGCTGCCAAGAACTATTAGATAAAACAAACTGAATATAAGTCCTTAATGTTGGCCAAATGGATGACTTGACATAATAAGCAATCTGAGTTCTTTGCTTAAAAAGTCTAGCTCTAATTAAACTTGCCCACTGCAAGTTAGTAGACAATAATTCCCAAGAAAGTTTCAACATAGCAGCTTCATTTATAGATCTTAGAGATCTTAAACCAAGACCACCTTCATTAAAAAGGGAGCAAACTATTTTCCAAGCAACCGTAACTACCTTTTTAACCGAAATATCTCCAGACCAAATGAAGTTTTTGATATATTTGTCCAGTAATTTCAACATACTAATAGGCCAAGCATACACATGGAAGCTATAAAGAAGCATTCCATGAATAATAGACTTAACAAGCTGAACCCTGCCCATGATTGATAGTAAAGATCCATTCCAAGAAGCAAGTTTAGCTATAATTCTATCTGCAATAGGCTGTAAATAAATCATCCTAGGCTTCCCTTTAAAAAGAGGCACACCAAGATAGTTAAAAGGCAGCTTCCCCATTGAAAAACCAAGAACATTAGAAATTCTATCAATTCTGTTAGGAGAAAGTTTTCCTGCAAAGAATTGACATTTATCATGACTTAAAATCTGACCAGAAGCTTGACCATAAGAGTGAAAGAGAGACATTAAAGTATCCAAATTTCTCGTAGTTCCCTTGCAAAAACCATAATATCATCTGCATAAAGAATATGACTTGGAGGAGGGATGCCTCTAGGACCTGGCATTGTCACCAAAAGGCCAGAAGAAACCAAATGTGTGATGCTTCTACTAAGAATATCTTTAGCAAGGCAGAAAAGAAGAGGTGATAAAAGATCACCTTGCCTCACCCCTCTCTTGCAAGAGAAGAAACCAGCAGAGTTACCATTAACTGAAAATGAAAGTTTGGCAGAATTAAGAATTGTCTTAACCCAACTGCAGAATTTTCCACCAAAACCAAAAGCCACCAGCACTTTAAATAAGAAATTCCAATCCATAATATCAAAAGCTTTTTTTATGTCAAATTTCAATGCAAGATTACCGCCAAATATTTTGGAATCAAGTATATTAATTGCCTCTGAAGCAGTACAAATACAGTTAGAGATCTGCCTGCCCTTTATAAACCCTCTTTGATGATATGAAATCACCTTGGGAGCAACAATCGCCAATCTATCAGCAAGAGATTTTGTGATGACTTTAAATTGATAATTAGCCAAAGCTATAGGCCAAAATTTTCAATCCTATCTGCACCAGGGAATTTAGGGATAAGAATCACCAAATTGGAGTTAAGATTTGGGAGCAGCCAATTCTAAGAAAAAAATTGAAGAATTGATTGACAAACATCAGAACCAACTATATCCTAGTATTTTTTTATAGAAACATCCTCCAAATCCATCAGGACCTGGAGCACTACTCCTACACATTGAAAAAATAGTAGTCTTGATTTCGTCAATAGAAGGCAAATTAGTCAACATAAGATTGTCTTGATCAAAAACCAAAGAGGGAATTACTCAATCAATAATACCATTATCAACACAATTATTATCGGATGTATATAAGGAGTTGTAAAATTGAAGGACATGCTGCTCAATGGCCTCCTCATCATCCAAAACAGAATCTCCACTTTCTAGAATAGACATTCTTTCAGAAGCATTCCTGATCTTAGCCACTCTATGAAAATAAGAAGTATTTCTGTCTCTATAAGTAAACCAATTAATCCTAACTTTATCTTTCCAAAATTGCTCCTGATAAGACAAGGCTTGTTGTAATTCAAACTGAGGTCTTTGCTCTTGAGCATGTAAATCATCAGAAAAACTAGAAATTGAAATCTACTCCTAGATTCTATCAACCTTAGCAATAGCATTCTCCATATTTAGATGAACATCCCCAAAAATTGATTTATTCCAAGTTCTCAAATCAGACTTTAAAGCCTTAAGCTTCTGTGTAAGAACAAACATGGGGTAGCCAACAACAGGCCTACTCCAAACCTCAACAAATAATCTATAACAGTCAAGATGATCCATCCACATTTGCTGGAATTTAAAAGAAGAAGGTATAGATCTTGTACCTCTTTTAAGAAATAACAATAGGGGGTGATGATCAGATTGACTTTTAGTCAAAGTACAGCAAGAAGAAGAATTCCAAAAGGAAAGCCATTCATTATTGCAAATAACTCTGTCCAACCTTTTTTCAGTATTAGCCCTACCTTTTTTGTTATTAGTCCAGGTGAATTCCACTTCTCTAGTAAGCAGATGAATTAAATGGCAGCTGTCAGTCCAAGCATTAAACTCATCACAAGAAATTTGCAATGGCAAGCAACCTCCTCTCTGCTCATGAGCACCAAGAATGACATTAAAATCACCTATGAAACACCAAGGCCCTTGGTAAGCTTCTTGTAAAGTTGCCAATTCGAGCCAAAGATTTCTCCTAAGCACATGAGAGGTGCTAGCATAAATAGCAGCAATATTAATAACTTGACTATCCCACAAAATGGAAAAAGAAATCTGCTGAGATGAAACTGAAATCACTAGTGGACCAAGGGAAGCATCACATAAACCCCACAAATTAGGAAGCAAATTATTTCTACTATTAACAAGGAAAGGCTTTAACTTTAACTGACCCCAAAAAGAATATGGCAATTGATTTATAGCAATCTAAGGTTCAAAAATAAACAATAAACTAGGTTTATGCTGAAAACAAAGATTTTTCAAAACAAGCCTAGTACTCTCATTCCCTAAGCCTCTTGCATTCCAATATAGGATATTCATTAAGCAAAATTTTGAGGGCCTGCCTTGGAACAGGTATGATACTTCTCAGTTTTATGCAACTGATTTTTCTACTTCCTCTTCTTCTTTTTCTGAGATTTAGAAAGAACCATAGTGAAATTAGAGTCATTCCCTTGATTAGCTGCTTTGAGCAAATCTTCAACAACTTCACATCATCAGCTGCAGCATTCTTATCCTGCATAGCATTATCAATCTCAATATCATCCTCCATCTCATTTCTCCAGAATTTACCCATGATTTTCAAATCCTGAGCCACAATAGGGTTAGAAAAAGCAGGAGTTTCTATATTAGTTCCACTTATTATTGCATTTGATATGGACTTAGAGTTCACAGAATTGAGCACATGATCACTAGAATTCACAATAGCCTTGCCTTTATTATTATTCTCCCTATCAGCCACAGGAGTAGAATGATCTAGAATTGAATTCAAGACAAATTCTTGGGAATTGTTGACCAAAGTTTTATCAAAGACAATCTCAACTTAGTCTTCTAAATCATGATCTGCATTAGAAAGATTATTCACACAACAACAGCAAAGTTGCTGCCACCTTCCTTAAAATTCTGCACAAACCCCAATAATGGATTAGGATCATTATACTCCTGAATTTGATGCTGAGATCCATTTGAGTTTGTTTTTAAATTTGAATTAGCAGGGGTATCTTGAATGACTAGAGCCTCCAAAGGAACAGAATAGATTGGTTCCCCAATTTCCTTATTAGAAAGCACAGGTGAAGAGACATTAACTCCCTCCCTATCTGAAATAGCAATATCAGAACCGATAACCTTATCTGGAATAGCAACCTCTTTATTCTTTAGAACATCATTAGCAATTATCTTGACATTAGAAAAATTTTCCTTCTGAATCCCATGATCTTTCAAAATAAGATTAATAGTTTTTTTACAATTATCCAAAGAATGTCCAATGGTGCAGCAAGTAGAACAGTTGAGAGGCAATTTTTCATATTCTATCCCCACAAAAAAGTTATAACCCTCTCTTTCTACCAAAACCTAATCATGTAATATACCAGAGAGATCAATATCCATAAGGATTCTAGCAAAATACCCAAAAATCCTATTATTAGTTGCATCATCCAATGAAATAGGTGTACCAATACCCCTTGCGATTGCAAATAAAATTTTAGGTCTCCAATATCCCTGAGGCAGGCCATGTATACAAACCTAGCATTGAGAATTTGTTTATCTCAAAGAATTTGGATTAAAATCAGGAGTCCAAGAAGACAATCGCAATATTCCTAGTTGAAGATTCCAAGAACCTACCATCCATACACTACATAAATCTTCTGGAGAGGCAAAACTAAACTCATAAAATCCTTTACTAAGTGGCACCATCCTCCACTGACCTAGAGGCTTCCATATTTTTTATAATTTGGATCATAAGTCTTGAAGTTTGATGGGAGAATTCCCTTTCGAAAGGATCAGCTTTCCATGAAGATTATTTTTACACCCTGTGAGACCAGCTTGATACTCTTCCTCGGGAGTCTTGATTGCTAGAGCATCCCCTTTCATGCAAGGACGAGGAAGTTGACTGATTGGAATATCTAGAGAATTATTCAAAGCTTGCACAAAAGATTTGCGTTGAAAGGGAGGGATAGAAGGAGAAGAAGAAGGAGGAAAATGAGATGAATCTGGATTAATGCATTGCCATGGACAAATCACTTGGGCAGCCATCATCGATTGGAAATCATTAATCAAGCTGCTTATCATTTAGCGAATTTCGCAAAAACTTACGATTCTTGTACTTGGTTTGAGGATCCTTTAGAATGTTTATCCTCAATCCTTGCTCTTGATTTGGTTGATTAATAAATTCACCATTATGATAAATAAATAAAAATCTCAATTTTGTTTTAGATGATCAAGGCACCATCAAGGAAACATGTTTGAAGGTGAATGATATTTGGTCACTCTTGAGTGGTAAAAAGTTATTATCCGTCACAATAATGAAGGTCAACCTATAAGTGATGGAGGAGACATTCTAGGTGGTTTCTTAGGTGATATTGGGATTTATTTTTAAAGCCTATCCAATTAGTTATCGATTTTGGCCAGATATACCAAAGACATAGAAGGAAGAAATATATATAGATGTTATAGAGAAACATATAATTTACTATACATGTGTGTGCTTGTAATGCATATTATTTATGATTTGATTACCAATGACTGAATTGGAGGATAATTGTGCAAAAAGCTATATAGTGAAAAATATTAAAATGAAGTGGAAAGATAATAAGTGTAAACATTTTCAAGAGTATTATGATCCTACGTTGTTAGAGAGGCTAATATTATTAAACACCCTTTAGGAATTGATCGAGATCAATGGGCACTATTCATTGATTATCTCTTGGATGATAAAACACAAGTAACATATTAAAACTAATTGTTGGGGCTGAATTTGCAAGTGCACAACCGCACAAGTAATAAAGATGAGTAATAGAGTATCGTCTCTACAAAGACTAAAATAATTATGCACTAATGATTAATTAATTACTAAATTTTGCCTTAAGCCACACAATTCAACGAACAATTTAAAAAATTAACAAGTAGAGAATTAAACTAATTAAAAACAAATAGCAATTGCTAACTTAAAGAGAAACAAGCAATGATTAGGATTAAGGGTTCTTTTTCTTTTGTTACTTCAATTAACACATGAAATTCCCAATTCAATTACCAATGAAGTGGGTTTATGTTAGTTAAGTTCCTTAATTAATTACAAGCCTATGTCTAGGTCTTATAACTGTGTTTCCCCTTATGAAGACACTAAGTTTCCATGTGAAATCACAAGATTCCAACCATTGACGCCAAATCTCAAACACTTGCTATGCATGACTAAGAGGTATATTTTTATTTAAATAGCTAATCACTTCATCCACACAATAAGATGAACATGAACATGCATTACCCACATCAAAGGCCAAACACCCAAATCCTTATGTCTAGTTCAATGGAATTTTCCAAATCAACACAATTGATGGCCAAGCAATTGAGTGCATTAAGCATGAATGTGAATAAACATAAAACTCAATTTCAATGATAAAATAAACAAAACCACATAGGAGTCAATTTACATAACAAGATCCAAAGAACCCCTAGCAAGGGGATTAGCAATCCATATCAAACAAAACCTAAGAAACTATAAAATAAAGGAAACAAAAACAACACCAAATTCCAAATGAGATAAACTATGGTAAAAAGCCTAGAGGTCCCTTTTCATCCTCTACTTTACTTGGATACATGAAATCTAGAAATTCTTGTTAAAGCTTAGGTTTTGTTAGCCAATATCCTCTTTTAGTTAAATGTCTATGTTTAGGTCTATTAACTATGTGTCATTGCCTAACTTACTACGTGTCCATATGAATTAGCTCAATTTCACTCTTTAAGACCAAGAATCAAACACATGCTATGCAAGGCCAATGAATATGTGTCAATCTTATTAGCTAATCAATATACCCAACCCATGCAAGTGTAATTGAACAAGAATCAGTCATACTATGTCCATGTTTTCAAATCCCTGTGTGTAGTTCATTTTAAAACACCCAAATCATGCAATTAGTGATCAAGCAACTACAAGCATTAAGTATAGATATGAATGAACAAAACTATAGCATTAACATAGAACATTCAACAATTTACAAATTATCCAAAATTCATAGGGAGATCCAAAAGATCCCCTAGATACAAATCTAGAAACCCATACAAAATAGAGAAACAAGATCTAGATAGAAACCCATTAAAAAACAGAAAAATCAAGAAAGGGAGGAGAAAGAAGAAGTAGGATGGTGGGTCCTTGGACTTGATCTCCTCCTTGATCTTAATCTTAAAGCCTTCAATAAAACCTCTCCCTAGAATCCTAAACCACATACTCTCTCTCTAAAATTGGGTAGAAGATGAAATCCCCTTCAAAATGAGATAAAAGAGAGTTAAAAACATAAAACAATAGGTTTAGGTTGATTACCCATGGCTAGGCATGGAGCTTGTAGGCATATCAACTGAGAGAACCACGCCTAGGCGTGGTTAGTCATGCCTAGTCGTGGCTTCTAATACTATTTTCTTTGCTTTCTTTCATTCTACTAAACCTTCATATCATTTTTACCTTCTAAATGTACCTTAGAATTCGACTTCAGGTTCTATATAAAAGTTGTAGGACTATTTCTTAGCTTTCCAATGCCACTAGAATCATCCAAAAACAAGGTCATTTGCTCTAGTTATGATCAAAATACCATAACAGGGTCAGGATGCCAATTCACTAATTTGGCCCAAACTTCCCTTAAAGTTTAAATACTAAATTTGGTTGAATCAAGGAAAGTAGTCAACATAAAAATTGTAGATATATCTCTTAGATTTCTAAGGACTCTATTCTTGCTCTGGTTGGAGGTCTACATGTTCAAATCTACTCCATTTTAATCTAGCATGGTCAGTAAGGCTCAAAACTTGATTTCTTTATCTTCTTGACTTGACTTGATTTCTTTAATTATTGGCTCTCCTTTGGGTCATCAACCTACATTCCAAGATTAAAATCTAACCCAATAAGACACCATTAATGAATGATACATAATCAAACTAATTTAACTACTAATCATGCTTATTCTGTAACACCCCAACTTTTGGTTAAGTACAATATTGTCCTAAATATATTGTTTTATATTTTTTGTGAGTTATAAATTGAATTTGACTGTTCCGTGAGTATATTTGACTATTGTGTGTGATTTGCTACGAGCCAAGAAAATAATAATTTTCTAGTCGAAAAAATCTTATTTTAATTATTCGGAGTTGGGGGATCTTACTAAACTTAATTTTGAGTGATATGTATATTAATCATTTAATTTTTAGAATTTAACTGTGTAATAAAATAATTTTATATTATTACAATATTATTTTAATTGACAGTACCTACTGTCTCAAAACAGTAAAAATCTGCTCCAAAATGACTATGGACCCAAAAAAGTCTGTGGGACCCGCATTTAGAAAAGCAGTCAACGTTTCTGACTAGACTAAATTCTAAACTAATAAGAGTTAGTCAAATAAAGTGGCATGAACTTTATTGTGGACCATTAGATGAACAAGTTGATTTAGAAGCCTTGATCATAACCATTGATCAGATCAATGGTGTGAGAACAATCCTGATAAAGTAACTAATGATATCCACCTTAGATTAAATTAATGGATAGGAAGTGAAGTTAATTTCAAAGGCTAGGATTTAGTCAAATATAATGGCTTGACTAGTTACTAAGTAACTAAGTAAACCTAATTTAGTTAGCTTAATTGTCTAATTACAGAAACTAAGTAAACTAACCTAGTTACTAATTAGTTATAATCTAGTTACTAATCAAATATCTTAATTTCATCTAGAAGTCATGACAAAGCATGACATATGTAATGACCTCTTAGATTAATTAGTTATGTAATTAGATAGTTAAGTAAGTGTAATTAGGAAACCTAACCTAATTAACTACCTATCTAATTAGCATGTAATTAACCTTTAATTGAAGTCAAACAAAGTCCCTAAATCCCTAGAGGCCACACGGCCAAGAAGCCTTGTGAGGCTTCTCCAAGCTTCTTGAACCATCTTGCAAGACCATTGCATGACCAATTGGTGACATAGGCTATGTGCCTTGTAAATGTGAACATAATAGGATATTTTACTTCAAGTAAATCTCTTAAATCTCTCCTACAAGCTACCTCACGGCTGCACCCTCTAATTTTACTCTCATTATTCACTTTTTCTCTCACCTAAAGACTAAGCATCATTTTCTCTCAAATCTCTCAAGAACACCAAACACTTCTCCTTTCCTTTTCTCCTCAAGTTTTTGGCCCCAACACCCAATCTCACCATCAATCTTCTATAATTTTTCCTCTTTACATTTCTTAAACCTAAACCACCTCCTAAACACTTTTCATTTAGAAGGTTTTGTTAAAATCCTACTCCTTCTACTTCAAAATCCAAACTTTTGTTTACTTCCCTAAAAGTAAACTCTTGATTCTTTGATTTTAATTTAAGTTTTTGATTTTCTATACCATGATTGTTCCATGGTTCTTCAATATTAAGCCTTGTTTGTGATTTTGCTAATTGTTTAAGAATTTTAGGGATTTGTTTTGAATCCACACGAAAATCAAGAGAAGGAGGAAAGAGCTTGAAGATCTTGTCTTCAAGAGGTAAGAGGGAGATTTAATCTCATCAACCTTGTGTGGTGATGAGAAAATGGATTGTGTGTGTGTGAAGAATCCATAAGGATTCACTTATGTGGTTGTTTAATGCTTTCCGATTTTTGATTGATTTTATTTGTGAGCATGTCTATAGCTTTAAAAATATATTGCATGGGTTTATAAATGTATGAGTATTATTGTAGAATGTGAATAACATGCAAGATTTGCATGAGTGTTCCAAAGAACACAAAAGAAGCTCACGGCTTCTCCAAGAAAAAGAGAACCAAAATGTTCTCAACCATTTTTTAACATAATGACTTAATGAAATTAGGTAACATAATAAATTTGAAAATAATTTAGAAGATAGGAAATGATTACTGATTATTTGTGAAGGATATGTTGATTTTGGCCAACATGCCATTCAATGTATATTTGATTTCCAAAATTATTTTCTAAGGTAGGTTAAGTAGCTAATCTACAAAAGAATTTAATTTCAATGAGTCTTTGGGAAATAAAATGAATTAACTTAGTTTTAGAATTCTAAATTAGAAGAATTAGTTATAAATAAGAAATAAAGAAAACACTTGAAAAATACTAACGTGGAGCTCACTCTTTGAGTTTTGAAGCGCGTTAGCAAGTTTCAAGGTGTAAATGATGGTTAAGGTTAAAGAGAACAGTATTTAAGGAAAAACGTAGAAAATATCATTTAATAGCTTTTCTAGGCAAAATGCTGCCAAAATTTACTAAAATCAGACAAATAAAAAGAGAAGGTTCCATAGTATGTTTATCACATAAGGAAAATATACTACGTAGTTTAAAAGTACTAGATATAGTTTATGCATTTTTAAAATAAAGATTTTAAGCTATATGGTTAAGAAAATGATTCAAAAATCTTACGCGATTGAGAAAATGATTTGAAAACATTATGCAATATTCAAAAATGTCAAAATATATTTACGCGATATAAGATCGTTTACAAAAGTGACGTGATTGTGAAAATGTGATAAAATTTCTACGCGACTAAATGGAATAGTAAGTTTTACTGTCGGGCCAAAGTGGTGGAGCTGGACATGTTGAGATATGGTACTGTCAAGTGGAGACATACTATACTTTGGAATATTGAGACTGAGGGTATTTTTGTAAATATGGTAATATATTAAAACTAAGAGTATTTTTGTAATTCTTAATCATGCATTGAGAGTTGTGTCAATTTGGTTAAAAATTGGCAATTGATTGACGAGATGAATTACACCGTGTTATGGGTGTGATAGGCGTAGTGTGGTTCATTAATTGAACTTGGAGGCGTTAGTGTGCGGAGAATTCCACGTGCGGACAGTTGGTAGCTCCAATGAGCCGTGGTAACGGGCAACGCACTAATGATCTCGACAAGCACTATTCTTAATCAAGATCTCGTGGAGACTATTTGGTACAATGCCTGTAGTGCACGATGTATTTGGCCTATGTACTACTACACGATGTTTTGGATTGTGGGCTATAGACACGACGTAGGATAGTGTAATAGTTTGGTTGGGCAGCATGAGGTACTGATAGTTCTT
Source organism: Ormosia semicastrata (assembly GCA_029884595.1). NCBI lineage: Eukaryota > Viridiplantae > Streptophyta > Magnoliopsida > Fabales > Fabaceae > Ormosia > Ormosia semicastrata. The sequence continues at coordinate 4,692,770 of JAQQTO010000029.1, forward strand.
TTCAGACCATTCTCTCTAATGTTTGTGTTTAGCTCCATGGAGTAGGAATGAGTCGGTATGCATTAGCATCTATGATTTGCATTTTAAATGTTTACTATAACCTGTGATAGCATGTATGATGTGTTAATTTGAGGTACTATATATGATGTAATGGTATGCATTATTGTGATATTTGCATATATTGTCATTTTCTTTATTGCCATGCGAGTAATGATGTAGATTGTCTCACCTTGTTATACGTATATCTCTGCATTATTATTATATTTTGTAAAGAGTTTGAGGAAGAGGAAGAGGAACAGCCCCTTAATATTCAGTATCTGGAGGAGCGCCAGCCGAGTGAGCAGTGCGAGGATGGTGAGCCGTTAGATCACCTCTACCATCTGGATTGACCTTGTGATCATGACGTTGCCTAGATTCTTTGGTTTTGTGAGACTTGATTTTCACGGAGGCTCTGAGGCCTGGCGACTGCGTGAGGATAGAGGATCGGTAGTCTACGTGGGACGTCTGACTGTGTCTCTGCATAGAGAGATTGACGAGGAGCTTATTTTCACTACTACTCTGTATTTATATCTTGAGTCGCCTTTAACTCTTAGGCGTTATTGGGGAGGGATTTTCTATGCGCCTAGTGAGCTTAGTAGTGAGTCAACAGTACGGACTCACGTCCGTAGAGCTACGAGGCATCCGGGATTTCTGCCATTCGATGATCTATCTGAGAGTGATCCTTCGGAGGGTTAGGAATCTTTGATGTGCACTTGGGCATATTATGTTTTAGTATTATGCTGATTTTTTACTATTTTGTTAAATATTTGTAGTTGTAAATTATTTGTATACTTAAGACAAAATCATATGTATATTATGGTATGTGATTATGTTTTGTCTTATTCTGTGTTCCGTGTTATTTTATTTAATGTTATCAAGTATAAAAGAAAAAATTTTACAACTCATATTATTTATGTATCAAACGTTTTATAACTTGGGTAATATTTTATTTTCTTGCATTAAAAATGTGACATCCCCACAACGGTGTTATATTAGTTGGTATCAGAGCCCAAGGTAGAGTCTTTTGGGGTTGTGGTTGGGTTCATTTTTGCTTGTGTTATGTGATTCTCTGTGATTTGTTTCTGAAAGGTTAAGTCTGACCTTATTTTGTCTTGTTGAAGAAAGAAGATGTCTGGTGGAAGAAGAACGCGTGCGAATGTGGAACGAAATGTGGACCCAATGACTGCAGCTGCTAAAGCTATGCAGCGAATGGTGGAAGTAATAACTCAACAAAATCAACGAGCAGCTCAACAACAAGATGTAACTGATGATGCTCTAAATTTGTTTGAGTTTAGGCGCAATAACCCGCCGCAGTTTAGAGGCGAGTTTGACCCCGAGAAAGCGAGTCCCTGGATCCAAGACTTGGAAAGGGTATTCGAAGGAATGGGGTGCGCAGGTAATAGAAAGGTGACATATGCTATTTTTATATTGAGATGAGATGCCAAAAATTGGTGGAGAGGAACCCGGTAATTATTACAAGCTGAAGGGACTGAAATTACTTGGGAGGTGTTTAGTGAAGTATTTTTGGAGAAGTATTTTCATGCTAGTGCCCGACATGCCAAGGAGATGAAATTTCTTGGTTTGCGTCAGGGTAATATGACTGTTGGGGAGTATGCTGCTAAGTTTGAGAGCTTGTCACAGTTCTCAAGGTACTTTCAAATTCAGCCTGATGAGGCATGGAAATGCCGTAAGTTTGAGGAAGGGTTGAGGGTAGAACTGAAGCGAGGAGTGCTACCTATGAGGATGAGGGAATTTCCTACTTTGATGGATACCTGTCGACGACTCGAGGAGTTAGAACCGTCACAAGATCCCAAAAATTGCAACTTTGGACTGAATAGGTTCCAAAGAGGAAGCAACAACAACAATAATCGGTTTCAGCGCAAGCCTTATTCGAGACCACCAGGAAGTCAACCTCAACGTCCTTCTGCTGGGGGAAGTTCTAGTGGTAACAGAACTGGTCAAAATATGGCATTTACGCCAAGATGTTTTAAGTGTGGAAAGAGTGGCCATATATCTACGGATTGTTCGATCAGAGGAACAATTTATTTTAATTGCAGAAAACCTGGACATGTTTCTAGGAATTGCACTCAGCCGGAAAGGAAGCCTACTATGAGTAATGTTCGTGCTACTCAGCCGCGATCTAGAGGGCGAGTATATACAATGACTGGAACTGAAGCTTCTCAGTCTGAAGATCTCATTCAGGGGGAAGGTGTCATTGAAGGTAATCTCTTGACTGTGTTATATGATTCGGGTGCAACGTATTCATTTATTGCATATGATTGTGTGGAACGATTGAAACTACCAGTGTCTTCTCTGAGTTTTCAATTGATTGTTTCTACGCCAACTGCCAAGCCTGTTGTTACATCCAAAATATGTCTGAATTGTCCTATCATCATAAAGGATTGTGTGTTTTCAGTCAATTTAATTTGTTTACCTCTTGTTGAGATAGATGTAATATTAGGAATGAATTGGTTATCTTCTAACCATATCTTAATAGACTGTGCAAGCAAAACCATAGTTTTTTCGAAGGAAGAAAGTTCTGGATTCTTGACTGCTGTTAAAGTCAAATCCTTGTTGAGAGATGGAGCTCAGGGATATATGTTGTTATCCTCTTTAGAAGTTAGGAGTGAGAAAGATGTGAACGCTATTCCTGTCGTTAATGAGTTTCTAGAGATTTTTCCTGATGATGTACCCGATTTGCCACCGAAAAGGGAGATCGAGTTCTCTATCGATTTGGTGCCAGAAGCAGGCCCTATTTCGATTGCACCATATCGAATGTCGCCTACAGAGTTAGTAGAATTGAAGAAGCAATTAGAGGAACTATTGGAGAAACAGTTTGTGCGACCTAGTGTTTCACCGTGGGGAGCACCTGTACTACTAGTCAAGAAGAATGATGGAACTTCTCGTCTTTGTGTAGATTATCGTCAGTTGAACAAGGTTACGATAAAGAATAAGTATCCACTTCCTAGAATTGATGATTTGATGGATCAGTTGAAGGGAGCAACTGTATTCTCTAATATAGATATGCGGTCAAGTTATCATCAGATTCATGTCAAGGTAGATAATGTACCTAAGACACCTTTCTAAACCCGTTATGGGCATTATGAGTATCAAGTGATGCCGTTTGGAGTGACGAATGCTCCTGCAATATTCATGGACTACATGAATAGGATTTTTCATCCGTACCTAGACAGATTTGTCATTGTTTTTATCGATGACATTCTGATCTACTCTCAAAGTCAAGAAGAGCATGCTGAACATCTCAGTATAGTTCTCCAAATTTTGAAAGAGAAGAAGCTATATATGCAAAGTTGGCAAAATGTGACTTTTGGTTAGAAGAGGTTCAATTTCTAGGCCATGTGATTTCCAAGGAAGGTATTGCGTTAGACCCGTCAAAGGTGGAGACCATTTTGCAGTGGGAAAGGCCTAAGTCAGTGACGGAGGTCCAGAGTTTTGTTGGATTGGCCGGATATCATCGAAGGTTTATTGAAGGTTTTTCAAAAATAGCTGGACCACTTACACAATTCACAAGGAAGAGTCAAGCTTTTGATTGGACAGAGGAACGTGAAGCAAGTTTCCAAGAGTTGAAGAATAGATTGACGACTGCACCAGTGCTAATTTTACTAAACCCTAACAAATCTTTTGTGGTGTATTGTGACACTTCTTACCAAGGGTTAGGATGTGTGTTAATGCAAAACAGGAATGTGGTGGCTTATGCTTTAAGACAGTTGAAGGTCCATGAGAGGAACTACCCAACGCATGATTTGGAACTAGCCGCAGTGGTCTTCGCATTGAAAGTGTGGAGGCATTTTCTGTACGGAGCTATGTTCAATGTCTTTTGCGATCATAAAAGTTTGAAATACTTGTTTGATAAAAAAGAATTGAACATGAGGCAGAGGCGGTGGTTAGAATTCTTGAAGGACTATGATTTTCAACTTCAATACCACCTAGGAAAGGCGAATGTGGTGGCAGATGCCTTGAGTAGAAAGGTGGTTAGTGTTTCTACAATGATGATAAAAGAGGAAGAATTGATCAACCAATTCAGAGATCTATGGTTGTCAGTGGAATTGGTACCAGGAAAAATTCGTCTAAGTAAGGTTATGATTTTGAATGACTTGCTAGAAGTAATCCGAGAAAAACAGGATGAGGATTCGTTTTTACAGAATGAAAAGGAATTTTTGAAGCAAGGTCATAAGGCGACGGTGGAGGAAGGATCTGATGGAATCTTAAGATTTGAAGGAATAATTTGTATACCTGATGATCCTGATCTTAAGAAAGTAATTTTGGATGAAGCTCATACTAGTAATTTGAGTATGCATCCGGGGATGACCAAGATGTATCAAGACTTAAAGCGGATGTTTTGGTGGCCAAGAATGAAGAGATATGTAGCGGAACGTGTGACATTTTGTCTCGTTTGTCAGAAGGCAAAAGTGGAAAATCAAAGACCTGCCAGTATGTTACAACCTTTAGCTATTCCAGAGTGGAAATATGATAGTATCTCGATGGATTTTGTTACCGGATTGCCAAGGATGAGGAAGGGTCATGATTCTATATGGGTTATAGTTGATAGGCTTACGAATTCAGCGCACTTTTTGCCAATCAATATTAAGTATTCATTGGAATGATTAACCCAGATGTACATTAGTGAAATTGTTAGACTTCATGGTGTACCCATAAGTATAGTTTCTGATAGAGATCCGAGGTTTACGTCAAGGTTCTGACGAAGTTTGCAAGAAGCCATGGGAACTAAACCGCGATTGAGTTCTGCTTATCATCCGCAGATTGATGGTCAAACGGAGAGAACGATTCAGTCATTGGAAGACTTGTTGCATGATTGTGTGTTGGAATAACAAGGGAGTTGGGATGAATTCACCTACAACAATAGTTTTCACTCAAGTATAGGGATGGCACCCTATGAAGCCTTATATGGACGATGATGCCGAACACCTTTGTGTTGGTATCAGGATGGGGAAAGTATGACTATTGGGCTCGATCTTATGCAACAGACTACGGAAAAAGTGAAAATGATTCAAGAGAAAATGTTAATGACTCAGAGCTGACAGAAGAGCTATGCTAATAAGCGAAGGCAACCTCTTGAATTTGAGGAAGGTGAGCATGTATTCTTAAGAGTAACACCTACGACTGGTGTCGGAAGGGTTATCAAATCCAGAAAACTCACTCCTAAATTTATAGGACCTTATCAAATTATTCGTCAGATAGGTCCTGTAGCCTACCAGATAGCTTTACCACATTTTCTATCTAATCTACATAATGTATTTCATGTGTCTCAACTGAGGAAATATATTCCCGATCCAACGCATGTTATACAGCCAGATGAAGTGCAACTGAAGGATAATTTAACGTGTGAAACACTCCCTGTTAAGATTGAGGACAGGAGAGTGAAACATCTTCGAGGGAAGATGATTGAGCTGGTAAAGGAAATATGGAATGATGCGACGGGAGATGCTACCTGGGAGCAAGAAGATAAGATGAGGGAGCAATACCCTCAACTATTCTGAGGTACGACGAATTTCGGGGACGAAATTCTTATTAGTAGGGGAGAGTTGTAACACCCCAACTTTTGGGTTAAGTACAATATTGTCCTAAATGTATAGTTTTATATTTTTTGTGAGTTATAAATTGAATTTGACTGTTCCGTGGGTATATTTGATTGTTGTGTGTGATTTGCTCCGAGCCAAGAAAATAATAATTTTCTGACCGAAAAAATCTTATTTTAATTATTCAAAGCTGGGGGATCTTACTAAACCCAATCCCGAGTGATATGTATATTAACCTTTTAATTTTTAGGATTTAACTGTGTAATAAAATAAATTTATATTATTATAATATTATTTTAATTGACAGTACTTACTGTCTCAAAAATAGTAAAAAACAGCTCCAAAATGACCATGGACCCGAAAAAGTCTGTGGGACCTGTGTTTAAAAAATCAGTCAATGTTTCTGACTAGACTAAATTCTAAACTAATAAGAGTTGGTCAAATAAAGTGGCATGTACTTTATTGTGGACCATTGGATGAACAACTTGATTTAGAAGCCTTGATCATAACCATTGATTAGATCAATGGTGTGAGAACAATCCTAATAAAGTAACTAATGATATCCACCTTAAATTAAATCAATGGAGAGGAAGTGAAGTTAATTTTAAGGGCTAGGATTTAGTCAAATATAATGGCTTGACTAGTTACTAAGTAACTAAGTAAACCTAATTTAGTTAGCTTAATTGTCTAATTACAGAAACTAAGTAAACTAACCTAGTTACTAATTAGTTATAATCTAGTTACTAATCAAATATCTTAATTTCATCAAGAAGTCATGACAAAGCATGACATATGTAATGACCTCTTAGATTAATTAGTTATGTAATTAGATAGTTAAGTAAGTGTAATTAGGAAACCTAACCTAATTAACTACCTATCTAATTAGCATGTAATTAACATTTAATTGAAGTCAAACAAAGTCCCTAAATCCCTAGAGGCCACACAGCCAAGGAGCCTTGTGAGGCTTCTCCAAGCTTCTTGAACCATCTTGCAAGACCATTGCATGACCAATTGGTGACATAGGCCATGTGCCTTGTAAATGTGAACACAATAGGATATTTTACTTCAAGTAAATCTCTTAAATCTCTCCTACAAGCTACCTCACGGCTGCACCCTCCGATTTTACTCTCATTATTCACTTTTTCTCTCACTTAAAGACTAAGCATCATTTTCTCTCAAATCTCTAAAGAACACCAAACGCTTCTCCTTTCTTTTTCTCCTCAAGTTTTTGGCCCCAACACCCAATCTCACCATCAATCTTCTATAATTTTTCCTCTTTACATTTCCTAAACCTAAACCACCTCCTAAACACTTTTCATTTAGAAGGTTTTGTCAAAATCCTACTCCTTCTACTTCAAAATCCAAACTTTTGTTTACTTCCCTAAAAGTAAACTCTTGATTCTTTGATTTTAATTTAAGTTTTTGATTTTCTATATCATGATTGTTCCATGGTTCTTAATATTAAGCCTTGTTTGTGATTTTGCTAATTGTTTAAGAATTTTAGGAATTTGTTTTGAATCCACACGAAAATCAAGAGAAGGAGAAAAGAGCTTGAAGATCTTGTCTTCAAGAGGTAAGAGGGAGATTTAATCTCATCAACCTTGTGTGGTGATGAGAAAATGGATTGTGTGTGTGTGAAGAATCCATAAGGATTCACTTATGTGGTTGTTTAATGCTTTCCTATTTATGATTGATTTTATTTGTGAGCATGTCTATAGCTTTAAAAATATATTGCATGTGTTTATAAATGTATGAGTATTATTGTAGGATGTGAATAACATGCAAGGTTTGCATGAGTGTTCCAAAGAACACAAAAGAAGCTCACGGCTTCTCCAAGAAAAAGAGAACCAAAATGTTCTCAACCATTTTCTAACACAATGACTTAATGAAATTAGGTAAAATAATAAATTTGAAAATAATTTAGAAGATAGGAAATGATTACTGATTATTTGTGAAGAATATGTTGATTTTGGCCAACATGCCATTCAATGTATATTTGATTTCCAAAATTATTTTCTAAGGTAGGTTAAGTAGCTAATCTACAAAAGAATTTAATTTCAATGAGTCTTTGGGAAATAAAACGAATTAACTTAGTCTTAGAATTTTAAATTAGAAGAATTAGTTATAATTAAGAAATGAAGAAAACACTTGAAAAATACTAACCTAGAGCTCACTCTTTGAGTTTTGAAGCGCGTTAGCAAGTTTCAAGGTGTAAATGATGGTTAAAGTTAAAGAGAGCAGTATTTAAGGAAAAACGTAGAAAATATCATTTAATAGCTTTTCTAGGCAAAATGCTGCCAAAATTTACTAAAATCAGACAAATAAAAAGAGAAGGTTCCATAGTATGTTTATAACGTAAAAAAATATACTACGTAGTTTAAAAGTACTAGATATAGTTTATGCATTTTTAAAATAAAGATTTTAAGCTATATGGTTAAGAAAATGATTTAAAAATCTTACGCAATTGAGAAAATGATTTGAAAACATTGCGCGATATTCAAAAATATCAAAATATATTTACGTGATTTAAGAATGTTTGCAAAAGTGACGTGATTATGAAAATGCGATAAAATTTCTACGCGACTAAATGGAACAATAAGTTTTACTATCGGGCCAAAGTGGTGGACCCGGACATGTTGAGATATGGTACTGTCAAGTGGAGACATACTATACTTTGGAATATTGAGACTGAGAGTATTTTTGTAAATTTGGTAATATATTGAGACTAAGGGTATTTTTGTAATTCTTAATCATGCATTGAGAGTTGTGTCAATTTGGTTGAAAATTGGCGATTGATTGACGAGATGAATTACACCGTGTTATTGGTGTGATAGGCGCAGTGTGGTTCATTAATTGAACTTGGAGGCGTTAGTGTGCGGAGAATTCCACATATGGACAGTTGGTAGCTCCTCTGGACCATTGTAATGGGCAACGCACTAATGATCTCGACAAGCACTATTCTTAATCAAGATCTTGTGGAGACTATTTGGTACAATGCCTATAGTGCACGATGTATTTAGACTGTGTACTACTACACGATGTTTTGGACTGTGGGCTATAGACACGACATAGGACAGTGTAATAGTTTGGTTGGGCAGCCTGAGGTACTGATAGTTCTTTTCGGATCATTCTCTCTAATGTTTGTGTTTAGCTCCATGGAGTAGGAACGAGTCGGTATGCATTAGCATCTATGATTTGCATTTTAAATGTTTACTATAACCTGTGATAGCATGTATGATGTGTTAATTTGAGGTACTATATATGATGTAATGGTATGCATTATTGTGATATTTGCATGTATTGTCATTTTCTTTATTGCCATGCGGGTAATGATGTAGATTGTCTCACCTCGTTATACGTATTTCTCTACATTATTATTATGTTCTGTAAAGAGTTTGAGGAAGAGGAAGAGGAATAGCCCCTTAATATTCAGTATCCGGAGGAGCGCCAGCTGAGTGAGCAGTGCGAGGACGGCGAGCCGTTAGATCACCCCTACCATCTGGATTGACCTTGTGATCATGACGTTGCCTAGATTCTTTGGTTTTGTGAGACTTGATTTTCACGGAGGCTCTGAGGCCTAGCGACTGCGTGAGGATAGAGGATCGGTAGTCTACGTGGGACGTCTGACTGTGTCTCTACGTAGAGAGTTTGACGGGGAGCTTATTTTCACTACTACTCTGCATTTACATCTTGAGTCGCCTTTAACTCTTAGGCGTTATTGGGGAGGGATTTTCTATGCGCCTAGTGAGCTTAGTAGTGAGTCGACAGCACGGACTCACGTACGTAGAGCTGCGAGGCATCCAGGATTTCTATCATTCGATGATCTATCTGAGAGTGATCCTTCAGAGGGTTAGGAATCTTTGATGTGCACTTGGGCATATTATGTTTTAGTATTATGCTGACTTTTTACTGTTTTGTTAAATATTTATAGTTGTAAATTATTTGTATACTTAAGACAAAATCATATGTATATTATGGTATGTGATTATGTTTTGTCTTATTCTGTGTTCCATGTTATTTTATTTAATGTTATCAAGTATAAAAGGAAAAATTTTACAACTCATATTATTTATGTATCAAACGTTTTATTGTAATAGTTATGCATTAAAAACACCCATTAAACACAAGAATTTATTCAAATAGTACCTTTGTCAATTTCTAAATAAATCAAGGACTTAGTATAAGGTATTAAGCAAGGAATCTACATTAACACCACAAGAACATAGGTGTCACAATCACTTAACAAATTTAAAACTCAATAATACCAAAGTTCAAGAGTCATCAACATCCTCAAGGATCAATCCTTGACTTCAATTGAAAACAACTCATATATAAACCATAACTTACATGCTTTCACTCCAAAACAACCTCCATGTATGCATGTCAATCCAATATCACATATGCATAATCCTTTCCTAATAATAGCATACATATGCAAATAAGATTATAAACATGCATTTGAAAACCAACTTATGTATCACAAGATTGCTATCCTTTCTCTCTCTCTACTTAACCTATGTAACACTACTTCAAGAATCATTTGTATTTGCACACCCTTTATAATTTTTAACTTCTTTCTTCCTTTATTTTTTTGATGGAGGCATGAGTTGTAAATAACTCGAGCTGATGATCGTGCGCTTCTTTCACACATCGCTAACTCTTATCAAAGGGTTTAGAATTATGACCATGCGCCTCTTCCACACATCACAACCCTTTATCCCCTACTAGCCATCCCTCGTTTTTTATGTACCATTCTTTTTTGTGGTCATACCTTGATTCAATTTATTTTTCCCTTAGAAGATGTTACCAAAGATGCAATGTAAAAAAGAGATTTTAGCAACCATGAGAATATGTAAGCTTCATTGTGCATGCATTTTATAATCTTTCTCTACATATGTAATACCAATCCTAATCTAAGATTCTGCATATGTTTCAATGGAAATCCTTGCATATATAAGTGGAAATAAAGGGCTTAATCATGCAAGAAGAGTCATATACAATTTCCATCAACCAAAGTCATTTTATGTTATATTCAATCATTAGATGGTCATCTCAAACATTTAGTTTATTGAGATACAAAGTTATCTCATGATTGAACAAGAAACAATTTTTTTTCTCAAGTCAAGCATATTAAAGTTTTTCGACCAAAACCCACATGCAACCAAACAACACACGGATAGACACTAGCAACAAACATTAACAATATAAGGAAAAGGAGCAATAGATCCAATCAAGCATTTGCATGAAAAAAGAAGAGTCATAATATTCAAAATGATGACTATCTCCCCAAACCTAAAAGAAACAATGTTCTCACTGTTCAACAAACAAGAACACAAGATAAATAACAAAAGAAATATAAGAACAAAATGGAAAAGAGACTCCTTGAGGTAAAGAACAAATGTGTGGTTGTAGGTGCATCCAAGCTTAGCACAAGTTCAAGGTTCAACACCCCATGCTTAGGCATGCGATGCATTTTCTACATAATTATATAGCAAAAAGGATGTTCTCCAACTGCTATGCCATTATGGAATGCGATCATACTTGCACCAACACCCCGAAAACATTGTTAGGATTCTACAACACAAGAAACTATGCACTAAAAAATTAATCACTCACACAATGCAACACAAAAAACAAACATAAATATAGAAAATGGAGAATCAAACACAAACACTACAAAACATAGTGAGAGAGTTAAAAACTTGGGTTGCCTCCTAAGAAGCACCTTATTTATAGTCCTGGTTAGACTTGTTTGACGATTGGTTCACGGTGGCTTGAGATATGAAGAAATTGGTGTCCCCTTTCCTCTTGCACAATATTGATTCATACCATGACCAATGACCTATAATTGGATAAAATAATTTTTTTTTACTTTTTTATTTTATATATCTTTCAATTTTTTTTGTTGGCTGACATTATATACATTCCCTTACAAAGACTCTAAACTCAAGGAGACACTTAAGCCATTATGTACAACACTAACTAACTACAAATAATCCTTTTATCTAAATCAAAAGTATAAAAAATGAATATCATATGTACAAGAAGGAGTTCTATTAAATATTTAACATGCATATGCATAAGAATAACGTATAGAAGAGGATATGGACATAAACATGAAGGATGCATAGAACTTGAGCATACTACACATTTATAGTCCTCCATTGAAGTACAAGGAGTACAAAGCAAGATAAAACAACAAAAGAATACTAAAAAATAAAAGAAAAGAAACATATAATGGACAACTACATACAAAACATGAAAAGAACAGCTTAAGTCAAGAACTAGCAATTAATTCAAAATAGCACACAATTGCACCGGTATCCGACAATGATGGCAAAAACTTGTTGCTTACCGCAAGTGCATGGGTCATACAAGTAATAAAGTGGTGAGTTAAGAGTATCATCCCACAAAGATTGTCCAAATTTTGTGCTAAATATTAACAAATCACTCCTTAGTCTTTATCCAAACAACACAATAATTAGAGAACCAAATGAACAAAGAGAATAAGATAAATAACAAATAAAAACAAACAAATAAGCAAACACTATGGAAAAGATTGAGAAAGCAAAGAATTAAGGGTCTAAGGGTTTATTATCCCTTACTACTTCATTTGAATCTAAGTAACCTCCATTACAAAATATCAACAAAATGGTATTGTTAGTGAAGGTATTTAATTATTTATAAGCATATCCCTAAGTCGTATAAACATGCTTAACTTGCCTAAAATACTATATTCCTATGTGAATTAGTCCAAGATCCACTCATTACGACCAAACCTTAAATAATGACTATACATGACTAAGAAGTATATTTATATCCTAGTAGTGAATCATTTCACCCACACAATTAGATGAAAATGAACATGCATTATCTAAATCCATGGTCAAACACTCAATTCCCTATTCTTAGTTCCTTAGTGTTTCCATATCAAACACCTGGTGGCCAATCAAATGTAAGCATTAAGAAAAAAGATGAATAAACAGAATCATTTCATTAATAAAGAGTAAGAAGAATTACAAGAGATCAAAATTAAATAGCAAGTTCAAATGAAACCGAGAAGAAGATTAGAACCTCATCATATTCAAATCCATACAAAATAGATCAGGAAACATGAAGATAAGTAAGAAAATCAAGAGAAAAGGGAAAAATGAACTAGATTGTGATCTTGAAGCACTTTGATCTTCACCTACTCTTGATCTCCTCCAAATCCCAAGCTTCTCTCTCTATAAATCCTCTCCAAACTCAGAGTCTCTCTTCCTAAAACTAAGAAAAACTAGAAAAATGATAAAAGAACCTTAAAAAACCCATCCAAAATGGCTTAAATACCATCAAGTGTAAATCACACATATACATGGAACGCCTTTAGCAAAGTCAACCCAAACCATGCATATGTGTGGTTCTCTCAACCTCAAAATTTGTTTATCAGTTGCGATATCCTTCCACGCCTAGGCGTGGACTTTTGACTCAAATGGTTGCTCTTTTGATGCTTTCTTCAAGTCCTTGAATGCTCCATTCTTCATGCTCCTTCCTTGATAGCTCCATTCCAAGGTATTCTTTGCCTTCCAAAATCTACAAAATAAGATCAAACAATAAGTTCAAGATAATGGATCAAAATTGAATCAATTAAGCACATTGAAATGTTCTTAGTAATGTGAAACTAAGCTAAAATCAAATGACCATAGAGTGTATGGACTTGAGCTCAATTTCATGCAAAAATCAAGGAATAATAGGACTAACATACACATATTCATGCAAAATGCGCTAGAATAACTCTATTTTCATGGAGTTATTAATAACATAGGACACAAAAAGAAATAAACCCTAAATTTTATATTATAGGATTAAAAAAGCCACTTTTTATTTATTTTCATTTTTACCACCTATTGATATTTGGTTAGTACTTTCTTGATCGATATTTTTTTTAAATCAAATATTCAAAAAAGTTCTCAAACATTCTCTTACTATCATTTGCTCACTTCTATGAATCAACCATTATCTACTCTCTGTCTCTTTTTAAAAAAAAAAATTAAACACTAGTAACCAATATACAAAACAAATATAAGTAAGTAAAATGATTTTTCTAAAAACAACGTTCAATATAAATAGTTTATAATTTACTTAATAATGATCAATTATAGTGAAAGTAAATTATGATTTTAGATAAACTTTATCTGTAATATCAAAGTTTCAAATCTTAGAGTCGTCACTTCAGAAAGGACTTTACTTAACTACCACCTCTATCACAAAATTACATGAGCAATTACAATAATATATATATATATATATATATATATATATATATATATATATATATATATATATATATATATATATATATATATATCAGAGGTGAGATGAATGAATATTGACCATTGGATCTTACATGAATAGTCAAGATAAAAATAAAAATGCATGTGACTTTTTTAAATGGTCACATGGCCTTTAAGTAACTTTTAATCTTGATCATCCATGTAAGGTTGTGTAGTTAAGATTTACTCCTCTCACCTTCTTACAATAAAAACTCCTCACACTAGATATGCTCTCATATCGGGAGCATATCCAATGAGAAAAGTATTTATTGTAAGAGGTAATAGAAGTAAAATTATTGTTTAGTGTTTATTATTTATCAGTTGCGACAACCTTCCACACCTAGGCGTGGACTTTTGACTCAAATGGCTGCCTTTTTTATGCTTTCTTCAAATCCTTGAATGGTCCATTATTCATGCTCCTTCCTTGATAGCTCCATTCCAAGGTATTCTTTGCCTTCCAAAATCTACAAAACAAGATCAAACAATAAGTTCAAGATAATGGATCAAAACTGAATCAATTAAGCACATTGAAATGCTCTTAGCAATGTGAAACTAAGCTAAAATCAAATGACCATAGAGTGTATGGACTTGGGCTCAATTTCATACAAAAATCAAGGAATAATAGGTCTAACATACACATATTCATGCAAAATAGGCAAAAATAACTCTATTTTCATGGAGTTATTAATAGCACAGGACACAAACAGAAATTAACCCTAAATTTTATATTATTGGATTAAAAAAAAGCACTTTTTATTTATTTTCATTTTTACCACCTATTGATATTTGGTTAGTACTTTCTTGGTTGATATTTTTTTTGTAAATCAAATATTCAAAAATGTTCTCAAACGTTCTCTTACTATCATTTGCTCACTTCTATGAATCTACCATTATCTTCTCTCTCTCTCTCTCTTTTAAAAAAATAAATAAAACAATAGTAACCAACATATAAAACAAATATAAGTAAGCAAAATGATTTTTCTAAAAACAACGTGCAATTTAAATAGTTTATAATTTACTTAACAATGATCGATTGCGGTGAAAGTAAACTATGATTTCAGATAAACTTTATTTGTAATATCAAAGTTTCAAATTTTAGAGTCGTCATTGTAGAAAGGACTTTACTTAACCACCACTTCTATCTCGAAATTACATGACCACTTGCAATATATATATATATATATATATATATATATATATATATATATATATATATATATATATATATATATATATATATATATATATATATATACATAATAGAGGTGATAGGAATGAATATTAACCATTAAATCTTACATGAATAGTTAAAATTAAAACATAAATGCATGTAACTTTTTAAATGATCACATGACCTTTAAGTAACTCTATTTTCATGAGTTATTAATAGCACAGGACACAAATAGAAATTAACCCTAAAATTTATATTATATGATTAAAAAAAGCCACTTTTTATTTATTTTCATTTTTACCGCCTATTGATATTTGGTTAGTACTTTCTTGATTGATATGTTTTTTTTTAAATCAAATATTCAAAAAAGTTCTCAAATGTTCTCTTACTATCATTTGCTCAGTTCTATGAATCTACCACTATCTTCTCTCTCTATTTTTTTAATAAAAAAAATAAACAATAGTAACCAACATATAAAGCAAATATAAGTAAGCAAAATGATTTTTCTAAAAACAACGAGCACTTTAAATAGTTTATAACTTACTTAACAATGATCGATTACAGTAAAATTAAACTATGATTTTAGATAAACTTTATCTGTAATATCAGAGTTTCAAATCTTAGAGTCGTCACTTCATAAAGGACTTTACTTAACCACCACCTCTATCTGAGCAATTACAATATATATATATATATATATATATATATATATATATATATATATATATATATATAATATAATATTGAGATGACTATTGGATTTTATATGAATAGTCATGATAAAAACAAAAATACATGTGACTTTTTTAAATGGTCACATCACCTTTATGTAACTTTTAATCTTGACCATCCATGTATGGTTGTATAGTTAAGATTTACTTCTCTTACCCTCTTATAATAAAAACTTTTCTCACTAGATATGTGATGCGGGATTAATTGTTGCATTTACAAACTCAAGTGCAGGTTGCCTCAAGTAATAAATTTCTCGGTGAGTCTGAGGTCGATCCACAAGGAATTGTTGAAGATTAATTAAGGTGAAGTAAATATTTTGTTATTACGGTAAAAATTATTTACTTAGGTAAAAAGATCCACTCTAGGTAAATAAAATAAAAGTAAGATTAATTCTTTTTATAACTCAATTAAAATCCTCGCAATATGGAGGTTCCAATTGGAAAATACATCATTTAAAAGTCCATTAAAATAATATACATAGTTATACTATGATTCATTTAATTATTATTACCACTTGTAAATGGGTTAAAGCATTCACTGTGCCAAAATCTTATCTATAATAAATCAAGAACTCCTCTTTACAAGGATGGAGTATTCCCGTCTGTCACCCAAGATTTTAAATCATCAGAATCAAAATATAATATGTATAAAGAATACTAGAAAAATAAATCATTAAAGCATAAGTGAGAAATAAATCTGACCTTATTTTATTACCAAGAGCTTCACACTTTCACCCAAGTAAAAGGAAACTTATTTACACATAGACTAGAAGGAAGAAGAAAAGAAAAGAAAAGAAAACTGAAGGAAGGTGGAATTCCTCCTCTCTGAAAATTCCCTCAAAAATTTGCACGTCCAAGGCCTATTTATAGGCAAATTGATGCACAGGAGCTACAGTAATCTACAGTAAGTTATAGTAATCTACACTGAAGCTACAGTGCGCTACAGTGGAGCTACAGTGAACTGTACGGCAAACTTAGCCATTGAGTTTTCAATAATTGAGCAAATACACAGCCGTGTGGGATTATATGGCCTAGGCCATGTATGGACACTTTCTGGATCAAAAGTCAGAGGAGTACATGGCCTAGGCCGTGTATTATTGCACGGCCGTGTATTAATACACGGCCTAGGCCCTGTAATCTGACGCAGGCCCTGTAATTTGACACAAACCCTATAATTTGACTTCAAAGCCCAATATGACCTAGTAGACCTCATAATCTGGAAAAGTGTTCAACATAAAAGTTGTAGGCCTGAATCTTAGCTTTCAAATGGCTTTAGTTTGAGTCCAAAATTATTCCTAGAACTCAAGATATGATCTAATTACTGCACACTGCTTAGGCCTAGTCATAGCTTCTCTATTCTGAATTGCAAGCCTAATATCACCTCCAAGGAGTCCGATCTGAGTTTTGTGTTCTTCATGAAAGTTGTAGGGATGGGTATTAACTAGCACATATCCAAAGTTCGGCCCATTTGACAACATATAACTCGAGATATGGCATGAATAGTATACTTAGGTCAAGCTATCATGATCAGCACTCTAATTCTTGCTTCAACTCTAATTTGAGTTATCTAATTGTGTGATTGGGCCTTTTGAGGTCTCATGAAAGTTTTAGAGCTCTTTCTTATCTTTCAAATGCCACTAGAATCGCCTCAGACATCCACCTACAGCCCAAGATATGACCCAAATACAGAAATAGTGTAAGACGTAAATCATGCTGAAAAATTCAATTAAGTCCAATTTGAGTTCAAACTTTCAAAACATAACCAAACTCAATCAATTAAGTGCATAGAGAGTGTAAATGACTAAAAATGAAGGCTTATTAATGTATCAAATATGTGATCATCAAATTCTCCCACACTTAACTTTTTGCACTCCTAGGCAAAACACACAAGACCAAAACAAAAAAAAAAAAAAGACTCAAAAGCTAACACTCTAAAAGACTCAATTTCTAATAATATTTAAAAATGAAGAGCAATCAATAATTCAAGTAATCAAAACATTCATGAGGTAACATATCTTCACATATCAAATCAATAGGCAATGATATTTCAATTGAAAAGCATGAGTCAAGAATGATAGATCTTCAAAAGATTCACTCTCAATCCCTCAAGTGTTTAAAAGGTAGGTATTTCACTCAATTCAACATATGAAAATCGCACTACCATAAGCTTGCTTATTTTCTACTTCTCCACTACTCAGAACACATGCACACACAAATCATGAGGACTTTATTCAAGGTTGTAATGGGGTCAAGGTAAAAGAGAAGGTAATATGGATATGACAAGTTAAATAACAAAGAGAATAAAAGAGCATGAAAGCTGAGTTCAATTAACAAGCATGAAAGTTCATCCTAACTTCACCTAATACAAATTCCTTTTACATATTATTTTTCCTTCCTTTATTGCCTTGTTGACCCTCTTTTTTTTTTATATTTTTTATATTTTTGATTTATTATTTTTATTTTTTTTTATTTTTTTACAAAAAGAACATCATATATACATTTTTTTTAACCATTCTGCACACACACTCCCACACTTGTTCAAGAACTCATCCCATGACAAAGTTAATGTTCTCTTATTCCCTAAGGCCGAGTAAGAACATAGTTTTTCATTTAAGGCACAAAATGAGTTCGAAACAAAGAATGGTTAAATAAACTCAAAGGGGTTAAGCAAGGGGAATAGGTCATTTCCAATACTTTACGTTGGCAGGAATCAGAGAATTTATAAGAAGTCATAAGAGTACTTGATATCATATTGAGACAATATGTTGCTAAGCCAGGCTGACTATTTGATTAAAGTAGCTATTTCAAGAAAAATGTCTCAATCATATTTATGTATGCATATGAAAATGTAGTCTAAAAAAGAATCAAAGTAAGTTCTAGAGTAACAATTCCATGAGTGAAATTCACACAAGAAAGAAGAGAATGGTACAAATGTTCAATCCATTCATCAATAGGCTCAAAATCTCACAAGGCATAATTATATCATTCTCAGTCCACCAATTCACCATCCATAACCAAGCATGTGAATTTTAAGAAAAAAGACAATTTACTTAATCATGTAAATTTTCCTGAATTTGAATTGCTACTTCCAAACAAACTAGTTGTCTACCTCAACTAAAATGCATCTCAAGAGTAAAATTTACGCCTTACTCTGCCATTCTTAATTGGTTTAGTAAGTTACTGACAAATATATAAACACAACAAACATATTAATAAACACACTTCCTTTTTTTTTGGTTTTTTTTTACACAATTATTCACACAACTATCCTTCCCCCCAACCAAATCACAACATTGTCCTCAATGTTAAAAATTAAATCCAGACTGAAGAAATAATCATAAATATACATCAAAGAAATTATTAGGACAAAATTAAACAAAGTAATGGGGAGAGGTCACATACCCGAAATGCTTAGACGAGAAGAGAATAACTACATCTTGACAATGGTTAGCAATGACAAAAATAAAAAAAAAATGAAGTAAAATGAAATAAACAAGCATGCAAACTTTTTTTTTTTGGGTTCTTTTGTTTTATATTTTTTTTTGGCCGACACTATTTACATCCCCATACAAAGGCTCCGAAATTTGGGAGGCACTTAAGCTGACTCAATAAAAACACGAGATACTAAAAACTCACCTTAGCTTTGGTAGACAGGATCGTCTACCAAAGTCTCTGCTACATCTGGATCCTTCAACTCAAGTTATAGCTTCAACTGCTGACCATTTACCTTCTTCCAAATTAATTTTATAAGAACAGACCAAGGGACGAACACCTTTTTTATCAGCAATACTCCAACCTTTCTTAGGAAACTCCTTAAACTTTGGTTGCCATGCCTGAGTGTCATGATCCTGAGTTCTATAAAAAATAGTCGAAATATCAACTATATCAGAGGGATTACTGATAAAATCAAACTCAGGATTGACAAGAAAATTCTCAAGGGGATCAAAATCATGGGTTGTAGAAACTCCCCTATCCATGATTGAGTCAATCATGTATGTCTGGTGGCCATCGTCATCATTTTCTGGCTTAACAAGACTTTTTGTCACCTCAGGTTCCTTAGGTAGCTTAGCATTACTACTATCTTGATTCTTTTCCACATCCTCTAGCTCATTCATACTCAACGAGTTCATCACTTTGGACATTTGGCTCTTTATCTCATTGTTTTCTTCAACAACTTTTTCATTTCTGAGGGTTATCACTGACTTGACTTAATCTATTTGTTAGTTTTCTGGACTACCCTTATTTAGGCTATACTGATCTTTGGGATTTAGTTGAGGTTGAAAAGGAAATTTTCCTTTCTCGTGAATGGTGAGTGCAGAAGAAAGTTTAGCAAGAGTATCTTTTATGTCAATCATGACTTGAGTGTTTTGATTAATAATGACATCTTGCTTTTCCATGAATGCATGCAATGTTTCTTCAAGGTTATTCCTGTATGGTGGAGCATAAGGTGCATATCCTTGAGAATTTTGTGAATCTTGCTGTGCCTAAGGAGGTGGTGGTTGCATGAATTGTACCTGATTGTTGGTCTTCCAACTAAAATTCGGGTGATTTCTCCATCCCGGATTGTATGTATCTGAAAAAGAAGAAGTGAATGGCTTTTTAAAATTGTTCATTGTATTTACTTGCTCATGCACAACTTCTTTAAAAATAGAAATTTTTGGACATTCATTTGTTGACTGTCCTAATTCATCATAAATGCTACAAATTTCTTCATTTTGCACAGATTTAATTTCTTTTACTTTCCCTAATTCCATGGCTTCAACCTTTCTAGTTAAACTGGCGAGCCTAGCATTTAGATCTTCTTATTGACTAAGATGATATTTTCCTTTACTAGCATTTGCAAGATTAGATCTAATTAAATTTTCAGAAGGATTAGTACTATGCCAAGATTGAGAATTTTCAGCCAAATAGTCTAAATAGTCTAAAGCTTCTTCAGGTTCTTTATCAAGAAATTCACCATTGCACATTGTTTCCACAAATTGTTTAGTTTCGGGTGTTAACCCTTCATAAAATAAGTTTATAATGTGCCATTTTTCAAAACCATGATGTGGGCAAGAATTCAACAAATCTTTAAAACGTTCCTAACTTTGAAAATATGCTTCATTTGAATTTTGGGAAAAATTTTGGATTTGTCTTTTCAAAGCATTGGTTTTATGTGTTGGAAAAAATTTCTTTAAAAACTCACATTGCATTTCTTGTCATATGCCAATTGATCTTGGTTTCAAAGTGTTAAGCCAAGCTTTTGCTTTATCTTTTAGAGAAAAAGGAAACAATTTAAGCTTAACAACCTCTTCAGTGCAAGTTTGATTATGAAAAGTGGTACATACTTCCTCAAATTCTTTTAGATGTAAATATGGGCTTTCAAATTCTAAACCATGGAAATTATGAAGTAAAGAAATCATACCTGGCTTGAATCTAAAATTATTAGCATTAAGTGAAAAGATAAAACATGATGGACTAGAATTTCGATATGGTTGCAAATACTCACGCATGGTTCGCAACGGTTGATTTTCATGTTCATCATGCACACTTTTGTTTTCAGCCATGGTGTTTGATGTGTATGATTGTGATTCAAACAAATCAATATGTAACGTACCTGGATTAACTCTAACCAAATAACCAGAATTTAAATCCCGATACCAATTAAGCATACACAAGAAACTTAATAAGGATGTGGTATAAACCAGCCACCATATATATATAAATATTAACAAAAGTAGGTGTGGTATGAACCAACCACCAAAAAAATAAAAAAATAAAAAAAATGACAAAGGTGTGGTATGAACCAACCACTAAATAAAAAAAATAAAATAAAAAATACAAAAATAAATTACAGAAAAGTAAAAGGGAGAGTTTTCCCCACTAAGTTAGTAAGTACAAAAAAAATTACAAAAAGTAAATTTAAAATATGAAAACCAGAGAATCGACAAAGCCGATTTTTTACTCCGGTGAGAGAGAAGAGAAGAAGAAAGATTATTTCATTAATGATTGCAGATTATAGATGGTTAAGGGAGAGGTTCCCCCACTAAGTTAGTACGTTAGTAAGTACAAAAAAAAATTAAAAGAGTAGAATATATACACAAAATATTTACACCATAAATTTGTTCTTCAAATTAAGTCCCCGACAACGGCGCCAAAAACTTGATGCAGGATTAATTGTTGCATTTGCAAACCCAAGTGCAGGTTGTCTTAAGTAATAAATTTCTCGGTGAGTCCGAGGTCAATCCACAGGGAATTGTTGAAGATTAATTAAGGTGAAGTAAATATTTTATTATTACGGTAAAAATTATTTATTTGGGTAAAAAGATCCACTCTTGGTAAATAAAATAAAAGTAAGATTAATTCCTTTTATAACTCAATTAAAATCCTCGCAACATGAAGGTTCCAATCGAAAAATACATTATTTAAAAGTCCGTTAAAATAATATACATAGTTATACTATGATTCCTTTAATTATTATTACAACTTGTAAATGGGTTAAAGCATTCACTGTGCCTAAATCTTGTCTACAATAAATCAAGAGCTCCTCTTTACAAGGATGGAGTATTCCTGTCTGTCACCCGAGATTTTAAATTATCAGAATCAAAATATAATACGTATAAAGAATACTAGAAAAATAAATCATTAAAGCACAAGTGAGAAATAAATCTGACCTTATTTTATTATCAAGAACTTCACACTTTCACCCAAGTAAAAGGAAACTTATTTACACATAAACTAGAATGAAGAAGAAAAGAAAAAGAAAAGAAAAGAAAACTGAAGGGAGGAGGGATTCCTCCTCTCTGAAAATTCCCTAAAAAATTTGCACATCCAAGGCATATTTATAGGCAAATTGATGCACAGGAGCTACAGTAATCTACAGTGAGCTACAGTAATCTATAGTGAAGCTACAGTGCGCTATAGTGGAGCTACAGTGAACTGTACGGCAAACTTAGCCATTAAGTTTTCAATAATTGAGCAAATACACGGCCGTGTGGGATTACATGGCCTAGGCCATGTATGGACACTTTCTGGATCAAAAGTCAGAGGAGTACATGGCCTAGGCCGTGTATTATTGCACGGCCGTGTATTAATACACGGCCTAGGCCCTGTAATCTGACGCAGGCCCTGTAATTTGACACAAACCCTGTAATTTGACTTCAAAGCCCAATATGACCTAGTAGACCTCATAATCTGGAAAAGTGTTCAACATGAAAGTTGTAGGCCTAAATCTTAGCTTTCAAATGGCTTTAGTTTGAGTCCAAAATCATTCCTAGAACTCAAGATATGGTCCAATTACTGCACACTACTCAGGCCCAGTCACAGCTTCTCTATTCTGACTTGCAAGCCTAATATCACCTCCAAGGAGTCCGATATGAGTTTTGTGTTCTTCATGAATGTTGTAGGGATGGGTATTAACTAGCACATATCCAAATTTTTGCCCATTTGACAACATATAACTCGAGATATGGCATGAAGAGTACACATAGGTCAAGCTATCATGATCAGCACTCTAGTTCTTGTTTCAACTCCAATTTGAGTTATCTAATCGTGTGATTAGGCCTTTGAGGTCTTCATGAAAGTTTTAGAGCTCTTTCTTATCTTTCAAATGCTACTAGAATCGCCTCAAACATCCACTTACATCCCAAGATATGACTGAAATACAGAAATAGTGTAAGACGTAAATCATGCTGAAAAATTCAATTAAGTCCAATTTGAGTTCAAACTTTCAAAACATAACCAAACTCAATCAATTAAGTGCATAGAGAGTGTAAATGACTAAAAATGAAGGCTTATTAATGTATCAAATATGTGATCATCAATATGCTCCCATACATGGAGCATATCTGATAAGAGAAGCGTTTATTATAAGAGGTGAGAGAAGTGAAATTATTATTTACTGTTTATTGTTTATCAGTTGCGACAACCTTCTATGCCTAGGCGTGGACTTTTGACTCAAATGTTTGCTTTTTTATGCTTTCTTCAAGTCCTTGAATGGCCCATTCTTCATGCTCCTTCCATGATAGCTCCATTCTAAGGTATTCTTTGCCTTCCAAAATCTACAAAACAAGATTAAACAATAAGTTCAAGATAATGGATCAAAATTGAATCAATTAAGCACATTGAAATGCTCTTAGCAATGTGAAACTAAGCTAAAATCAAATGATCATAGAGTGTATGGACTTGGGCTCAATTTCATACAAAATCAAGGAATAATAGGTTTAACATACACATATTCATGCAAAATGGGCTAGAATAACTCTATTTTCTTGGAGTTATTAATAGCACAGGACACAAAAAAAAAATTAAGCCTAAATTTTATATTATAGGATTAAAAAAAGCCACTTTTTATTTATTTTCACCTTTTACCGCCTATTAATATTTGGTTAGTACTTTCTTGGTTGATTTTTTTTTTTTGTAAATCAAATATTCAAAAATGTTCTCAAACATTCTCTTACTATTATTTGCTCACTTCTATGAATCTTCCATTATCTTCTTTCTCTTTTTTTTATAGAAATATTAAACAATAGTAACCAACATATAAAACAAATATAAGTAAGCAAAATGATTTTTCCAAAAATAACATGCAATTTAAATCGTTTATAATTTACTTATCAATGATTGAATGTAGTGAAAGTAAACTATGATTTCAGATAAACTTTATCTGTAATATTAGAGTTTCAATTTTTAGAGTCGTCACTTTAGAAATGACTTTACTTAACCATCACTTCTATCTCGAAATTACATGATCACTTGCAATATATATATATATATATATAAGAGATGAGAGGAATGAATATTACCCATTCGATCTTACATGAATGGTCAAAATTAAAACATAAATGTATATAACTTTTTTAAATGATCACATGACCTTTAAGTAACTCTATTTTCATAGAGTTATTAATAGCACATGACACAAACAGAAATTAGCCCTAAATTTTATATTATAGGATTAAAAAAGCCACTTTTTATTTATTTTCATTTTTACCACCTATTGATATTTGGTCAGTACTTTCTTGATTGATTTTTTTTTTTGAAAATTAGATATTCAAAAAAGTTCTCAAATGTTCTCTTACTATCATTTGCTCAGTTCTATGAATCTACCATTATCTTCTCTCTCTCTCTCTCTCTCTCTCTCTCTCTTAAAAAAATTAAACAATAGTAACCAACATATAAAACAAATATAAATAAGCAAAATGATTTTTCTAAAAACAACGTGCAATTTAAATAGTTTATAATTTACTTAACAATGATCGATTGCATTAAAAGTAAACTATGATTTCAGATAAACTTTATCTGTAATATCAAAGTTTCAAATTTTAGAGTCGTCACTTTAGAAAGGACTTTACTTAACCACCACTTCTATCTCAAAATTACATGACTACTTGCAATATATATATATATATATATATATATATATATAATGTGAGAGGAATGAATATTAACCATTGGATCTTACATGAATGGTCAAGATTAAAACATAAATGCATGTGACTTTTTAAAATGATCTCATGACCTTTAAGTAACTTTAATCTTGACCATCCATGTATGGTTGTATGGTCAAGATTTACTCATCTCACTCTCTTACAATAAAAACTCCTCTCACTATATATGCTCTCATATGGGGAGCATATATGGGGCAAGAAACGTTTATTGTAAGAGGTGAGAGGAGTGAACTTATTATTTATTGTTTATTCTTTATCAGTTGCATCAACCTTCCACGCCTAGGCGTGAACTTTTGACTCAAATGGTTGCTTTTTTGATGCTTTCTTCAAGTCCTTGAATGCTCCATTCTTCATGCTCCTTCCTTGATAGCTCCATTCCAAGGTATTCTTTGCCTTCCAAAATCTACAAAACAAGATCAAACAATAAGTTCAAGATAATGGATCAAAATTGAATCAATTAAGCACATTGAAATGCTCTTAGCAATGTGAAACTAAGCTAAAATCAAATGACCATGGAGTCTATGGACTTAGGCTCAATTTCATGCAAAAATCAAGGAATAATAGGCTAATATACACATATTCTTGCAAAATGGGCTAGAATGACTCTATTTTCATGGAGTTATTAATAGCACAGGACACAAATAGAAATTAACCCTAAATTTTATATTATAAGATTAAAAAATGTCACTTTTTATTTATTTTCATTTTTACCGCCTATTGATATTTGGTTAGTACTTTCTTGATCGATATTTCTTTTTGTAAATCAAATATTCAAAAAAGTTCTCTAACATTCTGTTACTATCATTTGTTCATTTCTATGTATCTACCATTATCTTCTCTCTCTCTCTCTTTTAAAAAAAATTTAAACAATAGTAACCAACATATAAAACAAATATAAGTAAGTAAAATGATTTTTCTAAACACAACATGCAATTTAGATAGTTTATAATTTACTTAACAATGATCGATTGCAGTGAAAGTAAACTATGATTTCAGATAAACTTTATCTGTAATGTCACAGTTTCAAATCTTAGAGTCGTCACTTTAAAAAGGACTTTACTTAACCACCATCTCTATCTCGAAATTACATGAGCAATTGTAATATATATAAGTGATGAGAGGAATGAATATTGACTATTAGCTCTTACATGAATGGTTAAGATTAAAACATAAATACATGTAATTTTTTTAAATGGTTACATGACCGTTAAGTAAATTTTAATCTTGACCATCTATGTATGATTGTATGGTCAAAATTTACTTTTCTTACTCTCTTACAATAAAAACTTCTCTCACCAGATATGCTCCCATATCTGGTGAGAGAAGTGTTTATTGTAAACCATTAGATCTTACATGAATGATCAAGATTAAAACATAAATACATGTGACTTTTTTAAATGGTCACATGACCTTTAAGTAACTTTTAATCTTGACCATCTATGTATAGTTGTATGATCAAGATTTACTTTTTTCACCCTCTTACAATAAAAACTTATCTTATTAGATATGATATATATACATATATATATATATAAACTTGTTTATAATTTTCTTGATTACACGTCAATACACGAGTTAATGTGAGAGAACTTATGAATAAAATTTGGAATCAAATATTTTAACAATTAATTTGATTTATAAATTAAATCTTTTGTTTGAAAAGATATATAATAAAAATTGATTTGATTTGGAATGCTTATGAAATTAAGTTGTATAAAAATAGAAGGTTAAACTAAAATTTTGGTCTTTACAGTTTTCACTCATTTTTAATTTAGTTTTTTTATAATTTTTTATTTTTAAATAAATTCTTATACTTACAAACATTCTCAAAATAATTCTTATCATCAATTTTCTTTATAACACCGTTAATTGACTAACTTATTAAGTGTTTCTTTGTCTAATAGATATTTATTTAAATGCTCATTTTTCAGTAAAACCCAATAAATGCTCTTACATTTTAGTGAGTGCTCATATAGGTGCTCATTTCTTTTGAGTAGGTGTTCATTTGTTAAGTATGTGTTCTTCTAAATGCTTTTTTAATCTCTATAAAATATTTATTAGTAACTAAATTGACATTATTGTAACAGAAATTAATGATATGGACTACTTTCAAAATATTTATAAATGTAAGGATTAATTTGAAAAGAAAAAATATATAAGAACTAAATTAAAAATATTTAAAAATTATAAGGACTAAGGTTTTAATTTAACCAAAATAAAAATACTCAAATTTACTTAGATTTGACTGGATTTGATTTAATTTTAGTTTTATTTTTTAAAATGTTAAAATTAATATGTTTGCCCTTACATTAGTTAAGTCATTTAATTTATTATAAGTGTGGGTGAGAAAGTAAATTATTTTACTAATATAAAACTAATTCAATGCATTTTTAATGTGTTCTAAATATATAATGTAAATTGTAAATTAATTCAAATTTCTTTTATGATAAGTTTCAAATATGAGAATTGATTTCTAAATCAAATTAATTTAATTTAAATTATATCAATTTTTTTATTGTAGACAAAAGTTTAAAGGGAGAGAGACTCTCTTTCGTTTCAAGGAAAACCATCAACATTACTAAAGATTTATAGTGTGATTAAGTATTAGTTTATCAACAGAAAATTTCTACATTCAAACTCAAATTATACAGTCTGAGTGAAAGACCAATTAAGTAAGTCAACTCGAAGTAGTCAAATCAAATCATTTTAAATTTTTAATTGTTTTAAAATCAACCATTGTGTGCTTAATGGTGAGTTTCGGAATTGTGTGGGCGACAAGAAATATTCCATTATAGTCTATCTTTCTTTCTTTGTTACGTATAATAATTAATAAGACAGGCAAAAGTTTAAAGGCCAGGCGAAGGGCCTAATCATTTGGGGGAAGGATGGAGGGAAAGAAATGGTTTTCCAACGCTTTACTTTCGCCATCATTTTGCGGTCATCATCACTTGAAAAGGAAGCTTTATAGTTGTCTCCGATTGGGCCCGTTTGAAAACGACAATGCCTTAGTAGAAAACACCAGTAGCCTCTAATTCATTCCTCACAATTTTGTTTTAGGGTGCTGAGTAAGATTTTTTCATGATATAAAAAAAGAAGGAAGGAATTCTCTTTAAAATAAGATACTTATATAAAATATTCACAAAGTATTTGAGTTTAATTGACCTCAAATTTAATTTTAATATAATGACTTGAATTAAGGCACGGCCATTTGATAATTGAGTCATGCTAAGCATCCCGACAAGCGAAAGCCTGGAGGAGATTAACTTCATCATAAGTTTTATTAATTTAAATAAAATAAAACCTAAAAGTAATTTAGTACTAAAAAACTGCTGTCCATGTTACCCGGGTTTCGTTTTTCTTGATAATTTGTAAGGAATTGATGAGAAACATGTTTATTATTATTATGAGTTTAAATTTAATATATTATCAGTATAAAATATTTTATATTATTATTTAATAACTTCACATATTATTAAAAATAGTTAAACTTTTTATATAATAAATATGATCGTCAAACTTCTGTAATAATTTAGTAATACATTATTTATAAATTAAAATAATCAACATCAAAGTTCATGGCTTAATGCATATGACCTACATAATGTAATACATTATTTATAAATTAAAATAATCAACATCAAAGTTCATGGCTTAATGCATATGACCTATATAATGTCACATCGTTCAGTAGGACAAACAAGACTGATTATGCTAAATCACATGCATGTTTCTGGATTTGATTGTAAAATGCAGGGTGATAATGGTTGATAGATATACATATATAAGCTGTCAAGGCCCCCATTTATAAGCACTAAATCAACTGTATACTTTTTGCTACAAAATCAACTATATACTAAAAATATGTTTGGATTATATTATTTTTAAAAGATAATCATTTTTTAAATTAATTATAAATTATTTTAAACACAAAATGAACTCATCCAAATATATATATTAAGATATAACTTATCAGATTTTAATTGGAATAGTCAACCACCCAACCTCTCGAAAGAAACTTATCAGATTTTAATTGGAATAGTCAACCACTCAACCTCTCGACAGAAACAATACCATTGTCCATTGTTAGTGTACCTGGCTTGTTTGTTTCTTTTCTTTTGCGCTTACTTTTGAAAAGACTTGGTGAATGCGAAAATTACAACAAAGTTTGAAAGACAAGGGGGAGATGTGGGAAAGCAGAAGGGGAGAAAGTCTAGAGTCTATGCCAAGGTACATCGTGCTAATGTTGCTAAAATGAGGACTTAATTGGCAGCACCTGCAAAAGTAGCATAAGTAAAGTATGGTTAGCCTGTAACCACAAAAATAAAAAAAAAGGTAGCCCGAGGGAGAAGGAAAATATATATCGGACTAGGGAAGGGACAAGTACATCAATCTCTACCTAGCGCACATTGGATAAGTTTAAACTTTTTTAAATTTTTGATAAAAATATAACATTTTCAGGTTCAAAGAAACAATAGAAAACATTGCATAACCATCACAATTATTTGGCTTAATTGGCATAAAATAAAATAAAAAATCACTAAAAATTGAGCAGTGAAAAGTTTGAATAATTTGCAAGAATTCATGAGCTAAAAATCTTATCAGTAAAAAAGTTAAAGACAAAAGAAAAGGGAGTCGATGTCAAAATAGAAAAAGAGCATTGCTATTTTAACGGAAGAATTTTTACGAAATCGTTAACGAATGAGGTGTTCTTTAATACTGTCAAGCTTATGTTAAAATAAACATTTAAAAGAAAAAATAACTCGTGTTAACAGCTAGTCAATTCATTCGTAGAATTTTCACGAAAACGTTTTCATAATAAAAATTACCCATAAAAAAAGGGCTTAACAGCCCAGAAAAATAACAGAGGATGTTAATAGGATACAAATAATGGTGGGTCCTACCTGGCAAACTCTATTCATGAACTGGATAAAAACTAAAATATTTTCATAGTAATATTTTGGGCAGATTTTAAATTGTTTAGATTTGATTTAATAATATTTTATATATAATCTAAAGGCTTGTATGGTTAGGTGATGCTACGTGTGACATTTTCGTTGATACTACGTGTGACATTTTCGTTGAAGTTGTGTAATGCTTCAATAATATAAAAGAACATCTCCATGAAGCGAGGCTCATTCTTTTTTTTTTTTTATGGAAAAATTAATGTGAACAACTATTAAGAAGGAATATTTAATTTCATGAGATATAAAAGTTTAAATTATTAAGAAAGAACACACAAATTTTATTTTGGGAGAGACAATTATATATTTGACTTAATGGATAAAAATATCCTTAATCAAAGCAACATCCACTCAATAAGAACAAATAATCTTTCATTAACAATTAATAGTTATTTATAAATTTTTTCATAATTTCATGTATTTTTACATATAAAACTTTATTAATTGTTATTAGTCACTATGTGGGAACAAGTAACCATTCAATAACAAATAATAATTATTTGTAAATTTCTTCTTAATTTTATGGATCTTATGTAAAACTTTATTTACAACTACTAACTACTATGTAGGAACAAATAACCACTAAACAAAAATCAATAGCGACAAATAATCATTCAGTGATTGTAATATTCATTTACAATTGTTAGTTATTCATTTACAATTGTTAGTTATTCAGTAGAAACAAATAATCACTAAATAAAAATAATAATTATTCATAAATTTATTTTTAATTTCATGTATCTAATATAAAACTTTATTTATAACTGTTAATCATGCAGTGATTGTAAGGGACTATAAGTTATAAAGCCTTGCTGTAGTTAGTTATAATGTAGTTAGAGTTAGTTGTGTTAGTAAAAGTTAGTTACAATAATATCAGTAGAAATTTGTTACAGTAATATGCAGTATATAAGTTTGTGTATTGTGACAGAGCATGTTAATCAACAATATTCATTCATTCTCTCTCAATTCTGATTTCACTATCTCTTTCTCTCATCTTTCTTGTTCTTTATCTCTGTATCAGACTGATACCTTTCATGGTATCAGAGCATGATCGATCCATGGAGAACCAAGAAAATGCACCACCACCACCAATCTCTTCACCACAATTCATTTCTCACATACTCTCAAACCCGATACCTCTGAAACTTGATCAAACCAATTATTTGCCATGGAAGTAGCAAGCTCTAGCTACAATCAAGGGATTCAATTTACAGAAGTTCTTGGACAAAAGTCAAATTCCCAAGAAATATGAGTCTGAAGTTGATGCAGTGATTGGGAATATCAGTGTTGAGTATGAAAATTGGGAACAACAGGACCAATTGGTTATGTCCTAGTTACTTGCTTCAATGTCAGAATCACTCACTACAAGAATCGTAGGTTGTAATTTCTGTTATCAGATTTGGGAAAAGATTGAAGTTTTCTTTCTCAAATGAGAGCAAAGATCAAGCAGCTGAAAACTCAGTTGAGAAGTATCAAGAAAACCACAGAGATCAACTCTTATCTTTTACAAATCAAAAAGATTATTGATTGCTTAGCAGCAGTAGGATCTCCTGTGATTACAGTTGATCACATTGAAGCCGTGTTAGATGGTTTACCAGAAGAGTATGATCCTTTCATTACTGCAATTACGTCTAGGACAGATCCTTATTCAATTGAAGAAATTGAAGCATTACTCATGGCTCAAGAAGAGAGGTTGGAAAAGCATAGAAAAGTTGATTCAGGTATGCTACAAGCAAATATTGCTCAATCACAGGGTCAATGGTCAAGAAGATTCAACGGTAATGGAGGACACAATTTTGGAGGATTTAGAGGGAGAAGGTTCTCTAATTTCAAAGGCAGAGGTAGATTTGCTCGAGGTGGAAGGTTCAATTCTGGGTTCAATCTTGGAAATAAGTCACAGTGCCAACTTTGTGGAAAATATGGTCATCTAGCTTAGGAGTGTCGCTAAAGATTCAATAAGAATCTTCAAAATCCCTTTACGTTTCAAACATCTCAACAGTCACATCCTCAAGCTTTCTTTACAACACCTCAGTCTCAATATTTTGATCAACCCAGTTCAAGCCATCAACAGTCAAATTCCTATCCCTCACAGTTACAGTCACATTCACAGTCAAATCAGCAATGCTTTCTTGCTACACCATCAACATTGTTTGACCCTTTGTGGTACCCAGATTCTGGATCCTCGAATCACATCACTCCTAATTCAACAAATCTTATGACTAGTTCAACATATGAGGGTTCTGACAAAGTTCAAATTAGTAATGGTTCAGGTATGTGTATTTAGCACATTGGGCATTCACTCCTACACTCCAATTCTTCTCAATCCTCCTTTTTTCTCAATAAATTGTTACATGTTCCTGCTATAACCAAAAATTTGTTAAGTGTGTCTCAATTTGCTAGAGACAATCAAGTTTACTTTGAATTTCATCCTGATACATGTTTTGTCAAATCTCAGGATACCAAGGACGTCATTCTCCAAGGAACACTTAGAGATGGACTTTATGCTTTCGACAATGTAATTGTTGGATATTCCTCACCAAAATCTATCAATTTTGTTGTATTTCTTACTAATTCTGATGCTACTTCTCAAAACCATGCTAATTCAGTTTCTGTTTCAAATTTTCTGCTATGACATGCCAAATTAGGGCATCCATCTAGCAAAATTGTACATAGGGTACTCAAATCTTGTAACATACCTATTGAAATGAATAAAACTCCTAATGTTTGTGAATCCTGCTATTTGGGCAAAGCTCACCAATTGCCTTTTACTACATCTAATAGTGTTTATATTAATCCACTTGATTTAGTTTACTCTGATATATGGGGTCCAGCTCCTATTGCTGCCACTGGTGGAGCACATTATTACATCATTTTCATAGACGCGCATTCATGATACAGTTGGTTATATTTACTAAATCATAAGTCTCAGGCATTTAGCATTTTTCTGTAATTTAAAGCCTTAGTTGAGCTTCAATTAGGAAGAAAGCTTAAAGCTATTCAAACAGACAATGCAAAAGAATATATCACCTTTACCAAATACCTCATTGCAAATGACATTATCCATAGGCTATCTTGTCCTTATACCCATGAGCAAAATGGGTGCTCAGAGAGAAAACACAGACATGTGACTAAAATTGGCCTTGCTCTTTTAGCAAATGCCTTTCGTCCTCTAAAATTTTGGGGTGAGGCATCACTGCAACTCATTTGATAAATTTGCTGCCTACTTTTGTTCTCTATAATTCCTCTCCATTTGAAACCTTATTTCACAAGAAACATGACTATCACTTCCTAAAAATCTTTGGTTGTGCTTGTTATCCCTTACTAAGACCATATCTTCATCACAAACTCGATTATAGGTCAGAACAATGCACTTTTCTAGGATATTATTCTTAGCACAAATGGTACAAATACCAGGACAAAATGGTATGGTTTATATTTCTAGACATGTGATATTTGATAAGAATCTTTTTCCATATAAAAAGCCAGCTTTTACTTCATCATCAATTGCATCTGTCATTGAACCTGTTTGTATTATAGTACCTTTATATTCCACTTGTTCTTGTTTCACATACACAGATTGCCCATAATGCTGTTACACCTATCTCTACTACTACTACTACTACTAACCATGACAGAACACTCTTCCCATGCTCATGATGACAAGCTGCTAATCCATTTCTTCCAAGACAGCTTGGCTGGGGCAGCTTCTAACTGGTACACACACCTTGAATGTACCCATACACGATGTTTCAAGGACTTGGCCAATGCTTTCTTGAAGCAATATAAATACAACATCAATATGACACCAGTTAGACTGCTATTGTAGAATATGGTTAAGAAGGAAGCTGAAACCTTTAAGGAATATGCTCGACGGTGGAGAATATCCTCACGTCAAGCAAAAGTTGAGATGCATGAAGCCAAAGATGTCACTAAAAATTAGAGAAGAGGTTAAAAAGTAGTATGATGGAAGTTTTCTCACTGTTATAAAGTGCCCTCAATGGGTCGCTAACATCGTCCCTGTCCTGAAGAAAGATGGAAAAGTACGAATGTGCATTGACTATAGAGATTTGAATAGGGCCAGCCCAAAAGACAACTTTCCACTACCTCATATAGATGTTTTGGTGGACAACACTGCTCAACATTCATTTTTCTCCTTCATGGATGGTTTCTCGAGATACAATCAGATCAAGATGACTCCTAAAGACATGGAGAAGACCATATTCATCACTCTGTGGGGAACTTTTTGCTACAAAGTTATGCCATTTGGATTGAAGAATGCAGAACCAACTAATCAAAGGGCAGTGGTGACTTTGTTCCATGACATGATGCATAAAGAAATAGAAGTTTATATGGACGACGTGATTGCAAAGTCTAGAACAGAAAAAGGCCATGTTGTTAATTTGCAAAATCTCTTTGAACGGTTGAGAAAGTTCAGGCTCAGACTAAATCCTGCTAAATGCACTTTTGGTGTAAAATTAGACAAGCTTTTGGGATTTGTGGTTAGCTAGAAAGGGATAAAAGTTGATCCAGATAAAGTTCGAGCAATCATAGAGATGCTAGCTCCTCACACTGAAAAAGAAATTCATAGGTTTTTGAGGAGGCTTAACTATATTGCTAGATTTATATCCCAATTGACTGCAACGTGAGAACCAATTTTCAAGTTGTTGCATAAAAACTAGACAGTAGAATGGAATGAAGATTGTCAGATAGCATTTGAGAAGATCAAACAGTATCTGTACGAACCCCCAATATTGGTATCTCCAGTGTCAGGAAGGCCTCTTATCATGTACTTGACTGTGTTGGATGAATCCATGGATTGTTTACTGAGGCAGCACGATGAAACTGGAAGAAAGGAACATGCCATCTATTACTTGAGTAAGAAGTTTATCAACTATGAGGCAAAATACTCATTGTTGGAGCACATATTTATGTCTTGGCATGGGCAGCCCATCGTTTGAGGCAGTACATATTGTGTTACACCACTTGGTCAGTGTCCAAAATGGACCCAATCAAGTACATCTTCGAAAAGCCTGCTCTCACGAGAAGGATTGCACGTTGGCAAGTTTTGTTATCAGAATATGACATTGTCTATGTCACCCAAAAGGCAGTAAAAGGTAGCGCTCTTGTAGAATTCTTGGCCAGTCAACCTATGGAGGATTATGGGTCTATGCAATGTGAATTCCCCAATGAAGATATAATGGCTTTATTTGGAGAAAAAGAATCCCCGAAAAAAGAAAAGTGGACTTTGTTATTCAACGGAGCTTCTAATTCACAGGGGCATGGAATTGGAGCCATACTAATTTCCCCTAAAAATGACTTCATCCCAATCACTGCTAGACTGTGCTTTGACTGTACAAACAATGTAGCTGAGTATGAAGCATGTGCCATGGGAATCTAAGCAGCAATAGAATCAAAGGCAAAAGTTCTTGAGGTATAGGACTCCGCCTTGGTTATTCATCAGCTAAAGGGAGAATGGGAAACTCGAGATGCCAAGTTAATCCCTTATCATGTTTACATCAAGGAGTTAATTGAACAACTTGATGAAGTCACATTCCATCATGTCCCTCGGGAAGATAATTAGTTGTCTGATGCTTTAGCCATATTGTCGTTAATGTTCAAAGTAAGACATGATAGAGACTTGCCACTTATAAAAATGAAAAGTCGTGACCAACCGGCATATTGTCAAATAGTAGAAGTAGAGCCAAATGGGAAACCGTGGTATCATGACATCAAATGCTTTATCAAAAATAGAAAGTACCCTCCAGACGCTTCAGAAAATGATAAAAGGACCCTTAGAAGACTCGCAATGGGTTTCTTTCTAAATAGGGAAGCGCTCTACAAGAGGAACCACGACATGGTGCTGCTAAGATGTGTTGATGCAACGAAGGCAGAGAAAATCATTAGAGATGTTCATGAAGGTTCTTTTGGAACTCATGCAAATGGGCATGCAATGGCAAGAAAGATCCTAAGAGCTAGGTAGTATTGGTTGACAATGGAAACCAATTGCTTTAATTATATGAAGAAGTGCAATAAATGTCAGACATATGCTGACAAGGTTCATGTACCACCGGTACCTTTGAATGTTTTAATAGTACCTTGGCTATTCTTGATGCTGGGAATGGATGTCATAAGGCCCATTGAACCGAAAGCCTCAAATGGACATCGCTTCATCCTTGTTGCAATTGATTACTTCACAAAATGGGTCGAAGCTACTTCTTATGCCAATGTCACCAGGGAGTTGATTTGTCATTATGGTTTGCCAAGCAAAATTATCATTAACAATGCCACTAATCTGAACAATAAGATGAGGAAGGAGATGTGTGAGAGTTTCAAAATTGAGTACCACAATTCCTCACCCTACCGCCCTAAGATGAATGGGGCAGTTGAGGATAACAAACAAGAACATCAAGAAGATTATCCAAAAGATGGTTGTAATATACAAAGATTGGCATGAAATGCTACCATTTGCACTGCATGGCTATCACATGTCTGTTCGTACTTCAACTGGGACAACCCCTTTCTCTTTGGTTTATAGAATGGAAGCAGTTCTCCCTATTGAAGTGGAAATCCCATCATTAAGAGTGCTGATGGAGGCATGATTAAAAGAAGCTGAATAGGTCCAAACTTAGCTTAATCAGTTGAACCTCATTGAAGGAAGGAGATTAGTTGCACTATGCCATGGCCAGCTTTACCAAAAAAGAATGGTGAAAGCCTATGCAAAAAAGGTGTGTCCCTGATAGTTTCAAGAAGGAAACCAGGTACTCAAGAAGATTCTTCCCATTCAAAAGAATTATCTAGGAAAATGGACTCAAAACTATGAAGAACCTTATGTCATAAAAAGGCCCTTCTCGGGAGGGACCTTGATTCTCACAAACATGGATGGTGAAGATTTACCACTTCCTGTAAATTCAAATGTAGTCAAAATGTATTATGCTTTAAAAAAAAGAGAAAAACAATAATAATAATAATAATAAAGAGAAGAAGAAAAAAGAAAAGTGGCTTGCTAGGTTGAAAACCTGAAAAGGTGACCTAGGCAAAAGTTAGAGTGACCTGCTAGGTTGAAAACTCAAGAAGAGCAACATAGGCAAAAGTTAGGGTAAAAAAAAAGGGTACTTGACACATCTGAAGAAGTGGAGTTGGCTCAAGTCACAAACTGGGGCAGTTTGAGTTTATTAAGACTAAATTAGGACAGTTTGAATTTATAATGAAAAATCGCAGAGATTTGTGCCAAACTGAGGCAGTTTGAATATATGAAGTCTAGTCATAAAAAGCTTCTGATGCGTCAAATCTTATTCTTGGAAACAGAAAAAAAAAGGTGTTCAAGGTCGCATACATGGGAAATTAGCACTGATCATCCTAAAGAGCATCATTAGAAGAGCTTGAAAACTCCACTCCAACATTTCTTTTGTAAACCTTTCAATTCTAATCCCTTTTGTACTATTTTTCCTATACTTTTCCCTTCTATAATGATAATACTTTTTTGTTGAAACTCATTGTTGATTCAATATACATTTCTCATGATAGATTTATATTGAGATGGGAAACATGTGACAATGTTGCAAAATCATTTCGATTTGCTCAAAAGGTCATGGGAAACACAATGAATTCTCGATAAGAGTATTGATGAGAAAAGAAAGGATAACTAAGCAAATCATAAAGCAAATTAACAAATTTTGTTATTGTTCAACCTTGATCCTGTTATGGGAAAAAGTCCTTAAGGGTTGTGAAGCCAAAAGTGATTTAATTAAAGCTTTGATGTGTCAAATTTGTTTACCCAATTTGTTCATGAGACTTTTTACAGTAGGACATCCATTTCATCATGCATCATCCTTAGAAATCATATCCATTGCATGCATCCATTGCATCATACATCACCTCAGGCATCATATGTATTTACAAAGTCAACATCATTTCCTTTTAGTTCCTAAGGCCTTATGCCTATTTCCTTTTCCTTTCCGAGTCCCCGCACTGGTCCTTTTTAGCTTCCACGGCAAGTCAGAGCTTATGCCCATTGCTTTTAATTTCTGAGTCCCTGCACTTATTGCTTGTAGCTTCCATGACAAGTCAAGGCCTTATGCTCATCTCATTTTCCTTTCTAGGTCTCCGCACCAATCGCTTTTAGCTTCCCTGGAAAGTCAGGGCCTTATGCCCATTGCCTTTTAATTTCTGGGTCCCCACACCCATTGTTTTTATGTTTTCAGGTCCCCATGCCCATTGCCTTTAATTTTTCAGGTCCTTGCACCCACTGCTTTAAGTTTTTTATTAAGTTTCGGCGGATACCTGACTCCGCAAGCTTTTTACCTTTCCAGCTTTAAGTTTCCTGTCAAGCTTCGGCGAATACCCGACTCCTCAAGCTTTTTACATTTCTTGCCTTTAAGTGGTCTGTTAAGCTTCGGCACATACCTGACTCTGCAAGCTTTTTACCTTTCCAGCTTTAAGTTTCCTGTCAAGTTACGGTGGATACCCGACTTCACAAGCTTTTTACCTTTCTTGCTTTAAACTTCTAGTCAAGCTTCAGCAGATACCGACTCTGCAAGCTTTTTACCTTTCCAGTTTTAAATTTTCTGTCAAGCTTCGGCAGATACCTGACTCCGCAAGTTTTTTATCTTTTCTGCTTTAAGTTTTCTCTTAAGTTTTGGCAGATACCCAACTCCACAAGCTTTTTCTCTTTTTTGCCTTTAAGTTTTCTGTCAAGTTTCGGTGAATACCTAACTCTGCACGTTTTTTTTTTTTATCTTTTCTGCCTTTAAATTTCCTGTCAAAGTTCGGCGGATACCCGACTCCGCAAGCTTTTTACCTTTCCAACTTTAAATTTCCTGTCAAGCTTCGATAGATACCCGACTCTGCAAGCCTTTTATCTTTCCTGCTTTAAGTTTTCTCTCAAGCTTCGGTGGATACCCGACTTTGCAAGCTCTTTCTCTTTTCTGCCTTTAAGTTTTCTGCTAAGCTTCAGCGGATACCCGACTCCATAAGCTTTTTACCTTTCTACCAAGTTTCAATGGGTCCTCGTACTCATTTCCTTTAAGTCTTTGGGTCCATATACTTGTGACCTTTACCATTCGGGGTTCTCATACCCCACATTTTTACCTTGTTTTAATGTCCATTGCGTTTTACATTGATCTGCATAGGAAAATTTTCATGGACAAAATTGAATTAATTCCTTTGCTTTCCATCTAGTTTAAATATAAAGCAAAGGGAGGTAGCTGTTGATATCTAATTTTGTCTATAAATTTTTTATTTTTGATGCGTAATAAGGACTAATAATTGTGTTAGATGATGCATAATTACAATGTTTTAAACACATAACTTTTTTTCTTTTTTTGTCTTTTCTTTTTTTTCAAAATTTATTTTATTTGGATCATTACCTTTCTTATTATTTGTACAAAAATAATAATAATAACAAAAAATAATAAAAATATTTTTCCTTTTTCTTATAATTAAAATAATTAAAAAAAAAAGGAAGATCGTAAGATTTTCCATCATGAGGAAAAAGAGTGTGTGTAAAGCATTGTTGCCTTGCAAAATCAGAGTAAATTGGGAGGCAAGGATCAGCTATAAATCTTTAAAAAAATGGTGTAAAATCTTGACAAAATTTGAGAGAGAATTGAGGAAGAAGTTCAGAGGGGATAAGAAGAAAAGAATAGTGTGAAAGACTTTTAATGCTCTACAATGATCAATCGTAAACCTTGAAAAATGGAGCAAAAAATCTGAAAAAATCTCACAAAAGTCTTGATACAGGGAGCTACACCTGTAACCAGCCACCCTATAGGTGAATTTCTCACCTTGTTCCCACTGGCTCGGTGCAATTGGAGCTTCTCAAGTTCGTATAAAATATGGCAAAACAAAGAAATAGGGGGCTTTTTTTTCAGTTTTCTTTTAAGCACATTATCAAACACCTCGTGTGCATCATCTTCAACCCATAGCCACCGTGAAGCCAGCCATCACAGCACCTCACCATTCAGCCTCCATCATTACTCCACCATAACACCAAACCACTGCCTTAGCTCCCCTTCACCGTGACTCACCTCAAGCACCACCCCCAACCTTCAACTTCCATCAACACACCGTGAAGCTCCACCATAACCGTCCCCATCCACCAAACACAAGCCACCCCGTACTCACAAACCACCACCAAGCACAACCATAAACAACACGCACACTCATAAACCACCGTATTGACCAATTTCAACCACCATCAACAATCACCTATTCCAAACATAAACCATCTTCATCCCAAACTACCTTGCAACCACCATTAACAAACAGAGCCACACCACTCTCATCTTCAACTTCTAACAACCCTTCCATCCTACCATAACCACCACAAACCATTCTCATCCTTTCACCACCCATCAAACCAATCAAATCACCACTTCATCTTCTTTGTGACTTCATCACCCCATCACTATCACAAACAACCCACATAGCCACCACTCCACCACCAAATGCCCCTTCATCCCACCATAACCATCAAACTCAAGCACATCATCGTGACCCGCGAGCTACCCAACATGCCATAATCGAACCATACCCCTACTCTTCCACCACAATGAGTTTTCCTCCACATCGCTACCCTCCAAACCCCCACTGTCTTCAACCTTCAACCTCCATCATCTCTTCTTTGTTTTCGTTGCTAGCCCAGATTCGTGAGCCACCGAAAATTAGATTCGCTGTTATCTTCACCTTCTGGTTCAGATCTGCGAGCCCAGCACCAACACTAGCACCTAGTTGTGCAAATTTGTCGTGCCCCCTCGTCGTTCTTGTAGCAGCCGCGTAGATTGCAGCACCCTGCTATCACCCTCGCAACAACCGCACATCACCATCAGCAGCAACCCACCGCACCACCCTCGTTGCCGTTCACTGCCTTGAAGTCTGCATCACCATCGCGCCTCTACCCCTCCTCCGCGTCGTGAGCCACTACCATAGACCCCTACCCTTATTGTAAGATGTTTTTGCATTTTCATCCATGAAGTAAATGAAGCTTTATTTATTTTCTTTTGTTCTCTTCCTGCCTTTTGTTTTCAATTATATGTTATATTTTTTGTACTTATTTATTTATGTTTGGGTGGTTCATTTACCTACTTGCATTATTATTCTTGTTTTAATAGGTTTTCAAAGCTATTTGCCTTTTGTTTTCAATTATATGTTATATGTACTTATTTATTTATGTTTGGATGGTCCGTCTACCTACTTACATTATTTTTCTTGTCTTTAGTAGGTTTTCAAAGCTATTTGTAGGTTGTTGACTTGAGTTTTACGTGTTTGAATGATAAATATTTGGGTTTGAATGTAATATATATATATATATATATATATATATATATATATATATATATAAAAGAAATTAATTATTATTTTTTTTTATGAAAAATGATAAAAAGGGGTCTTTTATTTATTTTTTTTCATTTCCTTTTCCTTCTTTTCTAAAAAGTAAAAAAATATAACATGATTTTTTTAATATAAAATCAACTAACTCATAAATATTTTTAAAGAACTATGTGACTTTAAGTTCTCCATTGTACTAAGAGATACGTAGGAGTAGAAATCTATTTTTATTAAGACAAAATTAAATTTTTATAATTTTTTTTTAAAAAAATAGTTACAATGTTTTTTAAAAAGGGGTAAAATAAATATATTTGATATTATTAAAATTTACACAACTAACTTAAGGTACCGTTCTTGGAACAGCCAGTGTAGGATACTAGTACCTTCCCTACCTGTAATCGACTAACAAATTCAAACTCATTTTTCAAAAGACCAGTTTTCTTAATTAAAGGATTTTTCTAATGTTTTCCTAATTTAAATAAACATTGGTGGCGACTCCATTGATTTTCAAAATCTTTTATCTTGTTCGATCGTCCTGTCGCGATCTCGGTTGGGACAAAAGGCAAGAAGGTTCTCACTGGAGACCTACGGGTAAGGCAATAGCGAGGTCAAGGGAACCTAGGCCGGTTAAAAGAACAGTCTGATAGTACGTAAAGTATGCTAGTCAAAGTGTTTGGGTAAAAGATGGAACATGCCTAACTTAGGTTGCCAGGCCGGTTTATATAGAGATATAACGACTGACTCCTCGGATACCCGTTGTTCAGGCCATTTAGGGCTCTGAACGTTAGGATGATGTTATGTCCAAGCATTATGGCATAAAGCCGTTAATGATCATTGGTCATAATGGAGCTAAATGACCGACGACCATTGGCGCGTAAAACTGAGCACATGTTCAACGAGTCGCTACTCGTTCGGGTATAAGCCGGTCGGATCTTGTAGTCTTCGATCGGGTTGACCTGGACTTACCTGGGCCTGTTGTTCTGAAATGAACCTACCTAGTACAGACATTGGGCTTGCATGGTTAGTCCATTAAGGTCTCTCCTAGTCATGGCAAACCTATTATAAGGCCCAGGATGGTCCAGGTAGTAATTAAAAAAAAAACACAAAATTATATAAGTTACAAAAAAGGAAAAATAAAGAAAAAAAAAAAAGAGGTTTTAAGAATGAATAGATAAGCAATTAAAAAATAAAAAGATGAAAAATATCCTGATTTTCTTTTGTTTGCATTACTTAGAATTAGTTTTGTTCTATATCTATATTTAATGTGCTTAATGGCATAATTTGGTGTTAATTTTAGAGTATTGTTGTTATTTTTTCTCAATATGTGTTTCTTGCTTTTAGTAATACAGTTAATAATAATAATAATAATAATAATAATAATAATAATAATAATAATAATAATAATAATAATAATAATAATAATAATAATAAGGAAAGAAAATGGGGTAAAGAAATATTTTTAAAGGTTATAAAAGATTTGCACAATTAACTTAGGGTAACCACCTCAAGGACGGGTGTATCAGGGTCGCTGTGAGTTTTAATTTTCACCATTTCCAGTGGACAATCGACTCTGGGATTTAATATAGTTTCAAAGACTATTTTTTTTTAAAAAGGGTTTTCCTAATACTTTCTTTAAATTAAATAAATCTTAGTGCTACTTCATTTTCCATTCTCTTAAAAATCTTTCTTTTTGTTGCTACACCCATCACGATCTCGGTCGCAATAGTAACCATAAATTTAAATTATTTAAATAGTGATAATTAACCCATCAGTCTATAAAAGCAGTCAATTATGAATTTTTATAGCTCAATTAGTTTTTCACCTTTGCTAGAGCTTGCATTAATTTTCTTTTCCATAAATGATATTATAATGAATTAAATCATAGTATATGTGTCGATTAAATTATGTCATAATATGTGTATATTAAATTGATTATTATATATTAAATTAGATTATATATATATATATATATAAGTCTATTAAAATGATGTTGCAAAACATAAAATCAATATATATATTTATAGTTCCTAAGTATATAGAAATAATTTTTGAAAAAACATGTATAATAAGACCTTACTAGAAAATATTTTTGCACATGGTAAAACCTATGTGCTTTCCTAGTGTTTCGTAGGTGGCAGTTAGTAGTTGGCATCACGAATCTGTTGAATTGTTGATCAAGATCTTTGTTGTGCTTGTATGTTGGTGCTCCATCGCGTGAACTCACTTTGAGAATGTGACGATGGAAGAGGAGGGAGCGAGGTTACAGAGCAATGCAGTTCGAGATAGAGAAGAAAACATAGATAACAAAACGAATCTTTTTTTTTTGGAAAAACTTGGCTCCAATTTTGGGAGAAGCTATCTCTCTCTAACCTCCTTAATCTGTTGTCATGTGTCTATTTTATTATTCACTCATATTACTTAATTGAGTTAATGGATATATGACAACAGATTAAGAGAGTTGAAAAAAGATAACTCCTATCAGGATTAGAGCCAAGTTCTGTACTTTCTTTTTTAATCATAAAAACGTGTCTGAAGCTAGTGGCAGATGTGAATGTAGTTTTATATGTAAGATAATCACAACTAAGGCTATCAACAAAGTGAGCCTAGTAAACGCCTCGAGGAGATTGATATGCTCAAGGCGTTAAAGAGGAGTCCATGGATTTATAGGAATGCAAGGGTCCTGTTTCAGAAGTGGAATCATACTATGATCCAAGCACGATGGTTTTTGACAAGAAAAAGATTTGGATCCAACTGTTGGGGCTACTTTCGCACTACAAAGCCAAACAGATGGGGAGAAAGCTTATTAGTTGCAAGGGTAAAGTGGTGGATATTGATCTATTTGTCTATTCTTTTACATTTCTTCCATTTTTTCATTATCAACAGGTTGAGCATTGCATGGAAGAAACATGTCAGCATTGATTGGGTTGCACCACTGAAAGAACTCATATGTCTGATCTCTACAAGTGTAAAATAGCCTATTTGGATTGCTTTTAGTAGTTTGAACCCTAATTTATACATTTCTTCCACATTTACATGTCTTGTAGTATTTTGTTATTTGGCTTGTATCTCAAAGTCAATAAAAGGAGGAAAACATAATTACTTTTCAATGGAAAGCATAATTGCTTTTCAGTGGATGGCAGAATTGCTTTCGGTGGAGTGA
Source organism: Ormosia semicastrata (assembly GCA_029884595.1). NCBI lineage: Eukaryota > Viridiplantae > Streptophyta > Magnoliopsida > Fabales > Fabaceae > Ormosia > Ormosia semicastrata. The sequence goes on from JAQQTO010000029.1 coordinate 4,737,455, forward strand.
TTAGAGGAATTGCATCAAATGCAATTATGAAATCTCTATAAATAGAGATTTGAGCTTTCATCCGAATACACAGCAAGCAGAAGCAGAAGAAGTAAAATGAGTTTGTGAGCTTATGACAGTGAGAGAAAAATAGAAAGTGTGAGGAAATTTCAAGAGTATAGTGTGTAAGCATACACTGGGAATTTTTGGATTTATTATCTAGTCTCTGTAACACTACAAATTGTAGTAGGAGAGGGTCTAACTGGGAAACACTATATTTTGTACCTCTTGTGTGAGAGAGTGTAGATAGGATATTGTAATTATTTTTGATATAGTGAAATATTTTTTGAAATTTGTCTCGTGGTTTTTCCCTCAGTGTACAAGGGGGTTTTCCACGTTAAAATTGGCGTGCAGTTCTTGATTTATTTTTCTGGTACAAATAGTACTGTCAAGTGGGTCTCACCATAAAAGTACTATTTACGTGTTTTACAATTTTATCAGTTCTTCTTCACGAATCTGAGTGCACTTCCGCTCACATCCATAAAGTGTTCAAGACACTTGGGGTGTATCCAACTCTGATTTCCTAAAAAGTAGTATCAGAGCCACTTGATCAAATTTTAGATCGAAGATGTCGGTGTCAAAATTTGATGTGGAGAAGTTCGATGGATCCAACAACTTCAGTTTATGGAAGCTGATGCTGTAGGCATTGCTAGATCAGCAAGGCCTGTCAAAGGCATTAGAAGGCGAGAACAAGTTGCTAGAAACATTGTCTTCTGATAAAAAGGAGGAGATAATGGCCAAAGCACGTAGCACAATACAACTGAGCCTGGCAGACAATGTGCTGCGAGAGGTTATGAATGAGAAGACTGCAGATGGACTCTTGAAAGCTTTGGAAGAAAAGTACTCTGTAAAAACTTTGTCATACCAACTTTACCAAAGGAAGCAATTTTACACATTCAAACTCCAGGAGAAAAATCAATTCGAGATCATATTGACGAATTCAATTGGATGATCACTGATGTACAAGGGGCTAGAATTATAGTCGAAGATATTGATCAAGCTATGATCTTATTGACTTCACTACCTTCGTTCTATAATAATTTCTATGATACCATAATGTATGGTAGGTCCTCCATCTCCGTCAGAACTGTCAAGGAGACGTTGATGACAAATGAGCATCAGAAATTGGCATCAGGATCCAGTGCTAATAATTCTACAGATGGATTATTTGTGATGAGAGGGCGTAGTGAAAAAAGAGGATCGGGAAGCAAAAATAAGGGAAGATCAAAGTCCAAAAACCACAAGTCCTTAAAGTGTTTTCATTGTCACCAACCAGGGCATATCCAAAAAAATTACCCTGTGAGAAAGGAAAAACAAGGAAATACTACCAACATAACAGTTGCAAGTTCTGATGATAGTGATGCTGAATCTGTCGCATCTTTTCACATGACACCTAATAGAAACTTTTTCTCTTTATATCAAAAGCGAGAAGGAAAGGTCTGATTGGGAGACAACAGGGTAATTGCTATTGTAGGTGGAGGAGAGGTACGAATAAGATTGGATGATGGTACTGCAAGGATATTTCAAGCATGACATGTACCAGAGTTAGGCAAGAACCTGATCTCTTTGAGTGCCCTAGACAACCAAGGGTACAAGTTCTCTGGAGATGAAGGTTTTTTGAAGGTGACCAAAGGCTCGATGGTAGTGATGAAAGGAAAACTACAGGGCGGGATCTATCTATTATTAGGAAGCACAGTTAGTGGCACTGCTACTGTTCTATCCTCTGAAAGATCCAATGATGATGTTACACGATTGTGGCACATGCGGCTTGGTCATATGAATAAGAAGGGAATGATAATACTTGTTGGTAGAGGACTGTTGAAAGGCATAAAGAATTGTAAACTCAATTTTTGTGAAAATTGTGTATTTGGAAAGCAACGAGTGAAGTTTAGTTCTTCAAAACACACCAGTAAAGGCATTCTAGAGTATGTCCACTCGGATGTTTGGGGTCCAACCCTTGTTAACTCATTGGGTGGTGCTCGTTATTTTCTTACTCTGATAGATGACTATTCCAAGAAGGTCTGGATTTATTTCTTAAAGCGAAAGGATGAGGTGTTAGGAAAATTCAAGCAGTGGAAGGCCATGGTAAAAAAGTAAACTGGGCGGTCAGTCAAGCGACTGAGAACCGACAATGGCAGAAAATTCTACAGCAAAGAATTTGAAGAGTTCTATAGGAATGCAGGTATAGTGAGGCACCATACTATACATGGAACACCACAGCAAAATGAAGTTGCATAACGGATGAATAGAACACTTCTGGAGCGTGCACGATGCATGCTGATTAATGCTAAACTTCCCCAATCATTTTAGGCTGAGGCAGTCAATACAGCTATATACTTGGTAAACAAATCTCCATCAACTGGAATTGATTTGAAGATTCCACAAGAGGTATGGTCCGGTCGACCTGTAAACTATTCTGATTTGAAGATATTTGGTTGCCCTGCATATGGCCATGTGAGTGATGGTAAACTTGAGGCGAGGGCAAGAAAGTGTATATTTTTAGGGTATGCACAAGGGGTGAAAGCCTACAAACTGTGGTGTACAGAAAAGGCAAGTTCACTCAAGATCATTGTTAGCATAGATGTCACATTTGACGAGGAGGCAATGGTGAATCAGAAGCAGGAGTCTGAAGTAGATCAGGCAGAGACAGATCATGGTGCTGAGAAACAGGTGGAGCTGGAAATTGACACTGGGAAGATGAAGCAGGAAGATGACACAAATGAGCCAAGCACTTCAGGTGTTACTCAACCTGAAGTAGAACAACAAGATGAACTTGGAGATAAGGGTGCTAGTGAAGAAACTAGAGGAGCAGAATCATATAATATTGTTACTGGCAGAGAGAGGCGACAAATTCAGAAACCACGGAGATATTTGAATTCTGTTGTTTATGCACTTGACTCGTCAGATGCAGATCTCTGGCGGATGGTGTAGTAGGAGATGAACCATCTACCTACCGTGATGCAGTAGACAGCAAGGAGTCAAAGGATTGACTAATAGCAATGAATGAGAAGATTGAATCTCTTTAGAAAAATCAAACGTGGGAGTTGGTACAACTTCCAAATGGGAAAAGAATAGTTGGCTGCAAATGGGTCTTTTAAAGGAAAGAAGGAATCTCTGGCATTGAACCTCCAAGGTTCAAGGCAAGACTGGTAGCAAAGGATTATACTCAAAAGGAGGGCATTGACTTCTATGAAGTATTCTCTCCTGTGGTGAAGCATAGCTCTATCCGGATCCTATTAGTTATTGTAAGTACATCTTGGAGCTGGAACAACTTGATGTGAAAACAACGTTCTTACATGGTGAGCTAGAGGAGCAAATCTACATGAGTCAACTGGAGGGGTTTTTAGTTCCCGAGAAGAAGAATCATGTTTGCCTATTAAAAAAGTCATTGTACGGCTTGAAATAGTTCCCAAGGCACTGGTACAAGAGGTTTGATATGTTTATGATTGGTAATGGATACAACAGAAACTAATATGATAATTGCATATACTCTAAAGAGCATCCAGATAGTTCTCACATTTATTTATTGTTATATGTAGATGACATGCTAATTGCAGCTTGCAACAAGGCTAAAATTTGTATATTGAAAACTCAGTTGGGAAAAGACTTTGAGATAAAAGACTTGGGTGCAGCGGAGAAGATTCTTGGTATGGAGATTCATAGGGAGAGGCATCGTGGCAGATTGTGTTTGTCACAGCAAAATTACATTATGAAAGTGCTACAACATTTCAATATAGATCAGTCTAAACCAGTCGGTACTCCTATAACTGCGCATTTTAAGCTATCTTCAAAGGAATGTCCGGAAACTGAGGAGGAGGTGGAGTATATGACTCATATACCTTATTCTAGTGCAGTTGGTAGTCTCATGTATGCCATGGTATGCACAAGACCAGATCTTTCACATGCAGTAAGTGTGTGGTGTGGATTAAAAGTTGCAAACCTAAGTGTAGGTTGTTTCAAGTAATAAATTCTTGGGAGTTCGAGGTTGATCCACAGGGAATTGATGAAGAAAAATTCTTTGACGTAAAGTAAATATTTTGTCACAACAATAAAAGTGATAAAAGTTGGTCACAAATAAAAAAAAAATTACTTGAGTTAGGAGATCCACTCTTAGTAAATAAAATAAGGATAAGGTTAATTCTTTTTATAACTCAATTAGAATCCACACATAATGGAGGTTCCAATCGAAAAATATAACATTCAAAATTCATTAAAAATTATATACGTAATTATATTATGATTCTTTTAATCATCTATTAACACCACTACTTATAAATGAGATCAAGCATTCATTGTATCAATATCTTGTCTACAACAAATCAAGATCTCCACTTTACAAGGAGGGTTTCTAAATTGATTGGAAACAAAATACAACACATATAATGACCACTTGATAATATATCATTTAAGCACAAGAAATAGATTAATCTAACATTATTTCATTACCAAGAGCTTCACCCTTTTACCCAAGTAAAATGAAAATTAATTACTCATAGACAAGAAGAAAGAAAAAGAGAGAAGCAGAAGAAGAAGAACATAACTTCAATTTAGAACAAAAGAAAACTACAACAAGATAAACAAACAATACAATAGCATGATCTTGATCTCTAGGACCAAGACTCTCAAATGAGCAGCCAATGGTGCCTTTTATAGAGGATTAGGGATACAAAATGACAAGGGGGCTGATTAATGAGTGAGTGGATGAGTGGGTGAATGAGTGAAAAATGTCAAATGACTTTTGATGAGTGGAAAATTATGGAGATTCTTTGTCTCCAAAATCATTTAGTTCTGAACTCATTGCATTCATCATTTTCTCACCAAGTGGTCTTCATGAAAGTTGTAGGCCTGGATCTTAGATTTTAAATGTCGTTAGTTTCAGTCCAAAAGCATTTGTACAACTCAAGATATGGTCTGATTACTGCACACTATTTAAGCCCAGCTACAATTCCTCTGTTCTGAATTGCAAGCCCAATATGACCCATTAGACCTCAGAATCTCAAAAAGTGTTCTTCATGAAAGTTGTAGATTTGGATCTTAACTATCAACCATCAAAATTTTAGCCTATTTAACATCCTACAGCCCGAGCTATGTCGTGAACAGTACAAATATGTCAAGCTGTCAGATCAACACTCTAGTTCTTGCTTCAACTCCAATTTGAGTTAACCAAACGTGTGATTTGGCCTTTGAGGTCTTATGAAAGTTGTAGGGAATTGTCTTAGCTTTCCTACAAGATCAGAATTACATCAACCAGATATTTGCAACTCAAGTTATAGCCAGTTTACTGAACATTGCCAAAAAGATAAATTAAGGCTAATTCATGCAATAATTCTTTCAATGATCCAATAAGGTCCAATATCATAAAATGTGTCAAAAATAACTTAATTAAACCTAATTGAACCTTAAGAAGTCTAGTGAGAGGATTATAAAATGTATAAAATATATTGTTATCAAATTCCCCCACACTTAACTTTTGCACCCTTGGGCAAAACACTTAAACAAACTAGGGAGTAAAGAAAAAATGACACAGACTCAAAAGTTAAAAACTCTAAAGGATTCAATGAATCAAGAAGACCAACTAGACATTCAAGGGATCAAAAAATTCATGAGGTAACATTTCTTCGCATCTCAAACTAACAAGCAAGGAAACTTCAGTTGAAAAGAATGCATCAAGAATGGTAGATCCTCACAGAATTCACTCTCAATCTCTCAAGTGTTTAAAATGTAAGTATTTCACTTTATTCAACTCATGAATAATTGTACTAACATAAGCTTACTTATCTTCTATTTTTCTGCTACTCAAAAATAACATGCACACAAAAATCAATAGGGTTTTATTCAAGTTTGTAATAGGGCTATGGTAAAGGAGAAGGGTAATATGGATATGACAAGTTAGATACTAAAGAGAATAGAAGAGCATTATGATACAGTTAGAGTGGAGAAGATGTTTGAGAACATTCAGTTTAAATTTCCCAAGGGTTTCTTAGTTCCTTCTCTGTTTGCTTCTTTTCTTATAAAGGACAATGACCAATATTTGACTAATGTTTTGCTGAAGAATAATGCCAAATTGGTAGGTTGAATTCATTGTTAGGCCTGAACATTCTCCTTCTCTTCCTGTTGTTTCCAAGCATCCACTCTCATTTTAGGTATGAATATGTCACAAGGTACATTCTTTGATTGTAGCAGTGGTCAGCTCTTTTTTTTCTTTTTTTTTAGGAACATTTTTCACACACACCCCCACACTTATTAAAAAACTCAACCAATAACAAATCCAATGTTCTCTTATTCCCTAAGGTTACGTAAGAATATGGTTTTTTTAAGGCACGTTATGAGATAGAAACAAAGAATGATCAAATAAGCTCAAAGGGGGTACACAAGAAAAAATATACAAGGTTGGCTATTTGGTCAAAGTAGCAATTTCAAGAAAAATGCCTCAATCATATTTATGTATGCATGTGAAAATGTAGCCTAAAAAAGAATCAAAGCAAGTTCTAGAGTAACAATTCCATGAGTAAAAAAAAATCACACAAGAAAGAAGAGAATGGTACAGATGTTCAATCCATTCATCGATAGGCTCAAAATCTCACAAAGTATATATCCATCATTCTTAATCTATCAATTCAACATCCATAACTAAGCATGTGAAATTTAAGAAAGAAGACAATTTATTCAACCATGCCATGATCCCTGAATCCATTTGCTACTTCTACACAAAATAGTTACTACCCCAATCTAGATGCGTCTCAAGAGTACAATTACCTCCAGAGCAAAATTTACTCCTTACTCTGCCATCCTTAATTGGTTTAGCTATAGGTTTCTAACAATCATATCAATTAACATACTTCCCAATTTTTATTTTAGACTTCAAGAAAATCATCAGGGTAAAGAAGTATAGAAACCCCTGAAGGACCTCGCCAAAGAGATCATTCACTCAAAAGCTATATACAAGGTGACATATCTTTATATTGCACGTTACTAGTGCAGTCCATCCTTACAAGACATGGCTTCAGATCTCTACTGTGGTTAGAATTTACACAACCTGTTCGAACACCTACTTAAAGGCATTCAATCTGAATATAGGTGCATACTCGACACCACCGGCATGACCTGGCGCATCATAGCTCATACAGTTAAGTACAAGTTAATGCTCAGTAGCTGTTTACGTTTCACAGCAAAGACAGAACTCCTCTTTCGGTCCAACAGCGCTACAAAGCTTAGGTTCCAAGAATTGGGAATGTAGCACGTGGCTCTCTACAGAGCATGGCACACGAATCTTATTTACAGACTAGTGTGCGAAGGTCTCCTTCTGAGTCTATGACAGGATGGGCATTTGCCCAAGGCTTCTAGTCTAATTAAAGACCAAGTATAATCGAAGGTTCGCCCTTCTTCCTTTTTTGTTTTTGGTCAACTATCCTTCCCCCCAACCAAATCACAACATTATCCTCAATGTTAAAATATAGAGGAGTAAAAGATAGAAGATATTATGTGGCTATTATGGAGAAAAGATACCTAACACAAATTTAAACAGAAATAAAGTACAATAAATAAAATCAAAGGAAAATGAAGATTATAGATGGAGTGCCAAATCAAACTCGCGTTTCTTACTGCTTCATTCACCACTTTTCTTGCTACTTCCTTCTGACTAATCTATCTGAGCTATTACTGGATCAGGTTCATAAACAAAAGCTTATAATTTGTTAATTAATTCATCAATAGTAGAAGCAGAGATAAGGAGTCATCTTGCCGAAGGTGTGATAAAGTTTTATTCCACAGCATGGTCAAGAAAAGATAACAAACTAGAAAAAAAATTATTAACATTCAACAAACTTATGTGTTTCTAGTGGATGTTCAGTTAAGCCTAAGAGATAATTTAAAAAATTTCTTCCAAAGTACCAAAACCACCTGGTAAGGCAATGAATGCATCAGAACTGTCAAGCATTTTAGTCATTCATTCATGCAAAGATGATACTTGTAGTTCCTTTCTAAGTGTCTTTCCAATTATGTTCTTTTGAGTTAAAACTCTAGGAATGATACCTAAAACCTGAGTGCCTCTTATATATGCAGAGAGTGATATAGCCCCCATTAACCCACAACAACCTCCCCCATATACAACATGAATGTTCCTTGCAACGAGTGTTCGACCAAGAGTGCTTCTGCTTTTACAAACTCTAAACTCTTCCCATACCTAGACCCACAAAGTACACAGATATTTTTAAATTGACGAACAGAAATTCCTTCTATTCCTATACTCACCCTCCCTTTGTATGATTATGAGTTTGAGGAAAGTGGATGAAATAGAGTGTTTAAATAGGGAAAAGAATGAAAAAGGTAATGATTGCACCTATAAAGGTAGGTTGGCTGTTGTTAAAAAAGTTTGAAAATAAGAAACACAGATTTTTTTTATTTTTTTGATTTTTTTTGTTTTTGTTTTTTCTTAAACAAGTCAATATATAAAGTATCAGGATTAATTTTAACCAAACGACCAGAATTTAAATCACGATACTAATTAAGCATAAATAAGTAACTTAAAATAGAAAAGAAAATGTACAAGTAGGCGGTATAAACCTGCCATTATATATTAACAAGGATGGGATATAAACCAGCCACCAAATAAATATTAACAAACGTGTGGTATAAACTAGCCACCAAATAAGTTAATAAGCAGATAAATTAAAAAGTTAGTATGCTGATAAAGTAAAAAGTTAGAAAGTTAGATAGTTAGTAATTAAGTTAGTAAGTTAGTAAATAAAAAAATGATAGAAAATAAAAATGAGAAAATAAATAAATAAACTAAATGATGAAGATAAATACAGAAAATAAATTACGAGAAAATAAAATATAAAAAATAAAATACTAGAAAGTAAATTTAAAACATGAAAATCGAGAGAGAGACAGAGCCCCACTAGAGCCGGAAGGAGGAAGAAGAGAAAAGTCAAGATTATTTCATTAATAATGATTAAAGATTATAGATGGAGAAAAGGGAGAAAGGAGAATTTCTCTCACTAAGTTACTACATTAGTATGTACAAAAAAAAATAAAAGAGTAGAAAATAGAAAAAAAAAAAAAAATATATATATATATATATATATATATATATACAAAAATATATACAAAATATAGAAAAGACCTCAATAAATTTAATCTTAAAATCAAGTTCCCCCGTAACGGCGCCAAAAACTTGATGCAGATTAAAAGTTACAAATCCAAGTACAGGTTGTTTCAAGTAATAAATTCTCAGGAGTCCGAGGTCGATCTACAGGGAATTGATGAAGAAAAATTCTTTGACGTAAAGTAAATATTTTGTCACAACAATAAAAGTGATAAAACTTGGTCACAAATAAAAAAAACTTACTTGGGTTAGGAGATCCACTCTTGGTAAATAAAATAAGGACAATATTAATTCTTTTTATAACTTAATTAGAATCCACACATAATGGGGGTTTCAATCAGAAAATATAATATTCAAAGTTCATTAAAAATTATATACGTAATTATATTATGATTCCTTTAATCATCTATTAACATCACCACTTATAAATGGGATCAAGCATTTATTGTGCCAATATCTTGTCTACAACAAATCAAGATCTCCACTTTACAAGGAGAGTTTCTAAATTGATTGGAAACAAAATACAACACATATAATGACCACTTGATAATATATCATTTAAGCATAAGAAAGAGATTAATCTAACATTATTTCATTACCAAGAGCTTCACCCTTTCACCCAAGTAAAATAAAAATTAGTTACTCATAGAGAAGAAGAAGAAGAAGAATAAGAAGAACATAACTTCAATTTAGAACAAAAGAAAATTACAACAAAATAAACAAACAACACAATAGCATAATCTTGATCTCTAGGACCAAGACTCTCAAATGAGCAGCCAATGGTGTCTTTTATAGAGGATTAGGGATACAAAATGATAAGGGGACTAATTAATGAGTGAGTGGATGAGTGGGTGAATGAGTGGAAAATGTCAAATGACTTTTGATGAGTGAAAAATTATGAAGATTCTTTGTCTCCAAAATCATTTAGTATTGAACTCATTGTATTCGTCATTTTCTTACCAAGTGATATTCATGAAAGTTGTAGGCCTGGATCTTAGCTTTCAAATGCCTTTAGTTTCAGTCCAAAAGCATTTGTATAACTCAAGATATGGTCTGATTACTGCACACTGTTCAGGCCCAGCTACAGTTCCTCTGTTCTGACTTGTAAGCCCAATATGACCCATTAGACCTCAGAATCTCAAAAAGTGTTCTTCATGAAAGTTGTAGATTTGGATCTTAACTATCAACCATCAAAATTTCAGTCCATTTAACATCCTACAGCCCACGCTATGACGTGAACAGTACAAATATGTCAAGCTGTCAGGATCAACACTCTAGTTCTTGCTTCAACTCCAATTTGAGTTAACCAAATGTGTGATTTGGCCTTTGAGGTCTCACGAAAGTTGTAGGGAATTGTCTTAAATTTTCTACAAGACCAGAATTACATCAACTAGATATTTGCAACTCAAGTTATAGTCAGTTTACTGAACATTGCTAAAAAGATAAATTAAGGCTAATTCATGCAATAATTCTTTCAATGATCCAATAAGGTCCAATATCATAAAATGTGTCAAAACTAACTTTATTAAACCTAATTGAACCTTAAGAAGCCCAGTGAGAGAATTATAAAATGTATAAAATATATTATTATCAGTGTGGTGAGCAGATTTATGAGTAAACCAAGAAAGCTGCTCTGGGGAGCTGTAAAATGGATCATGCGGTACTTGAGAGGTTCCACTGATGTTTGTTAGTGTTTAATGGTCAACAAACTCGTGGGGTCGTAGGCTATGTAGATTCTGATTATGCAGGAGATTTGGACAAAAGGAGATCATTAACATACTATATCTTTACAGTCTTTAGATGTACTATTAGTTGGAAGACGACGTTACAATCCACAGTTGCATTGTCAACTATTGAAGCTAAGTATATGGTATTGACGGAGGCTGTGATAGAGAGCATATGGGTGCAAGGTCTTTTGGGAAGTTTTGGATTTGACAAAAAGGAACCAATCATACATTGCGATAGTCAAAGCGTCATTCATCTAGCAAAGAATCCAGTCTACTATGAAAGGACAAAGCACATTGATGTTAGACTTCACTTTGTTAGAGAAAGTATCAATAATGGTACAGTTGCAGTTCAGAAGATAGCCATAGTTGAGAATCCTGCAGACTTGATGATGAAATCATTGTCGATTGACAAGTTCAAACATTGCTTGACTTGGTGAATATCTGCAGAGGTTGAAGACTCTTGAGATGCAAGCTAATGTGGAGAATTGTTATTTGACTTATATCTCAAAGTCAATAAAAGGAGGAAAGCATAATAATTGTTATTTGACTTGTATCTCAAAGTCAATAAAAGGAGGAAAACATAATTACTTTTCAGTAGAAAGCATAATTGCTTTTCAGTGGATGACAGAATTGCTTTCAGTCGAATGATTGGAGGAATTGCATCAAATGCAATTCTGAAATCTCTATAAATAGAGATTTGAGCTTTCATCTGAATACACAGCAAGTAGAAGCAAAAGAAGTAAAACGAGTTTGTGAGCTTATGAGAGTGAGAGAAAAATAGAGAGTGTGAGGAAATTTCAAGAGTATAGTGTGTAAGCATACACTGAAAATTTTTTGGTTTATTTTCTAGTTTCTGTAATACTACAAATTGTAGTAAGAGAGGGTCTCACTGGAAAAAACTATATTTTGTACCTCTTGTATGAGAGAATGTAAATAAGATATTGTAATTATTCTTGATATAGTGAAATATTTTTCGGAGTTTATCCTGTGATTTTTTCATCAGTGTATAAGGGGGTTTTCACGTTAAATTTGATGTGCAGTTCTTGATTTATTTTTTTTTGTATAAATAGTACTGTCAAGTGAGTCTTACCATAAATGTACTATTCACGTGTTTTACAATTTTATCAGTTCTTCTTCACATATCTGAGTACGCTTCTGCTCATATCTATAAAATGTTCAAGACACTTAAAGTGTATCTAACTATGATTTCCTAACAGTATTTAAGCCCCAATCTTCCTCCACTTTCACTGACACTTGGAGTCATTGTGAACGCACAAAAACAGAATTCAAGTATCAAAATTAGCTTTCACATTTTATCAAACACTTGTTATGAAGTATGTGGAATGGTGCACACTTGAACTCGGGCCCAAGAACAACGATGAAACTAGTGGGAAGTGGTCGAAATATGGTTTACCTGATGAAGTCAGCAGCTAAATCTTCAATCTACGTCTTGGGTGTTGCACGATCCCAAAAATTATTTATTTAATGTAAGATATATTTAGATATATTTATACATTATAAGATATATCTAGTGTTTCAGTTCAACAAAAAAATATTATCTAGTGTTTGTGTAAAATGTTGATTTATTATATGTGTCATGAATCATATTACATGTATATTTCAATTTTTTTTCATAATTTTACTCATATACTTCATATATTTATTAAATATATAAGAATATTATAAAATTTTATTCGACTCTATTAATGACTGGTCTTAATTTGAAAATATTAGTTATTGATCACTCTTGTATAAATGGAACACAATATAATAGATTCACTTGGATTGATTCATTCAATAAGAATTTTCATTCTCTGATACTTTTGACAGTCATCTTTGAAAATGCATAAAAAATATCTATAAAATGTTTTTTTTGCTGAAACAAAAGCTAAGGTAAATACAAGTTTATAATGATAGTTATAGATAACGTATTAAGATAAATTGCTAGCAGCAACAGTCAAACATATGCTTTTAAAGTAAAGAATCTTTATCGTTATTAATTGATAATTTTTTGTATTATGGAGTCTGAATTTAAGATCTCAGATAATAATTTTTTTTATCAATATATTACTTTAAATGGCTTAATATGTGTTTTTCTAAAGATATATGTATATTCATTCAAAAAGTAAAAGATTTCATAGCTCAATTCGCATTGGTTTACTTAAGATTTTAAAACTTTACTGTGATATTGTTCTTGAAGGTTCCATCTTCTGTGATATTACTTTTTCTCTTTTCTTATCAAGGTGCTTATTACACCTCTGATATAACAAATAATAAAAGCCATACTCTTTCCTTGAAATAAAAAAATGTTAATATCGAAATACCTTTCCTAATTGTGCACTGGGAAATAATCTTAAGTTTATAGCTCATAAAATATATACAAGAAAATCGCTCTCTTTTAAGTCCACATTTCTTGTTTGATGTTTTCAAAAAGTGACTTATTAGTATGGTATATTCGTCAATATTCTCAATTTTATATGAATAATGACACTTGTTTTCTTTATAAACTTTTCATAGATTCTTATGAAAGTCATTATATAATACATTAATTTCATTGTAACTTCTTTTTGTTTTTTCTGGTAAACTCATTGTAACTTGTTTTTTAATAGGTAAATATGTTTATAAAAGATTTGTAAAAATGGGTAAATATGTAAGTATCATTTTCTATTCCATATGCATATGTAATTAAAAATATACAACTTTCTTATAACTGAATAATATTTGAGTTTTATATTTGACATATCATATTTATTCACTAATTTAAGTAACTGTATAACGTTTACGTAAAACACATTACATAAGTACAATATATAATTTAATACGACTTTTTTATTAGACCTCTTGCCACACGTTTGAATACATCAATTCATAAGTCAAGACTGCTGAAACTCGATAGTTGAGTTTTGCCCTTTCTTGTTCTCCCCTTTGCATGTTGTGGCCTGATTATGCAAATTATTTTTTAATTGTATAAATCCTTATTAAAGTTGCACGGGGCTCGTCGGAAAATTTTGCAATTATTATTTTCTAATAAAATACTCACATTTTTTTATTGGAAATAAAATGCTCACATTTTTTATTGGAAATAAAATGCTCACATTTTTTATTGGAAATAAAATGCTCACATTATATTATATAATTAAATAATAGATGAAATAACATTTCAAAAACAATAACAATAAATGTAAAACAATACAAGTCATTTTTTTCTTCTTAACAAAGAGGGCCGAAGCCCAAAAACAATCAAATATTAACACAAATTAAAATGTTTTTTAATGGTTTTATTTTTTTTTTAGGTTGGTTCAAATAAGTTTTTCTATGCTAACAAAGGTTGGCTTACTTGATCAACCTTCCAATCATGACAATAACATGATTTAGGTTAAAATTCAGAAATTTTTCTTTAGTACGTACACTACAAAAAAAGGGCATTTAGCACCGTGGCTAATATCTTAAAAACCGTGGTTAAATATAGTTTGCCACAGTTTTAATAATTGTGGCTAAATAAGGCGTGACTAATAAATTAGCTACGATTTTAAGGACCGTGGCAACATTTTGTTACTTACGGTTAACAACCGTGGCTAATTAAGTAATTATCGTGGCTAATTTTAATTAGAATATATTCTTTTTAAATGCTTTTGCTGTGGTTAAATTGTGGCTAAGTTGATTATTAGCTACGATTAACCGTGGCTAATGTAACGAAAGTTTTATATTCATAAACTGGTTTGCCACAATTAAACTATGGCTAACTTTTTTAAAAAAAAATACTAGTTTCTTCCCAATCATATCATGATTCAATCACATATTACTAAATCTCAATCAAGTAGAGCATTCAAATCACTAGTTAATAAAGAGGATTGGACAAAAGTTTTGAATATTTGTCAAAACTAAACCATACCCTTCATGTTCACAACTTCACTAACCAATCTTACTCAAAAAGTAGACTCTATTATCATAACTACATTTAATTACACAAACTTAAGAACTTGAAACGTTGTTAAAAGGTAAGTCAGAACCAAATCTATCTTGCAAGAAATTTAAGATGTTACTCAATTGTGCTTTTGTCTCATCATATCCACTTAACTTATCTTGCAAGGTCTTCACTTGTTTCTCTAAGTCTTTAATACGTTGTTAAGATGCATTGTTGCTTGATGCTCTTATATTGCACTGTGTGGGCATATAAAAAATATTAGTAGGGCAAACACCATGTCCTAAGCCTCGCACATGACCAAAGTGCTCAACTCCAAAGACTTTTCTAATTGCATCATTTGGCTGAGCTAAAATCATTGAAGGAACACGTGAAGAAGCAGCACATTCTTGATCTTGAGGTAGGTTCTCTGAAATCTTATCCTAAAAGTAAAGAAAAACTCATCAATTGTTAACACAAAAGTTAAATAAAACAAAAGTAATGCTAAGTTTACAATAACATAGACAAGTACATTTCTCAAGTTTGCCTTTTCTTTTCAATAAAGATCCAAGAGAGGGTCTAACATGTAAATAAGTCAAACAACCCAATTTGAATGAGTAGACCACATCAAGATGACTATAACAGTATAGTTGATTACTATCACTTAGACTAACTTAACATCATAAGAATTCAAGTACTTCATTTCTATCACTTAGAGACCTAGATGAAATGAATGCCCTTAATCAACCCATAATCGCAACACATAGCAAACAAAGCTACAAGTACACCACTAGTAGCCAAGTTAGAGAAAAGGATTATAGGTTCAATACTTCTAATTAGAGGATGCTTCTTGTGGTCTTCATGGTTTATTATACAAGCAAAGATTAGCAAAAAATATCCATGTCAATACCCTATCACAGCTATTTTATCACTTTTTGTTGTCATTCAATCAGCAATATTAAATTTGATCTTCAAGAGAAATAATGTCTCATGGATTCTCAAAGGAAAACTAGAAATAATGAGTGTTATATATGTTGTAAGATATTCTTCATCATGGTATACAAAATTTAGAATGTTTTTGAAATAGTTTGTTAGTTTCTTTGCAAATTTGTAGTTCAAAATCTAAATATTGATTTGCATTTGAAGTAGAAGATTCAACAATCTTGATTATCTGTACAAATTTTTGCATTCAAATTTTTTGTTTATGTGAACCTAGGGGTTAGTGGGATTAAGCTTGTGCTATGTGGCAATGTCATGGTGTGTCAAACAAAGAGGCCCAATTTTCACTTTAGCATTTACCCCCTTATACAGATATTTGTGGCCGTGATTGATTTCTCTATATTAGAGGAGAAAATTTACCTAATAAACTATATATATGGAAAACATGCCATAATGCTATTCTTGTGAAGGGAAATCCATATAGAAGAAGGATTGCAAAAGATCAAATTTGTCTTATCTGTCAAATGGAAGTTGAATCAGTGGAACATGCTATTTTGCTATGTGATTGGACTAGGCCAATGTGGTTTAGGTCTCAAGTGCAATGTCTATTAACAAATCAGAATGTGACCAGGCTTGACTTATAGTTTTTTGAGAGAATTCAAGCTTCAAAAATCAACAACAAACTATGTTTGGATAGTTTAGCTATGATTTGCTACTTAGTTTGGGCAATTTAGAAAAGTAGAAATGAAGTTCATTTTAATCACATGAGTATTAATCCAATGTTTACAATTCAAAGGTCAAATATGGTGTACTCTAACTACTAGAAAAAAAATCGTGTTAACACAGAAGATAGTGACAAAAATTAATCACGGGGACAGTTAAAAGCAAATGTGTCTTCTCTTTGGAGGCCCCTTCCTAGAGGAGTGTTAAAATGCAACATTAATGCAGCACATTATAGCAACAGTGCCAGCATCATAAGCAGAGAAGGTAAGCTTTCCAATATCAAAAGTAAACTTACAATTATTATCTTTGTTTCTTCATTCACATAGCTTCCATCCTTTTTCTGTAAATTTGAAATGACAACCTCACCTCGACACACAGACCTTCCTAATTTTTTCTCCTACATTAGCATAATTAAGTCAATGAAATAATAGTAACATGTATTAAATATCATAGGTTCAATCAAGGTAAGTGCATGATCACAATCTTTGAAAAATAATCCATTTATCTAAAATTTTATCCTACTTGTAGTAACATATCACTTTACAAGCTTTCCTAGCATTACTTTTACTCCCACCAACATGAAAGACTTTAAACTTCTTCTGATTCTTTGCATTTTGTGAGCATATCTTCTGCATTTGTTAATAGTTATCAATGTATATAAAACTTAATTGCATAGATAAACTTAGTGATTAATTACAAAAAAAAAATTACCTTAATCTTAGCTTCATTATAATGATGCACAAAAGTTGACCACTCACCACTATCCACTCCAGGAGGGGGATTAGCAAGTAACTCTTCCTTAGTTTTATACAAGTAGAAGTACTTACACCTTAACTTTTGTTTGTTAGCCTTCCATCTATCACCCAACTTTTTCATAACCAATTTGCAAGCAACAAGATATTCAAACAAGAAATTGCCCTTGAAAAAAAATGAAATGAGATTACTTCCAAACAAGTAATGGATGCAATAAGAAAATGAGTAGCTGGAAGTCATGTGATTGTTACCTCTATCATTTTTCATAGTTGGCGTCTTTTGTTTTTGGGCATTTAAAAAAAATGAAATGAGATTAGTTCCAAACAAGTAATGGATGCAATAAGAAAATGAGCAACTGGAAGTCATGTGATTGTTACCTTTATCATTTTCCATAGTTGGCATCTTTTGTTTTTGGGCATCCAACGCCTATCAACAATGTGTATAGGACAAAAAGATGGGTTTTTAGCAAGCAAACCTAAAAATCTAACAAACAAATTTGAACCATTGTCATTTCTGTGGCTATGACCGTTGAGCTCCACAATCACCTTTGAATTTTTTTCTAAATGCCAAACTTGATTTGCAACCATTTTTCGGATTGTGATCTCATTAATAGTAGTATCTATCCATGTATACATAAAGCACAATTAACAAACCTTAACTCTAGTTAGAGAAAAATAAATATGAAAATGATAATATTATATTATACCCTAATCAACTATATTACTCTCACCTATTATCTTCACAGGTAAATGGCTTTCCTTCTGTCGTGGTTGAGTTCGAGTGCTGGTAGAGAAAGAAGTTGATCCATCATGCATCATTGAACTACCATCATTAGATTCAGAGATTGAATCATTAAGATCAGCTTCAATAGGCTGTAAATCATCCTGGCTATTATGGTTTTACTGCTAGAAATCTAAGTTGATTGCATGATTTTGTGTATAGGATAAAAAAAATGGGTTTTTAGCAAGCAAACCTAAAAATCTAACAAACAAATTTGAACCATTGTCATTTCCATGGCTATGACCATTGAGCTAGCTCCATAATCACCTTTGAATTTTTTTCCAAATGTCAAACTTGGTTTGCAACCATTTTTCTGATTGTGATCTCATTAGTAGTAGTATCTATCCATGTATACATAAAGCACAATTAACAAACCTTAACTCTAGTTAAAGAAAAATAAATATGAAAAATGATAATATTATATTATACCCTAATCAACCATATTACTCTCACCTATTATCTTCACAAGTAAAGGGCTTTCCTTTTGTCGTGGTTGAGTTTGAGTGGTGGTAGAGAAAGAAGTTGATCCATCATGCATCATTGAACTACCATCATTAGATTCAGAGATTGAATTATCAAAATCAGCTTCAATAGGTTGTAAATCATCCTAGCTATTATGGTTTTGCTGCTAGAAATCTAAGTTGATTGCATGATTTTCATCTTCTCGTAGTTCTGCCAATAATACTTGATTTGAACTATTTTTTTTGGACCTATTTTAAATAGGAATCCTAAATATAAACATTGAACAAGTATAGAAATATTGACCAACAAAAATAGTAAAAAAGAAGTAAATGAACATTTATACCATGCATGCTAAAGAAAATCAACGAAATTTAAGAGTAATATACATATGTTCAAACTTAACAACAAGCATTCAAGATTTAAAACTAATCAGACGTCATTTCATCTTCATCACTGCCAAGATTATAATGATCATCAAATAAAGACTGATTTGGTTTCTTGTTCATTGATATCATCCCTCACTAATAGTATTTGATCAATGTTTTCTATGTGTTGATTAGGAAATGGTATATCCTAAATAAACTCTGAATTCACCATGTTCAAATCTCCCATATCATATAAGTCTTTTGGTGTCATGTGACAAACAGAACTCCATCCTTCTTCAACTGGATCATCCATATAAAATACTATTCGAGCATCAGTTGCAATGACAAAAAGTTCATCTATTTCTTGTGCACCTATATGTATCAGACGAGGAAAGTTTACATTTGTGATTCCAAATTCATCTATCTAGATTCCCCTATTTGGTGTGGTATCAACCCAATCACATTTGAATAACACAATCCTTAATTGACCATGGTAATCTAACTCTAATATATAAACCAATCTCCTATAATACATTACTTCACCCAAAGTTGGATTTCCATCCTTATGCCTTGAATAACTAATAGTACTTGCAGAAATAGTAGCACCATTATTTTGTGTTTTCATTCCTTGCTCTCACCCTTTTGTACGAAACTTAAATCCATGTATGTTGTAGCCATCAAATCTTCTTGCAATAGAATTTGGCCCTTGGGCAAGTATCTCAATTTCAGGCAAGACATTTAGGTCATCTTTTTCTGCAACCTAATAAATTTTAAAATGAATTATGGTATACTGCTCAACAAATTAAAAAAAAAAAGAACTCAAGATTATACCTTTACATGATCTCTAAGCCATTCATGAAAATTTTTGTGCACATATTATTCTACCTCCTTAGATAACATTCTTCTATGTCGATTCATTCTTTTGACTTCAGTTTTAAACTTCCTAATCAATCAAACATTATTTATTAAATGCTTATTTAAGTAATTTACAATAAGGAAAGTTTTAGGAACAAGATTGTCTACTTACTCAACAAACTTGTCAAGTATTTTATAATTGAATAATACATAGCGATGTGTTTGTATCTTTTCCAATGGTTGCAAAGTAATTGTCTTCACTGCACTAATAGGCTTACCCACTATTGGAAATTCAAATGATAAAACAGGAGAATCACTAGTAAAATTGACTCCATTGTCATCATCATTATGTCTAGGCCAATTAAACATTGTTTCAATGTCTTCCATGTATCTAGAGCAAAATGTTAGACACTCTTCTAAGATAAATCCTTCTGATATACAACCTTCTGGTGCTGCCTTATTACGAACATATGATTTCAAATGGCCAAGAGTCCTATAATAACACATCATCATATGAATTCCATAATGAAACACATAACAGTTGGGTACATCCATTTGAAATGCACTGGACCAGTAAGCATCACTTCCTCAACAAGATGGATAACCAAATGAACCATAACAGTGAAAAAGGATGGAGGAAATATCATTTCCAAGTGACAAAGTGTTAATGCAATTCGATCGCGTAACTTTTCCAAATGGTTAACATTTAAAACTTTGCTTGACAATTCTCTAAAGTAGTTAGACAACTCAATCAACACTGAAGTCACTTCACAAGGAAGAGCTTTTCTAAAAGCTATTGGAAAAATGTGCTCCATAAGAATGTGTGAATCATGACTTTTTAACCCAGAGATCTTATGCTTCTTGCAATCAACACATCTTGAAATATTTGATGAGTAGCTATCAGGAACTACAATGCTTTTAAAACCTTGAAAAATGTGTCTTTCTCTTGATTGTTCATTGTAAAGCATGTAGGAAGAAATTTGGAAGAATTAGGATAAAGGTGAAGTTCTTTCCTTAATCCCATGGCTTCTAAATCTTTACGAGCTTGAAGATTATCTTTTGTCTTGCTCTTATCATCCAAGACAGTGAACAATACATTGTCACATACATTCTTTTCTATGTGCATCATGTCAAGGCAATGGCGAGTAGAATTATGTTGCCAATAAGGCAATTCCTAAAATATAATCTTTTTCTTCCATTGTATGGAACCATCTTCACTTGTGCCTTCATGGCGAGGCCTTTTACGACTTTCTTCAATTTGTCTTAAAATAGCAAAACTAGCTGTTGAAGTAGGAGCTGATCTAAGGTCAATAGAACCATCAAAAGATTGTTTGTTATACCTAAACTTATGATTAGGTGCTAGATATCAACGATGTCCTAAAAAATAATTTTTCTTGCCAAACTTTAGCCTTTTAGAGTCTGTGTCAAAATTACAAGTTGGACATGCAAGTAATGTGTGTGTATTCCAACTAGGCAAATTGTCAAGTCCTAGAAAGTCACTAATAGTCAACATTAATGCTGCACGCATTCGAAACATTTCATTTAAAGAGGCATCATAAGCATCTATACTATTATTCGATAATTGTAATAATTCAGCAACAAGGGGTTACAAGAAAACATCAATGCTATTTTCAGGCATTTTAGGACTAGGAATTATCATTGACATAATAAAAGAGGTTTGTTTTATACACATCCATGGAGGCAAGTTATAAGTATATAACATGACTGACAAGATACTATTGCTAGAACTCATAAGTCCAAACGGGTTAAAACCATCAGTAGCTAAAGCTAGTCTTACATTTCGAGGATCTGAAGCAAACTCCCCATGCAATAAATCAAACTCCTTCTAAGCTTTGCTATCTCTAGGGTGCCTTGACAACCCATCTGGGTTCGCATTAGTAACATGCCACTTCATAAGTTCAGCAATTTTAGATGACATGTACAACCTCTGCAATCTCAATATAAGTGGGAAGTAATGCAAAATTTTTGCAGGTTTCTTTTCTTTTTCTTTTTTTTGATTACCTACATGATCTTCTTTCCACTTAGAAGTATGGCAAATCTTGAATTCATCCCTAGGCTTGTCTTCTTCATTTCCCCAATACAACATGCAATGATTTGGACATGCAAGAATTTTCTCATAGTCAAGACCTAACTTCTTAATAATCTTTTTGGCCTCGTACAAAGACGCTGGTAGTCTAGTATGTTCAAATGCATCTTTCAAAAGATCAATAACCATTGAAATTATTTTGTCACTAGCACCACACAACACTTTTATGTGATACAAATGGACAATGAAAAATAACTTACTATATTTTGGGCAGCCATCATATAGTTTTTGATTTCCATTTTTAAGTAACTTTTCAATTTTTTCATATTCTTCATTGTTTACAGCTCCTGCACCCCTAGTACCATCATCGCCAAGTTGAGATGATGGAATAGGATCTTGAAACTCATGATCCTCAAAGCCACCAAATGCATTATTTAATAATTCTTGCATTGGATATTGTCTAACTGGTTCAACTTATGTTTAGGCTACTGGTTCTTCATTGGGTTCATCAAAATTCTTGCCATGCATATACCAAGTAGTATACCTTCTAGGAAACACTCTCTCAAGTAAATGAGAGAACTCATCATCTCTATTTCCCATAACACGAAATTTGCAAGAAGTACAAGGACATATGATTTTTCCATTCATAGGTGCATGTGAAAAACCAAAGTCCAAAAAGTGTACTACTCCATCTGAAAATTTTGTTGATTTATTTAACTTCTCAATCCAACTCTTGTCAATCATGATTTACTATATCTGATTTCATATTTAAAACAAACTGTTAAATCATATATATTAGTATAAGAGTCCTTAAAATCATATTTAATATACTAATTAGTGTACAAACTCATATATGCAACTAAATAAATAAATCAATGTTTCTTTAGAAAAACTTTTCTAATCTATTGGACTACTACTATCCTACTTTTTAAATAGGCTTTAACATTAAGTTCATGGCAAGAATAATACAATCAAGATATGAAAAATCACAATTGGAAAGGCTAAAATAACCCGAGAGAGATTATTTGAACTTGCTCTAAAAGAAGTCGAACTCGTTGTATGCTCAATTGCAGCTAAAATTCGAAGCCTTTGTACTCCTCAAACGTCAAACTAGAAACAATTGAAATAACAACATTCGATCTAAAATAATGGGTTTATGTATTTATTATATGATTTTGTTTGATCTTATGGCTTATAGTTGAAAAGGAATTTTAGTTGTTTATGGTGGATATGGGCAGACGTGTAAAAGGGAATTTCATTTAAGAGGGAACTCATGTAAGAGGGAATTTGATTTAATATACAAACTATAGAGGAAGTGAGGAACTCAACCATAACAAAGTATCATCATCAACATGGCAGTATATTACTCACAACATAAGTGGGAAAAAGGCATCAATTTCACAAACACTCAAAAAGAAGTCAAAGCTCATAATAATAGGGAACGTTAAAAACCTTACTTGATTGATGCAAAATTTAGAGGCTAAATCCTTTTTTTCTTCACTTCTGCACTTCCTTTGCTCTTGCTCACCCTTCCGTCTCTGTTTTGATTCTCCATCAAATCTAAAATAACATTCAATCTAATAATAATAATAATAATAATAATAATAATAATAATAATAATAATAATAATAATAATAATAATAATAATAATAATAAACTCTGAACTGAAGGTTTTGATGAGTTGGGAATGTGGTGGCAAAATGGGGTTGAGAGAGAAGAAGGATAAAGAAACTAACCATGAATGGAGGTGGCAGTGCAGTTGCAGCGTGGGGGAATGGAAAAAAGGGGAGAAGGGGCTTTTGAGGTTTGAGCGACGTACGTCACAGTGGTGGCTGGATCTGAGCTTTGCACGTTGCGGTGGTGGCTGGATTGGAGCATCGGGATGTGTTGTAGCAGCGTCGGAGGCTGTAGCGATGGTGAGTTCAAAGTGGGTCACAGGGAGAGGGAGAGAGGGGGGGAAGAGTGGATTCAAGAAAATAGAGTGAGAGATAGGAGAAAATGAAGAGGGAGAGAAGGGGGAAAGAGTGGGTTCGGGAAAACAGTAAAAGATAGGAGAAAAAGGAAGGAGATGAAAAAGTTGGATGAAAAAATTGGGTGACGCACTGACATGTGCGGAAGAACGTTTTTAGTGGGTTTAGCCACAGTTATTCAAACCGTAGCAAAATAACTGTGGCTAAACACCGATTTTTTGTAGTGGTAGATGATCTTTAATTAAATTGTAAATTCTTGTTGAGGTTGATGGTTTGTTTTGACTTATTGTACATATGTTGTGTTTAGAATATTCAAACGAAAAACAACAATGTGAATTTTTTCCTTCACCATCTTGGCCAACATCAGTTCATTTAAAATGAAAAAAATTCATAATTAGTTACCAAACCTTGAATATAAATTCTTAAACTATTCCTCAACCTTTAAAACAGGGATACATTACTTTAAATAATTGTAAATTTTATAATGGAAATATCTATATCTTGTAATTAGTTTCTCACTCCAAATCGCTCCTTATGTTTTTAATTTATCTACTGTTTTCTATAGAAAAGGACATGTTTGTCACTTTCATAGTAAATTAATACGCGTTTAATATAGGGCATTTTGACATTGACAACATGCTTTTCTTATCGATGTCATTGCTAATTTTGAAAGTAAAAAATTGTTAACCTAAGGAGTTGGTTTAGCTTTGTTCCAACTTGTGAATTGTAAATAAGCATACGATTATATATTCGTATCTTAATTACATCAATTATTTTGGGTCATGTGGTAAAGAGTGTTCTTATAAATTTTTTAATTCTAACATAAACTTATATTTGATTGGATTTAATAACTGAATTAATATATATATATATATAGGACATATTTAGTGAGATAAATTTTTATTGTGAGAAGGTGAGAGAAGTAAATCTTGACCATATAATCATACATGAATGGTCAAGATTAAAAGTTACTTGAAAGTCATGTAACCACTTAAAAAAGTCACATGCATTTATATTTTAATCTTGACCATTTATGAAAGATCCAATGGTCAAGATTCACACATCTCACCTCTCACCTCTCGCAATAAACACTCCTTTCACCTGAGTAAGATCCTCTATATATATATATATGAAAGTTGATTTGGACACTATTGCAATACCTAAGAAGCGGGTTTGGGGGGAATTGCTTGCGTAGGAATTTGCTCGGTTACTTTAGGAGTAGTGACAAAAATCGTTTTTTGTTTTGATTTTTTCAGCTGAAACCTTTCTAGTAATTAAGATAAGAGTAAACATTAATTTTGATAATATAAAGGTATACGTAACATTACATTAATCTTTCATTAATTAAAACATTAAATTGGTCCTTTAATAAAAATTAATGCATCAATCTTATCATTTAAGGATTAATTTAATTTCATTTAAATGACCAATTTAATGACAAAAATATGACATTAGAAGAACAATTTAATGTAGCATATATCTTTAGAAGATTAATTTAATGTATTTATAAATGAAAATCAATTAATGTTGCTATGCCTTTAAAGGACTCAAATAGACATTTACTCTTGAGATAATAAACTATTGACCCTTTGTTAAAAAATAATCACTGAAAATCAACAACTTGTATTGTAAGCAAAAAACTAAAAAAAAAAAGTGAATTCTAAGCTAAACTAATTAATAAAACATCTAACAAATACTTTGTGCTAGGAAATATTGTTGATGTCATATATAGAGAGAGAGAGCAGGGAGAAGGGATTAACTTACACAAGTGTAAGTCAAAATCACTCTTACATCATTAAATAACTTTTAATTGAATAATTTTTTCATAAAATCTATCGTTGGATTCAAAATTTCTATCTTAAAAATCATACTTATAAAACTTTACCTTAATCCAAAATTATTTCGTACCTCATTGATATATGTTAAGATCGACGTAATATATACTTTTTGAAATATATCAAAATATGAACTACTTGATTAAATTCTTATTGATGTTTAATTTTTTAAAAATTTAATACAAATAATTAAGGTGATAGACAGTTATAATTCAACAGTTAAATTTTTAAAAATCACATTTTATATAAAATTATTGAGTGATGTATATGTTGATCTTTCTCATATATATATATATAGACACACACAATCAATTATTTCTTTGAGAAGAACATATCTATAAAATAATTGCCACTAATAACCAAACTCCTTTAGAAAAGTAATTTCTAATTTCTATGGTGATTACAGAAAAATGGTAAAGCGGCAAGATAGAAAAGAAATTGGTACCAAAATGACGGGAAGAAACATGAGTTGTAACTTGTAATTCCATAGGTTTTACTGTTTTTATTGGGATATCTGATAAGCACGATGGGTCTTTTTCTAATTAGAGCCAATATTTAGTGGAGCCGACAGGTCCTTCTATGTACCCGTGTCGGCTGCTTTTATAGTATTCTTAACATGCATAGAAAATTCTAAACAGCAATGGCCCAAAAATTATTTAAAAAAATATTTTAAAAAAATCATAAACAATAGATTTTTTTAATATTTTTTGCATATGTAAACACACAAATGCATGGCACAACCCTTCATTTTTGCAAGGATAATATTTGCACATTAAAATTTATTATCTTATATCTTTTTATAAATACTAATTTTTTAACGTGATTTATAGACATGAAATAAAAAAAGTGATTTATAGACATGAAAATATTTTATTTAAGGAATGCGATTAATTTTAACGTAACAATTAAAGTGATATAAATATTACAGAAGTTTTGATATACAAAGTTTGTTGTTTTGCAAATTTGGTGGCTGCCTATCTCTACAGCTCTCTGGCCTCATGTTCATGCATTCACATAGTATATGCAGCTTTAAGAATAGGAGTTCACAATAATTCACACGATAAATATTTCAAATTTTTCTCAAAAAATGGAATAACTAATTAAGGATTTTTTGTTTAGGGTTGGCCCACGTACCTCACTAAGCTCAAGACCAATAATAAATCTAAATTTCTAAGAACTTCATATATTTTCTTTAATCATATTAACCTCAAATTACAGACATTTAACAAATTTTTCATTCAAGTTATATATGGTTTAGAATGACATAAAGGGATGAGATCATCTTGTCAGAGGCTAACCCAAAAAAGATCAATCATTAGTAATCGATTAATAACTTCATTAATCACATAATACTTATAATTAACTAGATATTTATATATCATTAATTAGTCATTAACCAGATATAAACATAGTGTACAAAAATGATATCCAATCATCATTTTCTAAGATCAATTATGCTAGGCCATGATTCAGGACTAACATTACTATTAAACTAATAACAACCACAAAATGGTCTAGAATTAACTTGCAGAAGATATTTATGATTATTATTTACTAAAAGAGGTTAGCAACTTAGCAGCATTTCAGACCAATAGAAGTCAGACAGGTAGCAGTTAGTACTTAATTGATAATTAATAAAACAGGAACCGCTTAACTGTATTTTCAGTTCTCACTCACATAGTACACGTTTAAATAGTTGTTATTCTTTATATTACTTTTTCTAGAAATATGGATATCTTAAAAACCAATCCAGTCGAATGCAAAAGCAGCACCGGATTTGCGTAAAACCCACTTGATTGCTTCACCTTCCTCCGGTTCTCTCTCTCTCTCTCTCTCTCTCTCTCTTAACTTCAATCCTAAGTATGATTTATACCCTCTTCTCTTTAAATCAACACAATTAATTCTTGAGTTTTCCCCTCTCCACTCAACAATATACATATATTTCCACCTCTCCTGAAACGTTTCAATAACACAAGCACACGGGTAATACTTCACTATATAGAGCCAGTGACCACTTCATAGTTCAGAGCCTTCCTCCATAATAATTGGGAAACATTGTCCTTAAGTCCTTCTTCCCTACTGTCCTCGCACGCATGGGTCGCCATTCGTGTTGTTTAAAGCAAAAACTAAGGAAAGGTTTATGGTCCCCTGAAGAAGATGAGAAGCTATTCAATTACATAACCAGATTTGGTGTTGGGTGCTGGAGTTCAATTCCCAAACAAGCTGGTAATATATATTAACATGAAGCAAATTCCTCATCTTCCTTTTCTTCTCATCTCTTTTATTAATTAAAATTATTGAAAGAAAAGAAACTCACTTGTTTTATGAATTTTAGGACTGCAAAGGTGTGGAAAGAGTTGCAGATTGAGATGGATAAACTATTTGAGGCCTGATTTGAAGAGAGGGATGTTCTCCCAACAGGAAGAGGATCTTATAGTCAGTCTTCATGAAGTTCTTGGAAATAGGTAACATCATATTGAAGAATGGAATTGATAAAACAGATTTATTTTCTTTGGTACACATTAACCAAAAAAAAAAAAGGTATCTATTGTTAATGCTTCAAACTTCAAAGAGTTTTTGAAATGATTACTTTTCCAATATCAGGTGGGCTCAAATTGCAGCACAGTTGCCAGGAAGAACGGATAATGAGATTAAGAACTTCTGGAATTCATGTTTGAAGAAGAAGCTAATGAAGCAAGGGATTGATCCAGCTACACACAAGCCCCTCCTCAGTACTGAAGTTCATATAAAGGAAGAGAAGGAAAGCACAGAGACACCATCTATGCTAATACCACTGTCTGAAGGGATTTCAGCTACATCGACAACCTTAGTCTCCCCACAGGGTTCAGCACTTCTAATGAGCAATTCGAATTACTATGATGGGGGGCTAACAGTGACAAAAGCATCAAGAGAAGTTTTCATGAGCAAGCCAGCATTGGACCCCTTGTCCTACTTTGAATTCCAAATGGGTGTTGCTCAGCCAAGTTATAGTTCAAGTATGAGTCATTTTCACCAAAACCTTAGACCATTTGATCAGAACCAGTTGGGAACCAATTCAACCTATGAATTCTCTTCAATGCCAAGTCTAAATAGTTCTGATCAAGGGAACATGTCGGTAACAGAGTTTTCAGGTAACAATTCAGCTTCCAAAATCAGTTCTTTGTTCATGAATGATCAGGTGAAAGAGGGTTCTAGCAATAGCTCAACCATGAGTATTTATACAGGAGCAGCAGGGTGTCAGATGAGTAGCATTATTGAAAATGCAGGGTTCTCATGGGACGGTGAGAACAAGTTGAATCCTTTGTTTCAGTTTCAAGTCAATGGCATAAAATCTGAGGAGTTCAAGACAAGTTCATGGCAACAAGGGCAGCTTCAGACTCACAATTCCATTGATTTCACTAGCTATAATTTAACGTCACTGTCAGAAGATCTAGCAGGAGCAAATTTTGATGTATTCCAGCTGATATGAACTGTAAATTCTTTATTTTTTTTCTTTTAATTTTTTGAACTCTTTCTCTCATTGAAAGTTGGAAGAAGGTAGAATAGAATGATGTTGATAGTACAGGAAATTTCTAGCAAAAGATTTGGGAATTGAGATGAGCCCCCCCCCCCCCCCCCCCCTCCTCCTTTTCTTTTTCTCTCTGCATATCTTTATTTTCCTATTGATGTATTTGTTTTCATCAGCAAATATTTGAATGATTATTATTCCAGTTAATGAGTGAAGCTAATTTTGTTTTTGTGGTCCTGATCTTTCCATGTGTCCAACTAATTAATTATTACGTGCAGTTATAGTGCCAGTATATTCTCCTTTTCCCTTGTTCCCTCTCTTCCAATCTTTTTTGAAAAAAATTAAAAAATTTATGCTCCTTATCGTGTTTGCCTTTTGCTGTCTTCAAGAGCAGCTGGTCAAAACTCAGGTATATTTGAATATTTAATAATTAATAAAATAAAATAAAATATGATAAGATAAAATAAAATAAAATAAAATAAAATGAAATAAAAATATTATTTTATTATTTAGATATTTTAATATAAAATAAAATAAATGTATTATTTTATTATTTAAAAAATAGATAGAATGAAAAGAATTAATTTTATTTTTTTAAATTATCTTATTATAAATATATTAATTTTAAAATATAAAATTAATGTAATAAAATTTTAATTATAATTATAATAAAAAATAATTTTATCCATATTCCTTAAATTAGAAGAAAAAAATTAATATTTTCTAATAAAGTGAGATGGATGAATCTATCTCACTCACTTTTATTTCATTCTATTATTTTTTAATATAATTAAATAATAAAATCTTTCTTTATCCTATTTTATTTTATTTTATTCCATTCAATTACACTAATTCAAACATAACCTTAATCAAATATGATAAAAGGTGCTTCGCATATGACATATCGTTATAAATAATTCACGTATGTATAATTTTTATTTTTATTTTATAATTAATTTTATCTTATTTTTTACATATCCGTATTCTGATTTTATCGCATGCCCTTTGATTAAGTTATATGAGTACATGTAATGTATATGTAATATCTTTTTTTATTGTTATTGGCCTCATTAATTTTAGGTATTTGAAATTCATTAGAAACACTTTCTACTCGAGGCTAAAATGGTAATCGGGCAAGGATTAATCTCACTTAAAAGTATTAGAAAATAGAAAAATCTTATGATCCTACCAAAATAAATAAATAAATAAGATAAAAGAAAACCCATAAATTGCAGCAAATGCTTAATTTTTTTTCCGTGATTCTTCTGTTATATTATCTTACACGCTCGTGTGTTTCTGTACGTCCGTGTGTACACGCATACATGTAAAAAAATATGAATGGTGAGCTTTGGTAGAGATATTTTGATATTTTGACGCGCTGGCAGAGTTTGGAATAAGAAGATTATCCTGGCTAGTCGTATTATGAGCAATACTGTTTTGATTGCATATGATCCAGCTGCGGGCTCCAGGCACCGCCATGAATTTGTGAATCTCTCCAAAAGGTCAGGGAATTATTTTATATATATAAGAATACACATATCATATTTATATAATATATTAATGTAAAAAATATTAAATTATTTTATATATAATTATAATATTCTTATGATATATA
Organism: Ormosia semicastrata; assembly: GCA_029884595.1. Taxonomy (NCBI): domain Eukaryota; kingdom Viridiplantae; phylum Streptophyta; class Magnoliopsida; order Fabales; family Fabaceae; genus Ormosia; species Ormosia semicastrata. The sequence continues at coordinate 4,768,080 of JAQQTO010000029.1, forward strand.
AAATAATTTTATAAATAAATTAAATAAAGTTCTATGTATTTTAATTAAAGGAATAATGAAACCGAAAAAGTTAAAATTGGCTGCCCAAAATGTGCATTATTGGAGAGAGATACCATAGCTAATGAAGGTCTAAAGGGTAGGGTCTACACTTCTGAGTATCATATACGGTTCAAAACAGATGTCCAAATGTGTGCCTGTTTTAAAATCGTTTTTTTAATTTTCTGTAACCATAGGCTGCCCCAACACACAACATTGCAGTCGTCAGCGCCAAAACTTCATGCTTATGGACATATAACTTGCACGGAGATTAATAATATTCATTTGTTTGCTATGCATACATATATCGTCTTAGCTCTTCTGGTTTCTGACAGTTTTGAGAAATTATATTATGAGATAGAGAGAGAGAACGTGATTGTACATTTTATTGCAGATTTATTTGCTCATCAATTCCATTTTGGGGGCTATATATACCTGTTCCCAATTTTTAATTCTGAAAAAGAAAAACAATTCAAAGGAAAGTGAGAGAAGAGATCCCACACAATGATACCATTTACGTGTCTAACTATCTTCTATCTATAGTACATGTTACCTGTTAAGACATGCATAAGCCAGTAGTAATAAATTAGAATCAAAGCTGCTCCCAATTTGCACGCAAAGGAATCCAAAAACCAAAAATAAATAAATTAATTAAATGGTCCCATAGATTTGGAAAATTATGGTGACACTGATGATCAGTTAGTTGAGAAATCATATGCAAACGATTTTAAGTACTCGGGCCCGGACCACTCGAATGGTCCTATTTGCTATAAAGCAAATTAAGACGGTGAAAATCACTAGTCAATACTAATTCAATTGGAAAAGCTGTGCATTGAGAATATGCAGAATTTCAATGAAAGACTTCTTAATACTCTGTTGATAAAAAAATAAAAAATACTCTGATACATAACCTAAAAAATTAAGCTTATAATTGATTACTTAAATAGGAGTGGGACAATGTAAGATAAATGATGATATTCTTTATACAAAACACTATATGCCTTTAAACTTATGGCCAGTCCTCGAAGTTCGAACAGAATTAGTCTCCTAAAAATAGGGAAGACACTTTATAATTCATTATTATTATTATTATGAAAAGCATATAAGTGAAAGTACTAATTTATTCTGAAAGTGAAAAGAAAAATGATTAATTATTAAATCTGATATAAATAATTAAAATTAAAATAGAAAATTATATAATTATTTTAAGTGATTATGTTATCTTTTAAGTAATTTTTTTTAACTATACAGGATAGTAACTTTTAATATTAACTATTGCCTATGTATATATATACACGCACACTTACCATCAAAAGTCAATGTAACAATTATAAAATCTCAAAATCCTGAGTGTCTAAAATCTACTGTTGTAACCCCATCAGTAAGAGTCATTGTTACTTGTTAGTAAAGGAGAGGTCTATGCAAGAATTCTCCGTTAGTAAAGACCTTCCCTCTTGTCCACATTTACTTAAAAACAAAACATCACAATTAGTGACAGCTCACGTCAAGAAAAATGTCAACATAGTACATTATCAAAAATTAACGTGATTACACGAAGTGTTTTGGGGTAGTTGCTGGTGGATTAATCACTAGTCATCGACATCAATTGATTTAAAGCTTGAAATTACGCGAGATATTGATAAGAAGTATGCTCAGCGTATATAAGTCACAGCTTGCATGTCCACACGGTATTCCCAAATTACCAAAGGTTCTTCCACCAAGCCATGAAGTAAATCAACGCGGTTGTAATTGTGGAGGCAGTTCATCACAGATGCAGAACTGGGATGACTAGAACACCTTGGACTAAATTGTTTTTTTTCTCTATCATAGGCAAACCAAAGATTCAGATATCATCAAGAGTTAATACTACAATAAAATTCAAACAGTCCTTAGAAGTGTGTAATAAAATTCAAAAACTTTCTAAGAATCACTATTACTAAAGACTCACTGCTGCCGACTTTTACACTATCAAGTCCTTAATAAAAGAATTATCAACATTAATAGATTTGTCATAATACTAATCAATATAACTCAAAAGAAGTTGAATGGAGTGGTAAGTAAATTGCTCTCTTAGGGAAGAATAAAGATTCAAGCTATAAAAACGTCACTTGTATAAAAATAACCTAATTGTATCATTTTGTATCTCAAAGAATTAGTCTTATATTCAAAAGATGTGAAGATAGCTTGAAAAATCAGAAAAATCCCAACCATATAATTAATTCATTAATTTTTCATAAAATAAAATATCATGACTAATGATAGTCCACATAAATTTGTTTTAGCAATTACGAAATATATTAAAAAATGTTGAAGTGGGTAGGTTTTGCTGCTACTAATGAAAGGGATGGTAGAGAAAGGATTAGTCACACTTGAATGTAACTCACTTGATTTGATATTCTTTGGCTTACTTGAAATTTCTTAACTTACATGAAAAATACAAATACAATATTATGTATAAGTATACTTCTTGATAATTATTATAATGAACTTAATTTCAAAATATTCAATGCACCTATTAATTAAGTACAAATATAGATAAATACTTAAAAACTATAAATACATGAATATATTAATACATAAATAATAATTAATTAAGTGAATGGATCAAGTTGAAATTTTCAATCACTAATGTATATAATTAGCTAGTCGGCCAAAAATTGATCTAAAACTTGAAATTATGCCAATATTGACATGAAGAAAGATGCTTTATCCACAGCTATAGCATGTTCACACTTCACATATTATACCCAAATTACCACAAAGGTTCTGCCGCCAAGCCATGAGAAGTAAAAGTGGTTCTGATTGCGGAGGCAGTCTGTGGTCAAAATCATTAAGCTCTGAGCAATTAGAGGCAATAACATTGGTGTTAAAAGCAGGTTCAAGAAATATCATAATTAAACCGCTGCAAAGACATTTTCTTTAATGCTCACTTCAATTTTGTGAGTATCGAAGCTCACTATAATAAAACCGTTGATTTAATTCTTAAAAATTAAGAGATTAGGATTAACTACTTGTAACCGAGTAAAATGGTTAATTGTTAAAATTTTATAAATTGAAAAGTAATTGTAAATTTAGATCAGCCTAAAAGTAGGTTAAAATTGAGTCCAGTCATATCCAATTTTCTTTAATGCTCACTTCAATTTTGTGAGCATCGAAGCTTACTAAAACAAAAACCGTTGATTTAATTGTTAAAAATTGAGAGACTAGGATTAGCTACTTGTAACCGAGTAAGATGGTTAATTGTTAAGATTTTCTAAATGGAAAAGTAACTGTAAATTTAGATCAGCCTAAAAGTAAGTTAAAATTGAGTCCACCCATATCCAGGCAAAGTGCAAGGAGTATACTGTGAGAATTTACAATTTTGGAGAAAAACTACAGCCGTTGGAGGACCACCTTGCAATAGGCCACATTACCTCAATCACTCTATTAAAACACAATCAGTCCTTTTACTCTTGAGTTGTTTAGTGCTAATTTAAAAATTTTGTTGTTTTTCTACAACTCTGCATCAAGAAACTCCAATTGCAAGGCAAAAATTGATAGCATAAAATTGATAACATAAAAAAAAAATTGTTATTATAAATGAGCTTTTGTCATAAAAATTGTGTTGTCTGATTTTATCCTCCATCTAGTCCACGAGACCATACAACAGGCCACCGACGTTGGAGAAAAACTTATCGAATCTATGATATGTCCAGTTTCTTTGAACAAAAAATTTACAATATTGGAAAAAAAACTTGCATCTCCTTCGACAAAACCTACTCTGATCACTTACACTCGTCACCTGCTTTAAGCTTGCCGTTCCTCTACTTTCTTGTTTCCACCATGCTCCTTCTTCACCAACACAGAACACCCAGAAGCTTCATTCACCAAAACCCCCAAAATCCCATAAACCCCAAATCTAATATTGGAAGGCTTTCCTTTACGTGCACGTTGTTTCGTTGACCTCTAATCTATATGAATATTCTTGCTATTAACAATTGCATTCTGTTATAAATTATAATATATTACCATAAATACACCACAACTGTGGCGTTGAGAATCTTGAGATTCATAGCAAGGTGTCAATAGGTTCGTGGAACCTGAATTGACCTTGGAGTTTGAGAAAATGGGTCTTCTGGGTTGCTGGTGGTACTCTACAATGGAGGCAAGACCAGAGCACTTTAGTTGGGAAGGATTAAAATGTAATTTTAATTATTGTTAAGAATTCTACGTCACATATTTTAATATTTTAAATACAATTTATATATTTATTAGATTATTTTATTTAATATTAATTAATTTTAAATTAAAATTTTTAATATACATTAAAAAAGAGATAACTGGCTATCAACAGTCATTTTTAGCGAGTATCGATACTCACTCCCCTAAAGTGAGTAATGTAGAATTCTCCCGCGCTGCAAAGCCTTTGTTACGGAGTGTGTGAAACCTTTTTCTTTTTTATCTTTTGTTTTGGTGAAGTCAAAACGTTAATGCCAATAATAAGTATTATACATGCCGACGCAGCTGCTAGCTAGCTGAGGTGTTTCAGCACCATCCAAATTCGTCATGATCAAAAGTACGTAAAAGTATTAATTAAGAAAGAAACGATACAGAAGAGAAATATCAATGATGGTCTACCAAAAGAAGAACAAATCAAACACAGTTGATGAAATACTAATACAGCGCTTTCTTGGTCAACTAAAGGTGCGGCCGACAAGTGATATTGGAATACTTTTGCTGAACAATAGGCTTTGAACTTAACATGTTCTGACTATATATGATAATAAAGGGACACCAACGGGATATTGTCTCTGTGTCTCATATTACTTGAAAGGAAATCAGTGAAAAAAAAATATTTATGGTGTTAAAGCCCCTTTCCTCGAGGTGGTTATTTTATGTTTGGTTTATATGGATTTAGATGAATTTTATGAGAATTTATGTCACTAATAATTAAATTATCTTTGATAATTTATGTTTATTTTTTTTCTATGTTTTTAGGTTTAAAATAAATGTTTTGATATGATTTTATAAAGATTTAAAAAGTCAAGCTTGAAATTAAGATGAATTTAGATGAATTTTAGGTGGTCATTTTCAAGAAAAATGGATCATCTCATGTAAAATTTTTTACATGACCTTATTATGTATAAAGAGATATGGATGCAAAAATTTTAATACCAAGTCTCAAAGTTAGACCTTTGCAACCTCAAAGTTGGCACTTCCTAAAGAAAGGTAAGAAAAATTTGAGATTCTAGGTACTTTTTATTTGGTAAAAAACGACGAATCGCGTACCCATACCCCATACTAAAGAGTATTATAAATCTGGTAACCATGCACTAGATGTAGCTAAACCGAGAATGACCTGTCTTAATTACTACCACATTTTTCAACTAAAACAGTAACAATTTTTTTTTTATACGTCAGAATCTTAATGACCAATTAATCAAATTTTTATCTATTCTAACCACTTGAATAGTAAAAGTTGCCATCTATTACTTTAAACTTCGAAATTGAGTATAGTAACACAAGTAAGAAGTATGTATAATCTTGATTTATACCTCTTCTGAGCTCAATTTACACGTTCATCGTAAAAATGATAGCTAAGTGCTTGATTTCTTTTGCAATTGGCACCAAATCAAAGAATTCGAGGAATTGAAAGAAAATGAAGTTAGGTAGACACCAATGATGCATGGTGATTGGGGCTTGAATAGAACGCTTAAGTAATGCGTTGAACTTAACCTCAGCTTTTGCTTCTAGAGGAAATAGATGGACCCTGGCCATGAGATGATTGGAATGAAAGACAATGTCAAAGATAGATTCTCGTTGTCATTGGGAATGATGGAGCTTTAGGCCAAAAAGACCTGAAGAATATAATTACAACCACAAGTCAGAAGGAACCGATGATAGGTTGTAATAAGTTGCGATGAAAATAACGTAGACCCTACCATCATTGCAAAATATCTTTTTCACGATTGTGTTTGACATTTAGGGACTCGTTAACCTGGTAAAAATTGCAAACAAGATACTTTTACCGAAGGAAAACGGCGTTTTGGCTTAAAAGTGATTATGACCTTAAACTCCACAAAGGAAACAAACTACTTTTTGTATTTCTTTTGGTTTTATCATTTTGGGGGCTAAAACGAGAAAGCAAACAAACTTGAAAGTACATAAAGCATTCCTTAATTTGAACGTCTTAATAATAGCTTCTCATCAAAAGATAAGCTACCTGTTGACATCTCTGGAAATGTGTTCCTCACTGATTGCACTTTCCTCGTTAAACTCACGAAACTTCTAATAACGTATTTAGTGAGTTGATGGGCACTGAGGAGTGGCGCGCTTTATAGTTTTACCGAACTTCCTAGTGATTTACTTGGTTTAAAAAAGTCAAGTCGAAGTTGAATTTGCTTCCTACCCTCAAGACTCAATTACATGAATCCCCTAACGTTTCTAGCCAAGCATGCAGGTACTAGTTTCTGCAAGCCCAAATGCCAAAATCTTGCAGATTGACATAACAAACAACTCAAGTTTTAGTGTACGTTTGAATTAGAATTTGTAAATTTAAGTTTGAGTCAATTTAAATTTATAAATTTAAATTTAATTAAAAGTGAATTTGTAATAATATAATTTAGTTTAAAAATTTTTATTTTAAAATTAAGTTTAATAAAATGAATATTATTTGAATAAAAATAATCAAAATCATTTTTAAATGTATAATTATTAAAAAAGTATGAGTTTATATTATAATATTAATAAAAAATAATAATAAAATATTAAATTATATTAGTGGTAGAGTTAAATTATAATAAAATGAATGTTGTTAAATTATATGCATAGTTGAATAAATTATATAAACATTAATTTTATTTTATTTTTACTTTGGTGCTAGAGTTAAATTATAAATATAAAAAAATTTGCAATGAAGGAAATAAATTATATGCATAAAACATTGTAATTTAACATGAAATTTTAATTAGTGTAGTTAAATACATATTAACACGGTAAATGGGTCGATTCAATTAATGAAGGCAACTAAAGCTTCAATACATTACAGCAAATGGATTGATCCAAATCAAAATACAAAATAATAGTAAAGTATAGAGGAAAATTTAATGCAAATTTGAAATTAAATATAAATACACTACTAATTAAGCTACATGTGCTCAACAATTTGATTCTGAATTGAGTCTCGAACAATATCCATATCTGATGAACAGACTGTGGTTAAATTTGGGGATAAATTATCACCAACAACATTATCATCCTCATCTTCAGGTTCAATTATATTTTCATCTTCATAATGATTGAATTTAGAATCTGTTTTAGAATTTCTTCTAATAAAGTTATGTATAGTCATTGTTACACTAACTATTTGAACTTGTGTTTCAATTTTGAACTTAGGCATGTGACGCAAAATAGCAAACCTATTCTTCCATACCCCAAAAGTCCTTTCTATTGTGCACCTTAAACTTGAGTGATAATAATTGAACACCTCATTGTGCTTTGCAAATCCAGATGAATGCCTAAAATCAGGAAGGTGATAGCGTTCACATTTCCAGGGACCAATATATCCAATTCGTGTTGGATAGCCAGCTTCCACCAAATAATATTTACCTAATAAACAATGAAACTAGTATCATGTATATTATAATTTTAATGCAAATGTAAATTAATTGTAGATGTGAGAAAGAACGAACTTGGAGGTGGATGTGGGAAATTCATGCTAGGAGTTGTAAGGGCATTTTCAAAAACATGAGCATCAAGGGCGGTGCCTTCCCATCTAGGAAATGAAAAAATGAAGCACATGTTCCAATCACATACAACCATTACATTTTGTGTTGGATGTCCTTTTCTTCCAATGAATTTTGGTTGTTCACTAGGACTAACCACACATGGGATATGAGTACCATCAATTGCTCCTATAGCATTCTTGAAAAATGGCCAATATCATCTATCATTTTGAATTTTGGTTTGAATATCCTGAAACCTGTGATCTAGTGGCTTAATGTTTTTGAAGAACAGTCTAAGGCAGACAACCAATATTTTATGGAAATGCCTACTTACAGTCTCTCACGAATGTTAAAACCTTTCTTGTATCATCTCGTTGCCAACCCCATGGCCAACCATGTTTAAGAACATTGCAATAATCTCTTGAATCCCCATTCGTTTAGTGTCTTTTAAACCTTATTCAACTAATTCAATGTAAAACTGAAAGAAGACATGTTTTTCCATCCTAAACATCTCATAACAATGAATAGGATGCCCTCGCAAAACTTCTTGTACCCATGAATGACCTATTTGCTCACTGGTTCTACGTGGCTCTTTACATAAATATTTTAGCACATACTAACTAATTAATACACTCACGTCTTCATCTTCCTTCATAGCATCATCTATAATAGAAAATATTTTAGATTCTTCATCCCGATCTTTTGCATTCCAATCATCCATTGATTTTTAAACTTGTACAATGCAAGATAATGAAATTGAGGAAGACATAAATGCACATGAAAAATGCAAAGTGGAATGAATAAAAAAAATGCAAATCAACACAGTAGCACTCAAACTTTCTTGTGCATTTAGAGTATGGATGTGTTATGTGCTTTCTTGCTTTGAACTCAAACTCAAAGTAGCACTTCTCATTCCCTTAGTCTAACTTTATTCCAAACAAAGCTAAAAATATCACAGGCACCATAAAGATAATAAATAAAAATAAAGTTCCAAACAAAGCATAGGTAATACAAAAGTCACTTAAATATATCTAGTCTGACACAAGCATAATCTAAAGTCAATTAGTTAAATACAATCTTCCAACTAATTTTTCATAAATGGCAGTGGGTTATAAGTTGCATGCTTGAGCCAATCCAACAATCTCTCTTGAAATCCTTTCAAGGAGACAAATATTTCCCTTACAGGTCTGAACATCATGAGTTGAAAGCATCGAGAATGCTAATCAACATCATTTGTAATAGCCTTCATATTTTGAAGCTCAACCATCACTTCACCAATAGATGAACTAGGTACTATAAGTGCGTTTACAGTAGCTAAGCATGACTCAGATGCGAATACAATTCTACTTATTGCATCAGCTATCATTCTTAAGGCTGGAACTTAGGTCTTTCTTTTCCTTTCACTCATTTCACTAGGCTTCAACCATCTTCCTCTTCCTATTGTCATTTTGGCTATTGTTTCCTTGGGAAGTGCTTAAATTCATATGTTGGAATTCAGCACTGACTCCAACACCAGTTCAAACACCAAAAGATTCTTCATTACTTCCTGAACCTTCTTCTAGATTGACATCACTCTCAAAGCATGGACGGTACCCATCATCTGTGATTGCTTGGACAAGATGCAAATGATTTTGATGTCGACAAACAAGGAAGCAATGGGAATACAATGATTAAGTCACAAGGAACTCAAGCTTAGCAAATAGGCTATAGAACTAGTGTAAAGGTATTCTAGTGATTCACCTCAAGCTCAAATGACTTCTCTAAAATGAATTTGCAAAATGGTTTTTCATGAAAGGTTCAAAAACGTTTTTGTGCAACAATTGCTTTGATATCTTAGATTTTCTATCAAACATGTTCTCTTGCATATGTCAAACTTAAGACAAAGTCTTTTAGAACCTTCCAACTCCTTTTGACATGCACAAAACTATCTCTGTACTTGTTAGGATTCAAAATTCTAAGGCTCCTAACCGATTAGGACCTTTTCCTAACCGGTTAGCCTGCTCAGAAAATGGCTTGCCTCGTGTTCTTTCAAATGCCTAACCGATTAGGCAAGGCTCCTAACCGGTTATCTTATATGTCAGAGGCCAAAATATATTTGTCCTAACCGATTAGGTAGAAGACCTAACCGGTTAGTCTCATCTCCAGAAGCCAAGATTGTTTTGTCCTAACCGATTAGGCAGATGGCCTAACTAGGTTATTCTGTAAGTCAGAAGCCAAAATCATGTTGGCCTAACCGATTAGGTAGAAGACCTAAGGTTATTCACAAAGTCAGAAACCAAAAATGTGTTGCCCTAACCGATTAGGCAGATGGCCTAACCGGTTATTCTATAACTCAGAACTCACGTTGGTAATGTCCTAACCGATTAGGACTTACTCCTAACCGGTTAGCTATTAAACCAGAACACTTTGTTTAAGCCTAAAATGAGTCCCTAACTGGTTAGGATACATGGCTAACCGGTTAGCCTATGTTCAGGAAAATTTGCAGAAGCTCGTAATGGCTATATTGCAGAGCATTAATTGCTCACAACCACCTCCAATGGCATTTAATAGCACTAACCTATATATTTGGATGTTGGGCTTCGTTAAGAGGTTAGAAAAACTGAGTGAATCATTCTGCAAAATTCCTTATGTGCCTTAAACAAGTTTTTCTCATCATTTTACTAAATCCTCTGTTTTGAGCTTGGGTTTATGTGAATCCTAAATATCATAGTACTTCAATTTGTAACACTTGCTCTTGAGAGAGTTTCATCTATTTAAATCTTATTCAATCTGTTTAGAGAGGGTGAGGTATCCCTCATACATTGTAAGGGTGAGGTATCCCTTTGAAAATAAAGGCTCAAGCTCTTGGGTGAGGTATCCCATAGTGTTGAGTGCTCAAGGTTGTAGTGGTTATCAAGCACCCATTGAAACTTGAAGATATAGTGAAAAATCTCAAGTTGATTGCTTGGGGACTGGACGTAGATCACAAGTGGATTGGTGATCGAACCAGGATAAATCATTGTGTTTGCTCTCTCTAAACCCTTCTCTTTACATTAAGCACTATTTCATTGAATATCTTGAATATTATTCTTCTTGATTGTTGCATTTATTAGTAAAAGTATTTATTCCATTTATCCAATTAGTTCTACTCATCAAATAGCTTCAACGAAAAATTGTTTATCAATCGAATTGCGAAAGATTTGCGAACTTAACTTACATACTCAATTCACCCCCCCTCTTGAGTATTGAGGCCACTTGGTAACAAGTGGTATCAGAGCTAGACTCTTGTATAAAGAGCTTAGCAGCTTCAAGAGAAGTGATGGCTTCAAATGGTTTTTCAAATGAAGGTTCTTCTATAAATAGACATCCTTATTTCAATGGGGATGGTTATGCCTATTGGAAAGAAAGGATAAAAATTTTTATTGAAGCTATTGACTTAGATGTGTGGGACGCAGTTGAAAATGGTGCTTTTGTCCCTACACAAACTAAGGATGGTGTGACAATTAATACACCTAGAAGTGATTGGACCGATGATGATAAAAAGAAGGTTCAATATAATTTGAGAACCAAGAACATCATCACCACATCTTTGGGGTATGATGAATTCTTTAGGGTGTCAAATTGTAAGACTGCAAAAGAAATGTGGGATACCCTACAAGTAACTCATGAAGGTACTAGTGAGGTAAAACGATCTCGAATAAACACTCTTACTCATGAATATGAATTGTTTAGAATGAACCAAGGTGAGAGTATTCAAGATATGCAAAAGAGATTCACTCAAATTGTTAATCATCTCATCTCATTGGGAAAGACATTTCCTAATGAAGATCTTATTAACAAAGTTTTGAGATGTCTAAGTAGGAATTGGCAACCCAAGGTAACGGCGATTGCGGAATCAAGAGATTTATCAACCATGTCTCTAGCCACCTTATTCGGAAAACTTCAAGAACATGAGCTGGAACTAAATAGGCTCAATCAAAGTGAAGAGCATGATAAAAAGAAGAAGGGAATTGCGCTCAAAACCACCTCTTCCATATTTGAAGATGATGATGAAGATGGTGAAGAAGATGTTGAAAATATTGAGCTAAGTAAGGAGAATCTTAGTCTTCTTGTGAGAAAGTTCGGAAGATTCTTGAAGAAAAAGGGATTTCAAAAAAGACCACTGTTTCCTCAAAAGAAAGCATATCACAAAGGAGAAGGATCCTCTACTCCTCCAAAATGCTTTGAATGCGAAAAACTGGGACACATGAAAATGGAGTGTCCTATATATCTCAAAAAGACGGAGAAATTTGAGAAAAGGCCCTCCAAGGAAAAGAAAGGAAGAAGAGCATACATAGCTTGGGAGGACAATGATTTAAGCTCTTCCGACGATTTAGAGAATGAAGAAGCTCATCTTTGCCTCATGGCTCAAGGAGAAGATAGTGGAGAAAGCGATACCGAGGTAACTTCTTTTAGCCTAGAACCTCCACCTTCTTATGATGAATTGCAAGATGCCTTTCAAGAATTACATGATGAATCTTTGAGGCTCACAAAAATGATTTTGACTTCCAATAAAACAATCTCTCTATTGACAAACAAAGTTTCTACCTTAACTAAGGAGTTAAATGAACTTAAAGTTGAAAATGAAACCTTAGGACTCATAGATGCTAATTCTTTATGTATGACTTGTTCTTCACATGATAATGCATCCATATCATTACCTTGTTTATCATGTAAAGCTTTTGAGAAAGAAATTGAAGACTTGAACAACACTCTTGCAAGATTCACTTTTGGAAGAGATAACTTGAATGTGTTGTTAGGGAGACAAAAATGTGTTTTTCAAAAAGTCAGTTTGGGATTTAATCCAAACAACCATCAAAAGTCTTATAAGAACTTCTTTGTTTCCTCAAAAGCTTCAAGTAATCCTTTTGTTAAATGTTTTCATTGTGGTAGGAAAGGGCATAGTGCATCCACTTGCAATGTTAGAAAGAACATAAACACCAAGGTTGGAATCAAAAGGGTTTGGGTCCCTAAAGACACTATACCTAATTCTAACACACAAGGACCCAAAACAATTTGGGTACCAAAGGTTAAATCTTGAGTATGTGTTGTAGGTGTGCTTGAAGACCAAGAGCTCAAGTTGGTATCTTGATAGTGGTTGCTCCAAGCATATGACTGGTGACGGCTCCAAGTTCTCCTCCCTTACACACAAGAAACATGGTCATGTCACATATGGTGACAACAACAAAGGGAAGATTCTTGGAATTGGCAAAGTTGGTAAGATTCCTTCATCATCTATTGACAATGTTTTACTTGTTGAAGGACTCAAACATAATTTGCTTAGTATTAGTCAATTATGTGATAAAGGCAATAGAGTAATATTTGATTCCTCTTATTGCATAATTGAGGGAAAGGATGATAAGCAAGTTAAATTTATTGGTCATAGGGTCAATAATATATATATGATTAGTCTAGATGATATCTCCTCAAATGATGCTAAATGCTTTATGAGTAAAGAAAATGATTCATGGTTATGGCATAGAAGAATTGCTCACATTCACATGGATCACTTAAACAAATTAGTTTCTAAAGAACTAGTAATTGGTCTTCCAAAGCTCAAATTTGAAAAAGACAAACTTTGTGATGCATGTCAAAAGGGAAAACAAGTAAAGGTCTCTTTTAAAGCTAAAAGCATAGTTTCAACTTCTAGACCTTTACAACTTTTGCATATGGATCTTTTTGGTCCCTCTAGAACTATGAGCTTTGGTGGGAATTACTATGCATTAGTGATTGTGGATGATTTTTCTAGGTTTACATGGACATTATTCTTGGCCCACAAAAATGATGCTTTTCAATCATTTAGAAAACTTGCCAAAGTTATCCAAAACGAAAAAGGTTTTTGTATTACATCCATAAGAAGTGATCATGGTGGTGAATTTGAGAATTATGAATTTGAAACTTTCTGTGATGAATATGGCATTGAGCATAATTTTTCTGCTCCTAGAACACCACAACAAAATGGTGTTGTAGAAAGGAAAAATCGATCTTTAGAGGAAATGACAAGAACTATGCTCAATGAGGCCAACCTTCCTAAGTATTTTTGGGCAGATGCGGTTAACATCGCTTGTTATGTTATGAATAGAGCCCTAATAAGGCCAATTTTAAAGAAAATCCCATATGAACTGTACAAAGGAAGGAAACCAAATGTGTCACATTTTCATGTCTTTGGATGTAAATGCTTTGTTTTGAATAATGGAAAAGATAACTTGGGGAAATTTGATGCAAAATCTGATGAGGGAATATTCATTGGTTATTCTATTCATAGTAAGGCCTTTAGAGTCTATAATAAACGAACTATGACCATAGAAGAGTCCATACATGTTGCATTTGATGAAACTAACCCAAATGAGTCGAGAAAGGAGCTTGTTGATGATGTTGCAGAAATCTTGGAAAAGACTCACTTGAAAAATCAAGAGAAAGAGCCCAAGAAGGAAGAAGAGAGACTCCTTAATCACTCATTGCAAGAAGATTCAAAAATCTTGGATCTACCCAAGGAATGGAGGACTTCAAGAGATCATCCTCTCAACAAGGTGATAGGTGATGTATCAAAATGGGTAATCACTCGAAACTCACTTAGAAATGCATGTAATCACCTAGCTTTTGTCTCTCAAGTTGAACCTAAAGACATAAATGAGGCCATTAATGATGAACATTGGATCTTGGTCATGCAAGAAGAACTAAACCAATTTGAGAGAAATCAAGTTTGAGAATTAGTTCCAAGGCCCAATGATCATCCTATAATTGGCACCAAATGGGTCTTTAGGAACAAACTTGATGAAACGGGCTTAATAATAAGAAATAAAGCTAGGCTTGTAGCTAAGGGTTATAATCAAGAAGAAGGCATAGATTATGAAGAAACTTACGCTCCCGTAGCTAGATTAGAGGCCATTAGAATGTTACTTGCATATGCTTGCATCATGGATTTCAAACTCTATCAAATGGATGTCAAAAGTGCATTTTTAAATGGTTTTATACAAGAAGAGGTGTATGTAGAACAACCTCCTGGTTTTGAGGACTTTGAAATGCCCAACCATGTTTTTAAACTGAAAAAGGTCTTGTATGGCTTGAAACAAGCTCCTAGAGCTTGGTATGAAAGGTTGAGCAAATTTCTTTTAGAAAAAGGTTTTTCTAGAGGCAAGGTTGACACTACCCTCTTCATAAAACACAAAATGCATGACATACTTCTAGTTCAAATTTATGTTGATGACATTATATTTGGAGCCACTAACAACTCTCTTTGTAAAGATTTTTCAAATATTATGCAAAGTGAGTTTGAGATGTCTATGATGGGTGAGCTCAACTTCTTCCTTGATCTCCAAATCAAGCAAGCAAGAGAAGGAACGTTCATAAGCCAATCCAAGTATTACAAGGAGCTGCTCAAAAAATTTGGAATGGACAATGCCAAGCATATGGCAACCCCTATGGGCACCTCTTGTTATTTGGACAAGGATGAAGGAGGTAAATCGGTAGAAATTACAAAATATAGAGGTATGATTGGCTCACTCCTTTATCTCACTGCAAGTAGGCCTGATATAATGTTTAGTGTATGCATGTGTGCAAGATATCAAGCTAATCCTAAAGAATCACACCTAAGTGCTGTTAAGAGAATAATGAAATATCTAATAGGCATATCACAAATGGGTTTGTGGTACCCTAAGGGCGCCTCATGTAGTCTTATTGGGTACTCCGATTCTGATTTTGCTGGATGCAAAATGGATCGAAAGAGCACTAGTGGGACATGCCACTTGCTTGGAAGTTCACTAGTTTCTTGGCACGGCAAGAAACAAAATAATGTGGCATTGTCTACAGCTGAAGCTGAATATGTTGCAGCTGGGAGTTGTTGTTCTCAAGTCCTTTGGATGAAACAACAACTCTTGGACTATGGTCTTGAGCTTGATCATATTCCCATAAGATGTGATAATACTAGTGCAATTAACTTGTCAAAAAATTCCATTTTGTATTTTAGGACTAAACATATTGAAATAAGACATCATTTCATTAGAGATCATGTTCAAAAGAGTGATTGCATACTTGAATTTGTTGAAACAACTAAGCAACTAGCTGATATTTTCGCCAAACCCCTAGCAAAAGAAGCATTTTTCTACATTAGAAATGAACTTGGTATATTGGATCAATCATGCATAAATTAAATATTTGCTGCATAATCCTAAAACAAATGCATAAACTTGTGATTTTTTTTTCTGCATAATTATGTCACAATGCTGCATAATCTCTGATTTTTTTTTTTTGAATCCAATACTAACTTGAGCGTCGGAGTGTCTCCTTATGTTGTTTTGCAGGAGCTGAGTTCATGCTTAAGTCCCCCAATATCTAAAAGCTCATGGTTCCTATTAATATTGGGAAGATTTTGTTACTAAATGAAGAATGGACTCAAGCCAAAATGAACCTCAAGTGATTTGGAATACTAGAAGTGAAATAAGAATTGCTCCTACTGATACATGTCAAGGATCACTCTCATGAGTTTATTATAATGCTATCAGTGCAATAATCAAGTAAAGGAAGAAGAATATGTTTTCGTATGGGACTTGGAAGTGTTTGGAATATTGAGGGACCTTCTGTCATGACCAAATAATCGGTTAGCTATAGCTCCTAACCAGTTACCCTGTATTTAGGAACATATCTGGACGCTCTGACTTAACACAATAACCGGTTACCCAATTTCCCTAACCGGTTATTGGATATCACAGTGGCTATTTCCTAATAGCCCTAACCGGTTACTCACAATCCCTAACCGGTTAGGCACTCCAATTAAAAAGCCCCTCCAAAGAAGATGTTCCCTCCATTCACGCCCTCCACTTCCATCTTCTTCCTCGTTTTCTTAGGAAATCACACACCCACTTCCTCACCTTCATTCCTCACATTCAATCCACACCAAATTCAGTCTTCCAACCCCATCTCTCTCACATTCCATCATCCCCCATCATCATTCTCCCATTAAACCCCATTTCAATCTCCCTCTCACTCTCACTCTCCACCACCGTACCCTAAGCCTCCATCTCCACCATGGCCAGCAGCTCTTCATTTCCCAAAAGAACACGTACCAAAAACCCCAATGTACCCAAGGAAACAAACCCCACTGACACAGACCCAGACTTTTCAGTTGCTCTGAATCTTGGGAGGTACTTCACTGATTCTGCTCAGATGAAGAAGTACCAATTGGAATTCCATGCAAGGCGTATCATCTCACCAAAATAGATGGACTAGGAGTTCTTCATCCAAGAAGGCTTCACTCCTCTCACAGAACTGCTTGAATTCCATGGGTTGAGAACCCTCGTCACCACAAACCTGGGTTTCTATCTTGAACCCATTAAAGTCTTCTTCGCAATTTATCTCGTTAAAGGAGGATCTTTAATTTCGAAGTTAAGAAACATAAGATTGTGGTGAATCCTAGTGAGTGGGTGCCTTTGTTTGATCTTCCCACTCCGGTGAAAAACTCAATTTGGAAAACCATGGTAAGTGGGAAAATTATAAGAGAGATGATGCTGCTATGGGCATGATTCAGCCTAGAGTTCCAATGCCAAAAGGAACTTTTACTACTGGGCTTCTGAAGATCCATGATCGCCTTCTTCATTTCATCGTCACTCACATTCTTGCACCAAGGGCAAGCAATTATGCCCTGGTTGAAGAGGAAGACATCTTCCTGATGTGGCTTTTTAAGGAACGCATCAAGATCAACTGGCCTTTCTACATTATACACACTATGCTGAAAGCCAAAAACAAGGCAGTTATGGATCTTCCGTATGCACTTTTGGTTGCTCGCATCCTAGACCATCACAAGGTTCCCCTATTGGATGATGGCATTGTAAACATTGCCGGCCCTCATAAATTTGGTCTAGCATCTCTAAATAGAATGCACATGAAGAAGGTCAATGGTGAATGGACTTATGGCCAAGCACGAGTAGGAGGAGCGCTACCAGAAGAAATTCCGGTTCAAACAACTAATGTCCCTATGGAGGAGGCACCAGAAATGGGAAGCGTCTCTGAATCCACCAGTGAAGCTCGCATTCTTGCAGCCCTAGCGGATCTGCGCACCTACCAAGAGCATAGCAACTCAGTCATCTTTGATTGGTTGAGTGCCATGGAGGACCGCTTGGATAGGCTCGAGCGTCGCTTTCCAGCACCCGAGGACCCAGGGGCTTAGGCATGGACTCTCTGTTTAGCATGATTGTGCTGCTGCACTCATAGCCTTTGAACTGTTTTTTTTTCTTTTGTGCTTCACTATCTTATTTTGGATATTTTGGGAAAATTACTTAGCATGACTAATGACTAGTTATCTTTGGCTTATTTTGATAATCCTGATAGTGAACTTTGACTCCTGTTCTGACCCTTGGACATATAATTTTGGTATCCTTGGTAATATGTTTTGTGACTGCTTATGAATCTCTAGATTATTGAATTTGTGCTCTTGTTATGAATCCTTGACTCTTTGCTTATCATATAATATGTTATGAGTTGCATGCCTATTTCTTTTTTTTATATACCTTATGTTATTGAATTTCTTTTTGATTATGCCAAAAGGGGGAGAAGGATAAAGGTGTCTTTATATTTATTGAGAAGAGTAACTAAATGTGGATATGTAATGATAATGTAATGATAATGAATTTGTGAGTTGTATATTAATTAATGGTCCTGGAATTCCAAAACAAAGGGGGAGCTGTGCATCTCTAATTTAAACACCTCTTGAACAAAAGAGGGGGAGTAAGTCTCCAAATTCTCTTGTGAATTCCAATTATCATTTGAACTAACTCTTTTCTCAATAAGTGTTTGTCATCATCAAAAAGGGGGAGAATGTGATTGCTTGGACAAGATGCAAATGATTTTGATTTCGACAAACAAGGAAGCAATGGGAATACAATGATCAAGTCACAAGGAACTCAAGCTTAGCAAATAGGCTATAGAACTAGTGTAAAGGTATTCTAGTGATTCACCTCAAGCTCAAATAACTTCTCTAAAATGAATTTGCAAAGTGGTTTTTCATGAAAGGTTCAAAAACATTTTTGTGCAACAATTGCTTTGATATCTTAGATTTTCTATCAAACATGTTCTCCTGCATATGTCAAACTTAAGACAAAGTCTTTTAGAACCTTCTAACTCCTTTTGACATGCACAAAACTGTCTCTGTACCTGTTAGGATTCAAAATTCTAAGGCTCCTAACTGATTAGGACCTTTTCCTAACCGGTTAGCCTGCTCAGAAAATGGCTTGCCTCGTGTTCTTTCAAATGCCTAACCGATTAGGCAAGGCTCCTAACCGGTTATCTTATATGTCAGAGGCCAAAATATATTTGTCCTAACCGATTAGGTAGAAGTCCTAACCGATTAGGTAGAAGACCTAACCGGTTAGTCTCATCTCCAGAAGCCAAGATTGTTTTGTCCTAACCGATTAGGCAGATGGCCTAACCGGTTATTCTGTAAGTCAGAAGCCAAAATCATGTTGGCCTAACCGATTAGGTAGAAGACCTAACCGGTTATTCACAAAGTCAGAAACCAAAAATGTGTTGCCCTAACCGATTAGGCAGATGGCCTAACCGGTTATTCTATAACTCAGAACTCACGTTGGTAATGTCCTAACCGATTAGGACTTACTCCTAACCGGTTAGCTATTAAACCAGAACACTTTGTTTAAGCCTAAAATGAGTCCCTAACCGGTTAGGATACATGGCTAACCGGTTAGCCTATGTCCAGGAAAATTTGCAGAAGCTCGTAACGGCTATATTGCAGAGCATTAATTGCTCACAACCACCTCAACGGCATTTAATAGCACTAACCTATATATTTGGATGTTGGGCTTCGTTGAGAGGTTAGAAAAACGAGTGAATCATTCTGCAAAATTCCTTGTGTGCCTTAAACAAGTTTTTCTCATCATTTTACTAAATCCTCTGTTTTGAGCTTGGGTTTGTGTGAATCCTAAATATCATAGTACTTCAATTTGTAACACTTGCTCTTGAGAGAGTTTCATCCATTTAAATCTTATTCAATCTGTTTAGAGAGGGTGAGGTATCCCTCATACATTGTAAGGGTGAGGTATCCCTTTGAAAATAGAGGCTCAAGCTCTTGGGTGAGGTATCCCATAGTGTTGAGTGCTCAAGGTTGTAGTGGTTATCAAGCACCCATTGAAGCTTGAAGATATAGTGAAAAATCTCAAGTTGATTGCTTGGGGACTGGACGTAGATCACAAGTGAATTGGTGATCGAACCAGGGTAAATCATTGTGTTTGCTCTCTCTAAACCCTTCTCTTTACATTAAGCACTGTTTCATTGAATATCTTGAATATTGTTCTTCTTGATTGTTGCATTTATTAGTAAAAGTATTTATTCCATTTATCCAATTAGTTCTACTCATCAAATAGCTTCAACGAAAAATTGTTTATCAATCGAATTGTGAAAGATTTGCGAACTTGACTTACATACTCAATTCACCCCCTTCTTGAGTATTGAGGCCACTTGGTAACATCATCATCTTCATTTGTTCCATTAGGTAATATCCCAGATGTGGGTGCCCAAGCAAATTTTCCAGTAGCCATCACATCCTTGAACAATATGGTTAATTCATGGGCAAAAGGAAGCCCTTTGTTCCTGACTTTTCCATAATCACAATTTTCCTGCATATATACAACTTATCAACACAACACATTACACAAAATAAATCTAAAACTTATAACTTCATATTTATTTACTACATACCAATTGCTTTTTCTCCCACCACTCTTCTGGTGCATCTACAATATTCTTTGCATTGTCTCATCCTAAACCTGTCTCTTTGGCAAATAACTTGTACCATAGTCCCCACTCTTTCTTAAGGTTATCCCACTTGTGTCTTAACTACATCTTTCCATATTGCTTTCCACTTTTCTCATTAAATTGGGATATAACAGCTTTCCATCCTTTCTTTGTAAGGGTGGTTGTATTGCATTCCCCCTTATAGACTTGGTCCGAGCATGCTTGGATAAAATGTTCAGTTGTCTTTGGATCCTATATAGCCTTTAGCTTATGAGCTTCATTATCTATTGAAGGGGTTTTCACAATGTCTTTCCTCTTGTTGTTACTCATTGATCTATTACAAAATAAAGACCAAATGTGTTTTATTTTCTTTCAACATATTTCAGACTACATATAAGTATATTTTTACACTTTCACAAGTTCTATACCATATTTCAACATATTGACACAAAGACTAGTTATGAAATGAATATTACTCATTGAACTAATAAATATTCCCAATTCAAAAATAACTCAAGATCAAGATACAAGAAGCACCAAAAAGCATTGGAACTCAAATGGATCAACCCACAAGTCAGATTAGGAAAAGCATTTTAACCACAAGGTTGTCAAAATGTTTTCTTTTAACCACAGATTAGGAAAAGCAGTTCCACATTATTTTTTAGCGAAATGTTTTCTTTTAGAGAAAGAGGATTCCAAATAATCCACTGGTACAAGCTGCACAAAAAGCTTCACATTACAGTTCATTTCTCAAAACTAGCAATCAGAAGAAGGAGACTACGATATATATGTTTAATTGTGCTATACTTATTTTAAATGGACAAAACCAACATTGGTCATGGAGAGCCTAAATGTTACTATGTTTCACTTGACAAACATTTCGGATCACCACATGACCATTTCCCCAAATTACCTATATCTTTCTCTCTCATTCTGAAATTTTGAACAACCCACCAAGCAAAAACACTAGGATCCAAACAAGCCATTTTCCTTTCTCATCTCTTGCCTTTTTTTGCTTCTAGTTTTTTTAATTAATGTTGGGTTTTGTGAGACATAAACTGCTATAGCTTTTTTTCAGTTTCACTAATCCTTTCTAAAGTTTTTTTTTTTCTTTGCATTATTGCCTTGCATAATTTTCTTTGCCTATGCCATTTGTTCGTGGGGTTTCTCTCTTTTGGTGCATTTTGGTCACCATTGTCATTCCCTGTGACTGTTTATGAGTTAGCCACCTTTGGTGCTGGAGCTGTTTCAAGTTCCAAGAACATGGGGTTTGATGAAAACAAACAAACTGGAGAAAAAAGTGAGGCAAAAAATGAAGAACATTATAAAAGTGAAGGCGAACCTTTGAACAGGCAAGTGAGTGAGTCTTCTATATATACAACTGAGGATGATGATGACGAAGAAGGAACCAAAATAGAGTTAGGTCCTCAGTGCACTCGTAAAGAACATCATGAGAAAGATAAGGTTTGTTTTTCTGTCTCTTGGAATCAAACGTTTTTTGCTAATGTGCATTGTTATTTCTTATTTTCTTCCTTATTCTCTTCTTTTTTTTCTTTGTTGGATTTTGGATTATAGGACGATACAAGTTTAAGGAGGTGGAAGGAACAACTTCTTGGATATGCAGAAGTCATGAACAAAACTCACAATGCTGAGGTTGTCAAGTTTGAGATTTTGAATAGGTTTATCACTGGATGGTTAAAAAATGAGATAACCTCAAAAGCTTTATGCTTCAATGTATTAAAGCTGAAAATCTAAGGAGTTTCATAAGTTCCTAGTCTTCCCTGACCCGGTTCAAACTATTAGCTCTTGAAGCCACTACCATGTTGATGTTGCTAATGGGTACCCTTTTGTTAGAGTTCACAGCACTTAGTGACACAATGAGGCCACAAATTTTAACATTGTGTTCTTCTTATCTTGGCCTATTTGGTCTCAAAGGTGAGAAGCTTAAGTTTTCCATTTTACAACCTGTTGAGGCAATTGATGGTGAGTGAAGGATTTTCCATTGATTTGAGGATATTCTTTTTTATGGTATTGAATGACATAATAAGTACAATCAAATGTTTCAACTTCTCAGAATGGAAAGTTGCCACCCTTACCTCTCAGTTCAAAGAACAATGGAAGTGTGGGTAATTTTTCATTTGATTTATCCTTTTCCCTCATGCTTAATTATTTTTAACTATTGTATATGTCAATTTTTTGCTAAGAACTAATCATCTCTGTTTTGGTGACATAAAGCTGTAGCAAAAAATATAATGATTTTTCATGAGCTAGATTTTTGCTTCTAACACTTGAGTTGTTTATAGGTTGTTCAGAGAGGGAACATCTTCTAATGGTCAAAATTTAAGAACTTCAGGCTTGGTTAGTTATATCAGTTTGTAAACTACTCTTTGAGTAACCATTTCTCTTTGACTTCAAAAAGCTTATCTAACTCCCCCTCCTTCTTCCCTCTGTGTTTTGTGTTAACAGGATGATCAGTTTGACTAATGAACTGACTTTTGAGAAGTTAGAAGGCCACAACTAAAATGCCACATGCATCAAAGAACTAAAATGCCATAACTAAGAGCAAGGGAGGCTAAACTAGATTCAAGCATCAGTAGAAACAATTGAGAGCAATGGTTCAAGCATTTTGTCAAGCATGGAATAAACAACCAAAACAAGAACAAATAATTAAAGATCAGAACCTATAATTTTCATCAGGATTTCTCAACCAAATTGACATACATGGATCATCAAGCAACTAAAGAAGATAAAGAACAAGATACAAGCTCAGAACAACAAGCTCGCACCCAGACTAACGAGCAGCACTGATGAGTGCGATGGTGAGTTGGTGACTAGCGAGCAGTGGTGATAAGTTGGTGACTGGCGAGCAGCAGCGGTGAGTTGGTGACTGACGAGGTCACACCTGGAGCAATCAGCGACACAATATGAACAAGAGATAGAGGCCATACAAGAGACAATATGTGTGCTAATGCGCAATACAAACTAAACATTCTAAAGAAAGAAGACAGAGGGAAGGTTAAAAATATGAAGGTAGTTGAAAATTTATTTCCTCATTCAATTCTCCATTCAAATCACAACCAACGAACAAAAATTCAACACAAAAGCAAGATTTTCTTGCTTTTCTACAAATGTGGGTTAGAAGAGAGAAATGTGTTGTAGCAAACGAAACAGGAAACTGCCAAATGAAAGATGAGTTGTTCGAGGAAGAGGTGAACATACGTTTGCTGTGTGAAACAACAAACCAAACACACATTTAACAATGTTGCTAACCTGAGAGTAAACCATAAAAACCCCCTCTCTCTCTCTATATATATATATATATTATCAATCAAATCTAAATTTGTAATGATTGACTTGATATTATAATATAAAAATCGAGTATATATATAATATCAATCAAATCTAAATTTTTAAGGATTTGACTTAACATTATAATATAAAAATCACTCGAATCAACTTAATCCAAGCATGAGAATGGTTATAGCATCAAATTCAAATTAGAGGTCAATTCTTGTTAGCATTAGGATCGACTAGTCCGGTCTTATCCAAACAACAATATGTTTTAGGGCGGGTGCTACTATGCACTGATGAACTTGCAAAAATTCATATTTTTGCAGTTCAAAGTCTTGGATTTTTATTCTCGTTTAATCTTTTTGATTAAGTTTGTTCTCAAGTTTCTTTTATTTTTAGTTATTTTAAATTATGTTTTAATTGTGTATTTTTATGTGTTTTTGTTAGGTATTTGCATATGAAAAAGACTGGACACTTGAATGATGAAGAAAAGTTAAAAAATCAAGTCAAGAGCTCGTTGAGCGCCTAAGCACTAGAATCCCACCGCCTGAGCGCTCGTTGAGTGCCTGAGAGCTAGACAGTGAGCGCTTGAGCGCTGGAGTGCCTAAGCGCTAGAGAATGAGCACTTGAGCGCTGGACATGTAACAACAGCGTGAATTTCTTATAAAAAAGAAAGTTTTGCCAAACTCTTCACAATTTTTGCACTTTTTATACTTTTTACACTCTTAGACACTTGGAGAGAAGACAATAGACGTCAAGAGGTACAAATCCTAATGTGGTGTGGGCGTAATTAGGATTGAAGATTAGATATTTTCTTCAACATTTTCACCTTTCTACAATGGAGTTTGTCATATTCTTTCCTTTGTGTTCTTCTTTTTCCATGTGTAACTAATTTCCCATTGTTAGGGGGATGATGGATCTTGTTCTTGGATGATGTAACTTCTTTTATGGGTTTAATTTATGCTTTTATTTCATGATTTACGTGTTTATCTCTATTCTTAATATTTTTCTAAACCTGATCAATTTGGGAATGATCTTTTGGGTTGATGTATGATTTGAAAAAATTTGCATGAACCTAGAACATGTGATAAATACCATAATTTTTGTAATCGCTAGGAATAGACGTTGTGAGTTGTGTAGTCTTTCTTTTAATTCCCTCGTTCTTGATAATGCCTTTCTAATTGGGGTTAGACTAAGGGATTAGTTAATTCCAATCAGCGTAAGAGGATTAATATACCAAGGAATTGAGTATTAACTAATTTTGGGAATTGACCATAAATCATTGAAATAGAGGTTAAATCAATATTTGAATGTGCATCTAAAGAGTTCAAGTGAAATCTGACCCCTAACTCTTCAACATCATTGTTTTCACTCCTTTGATTTATTGTTTGCTGATTTTATGTTTCTTTTTAATTAAATTTGCAACAACTTTATTTTTGATAGCTTAAATAGTGTTAATTTGACGAATTTAGTAATTAATAACATAATCCTCGTGGGAACGATACTTTACTCACTCTTTATTATTTTTGTCGATTCGGTGCACTTGCCGATATCTACATTAAGTTTTTGACACCGTTGTTGGGGATTATTGTTATTAATATTAAATAGTAGTTGAAAAGACACTAATTTGAGCATTTATTTTTCTCTGTTTAATTTTATTTTTAATTGTTTATTTTATTTTTATTTATTATAATTTTATTTTTCTTTATTTAATTTTATTTTTAATTTATTTTTTAAATTTTTGTTTTCTTTGTTTATTTTCATTAGTATTTTTTTATTTTCTTTTCTTTACTTCACTCTCGTTTGCTTATTTGTTTGTTTATGCAAGATTCTCTAGAGTCAGAAGAATTACTTTTTAATCCAGAGATAGAGAGAACAGTTAGAGCAAACAGGAAAGCAGCTAGAGAAAGAAAGAAATTTGAAGAATCAAAAGAAAAGATGGTAGAAGTAGTTGTAACTGCAGAGCGAAGACGCACATTGGTTGACTATGCTACTCTATCTGCTGAGAATGTTTCTACTAGTATTGTGCGCCCTACTATTCAGGCCAACAATTTTAAAATTAAACCAGCTCTTCTACAGCTAGTGCAGCAAAATCAGTTTGGGGGAGGCCATGCAGAAGATCCAAACTTGCACATTGTAAATTTCTTGCAGCTCTGCGATACTATTAAGTATAATGGCATTACTGATGATGCCATTAAATTACGACTGTTCCCATTTTTTCTCAAAGACAAAGCAAAGAGCCGGCTACAAGCCCAGCCACAAGGGAGCATCTCTACTTGGGAAGATCTGGTTGGTAAATTTCTCACTCGATATTTTCCTCCATCACTGTTTGTGAAGATGAGGGGTGAAATAGCTTGTTTCACTCAAAACCAAGGGGAGTCATTATATGAATCTTGGGAAAGATTCAAGGAGCTATTAAGGATATGTCCTCACCATGCATTTGAGGTTTGGCAGAAGGTGCAAATTTTCTATAATGGTTTAAATCATCCTACCAGGGCTATGGTGGATGCATCTGTTGGTGGATCTTTAAATACCAAAACTCTTGAAGAAGCTCAAGAACTATTTGAGACCATGGCGACCAATGAATATCAGTTGCCTAGTGGGAGAGCAGTAGTCAGACAAGGAGTAATGGAGCTTGGTACTTTTGACGCCTTACTTGCTCAAAATAAAAGTATTTCTCAGCAGTTGGCCAACCTGACTAAGCAAGTTGAGAGTATGCAGGTAAATTTTGTGAACCATCAAAGGTTAATTTGTGACTTCTGTGGTGGTAATCATGCTAATGGTGGATGTGAGGTAAGCAATTCTGGTTTTAGCTTTCATGAACAGGTAAATTATATGGGTAATCCTTCCAGACCTCAGGGTGTTCCATTTTCAAATACATATAATCCAGAGTGGAGGAATCACCCCAATTTTTCTTGGAGTAATCAAACAGTGCCATTGAATCCTCAACCAGAGAAGAAGTCTCCTCTTGAGATTGCACTTGAGAAACTCTCTGTACAAACATTTACTTTTGTGCAACAGACTTCTATTTTTATGGAGGAAACAAGGGTAAATTTTCAGAATCAAGGAGTTGCGATTAAAAATTTAGAGAATCAAGTGGGGTAGATAGTAAAACAGCTTCAAGAGAGACCTCCAGGTGCCTTCCCAAGTGATACTGTCGTCAATCCAAAGGAGCAATGTCATACAATTACACTGAGAAGCGGCAAGACTTTGGATGGACCAGTTAAAGAAATTGATGTTCCTGTTACAGATGTCCAATCTCAAAAGTGCTGTAATGAAGAAGCTAAAGAGGAGCAACCAAAGTGGCAGATGAAGAAGAAGGAATGTGAGCAGAAAATAGTTGATCCTTCACTCTATGCTAAACTTCCGTATCCTCAAAGATTTAGGAAGGAGATTCAAGAAAAACAGTTTTCCAAGTTCTTAGAAGTTTTCAAAAAGCTGCAGATTAACATTCCTTTTACTGAGGCACTTGAGCAGATGCCCTCTTATGCAAGGTTCATGAAAGATTTGCTCTCTAAGAAGAGGAAGTTGGAAGAAGATGAGACTGTAGTACTTACTGAGGAGTGCAGTGCCATTATTCAGAGGAAACTACCAATAAATTGAAAGATCCAGGTGGTTTCACTATTCTTTGCACCATTGGAAAGTTGAGCATTGACAAGGCCTTATATGATTTAGGGGCTAGTATCAATTTGATGCCATTGTCTATCTTGCATAAGCTAAGAATTGATGAAGTTAAGCTTACAATAGTTTCTCTTTAATTAGCAGATCGATCAGTCAAACATCCGTATGGTATTGTGAAAGATTTGCTAGTGAAAGTTGATAAAAAATTATTTTTCCAGTTGACTTTGTAGTCTTGGATATAGACGAGGATGCTGATATCCCGTTAATTCTGGGGAGACCATTCCTAGCAACATCAGGAGCGTTAATTGATGTCCCTAGATGAGAGCTATTTTGAGGGTGGATAGAGATCAAGTTACTATAAATGTTTTTAATAAGTCTGCCCCAACATCAGATTTTTATGCCCCTGTTAATTGCATTCAAGGTATATTTCAAAAGGGGTTTGATGGTAAGAACTCTTCTTTGTCCATTAATGCGGATCTGCTCACTCCTACGAATGTTGATGAAAAGGAGAAAGGTCCTCCTATATTTAAGATTGCTGAAACAGAGAAAGGACCTCCCATTTTCCATGAACATCCTGTTTCAAGTCAAGTTCCTAACACTTGTGGGGATTCCAGAGGCAGTGACAGAGTGTGGAGACAAAGAGCTGATAAGAGAAAAATGTCATCCTACTTCTCTTGCTTCAAGCCACCTTGATGAATAAAAGGCAAAGTCGAGCTAATGACGTTAAACAAGCATTTTTTGGGAGGCAACCCAAATTTTCTCTTTTTTATCTTTTATTTTTTTTATTTTGTTATTTGTTATTTTATTGACTAACATTTTTTCCTGTTTTTGTTTTGAAGGTAGTGTTGAGTCGGCTTAGGTGCCTCCCTAAATTCAGAGCCTTTGTAAGGGGATGTATATAGTTGTCGGCCGCCAAAAAGAGTTTTTCTTTTCCTTTCTTGCATTTATTTCATTTAGTTATTTGTTTTTATTTATTTTGATTTTGTCATCATCATCCATTTTGTGTTTTGAGTCTCTATGTTAATTCTGTGCATGTCGGTGTGTTGAATTGAATATCCAATGATTGTTTGAATCGTGGATTGATTTGATTTCTTGGGATAACATATGAGAATCTATGAGTTATGTTTATCTCTATTGTTTCAATTGTATATGGATGTTCTTCTTATCTTTATGATTGATAGACTTTGGAATTTAATTGCATGTCAAGCTTAGAGAAAGTTTATGGGATTGCATGTGTGTGGATGATTTGCATCTAGAAGTTGTTTGATTCTCTCTTGAGGCGAAATCCTAGGCAGTGCATGATTAAGGAAATGATAAGGGTCTTCTTTGGACCGTTTGAGCATTTTAAGCCAACCTGTGAACATATTTTATCCCTAGGTCCCTTTTATAGCCTTGTTATTGTTTGGCCTCTATTTTTTTTCTTTTACCCACATTTTTCTTTTCCCATACCCATATGAAAAAAAAAATCCTCTCTTACATAACTTTTGTTGAGTGCATATCCTATTTTATTCTATTATTCAAGTCTTCATTATTTTTGTGCATGAAGTTTTGTGGAACTGAAAAATTTCAAAGAAGAGAAAAAAAATTCAAAAAGCAAAAGAAAAAAAAGAAGTAGTCTACCCAAAGTATTGCAAAGAAATAAGTTTGGAGGTGGAGGTTCTTGAAAAAGAAAAAGAAAGAAAAAAAAAGAAAAAAAAAGTGAATGTTGTGTTGTTTCTTATGCTCTGTTTTGCACTTGTTCAGTATTTTGAGGCTTGAATTGTGAAATTTACATGATTTTGTATCTCAACTTTTGTTTTCATTATCCTACCACTTTTTTCTTAACCCATACCCTTGGCCTTTCATTACAAACTTTGTAAAGTCCCTTTTGATCATTGGTTGTGTGTTGTTTACATTAGTGGATAAAGAGGTGAAAAATAACCTTATGGATGTGGGTTTGATGTGCACTTGCAGTTTTATGAACCTATTTGAGTTTGTACTTTATGAAGAGATTGTGTCTTTCCTTCTTGTTTTTGGGAAGTCATTTGTGCATGAGAGCTGCATGTGAGAGACAATGTGGCAATTGGATTGTTCATGTGTGACACTTTGAAATTAGATTGCGAAGCAATTTTTGAGGATATGAATGATTTTTAATACCTTATATTGCTATGTTTGAGTCTGTTTTGAGTTTTATATTTTTTATTTGTTTTTTTTTCTTTTACTTGAGGACAAGCAAAAGGTTAAGTTTGGGGGAGTGATGAACCTACAAAAATTCATATTTTTACAGTTCAAAGTCTTGGATTTTCATTCTCTTTTAATCTTTTTGATTAAATTTGTTCTCAAGTTTTTTTTATTTTTAGTTATTTTAAATTATGTTTTAATTGTGTATTTTTATGTATTTTTGTTAGGTATTTGCATATGAAAAAGACTGGACACTTGAATGATGAAGAAAAGCTGAAAAATTAAGTCAAGAGCTCATTGAGTGCTTGAGAGCTAGACAGTGAGCGCTTGAGCGCCTAAGCACTGGAGAATGAGCGCTTGAGCCCTAGACACGTAACAACAGCATGAATTTCTTATAAAAAAGAAAGTTTTCCAAACTGTTCACAATTTTTACACTTTTTATGCTTTTTACACTCTTAAACACTTGGAGAGAAGACAGTAGACATCAAGAGGCACAAACCCTAATGTGGTGTAGGCATAATTAGGATTGAAGATTAGGGATTTTCTTCAACCTTTCCACCTTTCTACAATGAAGTTTGTCATATTCTTCCCTTTGTATTCTTCTTTTTCCATGTGTAACTAATTTCCCATTGTTAGGGGGATGATGGATCTTGTTTTTGGATGATGTAACTTCTTTTATGAGTTTAATTTATGCTTCTATTTCATGATTTATGTGTTTATCTTTATTCTTAATACTTTTCTAAACCTGATCAATTTGGGAATGATCTTTTGGGTTGATGTATGATTTGGAAGAATTTGTATGAACCTAGAACATGTGATAAACACCATAATTTCTGCAATCGCTAGGAATAGACGTTGTGGGTTGTGTGGTCTTTCTTTTAATTCCCTTGTTCTTGATAATGTCTTTCTAATTGGGGTTATTCTAAGGGATTAGTTAATTCCAATCAACGTAAGAGGATTAATATACTAAGAGATTGGGTATTAATTAATTTTGAGAATTGACCATAAATCATTGAAATAGAACATGGTTAAACCAATATTTGAATGTGCATCTAAAGAGTTCAAGTGAAATCTGACCCCTAACTCTTCAACATCATTGTTTTAACTCCTTTGATTTATTATTCACTGATTTTATATTTCTTTTTAATTAAATTTGCAACAACTTTCTTTTCAATAGCTTAAATAGTGTTGATTTGATGAATTTGTAATTAATAACATAATCCTCATGGGAACGATACTTTACTCACTCTTTATTACTTTTGTCGATTCGGTGCACTTGCCGATATCTACATCAAGTTTTTGGAGCCGTTGTCGGGGAGTAGATATCAGCAAGTGCACCGAATTAACAAAAGTAATAAAGAGTGAGTAAAGTATCGTTCTCATGAGGATTATGTTATTAATTACTAAATTCATCAAATCAACACTATTTAAGCTATCAAAAAAAAAGTTGTTGCAAATTTAATTAAAAAGAAATATAAATCAGTAAACAATAAATCAAAAGAGTGAAAACAATGATGTTGAAGAGTTAGAGGTCAGATTTCACTTGAACTATTTAGATGCACATTCAAATATTGGTTTAACCATATTCTATTTCAATGATTTATGGTCAATTCCCAAAATTAATTAATACCCAATCCCTTGGTATATTAATCCTCTTGCGTTGATTGCTAATCCCTTAGTCTAACCTTAATTAGAAAGGCATTATCAAGAACGAGGGAATTAAAACAAAGACCACACAACCCACAACGTCTATTCCTAGTGATTGTAGAAATTATGATGTTTATCACATGTTCTAAGTTCATGCAAATTTTTCTAAATCATACATCAACCCAAAAGATCATTTCCAAATTGATCAGGTTTAGAAAAGCATTAAGAATAGAAATAAACACGTAAATTATGAAATAGAAGCATAAATTAAACCCATAAAAGAAGTTACATCATCCAAAAACAAGATCCATCATTCTCCTAACAATGAGAAATTAGTTACACATGGAAAAAGAAGAACACAAAGGGAAGAATATAACAAACTCCATTGTAGAAAGGTTGAAAGGTTGAAGAAAATTCCTAATCTTCAATCCTAATTGCGCCTACACGACATTAGGATTTGTGCCTCTTGACGTCTACTGCCTTCTCTCCAAGTGTCTGAGAGTGTAAAAAGTATAAAAAGTATAAAAATTGTTAAGAGTTTGGCAAAATTTTCTTTTTTATAAGAAATTCACACTGTTGTTACGCGTCCAGTGCTCATTCTCCAGCGCTTAGGCGCTCCAGCGCTCAAGCGCTCACTGTCTAGCTCTCAGGCACTCAACAAGTGCTCAGGCGGTGGGATTCCAGCGCTCAGGTGCTCAACAAGCTCTTGACTTGATTTTTCAACTTTTCTTCATCATTTAAGTGTCCAGTCTTTTCCATATGCAAATACCTAACAAAAACACATAAAAATACATAATTAAAACGTAATTTAAAATAACTAAAAATAAAAGAAACTTGAGAACAAACTTAATCAAAAAGATTGAAAGAGAATGAAAACCCAAGACTTTGAACCGCAAAAATATGAATTTTTACTGGTTCATCATGCACCCTGCCAAGTTTGGGTGTATCATACACCCAAACTTTTACCTGCAATAGCATGTTTTTTTTTTTTACAGGTTGCATCTCTTTTTTTTTCAAGCCTATTTTTTTTCATGCAGTAAGACACTACCGCCAGAGGCCGCCAGCCGCCACCACCTCTGTTGATTACTATTCACATATTTTAAAATTATATATCTCTCGTAAATAATACCAGTTAAAATTATATCGGTCGGTCTTTATATTTTTTCATAAATAAGCGTGCATACTTGAATTTTTTTAAACTATTACTATTGAAAAATCTTATAAATTTTAACGATAATATTTATATAATTATACAACTTAAAAAATTAAAGCGTGTAAATAATACAAGTAAAAATAATGTCGATTAAAATTATACTAGTCCTTATATTTTTTTATAAATAATAGCGTGCATATCTTGAAAACTCTACTGATTTTAAGCGGTAATATTTACACAATAAAATCTGTATAGTTTTTAATATACACAATTATTTATGAAAAAATATAAAGATTAGTATAGTTTTAACGGTATTATTTTAACGATAATTTTTTACACATTTATGTAACTTAAAAATAAAATAGTAACTGCGTAAATTGTAACTCCGGCAATGAACAATACATTTTTTCAGTGATGAACAATATTTTTTTCGACTGTACAGTATTTTCTAGTAAACATCCATAACTCAAAATCAACATACTATTGGTTCATCACCACCCTCCCTTGAAATTCCCTCTTCCCCCGCTCCCTACTTAGTGCTTATCTATTCTTTCCCGTACTTCCTCACTTTGCCTAAATCCCCAGTAGGGATGGCACCCGCGCGGGACAATAGGTGGGGAGGTACTCCCTACTCCCTATTCCTATCCATGTCCCCGATCTAGCCACAGAGTGAATTTTTTTTTCTGTCCTTGTTCCTCTCCTCCCCGCAGGACCTGCGGGAATCCCTAAAATTGTCACAAAAAAAAAATCATCACAATTCAATTAAATACAAATCACCAAACAATTCCAAGAGGGATTAGGTTATAGGATATGGACTAATAGGTTATGGGTTTTATACTAATATATTTTACAACAACAACAACAATCCAGCCTTTTCCCACTAGGTGGGGTCGGTTACATGGATCAAACGATGCCATTAAGCCCTATCATAAACCAAGTCTTCAGATATGCTATTCAAATCTAAATCTTTTTTAATCGTTTCACCTATAGTCTTTCTTGGTCTTCCTCTACTTCTAGCTATTGTGCTATTATCTACCTGATCTACTTTTCTTACAGGGGCTTCTAAGGGTCTTCTCCTTACATGTCCAAACCACCTAAGGCGAGATTCTCCCATCTTTTTCACAATAGGTGCTACCCCTACTTTCTCTCTAATGCATTCATTCCTAATCCTATCTTGTCTTGTATGGCCACACATCCAACGCAACATCCTCATCTCCGCAACACTGATCTTATGCTCTTGTTGGCTTTTTACCGCCCAATATTCAGTACCATACAAAAACTTGCAGGCCTTATAGCTGTGCGGTAAAATTTACCCTTAAGCTTGAGAGGCACTTTTCTATCACAAATAACTCCTGAAGCACTCCTCCATTTCATCCATCCAGCTTGAATCTTATGGTTTACATCTCCCTCTATCTCTCCATCATTTTGTATGATAGATCCATGGTACCTAAATTGTGTGACTTGTGGTATTGTATGATCTCCAACTTTCACCGCTAAACTATCATTAACACGCCTCTTACTGAACTTACATTCCATATACCCCGTCTTACTCCTACTTAGACGAAGGCCATGTTCTTCCAAAGTTCGTCTCCATAGTTCTAGCTTCCCATTTGTTTCCTCTCTCGACTCTCCAACTAAGACTATATCATCTGCAAAAAGCATGCATTGTGGCACCGGCTCTTGGATATGCGCAGTAAGCACATCCAAGACCAAGGTAAAAAGATATTAACTCAAAGCTGACCCTTGGTGCAGTCCTATAGTTATAGGAAAATCTTTTGTGGTCCCATCCTGTGTTCTCACACTAGTTTTAACCCCATCGTACATATCTTGGATTGCTCGAATATAGGCAATACGAACTCCTTTCTTCTCCAAAGCCTTCCACAAGACCTCTCTCTATACCCTATCGTAAGCTTTTTCCAGATCAATGAAAACCATGTGTAGGTCTTTTTGCTTCCTCCGATACCTCTCCATTAATCTTCGTAGAAGATAGATTGCTTCCATGGTTGACCTCCCAGACATAAAACCAAATTGATTATCTGAAATATGAGTCTCTTGTCTTAATCTCCGTTCAATTACTCTTTCCCATAACTTCATAGTATGACTCATGAGCTTAATTCCTCTGTAATTTGCACAGTTTTGTATATCTCCCTTATTCTTATAAATAGGGATTAAAGTGCTTCTCCTCCATTCGTTTGGCATTTTCTTAGACTTCATTATCTCGTTAAACAGCTTTGTGATCCAGCTTATATTCTTTCTCTCCTAGGCACTTCTATACCTCAATAGGTATATTATCCGGTCCGACTGCTTTTCTATTATCCATCCTCTTCAATGCTTCTTTTACCTCAAACTCCCTGATTCTACGATAAAAAGTTTTATTTTGGTCCTCCTCTCTAGTGTTTATACTAATATGTTTTAAATTAATATAAATATTAATTAGGAGTGAAATGTCCAAAAGAGACATGTTTTATAGAGACATGTTATATATAAAATTGAGGCTATTTATATAAAATTGAGGCTATTTATGTAATTTGATGGGAATGGGAACCCTAGCTACAAGGAAGGGGATATATATGATGCCAATTTCCGTCTCCAATTTAGTCTCATAGATTTTCACCCCATTCCCCTAAGGAGAAAATCCTCAAATTCGAATCTCCAAACGAGCAAGAAAGCAACAACCAAAGTGGTAACCACAAATCCATTTCTCTAGATAAACAAAGGAAGGTTCATTTCTAAATGCAGTGCAGTGTGGGGAAAGGAAAATCCATATTTTTTATCCGAACATGTACTGATGAGTTATCAGGATTTAATGGTATATACGTAATCCAGCAAATAAAATTAAATTTGGTGTCACGTATATTGCAATTTGCAATACTTAATGAATATCATGGCAAACTGTTTTCATTGAAAGGACCTGTACAACAAACTGATATTTAACACATTGCAGTAAATGGGAATAACCTGCTGTCATCAACTCATCATTTGTCTTCAATCTGATAACTACATTACAACCTTTAACGCAATCCGAATTCAGTGGATGACATAAATAACAATAACAAATCAGGTCTAACGATGTTATCACACTATTCTGCATGATTAGTATCACCGCAGCCTTGCTAGATGTCATCACAGGGGCTGTCTGTATAATGTATAATGCAAGTAATAATCCTCAAGGGTGTAGTACTACTCCGGGATAGAAATACCACCACTTACAACAAAAAGCAGAAATGCTACTAAGTTGAAGATTAAGATTCATTTACACGCCCATTCATTGTTTACATCTTGACCAAAGACAACTGGCTGAATTCTTTATGCAGTATATATAATGCAAAAGCAAAAGAAGAAGGGAAAAAAATTGAGAATCATTTTTTGGCAAAAATAAAAAAATAAAAAAATTTCAAAATTTCGCATTCAGTGTTTAGAGTGACATATTTGTGCGCCAACTGCAGGCTTTGGAGACACTTTTCAATCCATGACAACTTTGTACAAGTTTAAGTCACCATTGCATTGGTTTTTTTTTTTTAGAGTATCTTCTCACTTGATAGGTGAGAGACTAATCTCTCGAGATATGGTCTATCTAAATAAAGACCCCTCTAAACGATGTTATTTCTATACACATAAATTTCAGAATCGAAAAAAGGATCACATGCTTTAAGGATCCGAGTCTCTTCCACTCGGACTAATACATGGTGATTGAGTTTATACATTAATTAATAATACCAAGGAATCCTGAGATTTAATTACTAGGATAATTTGTGAATCAACATTAATTAGTAAGTTCATGTCTTGAAATCTTCATTCACCGCCACTCTCTTTGCTTATCAAACATTGGATTGCCTCTTGATGAAATTCCAAGATATCCCCAGGTCAACTTAATTATATCATCAGTAATGCTATAATTTGTATAATGCTTCCTTCTAACAAATGTAACATGTAAAATATTTCATACCCCTCCTTCCTTCACTTAATAACAAGAGAAAGAATTTGAAATCTATTTTAAATATTTTTCCCCTTCCCAATTTGGATAACAGAATTAGTTATATCGGAAGAAAGCATGGCTTCATCTTAATTAGTCATATCATTATCATATCGCTGGAATTTAGAACTCTGGAAGGGTATCATGAGGAGTGGAACGTTAAGCGATAAATTTTTGTCAATGCAAGTGAAATTGCGATTGAGAAAAATTGAGGACGTATATAACTCGCACAAAGAATATAGTGTTTGGATGGGGCAATTTGAGGGTGGATTTTTTTTTTTCCCACTTAGAGGAGATATGAAGTTGGTCACGAACAATGCACATGGGTCCGTTAAATATAACATTAACTTAACATTTTTACTTTGATCCAAATCTCAGGGAAGTATGTGTTACAAAACAAATTTATATATAAAAAGTGAAAAAGAGTCAAACTATAAGGATACTCAGTATTTTTCCCTATACTATCATAACTTCAGTGACAGATCTAGGAATTTTAGCCAATGAGAGTAAAGTTGTGTGAATTTTAGTCAATGGGGACAAAGTCGCATTTTTATATTTTGAAAATGTTAAATGATATTTTCATTATCAATATTATCAAATATTTTTCTTTCTATGTATATAATTAAATAATCATTCAATAATATTATATGAGTTTTGTATTTTATTACTATGAATTTACTAATTTATCTACATATAAGAATAAAAATTACACATATAAAAATATAAAAAGATATATACCTATATAAAATCAAAGAAAAGTTTTAAAGTAGAGTGGGGCCATGTGTCCCCACTCCTCTAAACATAGATCTATCACTGCATAACTTATGACCTTAAAATTTATACAATTGTGAGCATAAAGTCCCAATCTTCCTTAGTTTTTATGAAAAAATGCACATGATTTCATTTATCTTTAATCATTCATGTCAAAGTTTAATGTTGCATCATTTAGTGATTTTTCATGAAGATAAAGAATATAATTGTTGAGATTTGATTCAAAACTTAGTAAGGCATCATGATTTGCAAGTTCAGAAGACAAAAGGAAATTTTGGAAGAGTTAAGGAACTTGAACAAGAGGATTAATCATCAAAGGAATCAAGAGGCATTGAAGAATTGAATGATTTTTTCAAGAAAAGCCTCCAAGCCTAGACTTGGATTTATCAAGTCCAAGCTTGGTGAGCATGTTGTTCAGTTAAAGACCCATGCCCAGACTTGGTGCCACCAAGTCCAGGCGTGGTGGTCGCAGATTCTGAGAAATTAAGAAATTGATAGATAATTTTGAAGTAATAAATTTACTCTTTACTTACAAGTGCACAAGATTTATGTAATATTTGGCAAATATAAGGATATCGTACTCATAGGGAGTGATAAAATTAACTAAAATCTATTCTCCACCTAAATTAATTTAAAGAAAAAAATTATTTTATTTAATTAATCTAATAATTTAAATTACGTGATAAACTAAAACTAAAATTAAGTAATAAATATAAATAAAATAACTCACCTTAAAAATGTAAGTTCAATCAAAGAACAATTATAGGACATTGAATCCACCACTAACCATGTAAAGATGAATTTAACTTGAATGAGAATTAATTTTGTTCTATAGAGTGTCTACGGCTACAAGCTATGATCACTACTAAAAATTATTGAAATCTAATTAATGACATAATTCATCTAAAATAACATGACTTATTCAAATTATGACATAAACCATTTAACATAGCATGAAATATTCAATCCTTATATCTCAAAAGTAATGAATACTATTGCACAACCCACATGCTAAAACTACAAGAATTAAGCATGTGATTAAAATATATTAATTTAAATTTACTAATTGACTACAAAACAATAAATAAAAATTAAATTAAATGGTAATTAAAGATCAATAATCATCAACATTGTACAATTATAAAACAAAGAAAAAAAATCCCAAACAAAGTTAAATTATCTAAAACAAAATATTAAGATTTCATCTTAATCCTAGAAAATAAAATCAGTTACTCATGGCAAGAATATCAAATACAAAGAGAGAAGAAAAATCTATAAAAGATGAAACAATTGTTACACGTCATTCTCCTTCTTTCTTTGCTTCGTGGGGTGCTATACGTCTCTCTCTATTCTACTGTCCCCTACTTCTCCTTGTCTATTAATAAGAGATTTTACCTAATAAAAGTGTATCTTGCACAAAATCTCCTTAATTGGTTCCCAAATAATAAAAAGATATTATCGGATTTAGGAAACTAAATTTGGGAAACTCAATCTCCTTAATTGGTCTCCAAATAATAAAAAAATATTGACCGAATTTAGGAAACCAATTTTAGGAAACTTAATCTCCTTTTATTGAAAACTACCAGATTTTTGTCTTTTTTTGTCTTTATTTTTCTCGTCATTTAAATGACAAAATTAGTCTTTGAGATCAACAGAAGAGTTGTTGCATTTTCTGTTAATTTTTCAACGCTAGAACAATCGCGTCGATTTGATATATGTAGCCCAAGATATGATTCAAATACAGCAACAAAGTCAAAAAATACGAGTTGAATCCGAATTTGTAACAAATTCCCTACAATTATCACAATAATTAATTCATTATATTTTCTCAAATGAATAAATGATAATTCCACAAAATAAATAAAATTAAATGTATTAAGATATAATAATGCCTATTTTTATAAGAAAAATATATAAATATTAGACTATTATCACAACCCCAATCAGCTTATTGCTAATCCCTAGTAATGAAAGCGACTTAAAGCAAAACTCAAAGTAAATTATATCTTTAATCAATTCAATCAAATTTTATATCAACTCAGGAATATTAGTCATGCATCAGAACACCACAATTGCCACAAAAATTCTACCATCATCGGACTCAAAGTGTATGAATAATATAACTACTATGACATATACTCAATGTCTCCAAATATCATAACTAAAATCCTCATTAGAAAACACATTTCAACGACATGCAATCCGCACAAGTGTTACCCTCAACAATAAAAATCACTCAGAAGTATGGTATCACTCATAGTAAGTAGAGTAGTTGACACAAATCAAAACTAATATTTCACATATAAAATAAATGAAAGAACATTGGGAAAACAAAACAAATATTATTTCATGGAAGGATGTCAAGAAAAGATTTTAGATCACACTTTTAGATTAGCCATGTACATTGAGAACCATGCAATCCCTTAAGATCAAATATGACTTTATTAAGCTTGTAATACTAGTAAAGGAAAAATATGAAGGTTAAAAGGCAACAATCAAAATCAAAAGTGTTCCAAGAATATTTTGAAGCGCACATCTACACTTTCAATATCACTTTTTTTCTTTCTTTAAATCACTTTATTCTCCTACTATCAATACCAACATTTTTCCCACATTTTCTTAAGTTTTTCAAACTTCGCATTTTTCTATTTTTCTATTTTCTGACTTTCCCATTTTTTTTTTTCATTTTCACCTTTTTTTTTCTTTTTTTTTTCAACATTCCTCATATGACTCGATATTGTAATCATAATGTTTCTTTCCTAAAACATTTTAGAAAATGGTTAAGAAAGAAAGACTTAATAAACAAGCTCAAAAGGGTAACTAATGATAAAATGCACAAGAACAAAAGCAAAAATAAAAAAAATTATTTCAAAGTTCAAAATAAGAAACTGTTAGCCATGGCAACCATTACCCAAGAGCGGGGGTAAATAGGGTGATGACAAGTTTTAATGCAACTTTGACAAATTATGCATTTTGATATTTTCAATCAACACATGCAACGAAATAAGTCTAACAAATGTACAACTATTATAGATTACTCAAATATAATTTGAGTTATGGGATAAATCATACAAATAAACTAGATATCAAATTCAACTCAAGCATATATAATTAAAACACAAATGTAAAGAGGATAGAGTTGAAAATAGCAAACACAAATATTTATCCTGGTTCAGCCACCAACCACTTGTGGTCTACGTCCAGTTCTTAAGTGAACCACCCGAGATTTTCCACTAAACCTTCAAGCTTGAACGGATGCTTGAAAACCTTTACAATTGAGAGCACTCAACACACATTGGGATACCTCACCCTTGTGCTTGAGCCTCAAACAGGGATACCTCACCATTTACAACTTTTGAGGGATGCCTTACCCTCAAAGGATACCTCACCCTCTTTCCAACTAAGAGATACCTCACCCTTTTCTCTAGAGAGATACCTCACCCTCTTTACAACTAAGGGATACCTCACCCTTTTTCTTTAGAGGGATACCTCACCCTCTCTTTAAAGATTATACAAAGATGTAGATGAAAAGAAACTCTCTCAAAGAGTGGATAAAACAAATTGAAGCTTATGGGTATCTAGGATTCACACTTAAGCTCAAAACAGAGATTTTTGAGAAATAAGAGTAAAACATAAATTTAATGCTCAAGAAACTTATTCAGATTGATTGCTAATTTTTCTTTGATGCCCAAACACTTGTATTTATAGCCCATTGATATTTAGAGCCGTTGGGTAAAGTTTGGAAATGATTTCTTTATGAAAACTAGCCGTTTATAGCTGTTGGGAGCGTTTCTAGTTCGCAAATAATCGGTTAGGACTTTGTCCTAATCGGTTAGGAGGTCCAAAATTTGGCCTCTGACATTCAGAATAACCGGTTAGGCATTTGGCCTAATTGGTTAGTGTAACACCCTTGTGGGGATGTCATATTTAGGATGCAGTAAAATAAAAATAAATAAAAATCTTACCCAAGTTATAAAATGTTTGGTACATAAATAATAGTAGTGGTAAAAATTTTCCTTTTTATATATTAACGTTAAATAAAATAACACGAAACACCGAATAAAGCAAAGTTAATCACTCACCATAATATACATATGATTTTTGTCTGAAGTATACAACTAATTTACAACTATTAATATTTAATAGAAATAGTAAAAGACAACATACTACTCAAACATAGTCCCTAAAACATGAGCCCTTGTTATAAGACAAATTCCTTAGTTGGGAATGTCTTGACCGATAGAAATTCGACCCAAAACTATGTCGAAGTTCTCTTTAGGAGTATAGTGAAACTCATCCCACAACTCTCTAATAGGTAAAATAATCTCTATGAAAGTAACCATATAACGTGTAGTAATAAACCCATGTCGAGTCCTACTTACTGATAATGTAACGTCACCACTGTACTCTATGTGCCCTGTGTCCTAGTGGACATACCAAGCCTCAGCGCCTTCGAGAAACTGAAGTCTAAAGAAACCTAATTAATCTCCCCTTGCCGCCATTGTAGTCTTCGATGATATAAACATAAAATAGAAACAGATAGAACAATATAATAAGGAGGTGAGACAATCTACATCATTACCAGCATGTCAATAAAGAAAACGACAATACAAAACAATTATCACAATAGTACATACCAATATATCATGCATAATATATTAAAGCAATAAATCATACATTTTATCACAGATTATGGTCAGCAATAAAATGCAAATAATGCATGAACATAATAAACATTTAAAATGCAGATGATGAATGATACACACACTGACTCGTTCCTACTCCATGGAGCTAAACACGGATATCTAAGAGAATGATCCGAATAGAAACTAATAATACTTTATGGCTACCCAACCAAACTATTGCACTGTCAAACATTGTGTCTATAGTCCACAGTCCAAACATCGTGTAGTAGTACACAGTCAATACACCGTGCACTACAGGCATAGTACGTAATAGTCTCCTCAAGATCCCGATTAAGAATAGTGCTTGTCAAGATCATTAGTGTGTTACCCGTTACCACAGCCCAGAGGTGCTACCACTGTCCACATATGGAATTCTCCGCACATTAATGCCTCCAAGTTCAATAAATGAACCACACTACGCCTATCACACCAAAACATGGTGTAATTCACCTCATCAATCAATCACCAATTATCAACTAAATTGACACAACACTCTAAGCATGATCTAAAATTACAAAAAAATCCTTATTATCCAAATTTTATCATAATTACAAAAATATCCTTAGTCACAAAATACCAAAGTATAGTACGTCCCACCTGACAGTACTACTTTACAACATGTCCGGGTCCACCACTTTGGCCCGACAGTAAAACTCGCTGTATCGTTCAATTGCGTAAAAATTTTATCACATTTTCACAATCTCGTTATTTTCACAAACGTTTTTAAATTGCGTAAAAATATTTTGACATTTTTAAATATTGCGTAATGTTTTTAAATCATTTTCTCAATCGCGTAGGATTTTTAATTCATTTTCTTAACCGAATAACTTAAAATTATCATTTTAAATATGTGTAAGACTATATCCAGTACTTTTAAAATACGTAGAGTATTTTCCTTGTGTTATAAATATAGTATGAAATCTTTTCATTTTATTCGCTTGATTTTAGTAAATTTCGACAACACTTAGCCTATAAAATCAATTTAAGATATTTTTGATGTTTTCCACTAAATTCTATTTATTTTAATTTTACCCATCAGTTACACTTTGAAACTTGCTAACGCGCTTCAAAACTTAGAAAGTGAGCTATACGTTAGTATTTTTCAAGCGTTTGCTTTGATTCTTACTTTAAACTAAATTATGCTAAGTTAGAATTCTAGAACTGAATTTATTCCTTTTGTTTTCAAAGATTCATTGGAATCAATTTATTTTTGTAAATCCATTATCTAACCTATCTTAGAAAATAAAATGACATGTTGGCCAAAATTGAAAATAAAATGGTATTCAATTATACACTAAATGGCATGTTGGCCATAATTAATCAAAATTATTCTTAAACTTATTATTTTACCTAGATTCATTAAATCATTGATTTAGAAAATTGCTGAGAACATTTTGGTTCTCTGTTTGATGTAAGGTCGTAAGCCTCATTCTGTGTTCTTTGAAACACTCATGCAAATCGTTACATGTTATTCACATCCTACTTTAATAATTATACAATTATAAACACATGTAATTATATAATCACATAC
Organism: Ormosia semicastrata; assembly: GCA_029884595.1. Taxonomy (NCBI): domain Eukaryota; kingdom Viridiplantae; phylum Streptophyta; class Magnoliopsida; order Fabales; family Fabaceae; genus Ormosia; species Ormosia semicastrata. The sequence goes on from JAQQTO010000029.1 coordinate 4,811,407, forward strand.
AATATACATACAATATATTTTAAAGTAAACATACATAGCAATTAAAATAAATAATAAAAACCATAAACATGCATAGCAATTAAAATCAATCACAAATAGGAAAACATATAAACAATCACATAAATAATAAAAATAATAAACAACCACACAAATAATAAAAACAATAACCAATCACACAAATGAATCCTTATGGATTCTCCACACACATACAAATCCATTTTCCCATCACCATACAAGGTTGATGAGATTAAATCTCCCTCTTACCTCTTGAAGACAATAATTGGTTAGTCTCCTCCTCTCCTTGAAATTTCGTGTGAACCATAATCAATTCCTAACAATTCTAAAATAATTAGTAAAATTACAAACAAAGCTCAATAATAACAAATCATGGAACAAACATGGCTTAGATAATCAAAAATCAAACTTTAAACCATAGAAACAAAACTTACCCTTAGGAAAGTAAGATAAATGTTGGATTTTGGACTAGATAGAGTAGGTTTTTGACAAAGCCTTGTGAAGGAAAAGTGTTTAGAATATGATTTTGGTTTAGGAAATATGAAGAGATAAAATTATAGAGGTTTGATAGTGGTGTTTGGGTGTAGGGCCGAAGCATAGAGAGAAAAAGAAAGGAAAAGTTACTTTGGTGTTCTTGGTGTTTTTGAGAGAAAAAGATGAATGCTTTTGATGAGAGAGAAAATAAATATGGTGTGAGTGAAAAATAAGTGGGCTGCTGTGCCGTGGGATAAGCATAGAGAAATTAGGATTTACTTGAAGTAAAATATCCTATTTGAGTGCACATGGCTTATGTCACCTTTTAGCCACCTAGTGTGCTTGCAAGATGGTTCAAGAACCATGTAGAACTTGTCAAATTTGCCTCCCAAGGCTGCTGCAAAACCGTGTGGTTCATGGGCATTTGGGACTCAATTTGTTTTTAATTCAAGTCTAATTACTTGCTAATTAAGTAGCTAATTAATTAGGTTTAGTTTCCTAACCAATCTTAATTAATTATCCAACTATATATGCCTCTAGTGTACAATTGTGAGGCTACCTTTCGACGAAAAACAACACGACAGAATGATGTAACAGGAATAGCTAAAAGTCAAATTCTATCGAATGAAGACTCTGTCGAATGAAGATAAAAAACTGTCGAATATACTAGATCAGCAAAAATCCTAATTCGACGAACGAGTGTTAACATTGGAGAAATCTTCCAAGTATTGAACCGACAAAAGTACTATATGGTCGAAAATTCTAATCCGACGGACATCGACATTCTAACTCGACGAATATTGACATTGTCCTAAATGATCAGAAGATCAAATTCGACGATAAATGTTTATCCAACAATGAGCTTATCCAACAATGAGCAACCTTTGATATAGAGCAGTGTTCGACAACGAATAGTAGTACTATTCATCATCAGTTAGGTCAATTACATAGCAGTCATCTTCATTTTGATTAGCAGAATCGTCTGACAAGATTGAGGGAGAAGGAGAACCAGACTGTTTTTATTGACTGATTCTCTGCTAATTGCAACATCCATCTCTTTGTCGAGTCTGAGGACGTCTTCCATGTTTTTGAATAGATAGTCTTTGTCGAAATAGATAGCAATAATAGCCAAAATCTTTGATTTCTGATTTAAGAACTGAGAATAAGTTTCATCCAGTCTTGAGGTACTTTGGGTTCTATCAAACTACCAGTTGATGTTGTCGGGAAATGCTCTGGAGGTGTCGAATTCAGCTCACTACTTAGCATATGCTTACATGTAATCTCAGTAATTAAATCCGACGGGATCAAAATGTTAGGAAAATTTCTTCAAAAGTGTTTGGATCTTGTCCAAATTCGGTTGGTGTCAAGACCTTCAAAAAAAAAATCTGGATTGTCGAATGAGTTATGTGAGATTGGTCTTTTGGGTCCCTGTAATGCTTGAGAGAGACCGAGTCAGTATCGACGAGAATGTATTCATAAAATTGTAGTTTTATTTGTTGAAATATGCTTGAAATGAAAACCATTAGGGACAATCTTGAGGAACTTTGGTCGGATTGGAATTCCAGAATTTTGGTCGGATTGGGATTATTGGCCAAAAGCTTTCTTTTGGAATATAATGAGGTTTAGAAGAAATATGTCGAGTTTGGGTGACTATATCTTAACCATTGAGTTCAACTTTAATTCCTCTCCATGGATTAGATCTATGGCCAATATTCAATGCTTGCTAATCAAGTTCACATCCACACCATTGATTTGATCTACGGTTAAGGTTAAAGGCTTCCTAACTAAGTTTTCATCCAACGGTCCATATTAAAGTCCATGCTCCTTTTGTTGACCTTTTCCTATTGGTTCAAAATAGTCAAGCCACTTTCGTTGACTTGCTCCCATTGGTTTAGAATTTGGTCCAGTCAGAATCATTGACTGTTTTTCCTAAACGCGGGTCCCATAGACTTTTAAAGATCCGTGGTCATTTTGAAGCAGATTTCTACTGTTTTTGAGACAGTAGGTACTGTAATATAAAATAATGTTATAATAATATAAAATTATTTTATCACACAGTTAAATCTTAAAAATTACGAGATTAATATATATATAAATCAGAATTAGGTTTAGTAAGATCCCTCAACTCCAATAAATTAAAATAAGATTTTTTCGGCCAGAAAATTATCATTTCCCTGGCTCGGAACAAATCACACACAACAGTCAAATACATCACGAAACAGCCAAATTCATTTTACTACTCATAGAAATTACAAAACAGTGCATTTCAGGACGATATTGTAATTAATCCAAAAGTTGGGGTGTTACAGTTAGGCTTCTTTAAAAAATTGTTCACGTGTGTCTTAAAAACACTACTAACTGGTTAGGAAAACTTCCTAATCGGTTAGGAGCTTTTAGGAAATGTGAAAAATGCTCCTAAGTTTTGTACTAACCGATTAGGTGAATTGCCTAATCGGTTAGGAGCTTTTAAATAATGAAAAATGCTCATATTTATCATCTTAATTGGTTAGGCCAATTATGTAATCGGTTAGGACCATTTAGAACATGAAAATGACTCTTGATAGGGTGAATAATCGGTTAAGGAAAATCCATAAGAGGTTATCACACTCTGGTTTTGAAAATTGACTTTAAATGGTCATAACTTCTTCGTTTCTTATCCGTTTTAAGAGAATGACCACTCATTGGAAAGATCTTTGAGTCTATTTTCATATAAAATAATTCAAAGCAAAACTCAAAGCATTTTGAAAGATATGATAAAAAAAAAGTAACAAAATGTCAATTTTGTAAAACACAAACTTGGCTATTTTTCATAGAAATGAACTGCCACCATGATTAGCTTTTCAAAACTTGTTTATTGGGTATTTTGGCATGTGAAAAACCGTTTGTAAATATTTGAAAACATATTTGAGTTTAGTGTGATTCTTTTTTACCTTTACACAAGATTTAAACCCTATATGCTAATCTTGAATATTCTTGGAGCTTGATCAATGCATTTCCATTCCTTTCTTATTTGTTATCGTCAAAACCATTCATTTAGTCAATGCCAATTACATTCTCCCCCTTTTTTATGATGACAAACATTCATTGCGAAAAGAGTTAGTTCAAATAAATTGAAATTCATAAAAGGTGTATTAGAGACTTATCCCCCTCTATTTTTTAAAAGGTGATTAGATCAGAGATGCACAGCTCCTCCTTAATTTTGGAATTCCAAGATTATTGAATTTGCACCTTTTTCTATTTACCTTTTTCCAATGACTCAAACTTCTCCTCCTTTTGTCATAATCAAAAAGATTTGTAATATATAGATTTTGACAAAGAGATGTTACACAAAACCATTGCCACATAACAAATATGCAATCAATATTGTAGCAACAAGATAAACAAACTAGCATTTTATGATAAGTTAACAGAATAGTCATTGGAATACCACTTGTTAGCCATTGCAAAATATTCAATAATAATTTAGGAACAATGTAACCATAATAGCATGAAACTCATTTCAACAGTTAAAAAAAAATCCATTTCAAAATAGGCATAGTTAAGCAACCTAAGATAATAAGCATCATGTTCAAGAGATAAAACTACCATGGTTAGATTGTAAAACATAATGATAAAGCTAATTTGATAGATTAGATGAAAGATGACATGACTGGGAGAGTTTAATTTGAAGTGGCCTAACCGGTTAGGGAAAATAGGGTAACCGGTTAGGTAAAATGGAAATGAGGTCCTAACCGGTTAGATGAGGAGTAAAAATGATCCCTAACCGGTTAGACAGTTTCTCTAACCGATTATTATCTCTTTGCAGAGAGCACTTTAGTGTGCCAAAGCAATTCCAAAGACCAAACAACATGTTTTCTTTCATGATATATAGACAAATCAAAACATAGCAAGCATGCCTAAGCATTGTAAAACATTATGTACCAAGATATATAACAAATTAATGAGGTATGATACAATAAGAATGAACATAATCATGTGCTAAACATAATATTCAAATTTTACCAAATACACATGATTATATCCTTTACCTAAGGCTTACAAGGAATATACCTCATATTCATTATCTTTTCAAGTCAATGTGCATAAGAGGTAAAAACTTTTGATACCTTGGCCTTGGTAATCAAGGAAAATCTTGTCCTTACTCATTGCTTCTCTCTTGGTGTTTTGAACTTTGCAAGTTTCACATTTTGTACTTGAGAAGCTTTGGTTGAAGTCATCTTCCTTCTTTGATCAAAACTTCTATCATTGGGCTTTAGAAACATTCTCATTGATGATTCCTTTTTTACTTGACCAATTTGTCCATTCTTTTGAGAAATTTTCTGCATAATTGAAACACTAGAACATTTTGGCACCCACTTCATCTTGGGTCCTTGAATGTTAGTGCTAGAGTCTTTAAGACTTTTACGAACCCATATCATACAATTTCTCATATGAGGATTTCTTCTATACTTGCACAAATAAAAAATATGTCCTAGATGACCACAAAAATTACAAACAAGTGAATTCAATGATGGTTTGGTCATTTGAAGACCATCTTTGAAAAACTTATGGCTTTTGTTGTTATTACATTTTAAACTATTTTTGCCACAAGCCTTACTTCAAATTTCATGTGGAATAGCATCAATTTCATTCTTATTAACAACCATGGAATGTAAACAATTAGAATCATTAGCTTTGACAAATTCGAAATATAAGTCCTCAACTTGATTTTTTAAATCAATACAATTTTCACAAGAAGTTGAGGTTTCACATTTCAAAGGCATTTTCTCATCAAGAAAAGTATATTCATTTTTCAAAATCTCAATTTCCTTTTTAATGGAGGAAATGTTTTCCAAACAAGATGAGTTTTTCTTTTCTAAAAGCAACAAGTCATCATATAATTCATCATATGCATATTTTAGCTCATCATAGGAAGGACTATAATATGGTTTAGCATCATTTACATCAAAGTCCTTTTTAAGGGAATCACTCATTATTGTCCATCAAGAATTCGAGAATATCTTCCTTCTCAATTTTGTTTTGCTTTGCCTCTTCTTCAAATTGAGCACCATCATCACCAAGAGGCATTGAGCTCATTTTCTTGCTTTGAATATATTCTTGAGGACATTTTTTAATGTTGTCTTCCTCTAGAGGCTTTTGCTCTTCTTGCTCTCTATATACAACTTTATGCAAGAAATCATCATTAGCAAGATAGATAGAATCAAGAACATCTCATATATCTTTAGCACTAGAGCAACTCTTAATTTTAGCATAAGCATCATCATTTAAACCACTTCTCAAAATTTGCATAGCTCTAATGTTCAATGAAAAACATTTCATGTCATAGGCATTCCAAGTTTGTGTTGATTTGCAAGTAAATCCATCAAGCATAATATTCCACAAATCAAGATCAATAGATTGCATATAAAATTTTATTCTAGCTTTTCAATAAATAAAATTCACACCATCAAAGAATGGTGGTTTATCAATTTCAAAACTTTTTATTTTGAAAAGCTTTCAATGGTTGCCAAACAAACAAGGATCTTTAACCCCAAGCGGTTAAGCTTTTAACAGAGCACGAAGCTCTGATACCACTTGTTAGCCATGGTAACCATTACCCAAGAGGGAGGGTGAATTGGGTGATGACAAGTTTTAATGCAACTTTAACAAATTATGCATTTTGATATTTTCAATCAACACATGCAACAGAATAAGTCTAACAAATGTACAACTATTATAGATTACTCAAATATAACTTGGGTTATGGAATAAATCATGCAAATAAGTTAGATATCAAATTCAACTCAAGCATATATAATTAAAGCACAAATGTAAAGAGGATAGAGTTGAGAATAGCAAACACAAAGATTTATCCTGGTTCAGCCACCAACCACTTGTGGCCTACGTCCAGTCCTCAAGTGAACAACTTGAGATTTTCCACTAAACCTTCAAGCTTGAACGGGTGCTTGAAAACCTTTACAAATGAGAACACTCAACACACTTTGGGATGCCTCACCCTTATGCTTGAGCCTCAAACAGGGATACCTCACCCTTTACAACTTTTGAGGAATGCCTCACCCTCAAGGGATACCTCACCCTTTTCTCTAGAGGGATATCTCACCCTCTTTACAATTAAGGGATGCCTCACCCTTTTTCTCTAGATGGATACCTTACCCTATCTCTACAAATTATACAAATATATAGATGAAAAGAAACTCTCTCAAAAAGTGGATAATACAAATTAAACCTTATGGGTATCTAACATTCACACTTAAACTCAAAACAGAGGTTTTTGAGAAATGAGAGTAAAACACAAATTTAATACTCAAGAAACTTGTTCAGATTAATTGTAAACTTTTCTTTGATGCCCAAACACTTGTATTTATAGCCCATTAATATTTAGAGACGTTGGGTAAAGTTTGGAGATGATTTCTTTATGAAAACTAGTCGTTTATAGCCGTTGGGAGCGTTTCTGGTTCGCAAATAATCGGTTAGGAAGTCCAAAATTTGGCCTCTGACATTTAGAATAACTGGTTAGGCATTTGGCCTAATCGGTTAGGCTCCTTTAAAAAAATGTTCACGCGTGTCTTAAAAATACTACTAACCGGTTAGGAAAACTTCTTAATCGGTTAGGAGCTTTTAGGAAATGTGAAAAACGCTCCTAAGTTTTGTACTAACCGATAAGATGAATTACCTAATCGGTTAGGAGCTTTTAAATCATGAAAAATGATCCTATTTATCATCTTAATCGGTTAGGCTAATTGTCTAATCTGTTAGGACCATTTAGAATGTGAAAATGGCTCCTGACAGGGTGAATAATCGGTTAGGAAAAATTCCTAATTGGTTATTGCACTTTGATTTTGAAAACTGACTTTAAATTATCATAACTTCTTCGTTTCTTATTCATTTTAAGCGAATGACCACTCATTGAAAAGATCTTTGAGTCTATTTTCATATGAAATATTTCAAAGCAAAACTCAAAGTATTTTGAAAGATATGATCAAAAGAGTAACAAAATGTCAGTTTTACAAAACACAAATTTAACTATTTTTCATAGAAATGAACTGCCCCACCATGATTAACTTTTCAAAACTTGTTTGTTAGGCATTTTGGCATGTGAAAAATCATTTGTAAATATTTGAAAACATATTTGAACTTAGTGTGATTCCTTTTTACTTTTACACAAGATCTAAACCCTATAGCTAATCTTGAATATTCTTGGAGCTTGATCAATGCATTTCCATTTCTTTCTTGTTTGTTATCATCAAAACCATTCCTTTAATCAATGCCAATTACAGAAACATTGTCTAATATAATCTCTTAAGAAAATACATAACTCAATCAATTTCCATGACATCAAATTAAATGCAAGTGTAACATAAAACTTCTCTTTATCCAAAAATAAAAATAATGAAACGCTCTAGTGAGGAAAAATAAATAAAAGAAACTTATGATCACTAACAATAAATATTAGAAGGTCAAGAAAATACTATCACAATAAAAATGAATGGCTTAAAACTCATTAAGTAAAATTGTATCCATATGTTCTCATCAAATTCTCTAAATATTTCAATTTTTTAACAATGAGATATGCATAAGTAGCTATATGAATATTTGAAATAATTTGAGTAAGATGATAGGAAAAAAAAACAAATTCACACAAAAGTGGCATAATGATAACATGACTGAATACTCAAGTAACGCCCACCCCCAATCAAAACCAAACATTGTCCTCAATATTTCAAATTAAATCCAAACTTAAGAAATAATCACCAATATGCATTTGTTGGGAATTGCGGATCAAAATATCTCGCAGCGGAATAATAGGATTCCCACACAGGATCCATGCGAAAAGTCCATAATCCGAGTTTTTAAAAATTACCTCTTGAAGCGTGATAAACACAAGCGAGGTGAATCACCAACACCGTAATAGCGACGATGTTTCTGCGGTATCCACACGAACAGACTTGCAAAAAGGAGTCACGCCTGTTTCGCGCTGCTAGCTGCGAATAGAAGAGAAGAACCTTTCACCTGTCTCTCACTCACTTTCTTAGGTGCGGCTAGGGTTGTGATGTAACATCTATAGCAGCCCCTTAAAATTACTAATATAATAGTGGCTGCCTTAAGTGAGTGTGAGTAGTAGCAAGTAAGTCAGTGCAACCCTAAAACCCATCCGTCATGAGTTAGGCCCACAATTGAATCCGAGTCCAACTTGGATCCTTATTGCTCCAATTTAGTCCGTTTCTAAGTGTGCGACCCACGCAAGTTCTCATGACGTTGGTAGTAATATTAAAATCTCATTTTAATATTACAAAAATGAGCGGTATCTAGCAACACATCACTACCCAAGTAATGAGAATGTCGTGATTTGACATAACCTATCCGTGATCAATGTTTCCGTGTCGTTTAGTCCCTTTGTCAAGATATCTAGATTGAACACAAGGCATGGAATGCGTCACCCTTGTATAGTCCAATCATTCGTTTCCTGATACTCGAGTAGACTTTGTAACAACAAATGAGATCAATATCTCATATTGACTCATTTGAGCATGGCCATGCATTTTGCAGTCTCACTCAATTAGGGGCCCCGAAGATATCGCTCCTGTTATGTAGGAGTGACAAATTCCATCTAGGTCACTCATATCCCTCTACATGATTTGCGGTATGTCCAATAACCAACTTTATAATCAAATGACGTTTGATGGCATTAAAACACACAACTCCTCATGTAGGAATCGTAGTGATTTCAGGTCAAAGGACCACAAACACCATTATCACTATGAGAATCGCTTATGACACTCACGTAACGATCCATGTAGCGTTCTCATGGTGGGTCAGTCCAAAGACATCATTACTAATATGTACCAATGTGAAGACTTGATATCTCATATCCATGACCCGTGAGATGCGGTCATCGGCCTCTCTACACATACTAGTCTCAATGTATTATTGTTATCCTAATTAACAATAATACTTGACTAGGGACATTTAAGAATAGTGTTGTAACCAAAAGGATCTCACGATCAAGTCATCCACTTGATGTCCTATGGCATCAAACTTACTATTCTAAGGACTTTATTATGTTTATCAAAAAAGAACACAATAAATGAAATGCCTCATATATAAAAATAGCATAATATAATGTATGTCAATACAAACAAAATGTATTGGCCACTAGGGCATACACCAACAATATTAAAATAATTACTAGGACAAAAAGAAGTAAGAATAATGGGGAGGAGTCATATTCCTAAAATGCTTAGTAATTAGAAGGGAAGAAGAAAAGAAGATAACTACATCCTGAAAATTGTTAGCAATGAAAAGAAATAACAAAAAAAAAAAGAAAATGAAATAAAATAAATAAATAAGCAAACTATTTTTTTTTGTATTTTTATTTTTATTTTTTTTGGCCGACACTATTTATATCCTTATACAAAGGCTCCAAACTCTGGGAGGCACTTAAGCCAACACAAATAATAAAATAAAATTATCTAAAGAGTAAAAGAAAATTCTACCTACAACTAGAACTATTAAATCCAAATCAACTCAAGGAGGTAAATGTTCATACCTCACTACCCACTGGTAGCTTTAAGAGATGAAGAATATCCAAAGATTTCATTAACCCGAAGTACATCACTTCTCAAGTAAAAAGTCTCCAAATCACTATGTGAAGGTATACTCTCTAAAGGATTCTTAGACAAAATAGGAGACATAATCTCTTTAACTCTCTCATCAATCACATCTACAAAGACACACTCAGATTCATCTTCTACAGTAGATTGGCCAATAGGCTTGAAGATATTAAGTTTAATTTTCATGTTCATAACTGAAACATCCATTACCTCATACCTACAGCTAATGTTAGCATCAACAGTGGTTAAGAAAGTCCTCCCAAAATGATAGGAATTTCTTTTTTTGATGAGTGAGAGGGTTCCATCAAGCACTATGAAATTAATAGGAAAGATTCTCTTATCAATTTTCACTAAGACATCGTTAACTCTTCCTCTAGAAATCCTAACTGATCTATTAGCTAATTGTAAAGAAAGATTTGATGATTGCAACTCACCCAAGCCTAGCTCTTCATAAACAGAATATAACATCAAATTAACACTAGAACCTAGATCCAAGAGTGTTTTATTAATCCTATGATCACTAATATAACAAGAAATAGTATGAACACCAGGATCTTTCAACTTAGGTGGTGTGTTAAAATAAAAAATTGAGCTTACTCGTTCACTTAAGAGAACCTTCTTGGACATATGTGCTTTAGATTTTCTTTTAAATGTGCACATATCCGTAAGGAACTTAGCTTAAACAGGAATCTGTTGAACAACATCCAAAAAGAAAATATTGATCTTTACTTGATTAAAAGTATCAAGAATATCCTCCCTCTGATTATTTTTCTTAAAATGTGAAGGTGCTTCTAAGACTTGAGGGTAACGAACCTTAGGCTCATATGGAATCGAATGTATGAAATTAAAAGCTTTAGGAGAATGGGAAGGATTTGAATCTATATCTTCTTCATGGTTCTCCACTTCCCCAATATCTTGCACTCCCCCCTTATTCACCCTATTTTCACGTTTTTCCCATTCCTAAAAAACATTACAGGTTTAATTTGCTCATGGGTTTGACCTCTCGGGTTCTCTATGGGATGGCTTGGAAGCTTACCCTTCTCTCTATTTCCTATAGCAATGGCTAGTTGTCCAATTTGAGTATCTAATTTTGCTATAGATTGAATGTGAGAATCTAAAAGTGGCATCTTAAATTCCATGAATTGCATCCTAGAGTCCAAATTTATAACACAAGATAATATCTTTCCTATTTTGTCCTCCAAGTTGGAATTACTGCTTGATACTTGAGATGGGTTAGATGTATACCCATGTGGTTGATAGCCAGGGGATGGTTTCATACCAATTTGACCTACGTGATTAGGTCGCTTCCCTTATTATGCTTCAACACCTTGTTGCTTCCAAGAGAAGTTAGGATAATTCCTCCAACAAGAGTTGTAAGTGTTAGAATATAGGTTGTTTTGTAGAGGAAATCCTTGGGCTACATTAGCTTGCTCTAATTAAAATTTAAAAAATTGTGAGGCAGCAGGACAATCATATGAAGTATGAGAATGGTTAGAACAAACGGTATACACATTATGCATATTAGAAGAATTAACATATTTTTGACTTAAAGATAACAATTGATCTATCTTTTTAGATCATGCATTCACCTGGACCGTTTTCTTAGATAGAGATTCCACTTTAATTGTCAAATCAGATGTGGGTGAAATCTCATAAATTCCTTATTTATTTCCTATTTGCCTTGATATATGTGGTTGTGAGGATGGGGTATACAATTGTGAATTCCCACTTAAGTTATCAAATAATTCTCATGCCTTATATGGGATTTTGTGCGAAAAAGTACTCCTACCCAATGCGTCAACCATCTATTGATTGCGTTCATTCAATTCAGAATAAAAGTTTTATACTTGTTGTCATTTGTGAACTTCATAGTGTGAACAACAACACAAAAGATCCTTAAATCTTTCCTTAGGCTGCATTAGTTTGTTCTAATGAAAATTCAGAAAAATTGTGATGCAGCAAGACAATTATATGAAGTATGAGAAGGGTTAGAACAAACGGTACACACATTATGCACATTAGAAGAATTAACATGTTTTTGACTCAAAGATAACAATTGATCTATCTTCTTAGATAATGCATCTACTTGGTCCATTTTCTTAGATAGATATTCTACCTTAATTGTCAAATTAGATGTGTGTGAAATATCTTAAATTCTCATTTTATTCCCAAATTGCCTTGATATATCTCGCTGTGAGGATGAGGTATACAATTGTGAATTTTTACTTAAGTGCTTAAATAACTCTCATGCCTCATCTGGGATTTTGTGCACGAAAGTACCCCCACACGACGCGTCAACCATCTGTTGATTGCGTTCATTCAATTTAAAATAAAAGCTTTGCACTTGTTATCATTTAAGAACTTCATGGCGTGGACAACGACGCAAATTCAAGTAGAATTGGCCTTCTTCAACCTTGTAAACAAAAACTAAAAATAAAAATAAGATAAAAAAGTAAAAACACTAATAATAAAGATAAAAACACTAAGTCCAAACAAGTAAAATAAAATAAAAAAAAACTAAAAATTAAATAAATAAAAAATCCTAGACTAAAAATTAAAATAGGAAAAAATTAAATTAAAAACAAAATCAACTCTCCGACAACAACTAGGCCAAAAACTTGATAGAAAATTTGTTAGTAATAAAATTACCCTTTACTTACAAGTGCACAAGATCTATGTAATATTTGGCAAATATAAGGGTGTCGTACCTACATGAAATGATAAAATTAACTAAAATCTAATCTCTACCCAAATTAATTTAAAAAAGAGAGATTTTTATTTTATTTAATTAATCTAATAATTTAAATTATGTGATAAACTAAAACTAAAATTAAATAATAAATATAAATAAAATAACTCAACTTAAAAGTGTAAGTTCAATCAAAGAACAATTCTAGGATCTCAATTCCACCACTAACCATGTAAAGATGAATTTAACTTGAATAAGAATTAATCTTGTTCTATGGAGTGTCTACGGCTACAAGCTTTAATCATTACTAAAGATTATTAAAATTTAATTAATGACATAATTCATCTAAAATAACATGGCCTATTCAAATTATGATATAAATTATTTAACATAGCATGAAATATTCAATCTTTTGATCTTAAAAGTAATGAATACTATTGCACAACCCACGCCAAAAACTACAAGAATTAAGTGTGTGATTAAAATATATAAATTTAAATTTACTAATTGACTACAAGATAATTAATAAAAATTAAATTGAATAACAATTAAAGATCAATAATTATCAATATTGTGTAATTATAGAACAAAGAAAAAAATATCCCAAACAAATTTAAATCATCTAAAAAAAGATTAAGATTTCATTTTAATCCTAGAAAATAAAATTAGTTACTCATGGCAAGAGTATGAAATACAAAGAGAGAAGAAAAATCCATAAAAAATGAAACAATTGCTACACATCGTTCTCCTTCTTCCTCTGCTTCGTGTGGTGCTATATGTCTCTCTCTGATCTACTGCCCCCTGTTCTCCTTGTCTATTAACAAGAGATTTTACCTAATAGAAGTGTATCTTGTAGAAAATATCCTTAATTGGTTCTCAAATAATAATAAAATATTGATTGGATTTTGAAAACTAAATTTAAGAAACTCAATCTCCTTAGTTGGTCTCCAAATAATAAAAAGATATTGATTGGATTTAGGAAACTAATTTTAAGAAACTTAATCTCCTTTTATTGAAGGTTGTCAATTTTTTGTCTTTTTCTCTCTTTATTTTTCTCATCATTTAGATGACAAAATTAGTCTTCGAGGTCAACAGAAGAGTTGTTGCATTTTCTGTCAGCTTTCGAACATCGCAAGAATCGCATCAATATGATATTTATAGCCCAAGATATGATCCAAATATGGCAGTAAGGTCAGAAAATACAAGTTGAATCTAAATTTGCAACAAATTCCCTATAATTATCACAATAATTAATTAATTAGATTTTCTTAAATGAATAAATGATAAGTCCACAAAATAAATAAAATTCAATATATTAAGATATAATAATGTATATTTTTATAAGAAAAATATATAAAAATTAGGCTATTATCAAGAACCCACAAGTCCTAGCTTGGCTCCTGATGTTCAACTCTACTTAAATCCGCATGATCCAAGTCCAAGTGTGGAACACTTAAGCCCAGGCTTAGACGTCTGAAACATATTGAAGCACGTGACTTCCTTAACACTCACTATAAATTGGATTGTGTGACGTTTTTGTATATTTTTTTACCTTATTTTTCAGAGATCCCTTTCGTACTTCATCTTCTTCATTTCCTCCATTCTTTCTCATCTTTCCACCTTTTTTGAAGAGCAAGGAGCTTGGATCTAAGACCAATAAGTGAAGATTTCTCATCTCATCTCCATGGGCATCTTAGTTCCCTATTTCATTTTCTCTTTATTTTCGTTGTACTCTATGGGTAGCTAAATCTCCTATAGCTAGGGGGAGATTTAGCTTGACCCAATCTTGATGTACATAAATGCTTAATTAATGGATGATTATTTCTATTCAATTGAGGGTTAATTTTTGTGCTTAATGCTTCTATGACTTGATCAACCATATATTATTTTGTTGAGTGTTTTGAAAATTGAAAAATTTCTCTATACATTTGATCTTGAAATTACACCATAATATGTCAATACCTAGGGATGGGTATTGGTGATTATGTGGCTAATTTGGGAATCTCATACTTAAACCTTCCAATTGCATGAAATTGACTAAGGGAATAGTAATTTTGGGCGATTAGAGGATGGCTAATTCACCAAGGAATTGAATTTTGGCTAATTTAGTGTATTCTCGCCATCAATTGAAGGAACTAAGCATAATTAATTGAAATTTGTGAAAATTAAGGGAAGGTTAAGTAATAATTGACCTCAAACAATTCATCATTGATTTTAATTCATTCTTTTCGCATTGAAAACACCCAAAAATACTTTAATAGTTCTAATTGGTAGTTTTCATTATTTTTATGTTTAAGTACACAACTCTCATTCCAATCATTAGTCTAGATAGTACATTGTTTAACGAATTTGGTACTCAATATTGAACAATTCTCGTAAGAACGATACTCTCTCACTATTGTATTACCTATATAAGTTGGTATACTTGCCAAAGTCCCATCAGATTATACAAGGATATATGGTTACCAGGTTCGTTGGATTTTTTTTAATGAATATAAATATAGTAAGAATAAGTAATTTCAATATTGCCAATTAGGGCGTTAGTGATCATATGCCTAGGATTTTGAAAGATATATGGTATACATAGAGGTAGAGCTGTCAAAAAGGCCCAGCCCAACCCATCCCAAAAAGCCCACAGGGCCAAAATGCCCACAAGACAAAAAAGCCCACAAGGCCAAAAGCCCACAGGGCCAGGTGGGCTAGGGCTAGTCCATGGGCTGACTCACAATTAAAAATTTTAAATTTGGCCCACTTATTTAATGGGCTGGCCCTAGCCCACCCATGGGCTAGCCCACTAAAAAAAACTTGACCCGCGTATTTTATAGTAGGCTAGCCCACTAAAAAAAAACTTGACCCACGTATTCAAGATCGCACACCACTCTTTGTAAAGAATTTCCAAACATTAGAGATTTCTTGCAGACACTACAGGAGGAGTTTCAAAAACAAATTCATCATCCACATCAGTCTTACTCATAGACTCCATAATACAAGTTTTTAACCCCTAAACATTGAAACAAACAAAAATATATAAAAAAAATTAAAACAAGCAAATCAAGTCAAGATGGGTAATTATAAAACACACAACATGGTCGATTATATCACCAAACATAAGTCAAATTATGCACAAAATAATATTAATAAATTTTATGTCAGTCACTTCATTTAAATCAACATAACTATAGCATTTCACTTCATTTAGAAAGGCAAAATCAACACAAAATCTAATATACATACCTAGAAAGTTTTAGCAGCCCAAGGAAAAGCAAAGGTCATAACTAGGAATGCATCCCCTGAATTGACTAAGAATATTAGGTCACTGAATGGTAGTCATAGCACTCTTCCATCCCCTGCCAAACAAAATAAAATTACTACCATTATTAACTAGGAATACATCCCAACCACCTAAATTGACTTTGTCGTTTTTAAAGAATAATGTCAACTTTTAGACAATTAATTTGACTAATATGAGCATGGCATAATTGTGACGCATAAGCATGCAGAGATCTACAACTATTTACTTTGTAGGTAATCCCCATTATATTTTTCAAACAATATAAAAAACAAAAATACAAAGTTGTTCATTAATCAAAATATGAAGAAAAAGTTAAGAAATTAATTACGCTTTTGAAATAAACCGGCATCCATGAGAGGAGAACAAAGTATCCCTGCAAGTTAAGCAAGGTCAAGATTATTAATACAAGCACCTTATCAACCAAAAGGTATGCATGGCAATTAACTATTCGCATTTCATTTGTAATGACATTGAAGCTCAAGCAATTAGCTCGTCACATTCAGATATCAAACAACCATTAATCTGATTCTACAAACACTCCTCACTAGACACATAATGGATCAATTTTTCATTTTCGAGACATAATAATATTCAGCAAGCTTGAGAGTAGAACCTAAGTTTGCTGGTGTCACCTATTAAGCAATGAAGCAAGCTAGTAATATATGCAGAAAAATAACACCAGCATCCAGCAGGTACAGAAATAAAGCACATTGTATCTCAAGAAAGGATCAGATAGTTATTTCATCAAATAGGTAGCATGCAACAAAAAAAAGAAGAAATGAACTGACACACTGATAGCCTACCTCGTTCAGAATATCAAAAAGCAGAAAAATATTCAAATACATCAATTATGGTTCAGGTTTCATAGTACAAAACAGATAAGGAAAATTAAGAGTAGATTACTAATTTACCATAGATGGGGAAGCACGAAGCTTAATCGCAGCATTATCGTAAACCATAGCTGCTTCCTCTGCAGTATTATTGGTACCCAACCAGAGCCTCGCTCTTCTCGCGGGATCTCAAATCTCAACAGCCCATTTCCCCCAAGGTCTCTGCCTTACGCCGTGGAACTTTCCCCCGTTGTTGGCAGCAGAAGCCTTCTCCGGTAGCGGCGGCAAGATGGTGTCTCGCTGGCGGGTCTCTTCCTGCAGACGACGATGATGTTTTTTGTGGCTGATTGAAGGTGGATTGAGTTTTCTGATTTAGGATTAGGGTTTTTTGATTTGAAATTCAAGATTTGATTGAATGAGATAGGGGCTAGGGGGCTTTGTAGGTCAGCCCCAAAAATGGATTAAAAATAGAGTTTAGTGAGCTGTACTGTGGGCTATAGCCCATATTGACAGTATTACATAGAGGATTGTCTTGAGCGTACTTACTCGAAGAATTTTTCCCACTAGGAGGCTACTCACCCGTAGCCCTTGGACGTCAGAGGATATCCTTAAGAGGGAAAGCGGGATTATTGCCCAAAAACGGATTCAAATATGTGCACTTGGAGACCCGAGCCTTATCTGGAAGTCTTGAGCCAATTGAGGAGCCATTTACGAGTATTCAAAACTAAATCAATGCAATTAAAGTTGAAAAAATTAAGTTGAAGAATCGAAAGAAACCAAATAATCAAAAAAATGAAAATCCAAAAAAATTAATTGGATAGAATCGGATTTTTTGTTCCAAATTTGTAAACCAATTCAATCCAAATTTAATCAAAAATATATATATATATATATATATAAAATAATAATAATAATAATATTTTACTTAAAAACTTCTTATATTATTCATACTTATTTAGGAGCTTTCTTATTATATTCTAAGCCTAACTTAATTCTCTCTCTTGAATCTAGACATATATTGTAGGATTAACAATTAATATGGACTAGTATTTAAAATTTAGATTTTTATTTTGATGAATTAATTTAAACCTGTATTTGTTGTATTTTGATTAAATAGTTTAAACTTGTATTTGATGTATTTTTGATGATTTTGAATTCTCATTCAATTGAATTTTGATAATTTGTGTAAACCATAATATGGATCCAATCCAAAATAATTTAAATTAGATTGAATTGGATCAGAATTGCATTTTGTACCAAACCGATATGATGACAATATAAGAAAATTGATTGAATTGGATCAATTAACTTTTTCTCTTAAAATCAATCTAGACTAATCTGCGTATATCGCTAATGCCTCCTGATTGGAACTAACTCAAAAGTTAAGTGTGTGTTAATATTTTTAAAATTTTAATAATATTTAGGTTAGGTTGAAAATTTTAAAATTTTAAATGTACTAAAGCATGCTCCAAAGTATAAACAAAAGGAGATTACTTTTCTCCTCCGCTTGAGCATTTATGATCCAGTGATGAGTGGTTGAATTTTTAAGTTAGTGAGTCCTTGAGGTTAAATAAAAAACATATTTTAGAAAAGAAATTGTAGCTTTGAAGGGAATCAATATAGAAACTTGTAGTTATAGTCCGTAAAGAAAGTGGGTAAAAGTTGTAAAACAAAGTGAATTTTGTTTACAAACCACACTAAAGTGATTACTTACTTATGACAATTTCTCATTATAATACTATAAACACATGACAAAAGCAAAGACATTAAAATGTAAGGAAGCACAAGAATGATTATTAGAATAAACAATTAATATCTCACCAACATTATAACAATTGATGTCTTCTGCTATCCTTTTAGTAATTGCAACATGACCTAGTAAAATATTTTGAACATAAAAATCAGTAAAAGTTAAATGACAATTTATTTTGAAGAAAAAGTAATTTGTCTTCAAAAGTTAAATGCTAGTGAAATAACTGATAGTAATTTGTGAAAAGATTATGAAGCACTAATAAGATACATGCCTTTAGCAAGATGAGCTTTTTTTTTACCCTTACGATCAATTTGACTTTTTCTCTCTGCTTGTGCTCATCTAGCATCAATGGTTCTTTGAATATTCATGATGTTTCTCCTTAGTTTTCAACCTCAACAATTGGCTGACACACAAACCTGGTGTTTCTGAATACGATCACATTCACAAAGCAAGAAAGGTGGTAATACAACAACGACTTTTGGAAGCCATTAATGGCACCTGGTAACTATGCAAGTCGAGAATTTGAACGATATTGGAAAGTGTTTGACACAGGAAATATATAGCTGAATTAAATTTGATAGATGAGTAGTATATAAACTTCAGAAAGTACCCTAACTACCTTCTGATAGCATATAGATTCAATATATAGATGCGTGAATTTAATAGTCATGTAGGTTGCTTGTTTGACTAAAGAACTATTAAATGTATACCAATTTATTACATGTTATTGGCTATTCCTTTCATATAAATGGGAGTATTTTTATCTATTAATTCTTATAGTGCAAGAATCAGAAAATTTGATAATGTTATATTGGTAATATAGGATATGGATCCTCTACTGTCATTTTCTTCTCATGTTGTCATGAGGAGTAGAAAGAATAAAATAAAAAGATATTAAAAAAAGTTCACAAATTTTAACTGGACATCATAAATTTTTTTTTTGTATCTATCTCAATACTCCATATGATCATATAAAAGAAAAAATGATTTAAGAAAATCCACATCAATTAAAATAAGTATTCATTCACGGTAAAAAAGTTAGCCAACTGTTTATATGCTTAACAATAATTAATTATTATGTAAACAAAATAAAATTTAAGTTCACAATATATCTATACAATATACAACAACTAAATGTTTTTTCTACTATTCAAAATCATATTCATTTATTATATAAACCATTCCTATGCATTTTGATTTCAAACAAATTTGAGGATGCATTGTAAACGTTAGAGTGAATGAAATTCATTGTCACGAACATAGACATTCTTTACCTTTATTAAAGTCAAAATTGTAAGACAGAAAGTTATCAAAATTATAGTCACGATTTTTTTATTAGAAACAGTACCTTCGATTACATATCAGAATTATGATTTCAAGTATTTCAGAAATAGTAATTTCAGCTTTATATCCAAATGAAGCTTTTGATTTGATGTTAGTTTGTGTCATTGATGTAACACCCTAAACTTTCTATCTAAGGAACAGTAATTTTGACAGTTAACAGCATTCTACTATTTAGTGATTTCTGTATACTGTAAAATTATTTTGAATATTTCATCTGTATATTTGATCATTTTGATTAATTTGCTCCGTGTCAAGAAAATAATAATTTTCGGGCCGAAAAATTTTTACATAATTTAATTTTTACTAAAAAGTCTTAATTATTTTACGTAATCTGAATTGATATTTGTGAGTTTTCTAATTTTTGTGATTTTATGTGTGATTATGAAAATTTTTACTGTTTGTGGGCTCAGGTGGGTCCCGCAAAGTAAAAAAAAATTTTACGCATAGAAAAATTTGTACTGTTTAGACGGAGACAGGGGATCTTACTAAACCTGAATCCGGAAATAGTTTTAGAAAATTTCCTTTACTGTATTTTGTACTATATTTAATTATCGGATGATAAAAATACAGTAAATATATTCTTTCATGGGATTATAACAGATAAAAATAAAATTCTATACTGTTAAGTCAACATTGGTGGTTTGGATATCCACCATTGATTTAATCACCGTTGGAGATTTAATCTTGATTTAATCAACGGTGGAGATTTGATCTTAAAAGTGAATAGGATCAATTATAACCGTTGGATAGAAATTAAATCAAGGGTAGAGATTTAGTCTTATAAATGGCTATGACCATCATCAATCCTTGGATGTAGATTTAATCAATGGTGGAGATGGATTATTAATGACCATTGGATTTAGATTTAGATCAATGGTGGAGAATTGGTCATCAAAAATGACTACAACCATTTTGGACCCTTGGATGTAAAGTTTGAAGGTGTAATCTTGACCCTTCATTTTAGAGACACATTCAATAGTTAGGATTGCAAGCCAAAAATGATCCAATGGCTCAAATAAAGTCTTCCATCTATAACCTAAACCTAATAGCTATTTTAATCCAAACCATTCTTTTAATCAAGGGTTAGGATGGCTTAGGATGATGGCTATGAAATTTGTCATATTTTATGAAGCATGGAAGGGGGGGACGGTTTGGAGATGCAAGGGAGAGGGGAGACAACTTTGAATAGGCTTTTTAGGCCAAAGAAAAAGATGAAGGCAATAGCCAAGTGTCAAGACCATTAATTATTTTTCCTATTGATCATTAACGATCATGTTTTTCAAACTTCACTTTCCACCTTTCTCCAATGCAAGCTATGGCCATGCATAGCTTTGAAGATCAAGTAATTCATTTCTACACTTCATATTATCATATCTTCACCTATTTCACTTAAGTTTCAAGAAACAAATCAAAGAAAACTCCATTCTCTCTCCCTAAAGAAGACCATTCGGCTAAGCACCCTAAACCTCTCCTCCATCACTTTTTAATTTCATACAACCTAGTTTCTTGAATCCTTACCTTATTCTAAACAACTTTCATGTTAAAGACTTTCTCTAAATCTTCCATCTTGAAGGACTTTTACTAAGATCAAGTTATAGAGTTTTGTTGGTGAAGTGTAAGGAAACTTCACTTATTCTTTTCTTTTTCATGTTCTAAACCATGTTTGATCCATGGTTCCTCTTAATCAAGCTTAATATACTAATTTATTTATGTTTGTTTTATGTTCAAGAGACTTTTGTTGGTGAAGATCTTGTTCTAAATCCAAAGCAAGGAGCTTTTGTGGTTCTTCAAGAGGTAAGAGGGAGATCCATCTCACCAACCAAGCATGGTGGTGAGAGATAATTTTATATTTGATGGATGGTAAATCCATGTGAGGATTCATATCCATGGTCATGTAATAATTTGTGTGTGTTATGTGCTTTGATTATTTTTGTTTATGCTTGATATGCTTTGCATGATTTACTTGTGTATGCATGCTTAGTATGATTTTTATTTGCTTATATGGTATGCTTATGATATGCATGATGAAGATATATTGAATATATTACGATGAAAGTATGATAAAACAAGAAATTTTGGCTCCAAAGGCCATAGAGAAGGTCACGGTTTTGAGCTTCCAAAACTAGGGTTTTTATTGAAATTTTTCAAGAACAATGGAGTTAATTTTTGGTCCTTAAACTTAAACAAATTTTTGGCCAAGACACCAACCAATTTGGTGTTCAAAAAATTATATTTTCATGAATGATAAAATTGAATAATTTGAGAAGTAAAGAAAATAAACAAAAGGGTTTGTTTTGTAAAAAGAATTCACATGGTTTTGAGTTATGTTTTCATGAATTTTTTTTTTGTAGAAACAAGAATGGAATTTATTTAAGTTAGAAAAAAAATATTTCATGGTTTCAATGGCCATCTATAAGGTTGTGATAATTTAGAAAAATGTTTTGATGTTATAAAATACAAGAATTTTCAAATAAGGATTTTGGAAAGGGAATTAAAGTGTTATCAATTAAGTGAAGCAGAATTTTCATAAATAAAAGAAAAAGAAGATTGAAAGTGTTGAACTTCAAATTATTTTAAAGAGAATCAATTTTTAGAAGTGATTTAGAAATATAAAAGAAAACGTTTGTAACTTAAATTTATAAACGTAGAATTTATTTATTGGGTTTTAGAAAATGTTAAAAATTTAAAGTTAGAAACAGTAAATTAAATCAACTAAATGTGATTTTGTAAGACTAGATCAATAAAAAGTGATTTTGAGAAAATATATTAAGGAAAAGATTTTTGACTAAGAAAAGAATGGGAATAAAGTAAGAAATTATATTATTATAAGAAAAGTCCTAAGTAATATTTTTAAAGTTAAGAAATATTTTACGAAGGGTAAAAATAGTGAAAAATGATTTACGAAACTCAAAAACATAAATTTTGAGTTACGCAATTTGAAAAATGTTAAAATATTTCTACACAATTTTTAAAGCGTTTAAATATTTTACACGATCGAAATGTTGTAGAAAAAAAATTGCTATGCGATTTAAAAACAAAAGAATATATTTACGCAATTTAGAATATAGTAAAAAATTGTTACACAATTTTTTTAACGTAACAGAAAATGTTACAAATCATTATTTACATAATAAAATATTACGTGACTGTGAAAACGTGACAAAAATATTTTTGCGAATGAGAAAAATGCGATAATGTAATTTTGCTATTAATTATACAGTAAACTTTACAGTTAAAATCAGTATGTGAATGCCGTACAAGAAATTGAGAAGTTTGCCTGTAATTGGCATTAATCCATTTTACG
Source organism: Ormosia semicastrata (assembly GCA_029884595.1). Taxonomy (NCBI): domain Eukaryota; kingdom Viridiplantae; phylum Streptophyta; class Magnoliopsida; order Fabales; family Fabaceae; genus Ormosia; species Ormosia semicastrata. The sequence goes on from JAQQTO010000029.1 coordinate 4,834,719, forward strand.
AACGTAAAACAGTATTTGAACATTGTATGAGAAATTATGTGATTTACCTTTGATTGGTAATTGGTGCATTACACATGCATTGAAAATGGTCCGATGGACTGTATATGGCTAATTGCCTAGGAGAAACGTACACCTCTTGAGTAGGTGCGATACGCGTAGTGTAGGTCACTTGTGGACCTTGGGGGCATCGGGGTGCGAGTTGCTCGCACTGGGCAGTTGGTAGCTCTTCTGCACCGTGGGTTAGACCGATGTAACACACCGATGATACGGACCGAGACACTATTCTTAATCGAGATCTGACAAAGACTGTCGTGTATGTGCTAGATGTGCAAGATATAATTATAGCACTCGGTCTGAGGCACGTGGTACCGGCAGATCTTTTCGATCAATTTCTCTAACCTGAGTTTAGTTCCATGGAGTAGGAAATCGAGTCTATATATTCATACATTAACATAAATGCTTACATCTGTGAGATATAATAGTTGTGAAATATTGATTATGATAATTATAAATATCTGCTTAGCGTAGATGGCATCTCCTGTAATTATTAAATGTTAATTTTGATTGATAATATGTTGATGCCATATTTGTAATATGACGTGTTTATATGGTATGCTGTTATGTTATCTCTGTGCTAGCATGTTGATATTGGCGTAGGTGATCTCACCTCTTTGTATGTATATTTGTATATTATATTTATAATTGGGTGAAGACGTTGAGAAAGAAATAGTACAAGAAGGAGAAGAAGAACTACTTCTCACGGTTGGGAACGCAGAATTTTGACAGTATGACATCAAGAGCTAGTTTCTTCAGTTATGTACGTCTACAATTTCACGGAAGAGCTGGAGAATGGAGAACAAGTCCCGATGAGCGAGGACTTATTTATGAGGAGTATCTGACTGTTAGTATTAGTTGTTTCGCGGGGATCCTTTTTCTGTGTGACTATTTTTGTTCATGTTGAATTTCCTTTGCATATCAGGCGACACTGAGATACTAGGAATTATGTTCCAACGGAAATTAGCATATTATCGTCAGCCCAGACACCTGTCCGTAGGGCTACTCGTCATAATGCATTCCTATCTGCTGAGGAACCCGAGGAGGACCCGTCTGAGGGGTCTGCTGCTTAGTTAAACTTGGGCAAGTTTGAACTCTGACATAAGCTGTATGTGTAATTATTTAAGTGTGTTTGTAGTTTGAGACATGGTCTGTAAATAAATAATCCTGACAGCACGTTTGTAATATGTATATGATGTAAACTATGTGTGAGGTTACTATAATATTTTATTTTCCGCTAAGTTTATTTTATAGTTGTCAAAGAAGAAAAAAAAAATTTACAACTCAATTTTTTTTATTACAACATCACCTTATATGAACTTGGGGGTAATTTTGGTAATTAAGTAACATAAATGTGACACCCTACGGTGGGTGTTACAATTGATATAACTCATTTCACTTTATATGATGTAAACAATTATACAGCTTAATGAATAATAATTTTGATTGTATATCAAAATGATTATTTCGATTTGATGTCAAACAGTTTCTCTCATTGATATAAAGCATTTCACTTTATATGATGTAAACAATTATATGACTTAATAAATAACTTTCAATTTTTTTTCAAAATAATCAAGCATTGTTTGATTTTTTTTTTGAATAATATTAATTTGTTCATGTTCATTCTCTACATTTATTAGAGTCGAACAAGTAATAAAGACTTGAAGTTATCAAAATGATATTTTTGATTTGCTATCAGAAATGATACTTCCGATTTCATATTAGAAGTGATGACCTTGAGTAAGGCAGAAATAGTATTTTCAATTGTATATCGAAATGATGATTTCGATTTGATGTCAAATAATTTGTGCCATTGATATAAAGCATTTAACTTTATATGATGTAAACAATTATATGACTTAATCATGTAAACAATTATATGACTATTTTTTTTTCAAAACAGTTAAGCGTTGTTTTTTTTTTTTTTACAATATGAATTTGTTCATGTACATTCTCTTAATTTATTAGAGTCAAAATTGTAATACAAACTTGTAGTTATCGAAATTATATTTTTGACTTGCTATTAAAAATTGTACTTTTGATTCGATATCAGAAGTAATGACATCGAATGGACGATTTCAATTTAATGTCCAAGTTTGTGTCATTGATATAAAGCAATTCACTTTATATGATATTCACAACTTTATGACTTAATGAATGTCTATGTTTTCACAATCCTCTAAGTTTTTTTTTTAAAAAAAAAGACAAACATTTTTTTTTGTATATATATAATATGAATTTATTCATGTATAATCTCTGGCTTTATTAGTGTCAAAATTTTAATAAAGACTTGAAATTATCAGAATGATAGTTTCAAATTGCTATCAGAAATGATACTTTCGATTCCATATATGAAGTGATGACCTCAAGTACTATCAGAAATAGTAAATTCTAGTTGACGTCGAAATGATGATTTTGATTTGTTGTTAGACTTTACGGCATTGATATAAAGAAATTCACTTCATATGTTTGATTTATGCAGAGAAACTGATTTAATAGACTGGTATTTCATTATCAAACATTTTTGTTACTTACATTCACCATCTTTAAAAACTAACTCGACTGATCATGTACAAAATCCAAAATGTGTGAATCTTTGACTATTTCCTTAATTTATCTAATCATGTACAATTCACCCACAAAAAAACTAAAAGGCCAAAAAAGAATGCTATGATCTGTGCAAGCACCCAACCACCAATCACTATCCATTCCCTAGCAGTTACTATAAGATGCTGGATCAGAAGAAGTGACCAACAAAAAAACATTGCCACATCCTAAGTCTAGCTATTAACATATTTCCCAACAGAGGGGTCAATCCTTTTCAATCTTGACAGCCTTCAGTGGATGACCAGCAATCCTATCTTTGTTTGCCTTACTGGTGCCATAGAGTTTCCTTTTTGAAGGGGTTGCCTTACCCCCAGAAAAGCTACTATCAGATACCAATGGAATAGGGCTTATATTCCCTTTAGTAACATATGGCTGCGCAAATAAGTTAAAAATAGATATATTTATTATAACAATTGAAAAAATATAAGAAATATATTTACAACCTCATTTTCTATCTTTTTCATATAAAAAAAAAGCTTTGTAAGTAAACCATCTAAGAACCATTAATGTTGGAAACAACTGAGAATTATATTCTACTTGGCTAGCAATGGTTTCGACATCTGGCACATCATCTCCAATATTAAAAGTATTTAGGAAAGGTGGATTGAAAATGACCTTCAAAAAATAAAAAATCTCATTTTAGACGATGGGCAACAAAAGTAACAAACAAAGGAACTGATAAAGTTGAGCACAAAGTTGCCTTTTCGAATAACTCAATTTATTTGAATAAATGACAGGATTTGTCTTTTCGATTAGAATCGAATACATGCCATTATGGACCTTTTCGATTAGAATTGAAAACATGTCATCCTATGACTTTTAGATCAGAATTGAAAACATGATAGCGGTACCAACAAAAAACAAAAGACAACACAAAGCAACTAACAATAAGTACCAAAACTGTAGTATCTTAAAAAGAAAAAAATAACATAATTGACCAGAGGGGAAAAAAGCTATATAGTTCTAAAAAAAAGCTGAGATATAGACCTTTGTAGGGGAGTTGTCAATCTGATGTGTGGATAAAATACACACCTCTTGTGCTTGATTTGAGGCGGATTAGGTGTGCTTTGATGATTTATGTTGGAATTTATGCCACATTTAATCTAATTATCCTTGGTATCTCATGATTAGTCTTTCTCCATGTTTTTAGGTCCAAAAGAGGTGTTTTGACATGGCTCTATGAAGCTTTGGATGGATTCATTACAATGGAGTTGAGCTCGTAATTTATATGGCCAAGATTCATAGAGTTTTTTGCCTTTGCGTGATAAAATGAGCATAACTTGAGCTACAGAAGTCAAAACGAGGTGATTCTGGTGGCATTGGAAAGCTAAGAAAAAGATCTTCATGAAGATTACTTCTTAAAAAAAATGATGTTTCGAGCGATTAAAGAGTTAGACATGGTCGTGTCTAACTTGGAAAACGCTTCTATTAAGCTCACAAGGCCCTGTCTAACTTCAATGAAGCTTCTGTGTGGAAGGCATGGCCGTGTCTCTTGGAGACACGATCGTATGACCCCTGTGTTACCAAGTGGCTTCCAGTACTCAAGAGGGGGGTGAATTGAGTATAAAACTTTTTCACAAAACATTTTCTAATTAAAATACAAATATTGACACTTATTAAATAAATGCACAGAGGGAGCGAGATGAAGAAAAGAAACTTTAAGAACAGCGAAAAATAAATGTGTAATGAAATAAAATTACATAAAATAAAGAGATTAAGAAGAGAAAAGCAGGCACAATATTTATCCTGGTTCGACCACTAACACACTTGTGGTCTATGTCTAGTCCTCGAAACAAAAGCCGAGATTTTTCACTATGTATACAAGCTTCAATAGGTGCTTACAACCGTTACATAAAAGAGCACTTTTCACACACAGGGAAACTCTACCCTTGTGCTAAACCCTCAGCCTGCAGGGACACCCCACCCTTACACAAACCTTAGAGGGATACTTCACCCCTTTTACAGTATAGCAGAAAATAGATGAAAAATAAACTATCACAAAGAGTAAATATCACAAGTTGAAGCACTTTAGAGCTCTCTAAGGATATCTCAGAATTTTGCCAAAAGAACACAAAGAATAAAAGAGAATTTTGTAAACAACGTTTTAGCACAAGCAAAAATGATTTCAAAAATTTTGGGTGTTTCAGAAGAGACTCAAGGTCTCTATTTATAGAGCTTTTGATCAGAAATGCCCGTTGGAGGAAATTAATACGATAATAAATGCTAACCCGTTTACGTATGAATTCAAAATACGAAACAGAGTCTCGTGGGTTATTCAAATACCATCATGGGGTATTTGAATACCACTGTTTTCATTTCTTATGAAAAAAATAGTTCAGAAGCAGGTTATTCGAATACCTCTATTTTAACACATTTAAAAAACTGTTTAAAGGGTGTTATTTGAATACCTTTAAGGTTATTCAAATACCTCTGTTTAAAAATAGTATTATGTAATCAGGTATATTCGAATACCACATGGGTTATTCAAATACCTCTTACGAAAACGTGAAAACGTATTGATATAGAAGCAGGTTATTCGAATACCTTAATAGGTTATTTGAATACCTCTGTTGAAAGTTAATTAAAAACACTTTAGAAAATAGATTAGGTGATTTTTGAAATTCCACAAAACTCTTTGATTTTCAAAGCCATATTAGAACTTTAATTTAGTTTGTAAGAAAGCATGTTTTTAGATCTTTTAAGTCAAACACTGAGATATCCTATAAAAGCTCTGTACAAGAGAGATCCTAAGTCCTAAAGCTAATCTTGAAGATCTTGGACTCGGTCTTCTCATCATCTCCATGTTTGTTATCATCAAAACTCATTTTCATTGTTGCATGGTAATCACATTCTCCCCCTTTTTGATGATGACAAACTATCATTTGACAAAAAGCATTAGTTCATATAAATTGGAATTCAAAAAGATAGGAGACTTACTCTTAGAGGTAATTTAATATAAAAAACAAGCACATTCTCCCCCTTTCTTTTGGAATCCAAAAGCCAGTGTTAATCCAGTTTAACCTATCTTTTCTCAAATAAGATTGATTATTTTTCTCCCTCTTTTGGCATGATAAAAAAGGATGCATACATACAATATGCATGTAATAAACAATAAACAATTTTAATTTGCAACAGATTGATCAAAGTACTCATTGCATTAAATAGAATTGGCCAAGACATATACAATTTTATCAAAAACAGCTAACACAAAATAAATAGAAAATAGTCAAAAGCTAGAACTTATGCAACAAATCCTAAGACGAAGCGAGTCCTACAAATAGGCATCTGGTGGCAGAGGAGGAGAGACAGGTTCTTCGCCAGACAGCAGAGCTCAAAGTGCAACCTGTTCACGCTCAACACCAGGTATTCTGTCAAACAGAATGGTGAAGGTGTTCTCCATGTAAGCTCTGTTATCCAATAGAGAAGGTAGGATTTGCTCATTTGTGATAAGAGCCGGAGCAGGAATATCAGCAGTAGGGGCAGCAGGATCGCCTTGAGGGTCGTCATCATCATCATCAACTTCAACTGGGAACACCCAGCCTTCATCGGTCTTGATCATCTTCATTTTGTTGAGGGTAAAGGACCCAAACACATGATGATGGGTTAGTGAAGTCACTCGCTCAGTTTCCAGAATATGAGGATACTTGTTTAGGAAGGCAGTGATGATCACTCCATAGGGTAGCTCAGACCGCTCTTTACCTTTTGCCCTCATCATATGCTTCATGATGAAGACGGGCCAGTTAATCTAGTATCCTTGCTTTAGGATCCACAGCGTGAACACATCATCTTCGCTTAGGTAGGCGTAGTTCCCACCTCTAGGAGCTAGGATGTGGGCATTAGCATAATTTAGGAGCCTGTCCTGACTCTTCATCATGCCTCTTTTGACTCCCTTTTAAGTCGAAGGTAAAGCCAACCCAGGTCTCAGAACATCTTCAATTGCTCTATTTTTTGTTGAAGAGTTGGAGAAGCGATTCTTCGTCACTGTTGCGGCCAGTTGACTACAAACTAAACATCTGAACTCAATCATTGGATGTGATCATAATGTTTTGGTCGCAGACACTAGAGTGTAGCTCCTGACGTTCAATCTTCAGGTTGCAATAGAACATCTTGACCAGGTCGAGATACAGAACGCTGTGTAAGAGCAAAAACGAAGAACGCCTTGGTGATTTAGCCAGTTCAGAAAGTCAAAACCACCTTCTCTTTCGAAGAACCCTAAGTCGAGGTACTTCGGTTACACTAGATTATGCTCCCAAAAGTGTGTAATGAAGCGCCCAAGTTCTTGCTTGTTGGAGGAGAGCCTTCAAAGGTCCAGTGGGTTGTTGTATGGAGTCGTCTTCGTGCGAGGACGCTTTGGGCGAGAAGAAGACGAAGCCATTGATGGAAAAAAGATGGAGGAGATGGTACGAAAGGTAGGGAGGGAACGAAGGTAAGATACAAGAGAAAAAAAGGTTTATGGAGAGAAGAGGGAAACCAGACAGTTTTGAAAAATGGAGAGAAACATATTCGGATACGAGGAGGGTATATAAAGAATACCCAAAGTCTATTCGAATACCATGAGATGTATTCGAATAGAACGGTTGAGAAAGACTAAGGGACGCACCCTTCTGATAGAAGGTATTCGAATAACTTCCCAGTTATTCGAATAGATGGGCCGGTTTGGCTTGGCTGCCAGCCTATGGTATTCGAATACTGATTCTTGTATTCGAATACCCACAAAAAAAGGCAAGTTAAGAGCAAGTATTCGAATATCTTCCAAGGTATTCGAATACTCCAGAGGCATGTGAGAGACACTGATATTAATAAGCCTCAGGTTATTCGAATAACTACTTAGTTATTCGAATACACCAGCTTATAGGAAAACTGTATTGATGTATGGTATTCGAATAGCCATAGGTCTATTCAAATAGCCCTATCAGAGAACCACAAAATTACACGTATAAAAGCAATGGTATTCGAATACCATAGGGAGGTATTCGAATAACTTAAACAAGAAATCATATATATTATGTCCAGGATTTGCATTTTGAGAGACAAAAGCTTACCTTTTGATGGAGTACCTGCAAAAATGATTTCGGGATAACTCCGACGCTCAAGTCAGTAATAATTCAAGAAGGATGAAATCATAATTAAGCAAATAATTACAAGCAATTATATGTTAGATTGATCAATTATGCCCAATTCTCCTCTAATATAAAAGAATGCTTCTTTTGCTAGGGGTTTAGTGAAGATATCAGCAAGTTGCTTAGATGTTTCAACAAACTCAAGAATGCAATCCCCTTTTTGTACATAATCTCTGATAAAGTGATGTCTTATCTCTATATGCTTTGTTCTGGAATGCAGAATGGGATTCTTAGAGATATTTATTGCACTAGTGTTATCACATCTTATCGGGATATGATCAAGCTAAAGACCGTAGTCTAAAGGTTATTACTTCATCCATAGGATTTGAGCACAACAACTCCTAGCTGCAATATATTCAGCCTCAGTGGTAGACAAAGCCACACTATTTTGTTTCTTGCTATGCCAAGAAACTAAAGAACTACTAAGCAAGTGGCATGTCCCACTAGTACTTTTTCTATCCAATTTGTACCCAACAAAATTAGAGTCAGAATAGCCTATTAGGCTACATGAGGCACCCTTAGGGTACCACAAGCCCATTTGAGAAGTGCCTACTAGGTATTTCATTATTTGTTTAACAGCACTTAAATGAGATTCCTTAGGGTTTGCCTGATATCTAGCACACATGCATACACTAGACATAATATCTGATCTACTAGCAGTAAGATAAAGGAGAGATCCAATCATACCTTTGTATTTTGTTATTTCTACTGATTTACCTCCTTCATCTTTGTCCAAATAGCAAGAAGTGCCTATTGGAGTGGCCATGTGTTTAGTATTTTTCATTTTGAACCTTTTGAGCAATTCCTTGCAGTATTTGGTTTGACTTATGAATGTCCCTTCGTTCGTTTGTTTGATTTGAAGTCCGAGGAAGAAATTCAGCTCTCCTATCATCGACATTTCAAATTCATTCTGCATTGTCTTAGCAAATTCTTTACACAGGGATTCATTAGTAGCACTAAAAATAATATCATCCACATATACTTGTACAAGAATATCATGCTTTTTATTTTTAATGAAAAGGGTAGTATCGACTTTTCCTCTTGAAATACTATTTTCTAAAAGAAACTTACTCAACCTTTCATACCAAGCTCTAGGAGCTTGCTTTAAGCCATATAAAGCCTTTTTAAGTTTAAAAACATGGTTGGGTAGTTCATGATTTTCAAAACCTAGAGGTTGTTCAACGAATACCTCCTCTTGAATAAAGCCATTTAGAAAAGCACTTTTGACATCCATTTGATATAATTTGAAATCCATGATGCAAGCATAAGTAAGTAACATTCTAATAGCTTCTAATCTAGCTACCGGTGCATAGGTTTCTTCATAATCTATTCCTTCTTCTTGATTATAACCTTTAGCGACCAGTCTAACTTTGTTTCTAGTTATTAACCCATTTTTATCAAGTTTGTTTCTAAAAACCCATTTAGTGCCAATTATAGGGTGATCATTAGGCCTAGCAACTAATTTTCAAACTTTATTTTATTCAAATTGATTTAATTCCTCATGCATAGCTAAGATCCAATGTTCATCATCAAAAGCTTCAATTAAATCCTTAGGTTCAATTTGAGAAACAAAAGTTAAGTGATTACAAGCATTTCTAAGAGAATTACGAGTACTTACACCTTTAGATACATCACCCATAATTTGATCAAGGGAATGATATTTTGAAGTTCGCCATTCTTTGGGAAGTTCCAAGGCTTGCGAATCTTGCGAATCTTTTTGTCTTTATTTATCTTCTTGCTCCTTGATTTCTTTTTGCTTGCTATCCAAATGTGTTTACGCCAAGACTTCTGCAACATCATCAATAACAAGATCCTTTCTCGATCCATTTGGGTCAGTTTCATCAAATGCAACATGTATAGATTCTTCAATAGTCATAGTTCTTTTATTATATATACGAAAAGCCTTACTATGATTTGAATAACCAAGAAATATACCTTCATCAGACTTAGCATCAAACTTGCCTAAGTTATCTTTTCCATTATTTAAAAAAAAACATTTGCATAAAAAAATATGAAAATGTGAGATATTTAGCTTTCTTCCCTTGTATAACTCATATGGGGTTTTCTTTAAAATAGGCCTTATAAGGGCCCTGTTCATTACATAACAAGCTGTACTTACAGCATCCGCCCAAAAATACTTAGGAAGAGCAGCCTCATTAAGCATAGTTCTCGCCATTTCTTCTAAAGAACGATTTTTTCTTTCTACAACTCCATTTTGTTGCGGAGTTCTAGGGGCAGAGAAATTATGATTAATGTCATGTTCATCACAATAATTTTCAAAAATATTGTTTTCAAATTCGCCACCATGATCACTTCTTATAGAAGAGATTTGAAAACCTTTTTCGTTTTGAATAACTTTGGCAAGTCTTTTAAAAGCTAGAAATGCATCATTTTTATTTGCAAGAAATAAAGTACATGTAAACCTAGAAAAATCATTCACAATCACTAAAGCATAATAATTCCCACTAAAGCTTATAGTTCTAGAAGGTCCAAATAGATCCATGTGCAAAAGTTGTAAAGGTCTAGTAGTTGAAACTATATTTTTTGCTTTAAAAGAGACTTTTATTTGTTTACCCTTTTGACATGCATCACATAATTTATCTTTTACAAAATTAAGTTCGGGTAGTCCAATTACTAGCTCTTTAGAGACCAACTTCTTTAAGTGATCCATGTGAATGTGTGCAATTCTCCTATGCCATAACCATGATTCATCATTCTTACTTAAAAGGTATTTCGCATCATTTGAAGATATATCATCAAGACTAATCATATAAATGTTGTTTACTCTATGACCAATGAATTTAATATGCTTATCATTTTTATCTTCAATTATGCAACAATTTGAATCAAATATTACCCTATTTCCTTTATCACATAATTAGCTAATACTAAGTAAGTTATGTTTCAAGCCTTCAACAAGTAACACATTTTCAATAGAGGAGTTAGGGTTCTTACCGACTTTGCCGATTTCAAGAATTTTTCCTTTGTTGTTATCACCATAAGTAACGTGTCCATGATTCTTGGGAATGAGCAAGGTGAATTTTGAGTCGTCTCCAGTCATGTGCTTGGAGCAGCCACTATTAAGATACCAATTTGAGTTCCTGGCTTTCAAGCACACCTACAACACATGTTTAATTTTTAACCTTTGGTACCCAAACTTTCTTGGGTCCTTGTATGTCAGTTTTGGGTATAGTACCCTTGGGAACCCAAACCATTTTCGTTCCAATTTTTGTATTAATGTTTTTCCTTGCATTACATGTTGATGCACTATGTCCTTTGTTTCCACTGTAAAAACATTTAATAAAAGGACTACTTCAAATACTAAAATGCACAAAGAAATTTTTATACAATTTTTGTTGATTTTTTGAGTTATACCCTATCCTGACTTTTTGAAAAACCACTCTTTGTCTTACTAATAAAATATTTAAATTGTCCCTTCCAAAGGTGAATTTAGAAAGAGTGTTCTTTAAGTCTTCAATTTCTTTTTCAAGCATATGACATGAAGAACAAGATGAAGATGTAGAAGCATGTGAAGAATGATTTGTGCATGCATCAATGATTCCCAAAGTTTCATTTTCAAATTTCAATTCTTCTATTTTTTATTTAAAACAAGAATTTGATTTTCTAAAGAAGAGATTCTTTTCTTGGAAGAAGAAATTATTTTTGTGAGTTTTAAAGACTCTTCATGTAATTCTTCAAAAGTATCTTGTAACTCATCGTAAGAAGGCAATAAAGTAGTATTAGAACTTACCTCATTTTCGCTTTCTTCTTCTTCTCCTTTGGCCATGAGACATAGTTGAGCTTCCTCGCTATCTAAGCTGTCAATTGAATCCATGTCGTTTTCATCCCATGCTATATAGGCTTTTTTTCCTTTTCTTTCCTTAAAGGGTTTCTTTTCAAATTTCTCCTTCTTCTTTTGGTAAACTGGGCACTCCATTTTCATGTGACCAGGTTTGCCACATTCATAGCAAGTTGGAGTCGATGAAGCTCCTTCGCCTTTGTATTGAGTCTTCTTCAGAGGGAAGGGAGGTCTTCTTTGCGTTCCCTTTTTCCTGAGAAATTTACCAAATTTTTTAACTAACAGACTAAGATTTTCTCCACTTACCTCGATGTTCTCTGAGCTTTCTTCATTTTCTTCATCATCATTGTCGAATGTTGAGGAAGTGGCTTTGAGCGCTATCCCCTTTTTCTTTTTATCGTTTTCTTCGCTTTGACTTAATCTGCTTAGTTCCAGTTCGTGCTCATGAAGTTTTCCAAAGAGGGTAGCTAGAGTCATTGTCGACAAATCCCTCGATTCTGATATAGCTGTTACCTTAGGTTGCCAAATCCTGCTAAGACATCTTAATACTTTGTTAATCAAATCTTCGTTAGAAAAACTTTTACCTAAAGATGCAAGATGATTAATTATGTGGGTGAACCTCTTTTGCATTTCTTGAATACTCTCTCCTTGGTTCATTCTGAATAATTCATATTCACGAGTTAGAGAATTGATTCTCGACCTCTTTACTTCACTAGTACCCTCATGGGTTACTTGCAAAGTGTCCCACATTTCTTTAACAGTTTTGCAATTTGAAATTCTGAAAAACTCATCATATCCCAAAACAGTAGTAATAATATTTTTTGCTTTTAAATTACGTTGAACTTTTCTTTTGTCTTTATCAGACCATTTATTTCTTGGTATTTCGGTCCTTACGCCATCGACCTCATGCGTAGCTATAAAAGCACCGTTTTCGACAGCATCCCACACATCTAGATCAATAGCTTCGATGAAGATTTTCATTCTTTCCTTCCAATATGCATAACCATCCCCATTGAAAAAATGTGGTTAATTTATGGAAGATCCTTCTGAAAAACCATTTGAAGAAGCCATGTTCTCTTGAAGCTGCTAAGTTCTTCATACAAAAGTCTAGCACTGATACCACTTGTTACCAAGTGGCTTCCAGTACTCAAGAGGAGGGGTAAATTGAGTATAAAACTTTTTCGCAAAACCTCTTCTAATTAAAATACAAATATTGAAACTTATTAAATAAATGCACAAAGGGAATGAGATGAAGAAAAGAAACTTTAAGAACAGCGGAAAATAAATGTGCAATGAAATAAAATTACATAAAATAAAGAGATTAAGAAGAGAAAAGCAGGCACAGTATTTATCCTGGTTCGACCATTAACCCACTTGTGGTCTACGTCTCCTCGAAACAAAAGCTGAGATTTTTCACTATGTATACAAGTTTCAATAGGTGCTTGCAACCGTTACACAAAAGACCACTTTTCACACACAAGGAAACTCTACCCTTGTGCTAAAGCCTCAACCTGCAGGGATACCTCACCCTTACACAAACCTTAGAGGGATACCTCACCCTTTTTTCAGTATAGCAGAACATAGATGAAAAATAAACTGTCACAAAGAGTAAATATCACAAGTTGAAGCACTATAGAGCTCTCTAAGGATATCTCAAAATTTTGTCAAAAGAACACAGAGAATAAGAAAGAATTTTGTAAACAACGTTTTAGCACAAGCAAAAATGATTTCAGAAATTTCGGGTGTTTCAGAAGAGATTCAAGGTCTTTATTTATAGAGCTTTTGATCAGAAATGCCCATTGGAGGAAATTAATACGATAATAAATGCTAACCCATTTACGTATGAATTCAAAATACGAAATAGAGTCTCGTGGGTTATTCGAATACCATCATGGGGTATTCGGATACCACTGTTTTCATTTCTTATAAAAAAAATAGTTCAGAAGCAGGTTATTCGAATACCACAAGAGAGTATTCGAATACCTCTATTTTAACACATTTAAAAATTATTTAGAAGGGTGTTATTCGAATACCTTTATTTAAAAATAGTATCCTATAATCAGGTATATTCGAATACCACATGGGTTATTCGAATACCTCTTACGAAAACATGAAAACGTATTGAAATAGAAGCAGGTTATTCGAATACCTTAATAGGTTATTCGAATACCTCTGTTGAAAGTTTAAAAACACTTTAGAAAACAAATTAGGTGATTTCTGAAATTCCACAAAACTCTTTGATTTTCAAAGCCATATTAAAACTTTAATTTAGTTTGTAAGAAAGCATGTTTTTAGATCTTTTAAGTCAAACACTGAGATATCCTATAAAAGCTCTGTACAAGATAGATCCTAAGTCCTAAAGCTAATCTTGAAGATCTTGGACTCAGTCTTCTTATCATCTCCATGTTTGTTATTATCAAAACTCATCTTCATTGTTGTATGGTAATCACACCCTGAACGTGCAAATTATGCTATTTTTAATGCTCATACGGTCGTGTCTAAGGAGACACGGCCATGTGAGGTTTCCTGACATGAAAATTAAGCTATTTTGCCCCTAAATCATTATAAATAGGGCAAAAACACCAAACCTAAGGAGACTCTTGCCTAGAGACTTGTGTGACGACAGGTTTTGAGAGGAGAAGCGCAAGGATTCAAAGGTGAAGGCTTTGATGGCAAGAGCAAGACTCTTTGAAGATCAACCATTGAAGTTCTTTTCTCCATCTCCATCTTCTTATCTTTTATTTTTGTTCATCAATCATGGTTGTTTCTTTAATCCCTGCTCTTGTTTGTGTTACGATGGCCATTAACAGCTAAACCTTTTTTCTAGGATTAGGATGAAACTCTCTATTTCCCTATTATGAATTGTTAATTTGATTCTTTGTTAATAAAATTATTATTCTTGATTCATTTTTGGTATGCTTAATGCTTGTGATATATTGCACGCCATATTTACATGATTTTAGGTTTTAGGTGAAGGATCGAAAAATGAAATCTAATTTCTTGATAATCCAAGAATTGAACTTAGGAATCGAGACCTAGACATAGGCTTAAATCCTTCAAAGGGTAAACAATTGTCATGATTCTTAATGGGCTGAAACTTGGATTAATTGCCATGAGAATGAGGTTAGTGAAGTTTTAGCATGTTTTTAGTGCCAAGAAATTGAGCTTTAAATAATTTAGGACAAATCGCCTTCAAGAACATAATTGAACATTAACAAAGATAGGATTACAATTTATCGTAGGGGGTAGTATATTGGATTTCGAATCCTAGAGCTTTAAATCCTTGTTAAATCTCATCTTTTCTAGTTTCAATTGTTTACTTTATTGCTTTGCTTTTCGTATTAATTTTAATTGAACCTTCTCTATCGATTTTATTCGCTTAAACAATCAAAATAGCCATAAGAGTTAGTAATCAATCAATCCTCGTGGGAATGATCTTTATTTACTACTTGTATGATCCGTGCACTTGCGCAAAATCAATAACAAGTTTTTGGCACCGTTACTGAGGATCATGTTGATATTAACACGAGTGGCAATTTGGTTGATTTAAATAATTTTTATTTTATTTTATTTTTTTATCTTATTTTATTTTAACTTTCTTTTATTTTTCTTTGAATTTTCAGGTGTTGTTTCTTTCTTATGCGTAGAACGAGGAGTCAAGGAGATCTTATTATCCCCATTGATCTTGAGATCGAGAGGACGCTTCATAATATTAGAAGAGAAAGAAGAACACAGGGATTTGAGGAAGACAACATGGCAGACAACACTAACTTAGTCTCCAATCCAGAGCGAAGGTTGAGGGATTATGGAACTCCCAATGCTAATGCTCATCAGTCTTCCATTGTTAGGCCACGTATAGAAGCCAATAACTTCAAGATCAAGACATCATTGATTCAGATGGTCCAACAATTATAATTCAGCGGGTCACCAACTGAAGACCCAAATCAGCATTTGGATGAGTTCTTGGAGCTGTGTGACACTATAAAGATTAATGGGGTATCAACGGATGCTATACTAATCAGACTTTTCCCTTTTCTCTTAGGGGGAAAGCAAAGAAATGGATTCACTTAGAAGCCCCAAATTCACTTACCACTTGGGTTTTGATGGAGCAAGCCTTCTTGGATAAATACTACCCAATTGGGAAGACAATTAAGCTCCGTCAAGACATCACTATCTTCTCTAAAAAAAGATGATGAGTATCTTTATAAAGCATGGGAGAGGTATAGTGATCTGATTCATCAATGTCCACATCATGGCTTACAAGATTTTGTGATCATCCAAACATTCTATGCTAGGTTGACTTTCTCTACAAAGGCAGCTCTTGATGCTGTAGTTGGCGGTGCTTTGATGGCCAAGACTCAAACCAAGGCAAGGGCCTTAATTAATGAAATGACTTCGAATATTTATTTGTGGCCAGGTGAGAGATCCTCTTCAAGGAAGCAAGCCAGAATTTTAGAGCTTGATGTCATTACCATGTTAAATGCCAAGTTTGATGCCTTGGCCAAGTCACTTGAAAAGTTAAAAGTCAATGCTATAAAGACTCCTAAAGCAATTTATGAAACATATGGAGGAGGGCATTTGACTTCGGAATGCAATATAGTAGAGACTTATTCTCAAGACCAGTCTATGGGCTAAGTTAATTAAGTCCAAAATGACAATTTCAAGACTTAGGGGAATTCATTTTCCAATTCATATAACCCCGATTGGAAAAACCAACAAAATCTCTCATATGGAAATCAACAACATAATGTGGGCCCATCTGGTTTTCAATAGGTTCAACAATCTTCTTAAGGTGGGAAATCCAATTTAGAAGCTCTCGTGGAAAATTTCATCATCACTCAAAAGGAGCATAATAATGCCATACAAGCTCAGGTGCAATAACATGGGGAGTCTATTAAGTATATTCATACTTGCATTGATCAAATGGCGACTCTTTCTAAGATGCTGGAAACTCAGATAGCCCAACAAGCAAGCTTGTTCAGCATGGTACAAAGGCGGATCCTAAGTTAACTAGAAACTAGCCCAAGGGAGCAAACAAATGCAATCTTCTTAAGAAGTGGCAAACAACTTGAAACCCCCACAAGGGAAGAAAAGCATGAACATGAGAAAACCCAAGAAAAGGAAGAGAAGCAAGAGAAAAGCAAGGCCAAGAAAGAAGAAGAAGAAGAAGAAAGTGTTAAAAAGTATGTTCCTCTACCAGCATATGTTCCACCTTTGCCCTTCCCTAAAAAATCTCAAAGGGCAAAACTTGATCAATAATTTGGAAAGTTCTTGGAGGTTCTAAAAAAGCTTTATATAAACATTTCTTTTACTGAAGTGCTCTATCAAATGCCCACTTATGCTAATTTCTTAAAAGAGATTCTTTCAAATAAGAGGAAGCTTGAGGATTATGAAATTGTTGCTTTAACTGAGGAATGCAGTGCACTCATTCAAAACAAGCTTCCTCCTAAGATTAAGGATCCAGGTAGCTTCTCTATTCTGTGCTCGATTGGGACCATACAAATTAATAAGGCTTTGTGTGACCTTGGGTCAAGTGTGAGTTTGATGCCCCTTTCCCTTTGCAAGAAACTTAATATTGGGGAGCTCAAACCGACCACCATCTCTCTTCAACTAGATGATAGGTCAATCAAACATCCTATTGGCATATTAGAGAATGTTCCCTTGAAGGTGGGAAATTTTTACATGCCAGTGGATTTTGTTGTGGTTGACATGGAAGCTGATGCTAAAATATCGATCATACTTGGGCATCCATTCCTTGCCACTGGAAGGGCAATCATTGATGCCCACAAAAGGAAATCGACTTTGCGATTGAATGATGAAGAAGTAGTGTTTGATGTTTTTAATTATGAAAATAATTCTAATTCTTTTAATTCATGTAATCGCATAGATGCTACTGATGTGGTGGATAGTGTTGTGGTTTTAGATGTGTAGGAATCAGTGACTGATGTTGTGCTAAAAAAGACCTTGCTTGAGGATGCCACTAATTTTGAGAAGGCCAAGCCCTGCAAAAAAGAACCTAAGAAGTGGAATGACAAGTGTGTCAAGAAGCACGAATTTAAACTTAGGGATAAAGTTCTTATCAATAACTCACTTCTACGTTTCTGTCCTAGTAAGTTATGGTCAAAATGGTCAGGATCATATGAGATTGTTCGAGTCTTATCTTACGGTGTGCTTGAGGTGAAGAAAGAAGGCCATGAACCATTCATGATAAATGGCCAGAGAGTGAAACACTTTGAAGAAGGAGTAGGGACTGAGCACTACTCTATTGGCATCACCTAAGCACAGAAACTATACTAGAGTCAAGCTAATAACTATAACTTAGCGCTTCTTGGCAGCTAACCCAAAATATTTTTTCTTTTTTTCTTTAATATTTTTTTTTTTTTTTTTATTTTCTTATTATTTATTTTATTGATTAACATTTTTCTATTTTTGTTTTGTAGTTTGCTATTGTTGAGTAAGCTTAAGTGCCTCCCTAAGTTCAGAGCCTTTGTAGGGGAATGTATGAAGCTGTTGGCCGCCCAAATAGATTTTTCTTTTCTTTCATTTAATTTCTTTATTTTTGCATTTAGTTCTTACATTTTATTTTTCAGTTTTTGCTTTATTTTTCTTGTGCAATTTTAGACCCTATATAGCCGCTCATAAAGACTAGATGTTCGAGTTCATGGTTACTCGCCTCTTTCTCCCACCCTTCCCCACCACCATCATGATCTTGAGTTTCTATTTTTAGGGAAGTTTTGTTGTCCTTTGTACTATTACTTTTCTTATTTAAACATTAAGGGCAATGTTTCTTTCAAGTGTAGGGGGAATCGTTGAGCACTTGTTTATTGCATTGAATTTTGCGAGAATTGTGTTTTAATTTCTTGATTATTTCTGAGCTGATAGGAATTTGTTTGAGAGGGGAGTCCACTACTATTTTTGAACTATTTTTTGTGCACGGTAATTTTTTTCAATTGAATGTTGAAAAATTTAGCATTTATTTGAAAAATTAGTCATGTTTGCTTGTAATTTATTCTCTTTACTAACTTAAGCCAGAACGTGAGTTTTGAGCCTTTATTGATTGGATTTTTCATCAACTAAATCCTTTGTTTCTTCTGGAGTGAGTTTTCTCTTGATTTTTGTGTGCTAGAACTTGATTTGATATCTTGTTGAGACTTTTATGGTTCACATACATTCTTGGACATGATGAAGGCAATTAGGTTCATTCTTTCTTGACTTCCAAAGTTGCATTGTTAAATAATCCATTAGTTGTCCCTTTTGAGCCTAAAATTGATTTCTTTGAATACCTTGTTGTATAATCAGGTTGAATTCTTTGGAGCATCTAATGTGTTAATTGAAATGTCTTGAAAGGTTACTGTTATCTTCAAAGGTTGAAAAAAAAAGGGAAATTGAAAAATTGAAGAAAGAGATTATTGGTGAATGAATCATGAGAATATTGGGTTGAAAGTGAGAATTGGTTATATCCTTGTGCATTATGCTCTATTGATCATCCTCTCAGCTTGATTCTGTGTTGCATTGCTTTATTCATAATTATTCTTTACCCTTATCCATCTTTTTCCTACCATTGATTATACCCTTGGCCCTATTACAACCCAATGTAAGTTCTTTTTTATCCTTGTTATGTATGTGATCTTGAAAGTGGAGATGAGATTGATAATCAAGCCTATGGTCATGCATTTATTGAGAGAAATTTGAGTGATCTCTTTGCTCTTAAATACTTGAGAGATGGAAAGATAAGTGACCTCAATTGTTTGGTAGAGAGAAAATGTGCAGGCTAGACTCAAGCTTTTAATTGTATTAACTGATAAATTTTCTTACTTGATTGGATTTGATTGCCGAGCTTAATTGGATTTTATTTTTTTAAAACTGTGGATTGTCGTTTATTTCGTATTTCTTGATGTTCAGTTTTATCTTGACTTTGATTCATATTCTTTGTTTGAGGACAAGCAAAGCTCAAGTGTGGGGCAATTTGATGTGTGGATAAAATACACACCTCTTGTGCTTGATTTGAGGTGGATTTAGGTTTGCTTTGATGATTTATGTTAAAATTTATGTCACATTTAATCTAATTATCTTTAGTATCTCATGATTGGTCTTTCTCTATGGTTTTAGGTCCAAAAGAGGTGTTTTGACATGGCTCTATGAAGCTTTGGATGGATTCATTGCAATGGAGTTGAGCTCGTAATTTATATGGCCAAGATTTGTGGAGTTTTTGACCTTTGCACGATAAAATGAGCATAACTTGAGTTACAGAAGTTGAAACGAGGTAATTCTAGTGGCATTAGAAAGCGAAAAAAAAGATATACAACTTTCATGAAGATCCCTTCTCTAAAAAATGATATTTTGAGCAATTAAAGAGTTAGACACAGCCGTATCTAACTTGAAAAATGCTTCTACCAAGCTCACAAGGCTTTATCTAACCTCAATGAAGTTTCTGTGTGGGCGACACGGCTGTGTCTCCTGGAGGCACAGCCGTGTGACCCCTGCACATGCAAATTACACTATTTTTAAAGCTCACACGGCCGTGTCTAAGGGAGACACGGCCGTGTGAGGCTTCCTGATGTGAAAGTTAGCTATTTTGCACCCAAATCATTATAAATAGGGCAAAAACACCAAACCTAAGGAGACTCTTGGCTAGAGACTTGTGTGACGACAGGTTTTGAGAGGAGAAGCGCAAGGATTCAAAGGTGAAGGCTTTGAAGGCAAAAGCAAGACTCTTTGAAGATCAACCATTGAAGCTCTTTTCTCCATCTCCATCTTCCCATCTTTTATTTTTGTTCATCAATCATGATTGTTTCTTTAATCCCTATTCTTGTTTGTGTTACGATGGCCATTAGCGGCTAAACCCTTTTTCTAGAATTAGGATGAAACTCTCTTTTTTCCTATTATGAATTGTTAATTTGATTCTTTGTTAATGAAATTATTGTTCTTGATTCATTCTTAGTATGCTTAATGCTTGTGATATGTTGCACGCCATATTTACATGATTTTAGGTTTTAGGTGAAGGATCGAATGATGAAATCTAATTGCTTGATAATTCAAGAATTGAACTAGGAATTGAGACCTAGACATAGGCTTAAATCCTTCAAGGGGTAAACGATTGTCATGATTCTTAATGGGCTGGAACTTGGATTAATTGCCATGAGAATGGGGTTAGTGAAGTTTTAGCATGTTTTTAGTGCCAAGAAATTGGGTTTTAAATAATTTAGGACAAATCGCCTTCAAGAACATAATTGAACATTAACAAAGATAGGATTACAATTTATCGTAGGGGTAATGTAGTGGATTCCAAATCCTAGAGCTTTAAATCCTTGTTAAATCTTATCTTTTCTAGTTTCAATTGTTTACTTTATTGTTTTGCTTTTCGTATTAATTTTAATTGAACATTCTCTATCGATTTTATTCGCTTAAACAATCAAAATAGCCGTAACAGTTAGTAATCAATCGATCCTCGTGGGAACAATCTTTATTTACTACTTGTACGATCCGTGCACTTGCGAAAAATCCACAACACCTTCAAGCATGAACATATTCAATATATCATCATCAGTACATACCCTCTTTACACAGAATGAGCCATCATAATGAGAAGATAAGGCCGATTTTGTCTGAACCTTGAAAAGCATTTTATGCCCAACCAAGGTTGAAATAATTTGTGGCAAATAACAACCACCTCCCAACTATAAAAACAAAAAAATGTGGCTCAAAAAAAGTTAACCATGGTCAAATATAAGAAACTAAGCTAAGTTAAATTTATTCTAAAACTAAAGGTTAAAACAACATAACAACCATAAATGAAACTTAAAAGCTAAAATATAACCTTCTTACACTCAGCCAACAACTGAGCACATGGTGTCTTCAGTAAAGTTTGTGCATCACGATCAAAAAGCATAAAGACAGCAATACCAATTCCATCATAAACCTTCAGCTTTATCTGATACCTTTGTTGTTAGCCAAAAAAATAACTTTATATAAATACCATTGGTCTTTTGAAAGCAAATTGGAAAACCAATGACATAATGAACGCAGGGAGATGTACCTTGGTGTCACAGAGACCACATGACAAAGGCATACATCACAATAGTACACGCCACAGTATGGAGAAATAGACATTTGGCATCTGCAGGCGCTATACCACTAATCACCATCCTCCACAATTGCCTTCACTATTGCCAAAACTATGAAGAATCTATCCTTCCAAAAAAATCAAATAACAATAGATTTAAGTGTAACTTGGATGATAATGGAATAAGTTTGAGAAATATATGTCGACAAAGACCTGTGGTCATTACATATCATTTATTCAATTTATGCTTAGAAGTGTAAACCCAAAATATCTAACAATACATTATAGTGAAATTTAAGAATTCTATTTAAGCATGTGAGCAAACCATTTTAAACTCAGTGATCTGTTTTATAGACTTCTTTTCATGAAGTTTCATGAAGTCATCTTCCATGAAAGTCATTTGGACATCAAGAACAACAGCTAATGTTTAAGACCCGATTGAGCTATCTTCAACAAGCCTATTAACAAAAATAGCCAACATACATAAGCTAAATAGAATGTTTGACAAAATTAAATAACTGAATCTATACATAATAAGTTTATATACAATAACTCTAAACATAGCGCACCTCTTTCTGAAAGTAATGACCTCAGCAATAGGAGAATTGAACATTATTTTGGTTGCATGCATGACGTTTTGGATAACAATTTATCCTTTGCAAAAAAAGATGAATAAATGAACAAAAACATTAGTGAACTATATAAAGAAAATATAGGAAAAAAAGGAAAAAAAATAAAGTAATAACATACGTGGAGGGCATAAGGAGCAGAAGAAAATAGGGATAACAATGAAAAAAATAAAACACAAATGATTACCTCTAAAAAGCTTCACTTTAGCAAGTTGGATGACAACAATTGGAACATATTTAGCAAACAAAGCACATTCAAGCTTGAGACTGTGAAAAGGAAGGAAACATGTTATTAACAAGCGAACAAAGAATAAAGAAGGATAAAGAAAGATGTACAGAAAAGGAATGAATTTAAATAAGTGCGTGTAGGGCCATATATTGGGAAAATAGAGCACTAACTTGCAATTAGAAAGCTCTATAACAACCATTTTAGTTAGCTTTCCATTTTGGTCATATTCCTTTTGGCTAGAAGTTCCTACCAACAGACGGATGACATCTACAAAGAGAAGAATATGTAAGTAAACAAACAAAATAGAAGAAAACAAAAAATAAATGGGAAAATTAAAGAATAGGTTGAGAAAAGTTAGACCAATAAGGAAGTCAAAATCTCCATCATTTCCCAATACATCACCAAATAGCACAAATGACAACCCATATTGTGGAGTAATCATAGATTGGGAAGGAGCAACAAAAGTCCTAAATTGAAAAATAAGACGAAATTCATGATTTGTAGGACAATAGGCTCCAACATTTGGGATCACAATGAAGTAACACATCTTATAGACACTACCCTCTGTAAGGAGATTCATGAACTTATACACCAAAATTTCCCTCACGTTTCCTTGAATCTTACCACCCTAACAACAAGACCACAATTACAAAGATTAAAAAAAATTAGAAGAAGAAATCAAATTTAGCACAGGATGAACATTTGAACAAAAGCAATATGAATATCATTTTTTGCAAACTCATCCAACAGCAGCATTTCAATGGAGCTTAGAAGTTTGGAGTTGTTGAGTGTAGGCACCTTCCAAAGCCTCAAAATCCTCACCGTAAACCTCTAAGCCTGTCTCTTAGGAACAACTTTGCTCAAGGCATCAGATGGTGAAGCCATAGGTAATAGGTAATAACACCCAATAAGAAGTTTACACAAACAAAGCAGGGAAAAGAAATGAATAAGTGAAGATGTTTCAGCATTGGCAGTGAACAATCAAAGAATGCATTAGCAACCCTATAAATAAGGATCAGGAAGTCACAATTAAAATTTCACAAACTTAAAAATGGGAGGGGAAAACACACCCAAATCAGCCACCAAATTCCTTAATCGTACATAGTACCCATACCCATCCCTGTTACACTTTGTAAACATCTTGTACAGAAGAGTAGGTGTCTGTGTAACTAGTTTATAGATGACAGAAAGGGAGAAGAGAATGTAGATAAGAAGTATAAATCAGTAGGTAGAGTAAGCGTATCGGCCATTGGTGTATAGACCTTGCTCCTGCAACAATACTACTATTTGGAGCTACTGATTTTCATACGCACATGCTATCTTAATCTTAAATATGTTAAATATGTCAACAAAATGAATTAAACAATCTTAGTGTTGCATGGAAATGGCACATGTATTAAAATAGTGTATGTATAGTGGAGAAGAAGGGTCTGTAAAACACAAGTCTTTTCTGCAACACACAACTGACTAACAACACTCCACTGCAAAAAACTATCCACAAAAAACATCTAACATCTCAGCCATACAATTCACCAACCACCTATTTTGGCCAACCAAAAAAATTAAACCCCCACACATCTTTATTTAGCCAGAGACAGACCACCTAAGCATGTAGATTAGATAAACATTTAAAATCCAATGGAAGCTACATACAATCCACTCAGGGTAATAAAACAAATAAATCTGGATGACATCGTTTAGAGTATGCCAACTATAAAATACGGAAATAGGCCAGCATCATTCTTTGATCTCGAATTATTCGATCTCTGGTAAAGAGAATAAGACAAAAAATTATCTTTGTACAAAAATCTGATAGCTATTTTGAGAGTCAGCATTACCCTTAATGACTTTGCGTTGGATAGCTTCATGAAAGAAAGGTTAAGGGTAAAAATGAAAAAAAAAATTGTAACCAGGGATAGATGTAGCACGTGAATTAGAAGAGAAAAAGAGAGATAATGTCCTTACTCGAAAAGCTAACATTTTTTTAATTTGTGCTTTCAAAATGAGTAAAATAATCTTGTGCTGATAGAAGTTACATGTGTATTTGAACAATGTATGCATAGCGGAAGAAAACGTTCTGCATTTGTATCGTTTATAGATACCAAAAGGATAGAAACACTTAGTGTAACATCCTCTTCAATATGTTAGACATGTAAATAGTTACAGAGGTAGCTTAATATTTTCTTAACATGCCTGTTTAATTTTGTGATAATCTGAGATAGTTTAGACACTTTGTTACAAGCCGAAAGGTGAAAATGAGCTTTAAATGACCCAAATATTAGCTTAAATGGCTTAGCTAATGGAAATAAATGTGGATAATTTATTTCTAAGTCACAAATATGTATTCTGTGATGTGGTTAAAGTTTGAGAATAATCGGAGTCTGTTTAGTATTTTTAGGCATACTGATTATGTGTTTTAATGCCAGATGGACTAGTTACAGATATGAAAAATTATGATACTGGTGAAATGACTTTTTTAATGAATCTTAGTATATATTTTGAAGTTGCTAGAACTTAGAAGTCTTGATTTAGCTAAAGTTGAGTGTTTTTAGCAGATCGGGAAGTATCAGTGTAGTAACTTAAGGCCTTAAACCAGCCACGGTTACCAGCCCTTTTTGTTAACCCTTTTGGCTGATATTTCAATCTATTTTTGGCTTCTATTTAACACTTTCTCAAGGCTGAGTTTGGCAGCAGAAACAATAAGAGAGAAAGAGAAAATGAGGAAGAATAAGAGAGAAAGAAGAAGAGATCAAAGGGGAAATCCAAAGTTCTGGATTGAGACTCAAATCTGCACCATCAAGCCAGCATCAAGGAGCTTGAAGGTAGGGGTTCTTGATACTTTAAACTTCATTTCTACTCATTTTCCATGTTAGGCTATTTTGAGGTTTAATATACCAAATTAAGTTCTAGTAGTGTTTTAAGTGTTTTTCTTGCTTGGATAAGTTCTAAGTATGGTTTATGACTTGCTCATGCTAAGAGTTTGAATTAGAAACTGAAAATTCTTCATTTGGATAATTAAAACTCAAAGTGTTGATTTTAGGGGTTTGGATGAGGGATTTAGTGTTTTGATCCATTATTGATGAAATCATTTAGTGTTTTATGTTTCTTTCATGTTTGTGAACTTGTTTGGGACTTGAAATCACCTAGGGATTGGATTAAAATAGCCAAAATCCAAGATCATGGCTAATGGAACAGTGTCTGTATAATTTTGCAGATATTCATGGTTTCCCAATAGGTGTTGCGACACTTCTTGGAGTGAAGCCACGACACTCATGTCTCTGTTTCCATTTTCTGGGCACCGAGAGAGAGGTGTCGTGGCACCAAAGAAGGGTGAGCTGTGGCCCTTTCACAAAAATGTCCAAAACCTGGTTTTCTTGCATGCTTTTGCTAGGAAACGCTTGATGCTTTGGCATGAAGTGATCTAATGGGATACAATTCATATTTAAATATTATTGAGACACTAAGGGGTGAACTTCTTGGAGAGCATGGTCACCTGGTATATATGATAATTGTAAGGAGCCTTAGGTGTTCTTTGAGAGAAAGGATGCTATAGGACACACTTAGAATCTTGTTCAACATGAGGTTGACTTGGTAATCATTTGTGAAGTGATAATATGAGATTCTAGGTATGAGGACACTAGTGACATGATTTTTGCTACTTTGTTGGATAAGTGAGGTCAAGATTACTATGTGCTAGTATTTATTTGTGTGGCTCGGATATTTGGTATTCAAACTTGGTATTTGCTTATTTTCTTATGTATTGTGACCTTAGATGGTGTGCACAACCATATGACCTGAGAACGAAGTGTTGGATCTGAATTCTCCTTGCATGTTTGCTTGTATGATCAGGGTTACTAATGTACGGAGTTGGTAGTCAATAGCTAGTGTTTTCAATTTTAAAAACCTGCATTTGCATTGTACCTCTATAATACGTGGACTTTATTTCAGCATAATCATACTTCATAATATAAAGCATTGCATGGTTGACACTTGTATAGCCAATTGTCATGGCTTAATCAATTAATTGTTTGGTTGCTCGTTAAGTAGTATCCTAGGATTGTATGGGCAATTCTTTGATATTATTGATTGTTGGATATTCTTATGCATCGAATGTATTTTTGGTGTTTAGTTGAATTATTTGTTATAAATTATTAACCGCTAGTCTTGGTATGCTTATATTGAGAAATTGTGATTTCTCACCCCTGTATGTTCCATGTGAATGTAGGTAAAGTCCTTAAAAATGATAAGAATAAGGAAAAGAAGAAACAGAAGGCTTAGATTAGTGTTTTGTTTCTTTGTAAACCAGTTTGTATATGTGTATATTTCTAGTTGTTTAGAAAAGTTTATGTATACTTTGTGGCGTGTTAGCCGATGATAGTTGTATATATGACTTTTTGATCATTTGTGGCTCTCTATAATGACTGTGTAAGTTATTATAGATTTTTATTTTCTGCATTTTTAGAAGTGACATGTTTAATGCGATTTATTTTAGAATATTCCATTTATTTTACGATAATTCGTATTAGGGACACTTAGGGATTAGAAATTCTCTACTCACAAACACTTGTAAACACGCTCTCATGTCTTTGACATCTCAAGCAAGTCATGCAAGTTTAGTTTAGTATGTTTCCATCCAATTTCCTTTATGTATCATTTATAATTTCAATGCAACTTTGAATTCAAGTTCATTTACGTTTTCAGTCTTTACTCTCTGCAAATTCTCTTCTACTCCTGATCGAGTGGTCTTTTCGAGATCATTTGATTTCTTCTAATTACTTTCATATAGTTGCTTGTTTACTTTCCTTCAAATTTACTTTCCTGTTCTTTACACACATGCAACTTTACTTTCATTGTCTTTTACATTGCTTTCTTTCAATTTCTATTTTTTACATTTTTATATTTTCCATTACCTATCAAGTTTACTTATCGCACTTTATTTCTCTGTCATTTATATTTCATGTCATTTATTTGCTTTCCTTTAACTATTTTCTTAAGTTTTTAAAGCAAACTTTACTTTTTCAAAACAAGTTATTTCATTCATATTTTCATTGTTTCACTTACTTATCATTATTTTACTAAGTTACTTCTTACGCATTAATATTTTGATTTTGATTTACACAATTTTGTGTTTCATTCGAGATTAACCTTTTGATGTTCTTACTTAAAAATCAATCTGGGAACTAGATAATTCCAAGAGGAACCGATTTCCTTCCTCGAATTGAGATTCGAAATTAAATTTGTCCTTCGACAAAAGTTTACCATAAACAAATTGGCACGCCCGGTGGGACTAGTTGAAAGACTAGTATTTAGATGAACTCCATTTGTTTATGCGATTAAGAAGTGGTAAAATAGTGCCAAGAATGTCTGAAAATACATCAATGAGTGCTTACAACCCTCAATCAGGGAACAATGGATCCAATGGCAATAGAAACACCATTGTCTCTACAACTCTGCCACAACCTTTAGAGCCTGTGATTAGTGAAATCACAGGGATCCTTGTTTCTAACTTAGAAAACAAAACTCCTAGGATGAATAGGACTACACCTTTATATAGGTTGCCCCTTGGTTTTACTCCCCAAAATATCACACATAATATAGGCACTACCTAAGCCACATACACAAGTTCAATACCCAATGTTTCACTAAGAAACCAAGTGGTAAATGTTAGTTACCAAGATGCAGGAACCAGTGCAAATCAAATTGATAGGATGAATATGGAAACACTAGTTTTCCCTAATTTTCCCAAGAATTTGTCTTCGATTCCCTCAGGGAACATGAATACAGCCTTGAATAATATCAGGTAACGGATTGATGAAAGTAACCACGAGATGATCCACATGCTAACTCGACAAATGACCACTGTGATAACCCCACTTATAGAGTCAACCATAATACCTATACCACATTGGCTAGGCAAATGAGTAGGATTGTTGATGTCTTTGGCAACCAAGAGAAATCTACAGGCAATCAAAGGGGAAATACTCAACTTGTATACCCAGATAATACCAATTGGTAAATAATCCCAATGTTAATAATCCAATTGAGGATAATCAACCAAGAGAAAATCCACTTGGCCCAAATGTAGGATTTCGAGTAGTTAATCAAAATCAAGATGCTGATAACCTCCTAGAAAGGATTAGGATAAATAATCTTGGGTGCATCAAAACATTAACCAAGCAGTTGAGCAGGTGCTCAATAGGTATGGGTTCAATGTGGGATACACAAATCGACCTTATTTTATGTCAGCCTTCCCTGAGTTGATCCAATAGGCAGAATTTCCCAAAGGATGCAAAGCACCTAAAATCTCTAGCAATATTTGTTAGGGAGAGTGGAGAGTCCATAGTAGAGCATATTGCTCGATATACTATCGAAGCGGGGGATGTAGCCACAAATGAATACTTAAAAATGAAATACTTCCCCAGTTCCTTAACCAAGAATGCCTTTACTTGGTTTGCAACTCTTTCACCAAATTTGATCCACTCTTAGAATCAGCTTGAAAGAAATTTTCATAACTAGTTCTTTAGAGGAGAGACTATGGTAAGTCTCATGGATTTGCTTAATATCAGGAGAGGTAATGGAGAATCCATCGATGATTACTTAGCAAAATTCAAGCAGATGAAGTCTAGATGCTTTACAGTCATCCCAAAATCTGAGGTAGTCAAGATGGCTGCTAGCTTAGATTATTCTATTCAAAAGAAACTAATAAATTAATAACTCCTAGACATGCTCAGCTTGTGGATAAAGTGAGACAAATTAAGCAACTAAAATTCAAAAAGAAGAGGTTTAAGAAACATTTTAGAAAAGAAAAGATTGCTTAAGGATAAATATTATGTACAATCGAAAGATAACAAAGTAGCCTGTATCGAAGTTGATGAGGTTGAGGATGATGAGGAGAGCGAGGTTAACATAGCAGGATTAAAATTTGGTCCTCCCTATACTTGCTCTTCTTTAATTCCTAATCGAACAAAGGATAACATGAAATCCCCTATTAGCCCAACATATGCCTTTGATATATCAAAAGAAGATTTAATCTTTGATGTGTTATTAAAAGATAAACAAATCAAATTTCCTGATGGACATAAAATCCCTTCAGTCGAAGAAATAAAAAATCAAAAGTACTGTAAATATCATAATAGATATGGTCATTTGACTAATAACTGTATTCGTTTAAGGGATTTACTACAGAAGAGCATTCGGGAAGGAAGACTCAAATTTGAAACAAAAAGAAAAATATGAATATCAATATTGATCCCTTCGAAGTAAATGCAAGCTACATAGAGCCTATTGGCTTTTCTGAAGTCAATATGGTTAAAGAAGTAGGGGAATCTACCCCTGCCATCACCTCTGAATGTGACCTCGATGCTTTCAAGGCTAATAAGGAGGAGGTTTTCCCAAAGCAGTGGAATCTTTAGTGGAATTTCTTCTCAGGAAGAAGGAGGATGAGAGAGAGGTGTCTCTCTACCCCAGATGCAGTGCAGTATTTGCTAAGCTGGCAGCCAAGTCTTACCAGGATGCCATTAAGCAGAGGCAGAAGAAGAAAGCCCTTATGGGAAGTTCGATCTTGATCAACAATCAGCCCACAAACTATAACTCACTAGTGATGGGTGAATCTTTCGATAAAGCCATAAAGGGAAAAATGAGGGTGCCACCAGCTAACATGCCCCCTAACCAGTGGTTTAGGAACACTCCTCAAACCTTGAAAAGTCCTCAAACCAAGCCAAATTGGCACAGGTTTAAGTTAGGGATGCAATACCCCTTTAGTGGGAATATTAAGCCTAACACCTGGATTCAAGGTGTAGGACAGACCTCGAACCAGGGTTTATGCCCTTACATGCCTAAGACCCAGTGGCGTAAAGCCTAAAGACTCAGACAATAGCAATAACAACAACAACAACAATAACAATAATAGACGTTGATCTGCAATTGCAGCAAAGGTCATATGCCCAAGTGGTGCAAGTACCACCTGTAAAGATAGATAGGAAACCAAAACCTCTTAGTCCAATGGACGAGGATGTTATCACGAATTCGTTCGAATCCGGTTTTAAGGATGATCTAGACACCATTTTTAGAGTAAATGTTATGTCCCTCCTTCCATATAACTTTTCTATTTTAGGAACTGAACAAGTAGACCCCGAGGAGGACTTCGAAGATGACTCGGAAGAGTTTGGTTGGTACTTGGTCGAAGAAGACACTGTGTAGGTCATGGAAAACTCAATAGTTTTCAATACTCCCACCCTTGAGATGAAAAGCCATCTGCACTCACTTTTCATTAAAGTTAAAGTAAATGGAAAACTGGTGAAAAAAATACTAGTCGATGGAGGAGCAGCCATTAATTTAATGCCTAAAAATTTGTTGAAGAAATTTAGCAAATTAGAATCTGATTTGTTACTACATAATATGGTGGTGATAGACTTTAATGGAGGTCCTCGACATCAAAAGGAGTAATAGCTCTCGATATCAAGGTAGCCTCAGTGACAAGGTCAACCTAGTTCATTATGGTTCCCTCCAATGTCAGCTATAATCTTTTACTAGGTAGAGAGTGGATACATGTTGTGGGTGCAATACCTTCGACCCTACACCAAAAGATGTTCCTATGGAACCAGTCAGGGGAACTCAAAATGATAGAAGCTGATGACACTTAGTGTCAAGTCCATCAAAATCATATAGATTTACAAATCTTCGTACCTGGGATCAGACCTTTCTGCATATGGGACTCAGTAGATCTTCATAGAAAAGGGGTCAAGATGGTGGCCCTCACCCCTACAGGTTTTACTTTAATTCCTAAAGTTGATTCAATTAAGCTTCAAGTCTGTAATAATAATGTAAGGGCCTACAGGCGCTAGTTTACTAATTTTGGCCAAGCTGACTTGACTTTAAGTTGTAATAATTATGATACTTAAGAGCCACATGGCTCAAGTAGCAGCCTATATGGCTAATAATTGCACTGAAAGTGCAATTTTGAGTCAATTGACTCGAATTTTAGCCTACATGCTGAAAATTTTAGTTGTATTTATGACAACTGTTGAATCTCTAGCACAAGTGAATTTTTGGGTCAAATTAGTTTTAGAATTAAAGAATTTAGGTAGAATTTAGATAAGTTTTCATTATTTTTTGTATTATAGATTTTTGGTGTTTATTGGCTAATGGAATGCAAAATTTTGATTGAAACAAGTTGGTTTTAATTTAGAAGAAAGAGAAAAATCTCCTTCATGCGTGCATCGCGAGGCAATAGTTCTCCATCGCAAGGCAAGAGTGCGTTCCATCGTAAGGCGAGAGTGCGTTCCATCGCGAGGCGAGGAGCATCCATCACGAGGCGAAATACTGGATGGAAGGATCTTCGAAGCTGCTGTGGATCTTACCTCACACACGGGCCATCGCGAGGCGATGAAGGGCCATTGCCGTTATCTAGCCAATTTTAAAAAGCCAGAAGAAACATTTTTTACGGGTCCTTTGTTTTTGTTCTTTTCTGAAATTTTGGGGTTTTACCCAGAGCTCTGGTAGGGTTTCATCTTCTTCCACCTCCATTGATTATTCAAGCTTGGGAACAAGATTTTAAAGTATCAATGGCTTCTTCTTCTTCTATTTGTTTGATTTCTCTCATTTCTTCTTCTTTCATTATGAGTAGCTAAATCTTTTTGAGTTAGGGTCAGATGAACATTATAGAAACTCTCATGTAATCTGTTTTACTATTTCAATACAAGTTAATTTCATGTATTTGAGCATCCTACTCTTTGCTTAATGCTAATCAATACTTGATCACTATTGGTTTGATTTTGGGTATTTCTTCTAATTGGAAAATTGGTTGTAATGCTGGAATTGAGTTGGGTTGGCATAATTATGATTGAATATAGGAATATATCATTGTAATTATGTGTTCCATGAAATCATTGTTATTAATGCTTAATCTGAATTAACAATTACTTAAGGAATTAAGTTTTGTATTTTGGGTTAAAGGGGCTTTGAATCAAGGAATTGATCTAAGTCTAATTTGTTGATTGGAACTTCAAATGCATGATTATCACTTGTATTGAGAGTAAACCAGTAGCATAAGAGGGTAAATAATGGGATTCGGACCCTAGCCGCTTTTCTCGATAGACTTTCTTCTCCTTAAAAATCCAAAAATATTCTTTAATTTGTCAATTGTTCTATTTTAATTCATTCTGTTTATACTTGTTTAAAACCAATACATTTCTTTTATGTTGATAAAACAATTACAATCCCTGTGGAGACGATATCTCTTTTCTCATCATTATATTACTTGTAGCGATTTGGTGCACTTGCCGAATTTGTTTGTTTCTTCAACAAGTTTTTGGCGTCATTGTCGGGGATTGTTGATTTGATTATCAGCAAGGCAAATGAGTTACTACTTTGGACAATTATTTTTTTTATTTTGTGTTTTGTTTTGTTTACAATTTAACTGTATTCATTTCATTCATTTTTAAATATCATTGACTTGCTACTTGCAATTCTCTTATTTTCTGTTTATGCGAGGAAAAAAAGCAGCTGAATTTTTGCTTGATCCTGAGATTGTGAAGACAGAAAAAGCAAATAGGAAGAAAGCTAAGAAAGCAAGGCAACAAAAAATAATTCAAGAAAAATAGGAATCTACTTTTTCTTCTCATATTCTCACAGTAGAGGTCATGGCTGCACAACCACCACCTAGGTGGACTTTAGGAGATTTTGGTTAGAGGAACAACCGTCAGAGGTTGGCTATTGAGTATTAACCAGTGGAGGCAAATGCATTTGAGATCAGAACTTCTCTGTTAAATGTTCTCAAGCAGAATCAATGTTCTGGAGCGGATAATAAAGACCCCAACCAGCACTTGGTGAATTTCTTTGAGATTTGTGGTACATTGAAGCTGGATGGTGTTTCTGAAAAAGCTAAGAGGATGAGATTGTTCCCTTTTACTTTGAAAGACAGAGCAAAGGATTGGTTACAAACACTTCCTCAAGGAAGTATTACTACTTGGAATGAATTAGAGGACAAATTTATGGATCGATTCTTCCCTACCTCCAACTTCATCAAAAGAAAGGTTGAAATCACCAGCTTTGAGCAAAAAGATGGAGAAAATCTTTATGAAGCATGGGAGCGGTTCAAAGGGCTTTTGAAGAGGTGTCCCGACCATGGCTATGATGACTTAACATAAATGCAAACGCTTTGCCATGGGTTGAGACCAAATACAAAGATGATGGTAGATGCTTTGGCGGGGGGGGTACAATGAATAATAAGACGGTTGAAGAAGCAAGAGAGTTAGTGGAAGCAATGGCTTCAAATGAGTATCTCATTCATCATGATAGAGGAGTGCAAGCGAGGAGGGGTGTTTTAGAGCTAGATGCCCATAATACTTTATTAGCCCAAAACAAATTGGTTTCTCAACAATTAGAGGTTCTCACCAAACAGCTTCAAGCTTTACAAACAGGTTCCTCTCAATCTCATCATTCCAAGGCTGTGATGCAATGTATGAGGTGTGATTTTTGTGGGGGAAGACATGAGAATGGTAATTGTGAAGCTCAAAGTGATTCAAATGAGTAAGCCAATTATATGGGAAATTTTCAAGGATAAAGAGGGAACCCTTATTCTAACACCTATAATGCAGGGTGGAGGAATCATCCCAACTTTTCTTGGAAACAACATGAAGCTCCTCAATCGAGCAAACTTCCCCAACCACAGCAGCCTAAAGAGAAGCTTTCAGCTTTAGAAGAAGCATTGACTCAGTTTATACATATGACCCAAACCAATTTCCAAAATCATGAGGCTTATTTCAAAAACCAAGAAGCATCCATCAAAAACCTTGAGAATCAAATTGGACAGCTCTCAAAGCAACTTGCTGAACAATCCAGGGGACAATTTTCTAGAAATACAGTGGATAACCCCAAAAATGAGTCATGTAAAGCCATAACTTTAAGAAGTGGGGAAACTGTCACACCGGATGTGGTGGAGCCATTAGTTTCAAGATCTACCGAGATAAATGCGAGGGAGATGTTGGATGAAAAGTCAAATAAAAAGAGTGACATTGTGAACATAGAAGAAAATAAAAAAGAAAAAAAAGTAGCAGAGGTTGAAAATCATAAAAAGGAGGATAAAAAGAGTTCTAACTTAGTAGATGAAGACTTCTTCTTGAGGAGAACAAAGCGTCAGATTTTGCAAGAAGGGGATAAGCCTCAAGTGATTCCACCATATGTGAAGTTACCATATCCTCACTTGAGCAAGAAAAAAGAGAAAGAGGAGCAATTTGCAAGGTTCTTGGACATTTTCAAACGTCTTCAAATCAACATTCATTTTGCAGAGGCATTAGAACAAATGCCTACATATGCTAAATTTATGAAGGAATTATTGACTAAGAAGAAGAAGTTCAAGGAAGATGAAACAGTGGCATTAATAGAAGAGTGCAGTGCAATACTTCAAAGGAAGCTTCCCCCAAAATTGAAAGATCCAGGGAATTTTACAATTCCATGCACTATTGGTAACATGACCATTAGGAAAGCTCTTTGTGACTTGGGAGCAAGTATAAATTTGATGTCATTGTCTATGCTTAAGAAGCTTGGGGGAGGAAAGGTCAAGCAAACAAGAATGGCTTTACAACTTGCAGATAGGTCAATTAAACATCCCTATGGAGTTATGGAAGATATGCTAGTAAGGGTCGATAAATTTATATTTCCAGCTGATTTTGTTGTATTAGACATGGATGAGGATGCAGATGTACCTTTGATTCTTGGAAGACCATTTTTAGCTATTGGAAGAGCTTTCATTGATGTCCAGCAAAGGCAGTTAATGTTGCAAATGAAGGATGAGAAAGTCACCTTTAATGTTTTTGAGGCGATGTGTAACACCCTTGTGGGGATGCCACATTTATGAATGCAATGAAATAAAATAAAACAAAACTCTTACCCAAGTTGTAAAACATTTGATACTTACATAATATTTGTGGAATATATTTTTTTTTATAATTATAACATTAAATAAAATAACACGAAGCACGAGATATAACAAACATAAACTCACCATAATATACATATGATTCTCTTTTAGTACAACCATGATTTACAACTACATGTATTTAATAAAATAGTAAAGAGTTGACACAAAGCTAAAACATAGATGCATAAGTGCATCCCAAGAGATAACAAACCCTCCGATGAATCACCATCCGTCACCTCCAGAATAACCATCGAAAAGTGTGCATCTATGAGATCTGACTTTGGACACGAGTCCGTGTCAACTCGCTACTCAACTCACTAGGCGCGTGGAAAAGATAACGCCTAATGGTCAAAGGTAACTCTATATGTAGATAAAGCATAGAGTGAATATGACCTCCCGTCATACTCCCTACATAGGGACATAGTCAATCGTCCCACATAAGCTACGGTCCTCGGTATGCATACGCCACGCCCGGAACCTCCATGAAACTCCGGCCTCACGCGAAGAAAAAGTGCCATGACCTCAAGATCAGTCTTGACGATCAGTGTGATCAACTGGTTCCTCCTCCTCGTAGATGTCGCCCGACTGTTGCTCGTCAGGGTGCTGTACCTCAAGAGGCTGATCCTCCTCTCCCTCAAACTCTTTACGGAAGTAATACAGTAATATCGAGAAAACATATAGAGAGGTGAGACAATCTACATCACTACCCACATGGCAATAAGGAAAACGACAATACAAAACAGTCATCACAACAGTACATATCAATATATCAGGCATAATGTTTTAAGCAATATATAAAAATAAATACATATTACTATATCAAGCATAACATATTAAAGCAATAAATCACATAATTTATCACAGATTATAATAAACAGTAAAGTGCAGGAAATGCATGAACAGTAAAATGCAGATGATGAATGATACACACACACTGACTCGTTCCTACTCCATGGAGCTAAACACAGATATCTGAGAGAATGATCTGAATAGAAAACTAATAATACTTTATGGCTGCCCAACCAAGCTATTGCACTGTCAATACATCGTGTCTATAGCCCACAGTCCAAAACATCGTGTAGCAATACATAATCCATACATCGTGTACACGGGCATAGTACTTACTAGTCCCTCAAGATCCCGACTAAGAATAGTGCTTGTCAAGATCATTAGTGTGTTGCCCGATACCACGGTCCGTAAGAGCAACCCATCGCCCGCATGTGGAATTCTCCGCACACTAATGCCTCCAAGTTCATAAATGAACCACACTACACTTATCGCATGAACACGGTGTAAGTCAATCAATCACCAATTTTAACCCAAATTGGCACAATACTCTAAACATGAGCTAAAATTACTAAAATACCTCTATTATCCAAATTTTACCATAATTATGAGAAATTACCAAAATACCCCTAGTCACCAAATAACAAGTATAGTACGTCCCACCTGACAGTACTATACTACAAAATGTCTGGGTCCACCACTTTGGCCCGACAACAAAACTCACAGTATTGTTCAATCGCGTAAGAATTTTATCGCATTTTCACAATCTCATCGTTTTCACAAACATTTTTAAATCGCGTAAAGACAGTTTGATGTTTTTAAATGTCGTAAATTGTTTTTGAGTTATTTTCTCAATCGCGTAGGGTTTTTAATTCATTTTCTTAACCGAATAGCTTAAAATTATCATTTTTAATATGTGTAAAATTATATCTAGTACTTGTAAAATACGTAATGTATTTTCCTAGTGTTATAAATATAATATGGAATCTTTTCATTTTATGCGTTTGATTTTAATAAATTTCGGCAGCATTTTGCCTATAAAATCAGTATAAGGTATTTTTAATGTTTTCCTCTAAATATAGTTT
Organism: Ormosia semicastrata; assembly: GCA_029884595.1. NCBI lineage: Eukaryota > Viridiplantae > Streptophyta > Magnoliopsida > Fabales > Fabaceae > Ormosia > Ormosia semicastrata. The sequence goes on from JAQQTO010000029.1 coordinate 4,872,013, forward strand.
ATTTTATTTTTACCCAATAATTTCACATTAAAATTTACTAACGCGCTTCAAAATTTATAGTATGAGCCCTACGTTAGTACTTTTCAAGTGTCTGGTTAATTTCTTAATTAAACTGAATTCTGCTAAGTTAAAATTCTAGAAATGTAATTAATTCCTTTGATTTTCTCAATGATTCTTTGGAATCAATTTTTGTTATAAAATAATTATCTAACCTATCTTAGTAAATAAAATGGCATGTTGGCCAAATCAAAATAAAATGGCATTTGGTTATACATTAAATGGCATTTTGGCCATCATTAACCTAAACCACTTTTAACTTTGATTGTTTTACTTAAATTCCTTGAATCAGTTATTTAGAAAATTCTGAGAACATTTTGGTTCTCTTTTTGGATGTAAGGTCAGTGAGCCTCATAGTGTGTTCTTTGGAACACTCATGCATTTCGTACATGTTATTCACATCCTACTTAAATAAATACACAATTATAATTACATACAATTATGTAATCACATATAAAACACATACAATATATTTTAAGCCATAATCATGCATAGCAAAAATAATAAAAACTATAATCATGCATAGCAAATTAAAATCACAATTAGTAAAGCATGTAAACAATCCAAAAACAATAAACAATCACAAATAAACCATACAACCGAATCCTTATGGATTCTACACACAAACACAATCCATTTTCTCATCACCACTTAGGGTTGATGAGATTAAATCTCCCTCTTACCTCTTGTAGACAAAACAATCGGTAAGATTCCTTCCTTTCCTCCAAATTTCGTGTGACCTCCAATAAAATTCCTAAAATTCTCAAATAATTAGTAAATACTCATACAAGGTACAAAATAGGAAAACCATGGAACAAACATGGTTAGAAAAATCAGAATTTAAATTTTGAACCATAGAAATCAAACTTACCCTTAAGGAAGTAAGCAAGAAGTGAGATTTTGGGCAAGTTAGAGTAGGAATTTGGGAAAAGTTTGTGAATGAAAGATGCTTAGAATGGTATTTGGGTTCAAGAAATGAGATTGGATAAAATTATGAAGGCTTGGGTGTGCAAGGATGGGTGCTGGCCGAACCTTAGAGAGAAAATGAGAGAGAAAAGTTTGCTTGAGTTTCTTGTGTTTTTAGAGAGAGAAGTGAATAGCCAAAATGTGATAAGGATGAAAAACTAAAGTGAAGAGTAAATGAAGAGTGCAGCAGCCGTGAGTGGCCTTTAGGTGAGCTTGAGTGAGTGAATTTGCTTGGTAAAAATATCACAAATGTGTTTACACTAGTTAAGCACATGGCCTAGTCATGTTGGATCCTAACCTTGTAGAACCAAGCCCACTAAGCCTCCTTGCTGCCCAAAAACCGTGCTCACTCTCCCCTCCATAATGTCTTAATTGTCCTCCAATTACACCTAATTATATGTTAGTTAATTAGGCAATTAGTTAGGTTAATTATCCTAACCATTCTTAATTAACATACTACTAATATAACTAATTAATTTAGTAAATATTAACATATATTATAACCTTTAATTAATATTAATATATCTAATTAGTAGTTAGATTATAATTAATTCATTACTAAGCTAGTTCACTTAGTATGCTAATTAAGTAATTAGATTAGTTAGATTAAGCTTAATTAAGTTACTAACCATTTTCAAGCCTACAATCTTTGACTCAATCCTAGCCCTTGATTCATCTTTAATTCCTAACCATTGATTAGATCTAGGGTAGATATCACTTGGTCAAAAATCTATCATTCTAATCTCACCATTGATTAGATCAACGGCTTAGATTAAAGGCTTCATCATTAAGTCTTCATCCGACGGTTCAAATGAAGACACATGCTTCCATAGGTGTCCAATTCCTATTGGTTTAGAAAGTCAAGCCTACCTTTGTTGACTTGCTCTCATTGGTTAGAAATTGTACAATCAGTATAGTTGACTGTTTTTCCTAAACGTGGGTCCCACAGCACTTTTAAAGATCGTGGTCAAAAGAAGCTGATTTTTTCTTTTTTTGAAGAGGATCTTGTAATATAAAATAATATTATAAAAATATAAAATTATTTTATTGCAGTTAAATCCAAAAAATTATGATATTAATTTATATATCAATCAATTGGGTTTAGTAAGATCCCCCGACTCCAATTAATTAAAATAAAATTTATCCGCCGAAAATTTTTATTTTCTTATAATGAGCAAATCACATACAACAGTCAAGTACACTCACGGAACAGTCAAATTAAATTTATTGCTCACAGAATTCACAAAACAGTACAAATCGGGACTATATTGTAATTATCCCAAAAGTTGGGGTGTTACACGATGCAACACCCAGATGATAAAGAAACTTCTTATCGGGTGGATTTGATTGATACTACAGTTGCAGAATCTATTCAGCACAACATTCCCACTATACCTCTTGAACAAGTGATTGTGAATGCTATTGAAGATCATGGTGAGGTGGATGATGAAATCATTGAGGAGTGTTTGCAGTATCTAGAAGCAAATCAAGCAAAGAGTGCTATCAGTAAGATGAAAGAAGAGCTGAGTAATGACAAAGTGGAGGAAAAAGTAAAATTAGAGTTGAAACCCTTGCCATATCATTTGAAATATGCTTTTCTTGGTAATCAAGATGCAAATCCAGTGATAATCAGCAGTTCTTTATCAAAACTTGAAGAAAAGAAGTTGTAAGGGTACTCTGAGAGCACCAAACTGTAATTGGATGAACTATATCTGACTTAAAAGGAATAAGTCTAGCTTTTTGTATGCATAAGATTAAACTCGGGGAGGAATTCAAACCAGTGGTTCAGCCACAAAGAAGGTTAAATCCCACAATAAAAGAAGTAGTGAGAAAGGAGGTGTTGAAACTCCTTGAAGCCGGAATGATTTATCCTATTTCAGATAGTGCTTGGGTGAGTCCAGTTCAGGTTATTCCTAAAAAAGGAGGTATGACTGTGATGAGGAACGAGAAGAATGAATTAATTCCTACTAGAACAGTCACTGGTTGGCGTATATGTATCGACTACAGGAAGCTCAACCAAGCTACCCAGAAGAATCATTTTCCCCTCCCATTCATGGACCAGATGCTTGAGAGATTATCCGGACAAGCCTATTATTGCTTCCTTGATGGTTATTCTAGTTATAATTAAATTACAATCAATCTTGAAGACTAAGAAAAGATAGCATTTACCTGTCCTTATGGAGTTTTTTCATATAGATGGATGTCTTTCGGTCTTTGCAATGCTCCCGCTACTTTTCAGAGGTGTATGCCTTCTATCTTTGCTTATATGATTGAAAAATATATAGAGGTCTTTATGGATGATTTTTCTATTTTTGGTACTTCATTTGATCATTGTTTATCTAACCTCACTAATGTTCTTAAGAGATGCATGGAAACTAATTTAGTCTTAAATTGGGAGAAATGTCATTTCATGGTGCAGGAAGGCATTGTACTTGGTCACAAGATTTCAGCCAGTGGTATGGAAGTAGACAAGACTAAGATTGAAGTGATAGAAAAACTTCCTCCACCATTGAATATGAAGGGCGTGAGAAGTTTTTTAGGCCATGCTGGCTTCTACAGAAGATTCATCAAAGATTTTTCAAAAATTGCAAAGCCATTATGCAATCTGCTCATTAAGAATTCTTCTTTTGATTTTGATAATGAGTGCTTGCATGCTTTTAATCTTTCGAAGGATAAATTGATTTCTGCTCCTGTTATTGTAGCCCTTGATTGAGAGTTACCATTTGAACTTATATGTGATGCAAGTGACTATGCAGTAGGAGCTGTATTAGGGCAAAGAAAGGACAAAATCTTTCATGCAATTTACTATACAAGCAAGGTCCTTAATGAGAACCAAATTCATTATGCCACAACTGAAAAGGAATTGCTTGCCATAGTATTTGCCTTGGAGAAATTTTGTTCCTATTTGATTGGATCTAAGATTACTGTGTTCACTGATCATGCAGCAATCAAATATTTGCTAACTAAGGGAGAATCAAAACCTAGATTGATTAGGTGGATTTTGTTGTTACAGAAATTTGATCTTGAAATTAAAGACAAGAAGGGAAGTGAAAATGTGGTAGCAGACCACTTGTCCAGGCTGGAAAACTCAAAAGTCACTGTTAAAGAGAGAGATATCCTTGAGGAGTTTCCAGATGAGAAGTTATTTGCAATTGAGGAGAAGTCATGGTTTGCTGATATGACTAATTTCAAGGCTGCTAATGTTATACCAGAAGGCTTGACATGGCAACAGAAAAAGAAATTTTTTTGAGATACCCAATATTACATTTGGGATGATCCTTTTCTTTTCAAAATTGGCCCAGATGGACTTCTCAGGAGGTGTGTGTCACAAGATGAAGGGCAGAAAATACTTTGGCATTGTAATGATTCCCCTTGTGGAGGGCATTTCAATGGAGAACGTATTACTGCTAAGATACTACAGTCTAGATTTTATTGGCCATCCATCTTTAAAGATGCATATAACCATGAGAAGGCCTGTGACAAATGCCAAAGAAAAGGCAATATCTCAAGAAAGAGTGAAATGCCCTTGAATCCCATTTTAGAAGTTGAATTGTTTGATTGTTGGGGCATTGACTTCATGGGGCCATTTCTTTCTTCCTACTCCAATCAGTACATTTTAGTGGCTACTGACTATGTCTCAAAATGGGTTGAGACCATGGCCACTCCTGTAAATAATGCTCAAACAGTGATCAAATTTGTCAAAAAGAACATTTTTTCTAGATTTGGAGTTCCAAAGGTGTTGATAAGTGATGAGGAAACTCATTTCTGTAATAACCAGCTACAAAATGTTCTTTCCAAGTATGATGTTAAACACAAAGTGGCAACTCCTCACCATCCTCAATGCAATGGCCAAGTGGAGGTATCAAATAGAAAAATTAAAAGAATTCTGGAGAAGACAGTTGGTAATTCAAGGAAGGATTAGGCAAATAAATTGGATGATGCTTTATGGGCATATAGGACAGCCTACAAAACACTTTTAGGCTTGTCACCATATCAGTTGGTTTATGGTAAGTCTTGCCATTTGCCAGTAGAACTTGAGCATAAGGCATATTGGGCTTTAAAATTCTTGAATTTTGATCCTACATTGAGTGGCAAAAAGAGAATTAATTAGCTACATGAAGTGCGTGTGCACGCATATGAGAATATGGGGATATACAAGCAGAAGATGAAGGTCTACCATGACAAGTACATCTCACAGTGAAACTTTTATCCTGGATAACAGGTGTTGTTGTTTAATTCACGGCTGAGGTTGTTTCCAGGAAAATTGAAATCTAAATGGTCAGGGCCATTCACTGTCAAAGAAGTGACACCCTATGGAGCAATAGAGGTGGAAGATTCAGTTTCAAAATGGTCTTTCAAAGTCAATGGTCAGAGGTTGAAACCTTATCTTGGTGGGGTGATAGAAAGAGCAATAGTTGCTCTTGTCTTGCATGAGCCATAAAAATCATAAGGCGTCGAGCTAATGACATTAAACTAGCGCTTCTTGGGAGGCAACCGAAGCAATTTTTCTTTCTTAATTAGTTTGAATTCATTTTGAGTAGAAATTTTCTTTGTTTTGTTTTTGTCAAAATGAAATGCTAGTTGTGATCTGATTTGATACTTGTTACTATAGGGATAATGTTGAAATTTTGTTGTTTTTAAGCAAGGAATGAACTATTGAGAGTTACAATTAAAGTAGAAGAAGTTCAGTTCCTCGCCAGGCGAATGTACTTGATCGCCCAGTGATATCAGTTTTCAGTCACCATCGCTAAGCGAGGGATCATTATCGCGAGGCGAATCGAAAGACAAGATTTCTATGTGCTTCCAAGAGTCCCATCGCCAGGCGATAAGTTTTCATCACGAGGCGATTTTCAAGCACAAGCTCTCTGACTTCAATGGCTCGATGACCATCTCTCACTTTTACCCAGTGTGTTCCATCGCGGTGCGACGTTTTGTTATCGCCAGGTGATGGGTTGCATTCTTTAAATAGTTGGTCATTTGAAGTGTTTTCCCATACACACATTCCATATGCTCTGCTAGGGTTCTCATTCGGTTCCTTACTCATCCTAATTTCTTCCATTTCCCTCACTTTAACCCACTCGTTGCATTTCATTTATTTGCATTCCATCATCAGGTATGTCTTCTCCTTCTATCTCCACTCTAAGGATCATGGTAAATCTTTCTTTTCCTTATTTTCATAATGCTACTATGCTAAGACCACGAGTTGTGCTTGATAACAAGTGAATTTAAGAGTGTTGTTTGGCTAAAATAAATTGTGAATTTCTAATTTTTGGTTCAAGTTATGGATTTGTGGAATAGTAATTCAAGGGCATCTTTGTTCTTCAATTACCTATTTTATGTACTTCACACACCACGTGTTTGTTAAAAATTCACAATGATTGTGCACTTCCTTGTAATCTAATTGTATGTTCAGTTAGTTATTGATTGTGCATGAAGCCTTGCTGACATAAATGGAAATGACATGATAACAAATTGTCTCCAAGATGTTTGTTGCATGTTCTGCCTTAGGTTTAGGAGTAATATTCTTGCTTCTTGGCACTACATGAACTTCAGTGATTGACTGCTATATTTCATTTTCAGAACATGGCATCAAAACAGGGAAAACAGAAAAAGAGGAAGCATGTTGAAGAGAAAGCACTTGAGTTTATAGAGCATTTGTACTACTCCTTTGAATATCAAGAAAGGTTCAAATCTATCATCAGCAAGAAGAAGATCATCGCTGACAGAACCTTTGATTTTCACCAGGAGTCCATACCAGTGATTCAATCTGAGATTGCTCGGAGGAAATGGGCAAAGCTGACTAGAATTGTCAATAATCATTGTCCGAAACTTGTACGGGAGTTTTATGCTAACGCCTATAGAGTTCCGGGCACATCTTGTGTCTACGTTAGTTATGTCAAAGGCAAATCAATCAGTTTTACTGGGCAACGAATTAATGAAGTTCTGAGTCTTCCCATTCCATGGGAGTGCGCTTATAAAACCAGAACGGATAGGATGATTGATTATAATGAGTTGCTTGAGTACCTATGCAAGCCAAGTGTAGAGTGGTTCAAGACCCGAGATAATATTCCCCGGAGATTCAAAAGTGTTGATATGAAACCACTCGCCAAGGCGTGGTCTGCATTTGTTCATCACACTATCCTTCCTTGTTCAAATAGCTTGGATGTCATCATTCACAGAGCCCAACTCATTATTGCAATCATGAAGGGTGAATCCATCAACCTTGGTTATATCGTTGCTATGGAAACACTCCAAATTGTGAATGATGATACTAGCACTCTGGCTTACCCATCTTTAATTTACTTGTTGTGTTCTAAAGCGAATGTTCCTGCATCAGATACCGATACCATTGGGAAGCCCACAACACCAATTATAGCACAATGAATAAGGAAACAACCATCTGGACCACTTGATGCTGCACCTACACTGGAGCTACAAGAAGAGGAACCCAGGGCACCTACATTAGCTCTTGAGCCACTATCTTTGGCTGATATACAGCAGCAGCTTTCCACTATTCAGGCCACACAGGCTCTTCACAGTCAGCACATTCAGTTTCTTGGAAGGCTGAATGCTCTGTGTTTCCAGTCTATGAGTAACATGGAGCTGATGATGAGATCCCAGGCTCCAGAATGGGGATTTGATTTATCCTTGTTGGCTGGTGTGTCCCTTGATCCTTCCACCCAGCAGTACTTCCAGAGTATGATGCAACCTTTTATGGGGCATAGCCATGGTGCTCGTGGGTCTAGAGTTGCTGCAATAGATATTGAGAAGGAACCAGTCGATAATCCTATCCAGGCGGATCAGGTTGTTGATGATGATGAGCATTTAAAGGATAATGTAGAGAGAGCTCAGAAGCACCTGGATGATCAGACTGTTGCTGAGGATGAGGGGAGCTCAGGGAATGGTGTTGCAGAGCATACTGATGGGGTTTAAATGATGAGTTAATTGAGGGCGTTTATATTTTTTATTATTTTGCTAAACTCTTGCCCAATTGAACTCTTTTGTTACTTTTCTTTATTAAGGTTTTGTTAGATGATGACTGCCAATTCTCTTGAATGTTGTGTCTGCATTGAACTCATTCCTTGCTTAAATTTCAAATTTTGCACACAATTGTGAACTTGACACTTAGTTTTGCATGAGTTGTATAATTAAGGAGCTGCAATTTTGCTTGCGTGTGTACCTCTCTAGCAGCTCACTGTAACTTGAATCACAGTGAAATTGATTGTGACATGTCTTTCCTCACTCTCTCACACACTTATGAGTACTTGGGCCTAAACACTATCATTTCTTTCATGTGTGCTCCATTGCATGTGGCATTCTTCAGAACTTGACTTTGTTCTTAGTTGTTTTTGCTTGCTTGTTCAGACACACTGAGGCACTTTTCTTGTTCTTATCTAGGGCCTAAATAAACCACCTGCATAGTTTGATCATTTGCTACCCCCTTGAGCCTTTAGCTTTTTCTTTGATCTTAACCCTCATTACAAGCTAATACTGGGAAAACTATTGTCCCTACTTACTTGGAGTTAGGTGAAGGTCATTTCATGGCATGTCTTGGCACATTCTTAAGTTTGGGGCTGCTTGAGAGCAAGCAATGTCTTAAGTTTGGGGTAGTTATGGACTTTTCCTTGTCCAATTTTAAAAAAAAAAAAAAAAAAAAAATAAAATAAAAATAAAAAAAGGAAAAAAATTATAAAAAAACAAACAAACAAAAATAAAAAAAGTTTTGATTGATAAAAAAAAGAGAGAAAATAAAATATATAAAAAAAGGAAAAAAATTATTGTTTTTCATTTTGTTTCTCATTTCATTTGTTTTGAAGAATTGTTTTGGGGAATTTGGTACTGAATAAATTGAAGGATAGCTTATGAGTGTCATGAAATGACTTGTGTCTAATTTCAAGTACAAAAAGCCTCTTGTCCAAATCATTTCCTACCTTTACCTAAGCCCCATTACAACCCAAAAAGATCTTTTTTAGTTTGTGTGTGTGCATTACATTGCATTTACTTCTCTAGAACTTTGTCAAACTTATGGTAGGGTGCTGCTTGTTATGTGAATTGAGTGTAAATAACACCTCTAGACACTTGAGTTGAGTGAAACACCTTTTCTGGAGAGGAGTAGTGAGGATGGATTTGTTGCTTTTAGTGGATCCATGGTTCTAGTTACATAAAGCTGTGATGATTGGGAAACACAAATGCAAAAGAGTAAGTGAATTGATTGTGCAATGATTGATGAAACTTTGGTGGATTGTTCAATCTTCTGACCCTTGTTTGAAATTGGTTGTTTGCTTGAGGACAAGCAAAACTCTAAGTTTGAGGTTGTGTTGAATCTCTAGCACAAGTGAATTTTTGGGTCAAATTAGTTTTAGAATTAGAGATTTTAGGTAGAATTTAGATAAGTTTTCATTGTTTTTGAGTACTATAGATTTTTGGTGTTCATTGGCTAATGGAATGCAAAATTTTGATTGAAACAGGTTGGTTTTAATTTAGAAGAAAGAGAAAAATCTCCTTCATGCGTGCATCGCGAGGCGATAGTTCTCCATCGCAAGGCGAGAGTGCGTTCCATCGCAAGGCGAGGAGCATCCATCGCGAGGTGAAATGCTGGATGGAAGGATCTTCGAAGCTGATATGGATCTTACCTCACACACAGGCCATCGCGAAGCGATGAGAGGCTATCGCGAGGTGATGGCCGTTATCCAGCCAATTTTAAAAAGCCAGACGAAATATTTTTTACGGGTCCTTTGTTTTTGTTCTTTTCTGAAATTTTGGGGTTTTACTCAGAGCTCTGCTAGGGTTTCATCTTCTTCCACCTCCATTGATTATTCAAGCTTGGGAACAAGATTTTGAAGGATCAATGGCTTCTTCTTCTTCCATTTGTTTGGTTTCTCTTATCTCTTCTTCTTTCATTATGAGTAGCTAAATCTTTTTGAGTTAGGGTCAGATGAACATTGTAGAAACTCTCATGTAATCTGTTTTACTATTTCAATACAAGTTAATTTCATGTATTTGAGCATCCTACTCTTTGCTTAATGCTAATCAATACTTGATCACTATTGGTTTAATTTTGGGTATTTCTTCTAATTGGAAAATTGGTTGTAATGCTGGAATTGAGTTGGGTTGGCATAATTATGATTGAATATAGGAATATATCATTGTAATTATGTGTTCCACAAAATCATTGTTATTAATGCTTAATCTGAATTAACAATTACCTAAGGAATTGGGTTTTGTATTTTGGGTTAAAGGGGCTTTGAATCAAGGAATTGATCTAGGTCTAATTTGTTGATTAAAACTTCAAATGCATGATTATCACTTGTATTGAGAGTAAACCAGTAGCATAAGAGGGTAAACAATGGGATTCGAACCCTAATCATTTTTCTTGATAGACTTTCTTCTCCTTAAAAATCCAAAAATATTCTTTAATTTGTCAATTGTTCTATTTTAATTCATTCTGTTTATACTTGTTTAAAACCAATACATTTCAAGTTACCAAAAGTTTATTTTCAATTCAAGTAGAAACAATCTTTTCTTTTTTGTTGATAAAACAATTACAATCCCTGTGGAGACGATATCTCTTTTCTCATCATTATATTACTAGTAGCGATTCGGTGCACTTGCCGAATTTATATGTTTCTTCAACAACAACTCTTCCTTAGGCTTCGAACAAGCTCCTCTATCTTCTGATGTTAAAAGGATAAAGGTATAAGATCCTTTGGAATAGGTTAATTTAGGTGATGATGTAATATATAAAACCACCTTTATTAGTAGATCAATAAATGCAAATTTCAAGTATAAGTTAATTCATTTGCTCAAAGAATATAAAGACTATTTTGCATAGGAGTATAAAGAAATGCCTGGAGTCAGTTGATATTTGGTAGAACATAGACTACCAATTCGAGCAAGACAAAGATCCATAAAGCAAGCTCCAAGGAGGTTTACCCCTGAAGTGGTCTTAAAAATCAAAAAGGAAATCAAAAGATTACTAAAGGCTAAGTTCATTCAAACTGCCAGGTATGTTAACTGGATTTCAATGTTGTTCATGTTATGAAAAAGAATGGTAAGTTAAGAGTATGCATTGATTTTTGAGATTTAAATTATACTACTCCTAAAGATGAATATTCTGTGTCAATTGCTAACATGTTAATTGACTCAACATCGGGCCATAAAATCCTAAGTTTTATGGATGATTGTTCTGGGTATAATCAAATTTATATTGTAAAAGAGGATGTATCGAAGACAGTCTTTCAATATCTTGGAGCAATTGACACTTATGAATGGGTAGTCATGCCATTTGGATTAAAGAATGCAGAAGACACATATCAAAGAGCCATGAATACCATCTTTCATCATATCATTGGTAAATTCATGGAAGTGTACATTGATTATGTGGTGGTCAAATTAAAGTCAGAACAGGAGCATCTGTCGAATTTGAGACAGTCATTCGAAAGAATGAGAAAACATGGATTAAAAATTAATCCTATTAAATGTGCTTTTGGTGTTTCAGCAGTAAATTTTCTTGGATTCTTGGTTTAGAAGAAAGGAGTAGAACTTGATCAAAACAAGGCAAAGGCTATACTTGAAACTTCATCTCCTTCGAATAAGAAGCAACTCTAGTCTTTGCTAGGAAAGATTAATTTCCTAAGAAGATTCATTTCAAATTTATCTGGAAAGACCAAAGTTTTCTCCTCACTCTTGAAGCTCAAGGCTGAAGAAGAGTTTCAATAGGAGAAAGAGCACCAAGTCGCCTTTGACCGAATCAAGCATTGTTTGGCCAATCTTCTAGTGATGACGCCTCCAATGTCTAGACGTCCTTTGAAATTGTACATCTCAGCATCAAATAAAACCATTAGGTGCATGTTGGCCCAGGAAAATGAGAATAGAATCGAAAGAGTCATTTACTATCTTAGTAGGATTTTGATATATGCTAAAACTAGATATAGTGTAGTCGAGAAGCTATGTTTAGCTTTATATTTCTACACTACGTTAAAGTATTATGTAAAGTCATATGATGTACTTGTCATTTCAAAGGCAAATATAATAAAGTACATGTTATCCAAGCCTATTTTGCATGGTAGAGTAAGGAAATAGGCTCTTGCTTTAACTAAATTTTATTTAAAATATGTGTCACTGAAGGCTATGAAAGGCCAAGTGTTAGAAGATTTTTTGACTGACCATCCTTATATTGACATCGAAGAAAATAATATTAACTACATACGGTTAAAACCATGGAAGTTATATTTCAATGGATCAAAACACAATGGAGGTGCTAGTCTTAGAGTTTTAATTGTTTCACCAATTGAAAATCCAACTAAGTTCTTATTCGAATTAAAGCATGAATGTTCAAATAATAAAGTTGAATACGAAGGTTTGATAGATGGCTTACAAACATTAATTTCACTCAAAGCCAAAAATATCAAAGTTTTGGGTGACTCCTAGTTAATCATTAAACAATTGACTCGAGAATATAAATCCATTAATCAGAATTTGTTCAGATACTTTGCTTTCGCAGTAAGATTGTTATATGAATTCGATGAAGTTATAATGCAACATATTCCAAGATAAGAAAACTATGAAGCTAATGAACTTGCACAAATAGCTTCAGGTTACAACATTTTGAGTGAGACTTGATCAAAGTTAATCGAAATCAAAGAAAAATTGTATACATTCGAGAACTTAGAAGTATGTTTAATCAAAGGTATGGATGACTCTAACTAGAGAACGTCAATTGTTAATTATTTACAAAACCCAAGTTCATCAGTCGAAAGGAAGATAAAATATAGAGCCCTACACCATGTTATAATGGGTGATTCACTTTACAAAAAGTCAGTAGGTGAAAATTTATTGACATGTCTAAGTAAAAAATGTAACACCCACCTTAGGTTATCACATTTAAGACTAATCTCAATAAAACTTACCCAAGTTGTAAAAGAATTAATCTTGTAAAAATGTCAAATTTAAAATTTCATTTGCGGAATAAAATAAAATAAGTAAACTGAATTAAAACTCTAGTAAAAACTTATAATAAACATACCAAACCATATATATATATATATATATATATATATATATATATATATATATATATATATCTTTGCAACTTTGTTCTAAAATAATTTACATAGTACAAACCAGCTCAAAATGTAAAATACATATTTGTTCGAAAGTAAAGTAAAGACATAAAACTAAACCACACTCTAACTAAACCCTAGCAGACTTATGGATTTGGTTCCTCGGAAGGATCCTCCTCCTCATCATCCTCACCATCCCCAACACAGTCAACATAAGCCCTAGGTGGAGACAGTTGTCTCATGAGGGATCTGGCAGAAGACACCATTGTATCCTCTTGTGGCATATAAAAAGACACATTACCACCCCAAAGCTCACGTATAGGTATGGTGAACTCTAGACACACTGTTGCATGCTGCGTCAGCATAGGGACACCGTATTGGTTCCCACTCAGAGTCATAGTTAGATCTACCGTGTATACAAAACGTTCATTATTAAAATCAAGTCTCCATGCATCAGTTCCCCCATGGAACTGTACCCTCACAAAACTTAGTATTTGTCGTCTATCCGACATAACTACTCACACACAGAAAAATAGCTACTGATGATACACAGAATCGTTTGCCTCCTCGTTTCCTTGATCTTCAATAAATACATACAATAAAGCAGATATAGTATAATAAAGAGGTGAGATCCCCTACATCAATACTAGTATGACAGTAAAGGAAATGATAACAGACAAGCAGTAAATAATATCATAACTGTAAATCATGTTATTTATAAAGTAGATAATACAATCCGTAAGCATAAATAATCAATCAATATGCTGACCACTATGCATATGCATAACAACCAAATCCTACTCCATGGAGCTAAACACAGTTCAGAGAGAAGATCCAGAAGACATGTCTGTCACTAGGCTGCCATGGCCAAAAGTGCTATATTTTATCAATTTTGTCAACAGTGCACATCAGGCATTGGACAAGACATTCTTTATAAGATCACGATATAAGACAGTATCTTGGTTCGGATCATTAGTGTGTTTGCATCGGTCTGTCCCACAGATAGAAGAGCTACCAACCATCCTTTGTGAGGTACCCGCACCCCAATGCCCCAAGGTCAACAAGTGACCTACACTTGTCTATTCGCACCCGCACTTAGGTGTATTTCATCTCCTAGGCATACAGCCTTGACCAATCAAACGAATATGCTTATCTATGCATGATATATATTTTACCACAACCGGGGCCACCACAACTGCCTAACAACAAACTGCTGTTTACGCTCAATCGCGTAGCGATATTATCGCATTTTTGGAATCGCATAACATTTTTCTTACGTTTTCAAATCGCATAAGGATTTCTCAAATCGCGTAAACATTTTATCTCATTTTCTTAATCGCATAACCTAAAACTACTATTTTTGAGTCGCATAAATATTTTTCAACGTATTTTCAACTACGTAAAATATGTCTAACATATTTAAACCAAAAATAATATTTTTCTCAAAATTTGACTATATTTCTTTTATTTACATAATAGTCCCTCATTTAAATAATATTTACATAATAGTCCTTTATTTAAATAATATTTACAAAATAGTCCCTCCTAAAATAATATTTACAAGATGGTCCCTCTTTTAGAAAATATTTGTAAAATAATCCTTCTTAAAATAAAAATTACAATATAGTCCCTCTAAAAATTAGTATTTCTATAATTTCCCAAAAAGTTGTAATTCTTTGTTTTAATTAGGACCTTACAGCTCAAAACTTCCTAATGCGCTTCAAAACCCATAGGGTGAGCTATACGTCAGTAAGTTTCAAGTACTCGCATTTATTTTACTACATAGCTTAGTATGTTAATTTTATTTCTAAAAACGCAGTTACTTTCATTTTAAATTTCCAAATTTACCAAAATGATTCCTTATGGAAAACCTCGTAAAATCTTCTAATTCATTTTCTTGTCACAAAAACCCTTAATCCTCATTTTAAAACCATAATTTAGGACTCTTGGCCCTTTTAAATGTGGTGAGGCCGTGTGCCTCAAGCTCTTTGGAGCTCTCATGTGACCTTCTCAACATGTTGTTCACATCCTAAGTTACACATACAATTGCATGCTTCCAAATTTATACATACAAGCATATTATCAAAGCTATAAACATATAATCACACATGCAATCATAAATTCAAAATCATAAACACCACAATCACAAACAAGGAAGCATAAAACAATAAGTGAATAAACCCTTATGGATTTTTCACCACACAAAGAACCATTTCCTCATCACCAACACTTAGTTGATGAGGTTAATCTCTCTCTTACCTTAAGGAAGACTAGAATCTTCAAGTTCTCTCCTCCTCTTGATTTCGTGTGACACACAAACAAAGCCCTATAAATCTTAAACAATTCTAAAGTCATAAACAAAGCTTAAAGACAAGGAACCATGGATCAAACATGATCTAGAAAATCAAAAACTTAACTTTAAACCATAGAATCAAAAGTTTACATTTAGGGAAGTAAACAAAAGCTTGGATTTTGAAGCACTAGGAGTGGGATTTTGACAAAACTTCCTAAATCAAAAGTGTTTAGAAGGTGGTTTAGGTTTAGGAAATGTAGAGAAGAAGAATTATAGAAGATTGGAATAGGGTTTGAGTGGTGTAGCCGAAACCTCCAAGGGAAAAAGAAAGAAAAGTGTTCTTGGTGTTCTTGGGATTTTTTAGGGAAAATAAAGCTAAGCCTTTAGGTGAGAGAAAAGCGAATAATGAGAGTGAAAAGATAGAGTGCAGCTGTGAGGTAGTGTGTAGGAAATATTAGGAGATAAGTTTGATAGTAAAATATCAGTATGTTCACATTAGGAAGCACATGGCCCATGGTCATCATGTGGTCATCAAATGGTCATAAAAGACCATTCAAGAAGCTTGGAGAAGCCTCCTTGGCCGTGTGGCCCTATTGGAAAAGCTAACTAAGTTTGTTTCCATTTTAGTTCAAGTTACACTTCAAGCAATTAACAACTAACTGAATTAGGTTCTTCTAGTTACTTGATTAACTATCTAGTTACATAGCTAACTAATTAAGTAGGTCATTGCATATGTCATGGCTTCTATATGTAATTAGGATATTTAGCTAGTAACTAGATCCTAACTAATTAGTAACTAGGTTAGTTCACTTAGTTTCTTAATTAGACAACTTAGGTAACTAAATTAGGTTTATTTAGTTACTTTGTAACTAGTCAAGCCATTATTATTGACTAAATCCTAACCATTAAAACTAACTTCATCTCCTAACTATTGATTTAATCTAAGGTAGATATTATAAGTTGTTTTATCAAGATTGTTCTCATACAATTGATCAGATCAATGGTAATGATCAAAGGCTTCTTAATCAAGTTTTTCATCCAATGGTCCACAGTAAAGTCTAAGCCACTATATTTGACCAGTTTCTATTGGTCTAGAAAAGTCTAACCACTTTTATTGACCCAATCCTATTGGTTCATTTTAATTTAGGCTACAGAAAATATTCTAAGCACATTTTCTGTCAAATAAATTATACCGGGTCCAATAATTGATAGCAGTAACTGCTATAAATAATACAGCATATAATTTTTTGAGAAATATTTTTATTTTACAGTTAAATCCTAAAAATTAAAAGATTCATTTATGTGTTTCTCAGATTCAGGTTTAGTAAGATCCCCCGTCTCCGAATAAATCAAATAAGATTTTCCCTGGCCCGAAAATTATTATTTTCCTGACCCGGAGCAAATCTTCCACAAAGATCAAAAATAGTCTCGGAACAGTCCAAATAATTTTATATAACACAGAAAGTATAAAACAGTGAAATTTAATTGTTACTATAAAATAACCAAAATCTGGGATGTTACAAAAAAGAGGCATACATAGCCTTAGCAGAGGTGCACAAAGGCATTTGTGGTGCTCATGAGGTTGGTGAAAAAAATGAAATAGGTTCTGCATAGGCAAAGGGTCTATTGGCCTACAATGGTTAAGGATTGTCATTCCTATGCTAAGTCTTGTGAAGAGTGTCATAGGGATGGGAACATTCAACATGCTCCTACTAGTGACTTACACTCAATTATTAAACTTTAGTCATTTCAAGGATGCACACTTGATCTGATATGACAGATCCACCCATCATCTTCTAAAAGGCACAAATATTTTTGGTTGCCATCGATTATTTTACAAAGTGGGTCGAGGCAATACCTTTAAAAGATGTTACTCAACAAGATATTATTAATTTTATTGAGGAAAACATCATATATAGGTTTGGTATTCCTCAAACTCTAACTATTGATCAAGGAACTGTGTTTACTGGTCATTATATTACTGAGTTTGTTAAATCAAGGAATATCAAGTTACTTACTTTGACTCCCTATTATGCTCAGGATAATGGCCAAGTCGAAGCGGCTAATAAAATATTAATTAGTTTAATTAAGAAACATGTTAGTCGAAAAACCAAGAAGTTGGCATGAAACTTTAAACCAAGTTCTGTGGGCCTATAGAAATTATCCTAAGGAAGTAATTGGTACTATGCCATATCATTTGGTATATGGTCATGATGCAATATTGTCAATTGAAATTAATCTTCAATCAATTAGATTACAACGTCAAGATGAAATCACTACTCAAGATTATTGGGATTCGATGTTTGATGAACTAAATCAATTAGATGAAAAAAGGTTAATTGCTCTTGAAAATTTGATTCGACAAAAAGAAAGAATTATGAAATTCTATGATCTTCGAGTCAAGAGAAAAAAGTTTAACTTATATGATTTAGTTTGAAAGGTTATTTTACCCATGGAGAAAATATCAAAGTTATTTAGTAAATGGTCCTTGAATCGGGAAGGACCATATCGAATCGAAAAACATTTTTCTAGAAATACTTATTGGATTACGAATGTTAACTCCAACGAGAAAATTACTTCGATAAATGGTACATACTTAAAACTATATAGACCAACAATTTATGAAGTGAAAATTCTATTGTGAATCAATTGTCATAATAATTTTGAATCAATATACATTCAAAATAAATTGTCAATTACAATATCAAAATAAAAAAAATCATTGTTGTAGCTTCAATTGGATAGATCTCCAAGCCTGTACTACTTTCTTCTTCTCTGTTGAAGCTAATTCGAAAGCTGGAGTTGAGGATTGAATTGCTTGCATTATGTCAGTACCCTCAACAGCCTATTTTTGGCAATCTTTTTTAAGTGTTAGCTCCTGGTTTGCATAATCACCAGTGAATGTTCAAAGCTCACTTTGTTGTTGTTTAAGCTTTAGTAATAGTTCTTCGAGCTCGACAATTTTCTCTTTGTTCTTATTTAGGTTTTGCTGGGTAGTCGAAAAAATAATAGTGAGTTTCGAGCGTCATTTTTTGGCCTTGGCTAGTTCCTTCATCAATTGGCCCTTTTTCTCTCAAGTAGTTGCTGATGGTTGGTGATGGTCTGATCGAGACCAGGAAGCTCGGGTGATAACTCCTCTACTAGGTTTTTGAGCTCTTGAACAACTTGATGTGTGTTTAAGTTCAAAAGGTATTTGTTTCGATCCAACTGTTCAAGGAGGCCTATTAATTTCTGCTTCTTGTCCCTCGGTGGCCATTATTGGATCCACTACAAGGTTCAACAAGTCAACCAGCTCTTGTAGTAGTTGAGAGGTAGAGATGCTCTGCACTTCAACCTCAGAATAGGTTGTTGAAGGATGAGATTTTGAGGACAAGGATCACGTAGAGAGGATGTCTTTAAGGGGTTTCAGGGGATCTTCCTTATCATCTTCATAATCCACACTCATGACTTTGGCCTCCTCTTCGAGGGTAGTTTTAGTTTGGACTAATTGTTGAGCTTGGGCAAAAGTTTTGTTTATAATTAACGGGGCAGTCTCAATAGGCTGAGTAGCTTCGATTGATGTTAGTGTTTTAGCTTCAACAATAGAGATATTGATTTCAACTTGGAGGCTGGTGCTTTCCAATATCATCAAAAAATTTAGGTTAGATCAACTTATATAAAATGTATATCAATAAAATTTGATGACTTAAGGACAAGTGCCAAACTTGAGCATCAGTTATGGTGACAAGAACCTCTGGTTCAGGTTCAGGAATGTTTTCCTATAACAATCAAAGAGAATGAAGTTAGAGCAATTCAAAGAAAATAAGATTGAATTAATAAGGAAAATTTTAAACCTGAACAGTGGCTTCGATGGGATTGTCTTGTGGAGTTCCAATGCTTATTTCTTTTTCAATTTGGGATTCAACGTCAAAAAGCCCATCAAAACGAGCACTTAGAGCAGAGGTTACTTCAGGTCCAGGTGTAAGAACACTTAGGGTAGGGATCAAATCCCTTAGAGGTGAAGGGATTAGTGATGGTGTCCTGAACCTCTTTGAGGTTGCAGGAGTTGTTTCTCTGGGAGTTGGTTGTGGTGATTCCTGTTCATAATCAAAATAATCAGGGTATAATTTAAAAATTTCGAATGTAATTATGTAAATGCACTTGAAAATCATAAGTACAAAAGGGCCTTACCACAAAAGGTTCAGCCCTCTGACTGGAGTAGACCTGGTGGCTCTCGAAAAAGCTAGCTCTTCATCCTCACACTTTGATTCATCAGAGTTGTCAAAGGTTAAAACTTCTTTTTGCTCAAGGCCACATACTTGACTCGTCTTGTCTTCATTGGGCTTGCTTTTGTTGTTTTCTCTTGAAAGTTAGAAAGGGAATCAAAAGTTAGAGATGAAGTTGATAAAAGAAATAAGATCAAAGATTAAAAGAATTTTACCTTAACCTGTTGAAGAACAGTTAGTACAGGGTCTTCAATCTCCTTTTTCTTTTTTTTCAATTGGTTTGGACTTAGGGGGAGCTAGAGCAACAAGTTTCTTTTTGGTGTTGGAAGAGGTGGTTGTCTTCACTGGGGCCTTCGATTTGGTCTTTTGAACCTTCTTAGGCCTTAGTGGCTTATCCTCCCAGTCCTCCTTTTCTCCCAGGTCCTCTATCACTCTAGTTCTTTTTGAGATTTCATTAATGAATGTGATTAGTAGTCAAATTGAAAAGAAAATAAATGTAAAAGACTTAAGGCTTTACCATGTAGTGGATATTTTATTACTCGAGTGTATCCATAAATTGGAACTTGGCAGTTGTCTAGATAGCAGTTAGCAAAAGTTACCTCTCGTTTCTTCGATTCCTTACTCACACCCAACGCTCCATTTTTGGGGTCTGGATACCAGTTAACCATACCAAAAAGGGCATTAAGAAGTGGAGGAAACTTTAAAGGGGTTTTAAACTTTTTGAACGAGGCCAAAGGGTTCAAAACCAGCGCACCAACAAAACAAGCATAGCACTTCTAATGATGTTCTGCTTTCTTTTACTTTAGGACTTGTTCAGCCTCTCAAACTACCGGTCTTAAGTTTTGATTATTGTACTTAACTTTAAAGAATTTCTCAAACTTGAAAATTTCTTTAAGATGCATACCTTTGGTTTTCTTGTTTACTTTTCCAGTCTGCATAGATGAGCTTGAATTAGTAAACTTTGAAAACAAGCTTCAATTGAGGGCTTCTGTGCTGAAAAGTATTTCTCCTACCAATGCGAGAATCCCAGGGTCAAATAGAAAGATGATTGAGATTCAAAAGTGTTGAACTATTCTCTTTTGACACCATTATTCTTTCAGAAGCATTTGTATTGGCTAAAATCCCTAGCCTTGGACTCGTATATTTGGCCCTCATCTCAAAAGGAAATGGGGGAAGGAATGCATTGAGAAAACTCAAGTTGTCTTGAGGCACAAGAGGGAAGATAGAGTTGGAGACTATAGTCATTCGATTTTGGAAGACCAGGTGATAGAATTTGAGTGGTGAATATGTTGCTCCAGATACTTAGGTTTTTAGATTGGGCCCTAGGGGTATCATAGAAGAATGGTTGTCGAAACCATTTAGGGCCACAATCTCAAAGGGCAAAAGGGAAGAAGTTGAAGTTGTCAGAATGGTTTTTCATTGTCATGAAAAATAGAAAAAAAGAATTTGAAGTCCTTAACTTCTCTCCCTGGTTTTGATGAGAAGTAAAGTTGAGATAGCTGAGGACCTTAGATTATGGTAGAAGTGTTTGAGGGAACAGAACCTTGAAGATGAGGTTCTAAGATGGCATGGAGCCAAAGCTGCAACAACCAGAAGGGCCCCCCAAGGTTAGTTAGGGGTTTATCTCCTGATCGAAGTAGATTGACTATTTCAGTCATCGAGGAATAGAATTGGGGAAGAATCAATTTGACCAAATAAAGAGAAGAGCCTTCATGAAGGAGTATAGCCAGGTGAAGAAGAGATTTAGGAACTTGAAATGACTTAGTACAAAAAACGAAGGCACTAAGCCACAGAATAAGGAAAGCAACATGCTCTTCATCAAAGACATGGTCAAAATCAAGATGGTTATTCTCAATGAAAGCAGCATAGGTCAATTTCAACTAGTTTAGTTCAATGATTACCTTAGGTTTCATGGTACTGGTAATCACCCTTCCAATCGGCTTAAGGCCAGTAATGGCAGCCAAATTGAAGAGGGTGGGTGTTAACATCCCATAAGCGACATGGAAGGAGTTGGTGATTTTGTTCAAGAAAAAGGAGTTAGTTAGTATAGGAGATTATACTCCATGCATTCTCTACTAAGCTGAATAAAATCAAAGATGTCAGCTGACTTCCAAGCAGCCTGTTTGACACCTTTGACCCTATTTAGCTACCTAAGGTAGGATGTCGAAGTTTGTTACCAAATCTGTTGAGATCTTAATGATTTGATTCATATTTGATTATTAGGATTTGTTACCAAATCTGTTAAGATCTTAATAATCTAATTCAGATTTGATTGTTAGGAGATTTTGTTAGAATAAATCTAAATCATTCAGATTTAGATAGATAGTTAGAATAAAATTTGATTTAATCAGATTTTAGATAGGAAATCTTTCTATTTTTATTTTATTCCTTGTATAACAGATTTGGTTATTTTTCTCAACCAAATATGTCTATAAGTTTTTTGTTTATGATTCAATAAAATTATCTGAGAATAAAAAGTATTCTCTTATCAAAACCTATATAGGAAGATTTGGTTTGATGACCAGAATGAGGTGAGATTCTAAAGACTTTTGGGAAGTAGTTGAATAAGTTAGTTTTAAGGTAAGATCGAAGGCTAAGATAGACTCACCCTCTAGGCATGGAAAAAAGGATCGAATGGATTCATACTCATCTAGAGGAAGAGTTGGACCTAAAAAAGTAAACTTTTCATTGGTAATGGTGAAGGGGATCATTACCTAGGTTTTCCAGAGCTCTGAGTTATCAGTAGAGGGGTTTGGAGCATAAAAGATTCCACCTTTCTCCAGGGGGCAGCCACCGCCGTAGCGTTTGGTAGAATCACCATTTCCTCCGTCTCGGAAGAAAAGTGAGATGACTAAGCAGAAGTAGCCTTGGAGGAGGAGGAAGCCATTGGTGTTTGAAAGTTTCAAGAAGTGTGAGGCAAAAAGAAAGTTTTTGACTAGAGAACAGGTCTTAAGGTTTTAAGAAGCAAAGGCAGAAAACTTTAGAATGCTACAATGGCAGAAAACGCAAGAAAGCTCAGAGAAAATGAGGCTTGCTGAAGTAGAGAATGTAACATCCCTAAAAAATATTAAAAATAGGTACATAAAATATCTATGTAACAAAACATCAAAAATAAGATAAGATATGAAAAATTATTCAAATTAAGGCCTAATTATTCAAATAACCATAAGGTTATTCGAATATAGTCCCTACTGTGCAAATATGAAAAAGAAAACATGTATAGAGAATGAGTTATTCGAATAGGCTTAGTTTTATTTGAATAAATAGGTTGAAAAATATTAGTTAGTGATGTTAACATGTGAGTTATTCGAATAAGGCTATTGTTATTAGAACAAAGTGACCAATATCATAATAAATGGGAGGCATGTTTCACTGTAACAAAGAAAGAAAGCTTGGCTTTTAATTTCTTCAACTGGGATTTCTTTAATTTTAGTGGAACTAAATGGATGAATGGTTCTAGTGGAACTAAATAAATAAGGTAAGTTATCAGCAATAGATATCAAAGAAGAAGACTTAGGAGACTTCTTAGAGAAGTCATTAGGAGGCTTCTTAGAGAAGCCATTAGGAGACTTCTTAGAGAAGCCATTAGAAGAAAAATCTCAAGGCTTCATGAAGAATCCATTATGAGTTAAGCAAGGAGTCAAGGGTCAAAAAAGGAAGATACTTGAAGCCATGAAAATTCTAGAAATAATACAAATGTCAAGTAAACAAAAGAAAAGATGATGGTTTACATGACAAGTATTCAAGAATTTAATGAAGATAATGAAAGATTGATGAAGTCATCACCAATAGGTGTCAAAATTAGAATGGAAGACTTGGTTTGGAGGACTTAATTTAGAAGACTTAGAAGGCTTGATTTGGAAGACTTGACTTGGAAAAGTTAGAATTACAAAGAAAAGTGTCATGGTGGAGGAGAAGAACAAGTGTCATGAAGAGAAGTTTATGGAATCAAGAATGATCAAGAGAAATCTAGAATAGGGATATATGTTAAGAAGTGGGTGGAGGATTGACAAGGCTTTGTTCATAAGCCATTCTACGTTAGGAAGAAGCAATGATTTTAGAAACAAATGGCAAACAAATAAGTACTATAAGTAATAAGAGATTAAGTTAAACACATTAAGAAATTGGTGAAGCACAACCAAGCAAAACAAGTGTCCAAGAAATTAAAGAAGATGAGGTAAACTTGTGAAATCAACTTGGACATATGTCATTAAGGGAAGTTCATAAAATCATTATAGCAAAGTCAAGGAATAATTAGAAAATTGATAAGGCTTAAAGCATAAGCTACTCTACATCCAATGATTCAAGGAAATGTGAAATGAGTTAAGAAGGAGGACTTTGAAGAAGACTTAACCTCCTTAAGATATTTAACTACCCAGCATCATACCTTACATAAGATAAAGTTATTTGGGCTCTATAAATATGTTCATTCCTCCTCATTTTTCAACAAGAAAACACTCACTTTGTTTCCTATAAACAACACACCACCACCATCACTCACCTCTTTATCGAATTCTATCCTGAAAATAGGTAGGAAAATGACAAAAACACCATTCTTTACTCTTTATTTCTATCACCCATACCTCCTAGTCTACTCCCTTAAATTTATTTTTGTGTTCTCTGAATTTTGGCTTATGTAACACTGATATTACGATTTCTGCAAAAGTGATATTTGAAGGTTTTATTCGAATAAACTTTGGTTTATTTGAATAAAACATGCTAAAATAGTTTAGAAAATGTGTTTTCAAACTATTTATTCAATTAACCCATACTTTATTCGAATAAGGCACTGCATACTGAGATTTTTTTAAAACGCAGTATTCGAATAAGCTTTGGCTTATTCAAATAAAACTTTTCTAGAAAACTAAAATGAAGCAGTGCAATTTGAATAACCAAATGTTTATTCGAATAATAATTTTTGTCAGAACGTAATAAGTAGTCGTGTTATTCGAATAACCATTTGGTTATTCGAATAACAGACACCAGAATACTAAAAGTGATATTTTTTTAATGTAAATGATTTTCTTAAAACTTTTCTCCACCAATTTTTCTTATATGATATTCTTATTCTTTTAAATGCTAAGAATGACAATTTTATCTAAAGAGTTATTTACTATTCTTGTGACTCTGTATTAGCAAAACTTTTATTTAACCAATTTTTATTATTATACTAGTTATATTAAATTATTCATTTTTTAAAAAAAGAAAGTTTCTATATCTGATTTGATATGATTATTATATTAAATATTTTCTGTCAAGAAGGTTCATCCCATGAATAAGAGTGAATCAATGTGCAACGAGAAAAGAATTATTGCGGCTAAGATGAGAGGATCAAGGGACGCCTTGGTCAACCAGAGATTATTATTGTGATCATGATGAGAGGATCAAGGGACGTCTTGGTCATATTATTATGACCATGATGAGAGCATCAAGGGGCATCTTGGTCAATTTATTGTGACCATGATGAGAGCATTAAGGGACGCCTTAATCATTTATAATGATTGTGGTCATGATGAGAGGATTGGGGGACGCCCTGATCAAATTATTGTGATCATGATGAGAGGATTAGGGGACGCGCCCTAATCAAATTATTGTGATTATGATGAGAGTATTGGGAGATGCCCTAATAAAGAGAAAGAGGCACATTTGACAAAAAGTAATGAAATGAGATGACAAAGTCAAAGAAATGATGGTGATAAAGAGATATTGATGATGCTGTTTTAAATAAATATTAATAATAATTTAAAAGAAATGATATTGAGGATGATGTTTTTAAAGAGATAATGATTTTTGAAGGGATGGTGAAAAATTACTTATATTTTAATTATTATACTCTTACAATTTTTTACAAAGATTCTTATTTCTTTATTATAGATAATTATTCTTTTTGTCACTACATTGAGATACTCACTCTTTCTTTGAGTAACTTATTTTTAAGTTATTGATTTTTATCTTTAATTATTTATCCATTCTTCTTATGTTATTTACTCTTTTCAAATTTATTTCTCAATTAATGAGTTGTTTATTTAATTTTGGACTCTCAGTTATGGTTTTAGAAATAGAAAATGGTAAAGAGTGAGTGGTAAATGTATACCTATTTTTGCATTTTCCTACTGAGATTTGTATCTCACTCCTTTTATGGTTTAACATTTCAGGTTAAGCAGACTAAAAAAGATCAGATAGGTTTTCATATCTGACAAGTTTATATGCTGGAAGTTGGAGCTTATGTTATTAGTTGTAAATGATGGCACCTTAATTGTCAGCTTCAATATTTAGAAAATCGGTGCCTAAATTAGAAATTTTGTATGTTAAGGATGTAATAATCCTCAAAATTATATAATTTTATAATTTACACAAGCTAAAGATAATATTAGAAATTATTAGTAACATGTTACTCTATTAGATTTAAATATTACATTATTATTTAGAGTAAGATGTTACAGAGAAAGTGAAAAAAGTAAACCTTTTTCAAATCCTTAAAAGGACTTTCAAAACACAAGAAAGAAATAGAGAGGGAGAAAAGAGGAAAAGGCACAGTAACATCATTAAAGCTAACGTGATGGCTTTAGCCGCTTTGACATTTAAAGTCATCATTGGCTTTATGGTTCCCCAAAACGTGTGATGGTTGGTTAGTGGGGGAGTGGCCACGTAGTGGCTATAAAGATGAGGGGAAGTGTGATTCCATATTTACCCTCTGACCTTTCACTTACTTGTTATAGGCAAAACTGATATAGAGCAAATAAAGCTCTAAGTCAAGTTTTAATCGCAAAGTAAAAGCTCAAAAAAATAATATCTATCTCTCACTTTGATAATGAATATTGGGGGGCATCTGTTGGTATAAAAATAACACTTTTCAATTCAGATAATTTTGAGACTTACTTCAAGGAACTTACACGGTTCTATTAGAATCAAAGTTGTAATAAGGTTATTGAAATAATATTTTCGATTTGGAAGTTACTAAAATGGTAGTTTTGATTTGGTATCGAAAAATGGTAGTCAGAGTCAAAATTATAAGTCTTGGAACTATCAAGTGTTAGTTTCGATTTGATATCAAAAATGGTACTTTCGACTTCATATCATAAGTGGTGACTTCAAGTAGGTCTCGAACATTGTGACCTTCAACTTCAGTTTTATTAGAGTCGGAGTTGTAGTAAAGACTCAGAGTTATCGGAATGATAGTTTCAATTTGAAATCAGGAAATGTCATTTCGATTTCATATCAGGAGTGTTAATTTTGATTTAGTCTCGAAATTGATATTCGAAGAATAGCTACACTTAGCAAATTTCTGAAAACAAAAACAAGGGGTCTCGACCAAAAGCCAATAAATGTTTGAAGATTCAAGTTTGAATTCAAAAGAAAAGATTTGAATTTGAAATAGAAGTTAGCAATAGTTGTAAGTACAAGACCAAGACAATACAAGGATTGCTGACAAAGATTGAGCAGTTACTTGTAGCACGAGGATTATTGACAAAGATCTAGCGGTTGCCTGCAAGGATCACTAATAATCATTAGATAGTTATATTTGTTTTAGACACATGTCAAGATCCTGTAGAAAGGGTAGTTACTTAGAATGTCTATAAATATCAAAAGGATGGAAATATTTAGGGGTTGGAAATTCTATACTCACAAACACTTGTAAACATGCTCTCACATCCTTGACATCTAGAGCAAGTCACGCAAGTTTAGTTCAATATGTTTCCATCTAATTTCCTTTCTGTATCATTTATAATTTCAATGCAACTTTGAATTCAAGTTCATTTATGTTTCCAGTCTTTACTTTTTGCAAATTCTCTTGTACTCCTTATTGAGTGCTCTTTTCAAGATCATTTGATTTCTTTTAATTACTTTCATTTAATTGCTTGCTTTACTTTCCTGCAAATTTACTTTCTTGTTCTTTACATATATGCAACTTTAATTTCATTATCTTTTACATCGCTTTCTTTCTATTCCTATTCTTTACATTTTTGCATTTTACATTACATGTCAATTTTACTTCATTGCACTTTATTTCTCTGTCATTTACATTTCGTGTCATTTATTTGCTTTCTTTTAATTATTTTCTTAAGTTTTCAAAGTAAACTTTACTTTTTCAAAACAAGTTCTTTCATTCATCTTTTCATTGTTTCACTTACTTATCATTATTTTACTAAGTTACTCTTATGCATTAATATTTCGATTTTGATTTACACAATTTTGTGTTTCATTCGATATTAACCTTTGACGTTCTTGCCTAAAAATTAGTCTGGGAACTAGAAAATTCCAAGAGGAAACGATTCCCTTCCCCGAATTGAGATTCAGAATCAAAGTTGTCATTTGACAAAAGTTTACCATAAACACTCATGTAACTCAAATCTCTTTAGGAACTGTCTGATCCTGAGAAGAATTCTAACCTAGCCACTTTGGTTGCATTTTAGTTTACCATTTACTTTTCCACACCAAATCATAAACCTAAAATGTTTCTATTAATTCATTGAATAATTCTACATACACACATCACCTCATATTTACACAATTTTTATCATCTGATTGTAATCGGTGTCATCTTATTTTTTGAACACATATACTTTGATTCTACCATATACTTAGATATGAAGTGATGCGAGTATATATGATATATACCAAGTTTTATCCAAATTAGTTAGGCCAAATATTAAAAAACTTTCTTGAATGTATCCTAACACACAACTATTGGATGAAAACCAAGAAATCTTTACTACCTAAGAAAAAAAATTGCCAGCACTGCTACACACTACACAAGCAGAATAGTTACCCGAAGTCAATATGCCAAAATGATGTGGCAGTCCAAGTGTGTAATTAGTTCATTTTTAAACAAATTAAAAATATTTTAATGGGAAAACTTCAAAAAAAACCCTTGTACTATACGCGATGTACACTTTGGTCATGTTACTTCAAAAATGTACAAAATGGACTTGTTACTTTATGTTTTGTGTAGAGAACTACAAAATGGTAATGAACGTTAGTTTTTGGATGGAAACGTGCATGTGTATTGCACGTGCACATCTGAATTTTTGACTCCCAAATGCGATCTTCTTCCTCTCACCTAAACCCTAGAACTCGAGAGCATACACCCTTGCACAACCATGGCAACAAATCTTGTCGGTCAGCTACCTAAGAAGTGAAACCAAACCACCGTTCACCACCTTCTAGTCACCAGTCGTTGACCACATCAGTCAACCCCATCACGAACCCAAGACCTCCGCTATTGCGCACCACCAAATGACTCCACCTGAAACTGTCATCCATCCAGGACCATGTGATTCCCCATCAATCCACGATGCAACCATAGAAGCGAAGAGACTAGGTTGTGTTTGGGTCAATTCTGTCCTGCTCGTTGGAATCAAAGAGTGGTGATTGTGGGGGAGCATCGGTTCAGTGTTGTTATCGTCGCACTAATGGTTGTCATTGGAGACTAGATCGGCTGCAATGGAGGCGTCTTATGGAGTTCTAGGGTTTGGGTGGGAGGAGGAAGAAGATCGTGTTTGGGGGTCAAAAATTCAGATGTACACGTGTGCGTTTCCATCCAAAAACTAACGTTCATTACCATTTTGTAGTTCTCTTCACAAAACATAAAGTAACATATCCATTTTGCATATTTTTAAAGTAACATGACCAAAGTACACATCCCGTATAGTACAAATGGGTTTTTTGAAATGGAGAACCACACCAAGCAAGTTGTTCATCTTCTTCTTCCTTTCTCTTTTTCTTTCTTCCTTCAATGCAAATTTTGTTTACAACTTGAGAGAAACAAAAAAAAATTATGAACTATTATTGGCAAGGCTAAAAAATTTTAGTAGGGAGCACATGGAAGTGACAAGCAAGTATTTGCAAGCTATGTCCTTTGAATAAAATGTCTTTATTCTCTCTTTTACCTTTTTGACTTTTCCATATTCTTCAATTCAGTTTCGTGCAGCCATAGAGTTGCAATTTGATTTCCAACGAGCAATTGACAATCAGTAAGAAGCCATTATTATTCATCTTACTTAATAAATTCTTACTCATTTGTTAATTAATAAAAGGCTTGGTCTAATTAATGGAGACATTTAATATGTTCTTACAATATTTTTGAGCATGGATGCTCTATGCTTCTTTCTCATTGATTTGCATGGATTTTACATCTATGACTGAGAATCACCACTTACAACCTATTCAACAAGTTGCAATGTCAAAATTAATTATTTACTTTTCAACCCTCCCCACCAACTCCTCTCCCTCAAGAAATCTCTTAAGGACATAGACATTCCACTAAGGAAGCTCCTCACCGGTCGCGCCATCACCACCACCCACGACAACATGTAGGTAGACTCCAATAACGATTCTAACCTTATTCTTCTGACCACTTCCCCCTCTTGCTCAGTCCCGCCATTGGTGTGGTCGTCGTCACTCAAGTGCCGGAGATGCCCCTCTGTGTCGAGCCACACCACCGTGCTTCGACCACCGAGGTGCTCCTCCATATACGTCCCTGACATAGAAACATCCACTTCAACACTTAAAATTAGAAGCTTCCATCACCTTCACCTAAACAAAAACATCCAGAAATTAATCTTAACCTAGTACAAAAATCAAACAACAACCAACTTTAAATACACAAAATGAAAAAAAGAAATTTCATTCACAAGAACTGCTACCATACCCACCAGAAGTCTTTGCCTCACTAAAACCTCAGATCTGCCACCACCCTAAAACACTGGCAACCAACCATCACCGGCCATCGCACCGCCTCGTCGCAGACAAACCCAACCACCTCCAGCCCCAAGTTGTTTCCACTGTCTAACTTGAACCACGTCTCTGCCATGGCTCCTCACCGTCCTTTGCTTTGAGCCGCCGCACTCCTCCACGCCTTCATCGTTGTTCCACTATCTAGAACCGCCTTAATCTCCTTGTCGTTGCCGCAACTCGCTTGAAGTCGTTTCAGACCACACCCAAACCCAGCCACCGTCACCCCCAAACAAGACAATAGTTGGAGTGAGAGGGAGAGGGTTTGTTGGTTCCTTAGATCCTTGCACAAGGTAGCAAGGGCAACATCTTCTATGTAATCTAGCACTTAATAGCAATTGTCTGATCTGATCTGTGTTGCTTCCAGCGACGGACAAAGAGGGGAAGAAATAAGAAAAAAGTGACATAATATAAGAGTTTAAAAAATAATTACTTATAATGTGAGGGTTAACAAATAAATAAGAAGAAACCTATTGTAACTTATAATAGCAAGTAAATTTGATGGAGCATGGATGCTCAAAAATATTTTAAGAGTATTTAAAACGTTTGCCTAATTAATATATGCCTTTCTAATTCTTTCCTTGTGTCCTGTTAAATGTTCAATTCTCGGCTATTCACTTATAACACAGCAATGACTGCAGAACAAGTTCTGAAATTGTTGGATACCTACTGAGTTGAGTACAATTTTCACCAACAAAACCTCTTCACTAATTAGGAGAATTGAAGCCGCGGACACTTTCTTCTGGGGACGAAGTAGGAGAAATGAGAAAGAGAAATCCAATTAGGTTGAATTCCAATCATTTTTACAAAGCCAATGGACATAAATGCGGACTTGAAAAATTTCTAAGAGTTGTTACGGGATCTATACTGCCTTTGAACTAACCTCACCAAAGAACCCTGAAGAGAGTGAAAATAAACGAATTAATTGTGATAAATAGTTGATGGGATGCAAACGGTTTGTTGCGTGTAACTTCATTGAGAATGTCCTCAGCGGCGGGGTGACGGTGTTTAAGACTAGCGGTGGCAGCAGCACGGACTTGGAGTTGTTGTGAGTGAAGTTTGATGCCGAAGTTAGTGGGCAAGACAACTCGATGGATTTGTTGGGAGAGTATGAGGTTGAAGGCTTAAATTTGATGGAGAAAGAAGAAAAGTGAAACAGAGAAGAGGAAGAAAGAATAGGATGACACGTAAATTCCACTTAGATGGCTTAGTTTTAAAAAATAATAATTCGCCCTATATACCTACAACGAAAGCGCAAAAACAGGCAATCACAATAACACCACCAGATATCCTGATTCCTGAATCCTGATACCACAGGAATGAACCATTTATTTTAAACCAATAGTACATAAGTGTCTTATTTGAAACCATAGAGACAAATCAAATGAACAATACCAGCTAGCTTTATTTAAGTCCATAGCTTGATTATTATTCTAGATTCAAAAAGAAAATCTTCTCAACTTGAAGTTTCAGTGGATGCCAAAATAGTACTTGTATTATTTCTCTAAGCAGCATATTGCCATAACTTTTGGTGGGACAAGTTCCTAAAGCTTTGCCGCTAACCCACTCTGAATTGGCTTCAAAGCACCATTATCCTTGATGTCATTATCTTTAGAATCCAATTCACATGGATTAGGTGGGACATCTACTGCAGGGGAACAATTGAAGAATCCATGAGGCTGCACACATGAACAGAGCTTCATAGGTCAGACAAATGGAAAACCTCCAGATGCAGTTAAATACATAAAATGAACAAAATAAGACCAAAAAAGAAGATAAATAATCAGAGACAACAAAGGCTCACGATAAATTAACTCATTTCATCAACTGGAGATTCAGTAGTCATATGATGGAAACGACGTGCTATACTAAACATTGTCCCAGATAACAACTATGCCAAATCAACATTTCTTGATATTCTAGTGATGTTCACAGCTTAGTATTCTAGTGTTTTATAATAACATTGAAAAGTAAAAAAAAGCATGAGCATCAGATCAAGCAACGTAAAAGGATAGGCAAACAACAGACTATAATCAAGAGTGCTCAGAAAAAATCAACGTAAACAATCAATCAGGTAATTACCATGAGCATAAAACCAATGTGCTCTACTGGCATAACAGGCCAGTCTTCTAAACGAGGAACATGTGTGATTCCAAATACATACCTGAAGATAACACGGTTAGTCTCAGAGAAGACAAAATGTGAAACCATTCTAAGGGTGGAACATTAAGGTGGATTGAAACAAGAAGATAGACATTGGGGAAACTTATTTCACCTCTATTTTTAATGAAACGAAATATAAATCACTGAAGAGGTTATTGCTTGGTGCACTTAGACAGTTTATTAAACTATTTTTACTGATACAAGTAGTGCTTCAATAATTTAGCATTACAAATTTTGTGAAACATGAAATACAAATCCAATAAAAATTTTATCGAATGCAGGTGTCTGTCTCTATTTGTGTGTGTGTGTGTGTGTGTGTGAGAGAGAGAGAGAGAGAGGACCAGAGAACTATATCAGCTTCTTCCAAAGATCGGTTCTGCTGAACCCATGTAGGTAATCCTTCGCCAACACGTGGATTTTGATTAGGAAATTCTCCTCCAGGAAACATCTCATCACGTGAATATGCCGTTACCCAAAGATTATGCTTCAAGAAAGCAGCTCTTCTTAAAAACTTGGCCTCAGAACCTGCTAATGGTAAGCAGTTTGAGCCAGGTACTAGCTTGTAGCCTGTCAACTGTCCGGTTCTATTGCCTGATCTTGTGTTCCTTATCTGAAGGATTTTAAAATAGTAACAAGTCTCAGTCAAAGAATTAATTCAGAAAGTTAAAAGCTATTAGAACCATAGTTAAACGCGATAAAAAGGGACCAAGTTTTCCATGTTAAAACCAAAGTTCAAAACAAGATACCGAGCCACAGTAAGTATTTTTCAGGAGATAGAACTAAGTGCAAAATTTTCAGTGGCAAGTGGGAAAGACAACGATTTGGAATTGCTAACATTATGTGCTTACTTCCATAAGAAAACAATCACAAAGTATTTTAAAGATTAAGGGGCATCCATCTGATATGTTTATCTAGGCATGGAGCAACAACTATTTCTTAACATAGCAAATAAGAATTCAATAGTTTGAGAAAGTATGAAATTACAAGCATCAATAGTCAGAAGTTGGCTGTAAAAACCAGGGAAGACTTACAATCCAATGTCGAGCAGTCAAGGAATTGCAATCACGAATGGCTTCCAATTCAGATCTAAGCAAAGTCTCTTCTGCATAGAATGCATTATTGTGAACATTATTCTCACCAGGTTCCTCAACTTTCACATTGACCTCCACAACCTACCAAACATCTTGAGAGTAAGAATGTTGACTTGGAAAAGAATTATTATACAGTAGCCAAGCTACATAGTTTATCAGACAAATAGGATGCTTTTCACAAGTAAAATTGCAAACAAAACATGAAAGTAGCCAACTCAGTTATTTCACTGTTAAAATAAAAGTGGTAAAATAGGCTTCTGAAAACACAAGGCAGATTATGCAGAGGTGTTTCAACATTGTAATAGCATATAGCCTTGTGTTACAAGCTTACAATTTCTTGGGAAGAGAAAATGTCATAAAACATTTGGTAGTTTAAATAAAATCACTAAGGGAAAGTGGCACTTCAATCCCTACTTTGGTGTTTAAATGTTGATGAGCTCACTGTTAAAATTATAATCAAGAATTCTTTTGGATGAGATGCTATGGTAAGCACGAGAAAATGCTTCAAAGATATCAAAATATACTTCTGAACGAGGAAAACACACTATCATTAGGACTGTTAAGATCACCAATTTATATGATTCATCGACTACTAAACTAGTACTAATGCAAGCAACAGGAGAATTATTCTATTATATAATAAATGATTTTGATTAATACGGACAGAAATGGCAGCAATATACACTGATATACCATAACCTAGAAAGGTAAAATTAAGTAATTCAATTACCTGATTCAAAGCTTCACCAGGTTTAGAATCGACAGCCATGTCCATACGAGCAACAAAAAAGTGTTGATGAACTGGAGCATACAGACCTGGGGCAATCATGGTTCCATATTTTCGAAACTCTCCAGGCATCAAGGCTCCTAAGCTAAGAATTCCAGTTAGCTTAACTTCAGCTTCAATCTTTCCATCCTGGAATAACACATGCCATCGCTTTCAACAAATTTGAACACACAAGTAGCTCATTAAAAGCAAAACAAGAAAAGATTTATCAAATAATGCTGAATGTGCCTTAAAGCAAAAATAACAAGCTAACTACGAGGGCATGCATAGACTCACAATAATTCAAAGGATGATCAAAGACTGAATATTTGTGAAATTATGCAATAAAAAAACCAGATCAATTTAAAATGTCATTAATGTAAGCATATTTATCTCTTGAAAGGATGTGATACTCTACTTGCCTGATAAAAGTGCCAAAAAAATCCATACTCATAGTTAGCCACAGTACATATAAAAGAAACTGAAAGCCTTCTAGACCTTCGGACTTCTGCTAAGCCAGTTCTCCAGTCTTGATGCTTCCAGAGAATTCCATGATCCTCTTCATGCAAACATACACAATTTTCAATTGTCTCCACTCCACCAGTGAAATTTGTGAAGTGAGCATCAAAATATTTGATGTAGCCCAAACAATCACATCCCTGTAAAAACAAACTTTGACTTTAGACAAATGGGAATCCAATCAGAAAGTGTAAGATGCCAAATAATACATGAAATGAGGATTAATATGTAATTCTTAAACCTTCTTGAGGGAATGTGCATTTTTTCCCAAGCCATCTTCCCCAGCATCAAAAGCATTTTTCCTGTAATGTGGATCGTTTGGATCTCCATAAGGTACAACCATCTCCACAAAACTCAGCCTATGAGCTACAGACCTTCGCCCTCGACTACCATCAACATACGCAACAGAATATATAACCAAACCTTCTTTGGGTGTGAATCCAATACGAAAATTCCACTGTTAAAGGAGAAAGAACAAAGGTACTACTTATATATCAAGTTGCACATTTAGTAATTAATAGTTACAATGCAGAAACTCTTTTGACATTTCCAAAGACAAATCAATAAAGCAATTTAACGTCTACCTTCTGCCATTCAACATAATACCCATTGACACGAAAGCTTGGACCTTCAGGCTGAATAATTTGCAAGGGTTTTACATCACTTCTATCACTGCCACCTCTTGTTTCACCAGGAGTATAGTTCCTCAAGGGATCAACAGGAGGCAGAGGAACAAATTTGCGGTCTTCAAACTCTATCACCTCCATGTTTTGCATATCAACAAGAACAAAAATGCCCTCAAGTGGGCGCGCATAGCCATTTTCCATAGGGCAGTCACTCTCAGATCGACAAAATATTAGTGGTTTAGCAAGTCTTCGGCTGGGAGCATCAGCTTCACTGAAATAACCAGCACACCTGCAGCAGAATTATGTAGAAAAAAGTTTCAATAGAGAAAATTCAAAGAGAAAGAATAGCAATGTCTCTAGACAAAAGCTCTATAAACAATGGACATCTAACTAAAATTACCAGGGGTCAACCATTACAAGGTCCATGTCTTCAATACCCCTTTTCCTCATAGCCTCTATAAATGGAGGAAAACTTTTAACAGCAGCCTCGCATTCTGCATATTCCACAGCATCCTGAAGATAGAGATAATATTATGGAATTGAGAATTGAGGTATTTAGAACGGTAGCAGCTTAGCAAATTTAGACATTAAATTTGCAGCTAAAATTAACTTAACACCTTTTGAAAACTACACTCTTTTGATTTTCTTTCATAACAAAACTCAGACCTCGAATTTCAGATTTTACCAATCTGCCAAACTAACAATTATTTTTTTTCTCATTGGGAAGCGGAGATATGCTGTATTCTCCACTCCACAGTGTAGGGTTGAAAAAACCAATACATAAAATATATATGCTCGTAATGGCAACATAGATTGAGCAGATTTTGGAGCATCTTCTTCACCTGATCAATATAACTACCAAAAAAACTTATTTTGCTATGGAAAGGAATACTAACTGAAATTATTTAAATAAAAAAAAACCTTTCAAACTTGAATTTCAATATTTTAATCTGATCTGTTATTCAATACTCGAATATGAAACTCTCATTCATAAACATATAGAAAATGTAACAAGGTAAAAGCAAGTCATCTCACTAGTGAGACAGCTTCCATTTATACAGCATACTCAGTGAGTGTTTCTCAAACTGTCTGTGAAAAAATTCTTCGGTGCAAAACCAATTGAAATGACAGTAAGGAATTAAATTATTTTAAAAACACTACATTTTGTACACAATGGTAAAAAGAAGAATCAGAAATCATAAGGAAAAGACCAACATACCATTGGAGGCTGAATATCAGGAACAATATATGATGAAATTACTTTTCCTCGATGATGACCACCTCGAGTTACTGCATGTACTTGTGATAATTCAACAATCCATACACTAGTCTCATTTGTCTTCCTATTATAAACAACAAGTCTAGCACATCTCGGAGGGAGTTTAGCTGGAATGACAGGCCCTCCTTTAATTCTAGGAAGTAATGATGGTTGGAAAGGTGGAAAGAAATAAGCATCTGCCAGTGCAACAACTTGTTTATCTGGTTCCAGCAAAACTACTTCAATGAAGCGCATACTGTCTCTGAGCTGTAAGAATAAAGACAATTTGGGAGAGGGGGAGTGGAATCATTAGTAATCACTGCTTCAAAATACAAAGACTCAAATTTAGTTGTCTGATAATGTCAAAACAAGCTAAATATACAAATATATGCTCTTGAGCAAACAACTCATGTGGCTAACAACCTCAGGAGTGGCTCCAGCAGCCCTCACAGTTGCCACTGCCACAGAGATTTCAGCAGCAGATAAAGGGTCCAAAGGGTGGCTTGACTGGGGCCTTGGCATTGTAATGATTCCTGTGCAACATTACAACAAATATAAGAGAACAGTGTTAGCTAATACAAAAACAAGTGAAAGTAACAGAACAACATTCAAGAACCCACCCCCCCCCCCCAAAAAAAAAATTCCCATTAAACAATGCACCAGTGCCGGTGGTCTGATTGGCAAAACATATTACAATTGGTTGCTTCAGATACAAAAACCAATAATGCCATGTCTTGACTTAAATAAGCATCTTCAGCAACAAATTCGACTAGCCATTAGCAACAAGCAAAGCTTTTTAGTTTCATTTAAAATAAAATAAAACTAATTGGGAAAAACATAATAGTTGAGTATGAGCAAAGAGATAAATCTCGAAAAGTGGACGTATTAAGAATTCGAACTGCAATTCCTTGAAACATAAAAACAAAGTTGAGCCCATTGTTTCTACAAAGCTACGCATACGTACACAGATACATACATGCAAGCACACATACTTTTACCACCTGTCCTTCCATCAGAGTATACATATACATAACAACATGAAGTCAATCTCCTAAGCACACACAACCCGAAAAAATAAGCGAGGCAAATCCTTACGCTCTGCATTACAATACACAACCCATCTTATAGTTTAGTTTTTTTTTTTTGCCCTTTGCTGCAATTGAACAAAGAGAGTTTCTTAAACGCTTCTATTTTGACGTGTGTCACATCAATTATAGATTCTCAAACGACTTTCGAGAGCATATAAGAATTTCGCTAAAAGAAATTCTCCAAAGAAACACAAGTGTGGGACAAAAAAATGAATTCATAATCAGAGACCATGAAGCACAATCCAGAAACCATAAAAAGAAATAAAATAAAATAAAAAAGAGAAAGAAAGAGAGAGGGGAAAAAAAACAAAAAGATGTTTGAAAAGAAGGTACCTTTGGCAGTGGGGGCATTGGTGGGAGGTTCAGGGAGCGAGTCGACGGGGCGAATCAGAGCCACCTTGTTGGGGCGGCGATGGTCGGGGAGGGTGGCGTTCCAGTCTTGTGTTGCGGCGGAGGGAGCAGCTGCGGCGGCGTTGAGGGAAATGGGGGTAGAGTCGGCACCGGGGGAACAGCAAGAAGGAGGAGAAGAAGAAGAAGGTGACGCCATTTTTTGCGAAACTGAGGCCATTGCAAAGGGTTCGTGAGCTCTCCGATTCCACTGCAATATGTGTCAAAGCAATCCACTGACATACAGCAGCAACTCACTCTCTTCCTGTCTTCCACAGCAACCTCCTCTCTTCTCTCTTCTTGAGTTTGTGCCCTTTCTATACGTCAATGGAGTCGGTAACACAAAACATCAAAAGAGGAAAAGTGCAAAATGGCTTCGAAATCGAAGTACGAGCAAAGAGAGGTGAAAAAAAAACGTGGATTGGAAGTATCGGATGGGGAGAGGAAGACGAACAGGAAGAGCAAGAAGACGCAGGCCGTGCTGTGAAGAGCAATGGGAGAGGGACCGTTTATATATATATAGCGTGGCAAATGAAACCACGTGTTTTTTAGTTTTTACAAAACTGTTTTTGAACAATTTTTCTCTGTTTTTTAAATAATTTTCTGGGTATTACATTTAATTCGTTTACCATCGCATCGAATCTTTGTTTTTTTAAAAATAATATTTGGGTATTTTATTAAAAAAGAAATATTAATTTTTAATTAAATTTTTTAAATAATTTTTTAATTATTAAATAAAAAATATTAAATAAATTTTTTAATTTTAAATATTTTTATTTTTAATTTAATATTTTTTATTGAGTATTAAGAAGATTTTTAAAAGAATTATTTTTTTTTACTTGTATTAAGAGAATCTTATTGAATGATATAACACAATTCTTTTCTTATTTTTGGTAAGTTTTTCTCCTCTTTTGTTATCTATTTTGTTTTCGGGTTTTGCTATGGGGGCTTTCTGTGAAGAAGATAAGGTAGAAGAGTGGGGATAATACAGTCCTTTTATTAGGGCAGAAAAGCTGTTGGATGGTTGCTTATCAATGGGGTCCAACACGATAAGCAGATGGTGGGGGTTGATAGGAGGTGCTGCTTTTGCTAATGGACATTTTCACAAAGTCCAAACAAATAACTTTGATTGGACAACTAAGGATTGCTTTATGCAGTGTTTCTCTTGTTTAATTGTTTAAAGTAAAAAAACAAGAAAACAATTTTTTATATGGGAGTTAAAAATAAAAGTAGAGAAAATTTATGTTATAAAATTAGAGTTCCATAGCTCTTATTTTGTCAATGGTATAATACAAATTTAAGGTATATATGTAATTTATTAATTACTTAATTAAAAATGAATCGTTTCATTATCTATCTTCTTTATTTTTTCATTAAAAATTATCTAAAAAAGTGAGAATCATTTTTCCCTTCTACTCTTTACCTCATCCAAACTATACATTAATTTTTCTTTTTGTCTGTTTTTCTTTTAGTTTTTCTTTATATTGTTTTCCTTTTAGTTTTATTACATATTACATATTGGTTATTATAAGATAAAAAAAATCCAATTTGGATGACTTCTATGAAACTCTTTTTGGCACTCTTTGTTTCTCCAGTTTTATAAGTAGATGAAATATTTAAATTTATTTTAAAAGATGATGAAATATAATTTTCAAACTACAATACCATTTGTGTTAGACTCTTTTGAAAAATACTACTTAATTATCGATAATCTTCAAATAATGAGTATAACTTTCTTTTAAATTTTAATTCATAGTATATATTGTATTTGTTTCTTTCTCTTATTAGATATAATGTTTCTTATTTAATTTGTAAGTGTTGCTAGACTATTATTAATATGATAATTCATCTCTTTGTAAAAAAAAATCATAATTTCATTTAGAGTTTGAGTTTTGAAGTCACACTCTGAGGATACTCAATCTCATTGATGCTCCCAAATAATTGTAATCTCTCATTAACAAAAAAAAATCATAATTTCAATTTAATTTATGTTTACTTTAATTGCTTAAATTATACTCAAATGGTGTAATAATTTTGATTAATGACTCACTAAACTAAAATCAAAAGATCAGATGAGAAATCCTCCAACAATTATTATATAATAACAACGAAATTATATGGGAAATTAAGTGCATGTTTGACTCAACTATTTTCATTGTTGAAATAATTTTTTTTTTTAAAAACTGTTTCAACAGTGTTATAACATGTTTGACAAAATCAGTTTTAATTTTTACACGAAATTCAATGTATTATAAATTT
The DNA here is from genome assembly GCA_029884595.1 of Ormosia semicastrata. NCBI lineage: Eukaryota > Viridiplantae > Streptophyta > Magnoliopsida > Fabales > Fabaceae > Ormosia > Ormosia semicastrata. Next base: position 4,912,487 of record JAQQTO010000029.1, read on the forward strand.
TTTTTTTTATAATGCTAAAAATTAAAACTTATGATTCTAGTTTATAAATTATTACTTATATTTTGATATGTAAATATCACTTTGTTCTCAATCAAATAAATTTTTTAATTATTTTATACATATTTTGATAATTTAATATATAAAAGTAATTTTTTTTATATCATTTAAGTGAAATAAATTAATTTTTTAAAATTATTTTTTAGTTAACATATCCAAACATAAACCTAATTCAATTATAATCGATTATAACAAAAAATAATTTATACAATAATCAATTATTGAAGTAATGAAGTTTTCACGATTATCTCAAACATACATTAAAGCTATAGCTAGATTCATTTACGTTTTTTTTTTTGCCCCACTTTTGAACGGTTAAAGCCCGCGATGGATTAAAGGGATACTCAATTTCATTGATGCTCCCAAATAATCATAATCTCTCATTAACCAAAAAACAATCATAATTTCAATTTAAATTATGTTTACTTTAATTGCTTACATTATACTAAAATGGTGTAATAATTTTGATTTATGACTCATTAAACCAAAATCAAAAGATCAGATGAGAAATCCTCCAACAATTATAATATAATAACGACGAAATTATATGGGAAATTAAAGCTAAAGCTAGATTCATGTACGTTATTATTATTATTTTTGCCCCACTTTTGAACGGTTAAAGCCCGCGATTGATTAGAGGGATATTCGATTTCAATCATTTTCCACGTAATAATCTGATTAACTTCTCTCCTATAGGTATTTTGTTTACCATTTGACTTCCTTTTTAGATACTAAAATAAAATGTGAAACACTTACTGAAAAGTAGCCTTAAATGAGATTGAAAATTTGAAATCAACATATACTATTGTTGCAATTATTCTAATCATGGTTGTATTCAACAATGCAGGTCTTTCTTTCTTTTACTCAAGGGGATTGCTATTGAGCCTATGTGAAATCACGGGTTCCAAAACTCATGTTGACATGCTCCAATTAAATAATGTCATATGCACTAAATTATTTTTAATAAGTTTTTATAAATTTAATTAACTCTGCTTATATTGAACTTATTGTAAATTCTTATGTAGTTGATTTTAAATTCGAATAAAAGAAAAATATTATGTTAAGTAGTTGATAATTAATGTAAAATATTATCGAATCTTTATGACATGAATAAAGTTTTATTGTTGTTGTATTTTATAAATTTAATTATAAATAAACTCTTTTTAAAAATTAAATTATATAATAATCTTTTTTGTTTTAATTTTTACACAGAAATTACAATCCCTAAAACAAAAATACAGACGAGAAGGCTATACAATACAAAGGAGAAGACCGTATAGCTTGCCAGGCTGCAACTTGGAGGCTTCTTCCGCGTAGTCGATCTGGTCGGTCTCCAACAAAGAAAATTTGAAGCTTTTGCGTCTCAACGCTTACTTGTACAATCATAATGACATACATCTTAACGTTTAACAAGAGGAAGATAAAAGGGATTACACATATTATTTACCATCTGATTATCATCTCAGAGAAGGCAAAGACAAACAATTACTGCTCAAAGATCATCAATCTTATCGGATTCCACCCATAAAGGTCCTTGGATCAGGACAGCTTCCAGTAAATTGAGCTTGTGAAAAATCAAAACCTGGATTCTGCAGGAGGCACAACATAATCATGAGGAAAAGCGATTTGAGGCAGCAAGATCATCCCACAAAAACCTAAATAATATAGCGTGGTTAATGGTTATCGTTAGTAATCCAACACACAATCTTACTATTTGGTTTGATATTTTTTCATTAATGGAATAGAACAGAATTGGTGAGAATAGATTAAAAAAAAATAAAACATAATTATTATTTTTTTATTTAAAAAATTAATAACGAAATGAAATAAAACTTTATTATTTATGTGTTTCTCTCATTTTATTTTAATTTTTAAAAAACAAAAGTTAAACATTTAAAAATAATAATAATTCTCATGTAAATTTTTGAACTTAACCATTAGAAGGATTTTTAGATATCACGCTTGAAGAACTCACTTTTTGCGCTTGATATAACGCTCAAATTTTATTTTAATCGGATTTTTAAAAACAAAAGTTAAACATTTAAAGTGACTCCAAAAAAAAAGAGATGATTTTCTTATTAAGTATTCCGTATTAATCTCTTATCTTTTGAATGCAGTAATTTTTTAACTTAACCATTAGATGGATTCTTTAAATTGGAAAAAAAAAAAACTGCAATATAGATATTTAGAGATTGATCCCAGTATGAATCTATGCTAGATATCACGTTTGAAGAACTCACGGTTTGCGCTTGATATAACGTTCAAATCAATCCATTTTGCTAAAAAGTATTAGAAAAAGGTTTATCTTGCAAATTTTATCTCCTTACGATTTGTTTTGTAAAATTAATTATTGAATGAACGTCACTTAACATCTCATCACCACTATTTCATGTGGTTAATTTTGATTGGTATAGAAGGGATTTGGAATCCAAACTTATACTTGGGTTCATAGAATTTCCCTTTTTTTAATCTGAACATGCAATAGTTAGTTTCTTTGTATTTACTATTTAGGCATGAAAAAGAGGCCACGCATTACTTTAGCGGGAAAATATTATTTTTAAAATGGGTTTGATTATAAGAATATTAGTCAGGGAGTATTTAATAATTTTTATTTAACTTTTTTAATTACTTCGAAAAGTAAGTATTAATTTTTTATTTTTAATATATAATAAATGTTTTATTTTTTAGTTAATAATGTGTATTTTTATTTTTTTAACCAATGTCCTAAAGATATTTGTGTGCTCGTTAGCAAATCTTTTATATTTTAAAAGGAAAATGCTGATTTCTAAAATATGATTAGAGGATGTGTGCAATTAGGGATGGATCCAGAAAAAAGTTTAGTGGTAGAGTCAAAAGTCAAGAAACGCATTATCAAATATATATATATATATATATATATATATATATGATGATAATGTAGCAACAAATTTAATGAAAGATTCTTAATCTTTATGTAGCAACAAATTTTTTTCTCTTTTAATGAAAGATTTTTAATCTTAACAAATGTATTACACTTAATAATTAAGATTTTATTTTAAATTTAACTTAATGATATAAATTTAATTTACTCAATTAATATTATATTTGCATCTTGTATTTATTAAAATAGTTACATCTTGTTGCTATTATTTTTAATTTGCTTGTTGCCAAAAAAAAATTAATGACATCTTAACATCATATTGACATGAAAAATGAACTTTTTAATTAGTTAAAATATAATTTACCCTCTTAAACTTTGTGTCACGTGCAATTTATCCCCTCAATTTTGAAAATGTGCAATTTAATGAATAAAGTTTATTATTGGACCTTAAAAACCCTCCATGCCTAACACCATCCATAGTTAACGGTATTTTACAAACCAAACCACTCAAAATAAAACTTTAAGTAGAATCCCTCTCCTCTAAGTTTCATAATTCAAGAAGACGAAACACCAAATTGGAAAACACTGAACTTGATTTGGATGATATGTTTCAAGTCAGCCTAGAGGGAAAGCATTTCGTTGAGATTGCCCATTGAGTCAGTAGCAATATTGCAAACTCAGACTCAGCTTTTTGCCCATCGAATTGGATGTTTCTGAAATCCGCTTTTAGAGTTCGAGAATCCAAATGCAGGCAAGTTAGGTAGCGAACCAAGGGCCAAAGAATGGGTCAAAACTCAAAAGTCAGTTCCGTGCCAATATTCATTCTTCTCTCTGGTAGCAATACGGTCTCCAGTCAATGGTAGTATTTAACAATGCCGTGTCGTCCAGTGCACTTTACCATTGCGATTGATCCGATAAACCAAAGCATCCTGGCCAACTCATGCCCCCCCCCCCCCCCCCAAATTGTCTATTTGAGGGAGAGTGATTTCAAAATGGAAATTACCTTTTAGCCAAGAGCAGGAATGGGTCAAGACATTTTCTCTTCTCTTCTACTACTTCTTAATAGAAACAACGTTGTTGCAGCAACAACAATGGAGGGGGGAAAAACCGAAAAACCTCTCTGATCTTAGAAAGAGAATGCATGGAAGATGAAGTTCTGTTGCTCCTCACTTCAAAATATGATCAATCAAACTGGCTCTTCCTCACTTCGAAGAAAAGCTGGAAATTTCAAATGACATAAACCCAATCAGATTTTTATATGCTATGTTAACTATGTTGACAGTGTTAGATGGCAAGCGGCTGAAAGCTCCATTAATAAAGCTTATAGGGTAAATTGCACAGTATTAATATTTATGCACGTAAGATAAAGCTTAAAAAGATAAAATATATTTTAATTTTTTTAATTTTATTATATGAAACTTTATGAAAAGAGTGAAACGAGAATAAAAATATAAATATTTGATATTAAATATATCATGGTAGTGAGTGTCCTTTATATTACGGTTAATTTATTGATAAAATAAAGTCTTTTTATATATAAATTTTAAAAAGAAAAAAAGAGTGAAATGAGCAGTTGATGAGTGTAATATATAAAGGTTAAAAATTGTTAGAAAGAGCTAAAATTGAAGCATCAATATATATCTAAGTCATAAATTATCAACTATAAATGAAATATAACGGTTTCACATTTACCATTTTGTCTTTTAATAAATTAGAATATTGATATCTTAAAAGAAATTTGGCACAGTGGGGGCCATGTCCCAATGCTTGTCCCCTTAAATCGTCCCGGTGTTGGTATGCAATTATTTTCAAATTTATTTCTTGCTTTGACAACTCATGTACGTATGCATTCGCTCTTTCGTAGTCAAATTCGTGTAATCCTCTTCGTAATAAATAGTAGTGCTTTTTATAAAAGGTTTTGCTAACTTAATCTATCATCTATTTATAGTATATAATATATAATCCATATCTATAATCTATATAATAGTTAGTGTGTATCACGTGCATTGTATAGATTTTTAAAATTTAAAAATTTAAAAAATATAAATTAAAATAAAAATATTTAAATATGAAAAAAAACTCAAATTCATCTAAAATTAAAAAAGTATAGATTAAAAGAATAGTGTTTAAAATTAAAAAAAATATATGCATAATTAAATTCAAAGAGAAATTCAATTTTAACAAAAAATTAAAGAAAAATTAAAAATGACACATGTTACTATTTAAAGGAAAATAACATAAGAGAATTAACCACTTTCGAGCAAGAATATTCTAAATTATTATAAAAGTGGATTTCAATACTTATTTTAGGGAAAGTTATGCCAGGTGTAACTAACATAGTGATTTGGTTTTTTTTCAACACAAATTTCTTTCCTTAAATAATAAGTTAGAAAATTTTAAAAATCAAATTTTGTTTGTTTAGATAGAATTACAATAAAAAATAATCATTTTACATTTCTAAAAAATGATGTAAATACTATTCACATCTTTTTTAATGGATGTGATTGAGTGAGAAAAAATAATAAAAAATATATATATAATAAATGATATTAAATAATGTGTGAAAAAAGTGTATATATTATTTGATATAAGAATATAATGGTTAAATTACAATATTGCAAACAACATTTATTGATTTTATTTCAAAATAAAATATTAATAAATTTGCAACATATGCACTTAAAGATGATTCATCCATGATTAAGTTTGTTGAAATGATGGCTGCAAATTTGATTGATTATAAATAATAAATAGCATTATCTAATTTCATTTCTCAATTAATGGGAAGAGATATATCAAATCATGTCTCAAAATTTAAAAAGGAGAAATTATTTAATCTTATTTTCAAATCCTATCATTTCAACACATGCATATCAATTTAAGAAGGAAAATCTCATTTATTGTTTGATTATTTTCCTACTTCGATTGCTTCTTAATTTTATTGCTTCATTATTTTATTAATTAAAATACGCTCTATATTTTTCTACACTATTAATTTGCTGACATTCTAGGCTTATGAATCAAAAAGGCACTATTTCCTTGATTCCTAACAATTTTTTTTAATTCCTACTTTTATTTTTTTTTTAATTTTAGACATCATATATTTATGTTGTTTTTACATAGAGTAACTTATACAAGACCCTATGTTTTTCTTTTACCCTATTATTTTACATTTTGGAGATGTTAGGATTGTCTTGGAGTTTAATGGCTTCTAATTTTGATAAGATTTTGAACATAAGTCCTCAGAAAAGAGACATAGAAATTGAGGGTTTGAGTTGTTTGCTTGTGGACATTGTCAGGTTTCAACTATTCAAAAGTTTCTAATTCCATTGAGATAATTTTGGTAGATAAATCAGTGTGTAATTTTCTCGTTGATATAAACTAAAATTATAAAGTATTTACATTTTGAGTAAATATTACTTATTATTGAGTGCTTACTTGTTCTCATAAAGTGGTTAATAATTGTAAATAAAACATTAAATATAAAAATAAAAGAAGTGCATTAGGGATGTAAATGAGTTAAGTTATTCATGAACTATTTGAGATTGATTCGTTAAATGTTCGATCAAACTCATTTGTTTAACTATACAAATAAATTCAAACTTAAATTTAGTTTCGATTATATAAATGAGTCAAGTTCAAACTTTATAAATTTAATATATAAAACTCGTGAATATAGCTCGTGTGTATATGTGTGTGTATTCAATCACACACAAAAAAAAAAAATATTTTTTCATAAAAAAGGTATAAATAATAATTTATATATTACTATTATTTAGTAAATTTTAAATTTATTTAGAGAATTTTATAATTTTATATATTATTATATCTACCACTTACCTAACTCCAATTTTCAAAATGTCTTTTAATCTCCTTTTATTTTTACTTCATCTTTTACATAAAGATATCTATCAAATAGTAAATTAATAAATTTATAAAATACTTCAAAGAAAAAATTGATAAATGGAAATGAATATAATTAAACTATAAACGAGATAAATAAATCAAATTTAAATTTTATATTTTTTAAACAAATTAAACTCAAATTTTAAATTTAATTCTTTTAAATAAATGAGACAAACTTAAATAATATATTCTTTTCACAAATTAAGTGTAAACTCCAAATACTCATTTAACTCAGACTCTTTTACATCCTTAAAGTGCAGCTAAGTTTTCAAGAACACGTGCTGCTACACCCTCCCCATTTCAAAGAAGACCCTAAAGCAAGCGGTTAAATTCAGTAAAGTTGTGCTGAAATTTTCAGAGAATAAGCTCAGATGTTCCAGCAAATGAAGATGAAATATTACAATTTATTACAATTTTTATTTTTTTTAAAGAAAAAGCCAGCCATAAAAAACTAATTTACTGATAACTCCAACTCATTTTGAATATTTTGAATGTATTTAACGCAAATTAGTTAACAATGGATCAATCATGGCGACAATCAAGCATTCATGTTTGGGATATTTCATATACATCTTTGAAATTATTTTTATGCTAATAAACATGCAATTAACTTCTATATTATAAATGAGTATATTTTTTTTCTGAAAATGGTAAATTTTCAATTGTACCTTTATTTCTTAAACTGTTTCTACGTGTTTTAACTTATGTTTTCTTTTTACAATTCTTCCCATATGTTCTTGCATTTGCAAAGAGAATTTCTTCTCGTTATATTTTCCTTAATTATCTCCTTAATATCTCCTCAATTAATTAATATTTTTTCCTTTATTATCTTCAATCAAATTTCAAATTCTTTCGATATCAAACAGATCCAGTTCTAGATCAACAGAAATTTCAGATCCAATTCCTTCATTCACTCCCCCAAAAATCTTATTTTTTCTCTCTTATCAAACTTAAACCAAATCCCCTCAAAACGTGTCATGTGAGGATTTCACCATTTATGATTTGATTCTCTCATTTCCATCCACTTCTGTTTGTTTCTGGTTTTGATACTCTGAAATATGATTTGCACTTTTTTAATCTATTTTTTTTTTCATTTGTTTGAATCTTTTCCCTCTTAAAATTTAGGACAAAATATATTATCCTTTATTTCGTTATTAAATGTCATGATCATCTTCTTTGATTCTAAATTATAATAGAATTTAATTATTCATTTATAGAAGTTAACAATTAATACATACAATACTTTTATACATAACCAGACTAATCTAAAAATTATCATTTTTTTGTTTTTATATTATTTTAAAATAAAATATTAACAATTTAAAGAATTTAAATTCATAATATGATACATAAGTATAACAAGCTAAAAGTTAAGTCTTTGAAATATATTTTAAACACACATTAAAACTTAAAAAAAATCCCGTACAATGAGTTGGCTCCTAACTAGTGTTAGTATATGTTTAGCTCTTAGAATTGAGTATGAAATCATAGTTTAAAATTGAATTAGATATCTTAATTTTATTTTTATTTTTAGAATGTCATTTAAAATTAGAATTATAATTCTATAAATCAATTCCATGAAATTGAAAACAATTAGGTTAAATATTTCTTAATTCTTAACCTATATACTTTAAGAATTATCAATTTCATAACTTAAAAATTAAACTCTCTCTCCACATTTATTTATGAACAATCATATTTATTGAGATTCTATATTTATATAGAAATTTTTTTATATTTATATAAAAATTATTATAATAGCTATTTATTTTTTTTCTAAAAGAAATTCATGAAAATTTTATTTATGAAAAAATGACTATTATATTATAAAAATATTATTGTATGAATATTTTTATTAATTTTAATTTTTATAAATATTTTTTAATGTTTTAGATCATATTTTTAAACAATAAAATTATAATTGAATTTATAATTATAATTTCTTATCTTAATTCTTTGACAAATTTCAAATATAAAATTTAAGATTTTGACTAATTCTAATTCTAAAAGAATTGGAATAGAAATTAAAATTTTATATTTCAATTCTAATTCTGTTATCTAAATGATATAGATTTTGAACTGCCCCAAAGGACATTGAGAAAAACTTTGTCATTACAAATTGTATTCCATTTAATTTTTTAAAAATATATCTACTTTTGGTCGATAATAGAGGGAAAATATCAACATTAATTGATGAAGGAGAAAGAGAGATTTTCCCTGCTCAATATAGTAAATAGTTATTAATGGAAAGAAAAACGGATTGAAGTCAATATATTGATAAAAATCGTGAAGTCTATATCTATAATCTATAATCTATAGGTTATTTATATTTATTTATAATTAAATTTTTTAAAATAATTAGAAAAAATCAGATTTCTAATTATTTTGAGAAGCTATGATTAGTAGGTAGTAGCTTCTAAAAAAATAAATAATATGTAAAGCAGAGAGAAAACTCATTTAAGGAGGGATAAGCTTTTTTGGGATAAAAAATCTTTACATTATTTTAAAATGACAAATGTTACCATTCATATATTTCATAAAGTAATTTTTGTAATTGTATCTAAATGATAAAATAGAGCTTTTTCATAAAAATCTCAACGTTAAAAAATAATTACATTTTTATGATATGTTAAAACCATTTTTATTCAAAGCTTATTCAAACAACCCTTAGTTATTGATCAATATCTAATAATATTGAAAATCCAAAGAGTATAACTACAAAATAAAAACTAATAAAGTATAAAAATTAATGAAATGTGATTTAAAAAATGTATTTAACAATTATAATATATATTACTCAAAATCTCTTTCTCATGCATTGCAATGCTTATTTTAAATTTTATAACTATAAATATAATAATTATAAAATATTTATTTAAGCTTTAAATATTTAATAATGGTCAAATAAAACTTCATTTATTTTTGAAAAAATTGACTCCAAATAAAAAATGTAAAAACATAATTTTACATTTATCCAATAATAAAAACTACCAAAAAACTAACGAAGTTTTAGTCAGTTTCAACTTATTTTAATTCAATGAATTATTTATTTCAGAAAATCAAAAAATTATACACATATATTTCTTTAAATTAGTTATAACCATTTTTGTATGAAAAATAAAATAAAAAATATTATCAACTCCAGTATTAGTACTAATAATAACATTATTTTTTAATTGAATGTAAATTTTTTTCACCATTTAAAAAAGATAATAGTAATTTGTTATAAATTACATTAAAGACTTAACAAATTCATCATTTCTTATAATTATAATTATCATAAAGTCATAGTTCATTTTGGATACTTCTATTTCAAAGTCAAAATATCATTTTAAATATAAATTTATGGAAAAAAATAACATAAAAAAAACAATACGACTCATTTCTAATACTCAGCATTCCCATTTCTTCAACTTTATTGACTCTAAAAGATACCGTCAATAATATCAACTTTAGATATAACAATATAATTTAAGGCTTAACAATTTATTGTTTAACAAATCTTATATAAATTATGCAAGTTTTAATAGGAATACTATTTTCCATAATTTAAAAAAAAGAATATTTTAACAATAAAAGTATGTTTTTAAAAAGTATATATACTATACACCCACAAATAAGAAACGCATATTATCATAAAAATAAATATTCATTTCTTAAATTTTCATCTTATTTTTAAGGCTATATAAAATGTATCTCTAATGTAAAAATTATATCATTATTTATAATTACTTTAGTATACCTTTAAAAGAAAAATTCATTGATAACATTTATAGGAAATTATATTGAGATTTTTTTTTTTGTTTTACAAATTATATTAAAATTTTATCTCTTAATTTTTCACCCTCATTTTAAGGAGTATAATATAGTGAATCATTAAGCCAAAATTCTATTTTCTTTTATAATTACTTTGTATACCCTTAAAAGATCATAAAAATTTATGACATTTTTATATGTAAAATTATATTTAAAATTAACCCCTTAAATTTTCACTCTTGTTATCAATAACATACGAAACCGACTTTTTAATAAAATATAATATATCTATAATAGTATTTTTTATAAAAATTTAGTGAACACAATGCCTGTCGTTTTTCTTATTCAATTTTGTAAGGAAAAATTTTAAAAAAATCTCATTCATAATTTTTTAGTTATTTCTTTTTTATCTAACCTAGAGTTTTGTATTTGTCCAATGCGTGAGGTAATCAAAAGAATTTTTAATACAATGCTTGGAGGAAATAAAAGAAAAAGTATTAATAAATTAAAATTATAGCTGAAATTCTTTTATTATGTCTAAAAGATACAACTAATAATTTCAAATCGAGATATAACAATATAATTTGAGTTTTAAAAATTAACCATTGAACAAACCCTATATAAATAATGTAAGTATTAACAAGATTACTACTTTCTGTTAGAAATTTCAAACGGGTTGACTCACCACGCTCTATCGTTGGCAAAAAAAAAAAAAGTTAGGCCTGTTTAGGAATATTAGTTGAGAAAGCCAACTCACCTTGTTTTATGACAAGTTTACAGGTTAACTTGTCTAAAATATTAAAAAAAGAGAGGAAATGATGGGCTGATAGATTAGACATATCAACTCAGTAAAAATTAAATAAAAGAAAAAGTGATGAATTAGGTAGGTCAACTCGTCTAAAATTAAACAATAAAAGCATACTAGATAGGTCAACATGCAAGTTGACCCGCCTAACCGACCACAAAAAATAAAAGTGATATGATGAGTCAACTCACCTCGCACCACCATAACCTACGAGTTATATGGATTTGGTTAAAATTACTTGCAAAAAAAAAAGGTTGCAAAATGTAACTTAACCTGCCATTTTTGGCAAGTTAAACAAGTTGACCTGTCGGGTCAAATTCGTTTTAACATCTCTACTTCTAGTGATAAATAAAGAACTATTTAACAATTAAAGTACATATATAAAAATATATATATATACTCACAAATAAGAAACGTATACTATCATAAAAATAAATAATCATATCTTAAAATTTCACCTTCTTTTAAAGGCTAAACCAAACTTATCACCAATGTTAAAATGTTATCATAATTTATAGTTACTTTATAGTCACCTTTTTTATTTTATCTAAAGTATACCACCAACAATATCAATTTGAGATATAATAATATAATTTGAGCATAAACAATTTATCACTTAACAAATCATTGGAAGTATTAACAAAACTATTACTTTATTTGATAATAAAATAATTATTTAATAATAAAATTATTAGTTTGAAATCACGTACTCATGTAATAGGTTTCTTTAAACTTTTCATTGTATTCATACGTGACACACATATAAAAGTAAAAAAAATTGCTTGTGTACCTGACACGTGGAATGAATAATGTTGACTCATTTTATTTTGTTTTACTAATATATTTATCTTGGATACATATTAATAACAGCACAATCATTCTCAAGCGCATTGAAGTGCTTATAACAGCATTACAAAAATTAAAAAAAATGTACCAACAAAAAGAATATAATTATTAAAATATAAAATATTTTAATATTAAATAATAATGCGTTTATTTCTTAAATATTTTTATTATAAAATATTTATTTAATTATTAAAAAATTATTTAATTATTAAATCATTTTTATTAAATATCTTAATATTAAATATTAATTTATTTTATGTAAATAATATTGTAATTTAATTATTGAATGTTCTTATTACAAAATATATATTTTTAATTATTTCTCTATCCACATATGTCACACATGTAGAAAGTAAAATATTTTATGAGAACTTGACATGTGAAATGAATAGTAATAACCTTTTGAATGAGAAGATGACATGTGACTCTTTGTATTAGAAAGATGACATGTGTTTCATTTAATAAAAAGAAAACATGTGTAATTTTATATCTTGTAGTAAGACTTTTGAAATGTGTAATTAGTTGAGTAGATTAGTAGATTTGGAAAGTCAATTCCGATTTTTAATTTGCAAATATTTAATAAATGCAATTAATCAAATAACAAATAATGTTTGAATTTAATTTTGATGCACTACTATCAATGCAAAAAAAATTACACATAAATGATTTATCTTTTTATCAAATCTTATTACTAATTCTTTTAATTACTAAATAAAAAAATATTGAATATTTTTTATGTTTTAAGACATTATATGCATTTATTTTTTTATTTAATATTTTTTCATTTAATATTAAGAAGAAAAAAAATTATAAGAAAATATATCATTACTCTTTTTACATTTACATCTAATAATATGTTATCACATCATTTAATAATTTTAACTATACAAGAGATGTCATCATGTCAAACTTATTAAATGTTATGATAATACATTATTAGATATAAGTGTAAATTTTTTTAACACAGCCAGTTCATTAAAATTACACTCATAATATTTTATATCAATTCGCCTGTAATAATTGGTTGATATCTGCTTTTTTAGGGTTTTTATTTGTACTGTATAAATATTTTTTGTATTACATTTTATAGCCGTGAAATTGTTTCTTTAGCGATTATGTCTTTTCTGAAGACATCTTGAAGCAAACCACTCACGTTTTTACTGTTTTCCATTGTTATAACATTATAGGCTAATATAATCTTTAACATTTCAATTTCAATTATCAACAGGATTGTCTCGAATTACCTGGGCAATATTGTTTCCTTAGCATTGTCTTCTCTGAACACATTTGGAAGCAAGCAACTCCTATTTCTATGGGTTTTCTACTAGTCTCATCAGGTATGTGTTTTTTTTTTTTTACCAATTTTCATAAATTGTTATAGTATTATATGCCAATTTAATTTCTAACTTTTCAATTCCAATTTATGAATAGGATTTTCTAGAATTGCCTAGGAAATTCGTTAAATATTTTGGTTATCGATTAAGAGATTTTGTATACCTTCAAGATCTCAAAGTCAAAATTTTCAGAGTGTATTTGGCAAAGTCTAATACCTGTCTTTTTTAACTATAGTTTGACTTAAATGTTTTCCTTTTATGGATCGGCGGACAACACATGGATTAGTCTCTGATTTGATGAAGATAAAGAACAAATTCCGTTTACCTCTTGCAATATCTCAACCTCAAACCACAAGTGATTTGAATTCGTTTAGTACTATTTTAACCCATTACAGTGCTATTTCAAGCCCGTTGATTTTTTTTTTTTAGCCTTTGTTTTTAATGTTTACATCTTTATTCTGAAATGGATTCAGAGGATACCTGTATTAGGCATGTATACAATGGTTTCTTCCTTGAACAGCAGCAGTTGAACGTATTGAACAGGGGGGTGAGTACTTGCAAAAGGACTCCAACACTCAAGTCAAGCAGTGCACCAGTCGGATTATGTAATTGGATGATAGATTACCTTATTAAGATAACTTAACCTTGTATTTATAGAGCGTATGTAAAATCCTAATAAGATCTTTACTAGATGTAGGTAATTTGGGATTAGTATCCTAATAAAGATCACATTCCCATTATTATTGGGTAAATCCTCGTAAATCTGAGATTATGATACAGGAAGTACTTAGCCATCAAGGATAATTATGAGTCCTATAATATCGTAAGTTGATGATTGACAGTTACGGATATTTAGGGATTTATCTTCTGCATGAATCTATCAATCATGATAATATGGCTCAATACCACTTGACGTGCTAGATTCCAATGTCCGGACTGCCTTACGAGTCTTCCGTTATACCAGCCTGTGAGGAGTCTGACTATGTGCATGCTGGGTTGATCCCATGGAACGTGATCCCGGATCATGGTCTAGAACAATTGCCCCTAACTTGGCACTTGGATGGGACAGACGAGGGTCAAATTTCGAACGGATCAACCATCATATGGCTGACATGGTAGTCCGGTGAATAGATGTCGAATTCCGGATGATTACCGGTATCCATGACCTATCCTGATATGATTAAAGATCATTGCCCCCAAGTAAGAGTACTGGGGATTTTTCGGGATATTTTCAGCATAAATTCTGAACGTGATCTCTGAATTGGCTGGTGGTAACAGTCTGAATTTCTCTGGGAAACTGATACTTTTGACTTTATTGAAAATTAATGATCCTTTGAAGAGAATGTCAGTTTCATACAGATTTTCTCAACTGCCCCCTATCTTTGTGACCAATCAGAAACTTGAAGGATTTATTTTAGCTGACCTCACGAGGTCAGATCACCTTTTATGGGACCAATCAGAATGCTCCATGTACCCTATAAGTAGAGAGTGCTTCTTCAGGAGCTAGCATTCCCTTCCTTTGCATTCCTCTCGTTTTACATTTTCATGTAAAAATGATTTCTTTCGAGAGAATGAGAGTAGCTTTTCCTTCATTTTCCATGTTTGTGAAGAGAACTTCATCTTCTACAGAGGTTATACTCTTATTATTTCCAAGTTCTTGAAGATGTTTGATTTTCTTCAGACATTTTCTTCTTCTTTTGATGGGAGCCTTTCTTTAGGAGCCTTTCTATCTCGGTGTACATGGGAGTGTCTACCCCAGCTCACTAGCATGGAGTGATGCGCCCATGGTCCAATGCATAGCAAATCTACAGAATGCTCTGACCAACCCCTTTACCCTTCTCCAAGGGATTCCCAGCGCTTGACCTGGTTGACATAGTGGAGAGTCGTCCTTCTTGGAAGGAAAAACCCTCTGGGAGTAACTTAGGATGATCTGCTTTCTTTGACTTGCTTTCAAGGAAGCACCTGGTATCCGCCTCTACCGTCATCTATTAAGAAGGTAGGAGGGATAAGTTGACAGAATAATTCTATTTCGGAGTGGCTTCAGTCTGTTACGGGGTGGAGAGACTATTGGAGCAACTCCGTAACTTGAGGTAACTTGGAATGGTTGAGGCTGGTGGAATGTCCTTCTGCATGAAAGGTCGTGCCCCGTCCAACAAAGGAGAGAGTGTCTCGGTCTTCATTCTCGCCGCGGAGGAGGCAATGCAGAAGACTTTGGCGTCAGTCCCAGAGTCGTGATTCCAGTTTGTCAATGTTCTTTAAAGCCAATCCACTTTTTCAAGAGGTCGGGGTTTAGAAATGTGGACGTGACATGATTCGGGGTGCTGGAGACATTTGCTCCTTCCTTCGGGCTCTTCAGTTACTGCTCTTTCCTTATACATTTCATGTCTCAATATTTTCTTTTCCCTCTTTTTCAGATGTATGACGATGTATGAAATAAAAGTGAATAAAGATTTTATATTCTAAATTTGTCCTGTATTTTCCTATTTTTCTGCTGAGATAACACCGCCGGGATAAGTCCAACGCTTATTCTAGCATAACACCATGATGATATTGTCGGGGCAAGTCCAATGCTTATTCTGGCATAACACCATAACTTCATCTCGGTACTTGTTTTGAAAATCTAGAAGGCAAAGCTTGTTATTTTTCCTAAAAAATAAGCGTATTTTGTCTTTTATCGTAGTCCGCACTGTCAACCAAATGGGTACCACAGTTTTTAGCCAGAGTCCATCGAAAGAGTCCGGGCATCTATATGATGTTTTGAATTGCTGCGCAATTGTCTTTTCAACTGCTATTACAGCTGTATGGGTCACGTGAGGCGAGTTTATCGGAGGGACGTGCCTAGAGCTTCGTGTGCCATGATGGGCACCTTTTGAACTCACAATTGAGAAGACAAAAATATCCTCTAACCGTTCAGCCCTTATAAATAAGAGTTAAGGGTTCATCATCCTCACCTTACTGTTCTTGACTTATTTCACTCAGAATTTCGTGCAGCAAAAGCTTGGTTTTTTAGGCGCCTTTCAGCTATTTCTAGTTTCCTCATCATTCAAGCACATTTTATCTTTGCACAGTAAGTAACTCTCTTTCAATTCTGCTGTCATTTCCCTTTTCAAAATGCTTATTGTTGCTGAAAAGTAGAGTAGGAGTGTATTTCTATCCTCTTTGCTTTTCACAAAATAGGTTTAGAGACTTCTACGCTTTTCATAAACTTCGTCGCCTCCCTGAAACACCATCTCCGCCCGCCAAGCACGGCGGAGGAGTCCCCCTAGAAATTTGAACTCTGGTGGGAACGGAGGACAGTAAGGGGGTTTGAATTTTTTCGTTCTCCCCTTTCTATGTCTGAATCCATGGCGTTATTGATTCTGACAATTACTTACCGAATTCTTTGGGTGTTCTCAGGATTTTCATGGTCAAAGGAAAGAAGAAGGTTAGGGCCCAAACACCGCTCCACGAGGTTCGCGATCCGGCTGAGGATGACCTGATTCGAATCCAACGAGGTCCTGGACTGGTATGCCATTGGGTAGTGGACGACGTCTAGAATCATCAGTTTAGGTTTGTGAATGAAGCCGTACTCTGAGAATCGTTATTCATCTTGGAGTTGACTGTAAACAAGGCACAGGATAATGAATTCCAAGTCGTTTATCCGGACTGGAATGAGAAGGTGTGTTCCTGCTGAGAAGCTGGTTCACACTTCATGTTCGAGCCCATTTTCCTTAAGTTGGGGCTTCGATTGCCATTCTCTGACTTCTAAATCGCCATTCTTCGGACTCTACACGTGGCCCTATCCCATATCCATTCTAATGGTTGGGGTTACATCATCTCCTTCGAGAGGTTTTGTCGATTAATGAACCTTAAATACTCCGTCAATACTTTCTTTTATTTTTATACTCGAATAAACACCCAAGGGACAATAAGGCAAACGAGTTGGCTTGTCATCCGGTCTAGACCTGGCCGCAAATCCTTTGATGTTTTTGAAGAGAGCTTTAAAGGATTTAAGACTTCGTTCTTCAAAATTAAAGCCGCGGAGGGATTTTATCCATTCTTCCTCAAACTCGATGGGGAACCTCAATTTCCTCTTTACTGGACACAAGATTGTTGGGGTATCCTCATCAGTCTTATTGACAAAGAAGAAGGGAACCTCGACCCTGAGGAGCCTAGGTCGGTCAAGTTCATAACCTAGTATGCTGAGCGGCATGGGAACATCAATATTAGAGATGTTCTCTATGTTCCTGGTGATGATATTCTCTTTGCTTTATTAGGTAGGAATTAGGGTGTTATTACCGGTAGTGACCTTAGGTTTTTGTATTTTATCTTCATGCATCTTTATTGTTTTGCTGTGCTGACCGTATACTTGTTTTTCATTTTGTTTCAGTAAGCAACATGACTTCTGGATTTTTTGTGGTTGCCCTGCAAGCTGCAAGATCCCGGAGAAAGGGGACGAAAACTATAGGTTCTTCTTCTACTGCCGCCCCGGCATCATCGAGCCGAGGTGTTGTTATCGGGGAGAATATTGACCAGTCGAGTTCCCCCACCCGAAATCTTCATGGGAGAAAGAGGCAAACTATCAAAGGATCTCTTGACCAAGATGGGAGGTTGTCGAAAGGCAGGGATAGAGAAGGGGAGGACCCTTTGCCAATCATCACGGGGCATTCTGATGCCAGCCCCTTCATTGTCAGATGACTTTTGAGCAGCGAGGTTAGGCAGCATATTGCTAAGCAAGGTCTGGCTCAAACCTTGGCTAGACTTCAAAATCAAGCTCTCTGGGTAGCTGCCGAGATCCGCATATTCGAAGAGACTATTGAGGATGCTGACAAAAGGGCATCGGAAGAGCTGAAGGCCTTAAAGAAGGAAAAGGAAGAAGTTGGTCAGAAACTGAACATGGCCCTTAAATTGAAAGAGAATGCTCGGGTAAGGATCGTTGAGCTGGAAAAGGCATTGGCCGACTCTGAGTCCACCAGGAAGGCCGAGAAGCTCGAGGTTGACAAGACCATTAGCACCCAGGAAGCCCAGATAGTTCAGCTTGAGAAGGAAGTGGAGGAGATGGACACGATTTCTGGAAGGATCGAGGGGGAGCAGTTCCAGAATGCCGTGGCTCAAATCCAATACTTCAATCCTTGGGTTGCTCTTGTCTTGGATGATGTTACCCTAGATAAAATCTTTCATAACGGCTAACTCGTCTTCCCAAAGGATCTCGTCCCAGGTGCTCCTGGCGCCACCTCGGAAGTTGCTCGGAACCCGGAGGGAGAAGAGACTGGAGTTTGAGCTTTTTCCTTTTTTCTGCTTTTTGCCCCCCTCCCCCCGCGCGGGATTTTACTTTTTGTAAAGACAATTGCCCCATGACTGGGGTTTTATGTTAATTACTTTGTTTCACTATAGGTTTGTTTATTTTTCCATGGTCCAACTTAGGTCCAATGCCCATTTTTATAATCTCTTAATGGACTTAGAAAAAACTTTTTAACATAGGAAGACCATGGTCCAGGATCCGACACTCATATTACTGAGTGAATGGCATTCCACTTGACTTAGATAAAAATAATGCCTTAGTCTATATTCTAACGTTTATGACAAGCAAACATTTTGAAATATTGGACTTAGGCAAAATAATACCTTAATCTATACACCACTGCTCATCATAAGAAGCATTTGGAATCTCAGACATAGGTAAGAGTAATACCTTGGTTCGGGGTATATTATGTAGAAACCATTTTACCTTAGGCATATATATTACTCAACCTTACCCAAGGTACCCTATTAATTATTTAGATTTTTGGGATCCCTTCTTGGCTTAGGTATAAAAATAGAGCGTGCACATATAATCCGTACTGCCTCCTAATTAGTTGACCTTTTAACAGTCAGTACCACGAATTGAGGGTGGGCATTAACCCTATAACTTATCACCATGATTTGGGATGTTATACCTCTTAGCATGGGATTCTTCAGTTCTTTTGGACAGAATTTGATATCTAAATAATTCTGTTTTATTAATAATATTGGGGGGGACAGTAGTCTATACAGAGCATATTATTCGAAACTATGACGGATCAAACATAATTCTACTAAAGGGCTAGGCCGTTGCGAGCATCTAGTTATAGTATTTTCTTAATTTATCCGTATTCCAATAATTCTTGACCAGGGTGACAGATAATGTTTCTAAGGTGTAAGCTCCCTTGCTCATATTGACAACGATACGATAGAGGCCTTCCCAGTTAAGGGCTAGTTTTCCTTGGGAGGCATTTTTCCCTCCTATATTGGCTTTCCTGAGTACTAGGTCTCCTGGTTGGAATTTTTTTGGGACCACTTTCTTGTTGTACCTGGCCGCTGTCTTTTGTTTAAGGGCGACGTCAGGTATATGAGCCACAATTCTTCTTTCTTCTAGTAAGTCCAAGTTTTCTCTGATTAGACCGGGGTTACTATTAGGTGAGAACTGTTGGTAACGTCAGCTTGGTTCTCTAATCTTTACTGGGATCATGGCTTCACAGCTATAAGTCAATTTGAATGGTGATTCTCCCGTGATAGAGTGGGGAGTAGTCTGGTATGCCCAGAGAACATGATTAAGCTGCTTAACCCAGTTTCCCTTGGCTTCATCTAACTTCCTTTTTATACTCTTACAACAATCCTATTGGCTGCTTTAGCTTGTCCATTTGTCTTGGGATTCTCCACAGAGCTACAATGATGCTTTATTTTTAACCTGGCCAGTAGTTCTACAAAGCTATTATCTTTAAACTGGGTGTCGTTGTCAGTTACAATAGATTCTGGCATGCCAAACCTGGTAATAATGCGGCGCCAAGTAAACTTCTAGATTTGTGCTGAGGTAATAGTGACCCGGGTTCGACCTCGATCCATTTTGTAAAATAATCTACCACTACCACTAAGTACTTAAATTGACCTAGGGCCTGGGGGAAAGGACCCAAAATGTCCATACCCCATCTATAGAAAGGTCATGGTACCAAGGTCATGAATAACTCTTTAGAGGGAGCTTGATAATGATCCGCATGGCACTGACATTTATCACAGATCTGAACGTGTGCTTGAGAGTCAGCTTCCATCGTTGGCTAGTAATATCCTGCCCTTAATATTTTTTAGGCTAGGGTTTTGTCTCCTAAATGGTGACCGCAGCTTCCCTCATGGACTTCGGCTAGAGTGTATTCTGCTTCCTTCGGAGTTAGGCATTTGAGAAGGGGGGATAAGAAACCATGACGATATAGCCGACCGTTGTAGATAGTGTACAGTCTTGACTAATTTGGAGGCTTTCTTTGGGTTCGGTGGCATAGTTTTGTGCTGCAAATAGTCCAGTATGGGAGTAATCCAAGATGGCTCATGGTCCTCCACTTGGAACATGTCATGATCTGTGATGGAGGGTTGAGAGAGAGTTTCCTGAATTACGGACCGGTTGTTACCAGCGCTCTTGGTACTGGCCAGCTTAGACAAAAGGTCTGCTTTGGAGT
This sequence comes from Ormosia semicastrata, assembly GCA_029884595.1. Lineage (NCBI taxonomy): Eukaryota > Viridiplantae > Streptophyta > Magnoliopsida > Fabales > Fabaceae > Ormosia > Ormosia semicastrata. The sequence continues at coordinate 4,933,493 of JAQQTO010000029.1, forward strand.
TCTGTTCTCTTGGAATGTGTTCTATCTTGACCTCCTCAAAGCGCTTGAGGAGTTCCTGTACCTTAATCAAGTATTTTTGTAGGAGAGGCTCCTTGGCTTGATATTTTCCTCAGATTTGGGAAGTTGCCAACTAGGAATCACTGCAGAGTGTGATTCATGTTGCCCCCATATCCTTTGCCATTATCAACCCAGCAATACATGCTTCATACTCGACCTGGTTGTTCGATGTCAGGAACTCAAACTTCAGGGAATGTTCTAGGGTTAGTCCCTCTGAATTTTCCAGTATAACCCTGACCCCACTTCCCTTCGGATTCGATGACCCATCAACAAAGATGGTCCAAGAGACTCCTTTAGGGTTGCCTGGGTCTGATGCGAGCTCTGCTAGGAAGTCAGATAATGCTTGGACTTTTATTACAAGTCGTGGTTCATAGGTAATCCCAAACTCGGAGAGCTCAATTAACCACACAATCATTCTTCTGGACAAGTCTGGTTTATACAACACTTGTCGGATGGGTTGATCTGTTCGTACCACCACTAGGTGGCATTAAAAATATTGTCGAAGCCTTCTTACTGTGATAATGAGTGCGAAGGCGACCTTCTCTAGCTTTTAGTAACGAAGCTCGAGGCCCTGCAAGACCTTGATTACAAAATAGACCGGCTTCTGTCCTTCGTCAGTTTCCCGGATCAACACTGAGCTTACAGCCTGATCGTGGACGGATAGATATAAGTATAGTGTCTCCCGGGTATCCGGCCTTGTCAAAATAGGAGGGGAGGACAAGAGATTCTTTAAGGACACGAAAACGTCTTCACATTCTTGAGTCCATTCAAAATCTTTCCTCTTCTTGAGTAGCTTGAACAAGGGGAGAAACTTGTGGGCAGCCTCAGCCAAAAATCTTGTGAGGGCCGCTATGCGCCCTATGAGCTGTTATACTTCTTTAACGTTTTGGGGACTTCTCATGTTAATGACCAACTGACACCCATAAGGATTGGCCTCAATTCCTCAGTGGGAAGTGGGTATGGGTTTTTTGGACAGGTTTTATTCAAATCCGAATAATTTACGCACATTCTCCACTTCCCATTGGATTTCTTTACCAAGACCACATTGAAAAACCATGTGGTATAGGAGATTTCTCTGATAAAGTTGCCACTTAGTAGCTCCTTGACTTATTCTTCAATGACTTGCTGCCTCTCGGATCTGACCTTTCTTTTCTTTTGAGCAACCGGCTTGGCGCCCTCTTTGATTGATAAATGGTGGCAGATGAAGGTGGGGTCAAGTTCGGGCATGTCGGACGACGTCCATGTGAAAAGGTCTCTATTTTTTAATAAGAGCTCTGACAGTTGTTATTTTTCTTCCCCATCCAGACATGCTCCAATCTTGGTAACCTGTTCTGGGTTGGCTCCAAGTTGGAGAGGTTACAATTCACCTTCTGGTTGGGGTCGAGTATCCCGAATTTCTTCTCTGACGTTTAGCTCGGTCATCAATATGTTGACCTGGTCAAGGACCTGGCCGGGAACGGCAGATCTCTCCTTCCGAGGTGCTCTACCGATTTTTAAGCTCTCATTGTAGCATTTTTCTGGTAGTAATTTGATCACCTTTAATAGTGACGACATCATTATTCTTGTTGAGGAACTTCATCACGAGGTGGGTGGTAGACACCACAGTGCCAAGTGCGTTGAGAGAAGGACGACCCAGGATGATGTTATAAGCCGAAGGGCAGTCCACAATCAAGAACTTTACCTTGACCGTCCTGAAAAGTTTAGATGATCTGAGGGTCAGGTGGGTTTCGTAGTTTCTGACCGGGATATTTTTTTCCCATGAAACCCGTCAATTCTCCAACATGAGGAGTTAAGTCTAATTATGGAAGTTCTAACTTCTGATAGAGATCTAGAAACATAATGTCTGCAGAACTCCATTGGTGGACAAAAATTCGGCATTGGATATTATTCCCAAGATGACAAGTGAGTCGTCGTGAGCCGGGATAATTTCACTGTAGTCCTCGTCCGAGAAAGTGATACGAGACGTCTTTTTACCTTCTGCTTGTGTCCTAGGTGCTGAGTGGGCTACGCTAAACACAGTCATTCTAAGAGCTTTCTTTTGAGCTCCGTTTGAAGACCCTCCTCTGGCAAAGCCACCGATGATAGTATGAATTGTCTTATTGGGCTCAGAGCGATGGTTATCGTTATCATCGGGGGGAGCATCCCTATTCCTATCTTGCCGATCATTATTATCTCGGCGAGGTGGAGTCCGACATCTTCTACTGGGACTTCTTGTCCTTCTTCTATGCTGAGGGGATGGACTCCGACGTGGACTGCTTCTGTCATTTCTGCGTCTATTACTCCCTCGTTATTTTGGACACGAAGGATATACTGCTGTAAGCGTCCGACCTTGATTAAGAATTCAATGGCATCACGTAATTAACAGCAGTCCTCCGTATCATGACCGTAGCCCTTATGCCATGTGCAATGCTTGAAATGATCCTTTTTTTGTACTTCTTGATAGGAGGCAGTCTCTGAATATTCTGAAACTCCATATGCATCATTTCCCTCAAGATCGTTTCCCGAGGTGTGTTCAGGGGAGTATAGTCAGAATAATTCCTCCGGGGTGGACTACCTTTTTGGAGTCGTGGCCTTGAGGAATTTTGGTTGGACTTCTGGTGGGAAGGCTTACCCTTGTCCCACCTCCTGTGGTCTTCTGTTGCCTCCTCCAAGTAAACATATTTCTCAGATCATTTCTGAAAGTCGGTTAGATTATCTGGTTTCTTTTTTGCCAAGGACTTAAAGAACTTAGAACCTACTCGGAGACCGCTTCTGGCGTAATGTAAGACTATTATGTCTTCAAAAAATTTTACGTTGGTGCATGCTACCATGAATCGCTTGACATAATCTCGGAGAGTCTCATCCTTTCCTTGGCAAATTTTGGCCAGGGACTCGATGAATTTAGGTTGCTCCTTGCTGGTGGTATATTGCAGCAGAAAATGTTGTTTAAGATCTGACCAGTCTACCACGGACCCCCTTTGTTGGATGGTAAACCACTTGAGGGCTCCCTTTTGAGGGAAAGGGGGAAAGCTCGACACAACAACTCCATGGACCCGCCATAAAAACATAAGGACTGTTCGTAAGCATTTATGTGTTCCTGGGAGTCCGTGGTTCCATCATAAATTTCCAAGTTTAGCGGAAACTTAAAGTTCCTAGGAACCTTGTACTCCATAAGTTGATCGGAGAAAGGTTGTTCCATTGTTCCCCGGTTCTGGTTATTTGTCTCGGTATTGGGAATTTCATTGTCGGCGTGAGCCCTCCTTTGATTATTTCCCACGTCGGTCCTTCTATCACGACGGTGTGGCATTTGTTGGTTTTCATGCTTGGCGCGCTGCATGTTTTCCAACCTCTGAAATTGGTCATTCAACATATCTATATGTTGTTGCAACATGTCTTGGAATTGGCATCGGGAAGTACGAGATTGGTGTGTGCATTCAGAACGAGATGCACGATCATCGACCTCGTTGTTTGGCATTCCCAGACGCTGGTGCACCGGGATCCTGCGTTGTTGAATGCTCTGGTCACCTCCTTGAGTCAGGAATTCAAGTCTTTCCTTAACAGAAATCCTACATAATGGGTTGGGAGACTCATTAGAGGTGGAGGTAGAGTGCCCATCACGTTGGTTTTTTGCTCCGGGTGCCTGATTTCTCACAGCGGAAGTTTGAGTCTCAGGTGAAGGCGACAGGAGTGGTGGACGTTGCACATCAGGATCTTGCCTCTGGTTGATAGAGGTTTGTGCAGCATCTCTTCTCGAATTTTGCCTTATATTCATCATGATTGGGTGAGATTAGAAATTTAAGGTTCCCACAGACGGCGCTGATGTTCTGAAATAGATTCAGATGGTACCTGTATTAGGCACGTATACGATGGTTTCCTCATTGAGCAGCAGTAGTTGAGCGTATTAAACAGGGGAGTGGGTACCTGCAAAGGGACTTCAACGCTCAAGTCAGGTAGTGCACCAGTCGGATTATGTAATTAGATAATAGATTATCTTATTAAGATGACTTAGCCTTGTATTTATAGAGCGTATGTAGAATCCTAATAGGATCCTTACTAGATGCAGGTAATTTGGGATTAGTATCCTGATAAAGATCACATTCCCATTATTATCAGGTAAATCCTTGTAAATATAAGATTATGATACAGGAAGTACTTAGCCATCAAGGGTAATTATGAGTCCTATAATATCGTAAGTTGATGATTGGCAATTATGGATATTTAGAGATTTATCCTCTGCATGAATCTATCAATCATGATAATATGGCCCAATACCACTTGACGTGCTAGATTCCAATGTTCGGACTGCCTTACGAGTCTTCCATTATGCCAGCCTGTGAGGAGTCCGACTGTGTGCATACCGTGTTGATCTCATAGAGTAGGATCCTGAATCATGATCCAGAACAATCTTTTTTCTCTTATTACTAAAATTTAATATGCTTTGTTTTAATATGTTCTGTTTTTGATTCATAGAATGTTCCTACATCTTTTACTCATATTTTCATGCTACATACAAGAGGTTTGTGGAGAAACTTGAATGGTGTGTCAAATTCCCCTGCATGCAATAATAAAAACCTAAGTAAGTGGAAATTAGAATGGGTTGCAAATCGATATGCAGGTAGTGCTTGCGATAATTTATGGTAATTATTGTTAAGTAAAATTTAATTTTAGTGAAAAAAGATAAAATTGCAAAAGAAAATATTATGAGGGTGTGTAATGTGCTTAATTACATGAATTAGGGTGAAAAGTACAACTAAACTAATAAATAAGGGTAGTAAAGTACATTTTATTTAACCTTGATTTTGGTATTGGAAAGGTAATATGATAAAATATAAATTATTATTATTATTATTATTATTATTATTATTATTATTATAGACATTTCTAAATATATCTTTAACACAATTAATTTGTCTAACAATAATTGATGGCACAGTCTTGTGATAATGGATCTGATTTGGGCTTTGTTGTTGCCTTAACTCTTGACAAAAAGATCGTTGAAGGATTTGTGAATGTTGATGCTGGTGATCTGTTGTTGCTAGAAAAAAGATTGAAAATTTATTTTTGGTCGATTTACTTTTTAAAAAACAATAAACAATATACATGAGTTGCAGTTTTAAATTTGGATTGCATTATGTGGCTTTATTAGGCTTTAGTCTAAGCCCTCTAGATTATATTTCAATTATAAAGTCTAACATTAGAATTTTCTTTATTTGATCTAATTTATTATTGTCATACAAGAATTTATCATATTTTGTAATTATTAAATTGTTAGTATATCTACTCAACAGCCATTGGTCACAGTCGAAGTGAGTTGTGACACCAGGTGAAACTTCAATTTATTCAATCTATTATAATAATAATATAATCTTTACATTTCAATGCTCAATTAAGAAAAAGTTATTACACATGTCACAATTACAAGCATTTCTAGTTTTCTCCAACGACCCAAATACGAATCTGGATTCTCTCCAGTTGCTTTGGAGGAATTTAAGTCTGGCCAGTTGATCACGGATAAAAATTTAACGGTTTAATTTTTTTTAATATTAAAAAAAATAATTTAATATTAAATTAATATTTTTTAATCTGAACCGTTGAATTTTTATTCAACGGTTCAAAATATTCTTGGAAATTTCTTGGAGGAGATTTTCTGGAGAGAAGTCGGATCCCCCAAATACTCTTCCTCAAATAATAAGCTTTTAAAATTTTTAAATTTTAAATTGTATAGAGACAGTTAGAAACTCATTCACATTTAACAGCTATTGATTAGAAAGCCAATTAAAAACAAATAATTGATTGACTAGAAAGGGATTAATTGATTATTTGATTTTTTGGTATACTTGATTGATTATTTGATTAATTGGCTTTTAAATGTTTCAATTAATTAATTAGAGAGTAAATCCATTTGTAAAAAATTTATAAAAGCCAATCAAAGACAATTGTATTATAAAAGCCAATCAAAATCAATTACATTTATAACATATTTAGAAAGTCAATTTCGGTTTTTATTATGTAAATATTTGATAAATGCAATAAGTTAAATTAAAAATAATATTCGAATTTAATTTTTTGTGTCAAATCATATTTAAAATATTTTGATTATTCCAGTTTCCTCAAATATTTAAATAAGTCTGTGCACTAATTGATTAAAAATATATTTAAATAACCTTGTTTTCGTAAATTGATTAAAATCAGTAAGTTTAAATTTATATTTGTGTAACAATATGTATTATTGAAATAGGGAAATATATAGAATTATTCAAGTATTTTTAAATTAATATATACATATTTAAATAAATCTGTGCACTAATGTATTTAAAACGTATTTAAATGATTTTGTTCTTCTCATATTTCATATAGGTCAACACAGCAGCACGATATTCAGCACTTTAACGAATCATATCGCGCTAGCTTGTGCAAAAGTTCTGGAATTTTCTCAAATCTTGCGTGTCTTTTAACTCTGGAATTTTCTTAAATCTTATTTAAATATTTGAGAAATAATCAACTTTTACTTTTTCCATATGGAAATCCTTTTAGGTTTTAGACACGACTTGCAACGCTTTTTATATTCTACCAAATGGTGCGAAGAGAGTACTCTCACTTAAAAATGCATTAATTTATTATTGTACTATCTCTTAAAAATAATACATGTCATTTTTATCTTTATATTCTTTTCTATACAGTGAGATATGTCGTTTTTAACCATTTTTTAAATTTAAAACTCAAATTTTCTTTTGATCTCATTATGCATTATCTTCATTTTTAATTCTAAATATTTTTCTATTTTAATTTGTACTTATTTAGATTTTAACTAAATTAAAAAATTATGGAATGAACGAGATACTCAGTAATATCTTAATAATTGTAACGTATAAAACAAAAGAATAATTCATTGGTTAATTGTAATGTATATATAGAATTAATAATTTAACTGAAGAAATATATGAATTTTACTAAATTTCAGATAATAATTTTTTTTAATTTCAGTTCATTATTTTAAAATTGTTTAAAAAATTAATTTTTTAAAATTAGAATCATATAAGGTAAGGGTGTTATATTTTACAACATAGCAGGGCTTGAAGTTTATTTAAACTTCATAGTCTGGTGCGGACATCATAATAATTGGTTTGATAAGTTTCTTTTCTGAGTTCAATAATTATGTTTTTTGGGTACATAGAAAACAACAAAACAACTAACTCCTAGCAAGAGGTAAAGCCCGGCGTATCTGCTAACAATTTTAGAAGACAACCACGAGGTGCCCTCTTCCACACCTTGTAGCCAATTGCCACACATGCACCATATTTTGCTAGGAAATTTGCAGCAACATTCCCTTCCCTTGGTGTGTGCTCAATCCAGACCTCCCAACCTACAGCCATCCATTCTTTTATCTCAGAAATTGTTATTTCTGGAGACGTTATTTTGAGAGAGTTTTACTTAATTTTCATCTCCAACACAAAATCGTATAAATAATTGCTAGCACAAAAAATAAAAGAATTTATTATCGAGTACTTATGGAAATTATGGAATGTATGGCTCCCTTTCGAGACAAGCTTGATAATGTCTAGAGAATCCGAGTGGTAAAGCAATTTATGTACTCCAAGCTCCCACGCCATTTGTAAACCAATTATTAAACCAAATTGGTTTAATAATTGATTTAATAATTGGTGTAATAAGTTATCTCTAAACAACATTTTTTTTAAACCTTCAAAACTTATCAGCAAATGAAAAGGTGTGAATTAACCAAATGTTTAGTATTTATAAAGTGAATAAAAAAATAAAATTAAGTGATGGGAAGGGTATGTGAAATAATAAGAGTTAGATGGTATTATATGCTATTTTAATTTCTACAATTTCAATTCTAATATACAAGCACGATTATCTTGAATTAACTAGGGGATTTGTTAAACATTTTAGTCATTGATTAAGGGATTTTGTATACCCTCAAGATCCCAAAAACAAAATATTAATAGTGTATTTGGCAAATTCTGATACCAGTTGTTTTTTAACTTTGGTTTGGCTGAAATGTTTTCCTTCTATGGATTGCCTGACAACACATGGATTCTTATTAGCCTTTGATTTTGATAGTGATAAAAAACAAAGTTCTTTTAGCTATTGCAATATCTCAACCTCAAACCACAAGTGATTTTAATTCCTTTACTACTATTTTAACCCATTTCAATGCTATTTCAAGCCTTTTTTTGTGTTTTTCTTGGGGCCTTTGTCTTTAATGTTTAGATTTTTTTCTCATTACTAAAATTTAATATGCTCTGTTTTCAATTCATAGGATGTTCCTACATCTTTTACTCATAATTTCGTGGTACGTGCAAGAAGCTTGTGAAAATTGAGAGACTTAAATGATTTCAAATTCCCATGTAAGGTAATTTGCAAGGAAAAAACTTAAGCAAGTGAAAATTAGAAAGGGTTAGAAACCATTATGCAAGATTTTCGAATGGAGAAATTTTAGGAAAAATGCTGTAGGTACTTGTGGTGTTGTTTCCTAGTTATAAAATGACATGTAGATTAATTTTTTCATGTCATTGACATTTAATCATCCTGTTATAGTTTACACTGTTAACCAAGATGGATATCCTGGAGGCATTACGAAGGGTGGATTGTGCCAGAGAGCTTGCAAGGCAAAAACCAACACATCTTTTCTCTGAGCTCATTGTAGAGTTAGGAAACTTTAGTGATTCATCTTTTAATTCTAACATGAGTGTGGCCTCTATAGGTAACACCACCAACTTAGAAATGGCACGTCAGAGAACAGTTCTATCAGAACCCAGGGAGCTCACCTTCCCATAAGATGTCGGCCTATACCAATGAGTCAATGGTGAAGTCCTAGGCACTCCTTCTAATGTAGAGAGCTCGAAAGACGCCTGTGAAAATCAAGAATACTTACACTTAACCATTGATAGGTTAAGAGACAGAGAATACACCATTTGTGCTCCGACTGACCAAGAAAGAGTTTGTTCAATGCGAATAGAGGGTGACCATTTTATCTATATGTACGAGGTGCTATTTACACGAATCAAGGTCCGGCTTCCATTCTCTGACTTTGAGATTGGAGTCTTGAACCATTTACGGGTAGCCCATACACAACTTCATCCAAACGCATGGAGTTTTATCAGGATGTTTGAGTTCATTGTAGGATTTTAATAGTCATACTCCATCAAATCATTTTTCTTTCTCTTCACCCAGTTTTCAACTTCCAGGAATAGTCATCAAATAGCTAGGGTCGATCACTTTAAATGCTCAAGTTAGGCATAAAGTGTTCAAGCCCTATCAAGAATCCTTCAAAAATCTCAAGAAGGATTTCTTCAAAGTTGAAGGGAATTCGAGGTCAACACCTTTTTACGTTACCCCGGACGGTGAACCTCGTATATACCTATACTGGACTCAGTTAGCATGAGACTAAAGATTGGAAAAGATAGAAACTCCAATGTCTGAACTACCTGAAGTAGTTCAAGCCGAGGTCGTCTTCTTCCTCGTTGAATAGACTGACAAGGGTGGGGCCATATATTGTAAAAATGTCCTTGATGAGCCTGCTGATTCAATAAAGTCATTATTAGGTATCTCGTCATACATGTATCTGATTGATTTATATTTCCATATTTTTATCTAAGTGTTGTAACACTATTGTTTTATGTTTGTAGAAAGTATGACACCTCTAGGAAGTCTCGTGCTTCTCGCCCAATGTCTGGAGCCTAGAAAAACTAGGGCTTCGGGGTTCAGATCCTGGCCATCGGTCTCTCAGGTGCAGCCTCTCCGACCTCGAAAGAGGAAGGCTGACAAAAGAATAGAGCAAAGGGGAAAGAGGCTGGTATCTGAGGCCGCTCCTCTTGAGGCTACTACTGGTCTGGGGTTTGCAATCTCAGAGGGCGTTCCCATGCACTTATCTCTAGGGTCGGTTTGAAGTAAAGGGGATGATCCCAGAAGGGTCATTGACAACGCTCTTTTGTCCCTTGCCGACCAAGATGTATTAATAGAGCAGGATTTATTGGAGCTTCTCTGGGATGCTCATGTGTGGTCCCTTTACAATGCCTCCATCCTCCGATTTCTAGAGGGAGCTTTCGAGTCTGTTCATCAGACTCGAGAGTAAGAAAAAGAACTGGATGCCCTCTAGGGTGAAAAACAGGGGCTTGAGCTAGCTGTTGCTCAAAAAGATGGGTAACTAGCCCAAGCTAATGAAGAACTTGGCTTATGCAGGGCCAAGATCTCCAAGCTTCAGATTAGGGTTACCAACCTTTCTGAGGAGGTTGCTGAGATCGCTAGGCTCTAGGCCCAAATTGCTGAGGGAGTCGCTTGGGAGAACACTTTGAAAGATCACCTATCTTCTGCCGAGGCTACCCTAATCGCCCTTCGAACTGAAAACGAGATTCTCCTCTAGATTACACGAGATGAAATTGTGACTATTGAAGATGAGTGAGCTAAGTCAGTGGATGAATCGTTCTCAAATGCACTCGCTCAACTTCACCTTTTGAACCCAAACCTTAACAAGGAGGGAACTGGTTCAAGGAAAGTGGTCCAGGCTAGTCAGATCGTAAATGCCATTCCCAAAGCCACTCTTGTTAACCAAGTTCCTCCCACGGTGGAGGTCGGTGAGGAAAAGGAAGAGGAAACATCAGAGGGCGGCTAGGCAGAGGAAGTCAAGTAGACCTCGAAGACAGTAGTGGAACCCACCCCAGAGGATGTCTGATTTTTTTTCCTTTTCATTTTACCCCATACGTTGGGTTTACTTTATTTGTACATGATCAAGTCCTGGTTTCAGGCATCTGATTAATTTAAGCACTTAGAATATTTTCTTTATATTCCTGTTGCTTCTTCTTTTTCCTTACTGAGATAGGTCTAATGCTCGATCTCAGTGTTTCTCTTCTACACATAGCAAATGCTCAAGTTTTTTTCAACTGAGATAGGTCCAACGCTCGATCTCGGTGATTCATTAACACTTAGTGAATATGTGGTTTATTTATCATAAATTTTTTTCCACTATTATTGACACTTAGTCAAATTTTTAAGTGTGAAACAACAAATTATGATTTTGACATAGAAACCTCTTAGAGTGGTGTCCATTATCCCGAGCAACAATCTAACGCTATTAACCGCTTTAAACCTTTTTCAGGCTTATGGTTTAGGTTCAATGCTAAGATTATAATATATGTTTTTGACACAGAAGCCTTTTGGTGTAGAGTCCACTGTCCCGGGCTACGGTCGAATACGCTTAACCTTTGTAAACTTTAAGTTTATGGGTTAAGGTCTGACTCATTACAATACAGGTTAAAAACCTTGAATGCACTCCTTTAACTTGGATATCGGTCAATTGGATTCCCCAATTTGACCTTCATGTACGGATATCAGAATATCTGATCCTCTTCGGAACTTGTATTCCTTGGACCTCTCCAAGGTGTGATAATCTTGTGAGTTGCAATAGCTATAGATGAATAAAATAACCAAGTGTTGAAGAAATAATAACTGATTTATTTATGTTGCAGTGCATCACATACATGATAAAAATAACAATTAAGGACATCTAACTATAATATTTCCTTAGCTTGTTCATATTTCAGAAATTCTTAATAGTTTTGCCAGAGAGACTTTCTAGAATATAGGCTCCTGTATTTGTTTTGGATACGATTCTATATGGTCCTTCCCAATTAGGGCTAAGTTCTCATCCTTCACATTTTTTTCTCTAATATCCACCCTATGAAGTACGAGGTCGCTAGGGTTAAATCTTCGTGGAATCACTTTAAAGTTATACCACGCTACAATCCTCTGTTTAAGAGAGGCTTCACCGACATGGGGAATGCGACATTGTTATTCCAATAAGTCCAATTCATGGTAGATGAGGTCTGGGTTGGCCTCTTTAGGAAAGTTCTATCTTTTCTAGTTCGGTTCTCCTAACTCCAAGGGATTATAGCTTCGCAACTATAGGTCAATTTAAAAGGAGTTTATCTTGTAGAGGAATGGGGTGTGGTCCAATATGCCCACAAGACATGATGAAGCTGCTCCACCTAATTTCCTTTAGCATCATTAAGCCTCTTTTTGATTCCTCTAAGTACGACCGAATTGGCGGCTTCAGCTTACCCGTTAGTTTTTGGATATTCCACCGAGGTGAAATGCTGCTGAATCTTGAGATCGACTAAGAGGTCCTTGAACTTATGATCTGTGAATTGGGTTCCATTATCTGTGACAATAGACTTTGGGATACTAAAACTACTAATAATGTTCTTATAAGTGAACTTTTGGATTCGAGCAGAGGTGATAGTGGATAACGGTTCTGTCTTAATCCATTTGGTAAAGTAATCAACAACCATCACTAAATACTTAATCTGCCCTGGTGCTTGGGGGAAATAACCTAAGATATTTTTCCTTCACTGGTAGAATGGCTAAGGGATGGACATCGTAGATAAGTCTTCTGGTGGAGCTGCATCGATGTCTGAGAAACGCTGGCATTGGTCGTATTTCTGGACACGCTCCTTACTGTCAACTTCTACACTAGGCCAATAGTATCCATTCCTCAACGCTTTTCGTGCTAAGGACTTTCCGTTGAGATGGTGGCCAGAGCTCCCTTCGTGAATCTCAGCCAAGACATATTTTGCTTCCTTAAGACCAAGGTACTTAAGGAAGGAAGAAGAAAACCTGTAATAATACAGCTAATTATTAAGGATGGCATACCAAGCCACTGTCTATACTATTTTTTGGGCCTCGTTATGGTCTTCAGGTAATGAGCCATTGCGGAGGTAGGTAACTATGGGTGTCATCTAGGTTTTTTCATCTTCCAGTAGAATGATTTCATTGTTTGTAATACTGAGAATGAGTAAGGTATCTTGGATTATAGACCTGTCTGAGAAATGCTGGCATTGGTCGCATTTCTGGACATGCTCCTTACTGTCAACTTCCACACTAGGCCAACGCTTTCTGTGCTAAGGACTTTCCGTTGAGATGATGGCCAAAGCTCCCTTCGTGAATCTCGGCTAAGACGTATTTTGCTTCCTTAAGACCGATGCACTTAAGGAAGGGAGAAGAAAACTCATAACAATACAGCTAATTATCAAGGATGGTGTACCAGGCCGTTATCTGTACTATTTTTTGGTCATCATTATGGTCTTCAGGTAATGAACCATTGCGGAGGTAGGTAACTATGGGTGTCATCTAGGCTTTGTCATCTTCTAGTAGAAGGATTTCATTATTCGTAATACTAGGAATGAGTAAAGAATACTGGATTATAGACCTGTTGTTGCCAAGGCTCTTGGTGCTACCAAGCATTGATAGAATTTTGGCGCTGAAGTTCTGCTCCCATTGGATGTGCTCTACCTTAATACTGTTAAAGCTTTTCATTAACTTCTTAACTTTGACTAAATACTTTTGCAACAAGAGCTCCTTAGTCTGGTATTCATCCCGGATCTAGGATGTTGCTAGCTGCGAATCATTGTATAGGATTACATTTATAACTCCTATCTCTTTTGCCATGTTGATGCCTACAATACACACTTCATATTCAGCTTGATTATTTGAAGTTGGAAACTTAAACATCAAAGAATGTTTTAACACGAGGCCAACTTCGTTTTCTAACATTACTCCAGCGCCACTCTCTTTGGGATTTGAAGATCCATCAACGTAGATGGTCTAGGAATTCGGCCTAGGATGGTTGGAGTCTGGTGTAAGTTCAACCAAGAAATTGGATAATACTTGAGCCTTTATGGCTGGTCTTGACTCATAAGTGATACTGAACTTGGAGAGCTCCATCGACCAAGCAATTATTCTCCCAGCAAGATCTAGCTTACGCAATACCTGTTTGTCCCAAAATAGGCCGCAAGTGCACGAGTCATTCAAGTAATAAAGTGAAAAGTAGAGATCATTCCCTCGAGGATAAGTTTACTTCCAACGCTAAATATTAACTAATAGCTTACCTAATTCTTTTCAAGAACATAAAAATGGATAAAAATAAAGAAAGTAAAGACAGAAAGTAATAAAGATACACGGTTAGATTTCAGGGAATCCTTCTTCACCTCCTACATCTACCAACAACATACAATCCTTTTCATTAACATGAATGCATTGATTAGGTTAGCTTGAGAATCTGATTTAGCTAAAAGCCTATGTCTAGGTCATTTAACCATAGTTTCAATTGCCCAACTCACTATGTTTCCATGAGAGCTAGCGCAACATCCACTTATGAATGTTCTATTCTCAATCACACACTATGCATGACTAAAAGGTATATTTCTATCTAATTAGTGAATCAACTTATTCAAGTCAATTGAACTCATTGAACATGCATCAACCATACCATATTCATATTAACAAATCCCTATGTCTAGTTCATTTGCAATATTAAGATCATGTAATTGATGGCCAACCAACAGCAAACATTAAGCATAGATTATGGGAGAACAAAACCAAACATCTATATAAATTTAGAGAATAACAGATCATTCATATTAATTAAAGGATTTAAAATCATCCCTAAATACAGCCCAGCTATACAATGAATATGAAAATACAAGTAAAATCATATTCAAGGAAGATAAGGAAGAGAAGAGAGAAAAGGAAAAGAGAAAGAAAACTCATTGATTTGTCTTTGAAACTTGAATCCTCCTCCATCCTTGTTCCTATTGATCTGTTAATTATTCCTATATTTTAGTTGCCTTATAATTGATTCATTGAACTCCATTTGTGCTTAATTGTCATCATTTAGCTTAATTTCTTATATCAAACCCTAATTGGAACATTACTGTGAAACTTTGCTTAAATGTGTTCATTTGCAATCATAATTGAATTATACTTTTCAGTCACTGGGCTTCTTAAGGTTCAATTAGGTTTAATTAAGTTGGTTTTGACACATTTTATGATATTAAGCTTAATTGGATCATTGAAGGAATTATTGCATGATTTAACCCTAATTTATCTCTTTGACAGTGTTCAGTAAACTAGCTATAATTTGAGTTTCAAATATCTGATTGATGTGATTTTGGTCTTGTAGGAAAGCTAAGACAATTCTCTATTAATTTCATGAAGACCTCAAAGGCCCAATCACACGTTTGGATAACTTAAATTGAAGTTGAAGCAAGAATTAGGGTGCTGATCCTGACAGCTTGACCTTTGTGTACTATTCATGGCATATCTCGAGCTACAAGTTGTCAAATGAGCTGAAATATTGATGATTGATAGTTAAGATCCAAATCTACAACTTTCATGTTGAACACTTTTCCAGATTTAGAGGTCTAATGGGTCATATTGAGCTTGGAAGTCAGATTACAGGACCAGAGTCAGAATACAGGGCCTGCGTCAGAATACAGGGCCTAGGTTGCGTAAAAATACACGGTCGTGTACGCCTCTGACTTTGCAATTGAAATAGTGAAATTTTGACCCCAAACTCAGTGTCATACACGGCCTAGGCCGTGTATGCATACACGGCCGTGTATTCATGCCAGAAACTCAATTATTGAGACTTCTACGCGAAGTTTGTGTTGAAGGCCTATATATTGACACTCTTGGCACGTTTTGAAGGGGGTTCTGACCTAGGAGAGCAGCTACAACTCCTTGGAGAAGGAGAAGGGAGTCTTGGATCAAAGATTGGAGTCTCGGGTTCGAGCAATCAGAGATCCATCATCCCCAATCCTCAGAAACTCGTTTGCTTTAGTTTTTCTTCTGCACTTTGTTTCTCATGTTGTTCTTTCTCAGTTTTTCTTGTGATTTCCTTTTAGTTATGTGTAACTAAACCTCCCTTGGTTAAGGGGGTGATGAAACCACTAGTATTAATGTTGTGAATCTTGCATATTTGATTATTTCAATACAGTTATATTTTTATTCATATATTTCTGAATCTATTGTTAGTATGAAGGTTTTTGTACTTGTTCCCACTTTAAAAGTGGTAGATTTGGGTTTATTATGCGTGATTGCGATAGTAGATCTAGCGGAATATATGATGTTCATGTGAGTATAACTATCTTTGTGCTATTTGCCAGTTATAAAAGTGGTAGATCTGGGTTTATTATGCGCGGTTGCGGTAATAGATCTAGAGAAATATATGTTCTAAGTAATTTAATCCCGGTGTATGATTAGATCTTAGTGTGATTAGTTTTCTAAATCTTAATGCAATTGTTGGATAGTTGTAAGAGCGGTTACTTTATGACTAATCAGTGATTAGGAGTTGATTTGAGCGGTTGCTAAATTGGCCAACACGTAAGGAAAACAGAGATTTACTCTCACAATTGCATAAAAACATAATTGAGCATTTTGGAATAAAAGGATATGTGGATTTACATCATCATATAAATCTAGTGGTGGATTCAATCTCTTAACCAATTTTCTTATATTGTTGATTTCAGTTTATTTATTGTTATTATTTTTGAAGCTGTTCATTGTTCATCAAAACTCTAAAACCCTCCTTTTTACTGTTTATTGTTAATCAGAGTTTAAATTGGGAATTACTTGATAGTGTTAATTGAATTGGTTCTCTGTGGATCGACCTTTACTAACTACAACTAGTTGTAAGGTTTTTTACTTTCTGGTGGGCCTAACAACTGATTTTCATCTGAATTTTAATCACTATATCCTCACGCATCAGAATTTTGGCGCCGTTGCCGGGGAACCAATTTATCAATTACACTGTTAATTTATTTTCTATTTTTACTCTATTTTTATTTTTATTTTTATTTTATTTTTAGTTTTGAATCTTTTTTTCTGAGTGTTTTGTAGGTGTTGATGTCCATTGAAGGGGTAGACGAAGGATTGTTAAATTTGAGGAACTATATTGATCAACTCACTTCACATCCTCAATTTCCTTTCCATCCGGCTAACTTCCAACTCACACCTGCTGACATTGAAGCTGCCCGTTACATTGATCTATCAAGTTCAGAGACATTTGAGCCATCTGAAATATCTAAAGAAGTGACAATGGTAGAAAACACTTTAAGGGCATTGGGTGCTCCAGATCTAGATCAGCAGCCTCTATACATAGACATTCTTGAAAATGAAGAGGCATTTGAATTGAAATCCGGCTTAATCCATCTCTTGCCATCTTTCAATGGATTACCCGGAGAGGACCCCAACAAGCACTTGAAGGAAATCCATGTGGTGTGTTCTAGCATGAAGCCTGCAGGAATTCATGTAGAGTAAGTCAAGTTGAGAGCTTTTCCATTCTCATTGAAATACTCAATAAAGGAGTGACTTTACTATTTGCCACCCGGATCCATCCAATCATGGCAGGACATGGCTCGAACTTTCCTAGACAGATACTTCCCTACTCAAAAGCTGCAATAATCAAAAAAGAAATCTGTGGTATTCAACAAAGGCATGGGGAATCACTCCATGATTATTGGGAGAGATTTAAGAAGCTATGTTTCAGCTACCCTCATCATCAAATAAGCGAGCAGCTCTTAATTCAGTATTTCTATGAAGGCTTACAAGTGATGGATCGCAACATGATTGATGCTGCTAGTGGAAGAGCATTGGTTGATAAAACTCCTCAAGAAGCTAGAAACTTGATCTCAAGAATGGCTGCCAATACTCAACAATTCTACTCTAGAAATGACACTGGAGTAAGAGCAGTGAAAGAAGTAGAGACAACCAGTCTGCAGCAATAAATGACTCAATTGACTGCTATGGTTCAGCGGTTAATGGATACAGGCAAAGCACCAGTTCATGCTTGTGGGATCTGTTGTTCATCTGGACATCCCACTGATATGTGTCTCATTCTCCAAGAGGACACAAATGAGGAGGTAAGAGTAGTAGGGGGATATGCTGGATTTTTAAAAAATTACAACCCCTACTCAGACACATATAATCAGGGTTGGAGGGATCATCCTAATTTCAGCTATGCAAAGCAACCTGAAAATCAACCTCCAGCTTATGGACCTCCAGGATTCCAACAAAGGCAAGCACCTTTCCCTCAGAGACAGTAGCAAGTTCAAGCTCCTAAGCAATCTGAGCCTTCACTAGAGGAGCTAGTGAAACAAATGGCCACTGATAATTTGCAGTTCAAACAAGAAACAAGGACTGCAATCAATAACTTGCAGAATCAGATAGGACAGTTGTCCACAGAATTCAACAAGTTTCAAAGCCAAGCTTCAGGGAAACTACCCTCACAGCCAGAAGTGAATCCGAGGGAAAATGCTAGTGCTGTCACATTGAGAAGCGGAAAGACGATGGATGAGCCTACATCTCTTCCACCAATCACTCAAGAGAAAGATGAACCACCCAAAGAGGCAAATGATAAGGGGCAAAATTCCAAAGCCCCTAAGGTAAGTAATTCTGAACCCCTTCCTAAATATGTCACTAAAGCTCATTTTCCTAGTAGGTTGGTTAAAACCAAGAAAGAAGAAGCAGAAAAAGAAATACTTGAGACTTTTAGGAAGGTAGAGGTTAATATCCCTTTGTTAGATGCCATTAAGCAGGTACCTAGATATGCAAATTTTCTGAAAGAATTATGCACTAACAAGAGGAAGTTAAAAGGAAATGAAAAGGTCCAAGTGGGAGAAAATGTTTCAGCTATAATTAAAAAGAAACTCCCAACCAAATGTAAGGACTCTGACACATTCACCATTCCATGCACTATAGGTAACACAAGGTTTGAAAGGGCAATGCTTGATTTAGGTGCATCTATAAATGTCATGCCATATTCTATTTATGCATCTTTATACTTGGGTCCTTTGGAACCTATTGGTGTTGTTATTCAATTGGCTGATAGATCTAATGCATACCCTAAGGGTGTGGTTGAAGATGTTTTGGTGCAGGTGAATGAATTAGTGTTTCCAGCAGACTTCTATGTTTTGGACATGGAAGAGGATGAGTTTCCCAAATCTGCTCCTATCTTGTTAGGGAGACCATTTTTGAAGACTGCACGGACAAAAATTAATGTGCACTCAGGAACTCTAACAATGGAATTTGATGGGGAATTAATTAGATTCAATATTTTTGAAGCTATGAGATACCCAAGTGATGTGCACTCTGCTTGTTTAATTGATTCTTTTGATCCTTTTGATTCTTTAATTTCTGCAGCTTTTGATACTGACCATTTTGATGCTCTTGATACAATTCTAACTCATAGCTTAGATGTACAGGAGGAAAAGAAGAAGAGTGAAGAAGAGCCATAGAGTGAAGACATTGATGAAATTGTTACTGCCTTACAAGAGCTCTCTTCCACTCCAGAAGAGCATGAGGTAACTTTTGTTGATTTACCTGTTACTACTGATATACTTCAACCTTCCATTATGCAGGCACCTGAATTGGAACTTAAAGCACTGCCTGATCATCTTAAATACATATTCTTGGGGGAGAAGGACACATTTCCAGTAATAATTGCAAAGTCACTCACCCAAGAGCAAGAAGAGAAATTGGTAGCTATTTTGCAAGAACATAAGACAGCCATTGGTTAGTCAATAGCTGATATCAAGGGTATTAGTCCCTCCATTTGTATGCACAGGATATTAATGGAGGAGGATACTAAACCTGTGAGAGACCCTCAGTGGAGCTTGAATCCTCCCATGATGGAGGTAGTGAAAAAGGAGATACTGAAGCTCCTAAGTGTGGGGGTGATCTATCCCATTTCTGACAGCAAGTGGGTAAGCCCAGTCCAGGTAGTACCAAAGAAATCTGGAATTACTATGGTAAGAAATGCTAAAAATAAGCTTATTCCTACTAGGTTGCAGACAGGGTGGCGTGTTTGTATTGATTACAGGAAGTTGAATGCCGCCACGAGAAAAGACCACTTTCCTTTACCTTTCATTGATCAAATGTTAGAAAGATTAGCTGGTCATTCTCATTATTGTTTTTTGGATGATTTTTCAGGTTACAATCATATTGCCATAGCTCCAGAAGACCAAGACAAGACTACATTCACTTGTCCATTTGGTACCTTTGCATATAGGTGAAAGCCTTTTGGACTCTGCAATGCACCAGGAACTTTCCAGAGATGCATGATGAGTTTATTTTCTGATTACATTGAAAATATCATTGAAGTTTTTATGGATGACTTTAGTGTCTTTGGAAATGGTTTTGAAAATTGCCTGGAACATTTAACATTGGTGCTTAAAAGATACATTGACACTAACCTAGTACTGAATTGAGAAAAATGTCATTTCATGGTTAAGGAAGGTATTGTGTTAGGTCATGTAATTTCTGCTAGGGGAATTGAAGTAGATAAAGCTAAGGTAGAACTCATGCATTCTTTGCCCCCACCCACTAGTGTGCGGGAGATTCGTTCTTTTATTGATCATGCAGGTTTCTATCGGAGATTCATTAAAGACTTCTCTAAAGTCTCATTGCCCTTTTGCGGACTTCTTAAAAAAGAAATCAATTTTAACTTTGATGAGAAATGTATGGAAGCTTTCAATAAACTCAAGAAGTTGTTAACTGTTGCGCCTATCATCAGGCCACCCAACTGGGAGTTACCGTTTGAACTAATGTGTGATGCCAGTGACTTTGTAGTAGGAGCCGTCCTAGGACAGCGAGTTGATAGGGTTCCTTATGCCATTTACTATGCATCAAGGACTCTAAATGATGCTCAGCTTAATTACTCAACCACAGAAAAAGAACTTCTAGCTGTTGTATTTGCTTTGAAAAAATTTAGATCATATATAATTGGTTCTAAAGTAATTGTGTTTTCAGATCATGCAGCTTTGAAGTATCTACTAACAAAGAAAGAAGCAAAGCCTAGATTGCTCCGATGGATTTTATTGCTCCAGGAATTTGACTTGGAGATTAAAGACAAGAAAGGGAGTGAGAACTTGGTGGCTGATCACTTGAGTAGGTTGGTAATTGAAGAGGAAGAAATGCCTATCATAGAGACTTTTCCGGATGAATATTTGATGGTTGTCAAGGCCATAATCCCTTGATATGCTGACATTGTTAACTATCTGGTTACTAAGGATTTTCCAGAGGGTTTGAACAAGGCCCAAAGAGATAAATTAAGGAGTGACTGTAAATACTATATCTGGGATGACCCGTACCTATGGAAGCATTGTGCAGATCAAGTCATTAGGAGGTGCATTCCTGATTCTGAGACACACTCCATCCTCTCCTTTTGCCACACCTATGCATGTGGAGGACACTTTGGCAGTAAAAGGATAGCCAACAAAGTGCTTGACAGTGGTTTCTATTGGCCTTCAATTTTCAAAGACGCTTATAACTTCTGTAAGTCTTGTGACCGCTGTCAGAGAACAGGTAACATTGGTCCTCGTAATCAAATGCCTCAGACTCTGATCATTTTTGTGGAAGTCTTTGATGTGTGGGGTATTGATTTCATGGGACCATTCCCTCCCTCATTCGGTTTCACATACATTCTCTTATCTGTTGATTATGTGTCTAAATGGGTGAAAGCAAAAGTCACTCGATCTGATGATTCTAAAACTGTTGCAGATTTTGTTAAGTCACATATTTTCTCCAGGTTCGGGACCTCGAGGGCTATCATCAGTGACCAAGGGACCCATTTCTGCAACAAAACCTTTGATGCTCTATTGAAGAAATATGGAGTAATGCACAAAATTTCCACTCCTTACCATCCACAGACAAATGGGCAAACTGAAGTGTCCAACTAGGAGATTAAATCAATCCTTGAAAAGACAGTGAATCCCTCAAGAAAGGATTGGAGTACTCGACTTAAAGATGCTTTATGGGCTTATAGGACTGCCTATAAGACTCCCATTGGCATGTCACCATTTCGGTTGGTGTATGGAAAGCCTTGTCATTTGCCCGTTGAGCTGCAACATCGCTCTTACTGGGCCATTAAACAAGTTAATATAGAATTGGAAGGTGCTGGAAAGCAAAGGAAGTTTCAGTTACAGGAACTGGAAGAACTAAGAAATGAGGCCTTCGAGAATGCCCTGATTTATAAGACTAAAGCTAAGGCATTCCACGACCAATTGATTTCCAAAAAGAAATTTCACAGAGGACAAAAAGTTATTCTATTCCAATCAAGACTCAAATTGTTTCCAGGTAAACTGCGTTCTAAGTGGATTGGGCCGTTTGTGGTAACTAATGTTTTTCTTTTTGGTGCAGTTGAGATCAGAAGTGAAATTTCAAGCAAAACATTTAAGGTCAATGGTCATCGTCTCAAACCTTATCATGAACCTCCTGACAGTGCAGAGATGGAAGTGATGACCCTCATCCTTCCACAATATGAGGAGCATTGAAGATGTCACAATGTCGGGCTGAGGACAATAAACTAAGCACTTATTGGGAGGCAACCCATCATCAAGAAAATTAGATTTGCTTTCTTTAAAACTTTTATTTTATATTTTTATCTGTTTGTTGATTGTGAGCATGCGAATCTTTGGAAAACCTTGTGTTTTGGATTGATTAAATGTGCATTTGAATGCATTGATTGCTTGATTGATATTTGTGTGGACAGGATTTAATGGAAATCAAGCGAAACTATAGGAATTAGTTCGTTTGTAAATTGTTGTTTTGTTCTTCTGAATGCTGAACCATGTTCTTTGGGAATGATTTCATTCAATTGAGAAGTTAAATTTTAAGTTCATGATGAATGGACTGAGTAAAGAGTCAATCTCTTGAGACGCATTCTTATGAATTGGTGCCTTATGAACTTCATCGATTTTTGGGAATCCCCTCAAGCATGATGAGTTTTAGTCTTGGGAATCTGACTTTAAAAGACCCTGACTTGTGTTTTTGAACTGATTTCTTATTGTTTTTCAAAGAATATCATCATCCATAGGAGTTTTCCTATCATCTCAGTGTTAATCGAGTCATGTAAAGTTTTCCCATACCCCATTTATGTACCCCTGTAGTTTCCATTATGATGCATATTCCACTGTATTGTATTATATAGTCTTGATATTTGGTTTTAACTATGTATTTGGTCGTTGATTTACTGGTTGATATTTTTTATTTTGTGTGTTTATGTTATAGCTTTGTTGGTTGTTTTCCTTTTCGGATGTGTGTAGCATTTCTTTTATTTTCCTTTTCTGGATGTGTGTAGCATTGAGGACAATGCCTAGTTTAAGTGTGGGGGTGTGGATACTTTGATGTTCTATTATGGATATTTTGATGTTTCGAATTGTTCTCCTGAGGATTGAATGACTGATTGAACTAAATTACCGTTCTTGGAATGAGTGCATGTGATCTTAATTGTGTAATTTTTCTTGTGGATACTTTCTATTAGGCTTTAAGTTTCTGATAAGCTTTCAAGTGTTGTGATTAGTGAGCATTTGACAAAAAAAAATTTGAAGAAAAAAAATTGAGCATGATTAAATGAACTTTCTGGTTATCAATTTTGTCGGGTAAAATTCTAAAAAATTAAAGGGTTTAATTGAAAATGATGAATCGAAACCTAGTGAGTTTTTGGGCTTTGTTGTAAATGGCTAACTTTAGGCCATTTTGGATCCTTGATTGTGTGATTCCACTCATGGTTATTGTGCTTTTCAGAACTTGTCTTGGTTCTCTTTTAAGCTGCTAATGACCATTGCATGCATTTGAAATGATAAAGGCAATTTTCTTTTGAATAACTACTGGCCAAATAATCATCCTTGCATTTTTTTCCATTGATTAACCCCTTTGAGCCTAATTGACTAAATTTCCTTCTATCTAAGCTCAATTTAAACCTAAAAGTGAAAAACTATTTTACTATCCTACCTTAGGGAGTAGAAGAGCTTTATGATTATGATGGAAATTGGTTCTTGAATAAGTGTGGGGGTATTTGAATTAATGATGTATTTGCCTAGCTATGTTTGTATATAAAAGTCTCATGCTGGAAAAATATCATTGTGATTAGGATGTAAGGTGTGTATATATATATGTAATTAAAGTTAAAAAAAGAAAAAAAAGAAAAAGAAAAGTCAGAAAAAGGATAAGGTACATAATAGGAATTTGAATTTGAAGATTATTAGAAAATTCTGTGTAATGATTGAATATCTCTCCATTTTGCTCTTCTAGCTCCTATGGTCTAACTTTGTCTACCTTTGATGTATCCTACCTTAACCCTAACCCCATTACAACCTGAATAAAGTCTTTTTGATCTCTGTTTGCATGTGGTCTGAGTAGTGGAGAAGTAGAGGCTTGACAAGCCTATGGTAAAGCATATTCTCATGAGTTGGTTGAGTGAAAACACAAGCCTGAAACACTTGAGTGAGAGAGCATTTCAGTGAGGATTTATCATGTTGATTGAACCCTGAAATTTGATTGATTTTGCTTGTCAACTTGGATTGCTAAGAAAGGGAATTTTTGATTGTTTAAATTCTTTGAAAACTAAAAACATAAAGGTCTTTGCTCATTATTATGCATTTGCTTGGCTTGTTGTGAAGCGTGTTGAACTGTATATTTTTGCCCAGGAGTGCAAAAGGCTAAGTGTGGGGGTAATTGATCTGTTGATTATTCCTATATTTTAGTTACCTTATAATTGATTCATTGAACTTCATTTGTGCTTAATTGTCATCATTTAGCTTAGTTTCTGATATCAAACCCTAATTGGAACATTACTGTGAAACTTTGCTTAAATGTGTTCATTTGCACTCATAATTGAATTATGCTTTTCAGTCACTGGGCTTCTTAAGGTTCAATTAGGTTTAATTACGTTGGTTTTGACACATTTTATGATATTGAGCCTAATTAGATCATTAAAGGAATTATTGCATGATTTAGCCCTAATTTATCTCTTTGACAGTGTTCAGTAAACTAGTTATAATTTGAGTTTCAAATATTTGATTGATGTGATTTTGGTCTTGTAAGAAAGCTAAGATAATTCTCTATTACTTTCATGAAGACCTCAAAGGCCCAATCATAAGTTTGGATAACTTAAATTAGAGTTGAAGCAAGAATTAGGGTGCTGATCCTGACAGTTGACCTTTGCATACTGTTCATGGCATATCTCGAGCTACAAGTTGTCAAATGAGCTGAAATTTTGATGGTTGATAGTTAAGATCCAAATCTACAACTTTCATGTTGAACACTTTTCCCGATTTGGAGGTCTAATGGGTCATATTGAGCTTGAAAGTCAGATTACAGGGCTAGAGTCAGAATACAGGGCCTAGGTTGCGTAAAAATACACGGCCGTGTGAGAATACACGGCCTAGGCCATGTACGCCTCTGACTTTGCAATTGAAATAGTGAAATTTTGACCCCAAACTTAGTGTCATACACGGCCTAGGCCGTGTATGCATACACGGCCGTGTATTCATGCCAGAAACTCAATTATTGAGACTTCTACGCGAAATTTGTGTTGGAGGCCTATATATTGACACTCTTGACACGTTTTGAAGGGGGTTCTGACCTAGGAGAGTAGCTACAACTCCTTGGAGAAGGAGAAGGGAGTCTTGGATCAAAGATTAGAGTCTCGGGTTCGAGCAATATCCCCAATCCTCAGAAACTCGTTTGCTTTAGTTTTTCTTCTGCACTTTGTTTCTCATGTTGTTCTTTCTCAGTTTTTCTTGTGATTTCCTTCTAGCTATGTGTAACTAAACCTCCCTTAGTTAAGGGGGTGATGAAACCACTAGTATTAATGTTGTGAATGTTGCATATTTGATTATTTCAATACAATTATATTTTTATTCATATATTTCTGAATCTATTGTTAGTATGAAGGTTTTTGTACTTGTTCCCACTTTAAAAGTGGTAGATCTAGGTTTATTATGCGCGGTTGCGGTAGTAGATCTAGCGGAATATATGATGTTCATGTGGGTATAATTATCTTTGTGCTATTTGCCAGTTATAAAAGTGGTAGATCTGGGTTTATTATGCGCGGTTGCGGTAATAGATCTAGAGAAATATATGTTTTAAGTAATTTAATCCTGATGTGTGATTAGATTTTAATGTGATTGGTTTTCTAAATCTTAATGCAATTATTGGATAGTTATAAGAGCGGTTGCTTTATGACTAATCAGTGATTAGGAGTTGATTTGAGCGGTTGCTAAATTGGCCAACACGTAAGGAAAACAGAGATTTACTCTCACAATTGCATAAAAACATAATTGAGCATGTTGGAATAAAAGGATATGTGGATTTACATCATCATATAAATCTAGTGGTGGATTCAATCTCTTAACCAATTTTCTTATATTGTTGATTTCAGTTTATTCATTGTTATTATTTTTGAAGCTGTTCATTGTTCATCAAAACTCCAAAAACCCCCCTCTTTTTACTGTTTATTGTTAATCAGAGTTTAAATTGGGAATTACTTGATAGTGTTAATTGAATTGGTTCTCTGTGGATCAACCCTTACTAACTACAACTAGTTGTAAGATTTTTTATTTTCTGGTGGGCTTGACAACTGATTTTCATCTGAATTTTAATCACTATATCCTCACGCATCACCTATCCTCCAATCCACCATTAATTGAGATCTACCCAAAGCTTTCTAACCTAAAATTACCTAAAACCTAAAACTAAAAGAAAAAAAACTAAGAAAACAAAAGAGAAACAACTGAGACGGCCCAGAGAGAGAGAAAAACATGAAAAATCCTATTTATAGGCTCAGTTTGCCGCCGAGCACCTCGGCCCCCACTTACTTGCACCTCGGCCCCCATTGAGTCTGTTACAAAGCATTGCGGCCCTCATTAGTGTGCGTCACTGCCCTCTCGCCTCAGGTCTAAGTATGGCAATTCTGATGATGCTCATTTGCGCTGCGGCCCTCATGATTATGCGCCGCGACCCTCTCGCCTGGAATGCCTCCTTGGCTTTCTCTTGAGCTTTTGAGCCTTGAATCGCTCCAATTCTTCAATTTTAAGCCTATCCTACATTAGAAAAATCACCAAGTTAAATAAAAGATGTAAATCTATTTAATCATTTGCATACTATGCACAATTTGCTCATAATCATATAGAGAGATATCCAAAGGGAATTTAACCAATAAAAGCATAAAATCTCCCATAAAAACAAGGACATAGCATTCTATGAAGCACAACTATGGGGTACAAATAACTACATTTCATGGAGTTATCACACCCCCAAACCTAAGCTATTGCTAGTCCTCGAGCAACACAAAATATGATCAAGTAAACTCACATTAATCAATTCATGCTCATATGCATTCAATACTTCAATTTTCATTTAACCATAACCAGTACATAATCATTGTTTAAACCCTCAAAAGATGCACATGCCTTAGAATTAAGCTCAACACATATACAATCCTAAACATGCCCTCAATCCAACTTCCAATCATACACATGATATTTCCCACAAATATGCAAGTCAAACTTATCTTTTTCATATCATGGTCATCCGGATAAGTTTATGAACCTACACATGGATATAAATCAAAGAATCCACAAAATTCTAATCCAACTCTCTCTCCACTAATGTAAATCACATATAACTAAGGATCAAGAATGATTATCATAACTTATAATATAAGGCCAATGGTATGGGCGAAAGAATGAACTGGAAAGGATACAAGACAAATATTGAGAAACATAAACATGGTATTTCAAGTCATGAGTCACTGCATGATTTTCGCAAGGTATACAACAATGAATGTTGAAAACTTGCCAGAACCATTTTTGATGCTTTTTGAACTTTTCTTTACTTATGCTTTACTTTTTCTTTTTCTCTTTTTTTTTCTTTTATATTTCTTTTTCTATTTTTACAAAGCAATGCTTTTTTCTTTGACTGCATTTGGTTCATTCAGGCTCATTTTGTATTAAATCATTAATATCCTTAATCATCAGACTCACTTCAAGAAATAGTACATCATGAACTCAACAAACATTGATGGTAAGAAGAAAATGCAATGCTTTCACATGCATTAGAATGGTTAACATGTTAACAACCACAATGGTAATGAAAAAAAAAAGGTCAAACAGTATAAGGCTTCAAAATGGGACCTAGTGATACCATCATATCAGGGTAAGTTTTTTAAGGCTCAATCGGTCCAAACAATACCCTAATCATTTCCTCAATCAGACACAATTTAGGATTTCTCCTCAAGAGAGTTGGAAAACAACTTCAATGATAAAAGAAATCATCCACATGCATAATTCATAAACATTCTCTAAACAAACACTCATATCTTTCCAAAGTTAAATAAGCATCTAAGTGGAAAACACAGCATGCATAAAAACAAATCAGATTGCATTGACATGCTTTAAGATCGCAAAATGGTTTAAAAAAAACAGAGGGCAATTCACAAGCATTTATATCATTGGCCAACCATCACACACTAGCAAATGGAAATATATCATGCATTCCAAAGATCCATCATTTTCCATTCAAGGATGCATAACAACATGTACAATGTGCGAAAAATTAAAACTTGCATCAACAGCTCACCAATAATAGCCAAAACAGGATATAATCATGAAAGCATAATGACTATCACTAGTACATACTTAAAATATTAAAACATGTGTATATGTTCCTTGCTGCACATGGTCTATAGGGTACCAAGCATATCAAAATAGTAACCAAACTAGCACTGAGCATACTAAATAAAGAAAAATAGAAAAAATAAATAGAAAAAGCAAAAACAGGGTACTACGCTGTGGCGCATCCATGCCTAGGCTGCGGCGTAAGTAAAAAGTTGCAGAATTCTGCAAAAAAAATGTGCATGGGCCGCGACGCTCACTAACCGTGGCCGCGAGGCTCAGAACTCAACCTGCATAATTCTGCAGGAAAATGGTTTCTGCTGCCATTTCTGCTTCAATATGGCCACCAGCACCAACAAAATGTGCTTACAAACTTAAAATACAAAACGTACAACTAAAACATAACAAAAACACAAAATCAAATTATAACTACTGCCGCAACCGGGATCGCGGTGAAAAATAGCAACTCAAAGGATTGTAGAAAATAGAAATGGAGTCGCCACCAATTTTATTTTAACTTAGGAAAAATTGAAAAACCTTTCTTTGAAAATGATCTTTGGAACCAGATTGGATTCGGGAGTCGGTTATGGATAGGGAAGGGCGGAAACTTAATCCCACAGCACCCCTAACACACCCATTCTAAAACGGTACCGTAAGTTAATTGTGCAAATTCTTAACAATCCTTAGAAATATTTATTTTATCCCTTTTGCAAACATTGTAACTATTTATAAAAAAAAAAGAAACCACAAAATTATGAAAATTTAATTTTGGCTTGACAGAAATGAAATTCTGCTCCTACGTATCCTCGGGTGCAATGAGGAACTCAAAGTCACGTAGTTCTCTAGAAAATAATTGTAGGTTGGTTGATTTTAATTAAGAAAGAGATTTTTGAAAAGGGATTTTGTTTGAAAACAAATCCATTCTTGCACGAGGTTCAAGTTAATACCAGGCTACTCAATAAACCCTTATGATCCAAATGATATTTGAAGATAGTATTCGCTATTCAATCATTATCATTGGTCATTGCATGGATTAAAAGATTTTTATTTTATTTTAAGGCATGCACAAGGACAACTAAGTAGTTACACAAACAACACATTGTCATACCATGAGTCAAGTAAATAAAATAACATAAAAACTAAATTAAACACAACAATGAAAAACAAAAATTTTTATTTTTTTTATCCTTTAACATTTTTTTCACTTTTTTATTTTATTTTTAAATTTTTCTCTTTTTTATATGTTTTTAGATTTTTTTTCTTAAAATAAAACAAAAAAAATACAAACAAACCAAAAAAAAAAGGGAGAGCAAGCTTACCTCAAAGGCGTATAAAAATGTTATGCTCAAAGAATTCTGCACAGAGCCTCACGCGTTCTCTTCAAATCGAACCTTGAAAAGCAACCCACTTGCATGGAGGAAAAAATTTTACTAAAGCCTCGGGCTCTTATACTTAGTATTAAGCCCAAGTAAAAAAAAATTACTAAAGTTCTCGGGCTCTTATACTTTGTATTAAGCCCAAGTGTGTAATTTTTTGGATGCCTCAAACAATTGAGAACCACCTCTATATATAGGAGAATGGGGGAAAGAAAGAGCAAGACTTCTCCAATGTGGGACTTAGACACTTTAGTGTTTTTTCAACTTTCTTTTTCTTTTTTCATTTTCTTTGTTTTTTTTTTTTTGTTTTTGCTTTTTTTTTTTTTCACTAAGGTGGGCCTATGTGTTTGGGCTAAAAAAAGTCAATAATGTGAACTTGAATTAATTAAATTATTATTTTTATTTTTTCTTCATTTTTTTAAATTTTTTTTAGCCCGGTCAAAATTGAGTGTTCACAGTTGTCTCTCTTTACTTGTTTCTTACTAGATAAAAAGAAAATTTCTTGAAATCACTTTCGTCATTGCCAGTTGGCAATTTACCTGCTTTTACCAAAATTGCAATCCTCTCTCCGGCAGCTATTAACTCAGCAAAGTCTAGATAAACGGCGCCTGCCATTATCTCAATATAAGGAGCTCCTAAAGTCCCTAGAAAATATGAGCACATTTCTGTCAACGTCAACGGTGGTTGCACTTGTGCTGCGAGAGCTCTCCATCTTTGGGCATACTGCTTGAAGGCTTCCTCATTTTTCCTTTGCATCGAGCCCAATTGTTCCCGGGTAGGAGCTGCATCTAGATTGAACTTGTATTGATCCATGAATAGATCAGCCAATTCTGTCCAACGAGAAATCTTAAAGCGGTCTAATTGAAGATACCATTCTAAAGCGGAACCTGTAAGACTCTCGTGGAAAAAGCTAATGAGGAACTTATCATCCCTAGACCAAATAGCCATCTTGGTTCCATAACTGATCAAATGAAACCGAGGGTTACCACTCCCGTCATACTTGGCAAAATGAGGAATCTTGAAGTCTTTAGGGATTATGACATTCGTGGTAGGACATAGTTCTTCTATTCTAAGCGGTCCATAAGCACTGGGGCCCTTGATCACTTTGATTTGCTCTTCCATCCTTTCCTTTCGTTCTTCTTCCATCTTATCCTTCTGAATTGCCGCAGGACCACTCCCAGTAGGAAGTCCCATTGTCACTGGGATGGATATACATGGTTGTTCCCATGTGAATTCAGCATTACCATGAACCTCATTTCGAGTATCCTCTGAAGAACGATACCCTTCACCAATAGGAATTACTAGTGGTGCATTATTCGAGGTCCTTCCCACAACAGGCATCTCAGTGGTCAACCCGGGGTTTGTCCTCATGGAAGTGATAGTTGGCAGGTGCAGATGTGTCCTAGTCACTCTTGTGCTTCTGGCCGCCCCAATCAAGGTGAGAGTCTCTCTCATGGCCAACAACATTTCCTCTATTCTTCTCATAGACTCTGTCATTTCATCCATCCTCCCTTTAATCTCATCAACTTCCATACTCAAGTTTCTTCCTTCCTCAAGGTTATTAGCAACCATTCTGGTCAGAGACTTAGGATTGTGAATTTGGGTTTGATTGGTCTCTTCTTTCCTAGGTTGCACAGTGGTTCAAACCAAATTGATTTATTAAAACAAAATAACATTTAACGAAGAATGAGATGAAATGCATGAGATGCATAAAATGAATGAACTTTGAAAACACTTTTTTCATTTTCCTTCCCTCTTTCTCTCTTTTTTTTTTAAAGAAATGCTAGATCATGAAAATGCAAGATGTTTTTTTCTTTTTTTTTTTAATGCTAGGGATGCTATGAAAATGCATGATGCTGTTTTTTTTTTAATGTTGGAAATGTCATAAAGATGTATGAATTTTTTTTTTTTATAATGCTAAGAATGTTATGAAAATGCAAGCAATGAATAGCCCCCCTTTTTTTAATGCACGAATGGAGGATATGAGAAACAGATAAATAAAGAAAGAAGAAGTACGCTCCCTTTTGTGCCCTAGTCAGGTGGAACCTAAGATTTGACAGTCATTATGTTCAATCTATCAGTGCAAGATTTTTCAGGACAGTCTAAACTTCTAAAAAGTCATGGTTCCCAGATTGCCCTTATCTCGAAAGACAAGGACCCAATTCATGAATTAATCACAAGTTGGGATAAACCCTCTCAATATGATTCATCCATGATAATGGTAACAATCTGAGTGGTGTCTCAACAAATGTCAAGTGAGCATAAAGCCCCTCAATAACAAAAGTCGAGACCCCTCCTATTCCTTGGCTTCGTATAGACTCGGGTATAGAGCCCAAAAAGAATGTGAGGTAAGTGATAGTGACGTGTGTGAGGGAGCATACAAACCTGTACAAAAAATTAAAAAAATAAAACTACCCCCAACCTGTAAAAGCACATATACAACAACCAGCTAATAATCATCTATCCTAAGGTTTCAACAATTATACACAATTAAGTACAAAATATATACAAGTATATCATGTCAAAACAAACACAGAATAATGCTATCAGATATTTACATAAAAGTACTAAATAAAAAGAAAACAAAAACAAGGATAAAAAGGGTAAAATAAATAAATAAAAATTATCAACAATTTGCACAACTAACGACAACAGGCCTGACTTGTAACACCCGCCATAGGGTGTCACATTTATGTTACTTAATAACCCCTAAGTTCATATAAGGTGACGTTGTAATAAAAAGATAAGTCAATTTTTTTTTTGACGACCATAAAATAAACTTAGCGGAAAATAAAACATTATAGCAACCTCACACATAGATTACATCATATACATATTGCAAACGTATTGTTGGAATTATTTATTTTGACCCATGTCTCAAACTAAAACACACTTAAATAATTACACACATAGTTCATATCGAGTTCAAATTTGCCCAAGTTTAACTAGCGGCGGACCCCTCGGATGGGTCCTCCTCGGGTTCCTCGGCGGTAGGAATCCGTTATGACGAAGTAGCCCTACGAACAGTGTCGGTGACGATACTATGCGATTTCCGTTGGGACATAATTCCTAGTGTCCCAGTTGTCGCTTTGATATGCAACGGAAATTCAACATGAACTAAAATAGTTACACGAGAAAAATGGATCTCTACGAAGCTTGATGCTAATGCTAACAATCGGATATCCCTCATAAATAAGTCTGTGCTCATCGGGACTTGTTCTCCATTCACCAAACTCCTCCGTGAAATTGTAGACGTACATATCCGAAGAAAGCGGCTCTTGACGTCATATTGTCGAGTCGGCGTTCCCGGTCGTGAGAAGTAACTCTCTTCGCTTCTTGTACCGTTTCTTTCTCAACGTCTTCACCCAATTAAAATATAATAGGCAAATATACACACAAAGGTGAGATTATCTACGCCAATACAAGCATGATAGTACAGAGATAATACAAACAACACATCATGCAAAAATATCATATCATGATCACAATTATACCATCATCATAGTGCCAAATAATAATTACCATTATGCCACTATTGTTTAAATCATACAACAATTACGATAACAAACACATCATATAGATATAGATGCTCAATTTCATGCACAGACTCAATGTCCTACTCCATGGAGCTAATACTCAAGTCGGAGAAATAGATCGAAAAGAGTCTTTGGTATTTCGTGCTTGGACCAAGTGCTTATAATTATATCTTGCACATCTAGCACATACACAACGGTCTTTGTCGGATCTCGATTAAGAATATCGGCTACGGATCACTTAGGTGTGTTGCATCGGTCTAACCCATGGTGCGAAGAGCTACCAGCG
Organism: Ormosia semicastrata; assembly: GCA_029884595.1. Taxonomy (NCBI): domain Eukaryota; kingdom Viridiplantae; phylum Streptophyta; class Magnoliopsida; order Fabales; family Fabaceae; genus Ormosia; species Ormosia semicastrata. The sequence continues at coordinate 4,966,977 of JAQQTO010000029.1, forward strand.
CCCATTGTGAGCAACCCGCACCCCGATGCCCCCAAGGTCCACAAGTGACCTACACTACGCATCGCACCCACTCAAGAACGTTTCTCCTAGGCAATTAGCCATATCATCCATCGGACCATTTTCAATGCATGTGTAATGCACCAATTTCCAACCAATGGTAAATCACATAATTTCTCATACCAGGTTCAAATAGTATTTTTAATCGTCAAGTTTCTTGTATAATTAACAAGCGATTGCATTATCGCACTTTTCTCATTCACAAAAACATTTTTGTCCCGTTTTCACATTCACGTAATATTTTATTACGTAATCAACGATTTGTAACATTTCTATTTCGTTTAAAATTCGCGTAAAAAAATTTCTATTGTTTTCTAAAGTGCGTAAAAACATTCTTTCATCATTTTTTTTAAATCACATAGCAATTTTTCTACAACATTTCTATCGTATAAAATATTTGAACATTTTAAATTGCGTAGAAATATTTTAACCTTTTTCAAATTGCGTAACTCAAAATTTACGTTTTTAAGTTCCATAAATCATTTTTCACCATTTTTACCCTTAAGTAAAATATTCCTTAACTTTAAAAATATTATTTTGGACTTTTCTTACAATAATATAATTTCTTACTTTATTTTCTTCCTTTCTTAGTCAAAAAAAAAAAATCTTTTCTTAATATATTTTCTCAAAATTACTTTTTATTGATCTAGTTTTACAAAATCACATTTAGTTTATTTAATTACCGTTTCTAACTTTTAAATTTCCTAACGTTTTTCAAAACCCAATAAATAAATTTTTTGTTAGTAAATTTAAGTTACAAATATTTTCTTTTATATTTCTAAATCACTTCAAAAATTAATTCTCCTTGAAAACAATTTGAAGTTTAACATCTTCAATCTCCATTTTTCTTTTATTTATGAAAATTTCACTTGACAACACTTTAATTCTCTTTTCAAAATCCTTATTTGAAAATTCTTATATTTTATAACATCAAAATATTTTTTTTTCTAAATTGTCAAGACCTTAAAAATGGCCATTGGAACCATGAAAGATTTTTCTTATAACTTAAATGAATTATATTTTTGTTTCTACGCAAAATTAATTAATATTAACATAACTAAAAAGAAAACGTGTGCATTCTCTTTTGCAAAACCAAAATCCTTTTGTTTATTTCCTTTACTTATCAAATCATAAAATTTTATTATTCATGAAAATATTAATTTGGTGAACATCTAATTTGAGGTGTCTTGGCCAAAAATCTTATTGTTCTAGGGACCCAAAAATCAATTTCCTTGTTCTTGAAAAATTTTCAACATGAACCCTAATTTTGGGCATCAAAACCGAACCTTTCCTTTGGCCATTGGAGCCAAAATTTTGCTTAGTTCAACATACATCCATCATAATATATTTAACATATATCATCATGCATATTATAAGCATACCATATAAACAAATAAAAAATCATACTAAGCATGCATACACAATTAATTCATGCAAAGCATATCAAGCATAAACAAAATAATTAAAACACATAACACAAATAATTTATTACATGACCATGGATATGAATCCTCACATGGATTCATCATCCATCAAATATAATCATCTCTCACCACCATGCTTGGTTGGTGAGATAAATCTCCCTCTTACCTCTTGAAGAACTCCAAAAGCTCCTTGCTTTGAATTTAGAACAAGATCTCCTCCAACAAAAGTCTCTTGAACATAGAACAAATACAATAAAATTAATATATTGAGCTTGATTAAGAGGAACCATGGATCAAACATGGTTTAGAACATGAAAAAGAAAAGAATAAAAGAAATTTCCTTACTCTTCACCAACTAAAGCTCTAGAACTTGATCTTAGTAAAAGTCCTTCAAGATGGAAGATTTAGAGAAATTCTTCAACATGAAAGTTGTCTAGAATAAGGTAAGGAAGAAACTAGGTTGTATAAAATTAAAGAGTGATGGAGGGTGGACTTAGGTGCTTTGACCGAATGCTTCTCTAAGGAGAGGAAATGGAGTTTTTCTCCTTGGTTGGTTCTTGAAGCATAAGTGAGAGAAAGAGGAAATGAAAAATGTGAAGTGTGGAAGTGAAATATTTGGTATCCTAACTATGCATGGCCGTGGACTTCATGGAAAGAAATGACAAAGTGAAGTTTTGAAAAGCATACTCATTAATTGATCAAACTTGTCTTCATCTTTTCTTTTAAAAAGTCATACGTAATTCCCTATACTACTTTTGTCTCCCATTCTCAAATAATTGCCCCCTCCATGCATGATTCATGCAATTTTGTCATCTTTTCTATCAATTATATGAAGCATTCCTAACCATTGATTTTTGTTAGGATTCAAGTTGATTTTGATTTTTAGAAGACAAAAAATTGGATCTTTCTTCTTTAAATCCTAGCCATTAATGTGTCTCCAAATTCAAGATTGCATCTTCAAACTTTACATCCAAGGGTCCAAAATGGTTGTAGAAATTTTTGATGACCAATTCTATTGATCAAAATCCAAATTCAATGGTCATTAATGGTCCATCTCCACCATTGATTTAAATCCAAATCCAATGGTCATTAATGATCCATCCACCATTGATTTATTTTACAAATGGTCATATTCATTTTACAAGAAGATTTAACGATTATAATTAATCGCTTATTTTCAAGATTAAATCTCATTGTTGATTAAATCAAGATTAAATCAATGGTAATTAATTCGATGGTGGATATCCAAACCACCAATATTGACTTAACGGTATAGAATTTTATTTTTATCTGTTATAACCCCACATGAAAGAATATCTTCTTGTATTTTTATCATCCGATAATTAAATACAATACAAAATACAATAAAGAAAATTTTCTAAAACTATTTCCGGATTCGGGTTTAGTAAGATGCGCTCTCTAAACGTTAAACAAATTTTTTTATTTTAGAAAATTTTTTCAAGGACCCATGCACAAGGACAACTCGTGGGGCCCACAAAGTAAAAATTTCAAAACACAAAAATCACAAAAATTGAAAATTCACAAAATATCATGATTACGTAAATTAAGTAAATAAAATAACATAAAAACTAAATTAAACACAACAATCAAAACAATCAAAAACAAATATTTTTTTTTATCCTTTAACAGTTTTTTTCACTTATTTTTATTTTATTTTAAATATTTCTCATTTTTTATATGCAACTTTTTGGATGAAAATTTTTTCTTATTTTAAATAAAAAATTGGAAAAAAAAATACAAACAAACCAAAATTGGAAAAATGGAAAAGGAGACTTAATCAAGCTTACCCTAACTCAAAAGCGTATAAAATTATGCAAATTCTTAACAATCCTTAGAAATATTTATTTTATCCCTTTTGCAAACATTGTAACTATTTATCTCAAAATTATAAAAATCGAAATAAAAACCTTGAAAAGCTCAAAACCCATTGTGGGTTGCATGGAAGAAAAATTTTACTAAAGGCACGAGGTTCAAGTTAAGGCTCTCGATAAACCCTTATATACATTTTAGTATTAATCATCATCCTAAGTAAAAAATTTTAAGGCATACAACTAAGTAGTTACACAAATAACACATTGTCATACCATGAGCTTCAAGTAAATAAAATAACATAAAAACTCTAAACACTCTTATACTTTGTATTAAGCCCAAGAAAAACAAATTTTTTTTTTATCCTGTAATTTTTTTCACTTTTTTTATTTTTTTTAGATTCTCTTTTTTATATGTTTTTAGATTTTTTTTCTTAAAATAAAAAACAATTGAGAACCAAACCTCTCATATATAAAAATGTTAGAACGCGGGAAATCGAAAGAAAAACCCACTTGCATGGAGAAAAAACTTCTCCAATGTGGGACTTAGACTAAGTAAAAAAACTTTAAAGTATACTTTGTATTAAGCTCAAGTGTGTAATTTTTGGATTTTGAGAACCACCTCAACTTCTTTTTTTTAGTGTTTTTTCATTTTTTCTATTTTCATTTTTTTTTTTTTGTTTTTTTTTTTTTTTTTTTTTTTACTAAGGTGGGCCTATGTGTTTGGGCTAAAAAATGTCAACAATGCGAACTTGAATTAATTAAATTTTTATTTTTATTTTTATTTTTTTCTTCTTTTTTTTTAATTTTTTTTAGCCCGGTCAAAATTGGGTGTTCACAATTACATATTTAAGCAAATCAATCACAAAAACATAAAAACTTAAAAATAAAACTATTTACAATAAACATAAAATAAAAACTTAAATTAGGACTAAGCAAACTCATTGTCAATATTAGCACTATAGAAGTAATGCCTTATCTCCGGCAACGGCGCCAAAAACTTGTTTGTCCAAAAATAGGCCGCAAGTGCATGGGTCATTCAAGTAATAAAGTGAAAAGTGGAGATCGTTCCCTCGAGAATAAGTTTGCTTCTAATGCTAAATATTAACCAATAGCTTACCTAATTCTATCCAATAACATAAAAATGGATAAAAATAAAGTAAAGACAGAAAGCAATAAAGATACACGGTTAGATTTCAGGGAATCCTTTTTCACCTCTTACATCTATCAACAACATGCAATCCTTTTCATTAACATGAATGCATTGATTAAGTTAGCTTGAGAATTTGATTTAGCTAAAAGCCTATGTCTAGGTCTTCTAACCATAGTTTCAATTGCCCAACTCATTATGTTTTCATGAGAGCTAGCGCAACATCCACTCATGAACGATCTATTCTCAATCACACACTATGCATGGCTAAAAGGTATATTTCTATCTAGTTAGTGAATCAACTTATTCAAGCCAATTGAACTCATCAAACATGCATCAACCATACCATATCCATATTAACAAATTCCTATGTCTAGTTCATTTGTAATATTAAGATCATGCAATTGATGGCCAACCAACAGCAAGCATTAAGCATAGATTATGGGAGAACAAAACCAAACATCCACATAAGCTCAGAGAATAACAAATCATTCATATTAATAAAAAGATTCAAAATCATCCCTAAATACAGCCCAACTATACAATGAACATAAAAATATAAGTAAAATCATATTCAAGGAAGATAAGGAAGAGAAAGGGAAAAGAGAAAGGAAGCTTATTGATTTGTCTTTGAAGCTTGAATCCTCCTCCATCCTTGTTCCTAGCTTCCAATCCACCATCAATTGAGATCTAGCCAAAGCTTTCTAATCTAAAACTACCTAAAACCTAAAACTAAAAGAGAAAAAAACTAAGAAAACAAAAGAGAAACAACTGAGACGGCCCAGAGAGAGAGAGAAAAACGTGAAAAATCTTATTTATAGACTCAGTTTGCCGCTGCGTGCCTCAGCCCCCACTTACTTGCGCCTCGGGCCCCATTGAGTCAGTTACAAAGCGCCGCGACCCTCATTAGTGAGCGCCGCGACCCTCTCGCCTCGGGTCTAAGTATGGCAATTCTGATGATGCTCATTTGCGTCGTGACCCTTATGATTGTGCGTCATGACCCTTTCGCCTGGAATGCCTCCTTGGCTTTCTCTTGAGTTTTTGAGCCTTGAATCACTCCAATTCTTCAGTTTTAAGCCCATCCTACATTAGAGAAATCACCAAGTTAAATAAAAGATGTAAATCCACTTAATCATTTACATAATATGCACAATTTGCTCATAATCATGTAGAGAGATATCCAAAGGGTATTCAATAAAAGCATAAAATATCCCATAAAAACAAGGTCATAGCATTCTATGAAGCACAACTATGGGGCACAAATAACTACATTTCATGGAGTTATCAATACCAGCCAAATTGACTGGTTTGTCCTCAGTATCACAGGATGACACTGGGAAGTACTGCCTTAATCTTCTTGCAGTAATCAGCAATGTTAGGGTCAGTTTCTCAATCTTCTGATAGCAGATTTCGAGACCTTGCAGGACTTCGGTAACAAAATCAACCGACTTCTGGCCTTTATCAATTTCTCTTAACAAGATTGAGCTGATCGCCTTATTATTGACAGAGAGGTAGGCATAAAATGCTTCACCTAGGTTCAGTCTTGTCAGAATTGGTGGTGTAGATAACATTTGCTTCAACTCTTGAAAGAAAGCCTTACATTCTGGGTCTACTCAAAATTCATCCCATTTTTAAGGTTCTGAAGAAAGGAAGATATTTTTGAGTAGTCTTGGCTAGAAAGCGAGTGAGGGCCACTATCTGACCTGTCAGTTGTTGCACCTCTTTCATGAGCTGTGGGCTGCGTATGTTGAGGACGACCTGATATTTTTCTAGGTTAGCTTCAATACCTCAATTTGTCAACAAAAACCCCTGGAATTTGTCGGCCTATACACCAAAGGTACATTTCTCTGAGTTCAGCCTCATGTTATGCTTCCATATTTGGGCAAACACCTTTTCTAGTTCTTTGACGTGGTCACTAATCTCTGATGTTTTGAGTATTATATCGTTTATGTAGACTTCTAGCATCTTACCAATTTGTCCTTCGAAGACTTTACTCATCATTTGTTAGTAAGTTGTCCATGCATTCTTCAATTCGAATGGCATGGCACGGTAACAATAGCTTCCCATCTCGGTAATGAACGTGGTCTTGTCTTCGTCTTCTGGGTTCATGAGAATCTGGTTATATCTGGAATAGGTGTCCATGAAGGAAAGTAACCGGAATTTGGACAAATTGTCCACCAATTTATCTATGTTGGGAAGTGAATAAGAGTTTTTTGGGTACGCCTTATTCAGGTCAGTGTAATCAACACACACACGCCACTTCCCATTAACCTTTTTTTTTACCAAAATCACATTAGAGAGCCAAGTGGTATAAGACACTTCCCTGATGAATCCAACACCTACTTTTGGATCACTTCTTGCCTCTCAGGTCTGACTTTTTTTTTTCATTAGGCCACCGACTTTGCATCTTTCATGATAGAAAGTCAGTAGTAGATGAACTCTGGGTCCAATCCTAGCATATCTGCAGAGGTCCAAGCAAACAGATCTTTGTTTTTCACTAGAAACTCGATTAGTCGAGCTCTTTCTTCTTGATTCAAGTTCCCTTCAATCTTGGTCACCTAATTTGGCTTAGCGCTAAGTTGAAAGGGTTGAAGTTCTCCATCAGGTTGATGACGCATATCACAGATCTCTTCACAAACATCCAGTTCAGTCAAGAGGACGTTGATGGGGTCCGTAGTGACTAAAGCTAAATAATTGTGTTAGTCTATGGCCCAAGGCTTCTTGGCAATTTTTAAACTTTCATTAAAGCATTTTCTAGCTATGGCCTGGTCTCCTTTGACTGTAATGACCTTATCATGCTGGTCTAGAAACTTTATGGCCAAGTAGGGTGTGGAGATCATGGCCCCAAAGGCGTTGAATGAAAGGCAGCCTAGTATGACATTATAGGCTGAGGGACAGTCTACCACTAGGAATTTGACTTTAAGGGTTTTGAACATAAAACTCGTCCCCAAAGTCAAGTAGATCTCAATGTATCCCATCGGGGTGATCTTGTCTCCAGTAAATCCGATCAGCTCGCTAGTATATGGGATCAATTCCTTCTTTGATAATCCTAACTTCTTGAACAAGTCTAGAAACATGATATTAATTGAGCTCCATTGATTAATAAATATACAACGAACCTTGACATTAGTAATTATCCCTGAGATCACCGTAGGATCATTGTGATCAGGGATAGTGCATCCGTAATCCTTATTAGTGAACGAAATCGATGAGGTCTTTCTTACGCTGCTATCCGACTTAGTTCCTGAGAGGTTAGTTCCTGAGAGGGATGTCACACTCAGTATAGCTCGAAAAGCTTTCTTCCTTGGGTTTCTTGACTCGCCGCCACCTGCTAAGTCCCTGAGATGGTGTTGATTATTCGGGTTACTTCAGCATGACAACAGTCATTATCTGGTTCATTTTCTCGGGATTATACACTTTCTTGGTTCTAGGCATTACCTCGAGATAGGTTTACGCTGAGATTTTCATTCCTCGTAGGAGAACGTCTTTTCTGTTATGGTAGAGCTGGACTTCTCCAAGGGCTATAACTCTATTTCCTGTAGTTCTGTCCTCCCCTCTGATTATTGTTCCGAGACTAATGCACATAACGTCCCAGACAGCCATCTTAGATCAATGACTTAATAGCATCTTGAAGGTTGATGCAATCTTCTGTACTATGCCCATGACCTCCATGCAATACACAATGCTTTGACTTGTCCTTCTGTGTATGTTTTCTCAAGAGGGAGGTTTTTTCACATCTCTAAACTCTGTGTTGATCACTTCTTGGTAAATCTGAGTCTGAGGTGTGTTGAGGGGAGTATAGCTCTCATACTTTCCCTTGAAAAGTGGCTTCGAGTTTCGACCTTGTTGGTTGGGTTATCCAGGCTTAATTTTAGCATCTTCTCCTTTCTCAAGGTGCTTCTTAGCGCGGAGAACATCATCAGTGTTGATGTACTTGTCAGCTCTAGCACAGAACTCGTCCATACTCTTAGACCCCTTCTTAGCAAAAGAAAAAGATAGTGGCCCAAGCCAGAGTTCTTCCCTCATGTAGTGCAGTTTGAACCTTTCATCTCAGTCACGTATATTCATTATTTTTTTGTTGAACCAAGATATAAAGTTTCGAAGAGACTCCTCATTTCCTTGTTTGACCTAGGAGAGGCATGAGATGGATTTCGACTACATCTTATTAGTGGTGAAGTGCAACAAAAATATTGAGGACAAATCTTCCCAATTGACAACAGATTTAGGAGTTAAGGTGGTGAATCATCTTAGGGTGGCTTTCTTTAGAGATAAAGGGAAAACGCTGCACATGACTGGGTCATCTCCTCTAGCAAATAGGAGAGCAGGAACATAAGCATCTAAGTGCTCTTGAGGGTCCGTGGTCCCATCATTGGTTTCAATATTCGCCGGATATTTGAAATGCCTAGAGATCTCATAGGCCATTAGCTTATCAGAGAAAGGTTAGTTTTGTGAAACCAAGTTCCTTATTTTGTGATCCTGCTCTTTTTTTCCTCGAGTAGGGATTTCAGCACTCTGACCAGGTTTTGTAATTTTGGAATACTCTGGATGACGAACCCTATTGTGGGCTTTGTCCCTTCGAATTTCTTGATTCCTTTTTGGAGATCAGCTTTTGCCTTCTTTCTCCTGGTGTACATCTTTCTCCAGATTATGAATGCGTTCATCTTGGAATCTAACGAGAGAGATGAGTTTTACTCTGGATAGCTCCGGGAAACTGAACTCAGCATGGCGGGACCAAACTTCATTATTCTCCACCCGTTTTCTTAGGAGCTGCAGCGCCGATACCCACTGTCTAGTATCTCCAGAAGGTGCTCCTTGCGGACCGAGACGTTGCCTCACCAGAATTCGCGCAGGTGGAGGAGAAAGATTTTTACCAATATGAGAAGTCTCTACATTATCCTGCCTGGGTTCCTATTGGGCAGCGACTGGCTCCTAGATCGGCTCATGAGTGTGGGCGGACGTCGGACGACGACTAGAAGACGATTGATTCTGCGCAGCAAAGGCACGATTTGGATTGGCAGAGGCTTAATTTCTCGTTGTAGTAACCATGATGGTGATGATGAGAATAGAAATTTATCTTTCCTAAAGATGGAGCCAATGTTCTAAACAAGGTTCAGATTAATACCTGAATTGGTTGATGAAAGTGGAATCCTCCGTAGCACGGTGACAACAATGGTGGTACGAAGGGGGTGGGTACCTGCAAAAGACACTTTGATACTCAAGTTAGATTGAATGCTATTATTTAGGATAAGAATCTATGAGATTGTTATCTCTTATAACTGATCTCCCTATTTATATGAGATGTAATTGATGTCTATATCTATGAGGGATTATGTGAGAGATTTGTTTATTATAAATAGACAGATTAACTTATCTAACAACGCATATAAAATATCTGAGATACTATTCTGTTAGATCGGGTTGCTCTTGAACTGTTAACCCAAAACTCGGTCTAGAACAACTCTCATATTTAACTAATGTGAAAAAACCTCAAACTAAAAAAATATATATTTAAAAAAAAGTTATTCCTAGAAATATTTTTACATGAAAATGCCTTTTAAAATCATGTTTAGTTTGTTGGCCCAACTGAAATCATACTTCAGAGGAAGACCTGTCTTATTTTGTGACCGGGATGAGTAAATGGGTCCAGCATATTGAAAACGCACCTTTATATTTTTTTTCGGTACATTAAAAAAAAAAAACGCACCATTTTTGTTCACATTGCCAACCAAGAAAATTACAAAGATTAATCACCGAAACACGAGTACAGGTACAGAACATAAATACGAAGCAACACTGGCCAATATGTGAATATGAAAAATTATAGCAAGTATGAAACATGACACTACTAATATACAACATGTATAAATTTTTTGGTACAACTGAAAGAAGAAAACCAAGACAACAGAAAGAAAACTAGCCCTTTGGGAATGCTACACCCATTGCATCAGCAAGGAGCAAATAGTCTAGCTCAACGGGGGGACGATGCCAGAGCCTCTCCTTATCAAAATGCTTCGCACCAAACCTTGCCAACTAGTCTGCAGAAGAGTTTCCTTCTCTGAGAATGTGGTCAAGCTTCACTTCCCAATCAGCAGCTAAAGCAGTCTTAATATCCTGAATTAAGCAAGCATATTTGTGGAAGGAAGAGGTTTCCTTAGTGATAAGACGAAGCACATCCAAAGAGTCAGAGTGACACACCAACTTCCTAATACCCTTCTTCCTAATATAATATTTATATTTATATAGAAATATAAATTTTAAATTGGAATAAAAACATTAATATTTCATAAGTCAACGTTAGTTATTGAAAATATAATAAAATATTATCATTTATTTAGTTATTATAATATCTTATTTATATTGATACAAATTTTAAAAATAATTTAAAGATGTAAATTAAAAATATCCATATGTATCACAAATTATCTGTCATAATATATATATAATATTGGTATGATAACGATTTTGAAATGTAAGTACTTCCTAAGAGCTGAACAATTTCTTGGGCACTCACGTGCGACACGTGATCATATGGTTTTTATTCAGTTTTAAACCATTCTGTGCTGTTCAAAGAGCATAAGGTTTTCAAAGAGCCTTTCATTGTTTCAGTTATAACTTCCGGCCTATGAGATTTTGATTGGTTTAATCTTAGCATGTTGCAATTTGGACGAGTAATTATGTTGTCTTTTCCATTATAACTACAAGAATATAAGTTAAGATGCTCGTTCAATCGTTCAATCCTTATTAGTAATGAGAAATAATCATTTTATATGAAATTTTTAATATTATTTTTTATATTTAATTAATGATATATAAATTTGTAGTTAATTATATATATTAATTAATTAATTAGTAAATCTGCAATTTAGAGTTGAAATTTAAATTTATTTATTAATTAATATATATAATTAATTATGAATTTAAATATCATTAATTAAATATAAAAAGTGTTATCAAAAAATGATATAAAAATATAGGAATTGTATTGGATGTTGCTTCAATATTCTCATATGACTTATCAAAGTTGAAAAAAACGTTGCAACCAATTTTCTTGAGGTGTGTGAAAGCCAAGTATTCCTGGTCAATATTATTTACTTATTTAATTTAATTATTTATTATTTCTGCTCTTTTTTTTATCTATTTTTTAAATTTGATACATAAGAATTAAGAAAATAAATAATCTCGATAATTAGTAAAAATAACCACATTTGAGTGAATTATATATCATTAAAATACTCAAAACATTATTATCACTTTATTAATTTTTCTTTCACTTATTAATACTATGAATATGTTAAAAAATAATTAATATTACTTCATTGTTTTTCTAAAAGTGTTTTGTTAAGAAATACTCTTTAAGAATATCAAAATAAAAAATTTTAAATAAAAAAATAAAATGCTTTCAATTTTTAATGCATCAAATATCTTATTTTTATCTAATTTTTTTTATTTTAATATCTTTAACAAGTGTTCAAAATCCTTTCTAAAATAACAAATAAATACTTTCTCTAATTAATTTTAAGTATCACTTTGATAAAAAAATATTTAGTCTATTATAAGTGACATATTTACATACTAATAAAACATTATTGGGTTTTTTTATTTCTACCGTTTTATTTTAATATTCTTAATTACTTATAAAAATTGGATCAACATAATAAAATAAAATAATTAATTAAAATGAATAAAAATAATTTAATAAAAAATCATAATTAAAATTTATTTTAATTTTTTAATTCTTATGTCTTTCATCATAATGATATTTGGAAAAGACTAGAAGGAGTATAAAATAAATATATATTTTTTATAAAATGATAAAACAAGAACGGAAATACCAAAATAGATTATGGCCGTGTTAGAATTGTGCCCGTGAATCTTGTCCCCACCATCAGTCGCTATAAGCATATTATACGTTGGGCATTTATGATGGTGGAGCCTTGTAGAAGTCTCCAGAAACCCATTACATAATAATTAGGGGTTTGGGGTTTGCTTCGAGCACTTATACAATGCACAAATATGCCAATGCATAAATATGCTCATGTCATTTTGTGACATTCAGAAGTCAGAATACGTTCACTGAATTTAGAGATTTGTACTAACTTTGGAATAGGACGATCATTTTTAACTCTAAATTTTTGTTAAAAAAAATTTTGAATAACAAATGCCTAATAAATATGGTTTCCTTTAGTCAGAGCTGAGTCATCCTTGCCCCACTTAACAACACAAGCCTATTTATCATAAATATGGAACAGGTATTTGTACAGATATTTGTACAGATATTTGTCATCACTCACAGAAGGAATAATAGCGCTAGGTATGATGAGAAAAAAAAAAGACAAAACGACTTTTGAGCACTGTCCAATTAAAGTATTGTGAAATGTTTCAGAAACTTGACACGAAATTTGTGTCAGAAACTTCGGTGTAAGTAACATATCTTTATAAAATTATGTATCTGTTAACTTTATAAGCAATAGTTTAACAACTGATTATAAGTTTTAACTTTTTTTTTAAAACTTTGATTAAAGTATATTTATAAGTATTATTTAAAACTAATTATTTAAATATTATTGCAGTAATTAGACCTTCATTTAATTTCATTCTCTCAAATTTGAAATTTACTTTTCATTTTTATTGGATTAATCCTTATTGAAAGTATTAATTTGATTAAAAATAGGGTTATAATTTTAACATATTAAACTTTTAATTTTCGCTTTATTTTCTACTTCATTGGATTCAAATTATGATAAATTAATATTGATTCTCTCACTTATTTTAACATATATTAACTTAATTTAGAATATGTAATGAATATAAATAAATTTAAAATTTGTCTTTTTATAAATCAAATCAAAATGAGTTAATTACTATATATATAATTAATCATAATTGATTAATTAGTTATTATTGTTTTAATCATTTGTCTATAATTAATTACTTATACAACTAAATTAATAATTTCTCATATCACATTATTAGAAGTATTTACTCCGAAGACTTTAGAAGATTTCAGCCGTTAAAAATAATTTTATTTTTTAAATAAAAGACAAAAAGTAAATTTGGTTAAAGTATTAACTAAAAATTTATCTTGATTACATCTCCTACAATTATTTTAACTGCAAGGATCCGTATCCATTACTTATTTCAAGGGGAATGTATTAAAAAATTATCTCTGATTCACTCTGCTCTAGTATCTTCTATTACATTATTATCACTAGTTGATTTTTCCTTTGTCAACTTAATTTCAAATCAATTTAAGAAATTTGTAAGGTTCACAATTCTCATACACCAAAACAAAAGCTAGATCTTTTGATAGCAAATATGGTGGGTGCGCGTGTCTATATGTAACCAAAAAGACATATCTGCGACTGATATATGAGCACTGTGATTAAAGTATTGTGAAATTTGTTTCAGAAACTTGACACAGAAATTTGTGTCAGAAACTTCGGTGTAAGTAACATATCTTTATAAAATTATGGTATCTGTTAACTGTTATAAGCAATAGTTATATAACAACTGATATTTATAAGCATAACTTTTTTAAAACTTTGATTAAAGTATATTTATAAGTATTATTATAAAACTAATTATTTAAATATTATTGCAGTAAAGAGACCTTCTTCATAATTTCATTCTCTCAAATTTGAAATTTATATTTTTTTAAAGCACGATACATTATTTTTATTGCATCTAATCCTTATTGATAAGTATTAATTTATTTAAAAATAGGGTTATAATTTTATGATAAAAGATAAAACTTAAGTCTATTTTTTGTTTATTATATCTACTTCATTAATCAAATTATGATATGTATTTATTAATATCTCTCTCATTATTTACACAAAAGTATACATATATCATAATGAAGAAAGTTAATTGAACAAAAATAGAATGTCGGCACCACTAAGGCAAATGTCATAGTCGGCATGAAAATAATGGCTTAAGAATAAAGACATTTGGTTAGGAGAAAATCGTTCAATTTCGAATTTGTCTTTTTATAAATCAAATAGCAAAATGAGTTAATTATCTATAAATATATAATTAATTAGTTATTAAATTGTTTTAATCATTTGTCTATAATTAATTACTTATACAACTAAATTAATAATTTCTCATATCACATCATTCAGAAGTATTACGACTCCGAAGACTTTAGAAGATTTCAGCCGTTAAAAATAATTTTATTTTTTTAAATAAAATACAAAAAGTAAATTTGGTTAAAGAATGTCAACTACGAGATAATCAAATACATCTCCTACAATTCATTTTAGAACTGCAAGGATCCGTATCCATTCTTATCAAGGGGTAGGATAAAAAATGTATCCTCTGCTAGTTTCACTCTGCTCTAGTATCTTCTATTACATTATTATCACTAGTTGATTTTTCCTTTGTCAACTTAAGCTAAATGGCAGAAATCAATTTAAGAAATTTGTAAGGTTCACAATTCTCATACACCAAAATATGCTAGATCTGCTGCTAGCAGAATATGGTGGGTGCGCGTGTCTATATGTAACCAAACTAATAGAATATGCTAGACGTACTGCTGGATAATTAGTGTTAATTTAATTAAAGATCCACCAGATATACATTTGTGAGAATTGGGGATGAATTTGACATACTCAACATCCATTTGTGAGAGTTGGGGATGAATCTGACCTCGTAAGCTCAAATATCAAAGGATAGAATATCCTATCTGCACCGTACTAAGCCTTTTGGGTCAGGATTAGGGTTATCATCCATCGGCTCAACTCAACCTATTAATTTAGACTTTTTCCAAGCCTTATCTCTCTATTTAAGCAAGCTTAGGTAAATATTCTAAGCAAATTCATTTTTCTGCCTTTACTTTTATTATTGTCTTCACTTCGTGTAAAAATTCTTAAATGAATACGTTTTAATATATTATTATTTAGATATTTAAATTATTATTTAATATATATTAAATTATTAATAATAATTAATATAATTTTATGATAATTTTTATTTTATATATATTAAATAATTATTTAAATATTTATGATAGATCCTACACATTTAAAAATTATTTGCGAGGAAACTAATTTGGGTGGAACGTCTTTGTAGGAGCTCCCACCTCATCTTTGACTGATGGCCGCCGTCTGTGGGAATAAGTATAAATCTCCCACCCCACGTGAAGACGAAAAGGGTCACATTCTCATCACCATTATACACATCTTTGCAGCAGTGTTCTGCTCGACAGCTCAACCAAAATCTTTTCGTCCCATTTTCTTTCTTTTCAATGAAGAAAGTCTTCTCAAGTTCTCATTGAGACGCAACAAAACAGATAGGAATGTCGGCACCACTAAGGCAAGTTGTCATAGTCGGCAGTGAAAAGGTCAGCATGGCTTGCAAGAGATGGGCACGGGCGAAGACATACTGGTTAGGAGAAGAGATCGTGCGGCTCAATTTCGAAGGCCCTATCTCATTCTGTTCGTAGACCATTGGGAGTGGGTTCCTATTAAAGAGAAATTTTTTATTAAATCATAGACACCTATTATGATTAAGTATTTTTATAAATAATTGTGATTTATAATTAATTTTATAAAAATTAATAAAAATATTAAATCTTAATTAATATAGTGCACACCCAGTAAGAATTTTTTCCTATTATAACCGTTTAAGGACTAAGGGATCTCTATTCTCACATCGACAAGCCCTTGACCTGTTACAGTGCCACTCCCATTTTTTTCCATCGTCTACAAGTTGTCTTGTATGTTCTCAGTTCGTGAGTCTTTCATTGGCTGAGGGTTCAACATGGTTTGAGAAGTTTAGGCCGGTTTTCGTGCCTACTGATGAAGGAACTTGAGCTGCAGGCCCTCCACCGTTTTTCGGTATTTCCCAGGACTGAACAACTGAGGTCTAACCGAGGTCTTTATGCCTGTATTTCCTAAGAGCCAAGCTAGATCTGATTAAGAGCCAGGCAAGCACCGTTTGTGAGGTGATTATTTCTCCCAAATGGTCATCGATCTTCTTTATATAAAACTAAATCACATATGCCACGGTAAAGAAAATGAATGGGATTAATGTCAAATAATGGTCATGCAATAGTTGTGAAAATAATATTATTATTAATGTCAAATAATTTGTCACGGTACAGTTGACTCTAAAGAGGATGGCTCTAAAGAGGGTGATTGCTTTTAACTACATTTTTTATCTATACACATGAATTAAGAAATAGCAGTCGTTGGTTTTAAGAATTCCTCAACCTCTATCTCTCTATCTCTCTTCAATTGTCAATTCTTCAGCAAGCAACATCAAAGAGAATTAATAGGATTGAACCCTTAACTATATAGTTAAGGGATCTAAACCCATTATCACTTGGACCAATGCAAGTTGGTATAGTTGTGAAAATATAATAATATAAAAACCAGTTAATGTTATGGTATTATTATTATTATTATTATTTTTTATAAAATCAGTTAATGTTATGCTAATCAAACGAATTAATGCTTGTGATGCTAATGGTCACAAAGAACTAGTGCTTGTAATAATATACTAATAAACTAATATTAATGGAAATTTATGTGAATATATTAGAGGCACGAAATTAATCGTAATGAACAGCAAGTTAATGCTGTGCAAAATGAAGTGAGAAAAACTTAGAGTAGGCCAGATGCTCGATCAAATGCTCCTTTCTTACCCGTGTAATTGCTTAGTATTTAGTGGGTTAACATTATTATAGGGTTGACTGGTTGACCACAATAAATACCGTAACATTGCATCTGAATGTATTAAACCTTGCATCCTCATTATAACAATAATAACCGAATATCCTAGCTCATCAAAACAATAAATTCATAGCTGTCATCATCTTGAAACAATATAGTAGTTAGCAATAGTAACCAACTAAACGGATGAGAAATAAAGCGTAACAGGAAGGAATTTAAACGCACGAGAAAATTTCAAGGGGCAATAAAGTTTTTGAACTATCAATAATGGTCATCAAGAAAACTCATTCTAGTGACTTTTAAGTGTGGCAACGAACCATGAAATTTTATATTGATTATGTGAGATTTTATAAGGGCAATGAATTGGAGCCATGCTATATATGGTAATTAACTTATGGTCAGTCAATTTGCTAACGAAGGTCGCATGGCCCCAGGTTCTAGTGTAAGAGAGAAAGGTAAATAAAAGGAGTAATTATTGGAGATATAACCCTTGTCAAACCGTTTAAATAAACGGATGGTGCATTAATGACGCACAATTAATTGTGATGAGTGACGTATCTTTAATTGCATTTTGATTCTTAAGTTTTGAATGTCATGCATGGGAAGAGTAGTGAGAAAATAACGAAAATATCACAAGAATAAATGAATGGCAATAATTGATATCAATAGTACCAATTAAAACAAACCTAAGATGATACTTCCTCCTCTTTCTAAAAAAATCGATTTATCTCAAATTATTTGTTATTTAAAAATATTTAAAAAATATTAAATAATTTTTTTGACTTTATTTTCATCTTAACTAAACATAATTATTTTACAATTAATTATCTTTTATTATTTTATTAAATCTCTCTCTAACACTTATTGGATTTACATCAAATGCCAGCCAACCATCAATTAATGGTAAAGTCACCGTCCAATAATGGAGAAAATTAATAAAGTGGTAAAAGAGTAATTTAATTACATTACAACACATTTTCTTATTTTGGAGTTATTTAATTTTATCCTTAATCCTTATGTAAAAATCTTATAAAATCAGTTATGAAGGATGAAAAAAGTACCAATTAAAGCAGTTAATACTGACTAGTGTAAAGCTTATCAATTAAAGGGAGTAAGTACCTATAACTGCATTGCAATTTAATGGCTATTATTGGTGTGTTAAGATCATGCCCAAAGCCAATACCATAACTCTGCTATTGAAATTTGTTCTGGACCAGGTATAGGTCCATGGAATAGGAGTAACCCGACTTGTCAGGTTGGTCCTTAGACGTGTAATGGGCAAAGAACCACTCGCCCACTAAGCTTGTCCCCTCCCCGACAGAAAAGAGGAAACACCAATTCACTCGAATGGAAGAGACAGACCATACAAAATAACGTTTTTCAACACCACAAGGGAATAGTGCACGATACACATTGAATTGCTTAGACCCCCTACACTTTTTATATGCTTATATATCTCTATATAAAGGTCAAACGAGAGGACAAATGTACACATTAATTCTATTGTCCACTATTCTCCTTGAGCACCCACTGACTTGACCATCAGAGTACCTTTTGCAGGTATCCACCCCTTCACTCCTCACAGTGTTGCAGTGATGACTCCATGATATGCAATTATATGTGCTATACATCTGTGTTATATTGATAGCTTAGTCCTCGTTATGATGCATATATGAAAGATTTGAGGTTTATATTTGTCAAATTCCATCTTGATATCTTCCTATATGAATTGGTGTAAATCTTGTATATTATTCAAGTGATTAAGTGGATTTGCAACTTTTATTAATTTAGTGATTTCTCTATTGCAGGAAGGGTTCCAAGCAAGTGGATTTGTGGAAGACTTGGACCAAAATTGGAAGAGAAATCCAAGTGTGCAATTCAACATATCATGCCGCAGCGCAGACATGTTTTATGTCGCACCATGGTGCATTCCCCTACTGCATCCAAAAGACCCAAGGCTTGAACGGTGCAACGCAAAGGAGTGTATGCTGTGGCGTAGGTGACCTAAATTGCATATGCGTCGTGGCATGATATGTGTGGCGCTACAGCATGACTCTGTTTTCTAAGCTTATAAATAATGTTTTATTTGTTTTTGTAAAGAGAGCTTTTGAGGTTTAGAGAAGCTACACTTGGTTTTCACGTTTGAGGCTGAGAGGAAGTTAGGGGAGCTAAGGTTGGAGGCCATCTTCCTCTAGGAAGTGGATTCAAGCATCAAAGATCACATCTATGAGCTTCCTTCCCTTTTCCTCTTCTTTCTTCTCTCCCTTGTATCATGAACATGTTTTTGATGTATATTTTCGTGTTCAATGAGCAGCTCAACTGTATTAGGGATTATTTTGGATATTTTTATGAATATTGTTGATTTTGTACTTCTTTGAGTTGATATAGATGTTTGATTTTGTTCAATCATATAGTTCTTAATGCTCTTGATTGTTTGATCAGCTTTTAAGTGATTTGTTGAAATCTAATGAACCTAGACATAGAAATTTGGATTTGAGATCATATGTATGGTTGATACATGTTCAATTTCATTCTCATGGTGGGATAAGTTGATTTGCTAATGAGATAGAAATATGCCTCTTAACCATGCATAACAGGTGTTTGAGAATAGACCTTAATGAGTGGATTTTGTGTTAGCTCTCAATGAAATATAGTGAGTTTGGCAATTGAAGCACGATTGATTGACCTAAACATAGATTTTAACTAAATTAGATTCTTAAGCTAACTAAATAATTCATTTATGTTGATTAAGAGGATTGTATATTATTAATTGAAGTAGGAGATGAAGAAGGATTCCCTAATCTCTATCCATTATCTTTATTGCTTTGTAGTCTTTAGATTAGTTTTAACTCAATTTTTCTTATTTTTATGTTCTTGAATAGAATTAACTAAGCTATTGGTTGATATTTAGCATTAGAAGTTCCATCATCCTCACGGGAGCGATATCCTACTCTATAACTGTATTACTTGTTCGATCCGTGTACTTGCGGCCTATCAAGGGACAAATAAGTTTTTGACACCGTTGCCAGAGATAAGGCTTTATTTCTAGATTGTTAATATTGACAACGAGCTTATGTAGTTCTAATTTAAGTTTTGTATAGTTCATTTTCATTTAAGTTTTTATTTTGTTGTGTTTTAGGTACAATAATAATGGCGGATGACCATAGTCATATGAGGCCCTTACGGGAGTTCGCGACTCCTAAAAAGGAAAACCTTCAATCAAGTATAAGAAAACCACTCATCTACACAAATAATTTTGACAAAGTCCTGAGTGACGTATCTTTAATTGCATTTTGATCTTAAGTTTTGAATTTTGGGGAGGAACCCAAGTTTATGTTTTTGTCTTTACGTTTTGTATTAAATAGGTAGTATGTTAATTTTGTAGTTTTATTATATTTTTGTTATAAATATTATAATTTAACCTTTTGGACAAGTTTTGCAACTAAACATAATTATTTTACAATTAATTAGACCATTTTAGGAACCTAACACTGATTTTTACATCAAATGCCAGCCAACCATCAATTAATGGTAAAGTCACCGTAGTTGATGTGTGTGAAACAACATCATGTTTTGTTCTTGTTTTTACATGCATTCTTGAGCATTTTAGGCATTTTAGTTTTCCTTTTTAGTTAGTTTTTCCCTTAGTTTGGAGTACCTATAACTGCATTGCAAGTTAATGGTGTTCTTGTGTAGGATTGGTGCTAAATTGGCCTTGGAATGAATGGAAGCTTGCATGATTGAAGTTGGAGCTTTATGGAACTAATTTAAGGAAAGATAAGACAATTATCTACAACTTTCATGAACACCTCTCGAATGGAAAGGCCATACAAAATCACACATTTGGATAACTCAGGGAATTGGAATTGAAACAAGAATTGCTACTTTTTATATGCTTGATCTACGACAGCTTGACCTTTGTATACTATTCATGACATATCTCGAGCTACAAGTTGTCAAATGAGCTGAAATTTTGATGGTTAATAGCTAAGATCCAAATCTACAACTTTCATGTTGAGCACGTTATGATGCATATTGAAAGATTCGGAGGTCTAATGGGTCATATTGAGCTTATGAAGGCCATTCTGAGAGAGATCCATTTAGTGCATTGCGGGAAGGGTTCCAAGCAAGTGGATTTGTGGAAGACGTGGAACTCAAAATTGGAAAGAAATGGCAAGTGTGCAATTTTTTTGGCAGAGAGAACCATGTTTTATGTCGCACTGGCCGCATGGAATGAACCAGGCTTGGCCGTGGTTCGTAAAGAGCGCGGCGTAGGTGACCTAAATTTTAGTCGTTTTCTTTTATTTTTTCTATTTTGGGGTTTTTTGTTTTTTAAAACCCTAAGTTTATAAATAAGGTTTTCACGAATACAATGAGGGAGTTCTATCTTGGTTTTGGGGAGAGGCACATTGGAGGCTTTGGCTTTTGTTCTTGATCTTTCTTCCCTCTTCTCTCTTGAATTACGGGTTTGGATGTTCTTAAACAATGTTTTTGATTCCTTTTCTATCAATGAGCGAGTAGTTTCCTTGTTTTTTGGATCTTTTGAGCAATGCCCTTTGATACTTTGATAATGAATAATGTTTGACGTTGTTTCTAGTTTTATTGATCTTGAATGTTCTTTGATTCAATTCTTATTGCTCTTATTCATGTGAATGTATGGTTGATACATGCCAATTTATTTCATGGTGGGATAAGTTGATTCATAGGCATTTAGGATATGCCTCTTAACCATGCATAACGAGTGTTTGAGAATGAACCTAAGTGTTGGAATCATAAGAATTGAACTTAAGGTCTAAACTAAATTAGATTTTAGCTAACTAAATAATTTATTTCGTTGATTCAATGAATTACTAAAAGCGTAATGGGTTCAATTTAAATTCAATTACCACTTTGAGTAGGAATTGGTTTAATTGGGCACGGATCTTGTATCTTGAGAAAGAACATTAACTAATTTATATTTAACATTAGAATTTCCTTCAATTGAATTTGATTTAATAAAAGGGTTGTCAATTAGGATTTATCTTGTATCAGTTTTTGGTATCCCAGATCTTGGAAGCTTTCTTAATATTAACAAAGCTTATGTAGTTCATTCTTGATAAGTTTTTTATTGTTTTTATTCTAAATTCTATTTTCTTAATTTTTATTTAATTTTTGTTACTAAGTTCTTATCAATCAACAATCATATTTTCTCTTGTTTAATTTAATTAAGTTAATTAATTAATTTGTATTCATAGGTAGTATGTTAATTTTGTAGGATTATTTTTGATAAATATTTATTTAACTTTTGACAAGTTTTGCAACTTTGAAGACCATTAGGAACTTGCGGATTTCACGCATCAATAGTCTCCTCACACCGCGGCGTATTCCTTATCACGCTGCGACGCACTGGCTTTATCAGGACAAATCCAGAGGATCTCAGTGCCGCAACGTTCAAGTATTAAAGTCGCGGCGAGCTTGTAAAAAAAAAGATTGATGAATGTCGCGACGTAGCTATGAATGCCGCAATGTAAGTTTGAATGTTGAAGAATGTCGCGACCTGGCTGTTTGATGCCGTGACGTTATTGGGTTTTTTTCGTGCACCGCAACATGGCTATTTTATGCCGCGACGTACAACCCTGTTTTGTACATATTTCCTTTATTTTTCATGTTTTTCCATATTTTAGTATGTTCAGACTAACAGTACCATGTAAAGTGAGGACGTTGTCTCACTTCAGTTTGGGGGAGTATCATTATATGTTTTGAATACATAATATTTAATGTATAACATGTAATGATGTTTACTATATGCAGTAGTGATAGCCACCATGTTATAATGTTTGTATTTACTTTGGCTATTACTGAATGTAAATGATGAAAATTTTCAATTTTTAACATTATGCACATGATGTTATGCATGCTTGAATTGAGAAAGTTAGATTTATTTGAATGCATGACATGTTGCCAATTGTTGGTGTAGTTGGTTATCCAATTATATAAAAAGTTACTATTTGCCCCATTTTCAGTGAAACCATTTGCGATCATGAAGCATTGAAACAATTTAGTCACTTTTTATGCATGATTTACATCCCACTTGTATGCACGTGTAACTTTAAAAATGATAAGAGTGCATGTCTAGAGAAAGTTTATGGATGTACATGTAGAGTTTTGATTATCTTAGAAATCATTTTTAAACTCTCTTGAGGTGAAATCCTAGATTATGCATGATTAAGGAAATGATTAGGGCATTGTTTGAACCGATTGTACCTTTCAAGCTTACCTGATGTAATTATATCCATAGGTCCCTTTTGAAGCTTTATAAATATTTGGCCTTATATGTTTTTTATCACCCTCGTATTCCTTACCCTATAACCATTCTAATGCATGTGAAAGTATTACATTTTCTTCCAACCATTATTGTTTGTTGAGTACATAATATGTTATTTCTTGAAGTAAGTCTAGTGATTAAGGGTATTAATGCATATTCAATACAAAATGAGCTTGTAAGAACCAAATGCAATCAAAGAAAAAGCATCGCTTTGTTAAAAAAAAAGAAAAAAAAAAGAAAAAAAAAGAGAGTAAATACAGTAAAGCATAAGAAAAGAAAAGTATGAAAAACATTGAATGGTTTTGGCATGTTTTCTTCATTCGCTGTTGAATACTCTACTAATATCAGTTGGAGGCTCAAGTCTTGAAATAGCATGTTAAGTTTCTCAATGTTTGTACTGTATCCTTTCCATTTCTTTTCTTATGCCCATTACCATTGACCTTACATTACAAGCTGTTGAAATCTCTTTTGATCATCAGTTTTTTGTGATTTACATTAGTGGATAAAGAGTTTAGATTCAACTTTGTTGATTATATGATTCATATACATGTATGCTCATAAATTTATCTGGATAAGTATGACTTGACTAGAAGAAGTTTATCTTGCATGTTTGTGAAAAATGTGAATTTCATAAAAAGATGCCTGGATTGCTAGCATGTTAATGTTGGGAATCACGGATACATCATGCAGCGGAAACCAGAATTCCCACCAAGGATCCATGCGAAAAAGTCATAATCCGAGTTTTTAAAATTGTTTACCTCTTGAAGCGTGATCAAAGGAAGTCTCTGTAGTATCCACACGAACAGACTCATGAATGTCTAACGTCCATAAAAGGAGCCTCACGTTTCACACACAGTGGTAGCTGCGAAAAGAAGAAAGTTGTCACTCACTCACTCACTCTTTCTGTAGGTGCGGCTAGGATTATGTAATTCATCCCTTAGCAGCCCCCATTAACAGTACTATTTATAATAATGACTGCCTTAAGTGAGTGTGAGCAGCAGTAGGGTAAGCTGTGTAACCTTAGACTCATCTGTTATGAGTCCGACCCACATTTGAATCCGAGTCTAACTTGGATATATTGTTCTAATTTAATCTGCTTTATATATGTGACCCTGCAGGTTCTCATAACGTTGACAGTAATATTAAAATCTCATTTTAATATTACAAGCAGTAAGTGGTATCTAGCAACACATCGCTGCTACGCAAGTAATGAGAATGTCAGTGATTTGACATAACCTTTCCGTGACCAATGTTTCCGTGTCGTTTAGTCCTTTTGTCAAGATATTTAGTTTGAACACAATGCATGGAATGTGTCACCCTTGTATAGTCCAATCCTTTGTTTCTTGATACTCAAGTAGACTTTGTAATAACAAATGAAATTAATACCTCATATTGACTCATTTGAGCATGATCATGCATTTCGCAGTCTCACTGAATCAAGGGGCCCAAAGATATCGCTCCTATTATGTACAAGTGACAAATCCCATCTAGGTCACTTACATCCCTCTACATGATTTGCGGAATGTCTAATAACTAACTTTAAAATCATCTTGTTACAGATGGCGTTTGATGGCATTAAAACACCAACTCTTCATGTAGGAATCATAGTGATTTCAGGTCAAAGGACCATAGACACATTTGTCATTATGAGAATCGATTATGACACTCACGTAATGATCCATGTAGCGTTCTCATAGCGGGTCAGTCCAGTACATCATTACTCTAATATGTACCTATGTAAAGACTTGATATCTCATATCCATAATTCGTGAGATGTGGTCATCAGTCTACACACATACTAGTCTCAATGCATTATTATTGTCCTAATTAACAATAATACTTAATTAAGGACAGTTAAGAATAGTTTTCTAATTTTATCCAATAGGATCTTACGATCAAGTCAACCACTTGATGTCCTATGGCATCAAACTTACTATTCTAAGGACTTTATTATGTTTATTAAAAAGAACACAATAAATGAAATGTCTCATATTAAAATTAGCATAATAGAATGTATGTAAATACAGACAAATGTATCAGCCTCTAGGGCATACACCAATAACCTCCCACTTGCACTAGAGCCAATCAGGCATATATCTAATGCCTAAAGACCTAGCGTGACCCTCATGCTCCTGCTGTGCAAGATGCTTCATCAGTGGATCAGCAATGTTATCATTTGTTAGTACTCTGCATATCTTCACATCTCCTCTATCGATGATCTCTCGAATGAGATGGAAGCGCCTAAGTATATGTTTGGATCGCTGGTGAGATCTGAGCTCCTTAGCTTGTGCAATGACTGCATTATTATCACAATAGAGGTCCACTAGGTCCACAATGCTAGGAATAATGCCAAGTTCAACAATGAACTTCCTGATCCAAACGACCTCCTTTGCTGCATTGGAGGCAGCAATATACTCAGCCTCTGTGGTAGAATCAGTGACTGTCTCCTGCTTTGAACTCTTCCAGCTCATAGCTCCACCATTTAGGCAAAAAACATAACCCGATTGCGATTTGGAGTCGTCCTTATCAGTTTGGAAGGTAGCATCAGTGTAACCCTTTACAACTAGCTCTTCCTCGGCTCCTTGTACCAAGAACGAATCCTTAGTCCTTCTCAAGTACTTAAAGATATTCTTGACAGCAGTCCAGTGACTTTCACTGGGATCAGACTGGTACCTGCTCGTCATGCTCAAAGCATACGAGATGTCTGGTCGAGTACATAACATGACATACATGATATATCCAATTGCAGATGCATATGGAATCTTGCTCATGCGATCCCTCTCTTCCTGGGTGGAAGAGGATTGAGCCTTAGATAGGCTTACACCATGTGACATAGGCAAGAGTCCTTTCTTGGATTCATGCATGTTAAACTGTCTTAATACTTTGTCTATGTATGTACTTTGACTTAGACTAAGCAGTCTCAGTGATCTATCTTTATAGATCCTGATACCTAACATATAGGTGGCTTCGCCCAAGTCCTTCATAGAGAAGCAGTTCCCTAACCAAGTCTTTACAGACTGTAAGGTAGAGATGTCATTTCTGATGAGTAGTATGTCATCTACATACAACACCAGAAAGACAATTGTGCTCCCACTAACCTTCTTGTAGACACAAGATTCTTCTTCATTCTTGATGAAACCAAATTGTTTTATTATATCATCAAAACAAAGATTCCAGCTTCTGGAAGCTTGCTTCAATTCATAAATAGATCGTTACAATTTGCACACCTTTCCAGCATCGTGTAGAATAGCAAAACCCTCAGGTTGTGTCATGTACACATCCTCGAGAAGATTTCCATTAAGAAAAATAGTTTTGACATCCATTTGCCAGATTTCATAATCGTGGTATGCTGCAATAGCAAGCAACATCCAAACGGATATAAGCATCACAATTAGGAAAAAAGTTTCATCATAGTCTACACTATGAATTTGCTTGAAACCCTTAGCCACCAATCGCGCTTTAAAGGTATGTACATTACCATCCATGTCAGTTTTCTTCTTGAAAACCCACTTGCACCCAAGGGGTTTTATCCCTTCAGGTCGGTCAACCAAGGTCCATACCTGGTTGGCATACATAGATTCAATTTTAGATCTCATAGACTAAAGCCATTTCTTAGATTCTGGGCCAATAATGGCTTCTTGGTAAGTCACAAGCTCATCTTGATCCATGAGCAATACGTCACCTTGCAATGTCATGAGAAATCAATATTTCTCTAGTTGATAACGTATCCTGTTAGACCTACGCAGATCTTGTGCTACTAGAGCAGGTTGTTATTAAACAACACTTTGTGGAGGCTGCTTTATTTCCACTATTGGTTCGTTGCTGCTCTGTGAAAGTTGAACTTTTCAAGTTCTACTTTCCTCCCACTAATTCCTTTGGAGATAAACTCTTTTTCTAGAAATACAGCAGTCCGTGCAATAAACACTTTGCCCTCGATAGGATTATAGAAAAAGTATCCCTTGGTTTCCTTGGGATACCCCACAAAAAAGTATTTATCTGATTAGGGCCAAGCTTATCAGAAACTTGACATTTCACATAAGCTTCGTAACCCCAAATCTTTATAAAAGACATACTGGGTCGTCTCCCAGTCCACATCTCATATGGTGTCTCTTGAACTGTCTTAGATGGAACACGGTTAAGTGTGAAAGCTGCTGTTAACAGAGCATATCCCAGAAGGAGCTTGGAAGGTCTACATGACTCATCATGGATCGGACTATGTCCAACAAGGTTCGGTTCATTCTTTCAGAGACACCAATCCATTGTGGAGTGAGTTGAGATATTATCCCACACTATTTCAGATGATCATCAAACTGTTGGCTTAAGTATTCACCTCATCGATCTGATCGAAGGATTTTAATACTCTTTCCAAGTTGGTTTTTTACTTCATTCTTGAACTCTTTGAATTTTTCAAAGGATTATGATTTGTGCTTCATAAAATATACAAATTCATATCTATTGAAATCATTAGTAAATGTAATAAAGTATTGAAAAATGCCTCTAGCCAATTTGTTTAATAGCCCACATACATCACTATGTATAAGCCCTAAAAGATCACTAGTTCTTTCACCTTGTCCAATGAACAGGGCCTTTGTCATCTTCCCCAATAAATAATATTTACATATCTTATATAATTCAAAATCAAACCAGTCCAAGAATCCATCTTTATGGAGTTTGGAGATGCGTTTCTCATTTATGTGGCCCAAACGACAATGCCAGAGAAAAGGTAGGTTCAGATCGTTTGATTTAAACCTCTTTGTATTTATGTTATAGACGGGCGTTTCGAGATCAAGGACATAAAGTCCATTACTCAATTGTGCACTACCATAAAAAATATCATTAATATAAATGGAACAACATTTATCCTTTATAATAAAAGTAAAGCCTTTTTTGTCCAAACAAGAAACAGAAATGATATTCTTACTAGTAGCAGACACAAAATAGTTGTTCTCTAACTCTATTATAAGCCCAATGGGCAAAGATAACAAGTAAGTCCTTACGGCAAATGCAGCAAGCTACCTTTGCTCCATTTCCCACTCGTAAGTTGATTTCGCCCTTATTCAATGGTCTACTACTCTTTAGATCCTGCATATTTACACAAATGTGAGATCCACATCTAGTATCCAATACCTATGATGCAGAAGTAGATAAATTGACTTCTATAATAAAAATACTTGAAGTGGAAGTCTCACTTCCCTTCTTCTTCTTGAGCTCCTCTAGATACTTGGCACATTTCCTCTTCTAATGTTCGGTCTGACCACAGTGCAAGCATGTACCTTCCTTAGCCACTCTACCCACTGGTTTCAAGCCAGAAATGTTGGGCTTGGACTTATCCTTGCCCTTGTCCTTCCACTTGTCCTAGGACTTTTTCTACTATTTTTTGCCTTTATTCTTTTGGACCATCATTATGGCCTTTCCTTTGCTTTTGTTTATTTTCTGCTCAGTAGTTTTCAACATGCTTAGCAACTCTGGTAGTGATTTGTCAATTTCATTCATGTTGTAGTTCATGACAAATTGACAAATTTCCGGCAACGATTGCAGGACTAAGTCAGTGGCCAATTCTTGGCCTATCGAAAAACCAAGTCTCTTTAGGTTTTTAATGTACCTAATCATTTTAAGTACATGAGCACTAACAGGGCTTCCTTCTACCAGCTTGTACTGAAACAATGCTTTAGAGACCTTGTATCTCTCACGTCTAGCCTGCTCTTGATAGAGCTTTTTGAGGTGTACGATCATATCGTAGGCATCCATGTTCTCGTGTTGCTTTTGGAGCTCAGAGTTCATGGTGGCTAGCATTAGACATCTGACATCCAAGGCGTCATCTTGATGCTTCTTATAAGCATCTTTTTCAATTCTAGGGTCATTAGCAGCAAATGGCTCAAGAATAGGTTATTCTAGAACATATAGCTTTTTCTCTTGTTTGAGGACAATCCTCAAATTCCTGTACCAGTCTAGAAAATTCGTTCCAGACAACTTGTCCTTCTCAAGGATGGATCGCAATGATAAGTTACTTGATGTGTTTGTTGCCATGGTAATCTATCAACAAAAATATGCAAAATATAAGTATCATGCCATAAACATATTTAATGAGGTCTTTAATTAAATATGCCTCCCACTATTTTATTCAAATCAATGACCCTCAGCATTGACTCGAAAAATCCCATCGTAAGATTTCTTAGTGGGCCAAGATCCATATTTCACCTAGTTTTGAGTCAGCTTTCGCTGATTACCCAAAATTCAGTTATTTAGGTAGGAAACACTTTCCAATTATATCATATGCAACTCTTGGATAGTTGGGTGAATAACATTTATTCTAATCCATCTAATGGGCTAAAACCCAACTCAATGCCTCCAAGCCTTCAATCCTATTAAAATGGCTTAGTTAAGTCAGACCCAATGGTTGGCAGTTGGATATTACTCTTATCCCATCGCGTCTTACTAATATAGATAAAGGCATCCTGCTTTGGTAGACTTACACTTGATCGATACTAGTCTTGATGAGTGCCACACATTGGAAGGCATCACATAATGACTTAATATTTACTTTGAGAGAATTTATTATTATTATTATTATTATTAAATCTCACCATTTATTAAATTGATTATTGTACCATAAACATCATCCATGCATCTTATACATATAAAGCATATAATAAAAGTGACATGGTTATGGCCCCCTAAGAGAGTAGCATTAACTAAGCCAGCTTCACCAAGCGTCTCCCACCAACGTCCTCACTTGATGCCGTCTTATTGCCTCCACATCAAGATTACATTATATAGAAACCTCTTTTATATTCGAGGGGAGTTAGGTGAGAAGAGAATGTATAATCAGAATGTAGAGAGAAATGCACGACACGCAGGTCATATTTAAAATAACGAAAATAGCATAAAAGGAGGACTAAGGCCATAACCATGCACCATGCATCACACAGAACATATAAACTTAAAACAATAATATGTTATTATTTTTTGAGTCATAAAACAGAATTGAAAATTGCACTTTCGAATAACACATACTACGCAACGGGGTTCAGGGTAGCGCCCCGACCATGGGGTTCCTGTTGCCCGGTCAGTGGGCGGGAGTGCCACATCCCAATATGCGGTTGGGGGTCAAGGGGAGGCCATCCCTTACGGGGCTCGGGGCAGCGCCCCGAAACCTCCACGAAAAACAAGAGCTGAAACCTCTTGCGCCTCCTTGATGGCTAGGGTATCAACACTTGAACCCTAAACCCGAAAACATATGAACGCTTTATGTGTCGCGGGGAACCCTTGTGTTGCTGTTCAACATTTGAACCTCTTGCGCCTCCTTGACGGCTTGACATCAACACTTGATGCTGCTGCCAAAATAGGAACAAGGTTTCCAAAACCCCTGCACCGCGCCCCTTGTGCAGAAATAAGGATTCCATAACCCTTGCTGCCGCAAACCAAGAACAAGGTTTCCTAAATCCTTGTGCCGCGCATTAATGTTGTACGTATTACATACATATCAGAAAGCTTCACAAAAACATACATCTCAATACAAAATGATTTTCACAGAACATATGAACATCTTCATGGGTTTTTGAAAACAACATCACAGTTTTGCATACAACATATAAAACAAAATATGTTTTCACAAAGGGTTTCATTCATTTTATGAAATAACATATTAAAGATCATATCTTTTACCAAAAGTAGAACAACAATCAAGTTATCTCATGCAAAACAAAAATAGAAAAATTGAATCGTGGTTTCGCAAGTCACTCTGACATCACTGTTGAGAATCGCAGATACATCATGCAGCGGAAAACAAAATTCCCACCAAGGATCCATGCGAAAAAGCCATAATCTGAGTTTTTAAATTTGTTTAGCTCTTGAAGCGTGATCAAAGGAAGTGACGTGAATCACCAACACCGTAACAACGACGATGTCTCTGCGGTATCCACACGAATAGGCTCATGAACGTCCAACGTCCGCAAAAGGAGCCTCACGTCTCTTACATAGTGGTAGCTGTGAAGAGAAGAGAAGAAACCTGTCACTCATTCACTCACTCACTCTTTCTATAGGTGCGGCTAGGTTTATGTAATTCATTCCTTAGCAGCCCCCCTTAGCAGTATTATTTATAATAGTGACTGCCTTAAGTGAGTGTGAGCAGCAGCAGAGTAAGCTGTGTAACCCTAGACTCATCTGTTATGAGTCCGGCCCACATTTGAATCCGAGTCTAACTTGGATATATTGCTCCAATTTAGTCTGCTCTATGTGTGTGACCCTGCAGGTTCTCATAACGTTAGCAGTAACATTAAAATCTCATTTTAATATTACAAGCAGTGAGCGGTATCTAGCAACACACCGCTACTACCCAAGTAATGAGAATGTCAGTGATTTGACATAACCTTTTTGTGACTAATGTTTTTGTGTCGTTTAGTCCCTTTGTCAAGATATCTAGATTGACACAATGCATGGAATGCGTCACCCTTGTATAGTCCAATTCTTCGTTTCCTAATACTCGAGTAGACTTTGTAACAACAAATGAAATCAATATCTCATATTGACTCATTTGAGCATGGCTATGAATTTCGTAGTCTTACTCAATCAGGGAGCCCGAAGATATCGCTCCTGTTATGTAGGAGTGACAAATCCTATCTAGGTCACTCACATCCCTCTACATGATTCGTGGTACGTCCAATAACTAACTTTGTAATCATCTTGTTACAGATGACGTTTGATGGCATTAAAACACACAACTCCTCATGTTGGAATCGTAGTGATTTCAGGTCAAAGGACCACAGACACCATTGTCACTAAAAGAATCACTTATGACACTCACGTAACAATCCATGTAGCGTTCTCATGGCAGATCAGTCCAGTATAACATTATTTTAATATGTACCCATGTGAAGACTTGATATCTCATATCCATGATCCGTGAAATGTGGTCATCAGTCTACACACATACTAATCTCAATGCATTATTGTTGTCCTAATTAATAATAATACTTGACTAGGGACATTTAAGAATAATGTTCTAATTTTATCCAATAGGATCTCACGATCAAGTCAACCACTTGATGTCTTATGGCACCAAACTTACTATTCTAAGGACTTTATTATGTTTATTAAAAAGAACACAATAAATGAAATGCCTCATATATTGAAATTAGCATAATAGAATGTATGTAAATACAGACAAATGTATCAGCCTCTAAGGCATACACCAACAGTTAAGGATTGTGTATGTGTGAAGTTGATTATGAGGCATTAGCACTTTTTGAGGGCTATACAATCATTATGCAATGGTTGTGATTTAATTGAAAAATTAGAATTATATTAGATGCTAAATGCATATTGAATCATGAATTGTTAAGCAGGTTTACTTAGTCATACTTTGTTTTGCTCGAGGACTAGCAAAAATTTAAGTATGGAGGTGTGATAACTCCATGATATGTAGTTATTTGTGTTCAACATCTGTGCTATATTGATAGCTTAGTCGTTATTATGATGCATATATGGAAGATATGAGGCTTATATTTGTCAAATTCCATCTTGATATCTTCCTATATGAATTGGTATAAATCTTATATATTATTCAAGTGATTAAGTGGATTTGCAACTTTTATTAATTTGGTGATTTCTCTATTGCAAGAAGGGTTCCAAAGAAGTGGATTTGTGGAAGACTTGGACCAAAATTGGAAGAGAAAACTAAGTGTGCAATTTAACAAATCACGTCGTGGTGCAAGCATGTTTTATGCCGCGACGTGGTGCATTCCCCTACTACATCTAGAAGACCCGAGGCTTGAATGCCGTGGTGCAAAGGAGTTTATGTCGTGGCGTAGATGACCTAAATTGCATATGCGCCGCGATGTGATATATGTGGCATCGCGGCGTGACTCTGTTTTCTAAGTTTATAAATACTATTTCATTAGTTTTTGTAAAAAGAGCTTTTGAGTTTTAGAGAAGCTGTGTCTGGTTTTCACGTTTGAGGCTAAGAGGAAGCTAGGGGAGCTAAGGTTGGAGGCCATCTTCCTCTAGGAGGAAGATTCAAGCATCAAAGATCACATATATGAGCTTCCTTCCCTTTTCCTCTTCTTTCTTCTCTCCTTTGTATCATGAACATGTTTTGGATGTATATTTTCATGTTCAATGAGTGGCTTAGCTATATTAGGGATTACTTTGGATCTTTTTATGAATATTGTTGATTTTATACTTCTTTGAGTTGATATAGATATTTGGTTTTGTTCAATCATATGGTTCTTAATGCTCTTGATTGTTTGATCAACTTTTAAGTGATTTGTTGAAATCTGATGAACGTAGACATAGGAATTTGGATTTGAGATCATATGTATGGTTGATGCATATTTGATTTCATTCTCATGGTAGGATAAGTTTGTTGAAGCATGAGACCCATTTGAAAAAAATAATAGAGAAAGAGCACAATCAAGAACACTGAGATTTAACGTGGTTCGTCAATTTGCCTACGTCCACGGCCAGAGAGCAGTGAGAAAATTTCTACTATGTGATCAAAGAATTTACAAGAGCCACTCAGAATATCATTCACAACCCAGAACCCAATTACACCCAGATTCATTCTCTAGAATCTCTCTCAGAACCTCTCTATTTTATGAGAACTTTCCTTTCTTCGGATACAAAGGAAATGAAGACTAGAGAAGTAGAGATTTTTTTTTTGTGTGTCTTACAAATGACAAGGGAAGGGTATTTATAGGAGAAGGAGGACCAAGCATGTGGTCTTTGGAGATGCCAAGTGGCATAATTTTAGCCATAAGTGTGGCTAAATTTGAGCCATACAATTTGCTCAAATTATGACTACACATTTCAAATCTCCACATTTGCTAAAATTATGCATAGTGTTTTTCTTCTGAACTGCTCCCTTTCATATCCCTTAGGGTTTCTGAACTCTAATCAAGTCCAGGCAATACCTGAACTTGTTTCCAGGAACTGGCTTGGTGATCATGTCTGCTGGATTATCTGCTATTGAGATCTTTTCAACTTTTATAGCACCTTGTGCTATTACATCTCGAATGAAGTGCAACTTGATGTCAATGTGTTTGGTACGCTTATGATACATTTGATTCTTGGTCAGATGTATGGCACTTTGGCTGTGACAATAGACTACTGTATTTGACACTTGCAATCCTAATTCACCGACCAAACCCTGAAGCCAAATAGCTTCTTTCACTGCTTTTGTAGCTGCGATGTACTCTGCCTCGGTGGTTGACAAAGCAACGATTGACTGCAATGTTGCTTTCCAACTAACAGTGCATCCATAGAGAGTGAAAACATAACCCGTCAAGATCTTCTTTGGTCTTGATCTCCAACATAATCTGAATCCACATATCCGACAACACTTCTTATAGTGTCATTTTGTTTCTTGTAAATCAAGCCGACATCAGTAGTACCCTTCAAGTAACGCAAAATCCATTTCATTGCTTGCTAATGGATTTTTCCAGGATTTCCCATGTATCTGCTCACCACACTCACGGCTTGTGAAATATCAGGCCTAGTGCATACTATAGCATACATGATACTACCAACTGCACTAGCATAGGGAACATGAGACATATGCTCCACCTCCTCTTTAGTTTTTGGTGACAATGCCGCCGAAAGTTTGAAATGAGTTGCCAATGGAGTACTAACAGGTTTTGAGTTCTACATTCTAAAGCGCTCTAGCACCTCTTGATGTACTTTTTTTGTGATAGAAAGAGCATCCTTACTTTTCTATTCCTGTGAATCTCTATTCCCAGAAATTTCTTTGCAGCCCCTAAATCCTTCATTTCAAACTCTGAGCTCAATTGAGCTTTCAAGTTCTTTATTTCAGACATGTTCTTACAGGCGATCACAATATCATCAATGTATAGGAGCAGATAGATGAATGACTCATCTGTAAGCTTCTTGTAGTAGACACAATTATCATACTCACTTCTACAATAGCCATTTCCAAGCATGAAGATGTCAAACCTCTTGTACCACTGTCTAGGAGACTATTTTAGGCCATACAAAGATTTCTTCAACAAGCAAACATGGTCTTCCTTCCCTTAGACTTCAAATCCCTCAGGATGCTTCATATGGATTTGTTCCTCCAGCTCGCCATGCAAGAATGCTGTCTTGACATCTAGCTGCTCAAGTTCTAGATCAAATTGAGTTACGATGGCAAATAGGATGCGAATAGAGCTATGTTTTACCACGAGAGAGAAGACTTCATTGAAATCAATAACTTCTCTTTGTGTAAAACCTTTAGCCACCAGTCGCGCTTTGAATCTTGCATCTTCAACTCTAGGGATTCCTTCCTTCTTCTTAAAGAAACCATTTGCATCCAACAATCTTTTGGGTCTTTGGCCTTTCAACATGAACCCAAGTATGATTCTTATGAAGAGATTCAATTTCTTCTGTCATTGCAGCAGTCCACTGGGAAGCTTCTTTGCTACTGATAGCTTCTTGGTATGAATGAGGCTCACAATTGTTGATATTATTAGTAATATTTAGAGCATATGCTACCAAGTCAGCATAGCCATACCTCGAAGGAGGTTTTATCTCTCTTCTTTTCCTGTCTCTAGCTAACTGATAGTCTTTGCAAATTGTGTGTGTCTGAATCCTCAAGTGGGTTTGTTCTTCTTCTTCTTGAACTTGATCCAATGAGGTTTCTTTGGAAGACTCCACCTCAAGCTCCACCTTCTTCGAGATATTAGGATCTTTGTTTTCATTTGATGACTCTTTATGAGGCTTTAGCATTTCAGCTTCATTAAAAGTAACATCCCTACTAATAATGCATTTTCTTTTCTCTGGCCACCATAGCTTATATCCTTTTGACACCATCAGGATATCCAAGAAAAATGCATTTCAATGCTCTTGGGTCGAGTTTTCCTTCTTTAATATAAGCATATGCAGGACAACCAAGTATCCTTAAATTTTCATAATTGGCAGGAGTACCTGACCACATCTCTTCTGGAGTTTTGAAACCAATGGCCGTTGATGGACATCTGTTGATCAAGTAATAGGATGTATTAACAGCTTCAGCCCAAAATGCTTTTGGTAATCCAACATTTGACAGCATACATCTGGTTCTTTCAAGCAAAGTTCTGTTCATTCGTTCTGCAAGTCCATTCTGTTATGGAGTGTGCCCCACAGTATGTGTCTGAAAATACCATGATCCTTGCAAAACTTTTCAAATTCATTGCTACAGAACTCTAAACCATTATCAGTTCTCAGTCGCTTGATATGCCTTCCCGTCTGCTTTTCAATTAAGGTTTTCCATTGTTTGAACTTGACAAATACTTCATTTTTATGTTTCAAAATAAAGATCCAAACCTTCCTTGAATAAATCATCAATGAAGGTTAACATATATCTGCCACCACCGTGAGAAGGTACTTGGGAAGGACCCCACAAGTCAGAATGTATATAATCCAACGTGCCTTTTGATTGACAAACTATGGTGTTGAATTTTATCTGACACTGTCTTCCGAATACACAGTGCTCACAGAAATCTAACTTTCTAACTTGCTGAGCATAGAGTAATCCTTGCTTGCTCAACTCTGCTAAACCCCTCTCATTGACATGCCCCATTCGTAAATGCCATAACTTGGTGACATTAGGATCAATAGTTGAGGTGACAACGACAGTATCTGTAATTGTGCTTCCTTGTAGCATGTATAGGCTATTCTCTTTCTTTCCCTTCATTACAATTAGAGCACCTCTAGAGATTCTTATAGCTCCACCTTCACCTTTGTAGCTATAACCTTTTGAATCTAGCCTACCCAAGGAAATCAATTTTTTCTTCAATTCTAGAACATGCCTTACATTCGTCAATATTCTCACGCTCCCGTCAAACATTTTGATTCTGATCGTGCTAATGCCGACGACCTTACAAGGAGCATTATTTCCCAGAAGGACCTTGCCCCCATCTAAAGATTGGTAAGTGGCAAACTAATTCTTATTGGGACACATGTGATATGAGCATCCAAAATTAAGAATCCACTCGTCTTTTGAGTCATAATATGAGACTATGAGAGCATCTGCACTGTCGTAGCCATCTGCTACAGCCGCACTTCTAGATTCAGAGATCTTCTGCTTTCCTTTGCGCTTTGGACAATTTTTTCTTATATGCCCTTCCTTGTGACAGTGGAAGCATTTAAATTTTCTAGGTTTCGCTTTGGATTTTGACCTAGATCTGCCTCTGCCACTATTTTGATCTCGTTTCTCTATTCTTCCTCTAACAAAGACAACTTCGACTGAGCCTTCAAATTTTGAATCTGATACTCTTTTCTTTAACTCTTTCGAGTGTAATGCAGCCTTGACTTCCTCCAAGGTAAGAGTTTCTCGACCATACATCATAGTGTCGATAAAGTGCTCGTAAGAACTTGGAAGGGAACATAATAGAAAAATTGCTTGATCTTCGTCATCAATTTTAACATCGATATTCTTTAAATCAATAATAACTCTGTTAAATTTGTCCAGGTGCTCTTTCATGGGACTTGTTCATGGGCTTTCCTTCCTACATTTGAAGAGTATAAATTCTTTTCTTCAAATACAATCTATTGGTGAGTGACTTCATCATGTACATGCTTTCTAGCTTCAGCCATAGTCCAGCAGCTGTAGTTTCTTCTGACACTTCTCATAGAACTTCATCTCATAAGCACATCAAAGTTGCATAATGTGCTTTTTCCAATATCTCGCTTTTCTCGATGTCGGTTAGACCTTGTGGTAACTTGTCTCTTCCTTCCAGGGCTTTGGCCAAGCCTTGATGAACCAACAAGGCTTTCATTTTAAGCTGCCAGAGACCGAAATCATTTTCTCCATTGAATTTCTCCAAATCAAATTTAGCACTCGTCATGATGATCGTATACGTGAAAAGTAACTGTATACGTGAATAGTGCCACATAGCTGATTAATATTGTATACTGAAATAGTGACCGTAGTCCGTGAACAGTACACTAGGTAAGTTCCCAGGAAAGAGAGGTGGTGTCTATAACACACTTAAATACCAAGTCTTTCCTTAGCCAAACTTTCATAGACTTGCACATTCATACTATCACACTTTATTTCTAGCAACAAGAATAATTCTTTTCTAATGTGGAAGGTCAGACTATGCTGCAACCACAGAGCATACTAAGAATTTTCTTATGAATCTGGCACTTCAGTAACCAAGAGCTCTGAGAGCTCTGATACTAGTTTGTTGAAGCGTGAGACCCATTTGGAAAAAATAATAGAGAAAGAGCAAATCAAGAACACCGAGATTTAATGCGGTTTAGCAATTTGCCTACGTCCACGGCCAAAGAGCAGTGAGAAAATTTCCACTGTGATCAAAGAATTTACAAGAGCTATTCAGAGTATCACTCACAACCCAGAACCCAATTACACCCAGATTCACTGTCTAAAATCTCTCTCAGAACCTCTCTATTTTATAAGAACTTTCCTTTCTTGGGATATAAAGGAAATGAAGACTAGAGAAGTAGCGATCTTTTTTTTTGTGTGTCTTGCAAATGACAAGGGAAGGGTATTTATAGGAGAAGGAGGACCAAGCATGTGGTCTTTGGAGATGCCAAGTGGCATAATTTTAGCCATATATGTGGCTAAATTTGAGCTATACAATTTGCTCAAATTGTGACCACACATTTCAAAGTTGATTTGCTAATGTGATAGAAATATACCTCTTAGCCATGCATAACAAGTGTTTGAGAATAAACCTTAATGAGTGGATTGTATTAACTCTTATGGAAACATAGTGAGTTGGGCAATTGAAGCATGATTGATTGACCTAGACATATGCTTTTAACTAAATTAGATTCTCAAGCTAATTAAACAATTCATTTATGTTAATTAAGAGGATAGCATATTACTAATTGAAGTAGGATGTGAAGAAGGATTCCCTAATCTCTATCCATTATCTTTATTGCTTGGTAGTCTTTAGATTAGTTTAAACTCATTTCCCCTTATTTTTATATTCTTGAATAGAATTAACTAAGCTATTGGTTGATATTTAGTATTAGAAGTTCCATTATCCTCGTGAGAATGATATTCTACTCTATAACTATATTACTTGTTCGATCCGTGCACTTGCGGCCTATAAAGGGACAAACATGCAGCTGCACTATGAAAGAGTGTACCATTGTTTACCTTACCAGAAAACTTTCAAAACCCATTTCTAAACAAAATTCAAAATCCAATTCCTCAAATGTTTCCACCAATCTCGTTGCCATTCAACCAAATTCACGTAACGTCTATGCACAAATGACTACCACATTGATTCCATTTCAAACACCCTTCTCTCGATTATCTCCAATGCACATGCAATTACTCATTGAGTCATCTTTTGAAAGACCATTAGGTTACTCTTATGCAGTGATTGATGTCATAAAGGAGGAATGACAAAAATACATACATAAATCGGATAAAAGTCAAGGAAAATAAAAATCCTAAATAATGACAAAAATAAGATCAAATTTGCCAAAAAAAAGTTGGCATTTGATGCCATTTATGTCACGAAGGCAACAATCATAAAATGTGTGTAGCCAACAAGTGGGGTTTTTTAAATGCATAATCAGTTATGATTACAGAATAGATTGTAAATGTTCACAATGCAACATTGCGAGAATACGTAAGACATGCTATGTATCGTATGTAAAAGTAGTAGGTAAGAAAGTGAAACATAATGCCAGTGTGCATGGAAAAATTAACATCTTGCAATATTTATGCTAGTAAGAAACGATACCTTTTGTTGTAAGCTTAAGTGCAAGTCTATATGAATACTGCTTAAAGCTAAACTAAGAGCCTGTTTGACATATCATATTATGCTTGATAGGATAAGTTAATATAATATATTATGATCTTATCAATTACGTAGTATAAATATTATATTATATAAATTTATCTATAAAATTCTTCTTATACATTAAAATGATAGATAACTTAATTAAGTCATGGGAGGTGAGATTAGGCTTAATTGAGTTTTGATGTATAAGCTCTTATAAAGACTCTTTTATTATAATTTTAAACATTTCAATATCTCAAACCCTTACATATTATGTTTTATACTATCAAATCTAATATTATCAGGTATTATTTTATCATTCGTACTAAACGAATCTTTAAAACAGTAGCAATGAATGCGTGTAACATCGTGAGTGTATCAAAAACTGAAACAATGGCGTATAGGACCTGTCACTGCGGATAGTAATGTGTAGTTTGTGGCGGAGCCACATTGTCACGAAAGGGGCACATGGAATTTTTTATATATAAAAAAAACTACTATTGGTAAAAACTTTAATACTTAAGTGCCTCTAACGAAACATTATCCCCCCTATATCTTTTAAATAATTAAGCCTATTAACTTAATATTATTGGCAAGTCACGAGTGAGTCTTTAGGGAATGTCGACAATAACAACAAAAAAGCATTAAGTAAGAGATCCTTTTTTGCTTCTTTTTTCCTAATTAACCAAAGATTTTTCTTGCCTATAGGTATTTATCAATTTTTTCCATTTATACTCTAAAATTTTTAAAGTATGAATCTTCTACTTTTATTTTAAAAAAGTATTGAACTTTTTTATTTATTTTGTAGTTGTTGTTCCTTTTCTTTGTCTTTATTGTTCTTTTCTTCCATGTTGTTATTCCCTAATTGTAATTTTTTAATAGGGTATGCCGACATAGAAGATGAATCCCAAAATTCCTCTCAAGTAAAGTAACAAAGAATTGTGATAAACTTAGAAGATCTTTTGGCAAATCTTAGTTTACATCCTAAAATTTCGTTTTATTATCCAAATGATAGAGATAACATCAAAAGAAAATACATGTAAAATGATTTTTTCTTTTTTACAATTATAAAAGGTTTTGTAATTCAACTGACAATAGTTAATTGTTGTTTATCTTTTATATATGTCATGATACTCTTAATATCTTTATAGCATAAGTTTTTATAACTACTAGTGCTCCACCTAACCTCTTGGGGTTAGCTTCGCCACTGTGTGTAGTTGTCAA
Source organism: Ormosia semicastrata (assembly GCA_029884595.1). Classification (NCBI taxonomy): domain Eukaryota; kingdom Viridiplantae; phylum Streptophyta; class Magnoliopsida; order Fabales; family Fabaceae; genus Ormosia; species Ormosia semicastrata. Next base: position 5,008,378 of record JAQQTO010000029.1, read on the forward strand.
AAAAAGGTTGGAAGCCAGGTGGGAAAATGGTGGAGGGCCTACTGCTTAAGTTCCTTCATTAGTAGGCATGAAAACTAGCTAGAACTTGGAAGACTCACGAACTGAGAACATACAGGATAACTTGCGCATGCCGGAAAAACAAGATAACTCATTCTAGTGACTTTTTAAGTGTGGCAACGAACCATGAAATTTTATATTGATTATGTGAGATTTTATAAGGGCAATAAATTGGAGCCATGCTATATATGGTAATTACCTTATGGTCAGGCAATTTGCTAACGAAGGTCGTATGGCCCCAGGTTCTAGTTTAAGAGAAGAGAAATGATTTATCCTCTTACTCAATCTTCTTACTAATCTTTTTAATTATTAAATAAAATAAGTATTGAATATTTGTTATGTTTTTAAGATATTAGATATATTTATTTTTTTTATTTAATATTTTTTTTATTTAATATTAAGAGAATTATTAAGAAAAATTTGTAGAAGGATATATAATTACTCTTAAGAGAAAAAGGTAAATAAAAGGAGTAATTATTAGAGATGTAATCCTTGTCAAACCGTTTAAATAAACGGATGGTGTATTAATGACGCACAATTATTTGTGATGAGTGACATATCTTTAATTGCATTTTGATTCTTAAGTTTTGAATGTCATGCATGGGAAGAGTAGTGAGAAAATAACGAAAATATCACAAGAATAAATGAATGGCAATAATTGATATCAATAGTACCAATTAAAACAAACCTAAGATGATACTTCCTCCTCTTTCTAAAAATTTCGATTTATCTCAAATTATTTGTTATTTGAAAATATTAAAAAAATAGTAATTGATTTTTTAAAACTTTATCCTCATCTTAATTAACATAATAATTTTACAATTAATTACATTTTCTTATTTTTTAAAATCTCCCTCTAGCACTTATTGGACTTACACAAAATACCAACCAACTATCATTAATGGTAAAGTCACCGTCCACCAATGGAGAAAAAATTTATTGTACTATATGATATTAATGGAGAAAATTAATAATGTGATTGAAAGGGTAATTTAATTACATTACACCATATTTTTTTTATATTTGGAGCTATTTAATTTTATTCTTAATCATATGTAAAAATCTTATAAAAGGCAGTTATGAAGGGACGAAGAAAGTACCAATTAAAGCATTTAATACTGACTAGTGTAAAGCTTATCAATTAAAGATAGTAAGTACCTATAAATGCATTGCCATTTAATGGCTATTATTGGTGTGTTAAGATCATGCTTAAAGCCAATACCATAACTCTTACTGAAATTTGTTCTGAACTGGATATAGGCTTATGGAACTGGGACAACCCGACTCGCTAGGCTGGTCCTCAGACATGCAATGTGCAGAGAACCATTTGCTCACTAAGCTTGTCCCCTCCCCGATAGAAAAGAGGAGACATCACTCCACTTGGATGGAGGGGACAGACTGTACGGAATAACATTTTCCCGTACCACAAGGGGACAGTGCATGATATGCACTGAATTGCTCAGACTCCCTACACTTTTTACATGCTCATACATCTGTATATAAAGATCAAATGAGAGGAAAAAAGCATGTATTAATTCCATTATCCACTATCCTCCTTGAGTAGCCACTGACTTGAGCGTCAGAGTGTCTTTTGCAGGTACTCACCCCTCGCTCGTCACACTATTGCAACTGGGTTATGGAGGAGTCTACCATTGTTTATCTTCTCAAGTAACTCTCAGAACCCAATTCTGAATATTGGCTCCATCTGTGGGAGAAGATAAATTTCTTTTCCCAACTTCACTCTTAATACTCCACCTACCACCACCACCACAATGGTGAACACAAGAAGGAGATAGACTCCAATAAACTAGAACTGAGCTTCTGCGGTGCACGCTTCCCCTGCGGCAAACCGTTGTCTAGCATTAGTCTTTGCTGCTCATGGACTAGCCGTACCCTGACTAGGACCCGGGCAGGATAGACACGAGACTTCTTTCACTGGAGAGAATCTCTCCCTCTCTCTAGGAGAGTTTCAGCGTGGCAATGCATCAGTCCGTAAAGGGCACCCTCTAAAGATGCTAGGCAGTGAATATTAGTGTTGCATCATCTTGGTAACCGTATGGACAACGAAGCTCAGTCTCGCCCCGCTAAAATCGACCACCAAGAGCTGTCTAGGGAATAACTACTCTCCATGATCAGACTCTAGGATAAGCGAATCCAATTCCAAGATGAAACACTCTGAAACCTAGTATGAATAACCGACCAAGATTAAGGCGACGAAAACCAATCTCCCAAAAGGGATTATGGAGACGACAAAAGACTCCATATAAATGACCTCCTTCTAGAGAATTCAAGGGTCACGGATCCCAGTCACAAACATTAGGCAAACCTAGGCAAGAGAGTAGGAACTCAGAGTCAGAAGCTCGGTCTCTCAAAACCAACCATTTCTCGATGAATTGATGGCATACTAGATCCTCAAGCGGTTCAAATATCCCACCAACATTGAACCCTACTTCAAGACCTCGGACCCTTAGGAACATCTAGATGCTTAAATTTCTGCGCTCTTGTTCATTGGGGGTGGTGACTTGCTCATGTGCCAAACTTTCCCCCTGTTGCTGAAGAAAGCTGCCTTGAGACGGTTCACCACTTTAGCCCCAAGGTCTATCCTCAAGATTTTTGCTGCACTTTACCACCAGCAAAGTACAGCCTAAATCCATATCCTGTCTTGCCCAAATCAAGCAAGGAAAGGAGGAGTCCCTATGAGACTTTATATCCCGGTTTAACAAGGAGATTGTAAACATACGAGATTGTGATGAAAGACCCAGATTGTTTTATATCAAAGAAGGACTTCGTCCACAATACTTGTCCTTTTCACTAGCAAAAAAAGAGTCCAAGACCATGAATGAGTTTCATGCTCATGCCAATATATACATCAATGTCAAGGATGTTCTCCAGGCTAAGAAGCACCTTGAAAGAGAAGATGTCAAACCTAAACCCGAAGAATAATCTAATCAACAAGGCCATAATTCAAGATCACACCTCAAGGGGAAGTTCGAGAGTTACTCCCCTCTCAATGCACCCCAAGCTCAGATCTACCAGGAGGTCATGAACACTGAACTTTGAGATGCATAAAGGCCTCCCCCTATAAAGAGGCCAATGACAGATCTAAGTTCTGTGCTTGGCATGACAACCATAGTCACAACAAAGAAGATTATACTAACCTCCACGATGCCATCGAGTCCCTCATCTGGGATGGACATCTGGGCTGATACATGTGCCAGAACTGTAACAACGACTAGAGAGAGGGACACTATAAGAAATGGAGCTACAGCCCTTAGAGTCCCTCTCCCCCTTACCAAAGATGACACCCCCACTATAAATGAGAAACCTAGCTTGCGATCACCTCAGGTTAATGCCCTGAATCAAGACAGGGCGTAACTTTGACGTGACAACCAGGATGATGGTCATCACTATGCTGAAGTAATGTGGATGATCACATAGTATCCTATAATTACTACTTCAATGGTGTAAACATATTTAGATATCAATGAATCAACTCTTTCCAACTGCTGTCTCATTTGAAGTCAGTACTTCGGTTATGACCTTAAGTCCACGAGTACCCTCGCATGCCATATCCCTTAAGGTCACCATGCCTTGGCGAGGTCCAAGGAATACAAGGTCCAAAAAGGATTACCTATTTCGACATCCACGTAAGATTTTCAAACTAGGGAAAGGCACTTGAGCACCCTCTAGGGTCAAGCAGTATGATTAAAGGTCTTAACCCGTGCCCACTTGAGCCGAACCTTAGCCACTGACCGATGTGGTTTGCAGTGGTTAAGGATAATCGACCGTAGCTTAGGACAGTGGACTCCATGCCACAGGTTTACCACGTCCAATCAAACGAACCATACCACCGAGGTCGAGTTTCATATTCACTTCAGATGGTGAAGTGAATGTTCGTCCAATCAAACGAACCCTACCTCAGAGGTTGAGTTTTGCATTCACCTTGGATGGTGAAATGAATGTTCATCTAATCAAATGAACCCTACCACCGAGGTTGAGTTTTCCATTCACCTCGGATGGTGAAGTAAATGTTCATCTAATCAAATGAACCCTACCACTGAGGTCAAGTTTCGTATTCATCTCAGATGGTGAAGTGAATGTTCATCTAATCAAACGAACCCTATTACTGAGGTCGAGTTTTGCATTCACTTCGGATGGTGAAGTGAATGTTCGTCCAATCAAATGAACTTTACCACTAAGGTCAAGTTTCGTATTCACCTCAGATGGTGAAGTGAATGCTCGCCTAATCAAACGAACCTTACCACTAAGGTCGAGTTTCATATTCACCCCAGATAGTGAAGTAAATGTTCGTCCAAACAAGCGAACTCTACCTCCGAGGTCAATTTTTGCACTCACCTCGGTATGGTGAAGCAAGCGTTCGTTATACAAGCATACATCAAGACTTGGCATTGGACCAATCTCAGAACTACGAAAACAACTACACAAGACAATGACAGTTTAACTGAACAATACAACGAAAGGCAGAATGTTTGGAAAAATAAGTCTTATTCTCATTCCAGACAACGCCTATTTTAGTCTACTTTACAAAGAGAAAGTTATTCTCTTTCAAGAAGGACCTGCAAGTCACCCTTGTGCAAATACTGCCTTTTTTAGAACAATTAAGAAAGTAGCCTGAGGAAAAGATGGTGACGACCAAGTACCAACCTACATGGGCCATTACAACTATTGCTCAAGATGAGAGCAACCACCTCTCCCTTGATCATAGTGAAGATAGGTCTCGTAGCCCTACACTTCCTAACCACCCCGGCACGCCCACAACAAGGCAGCGATTAGGGGAGCAAAGGAAAAGGGTGGTGGAACCCATCCATACCCTACAAGAACTACACATAGAAGCCCTAAATCATTCTAGCGGAAGCAAAACTATTCCCTCCTGCTATACACGTCTGAAAGAAAAGGACTTCTACTATCGAGAGGTGGCTAGACTAGGCTACGCAAGGCAGTTACTCAGTCCTCACCAAGCCACTACGCTAAGAAAGAAAAACCTCTAGAACATGCAACCAAAAAGAAAACACCTTCAAGAATTTGAGAAAAAACCAGAAGATGGCCTCAGAAGGGAACACGACCCTTTATACGATCATAAGAAGCAAGAAATAGACCATTCTCTAGGGAAGACCCATGCTCAGTTATAATTAGAAGGCAAATGGAACAAGTGACAACCCCACTACAAGCATTCCCTATTTATAAAGGAAGTAACATATCTTGATTGGTTCGTAAAGGAGTTGAACTGGCTACACGATCGAAGCCACGATTAATTGCTCTTTCTCTGTGATTGGCTGCAAGGACAATAGATAGTTGGGGAACAAAACTGAAAACTTTTGTGGCTATTAAAGCAATATTAACTCCCAATAAATCCAAAGCAGTAATTCCCCAACAAGCACAGACTGCTACAATCGTAGAGCAAAAATTACTGAAAATGAGTCAGATCCAAAGCCTCACCACCAAGATCGAGCATTAGACCTACCTCGATAAGCTACACAAGCAAAATTGCTTAAGTATAAAGCTAACACCAAGATTAAGTGCCTAACCCATCTCGTTCTAACAAAGGCAGAAGTTCATCAAGTATGAAGGCTGCACCGAGATGGAGCGTTGGATTCGCCTCGGCAATAGGAAGAAAGAAACATACAGAAATTGTCAACTACTCAATTAAAGGGTGCCCAAGGTAAGGACTGGTCCAAATACAAAAGTAAAACCCCATACAAGGGGCAACAAAATAAAAAAGAAGTATCAAAAAGTGGCGCTCTGATCTTCCAAGGTCTCCACTGCTACCTTAGTTTGCCCAGCCCCAATTTGCGTCATCTCGGCCACAATCACCTCGCCTGCATTTTGGCCAGCATCTAACACCATCTCTGTCCCTTCACGGCCTTCCACCTCTTGATCCACTTGATTACCAGGGACAGCCTCCGAAATGACTATGTCCACAATTTTGCCATCCCGAACTTCTCTCAGAACACCGATTCCCTCATCATTAAGTCTAGGATTAAGGAGGCGAAGTTGACTGAGAGCATTTTCAAATGTATCTTCTATGGACGTCAACCAATCATCCACGGTTCGATCAAACTTCCTTTTCAGAATCTCATATTGAATTCGGGCAAGGGCAGACTTGGATAGGGCCAAGCTCTTCTTCAGTTCATCCTGCCAAGTTTTCGCTTGACCGAGTTGTGCTTGAAGCTTATCAGCCTCAGCAGCCTTATCTTGGAGAGACTTCATCTCAGTAACTCGAGCACAGAGAGGGGGTATAACGGAAGCATCCGTAGTTAGGTGATCAACCTTAGCCCATAGCAACTTGAGCTGCCCATCCTTCTAGGTCACCTTTGTGGCAGCCAGGTCTAGCAACCTATCTTTCTCACCCAGATCCATTCCGAGTTTCTTCTTATCACTTCAGAGGGTGTTGAGCTCCTCCTCTAAATTGGAAACATCCCGAGAGGAACCCTAATTTTCTTCCATAAGCTAAAGAAAAGAGATAAGTTACAAACCCCCAACTGTGCCCTACGGAAGAACTCTGGCATGTCGAGCTAGACTAATGGCTTGGCCTCTGCTTGAGTGTATAATGAGTTATCGATAAAGCCAGAAGGATCAGCTGCATGATATCACATTGATACTAGAAGAGGCCTAAGTAGAGGACCCTCAAACTCTGAACCGATAGGAGCCTCGAACACTTCAAGATGCTCCAAAATGACATCGATGGCCAACCTTTTCCCTCTGTCATCCCTACTACCCTTAGCTTTCCTTTTATGGGGTTGCAACAGTGGAATGGGAGAGCCCATTTCAACATCTTGTGCCCTAATGGACGGGATATGAGGAGAAACCGCCACGACCACTGGTGGAGAAGTCATGCTGCTTGGAGGAATAGGAACAACAATAGTCACCCCCTGAGCAACTACCGAGGGTCGAGACCTCGATGCCTCACCACCTTTTGCCACCAACATCTTATCCAGGCACCGAAGCTTAGAGAGTGGAGTCATTCTTTCTGCAGACAAAAAGAAGAATGTTACCACACTTGGATAAGTTCTAGAAAGAAGGCAAGTATAAAAGGGAAATGCATAAAACGAGGCACCTAACACAACCTTTACATAAATGGTAGGCTCATCCAAGATATCCTTATAAGAGATAGGCCCCTCCTTTAGTCCAATCAATAAAAAAAGCCAAGACCAAAGCCTCAAAAAAAGGGATCTCAGAGCTTGGAGTTTCTAACTCTTTGTTGCTCTAACCCCAACCAATGTCGGTCTAGTATAAATGAAGGCGTGGCTCACCTTCTGGGGTGACAAAAAATGTGTCTTACCCGGAGCCCTTTCTGCCTTAAAGAAGTCATTTTTAAATTTTTTTTATGAACTATTGATAGGGCTTGAAGATTGCACGTCCACTCTGCACACAAAGCATAACCCACCCTTTGGTTTGGTACTCTCAGAGGTGGCTAACCGAGAGAAAAGGAAAAAGAAAGACTTGACCGAGTACGACCACCCAAAAACTCGACAAACTAACTCAAATGCTCGAACCAATGCCCAAGCATTCAGATAAAGTTGGATAGGCACCACCCACAGGTGATTAAGAATGTCCATCTCAAAGTTAGTAAATGGCAACCTTACCCCAATTCGAGTAAAGAGGGCTTCATACATATACATGAAGTGCTCGGCCTCCGTACGAGTGCTGGATTGCAAACTCTAGGTCTCGAAGTCCATCCACGATCAGCTGCAGATATTGTTGCTTTTCTTGGGCATCTTTAGCAGTCCTCACATCAGAGAGAGTGCCCAAAACTTCATGGTCCACCCAATGGTATCTGTCAATGCTTCGAGGAAGGACGAGCATTTTCTTCTCCGCAAGAATAGTCCTCCCCCACTCTGCAAGTGTAGCCCTCCATTTTCGCGTGATACCTATAGAGGACGTGCCCGAGTTAGACCTTGAAGAATCACTCAAACCTCCTAACGCCATCAGATACTCAGAACCCCCATTAACAAGCCAGTATCCTACACCAACTCCTCACTACCTAACATTTTTTCCTGCTGAGTGCCTCCCACTAAGGGTTCAAATAAAAGGGCAAAAATAGAAATGACAAAGATGAGGAGTACCTTAAGTTCTGAAAAAAAGGCTTTGAATAGTGAGGAAACGCTAAAGAAGCCTTGAAATACCAACAATCGCCAAAAGAGTCACCAGTGAAAGAGAAATTTGAAGGTGAAAATCTGAAAAGCAGATTTGGGGCAAAAAATGGAGAAAACCCCTTTTCACCCCTATTTATGGGCATAGAAAGTCACCACCCAACCACTGCCATCAAGGGGGAGGTACACTATTTTAATATAGATAAGGTGATTCATTCAAAACGACTCATCATGATGCCTACTTTTCGAAACTCAAAAGTGGCTCATCATAATGTTACGAATCCCAAACGACTGCACTAACTACTCAACCACGTGTCACATCACTTATGAGCAAAGGCAACTGAAAGGAGAAAGTTCAAAATGTTCAAAACTGAAGCAACATATGGCACCACAAAGGGACACGTAAGTCGAACATCGAATTTTCAGTAAAACTCCATTGTGAAACAACATTCCAGATCTCGGCCTAAAAGAGAACTGTAGCAGGCCCCCTACAACATGGGGGCAACTAACTAAACACCCCAAACCATGAAATGGTGATGTAAGCATAACGATCCAACCCGAATCCAGGCCTTACTCACATACCCCAGATTCTTACTATAGTACATCATGAACCACGACCCTATGAGAGAACATCGCGAGATCTAGCATAGAACACTGTGACTTTGATCCCTTTGTCCATCACATGCCGTGTGCTCTAGCTGAACATGTACTATGATACTTAGTTGTCTCATCCAAGTGCCAAGCTAGGGACGCAACTGTTTTGGCCCTGGTATAGGCCCATGGAACTAAGGCAACCCGACCTAGTAGGCTGGACCTTAGATGTAAAATGTGCAAAGAACCACTCGCCCACTAAGCTTGTCCTCTCCCTGACAGAAAAGAGGAGACACCACTCCACTCAGATGGAGGGGACGAACTATACAGATTAACATTTTTCAGCACCACAAGGGGACAGTGCACGATACACAGTGAATCGTTTAGACCCCTTACACTTTTTACATGCTTATACATCTCTATATAAAGGCCAAACGAGAGGACAAATGTATACATTAATTCCATTACCCACTATCCTCCTTAAGTAGTCGCTGACTAGTGCATCAGAGTGTCTTTTGCAAATATTCACCCCCTCACTCCTCACATTGTTGCAACTACACTATGGAGGAGTCTACCATTATTTAATTATCAGATAACTCCCCAAACTCAGTTCTGAACAAAATTCAAAATCGAATTCCTCAAATGTTTCAACCAATCTCGTAGCCATTCAACCAAATTCACGTAACGTCTATGCACAAATGAGTTCCACATTGATTCCATTTCAAACACCCCTCTCTCGATTATCTCTAATGCACATGCAATTACTCATTGAGTCATCTTTTGAAAGACCATTAGGTTACTCTTATGCAGTGATTGATGTCATAATTAAAGGAAGAATGACAAAAATGCATACATAAATCGGATAAAAGTCAAGGAAAAAAATCCTAAATAATAACAAAAATAAAATCAAATTTGCGAAAAAAAAGAGTTAGCATTTGATGCCATTTATGTCATGAAGGCAACAATCATAAAATGTGTCTAGCCAACAAGTGGGGGTTTTTAAATGCATAATCAGTTATGATTACAAAATAGATTGTAAATGTTCACAATGCAACATTGCGAGAACACGTAAGACATTTGCTATGCATCGTATGTAAAAGCAGTAGGTAAGAAAGTGAAACATAATGCCAGTATGCATGGAAAAATTAACATCTTGTAATATTTATGCTAGTAAGAAACCATACCTTGTGTTGTAAACCTAAGCGCAAGTCTATAAAAAATACTGCTTAAAGCTAAACTAAGGGTCTATTTGGCATACCATATTAGGCTTGATTGGATAAACTAATACAATATATTATGATATTATCAATTTTTTGGTACAAATACTATATTGTATATACGTATCCATAAAACCCCTCTTATACATTAAAATGATAGATAATTTAATCAGACCATGAGAGGTGGGATTAGCCTTGATTGAGTTTTGATGTATAAGTTCTTATAAAGACTCTTCCATTATAATTCTAAACATCCTGATATCCTTAACCCTTACATATTATGTCTTATATTATCAAGTTTAATATTATCAAGTGTTATCATATCATTCGTACTAAACAGACCCTAAAGCAGTAGCAATGAAGGTGTGTAACATTGTGAGTGTATCAAAAACTGAAACAATGGCATATATGACCTGTCAATGCGGATAGTAATGTGTAGTTTATGGCAGAGCCACATTGTCACGAAAGGGGCACATGGAATTTTTTTTAAAAAAAATAACTATTGGTAAAAACTTTAATACTTAAGTGCCTCTCACAAAACATTATCTCCCCTATATTTTTAAATAATTAATCCTATTCACTTAATACTATTGGCAAGTCACGAGTGAGTCTTTGGGGAATGTCGACAATAACAACAGCAAAGCATTAAGCAAGAGATCCTTTTTTACTTCTTTTTTCCTAATTAACCAAAGACTTTCCTTGACTATAAGTATTTATCAAATTTTTCACTTATACTCTAAAATTTTTAAAGTATGAATCTTCTACTTTTATTTTAAAAAATTATTGGAACTTTTTTATTTATTCTGTAGTTGTTGTTCCTTTTGTTTGTCTTTATTGTTCTTTTCCTCCACTTTAGGTAGCATATTTCTTTTTTTATTTAATTCTCTATTTTTCCTTTCATGATCTCTTTAGTGGAATTGATATTTAGAAATATCTAGTTGTTGTTCCCTAATTGTAATTTTTTAATAGGGTATGCCGGCATAGAAGATGAACCCCAAAATTCATCTCAAGTAAAGCAACAAAGAATTATGATAAACTTAGAAGATCTTCTGTCAAATCTTGGTTTACATCCTAAAATTTCATTTTATCATCCAAATGGTAGAGATAACATCAGAAGAAAATACTTGCAAAAGGGTCTTTTTTTTTTGCAATTATAAAGGTTTTCTTTTTTAATTCAACTAACAATAGTTAATTGTTGTTTATCTTTTATATATGTCATGATGCTCTTAATATCGTTATAGCATAAGTTTTTATAACTACTAGTGCTCCACCTAACCTCTTGGGCCTAGCTTCGCCACTATGTGTAGTTGTTGAAAAAAGGTTGGAAGCCAGGTGGAAAAATGGTGGAGGGCCTGCTACTTAAGTTCCTTCTTTAGTAGGCATGAAAACTAGCCAGAACTTCTCAAACTATGATGAACCTGCGACTAATGAAAGACTCACTAATTGAGAACATACAAGATAACTTGCGGATACCAAAAAAACATGGGAGTGGCATTGTGATAGGTTCGGGGCTTGTCGATGTGAGAATAGAGATGCCTCAGTCCTTAAACAGTTAGAGAACCTATGCCCGATGGTCTACAAACAAAATGAGATGGGGGCTTCAAAATTGAGCTGTACGATCTCTTCTCCTGGAGATATTTTTGTGTGCATACAGACTCACCACGTCACATTTACACACAAGAGATAAAAAATTGGAGAGAGAATATGCTTTTTTGTGATGAGTGGGTTTAGTGGGGCACATCCATCCTCTCTCTTCAACTTTTTATCTCTTGTGTATAAATATACCGTGGTAAGATTGTATGCATACAAGAATATCTCCTTCTCCTAACTAGAATGTCTTTCCCTGTTCCCATGTCTTGCAAGCCATGTCAACCTTTCCACTGCCGATTGTGACAACATGAATTGCCTTAGTGGTACCGACCATCGTATTTACTATGTTGCATCTCAATGAGAACTTAAGGAGACTTTCTTTGTTGAAAAGAAAGAAGGTGGGATGAAAATTCTAGTTGAGCTACCAAGGAGAACATTGTCACAAAGATGTATGTAATGGTGATGAGAACGTGACCTTTTCTGACTTCATGTGGGCTGGGAGAGTTTTACTTCTTCTCATTGACGACGCCAATGTTTCGCCTTCTACTTGAAAAGGTGGTCTTTGGACTGCTTGATGACATTAGAGAGCTCCACATTGGTCTACCATTAGTCGGAGACGAGGTGATGGCTCCTACAAAGATGCTTTGACGCCCAAGTCTATCTTTGAGAGAAGATGGATAAGGTTAATGGTAGAGAAGTGAACCACTATAAGAAATTTGATGATTAGCAGTAGATTTTTCAGGCAGAATCTTTGTTGCTGGTAATCCTAGAAATTTTTGGTGGAAATATCCGCTGGAAAACCAAACGTCAAGAAAAAATATTGAATAAAACAAAATAAATTTTTGGCAGATTAATCCATTGAAAAAGTAAATTGCCACTAATTTTTTTACATTTCTGGCAGATTATCTGCTAGTAAATGTAATGGTTTTGTTTCTCGAGATTTTCTGAAAGATTAACTCCATTGGAAAATTCCTCCAACTTCTGAGAGGTGTGCCGGCCAATTTCTGGAAGATCTTTCACCGAAAATAAGACACATGGTTACTCAGGTAATGAACCTGTTATGCATTCTAAGGTATCCAGTAGATTAGCCACTTGAAATTCAAAATACTCCTTGGAAAAAAATTTCGGTGGATTATCTATAGAAACTTTATTTTAAGAGCCATGCGAGGCTCTTTTCTCTTCCATTTTTGCAGCCTGGTTTCTCTCCTCCTTCCTATCCCTTTTCTTTGCCCTTTCTTTGCCTTCCTCTCCCTCTTCTCCATCCTTTCTCCCCCTCCATTACCGAGCTCCATCCTTTGAGTGCCTCCATTATGCTTCTTCCAGCAATTTGATATTCAACTCCTCTGACGCTGCTCCTTCTGGTGCTGATGGTTGTTGCCCCTGAAGCCCACAAGGGGCTGAGCTCTAACCATAGGTGCCATCAGGGTTAATGGCCCTTGCGACCCAGATGTGGTGCATGGGTCGTGGCTTGAGTGCTTCTCATCTATATGTAATTTTTTTAATTTTTAATTTTGAATGTTATATTTGTTAATAATATGTGTGTGTGTGTGTGTATGTATATATGTATGTATGTATGTATGTATGTATGTATGTATGTATGTATGTATGTATGTATGTATGTATGTATGTATGTATGTATGTATGTATATGTGTGTGTGTGTGTGTGTATATTGTATTTATATTTTGAATATATGTGTTTATGTGCATATTTGAATGTATATTTATATGTATGATATATTGTTATTTGTTAGTGTTTGTATGTTGTTATGATGGATAATTTTCTATTATGTAGTTATAGGATTTGATTCATAATTTTACATTGTATAAGATTAACATTATAATTTATATTAAATGATAATGACATAATGAGAAACTCAATTGTGACCAAATTAGGGAATCCCTTTATCAACAATATAGATTATAACCTAATGTGCTAATTTGAAAATAAAAAAATTGTAATAAAATAGTAATAAGAAATATTAAATTTTAAAATTTTAAGTGAAGAGGTTGATTAATTATTTAATTGAATTAATTAATTTAATAATTTACATATTAAATTCAAATAATTATTAATTAATATTAATATTAATATTAGTTTTAATAAATTAATAACATAATTTAATATAATATAAAATAAAAGAGAGTAAAAATGTGAACTATATATATAATTAATAATTAATTAAGTTAATAATAAGTTATTAATTTCATTAGAGTAATAAATTTCAAGAGACCTATTGGCTTGAAATAGGAAATGTCAAATAAATTTAGAGTTAAAGTAGAAAATCTTATATTCTAAAATTTACTAAAAAAATTCAAATAAAGAGCATTTATTAAAATTTAGAATCATTTTTAATTAAGTTAATGTTAAATTATAACTCAAAATACGACTTCAACTCTCTAAAATTACCGTAAAAAATCCTAATAAAGTCATTTTAAACAATTTTCACTACAAGAAATTTAGTCTAAGGCAACACTTGAAAAGTGTGGCCTAAAACACAGGGAAGCGAGGCTTTAGTCAAAGGCCACACTTTTTGGCATAAGACAACGCTTGATCAGGGGTGGCAAAATGAAGCATATAATCAATTAGTTTACAAAATAAGTACAAATAGAAGTAAAATTTATTAAATAAGTGCAACTTAGAAAATAATTATCAAAGTAGTATAAGTCGTGGCTCTCAGCCACGACTTACATCCAGATTATTTTTTTTAAATTTTTTGTACTGAAGTCGTGGCGGAGCCACAACTTCAGTACAAAAAATAAAAAAAAAATTGAATGTAAGTCGTAGCTGAGAGCCACGACTTATACTATTTTGGTAATTATTTGTTAAGTTATACCTATTTGATAAATTTTATTTCTACTTATATCTATTTGATAAATTAGTCGCATATAACCTTTTCCCATAAACAACACATTTTGTAAGGACAAAGGTCACGTAATGCAAAAAGTGTTGCTTATTCAGTAAATGAAAGCAACATTTCTTTTCTTGACATAAAGCCACGCTTATCAAGCGTGGATCCTATGGTTACACTTCATAATCGTTACTTTTTGTTAAATTACAGGCGACACTTTATCTATACAAACACAACGCTTTACCATGGAAGCGTTGCTTATCAAGCCACACTTTGAAAGCGTGGCCTTACCTGTCCTCTATTGCCACGTTTTGTAAGTGTTGCCTATAGCCACATCATAAAAGCGTTGCCTTTTTCTTACAATTGGCAATGCTTTTTTCAAGATTTAAAGGTGTTGCCGTTTGATTTTTTGTGTATAACCACATTTGCCAAATATTAAAACACCTTTTTAAGTTAAATTTTATAAAGTATTCCATTTTTTGTAATTGTCTAATGTCATCAATTATTTTTAATTTTTCTTGCGTTTAATTTATATCATATTTAACTAAATAATAATAATAATAATAATAATAATAATAATAATAATATAATAATAATAATAAACATTCATTGATTAAGTATAAAAATCCCAAATAATAATAACAACTAATAATAACACATTATTCAAAGTCTTTTCTAGGTAACTAATCCAAGTATTTAGCAATGAACCTAATCAAAATAAAGATATATAATCCATGAAGTACAAAACCCATCATCATCATCTAACTCTCTTCATATACGTCAAATAAACTAAATAACTTTATTATCATCTCCAAATGTAGCATCATAATTGTCCTACACATTTAAATAAAATTAAAGGACTAGTAATGATATAGATTCATTCAATAATATCAAATTATTAGATTCGGTCGTCCATATTCTAGTAAGATAGGAAATTCCTTACCCATGTATATAAACAAATGAGGGGAAAACATAAAAAATATGAGCAAAACTTATATCATTAAAATATTGTATTACCTATTTAGCACACACCATGCATCACAACTCAGCATCTAGTACATAATTACAAATTCAAAATATCAGTATGTTTAGTGAGGAACTTCTACGTACAACTTATTTTCAATCTATGTTTATATAAATAAAGGAGATTCTTTTATAATAAAAAAATGCTACAAAAAATCAATAATGGACTAATAACTTTCATACTGACTCACCCAAAATATTTTCATCATGTTCCATGAATCATATATAATATATCCTAAAAGAACCACATGTCCACATGCCACTAAAGCATCTCCAATAGAAACACAAACATAAAAAATGTGTCTAACTACTATCCATATAATCACACGAGGCAACTGGGCATGGAAATAAAATAGAATGAGCTAGTTTTATTACATATTA
Source organism: Ormosia semicastrata (assembly GCA_029884595.1). Classification (NCBI taxonomy): domain Eukaryota; kingdom Viridiplantae; phylum Streptophyta; class Magnoliopsida; order Fabales; family Fabaceae; genus Ormosia; species Ormosia semicastrata. The sequence continues at coordinate 5,024,197 of JAQQTO010000029.1, forward strand.
CTAGAATAGAATATCAATTCACATACACTCTTGAAATGCAGTGTAGTCCTCAGACTTAAAGTCATTAATTTCCTTATGTAATTGTTTCTACCAGCCTATAAAAATATCCCATTGTAACAAAATGGCAACAAAAGCAGTAACAAAATCAGTAACTAAAGTCGATATATATGTTCTTTCTTCTTTTTTTTGGGGTGGGGGGTGTACCTATTAAACCAGAGAGAGGTGCGAGACCCTTCTATTGTACATAATGATAATGTATCATTAGAGGGATGGCGAAACGTCTTATTTTAAGTTTATGATTTTAATTATTTTTTTATATTCTAAATATGTAAATTAGAGTAACACATATTACTATTATTACAAAAAGATTAATCTACAATATTTTATTATTACATACAAATATTATTTAAGTTAAACACCTATTTTCAAAAAAATTTAAGCTTGTAAAAGCTTTCACACGGTGCTACTATTCACATATTTACAAACATGAGTTACTACAACTACTCATCGAAAAGCAAAATTATCAGGCACTGATCCCCCAAAGTAAAGGTGAACACATAATCTCTTAACTTTGACATGTAGACTTGCTGAATACGCAGGTCAATTAGAAATCTTATAGTCCACATTGTCTGAAATACTACGCCAAAAATATGTGAGAAAAAATTCAATAGGAAAGAGCAAAAATATAAAAGTTTGAACTAACAATATTTCAGCCATCACAAGTACGGAAAACATTTTTCACTCTTTTCAACTCTTTATTTCTAAAACCATAACTAAGAGTCTAAAAATAAAAGAGTAAGTAACTCAGTATTTTCTCCTCATCCCATTTCATCTTTCTCAACCAATTGTGCAAATTCATCTCTAATCAAGGAAAATTCCCTTAATAATCTCTAATCGAGGCGACCTCAATATTTTCTAATCATGGTCATAAAAATCTCTAATCAAGGCGTCCTTTAATAATATCTAATCATGGCTACAATAATTCTTCACACATTAATTCATTTTTATCTATGGGATGACATTTCTTAAGTACTTTTTCCATAGAAAATAACTTAAATTAAATCTTTTGAAGAAAAATTAGATATCATTATAAATAATGAAAAAATAAGAAATTTCTAATATCATACATATAAAGAACAATAATATATATATTTACTTGGTTAAATGAAAAATTGATAATAAAAAAAGTTAAAAAGAATAACTCATGTTAAAAAATGATAAAAGGATTATTCATGTATAAAATTTCAACTTTATTTTAGCATTTTGGTGTCTGTTATTCGAATAGCTCTTCAATCTATTTGAATAACACTACAATTTTCTAACATTCTAGATAAAGTCTATTCGAATAACACCACAATTTTCTAACATTTTGGATAAAGTCTATTCGAATAGAAAAAAACTCTATTTGAATAAATTTCATTAAAATCTCAAATTTGCTGCATTTTAATTGATTTATTCGAATAAAATCAGGGTCCATTCGAATAAATAAGTTGAAAACGCATTATTTGGAGTGTTTTTATCAAGGTGATTCGAATAGATGCAGAGTCTATTCGAATAAACTATATGAAAATGCATTAATGAAAGTCATTATCCGTCATTCCTTCTTCAAGACAAAAACAAAATAATTTACACCGGAGCAAAGAAAAGGAATGGGAGGTATGGATAGAAGAAAATAAAGAAGAAAGAGTGGGCTTTTGCTAATTCCTACCTCTTTTACAGAATTAAAATAGGTTGAAAGAGAGGTTGAAAATGGAGGAGTGGAATTGCAAAAAATAGAGGTGCTCGTTTGTGAATATGGAAGAGTATTTTCTGATGGGGAAAGGAGAGGAAAATATGTATTTATATAGAGCTTGTCTTACGTAAGGAAGATGCGATATAAGAGCTAGGTGTCATTACATTTTCTTAAAAATCTCCCTCCATAATCATGGCTTCTAATATGATTTTTATTAACACATGTTTCTGCTGATATCATATGCTTATCTCATCTATCATTAATATTTGGACACTTATTTCCTCATAGTCGTGCTTTACCAAATCATGCACCATCATATTTGGCTTAATCTTTTCCTTTTGTTTTCTACATTTCTTGACACTTGTTTCTATAATCAATGTTTCCAAAATTTCAAGATTACAAGAGTCCTCCTTCTTGCCACCTATTTGTGTTGATCAGATTATGCTTATTTCATTAATCTTGTCTCATCATTTGGTTCCATTGTAACCGTTGGAATTAAAGAACCAAGAACTAAATGAAAATCGAGTTTTCATTCTATTATAATGTAACGTGTTTTTCATTTTTCATTTTCATCAGCTGACTTATTCGAATAAAAAAATATTTATTTGAATAACTAGCTATTTATTCAAATAGCAAAATTGCCAATTCAAATAACTTCATTTGAAAATTTATACCTTATTTTATTTCGAGAGTTGTTATATAATATATTACATAATTATTTTATAAGGCATTTATTTCCTTATATTATTTTTAAATATTCCACATAGATATTTTTATGTACCTATTATTAATATTTTTAGGGATGTTACATCCTTCTCCTCTTATAAAAATTTTGTCCTCAAAATTTCTAATTAGTACCTGCTAAAAGAGTTCTGCATGCTTTTGTTTAAAATCTTCTTTTGCTTCCCAAGTAGCATCTTCCATATCTTGTCCTTACCACAAAACTTTGACCATAAGAATATTTATATTTCTCAGTTGTCTGTAAATTTTGTCTACTATTTGTACAAGTTGTACCTCATATGTTAAATTATCTTTTAACTGTATAGATTCTACCTCAATGATGTCTGAAGAATCAGAATAATATTTTTGGAATTGAGATACATGGAATACATTATGAAGGTTTGACAGGCTAGGAGGTAAGAAATTTGATAAGCAACGGTACTAACTCTTTTGAGGATTTGGAAAGCTCCAATGTATCTAGGACTCAGTTCCTTTGTTTCAGAGATTTGTCAATTCTAGTTGTAGGGGTAACTCGAAGGAATACATGTTCTCTTTCTTGGAATTCTAATGATTTTCTTCTTTTGTCTGCATAACTCTTCTGTCTATTTTGAGCTGCTAACATTTTATCCCTGATTAGTTTTATTTGTTTTGAAGTTTGTTGTAGGTCCTAATAGATTTCTTTCTCCAGTTTCAAACCAACATAAAAGAGATCGACATTTTCTTCTATATAATGCTTCATACGGTGCCATAACAATATTGGAATGATGACTGTTATTGTAAGAAAATTTTATCAATAGCAGGTAGGTATTTCAACTTCCCTTGAAATCCAAAACATAAACCCTAAGCATGTCTTCTAAGGTTTGGATTGTTCTTTCTGTTTGACCATTAGTTTAGGGATGGTAAGCAGTACTAAAGGATAATTTTGTCCCAAATGCTGCCTGTAATGATTCCTAAAACCTAAAGGTAAATCCTGGGTCTCTATATGAAATTCTGGTATTTAGTATACCATGAAGTCTCACAATCTCTTTAATATACAATTGGGCCAACTTATTCAGTGGGTAATTAATCCTAATGGGTAGAAAGTGAGAAGACTTAGTCAAATCTATCTACAATTACCCATATAGCATCATGTCTTAAATTTGTTCTTGGTAAGTCAATCTATCTACAATTACCCATAAAGCATCATGTCTTAAATTTGTTCTTGGTAAGCCTACAACAAAATCCATAGAAATACTATCTTATTTCCACTCTGGGATTTCTAAAGGTTGCAACCAACTTGAGGGTCTTTGATGTTCTATTTTAACCTTCTGACACATCAGGCACTAAGACACATACCTAACTATTTCAGATTTCATTCCAGCCTATCAAAATTGACTTTTAAGATCCTGATACATTTTATTAATTCCAGGATGAATTGTATACTTTCTTTTGTGAGCTTCTTCTAGAATTTCTTTCTTTAAATATAAATTATTAGGTACACATAACCTATTTCTATACATAACTACTTCATCATCCATTGAATTAAAATCTGGATATTTTTCCTTAAGTATTTCCTCCTTAAGAGCTTGCAAAAACTGATATTCTTTTTGTGCCTCTTTGATTTTTGCTTTCAGATCATAGTTAACTTGTAAAGCATTTAAACAAATTCTATTTGGCTCAAAGGTCATTGAAAGATTCAAATCCCTAAACTTTTCTATCAAATCAATTTCTTGTACCATCATGTATGATAAATGGAGAGATTTCCTACTTCAAGCATCATCTACAACATTTGCCTTTCATGGATGATATTTAATTTCCACATCATAATCCTTAAGAAATTCAATCCACCTCATTTACCTCATGTTCAATTCCTTTTGATCAAAAAAGTATTTTAAACTTTTATGATCAGTATACAACTCAAAATTTATCACATACAAATAATGTCTCCAAATTTTATAACAAAAACTATTATTGGTAATTCCAGATCATGTGTTGGGTAATTTTTCTCATGAGGTCTAAGTTGTCTAAAGGCATAAGCTACTACCTTTCTGTCTTGCATTAACACACAACCTAATCCATTTTTAAAAGCATCAATATAAACTACAAAATGTCTTAAAGGATAAGGAATTACTAAAATAGGGGCAATAGTAAATATATTCTTTAATTCCTGGAAACTTTCCTTTTATCCACACAAAAGGAGTACATTTTCTAGTCAATCTAGTTAATGGCAAAGTTATCTGGGAAAATCCTTTTATGAATCTACGACAGTACCCAGTTAAGCCTAAGAAACTTTTTATTTCAGTTATTGTATATGGTTGCTCTCATTACATAACGCTTCTACTTTATTAAGATCTATTACAACTCCTTCTTTGTTTACCACATAACCTAAAAATTTAATTTTTCTCATCCAAAATTCATAATTTTCCAATTTTGCATATAGCTATTTTTCTTATAAAGTTTCTAACACTATTCTCAAATGTATTATATGTTCCTCTTCTGTTTTCGAATAAATCAGAACTTCATCAATGAAGACTACCACAAATTTATCTAAGTATGGCCTAAACACCCTATTCATATAATCTATAAATAGAGCAGGGGCAATAGTTAAACCAAACAGCATTACTAGATATTCATACTAGCCATATCTAGTCTGAAAAGTTGTTTTATGAATATCTTCTGATTTTACCCTAATCTATCCTGACCTTAAATCTATTTTTGAAAAAATTGAGGCTCCACGCACTTGGTTTAACAAATCATCTATCCTAGAGAGTGGATATTTATTCTTAATGGTCACCTTGTTTAGTTGCCTATAATTTATACACAATCTAAGACTACCATCCTTCTTTTTTTCTAAAAGCACTAGAGCTCTCCAAGGTGATACACTAGGCCTTATAAAATTTTTTTCCAGTAACTCATCAATTTTGATTTTAAGTTCACTCAATACCACAAGGGATATTCTATAAGGTGCAATTGAAATAGGACCTACACCTGGCATCAGGTTAATGAAAAATTCAATTTCCCTTTCTGGGGGCAAGTTGGATATATCTAAAGGGAAAACTTTAGGATAGTCTTTGACTACAGGGATAGTATTTAATCCCAGCTCACTCTTTGTTTCAGAAGATAGAAGGAGAATGTATCCTTGAACTTTTTCCATTATACACCTACTAACTTGAATGGCAGGTAAATAGGTACATTGAGATTTTTCTCTGTCAGGGTTTGGGGGAAAAGAAACAGATTTATCAAGGCAATTTAGTATTACATGGTTAGAGGACAACCAATCCATTCCTGGGATAATATCAAGCTTTTGCAAAGGCATACAAATTAAATTTGAAACAAAAAGTTTATTTTCAATAAGAATAGGACAATTTAGGCATGCGTAAGAGGTTTGGACTCGATTTCTTGTAGGTGTGGTTACCAATAAGTTATATGATAATTCATTCATAGGTAGTTCTAGATTTTTCACATAATCATTGGATATAAAGGAATGTGTGGCTCCAAAATCATATAATACAGTTAAAAGAGTATTGTTTATGAGGCACTGACGTTGTATCAGATTTGGAGATTGATTTTCTTTGCCACTACTAAGAGCAAAAACCCTTCTTGGAACTTGTGGCTTCGTTGGAGGATTTTCTTTTTTTTCCAAATCTACAATCCCTTGATATATGTCCAGGTTTCCCACAAGTATAACATATCAATTGCCCAAATAGACAAGGTTTGTCTCCATATGCCTTTCCGCACAAGTATGTTTTCCTTTTTTAAATGTTCTATTTTTCATTGTCTGCTCCCTTCACCAAGATGAGTCCAACACTCATCATGTAAAAATATACTTAACCTCGTTATGTTAACCCCAGTTTGGTGCTTAGTTAACATAGCTAAGTATCAAGGTAAATCTCAATGCCCCTGGTCACGGTAAGTCTCAATGCCCAAACTTAACACTCGTGGACGAGCCGTAGTCTGCCATGGTACACGTGTCAAGTGATCAGAGGTGGATATTTTGGGGTGCAACTAAGGTCCGTAGAAAAAATCCACACTCTAAACAATGAGGCTTGCACGACGTTTTGTTTTTTGAGTAAACTATTGATTCATTTGGTGTGACAGTTGTGATTGTCCATGTGGCGCATTCTGTTTGGGAGCTGCCGTAGGGTTTTGGGCGCTATGATGAGGGGTTTTGAAATTCAAAATGCTTGGATGAAATTGCCCCCAACCTTGTCTCTATAAATAGGGCCTAAGGGTGCCTCCTCCATACTTTTTCTATTTATCTCAAATTTATGGTGTCCTAAGGCGATTTCTAGCAATTGTGCACAGTGGATAAGTAGTGTTTTTAGGTAGTTTTCAAGCAATTTTCACCAATTAATCAACCTCTAATCACCAACTCTCTTCATTTCTTCAAGGTATGTGTCCTATTAGCCCTTGTTCTTACTATCCTTAACATCAACCCTAGGGAGAAAACTTGTCTTTTTTTTTATTTTGGAATATCCCTACTTGTTTTTTTGGCAAAATAAGTAGAGATACTAAAAGTTCTAGACCTAACTCAATGGTGTTGCTCTTTCAAGCACCTTCTCCACCGCGCCGTGAACGGCAGAGTTGCCCAACTCAGGCTGAGACCTCTAAGGGTGCAGAGGCCGATGTCTACAATGGTTGTAGATAATTGGAGATGGAGGGCAGAGGTTTCCGTCCGTGGTCCACCTTCTTTCAAGTCTGAATTTGTAAGCAATTAGATATTCTTCTGATTCTAACCACATCTTATCGACCTCTGTGGGTGTTTCCAGAGATTCCATGACAAGGAGACGAGTGATAAGGCTTAGGAGACCGACTATAGAGAGACCCATGATATTTGGCCCCATGAGGAACATGTACCCCTAGGTTGGAGATGATGTTTGGGACAACATGTCCATAATTTAGACTATGGAGGACACTGAATATATCGCGAGCTACTTGGAGTTGACCAAGGGTCGCAATCAGGACCATGAGTATCAGATCCTAGCTCCAGGAGAGGACGAGAGAGTATGTTTAGCCTGAAAAGAGGATGTATATTTTATGTTTTTGTATAAAGATCTCTTATGCCGACTGGGACTCTGGATGCCTTTCTCCAACTTCCAGATTGGAGTCCTCCCCCATTTGAATGTGGCACCATCCCAACTCTATCCCAACAGTTGGAGCTTCATCATTACTTTCAAGAGGTTTTGCCAGGTGGTCAGACTATGGTACTCAGTGAAGACATTTTTCTACCACTTCACTCGGTGGTCCCCCAAGGATAGAGACAGCAAAGAAAAATTGGCTAATACTCTAGGCTAGAGGTGGACGAAAAGTCTTCAAAGTCTTCTAGGAAAGCTTCAACAACTTTAAGAACAAGTTCTTTAAGCTGATGGCAACACCCGAAGTCCATCTATTCTTTGAGGAGACCGATGAGACTCCGGTGTTCGATCTGTACTAGACCACCCAGGCGTGGGACACTCTAATTGAGATGATTGAGGTGGAGTGGTCTAAACTCAGTCGGGAGGGTGCCAACTGTGTTAGGTTTATTAATATGTGGGTGGAAGAAGTCTAACTTATTTATTGTAAGGATGTTCTGGATGCCTCTAATGACATTACTCTTGGAGTCATGCTAGGTAGAGTATAGGCCACAGTCTGTCTTTACTTTACTCTTCGCTTTTAGTATTTTCTTTGAATAATCGTCCTACTATTTCTAACATGTCCTTTGTCTGTTTTGTAGAAAGAATGGCATCCAGACAAGCTTTTTTCACCCTCCAGGCCATGAAGGCGAGGAAAGGGGGCCGGACCCTCTAATGCACCTGTGCTCATTGCTCCGACCCTTGCTGTCCAGGACCCGGTGATCAGGGTGGCTTCATCTCAACGAGAGTAGTCTCCTGCTCAGTCCCTTCAAAGGGGGAAGAGAAAGGCTGCTGAAGGCAGAATGATAGAGGACTGCGAAAATAGGGTGGCTAGAGAGGTGGCTGATGAGTAGAGTTTGATTTCCTTGTATAGGAAAGATCCGACACCTGAGCCATTTTTGGACTTCCAGCTTTGGATGATGAGGTCATGTCCCATATCTCCAAGAAGAGTATGTCGAAGATTCTGTCAAGGTCCCAAACCTATGGACTTCAGATCGTTACCCACTTCCTCAAAAGGACCTTGGACCAATTGGAGGATGAGATGGCTGAGAAGGTGAGGGCGACCGAGGAAGACGGAGCTCAGAAGTTTGACTTGGCCCTCAAGGCCAAAGAGGAAGCCAAAAAGGCCCTGGAAGATGCCAAAGTGAAGATTAATGAGCTGAAGAAGAAACTAGCAGACTCCAAGGCCAAACTCACGAGAGAGAGAGAGAGCTAATTTCGAAGAGGCTGGGAAGGACATTGTTGACCTTTGCGCTGAGAAGTAGGATCTCCGGATCGAGGTGGCGCAGCTAGAAAAGGTAGTATGTAGCTGATGAAGATCTATATAGACATTAGCGGTGAGCAATTCCAGAATGCGGTCACCCAAGTCTAGTTCTTCAATCCCGAGGTCGCCTTGGCCTTGGATGAATTGAACTCCGAGAAGGTGATCCTTAACAATCACCTGGTATCATCATAGGAAGCTTAAGAGGCAAATCAAGTTGCTGTCGAGGTCCTTCCCACTACTACCCTCAATATGACTTCTACTGAAGGGGATGGTGGTGCAGCGAGTGTGGACCATCAAAGCTCAGAGGCTGGTGCTGCTGGAGCTTAACTTGCTTTTTATTTTTTTTCCTCTTATTGTTTTCCTCTGGCCCTTGCGTGAGGCATTTTATTCTTGTAAAAATAATTTTCCTAGTCACCAGGTTGTACTAAATATTTTATCCTTATAACTTGTGATGTATGTGATGTGGAATTGGCAAGTGCACTAAATCGATAAAAGTAATAAAGAGTGAGTAAAGTATCATTCCCAAGAGGATTATGTTATCAATTACTAAATTCACTAAAAATAACACTATTGAAGCTAACGAAAAGAGAGTTGATAAAAACAATAAAAAGAAAGAATAAACAAAAATAACAAAAGCCAAATTTAATTAATTGGGTTGAGTTGAAAAACAATGATATAGAAAGGTTAGGGGTCAGATTTCACTAGAACTCTTTAAATGCACATTCAAATATTAGTTTAATCATGTCCTATTCCAATGATTCATGGTAAATTCCTAAAATTAATCAATATCCAATCCCTCGGTATATTAATCCTCTTACACTGTTTAAAATTAACTAATCCCTTAGTCTAATCCCAAATAGAAAGGCATTATCAAGAACGAGGAAATTAAAAGAAAAACTACATAATTCACAATGTCTATTCCTAACGATTGCAGAAATTATGGTGTTTATCACAAGTTCTAAGTTCATGCAAATTTTTCCAAATCATAAATAAACCCAAAAATCATTCCCAAATTAGTCAGATTTAGAAAAGCATTAAGAAAAGAGATAAACACATAAATCATGAAATAGATACATTGATTAAACCCATAAAAAAATTTACATCATCCAAGAAAAAGATCTATCATCACCCTAACGAAAAAGGAGTTTAGTTACACATGAAAAAAGAAGAACACAAAGGGAAGAATATGATAAACTCCATTGTAGAAAAGTGGAAAGGTTGAAGAAAATCTCTAATCTTCAAGCCTAATTGCGCCCGCACCACATTAGGGTTTGTGCCTCTTGATGGCTGTTGCATTCTGTCTAAGTGTATAAGAGTGTGTAAAAGTGTGTTATATTTGGCAAAACTTTCTTATTTAAAAAAAATTCACGCTACAGTTTACGCGTTCAGTGCTCAAGTACTCAACTTTCAGTGCTTAGGCGTTGACTCACTTAAGTGGACTTTCCAGCTAGCGTTTGCGCGCTCAGGCGGTGATGGCCTAGCGCTTGAGCACTGGGCTTTTGAATAAATTTTCTTCTTTTTTCTGCTCCTCAAATGCCCAATCTTTTCCATATGCTATTACCTACAAAAACTATATATAAAAACACGTAATAAAAACACAATTAAAATAATAAAAACATAATAAGACTTAAGAACAAAACTAAATCAAAAAGATTAAAAGAGAATGAAAACCCAAGATTTTAAACCATAAAAATATGAATTTTTAAAGGTTTATCACTCCCCCAAACTTAAGCTTTTGCTTGTCCTCAAGTGAAAGAAAAACAAAACAAAATAAAACAATCTAAAACTCAAAACAGACTCAAACATGGCAATACCAGATATTAAAAAACCATTCATATCCTCAGAAACTGCTTCACAATCTAATTTCAAAGTATCACACATGAATAATCCAATTATCACACCGTCTCTTACATGCAACTCTAATGCACAAATGACTTCCCAAAAACATGAATGAAAAACACAATCTCCTCATAACGTGCAAACTTGGATAGGTTTATAAAACTGTAAGTGCATATCAAACCCATATCCATAGGGTTGTTCTTCATCTCTTTCTCCATTAATGTAAACAACACACAACCAAGGATCAAAAAGGTCTTTACAAAGCTTGTAATGTAAGGCCAAGGGTATGAGTTAAGAAAGAAGTAGTAGAAAAATGAAAACAAAAGTCGAGATATGAAATCATGTAAATTTCACAATTCAAGCCTCAAAATACTGAACAAGTGCCAAACGGAGTAAAAGAATTAACACAACATTCACTTTTTTTTCTTCTTTTTCAACAATATCTACTCCCAAACTTATTTCTTTGCAATACTTTAGGTAGACTTTCTCTTTTTTTTTTTCAATTTTTTTTGAAATATTTTTTTTAGTTCCACAAAACTTCATGCACAAAAATAACAAAGACTTGAATAATAAAATAATATAAAATATGCACTCAATAAAGGTTATGTAAGAGAGAATTTTTTTTTAAATTTATTTATTACTATGGGTATGGGAAAAGGAAAATGTGAGTAAAGAAAAGAAATAGAGGCCAAATAATAACAAGGCTACAAAAGGGACCTGAGGATATACTGTGTCATAGGTTGCATTGAGGTCCAAAGAAGGCCCTTATCATTTTCTTAATCATGCATTGCCTAGAATTTTGTCTCAAGAGAGAATCAAACAACTTCTAGATGCAAATCATCCACACACATGCAATCCCATAAACTTTCTTTGAGCTTGACATGTAATTAAATTCCAAGGTCAATCAATCATAAAGATGGGAAGAACATCCATACACAATTGAAAAAATAGAGATAAATGTAACTCATGGACTTTCAAGTACTATCCCAAGAAATTAAATCAATCCACAATTTAAACAATCATTAGATATTCAATTCAACACAAAGACTCAAAACACAAAATGGGTGATGATGACAAAATCAAAATCAATAAAAACAAATAACTAAATGAAATAAATGCAAGAAAGGAAAAGAAAAACTCTTTTTGATGGCCGACAACTATATACATCCCCCTACAAAGGCTCAGAACTCGGGAGACACTTAAGCCGACTCAACACTAGCTAACTACAAAACAAAAATAGAAAAATGTTAATCAATAAAATAAGAAATAACAAAATAAAAACAAAAATAAAAATAAAAGAGAAAAGGAGAGAAAATTTAAGTTGCCTTCCAAAAAGCGCTTGTTTAACGCCATTAGTTTAACGTTGCCTTTTCGACTAGTCAAGGTAGCTTGAAGCAAAAAAAATAAGATGACACCTTCCTTTTATTAGATCTTTGCCTCCATACTCCGCCACTAACCTTGGAATCCTCTCCAAGGGTGTTTTGAATTTGACTTGACCCTAATTGTTCTGAACACACCTTAGCATACGAAATCTCATCGGGCCATGGAGGTCTCAATTTTTTAACAGGTAAGGGATTAGCTTGCAGTGAACTATGGATAAGGAGAGGACCTTTCTCTGTCTCAACAATCTCAGAAATAGGAGAACCTTTCTCCTTTTCATTAACAAACTTAGAAGTGAGCAGATCCGCATTAATTGATGAGGAAGGGCTCTTACTAGCCAGATCCTATAGAGGCTTATCTTGAATGCATTTAACAGGAGCATAGAGATCTGATATCAATATAGATTTATCAAAAACGTTGATGGTCACCTGATCTCCATCCACCCTCAATATAAGCAAACCTCTTGGTACATCAATTAACGCCCCTGAAGTAACCAAGAATGCTCTTCCAAGAATCAGAGGAATATCAGCATCCACATCCATATCTAGAATCACAAAATCAACTGGGAAAATAATTTGTCAACCTTCACTAGAAAATCTTTCACTATACTATATGGATGTTTGATTGATCGATATGCTAATTGAAGAGAAACCATTGTAGGCTTAACTTTATCAATTCCCAACTTACGCAAGATAGACAATGGTATCAAATTAATGCTAGCACCTATATCACATAAGGCCTTATCGATGCTCAACTTCCCAATTATACAAGGGATATTAAAACTTCCTAGATCCCTTAACTTTAGTGGAAGCTTCCTCTAGATAATGGCACTGCACTCCTCAGTAAGTGCTATAGTCTCATCTTCTTCTAACTTCCTCTTCTTTAATAGCAAGTCCTTCATGAATTTTGCATAGGAGGGCATCTGTTCAAGTGTTTCAGCAAAATGGATGTTTATCGGCAGCTTTTTGAAAACTTCTAAGAACTTGGAGAATTGCTTTTCTTGAATCTCCTTCCTAAATCTTTGAGGGTATGGAAGTTTAGCATAAAGTGAAGGATCAATTATTTTCTTTAGCTCTAAGTCTTTTTTTTTTCTTTGCACTCTCGATTGTTCCTCTTTAGCTTCTTCAATATAGCACTCTTGAGTGGAGACATCCGCAACAGGAACATCAATTTTTTCAATTCTTGATGAATCAAGTGCTTCTTTAACTTGTTCTTCTAAAGTCTTGTCACTTCTCAAAGTGATTGCATGACATTGCTCCTTTTGATTTACCACAGTATCACTTGGCAAACTGCTTGGAAGTCTTTCTTAAAGCTACTTTGCCATTTGCCCCATTTGATTCTCAAGACTTCGAATAGCGGCCTCATGATTCTTGAAATTAGTTCTTAATTCTTCCATAAAAGCTAAAGTCTGTTGCACAAAAACAGAGGTTTGTAGAGAAAGTTTCTTCATTGCAATCTCAAGAGGAGATTTCTGTTCAAGCTGAACATTCAATGTATAACTTGATTCTTCCAAGAGAAATTGGGATGATTCCTCTAGTCTGGATTGTAAGTACTAGAATAAGGATTACCTTATGGCCTTGAAGGGTTTCCTATATAGTTCACCTGCTCTGAAATATTGACACCTGAATTCTTTGCCTCACATTGACCATTAACATGGTTGCCTCCACAAAAATCATAAGTTAGACCTTGATAATTAACTACATTTACCTATAAATTACCAACTTACTTAGTAAGGTTGACAATGTGTTGCATCATAGTTTGATTTTGTGCAAGTATAGTATCAACAACACAAAGCACCAACATTCCCTGTTTGACTGTAACTTTTCCACTAGGAACCTGATACTCATTAGTAGCCATTATCTCAAATAATTCTTGAGCCTCTTTAGGAGTTTTTGTGTTTAAAGATCCACCTGCAGATGCATCCACCATAGCCTTGATAGGATGACATAAACCATTATAAAAAATTTGCACCTGCTGCCAAACCTCAAATGCATGGTGAAGACATCTCCTTAATAGCTCCTTGAATCTCTCCCAAGGTTCATATAACGACTCCCCTTGGTTTTGAGTGAAACAAGCTATTTCACCCCTCATTTTCACAAACACTGATGGAGGAAAGTATCAAGTCAGAAATTTACTAACCAGATCCTCCCAAGTAGAAATGCTCACTTATGGCTGGGCTTGTAGCCAGCTCTTCGCTTTGTCTCTGAGAGAAAATAGAAACAGTCGTAATCTAATGGCATCATCAGTAACGCCATTATATTTAATAGTATCGTAGAGCTGCAAGAAATTTACAATGTGTAAGTTTGGATCTTCTGCATGACCTCCCCTAAACTGATTCTGTTGCACCAGATGTAGAAGTGCTGGTTTAATCTCAAAGTTATTAGCCTGAATAGCAGGACACACAATACTGGTAGAAATATCTTCAACAGATAGAGGAGCATACTCACTCAACGTGCGTCTTCGCTCTACAGTTACAACTATTTCTGCCATCTTTTCTTCTACTTCTTCAAGTTTCTTCCTTTCTCTAGTTGCTTTCCTGTTTGCTCTAGTTGTTCTCTCTATCACTGAATCAAAAAATAATTCTTCTGACTCTAGAGAACCTTGCATAAACAAACAAATAAACAAGCAAACCAAAGTGAAGCAAAGAAAAGAAATAAAAAATAAAAAATAAATGACTAATAAAAATAAATAAAGAAAACAAAAAATAAAAAGAAACAAAATAAAAAGAAACTTAAATGAAGAAAAAAATGAAATTAAATAAGAAAAACAATTATCTATAAATAAAAGAAAACTCAAAGAAAAATTAAAATTAAAAATAAAAAAAATGATTAAAATTAAAATTAAACAAAGAAAAAATTTGCTTAAATTAGTGTCTTTTCAACTACTATTTAATATTAATAACAATAATTCCGACAATGGCGCCAAAAACTTGATGTGGAATTAGCAATTGCACCAAATTGACAAAAGTAATAAAGAGTGAGTAAAGTATCATTCTCACGAGGATTATGTTATCAATTACTAAATTCACTGAAAATAGCACTATTTAAGCTAACGAAAAGAAAGTTGATAAAAATAATAAAAAGAAAGAATAAACAAAAATAACAAAAGCCAAATTTAATTAATTGGGTTGAGTTGGAAAATAATGATATGGAAAGGTTAGGGGTCAAATTTCACTTGAATTCTTTAAATGCACATTCAAATATTGATTTGATCAAGTCCTATTCCAATGATTCATGATCAATTCCCAAAATTAATCAATATCCAATCCCTTAGTATATTAATCCTCTTACGCTGTTTAGAATTAACTAATCCCGTAGTCTAATCCCAAATAGAAAGACATTATCGAAAATGAGGAAATTAAAAGAAAGACCACATAACCCACAACGTCTACTCCTAGCGATTACAGGAATTATGGTGTTTATCACAAGTTCTAAGTTCATGTAAATTTTTCCAAATCATACACAAACCCAAAAATCATTCCCAAATTGGCCAGATTTAGAAAAACATTAAAAAAAGAGATAAACAGATAAATCATGAAATAGATACATTGATTAAACCCATAAAAGAATTTACTTCATCCAAGAACAAGATCCATCATCACCTTAACGAAAAAGGGTTTAGTTACACATGGAAAAAGAAGAACATAAAGGGAAGAATATGACAAACTCCATTGTAGAAAAGTGGAAAGGTTGAAGAAAATCCCTAATCTTCAAGCCTAATTGTGCCCACACCACATTAGGGTTTGTGCCTCTTGACGGCTGTTGCGTTCTGTCTAAATGTATAAGAGTGTGTAAAAGTGTGTTGTATTTGGCAAAACTTTCTTATTTATAAGAAATTCACGCTACAGTTTACGCGTTCAGCGCTCAAGAGCTCAGCTTTCAGTGCTTAGGCGTTGACTCTCCAGCGTATGTTTGCACGCTCAAGCGTTGGGCTTTTGAATGAATTTTCTTCTTTTTTCTGTTCTTCAAATGCGCAGTCTTTTCTATATGCAATTACCTACAAAAAAAATACATAAAAACACGTAATAAGAACACAATTAAAATAATAAAAATATAACAAGACTTGAGAACAAAACTAAATAAAAAAGATTAAAAGAGAATGAAAACCCAAGATTTTGAACAATAAAAATATGAATTTTTAAAAGTTCATTAATATGCTTATTTCTTTTTCCATAGTTTGTACTGGGTCCAATGCCCATCATTAATGCACATTTGGTAGACATTTAGGGACTTAGCATGAAACCTTGGTTCAGGGTCTAATGCCCAAATTTTTTTGAATTCGGAATTCCTTTGAAGACTTAGGCAAAATAAAAGATGAACTATAACCGAGGTCTTCAATGTCAATAATCTAGTTTAGAAAACTGCCTAACACTTAGGAGTTTTCAAGTTAACTAATTTAACATAAAACATCCACGGTAGGTATTGAACGACAGACCACAAATGACGTGACCTGTGTTGCCAATTAATCGCACAACCACAAAATGGTTATAGCCAAGTGTTGAGGATTTGGATAAGGATCCATAACTCACAACAAAACCTCAGAGGCCAGTTTCGTAGGTTATTCCTCTTAACCTGGATTTTGAGAAACCCTGGATCCTATAAAGAATGGGCTCTGTAGACATTCTTAAGGCATGGTCTGGCTTGAGGGTCTTAAAACTTTAAACAGAAAGTATAAGCATATGTACAAAAACAACTTCATCATTTTATTGATTGAACAAAGGACCGGAGTCCATACAATGTATGCTTACAAAAATTAGGGCAGATTAAACATAAAAGAAAACTAAGAGACTAAGCCTTAAAAGGCACTTAGCTATAATACTTTCTCAGTTTGTCTGTATTCTAATAGTTTTTTATTGGTTTGCCAATTAATGTTTCCGAGGTGTAGGCTTTCTTGTCAGTATTGATCACAATCCAATAAGGGCATTCCTAATTTAGGACTAACTTCCCTTGAGGGGCATTCTTACCTCTAATTTCTGAATCCTAATTTGCTTTGATCTATTTAGTGAAATAATCTATAACCACCACCAAGTACTTCAGTTGCCCAAGTTCTTGAGAGAACGGACCCAGGATATCCATACCCCATCTGTAGAACTACCAAGGTATGGACGTCGTGGATAGTTCTTTGAGAGGAACTTGATAATGGTCCAAGTGTCATTGGCATTTGTCGCAAACTCAGACATGCACGAGGGAGTCAACTTCTATTGTTAGCCAATAGTATTCAGCCCTAAGTGGCTTCAAAGTTAAGGCTTTGCCCCCTAAGTGGTGTCCACAACTCCCCTCATGAACCTCAGCCAAAACATACTCTACCTCTTTTGGTGTGAGGCATTTGAGGAGGGGTGAAGAGAACCCATAGTGGTATAACTGTTCATTGTAGATAGTGTACCAGATCGTAGTTCTGGCCAACTTAGAGGCTTCCTTTAGATCGTCGGGCCAAGTTCCGGACTGAAGGTACTCTATTGTTGGGGTGATCCAAGTATGCTCCTCTCCTTCTACTTGGAAAATAACTGAGTCCGTGATGGAAGGCTGAGAATAGGTCTTTTAGATGACAGAGCGGTTACTGTCTGGACTCTTAGTGCTGGCTAGTTTAGATAAGAGGTCCACCTTGGAATTCTACTCCCATGGTATATATTCTATCTTGGTCACCTGAAATTTTTTTTGGAGCCCTAGGACTTTGGCTAAGTATTTCTGAATGAGGGGCTCCTTAGTTTGATAATTACCTCGGATCTGGGAGGTCACCAGTTGGGAATCACTGCAAAGTGTGATCTTGGCCGCTCCCATATCCTTGGCCATCACCAATCCGATAATGCACGCTTCGTACTCTGTCTAATTGTTTAAAGTGGAGAATTCAAATTTCAAAAAATTCTCTATTGTCACTCCTTCAAAATTTTCCAAGATCACCTCGACACCACTTTCCTTGGGGTTTGAAGATCCATCGATGAATACAGTTCACCAAATTCCCTCAGGGTTGCCAAGGTTCGATGTGAGCTCTGTCAAAAAATCTGAAAGCACTTAAGCCCTAATTGCTAGGCAGGGCTCATACGCGATCTCAAACTCAGATAGCTCAATGGACCATGTGATCATTCTTCCTGCTAGGTTCAGTTTGTGCAGTATCTAATGGATGGGTTGGTCCGTCCTCACCACTACAAGATGACATTGAAAGTACTGTCTAAGTCTTTTGGCCGAGGTGATAAGTACGAAGGTAGCCTTCTCTATTTTCTAGTAGCAGAGCTTGGGGCCTTGCAGCACCTCACTTACAAAGTAGACAAGCTTCTATCCCTGGGCCATCTCTCAAATTAGCATAGAACTTATAACCTCTTCGTGAATTGAGAGGTACATGTATAGTGTCTCACTGGGTTCCGCTCTTGCCCGTATAAGAGGAGAGGACCAAAGATTCTTCAAAGATGTAAAGGCATCCTCACACTCCTGAGTCCACTCAAAATCTTTCCCTTTTTTTGAGTAGTCTGAAGAGGGGAAGAGATTTGTGAGCAGCTTTGGAAAAGAAACGTGCGAGGGTCACAATTCGGCCTATCAACTGCTACATTCCTTGACGTTCTGTGGGCTACGAATATTGAGCACTGCTTGACATTTTTTTGGATTTACCTCAATCTCGCGGTGAGTCAACATAAAGTCTAAGAATTTGTTGGCTTACACCCTAAAGGCGCAATTCTCCAGGTTAAGCCATATGTTATATTTCTAGAGTTGTGCAAACACAATTTCAAGGTCTGAGATGTGTGATATGGCTTGTGGAGTCTTTACTATCATATCATCAATATATAACTCCATCATTTTCCTCACTTGGTTCTCAAAAACCTTATTCATCATTCTCTGATATGTGGCTCATGCATTCTTTAGTCAAAAGGGCATAACCCTGTAGCAATAACTTACTTTCTTATTGATGAAAGTGATTTTGTCTTCATCTCTGGGATACATTAGAATCTGATTCTACCCAGAGTATATGTCCATGAAAGATAGCAAACAGAATTTGGAGGAGCTGTCAACCAGTTTATCCACATTGGGAAGTGGGTATGGATCTTTGGGGCAAACTTTGTTTAAATCTGTGTAGTCCACACACATTCTCCACTTCCCACTTGATTTCCTCGGCAAGACTATGTTAGATAGCCATATTGTGTAAGTTATCTCTTTGATGAAGCCAACATTGAGCAGCTCCTTGACTTGCTCTTCAATGACCAACTGTCTTTTTGGCTCAACCTTTCTCTTCTTCAAGGAGACTGGTCTCACATCTTTCCTTATACATAGGCGATGACAGATGAAAGAAGGTTCAAGCTCAGGCATGTTGAAGGACATCTAGGCGAAGAGGTCTTTGTTCTACTCCAAAAGCTCAATCAAATGGTTTTTCTCTAAGTTTGCTCTAATCTTGATGACTTAATCTGACTTGACACTAAGTTAGAGCGGCTATAGTTCACCCTTCAGATGGGGTCTGGTACCCCAGATTTCATCACGCACATCTAACTCAGCCATGAGAATGTTGACTTAGTCTAAAGCTAGCCTAGATGTGTTGGCTTTCACTCTCCTTAGGATCCTGCTGATTTTGAGGCTCTCATTGTAACATTTATGTGCCATTATCTGGTCCCCATTGACCGTGACAACCTCATTATTTTTGTTGAGGAATTTCATGGCCAAGTGGGTGGTAGACACCACAGTGCCAAGTGCATTTAGCGTAGGATGGCCCAAGATGATATTATATGCTGAGGGGCAGTTCACGACTAGAAACTTGACCTTAATAGTCCTAAAGAGCTTGTTGTTCCCCAGGGTCAGGGAAGTCTCAACCTATCCATTCGAAGTAATTTTTTCACCAGTAAAATCGGTGAGCTCACCATTGTGGAGGATCAGCTTTGAGTCTAGAAACTCTACCTTTTCATATAGTTCCATGAACATAATATCAGCTGAACTCCATTGGTCTACAAAAATTCGCCAAATCTCAGCATTAGAAATCATCCCAAAGACAACTAGCGGATTACCTTACTCTGGGATAATCTTACCATAGTCTTTGTCTAAAAAGGAGATAGGGGGTGTCTTCCTATCTCCATCCCGTGATTTAGCTACGGAGTGGGAGATGCTCAATACTGCCATCCTTAGTGCTTTCTTCCAGACATTGTTGGATGGCCCACCACCCGCAAAACCACCAACTATAGTGTTGATATCTCAGTTGACCTGGGCATAGTGGCCATCATTAACATCTGAAAGAGTGTCCTGGTTTCAATCCTGCCGATTGCCAGTGTTACGACAATGTGGACTTTGGAACCTCTTCCTTTGGTGTGGAGATGGGCTCTGCCTAGGACTGGGGATGCGTTTTCTTTCATTCCATCCTCCACGGCATCTATTGCCTTTTTACATGGTTGATGTACCAATTCAGTCGTCCTTCCCTAATTAAGGATTCAATGGCATCACGAAGTTGAAAGCATTCTTTTGTGTCATGGTCGTAACCCTTGTGCCATGAACAATGCTTTGTACGATCTTTTTGTGCATATTTCTTCAAAGGAGGTGACCTCTTGATATCCCGAAACTCGGTTTGAAACACGTCCTTCAAAATCGTTGCATATGGAGCGTTTAGGGGGGTGTAGGTTGAGTATTTTGTCTGGGGTGGATTATCCTTAGAGGAGTTCCAGGGCTATGAGAAGTTCTGATTGCCTTTCTAGTGAGCAAGCTCACCCTTCTCCAGGCTCCTCTTAGCCTTAGTAACATTCTCCAAGTTTATGTACTTCTGGGACTACTCCCTAAATTCTTCCATACTTTTTGGCTTTCTTTTTGCTAAAGATTGAAAAAACTAAAAGTTGGTCCAGAGGCCACTTCTGACATAGTAGAGAGCATTCTTCTCATTGAAGTTTTTCACATTAATGCAAGTCATATTGAACCTCTTAAGGTACTCGCGAAGAGGCTCATCACTTGGCAAATCTCATAAATAAATTCAATAGATCTAAGTTGCTCCTTGATGGTGGTGTAGTGTAGCAAGAATTATTTTTTGAAACCCTACCAATTGGTGACAGATCTCGGTGGCATGGTTACGAACCATCTAGGGGCTGCCTTTTTTAAAGAAAGGGGGAAGGCGCAACATAGCAATTATGGGGCCCCCTCATAGAAGCACATTGATTTAACATTGACATCTATGTGTTCCTGAGAGTCCGTAGTTCCATCGTAGAGGTCCAAGTTTCCTGGAAACTTGAAGTTTCTAGGAACTCTATACTCCATCGATTGGGCAGATAAGGGCTGCTCTTGATTGTCAGGGTCTTGGTTGTTATTAAAAACATTGGACATTCCAGTGTCAACATGCGACATTCTTCCTTGGCCTTTGGTTGCATTCCATCTTCTGTCATCTTGGTGTGATTCAAAATGGCCCTCATATATGGATCGTTCCAAATTTAATATTTTGCAACATTACTCCTCCAACACTGTCGCTTATTATCACACTATATCCAGTAGATGGGTTTTGGACAAGTTTGATTGAACTGTGCCCTCTGGGTGGGACATGTGATCATCAACATCATTGTTCTTGTGTTCTAGCCGCTGATGCACTGGGATTCTGCATTTGTGATAGTCAGAATTGTTTCTATGCACGCGGGGACCAAGTCCATCCCTCACAGAGGTCCTATGCGATGGGTGTGGGCTTTCATTAGAAAGTGAGGTTTCTTGCCCATCACGTGGGCGCCAAGTGTTAGGGTCTTGGTTCCTCGTGGTGGAGGTTTCAACAACTAGTTGAATCTAGGCCACATAGTCATGATGTGGTGGTGCGACAGGATAGGGATGATGGTGTGTTGTTGGACCTCACCTTTGGCCTGCAAGGGTGAGTGCAACATCTTCTCTCTTCGAGTTCTGTCTTGTGCTCACCATGGTTGAATGGAAATAAGAATTTAAAGATCCCCACAAATGTTCAGTAGTGGATATTAAGGGGTACCTGAGCTCGCATGAATGGGTGTTTTCCTCCTTGAGTAGCTGCAGATCATGTTGAAATGGAGGTAGTTAGTATATGCAAAGACACTCTAACGCTCAAGACAAGTTGTGCACAAGTAGGGTTTAAGCAAAAAAGTAATAGTTATCTGTTGAAGGTGATTGAGCCTGATATTTATAGAGGTTGAATAGGAAAACATGTCCCCCTGACTGTTGCAAAGGATCCCTATAAAATTGGAATGCTGATATTGTAGTTATGAGCAGTTAAAGGCAGTTATGAACACTATTATTAGGCGTGATCATGATTGGCAGTTACGGATAATCATGAAATTCATCCACTACGCAAATCTCATAATCGTGTTGTTCACTACAAGAAATCAGGAAATTAGAGAGGGAAATTTCCCTCGCTAATCCCTCGCTAAAAAAATTAGCAAGGGATGAGAGAGGGACTAGCGAGGGATTAGTTAGTCGCTTTTTTTTCATCGCTAATTAGCGAGGGAAAGTTTTCCCTCACTAATCCGTCTCAAGAAAATTCATTTCCTCGCTAATCGCTCTCTAATCCTCGCTAATATCCGCGTATTCGTCGCTATTTTGCGAGGGACTTTCGTCGCTATTCCGTCGCTGATAGTTTACTCGCTATTGCCTCGCTATTCCATCGCTAATAATTCCCTCGCTAATACCTCGCTGATCCGTCTGTAACTTAATATACTAATTTTGTCAATTTCCATCGCTATTCCGTCGCTATTCCCTCGTTATAAATTCCGTCGCTATTAGGTCTCTATTCCTTCGCTATGTTTCCCTCGTTATGGCGTCGCTAATCCGTCGCTAAAATATACCTCGCTATTTCGTCGCTAATCCCTCGCTAATTAACATGTCATATTCTGTCGCTAATCCCTCTCTAATCCGTCGGTAAATAAGTAAGTTTTTTTTTATAACCTATATATATTATTACTTCCCAAAACCTGCATATCAAACCACAGCAAGCATAAATCCAACAAGAAATCCAACAACAAACAATCTAATAATTGTAAATGCTTTAACAAAAAACTTGTACAAATAATTCAATAATATAGTTTAAAGTTACTATACAAATAATCAATTGATATAGTTGAAAGTTATACAAAGTAGACAATAAGAATAAAAAATGGCAATCAGTCTAAGTCATCTGCGTCTTCTTCTTCCTCTTCCTCTTCCTCTCGACCCTCCCTACCTAGACCTTGTGATGGTGGTTGTGGAGCAACATTTGTTGATCCGAACGTAGATAGGAATGATTGGAAAGCGCCAACATAGGGACAAGTTGACTCGAACAAATGAAGTCATCGCTGCGCCTTCTTTGTATTTGACTTCGGATATGTCTGTGTCAACGGTGTAGAGCGGGAAGGACCCGCAACCGAGGAGGATGAAGCTTGCATGGTGTTATTACCAATATGCAAGCTGTTACCTATGCCATGCACACGTCTCTTCTTGTTGGGACCCGCCGCATCCATCCAAACCTCTGGGTCAACCATAGGGTGAGAGGAAGAGTTTTCTCCATATTTTTCTGTCATTGTAGTGTCATATGACTCCTAAAAATAAAAAAACAAGAAAAATATCAACAAAAAAATAAATAACCTAAAATATATATGACTTTTGAATAAGAACAAGACACTTACAATAAAATTCCTCGAGCACTCAGAAACATAGCTTCCGTCTTTCTTCTTATGAACTTTTGCATAAAGATCTCTGTAAGAAACTGGATGCTTTAACTCTGTCTCCTGTAATCCCATATGAAAGAATATTATATAATAAACACATATCAAAAGTAAGGCACTCCCTCTAAAATATTATGTCATACTCAAGATAGGCAAATAACTCAAGTAATTACAACATATTAATACACAGATGCTTATCATTAAAATTTTAAATGATGAAGTTATATTACCATCTTGCTCTTGTGTTGACCAAAGCTTATCGACCCGCCTGTATGCTTCAAGGCATCAGGCATGGCTGCCCTGTTCCTTCGGGCAGCTGCAGACCTCGTCATCCATTTATCTGTCAGCCAAATGTCGACCAGGCCATCCCACACTTCCGTCCTCATTCCTCTGGGCCCATGGCCCTTAACATCGGCCAAGTTGTTTGAATTTGCCCTCTCAAATGCCTTATCTCGTGCTTTGTTCAAATGGTCCGGATAACGGTCCAAGATAGTTCGTTCCCGAGACGGTTCTCGCCATACGCGATCAAGCATCGGATGTGAACCGATGCTTAGCCTACACAAATGATATGTATGTATATTTATTTTTCAATAAATGTATAATATATAATTCTATAGACACAATTACTTACCATGAAGTCGTTAAATAGAATTTCCTTCATCTCGGTGGATAACATCGCCACGTACTAGCAGGACAGAGGCATCCGTGTCATGACATTGTACATAATGTCACGTGTCACCTTCGACGGAGAAACCTCCTCCTATAAGTATAAGAAGATAATGTTAGTAATTTAAGAGTAAATACATGTAATAAAAAGGTGATATATCACTATTACTTACGGTTCAGGGACAGATGCCACATATATAAGTTCCCTGCTATCTATTTCTACATTGGATTCTCCACATGAAGGCACCACATTCGGGTCGCTAGTGGGTGGGTCAGCAGGGGGTGGCATAGAAATCGCTGGGTCAGTAAGAGGTGGGACAGAAGCTGATGCGCCTCCAATGGTCAATGGACTAGATTTGGTAGCTTACTGGTCGATGGGCCGATGTAGTGAAATTATACATAAACAAAAAAAACATATAAATTACATTTAAATAAACCACCAGTTAACAATAATTGAAGTATATATCCTACGGGTATACCTGGAGAGGATCGAGAATACTTGTAGTGGTGGAGAATCATGGGTAGATGAAACATTACGGCCTCTCCCACGGCCGCGTCAAGACACCTCTACCTCGAATGGTCATGATGAATATCTGCATAAGGAAACATAATGAAACATGACGAGTTAAGAAACTATATGTCAATAAAAACCTCAAAATATAATAATGATATTTCAGTATAAATACCATTAACAAAGTTTATTGAACAAGCTTCAATTTTAACTACTTGAGTCTGAAGCAAAAGATTCCTCATCTTCATCTGAGAATTCATTAATTTCATTATTTTCGTTGTCATCAATGAACTCATCATCAACCACATCATCCATTGGATAATGTATATCACGTATGTTCACTTCTTCCATTTGGGCATGTGCATCAAACAAGGAGCGCTTCATCATCTATGACAGATTGTGTGTTCCAAGGGATCCATCATCTTGGTAATAATCGATGGCGATTAGGTCATTCAATTCATCACCTTCATCATTCAATGTCTACCATGAAGAGTTTTGCTCGACCTTGCAAGCTGCCCACCATTCACCATTAGCTCGTTCCCGCTTTGTGGGTATCTTGTATAGTACACTTGTTGTGCTTGTTCGGCTAAAACGAATGGCTCATTTGAGTGAAGTTTTGATTTATGCTTGATGTCAACTAATCCATATCTCTCATCAACATTGACTCCATTTATCGGGTCAAACCAATGACATTGTAAAAGAAATACTCTATTCTGATTTCCTACATATGACAATTCCAATATATCTTCAACGATGCCATAATAGTCGAAGTCATTCTCACCATATATACTACCTCTAACACATACGCCACTATTCATGGTAGCTTTATTTTGTCCGTACACCTTAGTATGAAATGTACCCATTAACTATTAAGCCATAGTAAGAAGTCACGGACTTGGATGGACCATAACTTATCTCTCGTATCATTTGATCCTCGACTTGGCCTATATTAACTGTATCATTACATAGACGGTAGATAGTTGTAACATGTAGCATAATGAACATTAAATTTAATATGATAGATCACTATTATGGATAAAAAGACTCACTAGATGTTTTAGCCACCTACTGAAGTCCTTATCTCGAGCTTCCAATATTTGATCATCGGTGATATTGGGATTGGTTTCCTTAACGAATCCTCGAATTTTCTAATCAATACAATAATTAATATTTAGCATAAATTTAGCACATTAATAACAAATTCATTAGATAGAGAGTAAACTTACTGGAGATAAGGTTCTACTTCTCCACAATTTACAAGCACATATGTCTCAGCAATCTGAAGTTTCACATCCGTCAATAATCTATTTCAACCTCTCCCGATAGGACGACATGGATGTTTAAAAATAGAAAATCGTTCATTAATTGTTTCTTCCCCACCATCGTCATTCCGAGGAACTTGAGTGCGCCTGGTCTGTAGGTGGGGATCAAAATACATGGAAGCAAAATTGGAAATTTCTTCTAAAATATACGCTTCACAAATAGATCCTTCAACTTTCGCCTTATTTCGGACCTTTCTTTTCAAGTACAGCATACACCTCTCAAAGGGTACATCCATCTGTAATGCACTGGTCCTCCAACCTTAGCTTCATAAGGGAGATGCACGACTAGATGTTCCATCACGTCAAAGAATGCTGGAGGGAAAATCTTCTCTAACTTGCAAATTGTTTCAATGATAGAAAGCTCTGCATTCTCCATGGTGGAAGCACGAATTTCAGTTGCACAAACTTCTTTAAAGAACAAGCTTAGTTCTGTTAACGGTCCCCATATAGGTTTTGGCAAGATATCACGAAATGCCAGGGGAATTAACCTTTGCATAAAAACATGACAATCGTGACTTTTCATTCCATATATCTTCCCGCCGTCTACATTGATGCAACGTGCGATATTCGATGCATATCCATCAGGAAATTTCAACTGTTTTATCCACTCACACACCATCCTTCTTTGGTTGGCATCCAAGACATACGTCGCCTTTGGTTTTTTACACTTGCCATTCTCAACTATTAGCTCCAAGGTAGGACGTTTGCATATTATCTTCAAATCTTCTCTTGCATTTGCATTATCTTTTGTCTTGCCCTTTATGTCCATGACAGTGTTGAAGATATTATCAAACACGTTCTTCTCGACATGCATAACATCTAAATTATGTCGTATTAGATTAGTGGACCAATAAGGCAATTCCCATAATATGCTCTTCTTCACCCAATTGTGGTGTATACCAAAGCCATCTTGTTTTTGTTTACCTGAATTCAAGCCGAATATGATTTCCTTAAGTTGAGTCACTCTATTCAAGACATCTGTCCCACTCAGCCGTTGCGGTGGATTAGATTTTTCCACTGTTGATCTCTTAAAAGAGTTTCGATCACGGCGAAATGGATGATCAAAAGGCAAAAATTGACGATGACAATCAAACCAACAACATTTCCTACCGTGCTTCAACACAAATGACTACTTGTAATTGTACAAAGCGGACAAGAAAGTTTTCCATGAGTGCTCCACCCAGACATCATTCCATAAACTGGAAAGTCACTTATTGTCCACAACAAAGCCGCTTTCATATCGAAATTTTGCTTCTTCCAGGCATCATAAGTTTGCACCCCAACATCCCACAATATCTTCAGATCATCAATTAGGGGTCTAAGATAGACATCTAAATTTTTACCAGGTGACTTTAGGGGAATCACAAGAGTGAGAAATATGTATTCCCTTCTCATACACATACTTGGAGGTAGATTGTACGGTGTGACAAAAAAAAAGGCCAACATGAATATGGTGTGGTTGAACCATTTGAATGGATTAAAACCGTCTGTACATGTGCCAAGCCTAACATTTCGAGCATCTAGGGCAAATGTAGGATGGGTAGCGTCAAATCGTTTCCAAGCCTCGGCATCGGTGGATGCTCGATCACCGATTCATCTTGACGCACTCCATCCGCATGCCAAGTCATATCTTGTGCGGTGTTTTTTGACATAAACAGACGTCGGAGTCTTGGCACAATGGGAAAATATCGCACACTGAGTGCGGCACATCCTTCTCATTCGATGAACGTCCCGCCTTCGGTTTGAATCGTGGGTGTCCACATACTAAGCAAACTGAGTAGAGTCTCTTGTCACTGTATTCTTTGTAATACAACATGCACTGATTAAGACACGCATCTATCTTCTCATATCCTAATCCCAACTCACGAACCATTCTCTTCGATTTGTAGAAGTTTTCGGGTAACCTTTCAGGCTTTGGAAGCATGCTCTTAATGATGACAATCATTCTATCATAACAACTCTCACTCATGTTAAACTCTGACTTCAAGTTCAAAAGTTGAGTTACAGCTGACAATTTCGTGTGCTTATGGCAACCATCCCATAAAGGTTCGTCAGCGTCTCTTAGCAAGTCATAAAACTTCGCAGCTAACGGATTTGGATCCTCTTCTAAATCTTGAGCCTCGGATTTAATCTATCACTGCGGCATCCATAACCATATCCACGTATGGATTCATAGGCTCCACTTCATCATCATGGACAATGGATGTTGAGCCGCTATCCCCCCCATATGTCCTCACCATGAATGGTCCAATTTACATAACCATCCACAAATCCGTACTTATACAGATGTTGTTCTACCCCAAATACCTCCCTCCAAGCACGATTCTTACATCTAGCACATGGACAAAGGACACGATTTAATGCATCAGTAACTGTCGGGTCTCCTTGAGCAACCCTAATGAAATCATCAACTCCATCCTTGAATTCTTCACTTACATAGCCGGTAGGATCATTTCTTCGTAACATCCAACTTCGATCGGGTCTCATGATTGCTGAAATTGGTTTAGCACATTAATACGAATCCTTATATCAACTGGTCCTTCTTAACATGGTATGGCCCTATCCCATTCGCTAAGAAACTTTTTCAGCACTTAGTTAATAGTTATTCCTTAAATCTCATATTTTATACTTGATGAAATTTCGACAGCATTTCCCATTGGTCTCCAAGTGCATGACTATAACGCAGTGAGATCTACCACGTTTAAGTATACACCCAGAGAACAAAAGGAAATGTAGCAGACCGAAATTTCAACAAGTATAAGATATGAGATTTAAATAATAACTATTAACTAAGTGAAGGAAAAATTTCTTACCAAATTGTCCCACTTGGACAATTCAAGATTCAATATAATGAGCAGTACGAACAATAAGTATATGTGCTCATTCATATTGAATCTCAAACGGGAAACTAAGGTTTTGCTCAAATCTTCACTCGAATAAGAAAATAAAACTTTAAGCATATGTTAAAGCACAATCAAAAGTTAAATCAAACCAATATTCTTAACACATAATTCGTTAGAAATTCATAACTTTTATTTTCAACATCTAAGATTTGATGTCATATTTAGATAGTCCTAAATGTACCTCATAGGAGAGAAAAACATAAATAAAATGTAAGTTTTCACCGCCACAATGACATAGACAACATTGATGAATATGTTAGGAACACTATCTTGCTAGAGCTTTCGTTGTGTTGTTGCCTCGCTCTTGGTATACCTGCACTCTTACCCTTCTTGAAGGTCGTTTATAAGAGTAAGAAATCATGGCAAGCTCGACACACTGGGATTAAGATTGTGCAACAGATTGAGAAGGTGAAGTAGTGTGTAAGGAATTGGAAGCCCTATACGCAAATTGCTATAGTAAGGAAGTCATGATCATTCTGATTCGTGAATTTCAGTGGCCTGATGAAGAAATAAACCAAGTTGTTCTGAATGTGGTGAAGCAGTGTGTGATAGAGACAGTATCATGTTAGGCTTGTAAGCGGGTTATAAAGGTATTCTAATACTTGCTTAACATGCAGTGGTGTTTTGTGACAAACTGAATTAGTTTAGGCACTTAGTTGCAACACGTGAAGTTGAAAAGTAGCTTAAAATGACTTAGGAAATAGCTTTAAAGGCTAAGTTGAGAGAAACAAGTATAGAGAAATTGATTTTAGGTCACAAATGAGTTAAGTAAGATACAGTTAAAATTTGAGAAGAATCGGAGTCAGTTTGGTATTTTTAAGTATACTGGTTGTGTATTTTAATACCGATTGACTAGTAGAAGATATGAAAAATAAGAATAAAAGTGAACCAGCAATTTAAATGAATCCTAATATTTATTTTATAGTTGTTGGGAAGTTGAAAAACTTGAATTAATATAACTTAAGTGTTCTTAGCATATAAAAGTTCTAACACTAGAACTTAAATTTCGATTTTCCCCTTAACCCGTGACCCCTAGCAGAAAACAAAAGAAAAGAATAGAACCGAACAGAAACAGAGAAACGAAGGGGAGAAAGAGATAAAGGAGAAGAAAGGAAGGGAAGAGGAAAAGAAGAAGAGCAAGGCTCAAAGGTTGGTCATCACCTAAAGGTAGGAGATTTCTATTCTTTTTCTCTCTTTGTTCTTTTGAATGGGGGTTAGAGATTTGGAATGGAAAACTGGATTTGGAGAGCAAAATCCTAGCTCTTAGCTTGATTCTTGCTTCCAATAATTAAGTTAGGATAATTTTAGTCTAATAAGTATTAGATAGTCATTTATAACTCAAACCAACCATTTTGGTTCATGATAGAGAATCTTGGAAATGGATTGGAGAAAAATGAGAATTAGGTTGTGATTGATTGACTTTGATCATAATCTAAGTTTAATGAGTTAGATACTAGTTAGTTGATGGATTGGAGCCCTTGCAATTCATAGTTTCCTTTTTAATGGTTAGTTGAAAAAAAATAGGGTTTTAGTTGGAAGTTTGAGTTTAAATCCATCATCGATGAGTTGAATTAGTGAATGGATGATCCTAACATGATTAGAGACCATTATTAGGGTTGGAAAACAGTTAGAATCCATGATTTGAGGATTAGAACTAGGTTAGAAACCAAGATTATACAATACCCGAATTTGTAGAATCAAAATAGCACCCTGACAGTCTGTGGTGTTTGTCGCATAACTTGAGCTACAGGTATCGGAATGACATGATTTTTATGTCATTTTAAAGCTAAGACATAGGGCTACGTGTGGTAAAAATTTCAGAATTTTACACCAAGCCAAACAGTACCAGTTTCGGTTTGAATCCAAGGCAGATTCTGCAGAAAATGCATTCTGGCAGCCAGTAAACCAGATTGCATAACTTCCTGCTCCGGTGTCCGTTTCACATGAAACCAGAGGCATTTTAAAGCTAACATGTAAGGCTTCTTGCCTGAAAAATTTCATAATTTTTCTGGGTGTATTTTGTTCCCAGTTTCAGTTTAAAGTCAGGGCAGAAATGGGTAAACCAGTGAATTCCCTATTTTTGCTTGTGTAAAATGTCGCATAACTTTAGATACGCTTATCCAAATGAGGTGAGGTTTGCGGCATTGGAAAGATATAAGAGAGATCTATCTTCCCATAAAATTTCAGAATTTTCTGAGTTAAGATGCATATTTGGCGCAATCTTGAAAATCAGTCTTTTTAGGCAAGTTTTGGAGGTATTTTGGGATGGTTTCAATCCTAGAAATACTAGTAACTCCTTTAATAGTTAAAGTTGAGTTAGATAGGCAAGTTTTGTGGTAAATACTTTACTCTCTCAATAAGTTGAGTGAAATAGGGTAGTAGCAAGAGTGGATTGGTTCCCTCAAGCAAGTGAGGTTGAGCCGAGTGAGTTGGTTCTCTCAAGTAAGTGAGGTTGAGCCTAGTGAGTTGATTATCTCTAGTAAGTAAGGTTGAGCCTATTGAGTTGGTTCCCTCAAGCAACTGAGGCCGAACCTAGAGTTGGTTCCCTACAGGTCGAACCTAGAGTTAGGCATCTTTAGAAAATAGACTATTAGGGACTTTAACTGATTACTGAAGAGCTGTAATCGGTTAGACAGATAATTATGCTTAGAGGTGGAAAACCTTTGGGGAGGTTTGGGAATGTGGTTTTCAGTTGTTTTATGCAACATTATGCAGAAAACCAAAATGACTCCCTTAAAGCAGAAAAACGAGCTACCCTGACAGCCTGTGGTATTTGTCGCATAACTTGAGCTACAGGCATCGGAATGACATGATTTTTATGTCATTTTAAAGCTAAGACATAGGGCTACGTGTGGTAAAAATTTCAGAATTTTACACCAAGCCAAACAGTACCAGTTTCGGTTTGAATCCAAGGCAGATTCTGCAGAAAATGCATTCTGGCAGCCAGTAAACCAGATTGCATAACTTCCTGCTCCGGTGTCCGTTTCACATGAAACCAGAGGTATTTTAAAGCTAACATGTAAGGCTTCTTGCCTGCAAAATTTCATAATTTTCCTGGGTGTATTTTGTTCCCAGTTTCAGTTTAAAGTCAGGGCAGAAATGGGTAAACTAGTGAATTCCCTATTTTTGCTTCTGTAAAATGTCGCATAACTTTAGATACGCTTATCCAAATGAGGTGACGTTTGTGGCATTGGAAAGATATAAGAGAGATCTATCTTCAAATAAAATTTCAGAATTTTCTAAGTTCAGATGCATATTTGGTGCAATCTTGAAAATCAGCCTTTTTAGGCAAGTTTTGGAGGTATTTTGGGATGGTTTCAATCCTAGAAATACTAGTAACTCCTTTAATAGTTAAAGTTGAGTTAGATAGGCAAGTTTTGTGGTAAATATTTTACTCTCTCAATAAGTTTTGTGAGACATTCTCATTATGTCATGCAAGTGACATATAATCCTAAAGACACAAACACCTTCACAAGTGCATCTCTTGATTGCAACATAAAGGTATATATGTGTTTTTATAATTAACGTATGAAGCAATGCAATGAATAAGGATGAAACTAACCTTGACTCAAGAAGACTCAGATGAATCAAGACTCGGGAACAAATGTTGCACTTGCAACAAAAATGCCTTTACCAAGCTTAGATAGCAGAAAGAACAAGAAAGGCAACAAGAACGCACCCATAGCATACAATCAAATAACATTTTACATATCCACCTCTTTCAAATCGGGTTCAAAGTTATGATCTAAATAAGAGCATTTCAGCAAGGAACTCAAATCTAAACATAAATAAGAGAACAAAAATCATAGCATTAAGCCCCTTTGCACCTTACAAGTAACTATGTCTCGAGTGGCTCAAGGAACTACGAACATATTAAGGTTATCTATGAGATTTACTAGGTGTACTAGATGCACATCTTGATTAATTCATGTATAAGAGTTTACTAAAAATAATTCTTATTCATCTTGAAAATAATGTTTCACTTGCAAGCAAAATCAAATAAAGCAAACCGAGAAACCAAGACCAAAAAAAGATAAATATCAAACCCTTATGCCCGCCAAAGTTAATAGGCATATGATTTTTGCCCTTAGTACCTTTTGCTTTTCTTCATATCATAGTTAGATCATATATCAGAAATATAAATATATATGTAGGCAAATTAACATAAGTATACAAACAATAATTATTGTTACAATGTAGAGCAAAAGCACTTGCTATGCATTTAGTATTGTTTTGAAGAGACTAGGATATGTAAAGCTCCACATAAAATCCTTTCAAACATTTTTGTGGTGGTGATCCAGGATGCATCAAGAGATGTTAGTTCAAAGGCAATCCAAAAGGCCCGAAAAAGTTACCTCTTAAGGTTGGAGATCACTTATAATTGTTGCTATTCTTGATTGGTTTAACAGTCCCAATACATTTTCTTTTTTTGGAAGAAAGCTTTGTAAGGATTCATTTACTTTTTCTTTGTCCACCTTTAATTTGATAAAAGGAGAGGAACACAGAAGAATATGAAATGAGATGCATAACATAAAGAAAAGTGCACTTAGAATCAGGATTTGTCCCAGTACGTTTTCTTTAGGAACTGATTATTAGAATTTAGAATCTATCATTAGGCAAAGTGCACTTAATCAAGATTTGCATGCCAACACGGAAGAAGCATACCTAGAGTTGGATGATTCAAAAGGTAGTTTACATAACTTGACATTTTACATATTTGAGAATCTTACTCAGGGCATTATGTTTTCTGCAAATGAGTTAGAACTTGGAAGTGTGACAATCAAACTATAATAAACATTTTACCCAAACTCTTTCTTAATGTACCTTATCTAGAAAATTATAACTGAAGCAAAATCATCTTTTTCTTGAGAACTATATATATATATATATAATTCTTTTTCTCCATTTTCTTTTCTCTGTTTCAGATTTTTTTTAGGCCAGATAGTATATTCTACCTCTGAACTTGTACAAATAGCAAACAACATCATATAACAACATTAAATCAGCAAATGAACATAAAGAACCAAAACAGAGGTACTCAACTCAAATCTACTTGTTTAACCAACTAAACGAAACTAAAATGGTCAAATAAACAACAAAATTCACGAAGAAATTGAGTCGATATGTCAAGCATAGCCTAAATCTATCTCCCTAGCTTTTGTACAATAAATGTAAAGAGAGTTGTAGTGCACTTTCTAATTTGAATTATTGTATCACAGCAATAATTCACCAACGTGGACAAAAAAGTCTTGTTCTTCAGGTGAGGCATGGTTGTGGAGAAAATATGGTCAGAAAGAAATTCTAAACATGAAGTACCCAAGTAGCTCCAAATTTACTCTTACAAGCATTCCAAATTATTTCAGTAACTATATGTTTGGGCTTATGTCATACATGGTCTATATGCAGAAATTATTACAGATGCAGTTATAAGAATGATCAAGGATGCCCGGCCACAAAGCAAGTTCAAAGATCTGGTGGCTATGCTTTTGTCATTCCTTCTTTTTTTTTCTGATTACAATAAATCTATTTGCTCATTTTTAAAATTTTAACAATGTAGTTTTATGGGATAAATTTATCAGCAGCAACTTGCTTCTCATGAGATAATAGAGGAAATACAATTAAAAATGCCTTCAAATCGTGATGAATGCATTATTTTTAGGCAGGGGGGGAACTGACAAGTTGATAAAGAATCCATTGGCTTTTAAGCATGTTAAACAAACGTAATATTCAATTTAACTTCACCTCTCAAATCTTAGCAATCGGTGAAGATAATTTCTCTCTCCCTCTCTTCCTTTGCATACTGACTTCTTTACCAGGAAAAACACACGCAAGTCAATTTTGTTGTAAAATTAAAGCAAAACGAAAATCCCAACAAACTTACGTAAGATATGATAACTTCAAATGACAAGGGCACATTCGATCTGGAAAAGTGTCCAAATTTATTTTTCCCCATATTTTAGAAGATCTTCTAACAATTTTCCAGATGGAACAAGTCCTAGTAGATTCTTACTTTTCAGTATAAATAGCATCAATAGGATCTTGGCCACAAATATGATGCAAAAATGAGGAATACCGGGATCACTAGCACATCACAGCAGGAAATATGGATCAAATGGACTGATAAAAACTGATAGAATAGAAGGGAACGAAGAAGGAGGCGAGAATGATGGAAGAAAGAAGAAAGAAATAATGGAAGAAGGCTTACCGGAAGGAGGGAACTCACTCGCGTCGCGTGGCTGCCGTGCTCGGCTCCGAGGGAAGGGCTTGGGTGGCGGAGGGGAAGATTGTACGGTTGTGGGTGGGAAGGATATTTGATTTGGGGAAGGAGAGCGAGAACACTAAACCTAAAGGAGACGTTTTGTAAATCCGCGGGATTTCTAATTTAGCAAGGAAATTAATCCCTCGCAATTTCCTCGCAATTCCCTCATTTGATTTTAGCGAGGGAATTTTATACCTCGCAAAACGATTTTAGAGAGGAAATAATACCTCGCAAATCCCTTGCTGATTTTAGCGAGGATAACATATTCCTCGTAGTTCCTCGCAAAATTTAGCGAGGAATATAATCCCTCTCACTTCCCTCGCTAATATTAGAGAGGGAATTAATTTACTCGCTATTGCTTCGCTATTTACCAGTTGTGGATTTTGTTTTGAATTTTAGCGAGGGAAGGTATTTGCCTCGCTAATCCTCGCAATTCCCTCTCTAATTAGCTAGGAAATTGCGAGGGAATAATTTCCTCGCAAATTTCCGTCGCTAATTCATAATTTTCTTGTAGTGGTTGTTGCCCGATGTCGTGGTCCGACATACATTGTGTCGGGGTCTCAACAGTGTGTCACGAGTGAACTTCTGTTGCGGTGTTAATAACAAACCCTGGCTAGATGTGTGTCAGGTTGATCCATGAGACTAGGTCTCAGATCACGATCCAGAACACTTCACTTTGTGCCACATCTCTAAATCTATCATTTAACAGCCCATTAATGTCGTCATATAAGTTAGCTTCATCGTCTGTGTCATCATCAACATCCATCAGGATTATCTGTTCCCCATGATTAATTCATCTTGTATAACCTTCAACAAATCCAAAGCATATTAGATGATCATATACGACATGCCTCCAATACCAATGGTTATTACAATATTTCGTACAAGGACATTGAATTTCTTCACCTTGAGGATCCCATCAGAGTAAGCAAACTCCAATAAACATTGAACACCACTACTGTACTCTTTGCTATACCTTGATAAATCCATCCAATACTTGGACACATCTTGAGGAACCCTAATTAATAAAATATTGATATTAAGGCTTGAAATATATATTCAAATAGTATTAGTAAATTTTTACTTTCACTAGACTTTACAAGCATACCATATAAGAAATTTCAAGCTGATCCAATCAAGAAGTTTACGTAGTTCAGAATAAGGATAATACTTTGCCCATTACGATAAGGTTCACGAATAGTTTTTAAAAATTCTCTCCATACTGTACTTGATAGAAGTGGAATCAAAGAAGCACAATAATAAAAAATGAGCATCTCAACTTCATGAGATAGTGGCTGAGATTGACAATGTAACATTGGAAACAAAACCCCACAAAATTGAAACAATCAAGAAGAAAGTTCTATCCTTTTCTCTAAGCATATAGATTGACAAATCATTTATTAACTAGTGATTCCTTCTAGTTAGTAATAACTCCTAAACAATGTGCACTAAAATGTCTTAAAGAACTTAAAACGGAAACAATGTCTTTCAAGAATTTAAAAAGGAAACACAATCATTAAAGTACTTTAAAAAAACACAAACATCAATCGTTTATCATCTATTGATTTGCAAAACAGGCAAAGCAGTAATGCCCTATATATGACAATAGACAAAATCAAAATTTATTACACAAAGTCACATTTGTTGGAGCTTTAGCAAGGTAAGACGTGCTAAT
This sequence comes from Ormosia semicastrata, assembly GCA_029884595.1. Classification (NCBI taxonomy): domain Eukaryota; kingdom Viridiplantae; phylum Streptophyta; class Magnoliopsida; order Fabales; family Fabaceae; genus Ormosia; species Ormosia semicastrata. The sequence continues at coordinate 5,061,151 of JAQQTO010000029.1, forward strand.
TTCCCTAAGGCAACATTCCTTTTCCTCAACAACAACAGTTCACCCACAAGCAATAGACAACAACTCAATCGCATACCAAACATGCAGTGTTCCATAAGCATTCTGCAAGTCCAATAAGATAGGTTAGATATTATAAGAGCTTGACAGCTAGACTGATTATATGTCTTAATTATACAACTGTTGGAGTAAACAAAAGCCACCTATCCACGAAACATGCATTAAATCAAACTTCTCCACTTGTAGTTAATACTTTTCTGCCTAACTCTCAAAAGAATCTCAAGGGAATTAAGAGAGAGCACAAGAAAGATAGAGAGAGAAAATGAGAAAAGAGAGAGAGGACTATATGTGTGAGGTGAGGGCAAATTATGCCCTTAAAATCTTAAGGAAATCATGAAGACAGTACCGTAGATAGTAAGTTAAAGTTTCACATCTCTTAGATTCATTACATTCACTTCATCAAAGAAAATGGATCTCAAAACTGAACTCGATGAAGATAAATGTGGAACCTTGGAAAACTCATATGTCAGCAAGAAGAAGGAGACTGAGCGGAGGCATAAAGAACATTGCTTGTTTTTTGAAAATCAGTCAGGGTATGTAGTTAAGATAAGTTTATAGTAATTCAAGTACGTTTTGTTCTTTTACTATACTGGCAATAAAAGTACCTAAGGTGCAAGAACATAATTATAAATTTAGTGGTTCAAAAATAAATAGTTGAAAGTCAAAAATGAAATATAGAATATATGAGAAAAAATTTCTAAATTACCAATGATGGAACGTAGAGAAATTGGAGATTAAAATTAATTCCTATCAAGTAAGCTAATGTACCAGTACTAGGTATTCCTAAGGGGGAAAAAACCTACTAGAAGAGGAAGGAAAAAGAAAATTTTCTGAGGAATCCTCCCAAAATAAAAGAGAAATCACAAACTACAGGGGAAAAAGAAAATCAGCTCATCTGAACTCTCCATTGCCTCTAAGTCACTATAGCTACAATGGTAGTAAAAATAATAATTAAGGAAATGGGAGTCTACCTATTAAGATTCAGATACATTTTATTAATTCCTGGATGAATTGTATACTTACTCTTATCAGCTTCTTCTAAATTTTCTTTCTTTAAATCTACATTATTAGGTACACACAACCTATTTCTATACATAATCACTTCATTATCCATTAAATTAAAATCTGGATGTTTTCCTTTAAGTATCTCTTCCTCAAGAGCTTACAAAAATTGATCTTCTTTTTGTGCCTCTTTGATTTTTGCTTTCAAATCATAAGTTACCTATAAAGCATTTAAACAAATCCTATTTGGCTCAAAGGTCACTAAAAGATTTAAATCCCTAAATTTTTCTATCAAATCAATTTCTTGAACCATCATATATAACAGATGGAAGGATTTCCTACTTAAAGCATCAGCTACCACATTTGCTTTTCTTGGGTGATACTTTATTTCTAAATTATAATCCTTAAGATATTCAATCCACTTTCTTTACTTCATGTTTAACTCCTTTTGATCGAAAATATATTTTAAACTTTTATGATCAGTGTATGTCTCAAATTTTACCCCATATAAATAATGTCTCCAAATTTTTTGAGTAAAAACTACTGCTACTAATTCAGATCATGTGTGGGGTAATTTTCCTCATGAGGTCTAAGTTGTTAAGAGGCATAGGCTACTACCTTCCCCTCTTACATCAACATAAATCCTAATCCCTTTTAGAGGCATCACTATAAACCACAAAATATCCTAAACGATCAGGGGTTACTAAAATAGAGGCAGTAATGAGTCTTTTCTTTAGTTCCTGTAAACTTTCTTCACAATCTTTTGTCCACACAAAAAGGAGTACCTTCTTTTGGCCAACCTAGTCAATGGCAAAACTATTTGTGAAAATCTTTCTATGAACCTAATGCCTAAAAAAAGGATCTACCGCGACTCTTAGAAATTTAATTTCTTTCATCCAAAATTCATATTTTTTTCAAATTTGCATATAACTATTTTTCTTTTAAGATTTCTAATATTATCCTCAAGTGAATCGGAATATCATCACAAATTTATCCAAGTATTCATATAACACGACATCACCAAATGGCCATATCTAGTTCTAAGAGTTGTTTTAGGAATATCTTCTGATTTGACCCTAATATGATGGTATCTTAACCTTAAATCTATTTTTTTTTATAAAAAAACTGAGGCTTCAAATCATCTATCCTAGGGAGTGAATATTCATTCTTAATGATCATCTTATTTAGTTGTCTATAATCTATGCACAACCTAAGACTACCTTCCTTCTTTTACAAAGAGTACTGAACTTGTATTAATTCTGGAGATTGTTTCACTTCGCAGCTTCTAAGTGCAAAAGCCCTTCCTAAAACTTGTGGATTTGTTGATGGGTTTTAACTTATGGTGTTGTTGGAGGATTTCCCTTGTTACCAATTTTGCAATCCTTAGATATGTGTCGAAGATTTCCACAAAAATAGCTTACCCGTTACCCAAATAGGCAAGGTTTGTCTCCATGTGCCTTTCCACACCTTGGGCAATTTGCTTCAAGCTGAACCTATTTTCCTTTATTTATATTTGGCTTGAACTTATTATTTCCATCTCTTTTTTCATTGTCTTCCCACTTACGCTTAAGCTGGAATTGCTTTTTGAATTTTGCTACATACTATCCAATCATCATTTTTCCGTAATTGTAAAAACTCTAATTCTTTCATTTTGAACACTGGCTAGAAAATATTTATTTATATTCCGAACCAAACATCTAAATCGGGTTGACCATTATTTTTTTTAACACAAAAAATTATCTAAAATTTATATTAGAACATAGACTAACCTTTGTTCTTCCATGAGCAATGAACATTCAATTTCAAGTTGAGTCACACGATCATTGGTCTTTGAGATTTCTGCTTATATCAAATCCAAAATGCTTCGATAGAAAAATAGAATGTAGTGAGTAGAACAACTAAAGATAATGGAAAGAAACAAGATCCATTTATACAATTCTATACTTATTAACTAGTGTCGAATATTGTTTGATCTCTAGCTTATTTATTTCCTTCTTGATTTTTGGCCTTAGACCATATTCAAATTTTACAGCTCTCAATTCTTCATTATTATTAAGCTAAAGATAAGAGGAGAATTTTGTCAATTCTTTGAATTTTGCTACATACTATCCAACCATCATTTTTCCTTGTCGTAATTGTAAAAACTCTAATTCTTTCTCATTTTGAACACTGGCTAGAAAATATTTATCCAGAAAAGTAGGGGTGTAAATGGGTGGTTTGGTTCGGATTTTGGGAAAAAATAAATCCGAACCAATCAAAATTAATTAGTTCGGTTTGGTTCGATTTTCTTAGCTTGGAAATTTTTAATAGTATTGAACTAAGTTGAAAAAAGAAACAAACAATTATCATTTTAAGATGTTAAATGAGGAAAAAGAAAAGTAAATCCGTGCATTTTGTCAAGCGTTTCCACTCATAAGGGCAAACAAGAACAGAAAAAATTAATTAACTCAAAATGGAGTGCAAAAATCAATATAGAGCCATTAGTATTCCACTTTCAATTAAAATGGAAAACTAGTTAATTTCAATAGCAGAAAGAAACAAAGGATGCGTTTGCTACGAAGGGATCCTTATGGCAAGATGCGTTTGCTTCCAAGAAGAGAGGCGAGGGGCAACGGGGCGAGGGGAGAGGGGTGATGACAAGCCAAGCAGAGTCAAGCAGTGGCGGCAAAGTAGAAGCGTGACGAGGGAAGGCCGTGAGGTAGAATCTTCAGATTTGGGAAAAGGCACGGTTTTGGCCTTTTGGGCAAAGAATATGAAAATGAACGTTATCTATGGTTTGGTTTGGTTCTTCGAGTGAAATCGGGTTGACCATTATTTTTTTTAACACAAAAATTAGCTAAACAACTATACATGTAATACAGAAAAGTGCACATAATGTATCTAAAATTTCAAATAATATTAGAACATAGACTAACCTTTGTTCTTCCATCAGGCAATGAACATTCAATTTCAAGTTGAGTCACACGATCATTGGTCTTTGAGATTTCCTGTTTATATCAAATCCAAAATGCTAAAATAGTGAGAAAAGAAAATTTCCTAGTAGACGATAGAAAAATAGAATGTAGTGAGTAGAACAACTAAAGATAATGGAACCAGAAAGACCTCCACCTTACAAGGAGGGTTTCTAAATTGATTGAAAACAAAATACAGTACATATAATGATTACTTGATAATATATCATTCAAGCACAAGAAAGAGATTAATCTAATCTTATTTCATTACCAAAAGCTTCACCCTTTCACCCAAGCAAAATGAAAATTAGTTACTCATAAACAAGAAAAAAGAAAGAGAGAAGAAGAATGAGATGAACATAATTTCTATTTAGAACAAAAGAAAACTACAACAAGAGAAACAAATAATACAACAACAAGATCTTGATCTCTAAACTAAGATGATTCTAATGAGCAACCAATGGTGCCCTTTCATAGAGTATGAAGGGAACATAATGACAATGGAGTTGTTTATGAGTGGGTGGATAAGTGGAACATGACAATGGAGTTGTTAATGAGTGGGTGGATGAGTGGGTGGATTATTATCATACTTGTCTCCCCGCTCAACTAATTCAGCTGTCGTCACACGACTATAACTCTATCATAATGCCACCTATTGTGTAAGCAGTCTTCATGAAAGTTGAAGGGTTTTGTCTCAGCTTTCCAATGCCACCAGTTTTATCACAATATGACCCCTATAGACCAAGATATGACCAATATTTGTATAGTATTCGAGTTCCAGCAATAGCACATTTGTTCTGATTTCTAGGCCTAATATGACCTACTAGACATCCGACTATGCTCTTGTGTTCTTCATCAAAGTTGTAGATTTAGGTCTTATATTTCATTTGGGCTCTATTTGGTGTCAATTAAACTCCTATAGCTCAAGAAATTAGCTGATGAGTATGCAAAGGTCAAGCTGTCAGGATCAGAATTCTGACTTTTGCTTTCACTTCAATTTAAATTATCCAAACATGTGATTCCTCTCTTAAGGTATTCATGAAACTTGTATAGAATTGTCCTAGCTTTCCTACAAGACCAGAATTACATCAATCAAATATTTTCAACTTAGATTATAGCCAATTTACTGAACACTACCAAATAAATAAATTAAGGTCAATTCATGCAATAATTCATTTAATGATCCAATTAGGTCCAATATCATAAAATATGATAAAACTAACTTAATTAAACCTAATTGAACCTTAAGAAGCCCAGTGAGAGGGTTATTAAATGAATAAAATATATTGCTATCAAATTCCCTCACACTTAGCTTTTGCACTCCCGGGCAAAACACATAAGATCGAAACTTGGGAACAAGGAAAAAAAACACAAATTCAAAAGCTAAAAACTCTAAAAGACTCAATTTCCAATGATATTCAAGAATGCAAAAGTTTATAAGCAAGAAGAGTAACCAAAGATTCAAGGGACCAAAACATTTATGAGATAACATTTCTTTATATATTAAACTAACAAGCAAGGAAACTTCAATTAAAAAGTAGAGTCAAGAATGATATATCTTCACAATATTCACTCTCAATCCCTCAAGTGTTTAAAAGGTAGGTATTTCACTCAATTCAACCCATGGAAAATTGCACTATCATAAGCTTGCTTATCATCTACTTCTCCACTACTCAAAACACATGCGCACGCAAAGCAAGATGACTTTATTCAAGGTTGTAATGGGATCAAGGTAAAGGAGGGGAGTAATATGGATATGACAAGTTAAATACTAAAGAGAACAAAAGAGCATTAGGGTTGAGTTCAAATAACAAGCATGATAGTTCATCCTAACTCTACCTAATGCAAATTTCCTTTACATATTCTTTTCATTCCCATTTTTACCTTGTTGACCTTTCTTTACACTTTGTTTTTTTTTTTTAAGAAGATGGCTACTTTTCCTTTTTCTTTAAACGTTTTACACACACACCCACACTTGTTCAAGAACTCATCCAATAACAATGTCAATGCTCTCTTATTTCCTAAGGTTGGGTAAGAACATGTTTTTTTAAGGCATATAATGAGCTAAAAATAAGGAATGGTCCAATAAGCTCAAAGGAGTTAAGCAAGGAAAAATATGCAAGGTTGACTATTTGGTTAAAGTAACTATTTCAAAAAAAATGCCTCAATCATGGTTATGTATGCATATGAAGATGTAGCCTAAAAAAAAGTCAAAGCAAGTTCTAGAGTAATAATTCCATGAGTGAAAATCACACAAGAAAGAAGAGAATGATACAAATGTTTAATCCATTCATCAATAGGCTCAAAAATCTCACAAGGCATACATCTATCATTCTTAATACACCAATTAAACATTCATAACCAAGCATGTGAAATTTAAGAAAGAAGACTATTTATTCAATCATGCTATGATCCTTAAATTTAAATTGCTACTTCTACACAAAATAGTTTCTTCCCTAATATTAGATTCGTCTCAAGAGTAAAATTACTTCAAGAGTAAAATTTACTCCTTACTCTATTATACTTAATTGGTTTTGCTGTTAGTAAATTACTGATAATCATACTTCCCTAATTTTTTTTTGTTTCAACTATCCTTCCACCTAACCAGATCCCAACAATGTCCCCAATGTCTAAATATAGATGAGTAAATGATAGAAGATATTACCTGTTATGGCAATTATTGAAAAGATAAACCTAACACAAATTTAAATAGAAACAAAGCATGATGAATAAAACCAAAGGTAAATGGAAGTTATAGATGAAGTTTTCATATCAAATCCACGTTCCTTACTGCTTCCTTTTAACCAATTTATCTGGGCTATTACTAGATCAGGTTCATAAGTAAAAACTTATAATTTATCAATTAACTTGTCGGCAGTGGAAGCAGAGACAATGAGTCATCTTACCGAATGTGTGATGAAGTTCTGCTCCACAGCTTCGTAAAAAAAAGATAACAAACCATCAAAGAAATTATTAACATTCAACAAACCTATGGGTTTATGGTGGATGTTCAATTGGACCTAAGAGATAATTTGAAAAACTTCTGCCAAAGTATCATAGCCACTTGGTAAGGCAATGAATGCATCAGAATTGTCAAGCATTCTAGCCATTCATTCATGCATAGTTAATACTCGTAGTTCCTCCCCAATTGTATTTTCAGTGATGTTTCTTTGAGTTAAAGCTTTAGGAATGATACCTAAAAATTGACTGCCTCCTAGATATGCAGTGATTGACACAACCCCAATGCTACCTCCCTCATATACTACATGAATTTTCCTTGCAGCAAGTGCTCGACTAAGAGTGGCTGCTGCTTCTATAAACTCTGTACCCTTCCCAAAACTTGACCCACAAAATACATAGATATTTGTAAATCCATGAACAGAAGTTCCCTCTATTTTTATACTTACCCTCCCTTTGTGTGACTATGAATTGGATGAAAATGAAGAAAATAGAGTGTTTGAATAAGGAAAAAAATGGAAAATGTAATGATAACTCCTATATGGGTAGGTTAGCTATTGTTAGAAAAGTTTAAAATTAAGAAACACATATTTTTTTTTTTTTTTATTTTATTTATTTATTTATTTATTATTATTATTATTATTATTATTATTATTATTATTTTATTATTATTATTATTATTATTATTTATTTTTTTGAAAGAAAACGAGAGCTGGAATCAATCCAAAACTGGAGGCTAGGCTCTCATGCCTGTTTATTCAATAAAGGTGACATATCTTTATACTGCGTGTCATTAGTACAGTAGGATCTTTGAGTTGTGTGTCACTAGTGCAACATAAGAACTCTACAATGATTGGGAACACCTGCCAAAACAGGCCACAAAAACCTTTGAGCCCTTTCTATCTCACTTATGGAATAATAGTCCTATCTTCCTGCAAACCTAATTAAAGGCCTGTATTCTAAGAAGGTGGTACTCTGCCGCAGCCAATCAGAACTCGTCATAGAGGCCTACTAATTAAAGTATATATATGGCTCAGTGATAGTTTCATGTGCACTGTAAAGATGGGACGCTTCTATCTATCCATCAATCGTCTAGAGCTTAGGAAAATCCTGGGAATGGACAATGCGGCTCTCTACAGAGCATGGCACACGAACTTTATTTACGGACCAGCATGCGAAGGTCTACCCGAGTCAATGACGGGTCTACCACTAGCAGGGGTTTCACACTCAATTAGGAGCATGGTACTCTTCCGATTGCCCCTTTTTTAGATGAACATAGATAATAATATACATGTTGTTGTAATTGTGGCTCACATCTTCCTTTGGTTTTACATCCAATAATGGCTTAAATGCCTTCTATGAGTAGAGGATAAGCTTCCCATCCAATTTTCTTATAAATTAGCAAACAGGGTCTTTTTGAGTTAGATTCCTAAGACTGTAATGCTTTTGTTCATCCCTGAAGAGATTCTATAAATTAAGAAGTTCACGATGCACAAGTCCACAAGAATGCATCTCAAGACTCAATAAGATATCATCTAATGACTCCTTACTCAGTTCATTCTTAATAAATTATATTTTATCTTCTTGGTTTACGAAAACCATCCCCAAAGAATGACATCGCTTGTTATAATTCCATCGCACACATTTATGATAAACTTGCATTATTTTCGCTCTTCTCCTTTTAGAATACGAACTTTTATCGAGACTTGACATGTATGAGGCAAATGAATAAGAAGATTCACCTGCAAAATGGACCTTTACTTCGATTATCCAGTGTATATCTTCTGGGATGCCTTTGTACAATAACAGTCTCAATCTTTCACACCTAGCTTTGTAGATTTTGGTTAGAGCATTTTGAGGAAGAGAAGGAAAATGCCTTCTTAAATTCAAGAGAATGACATTCATTTTAAAGGAGAAGGAATTTGTTATTATGGGAAACTAAAAAATAAATCGACTTGAGAGTCACGGAGTACCATTATCTACTGCTTAACCGGAGCCACAAAGAATTGTAAAAAGAAAGCAACAAAATTAAAATAAATTCTTTGCATAACATGGATTAGAAAGGGTGATAGATTCTACCTCAGCAACTTGGGTTTTCATAAATGGTTTGAGTCTTTGTCCATTGACTTTAAATACATTACCATTCCTAAGGTTTTTAATGTCTATGGCCCCATGTGGATACACATGTTTGACAACAAAAGAGCCACTTCACCTAGATCTCAATTTTTCATGGAATATATGAAGATGAGAATTATAAAGCAGAACTTTTTGACCAATTTCAAAAGATTTCCTCAAAATTGATTTGTCACGAAAAACTTTTGTTCTAACTTTATAAATTTTTGAGTTTTCATATGCATCATTTCTCAATTTCTCAAGTTCATTTAATTACAATTTGCTTATCTTGCAAGCATCATCAAGGTTTAGGTTGAAAGCTTTAATGGCCCAAAATGCTTTATGCTCCGATTCTATAGGCAAGTGACAAGATTTTCCATATACTAACCGATAGGGTGACATGCCTAAAGATATTTTGAAAGTAGTATGATAAGTCCAAAGTGCATCGTTTAACCTTAAAGATCAATTTTTACGATTTGGGTTAACCATTTTTTTCAAAATTTGTTTAATCTCCCTATTTGCTAATTCTACTTGTCCACTTGTTTGAGGTTGATAAGGGGTTACAATTTTGTGTGTAATGCCATATTTCTTCATTAAGGATTCAAATGGTTTATTGCAAAAATGTATTCCCCCATCACTGATGATAGCTTGAGGAATTCCAAATCGACTCAAGACATTTTCTTTTAAAAATGTAAGAATAGTTTTATAATCATTGTGTCGATATGGAATCGCCTCAATCTATTTTGAGACATAATCAACTGTAACCAAAATATACACAAATCCAAATGATGACGGAAATGGACCCATGAAATTAATTCCTTAACAATAAAAAATTTTAATGACAAGGATAGGGCTCAGAGGCATCATGTTTCATTTAGAAATGGAACCCAATTTTTTACAGTTTTCACAACTTTTGCAAAATGTATAGTTGTCCTTAAATAAAGTGGGCTAATAAAATCCACATTGCAAGATTTTCACAACTGTTTTCTTTGAAGAAAATTGACCTCCACATGCTTTTGAGTGACAAAATTTAAGGACATTACTTACCTCACTATTGGGTACACATCTCCAAATGATTTGATCGGGACAATATTTGAACAAATATGGGTTATCCCAATAAAAATACTTCGCCTCAGTTAAAATTTCTTTCTGGCTTAGTGCGTCCATTGAGGCGGCATCTTTCCCGTTGTAAGAAAATTGACAATGTTAGCAAACCAATGCATGGAATTAACAAAAAATAAAAATTTATTGGGAAAAGAATCATTAATAGGTGTGATGTCAAAAGGTGAGTTTGTTGTAATTCTGGACAAATGATCTGCAACAACATTTTCAGCTTCTTTCTTATCTTTTATTGTGATGTTGAATTCTTGAAGCAACAAGATCCATCGTATCAACCTAGGTTTGGTATCCTGCTTAGACATTAAATATCTAACAACAGCATGATCGGTGAAAACAATAGTAGAAGAACTAATTAAATAAGCTCAAAATTTGTCCAATGCAAAAATTACAGCAAGTAATTCTTTTTCAATAGTGGTGTAATTCATTTGTGCACTATTCAAAGTTTGAATTGCGTAATAAATTACATGAGGCTTACCTTCCTTTCTTTAGCCTAAAACAGCACCAACAGCAAAATCACTAGCATTATACATCAACTCAAAAGGCAAAGACCAGTCAGGAGTTTGCATTATAAGGGCAGGTGTTAGAAGACCAATTAATTTTTTAAAAGATTTTTGGCATTCTTGAGTCCAATCAAATGGTGCATCTTTTATTAGAATATTACATAATGGTCTAGATATGACACTAAAGTCCTTAATGAATCTTCTGTAAAATCCTGCATGTCCTAAAAATGAATGAACTTGCCTAATTGTTTTTAGTGAAGGCAAATGGACAATTAATTCAACTTTGGCCTTATCAACTTCAATTCCTTTAGAAGATATCACATGACCTAATACTATTCCTAACATAACCATGTAATGATATTTTTTCCAGTTTAACACACGTCCTTTTTCTTCACATCTTTTAAGAACTTTTTCCAAATTCTAAGACAAATTTCAAATGAACTCCCAAAAACTATTAAGTCATCCATGTAAACCTCTAAATAATGCTCAACCATGTCACTAAAAATACTTAACATACATCTTTGGAATGTTTCCAAAGCATTACAAAGGCCAAAAGACATTCTTCTGTATGCAAAAGTGCTAATGGGGCATGCAAAGGTGGTCTTTTCTTGATCCTCTAATGCAATGGGTATTTGATAATAGCCTGAATAACCATCAAGAAAATAATAGTAGGGATGTCTTGCTACCGTTTCTAGAATTTGATCAAGAAATGGTAAGAGAAAATGATCTTTCCTCTACCCTTTCTAGAATTTGATGAAGAAATGGTAAAGGGAAATGATATTTCCTAATTGCAGCGTGTAATTTTCTAAAATCAATATACATACGCCAACTGGATGAGACTCGCGTAGGTATTAATTCAACTTTTTCATTTTCAACCACTATTATTCTAGATTTCTTAGGTACAACTTGTGTAGGACTTACCCACTGGCTATTAGAGATAGGGTAGATAATTCTAATATCAAGTAATTTGAGAACTTCAACTCTAACTACCTCTTTCATGTGTGGATTTAATCTTTTTTAAGGTTATTGAGATATTTTAGCATTATCCTCTAAATGAATTTTATGTGTACAAAGTAATGGATTAATATCTTTTGTGTCCTTTCATGTCTATCTAATTACACTTTTATGCATTTTAAGTACTTCTATTAATATACCTTCTTATTCTCTGGTAAGGGTCGAGGAAATTATCATTAGAAAACTTTGCTCTTCTCCCAAAAATGTGTACTTCAACCTAGCAGACAATGGCTTTAGTTCTAGTGTGGGTACTTCTTCATGGGTATTATCATTCATGGGTTTTAACTATTCAAATCTTGGCTTCCATCCTTTGTATTCTAATACCTGTGTACAATCAAGCAAATAACATATTTCAAAAATATCATCATCTAATTGCATACCACTACAAGAATTTTATAAATTAGCTACCAAATTTAGTTATAAAAAATTTTGGTAGCTAATCTGTAGCTACTTAGCTACGAATTAGCTACAGATTAAATTTCCATAGCTAAATTTTGAATAAAATTCTATCAAACAATTAGCTACAGATTTTCTATGGTTTAGCTACAGAAAATTTTGGTAGCTAATCCGTAGCAAATTAGCTATGGATTAGCTACGAAATAAAATTCCCTAGCTAAATTTTGAATCACGAAAAGAAAATTTTGATCAAGCAAATAGCTACGGAGTTGCTACAATTTAACTACTAAATTTAACTAAGAAAATTTATTTTGTAGCTAATTAGTAATGGATTAGCTACCAAATTTTTTCGTAGCTAAATTTCAATTGCATAAAAAAAATTGACATCTTTTACGCGCTCTCGTACAAACTTTCCCAAATCCTCTTCCCTCCCTCTCATTCTTTCTCCTTCTCTCAAATCTCTCTGCCCAGACCAATCTCAAATCTCTCAATCTCAATCTCAAATCCCTCCATCCTTATGCTTGCTATCTCTCAATCTCATTGCTGCCTTTACTTATGCCTGTGAGGACATTAGCGATTACTATGCCCCTGTGAAGCATTTAAGATGTGAAGCACTCATTCATTTCTTCTTCTTTTTTTCCATATGGTACCACTACAAACTCACACAGACACGCAAATAGGTACACTATTACACCCACATACACAAAAGCAAGCAAAAGCACACCTTTCGAGTTTTAAGTTTTTAATTGAGGAGTGCTTAGATCTTATTATTGTATGGATGGATCCTTCTAGTGGGCAACACCAGGTAGGATCCTTATCTCTTTTCCTTGGTGTGGTTTATTGCATTTGAGGGCGTGGATTTGATTTTAGGTTTTAAACTTTTAATTTCCTCTCTGTTGATAAGTTGATAGAAAAAAAAAAGATTTAAAGAAAGAAAGTTAAGAGACAAACGAAGCAAGCAAGCAATTAATTTGTGAAAGCATTGACTTGAAAGTGTGAAGCAAGAAGTCTATGAATGGGCATATACCACAGATGCCTGCGTTGATTCTGGATTTTAATGTCGTTCCTTCGTGGTACTGGGATGGTTCTGGTGACTTTTTGTATAAATAGCTCTTCACCCTCTCCCTATGCCTCTTCATACCTGACACAATGTCTACTTCTCTCTACTCCTTCAACTTAGTTTTTGACAAGCAGGTGAACTCTGTGTGTGTGTGTGTGTGTGTGTGTGTGTTTAGGTGAGCTTATGGGCAGGTGAGGGCCTTTTTCCTTAATGAAAAGTCCTGTTATAGTTTTTGGTGATGCAAGGAACCCGAAAGAGAGTTCCTGTCTTAGTGGAAGAGCTTCCTTAGTGGGAGGCCTACTTTTTAAGCACTTAGGAAGCACACACAACTTTCTGGAAAATAATATAGTAATGATAACCTTTCTTTCCACCCTTGAAAATCTTGGAGCTCTTTTTAGTTACCCCTATGATATGATGATGCCAATTTCATGATTTCTTTGCTCAACATCCACTACAGCCCCTAACTCTTTATCTCTGGATTTCCTATCTGTCTAGTCTTACTCTTTTAGCAAAATACTAGTAGTTACCCTTACCTAGGAAGGAAACAAATAAACAAACAAAAGAAAAAGTCTTTTTGGCCTTACCTATTTTGTTAATTCCCATTTCTTTTCTACTCTTGATTGTGTTTAACTTAAACTTTTTTCATCATTGGGGTGTTGATTTTCCATGAAACATTACCGGTCCTACACCCCCCAAAAAAACCCACCCTAAAAAAAAAAAAGAAACCTGTCCTTGCTTCACTTTCTCCACCTAGAAAGGAATTCATCAAGAGATTATAGGCATAAATCCTCTGCCTTTGGCTACTTTATTTATTTTGTTTCTACAATTTAGGATGATAAATCATATCCAGTGTCTATGCTTCCTCTGTCTTTACTAATTTTTCCACTTTCCTCGTGATACTGATACTCAAGGCCTACTAGCAACTTGGGTCAATAGAGTTTAGTCACTACCATATTCCCCGCCTATAATTGGTTCCCCCCTCCCCCCGCCTCTTTCTTTTGTCTTTATTACTTTTGTTTTGATTTGGTTTGGTAAGGACAACAAGAAAGGAAAATAACACTAAACAACCAACAAATGAATTTCTAAACCAAGTTTTCATTATCATGGTCTATCATTTGTGTCACCCTCCTTGGGCCATTGAACCCAAGATCTTTGCCTCCAAAGAATTTATTCTCTCCATAGCATATCATTTAGCTCATTTTTTAACCTTTTGATTTTTTATTTTAGAATTAGCTTTGGAAATTGGCTTGGTCATTGTAGCTTGGATATCATCCTAGAGAAAAAAAATATGATTACTCATAAATCATAATCTAACAACTTAAAAGTAGAATACACACACACACACACACACACAAACGCGCACTTGGGTTTACTAACAAAATTGAGTGTTTGGGTAAATAATACAAAAGCCTTACTTAGCTCTTTAATGATGTAAATTAGAAGGGTGACTTTAATGAAAGTTGTTATATATTGTAATGATCCCTTCTCTGTATAGGCAAATCTTGGAGAGGAGTTGTGGATGCCATTGAAAAATTTATGTGAAGGCTATTTTGTGTGCCCTACATATGGAAAAATTAGGTGTAATTTGTTGCTCTGCTTTCACGTTCTGTACCTCAATTTCTCTCCCATGCCTCTCCATTGTTATGTTTGTTAATTTACGTTGCCTCTCTCAAAAAGGTGAACTCCATAAATCCACTTCTTTCTATTTTTGACAAAATAGATCTAAGGAGAAGGACATAGTTCACCTATGGCATTTCTTTTGTTTGGTTTTCCATTTTTTTTACCATAATTAGCAATAGCAGTTAACTTGTGGAACTATCATACACAATCACTGTTACCAAAAATAAAAAATTAAAATCATGCACAATCACTGTGAACTTAATCACATGTCTTTAAGCCCAAAGCCAGCTATTTTGAGTTTCAACTGTACAATATAGCCCATTAGATTTCAAGTTGGGCCTAGTAAATGAAACTATTATGAATTGTTAAGATTATTAAAAGTCTCTTGTTTGATAGTAAGTGACTAAGTGGCATTAAATTAATGTATTTTTTTCTATTGCATTCAATGTCTTCATGTAAATCTTAGAATCAAATTTCAATATTTCAATATTTCACAGAAAAAAATTATTCTTTGAACTTGTAGGAAGCAAGTGCCATTTCTTTTACTACACTGATAGCTTGGCGAGGGGAATCAAAAGAGCTTTCATTTATTAGAATTTCCTAGTAAGTTTTTGTGATCTACGTATGCATAGTTATGTCATGAACTGAGCTGTATTTTCAGAATATTTTGGGACTCTTGTTTATACTATGTAGTTCTTATAATTGAGTCAATATTACTTTTTCTGTATACTATTGAGAATTTAGTTTATTTTTTGTAGCATTCTTTGTCATATATAATCGTTTTGGTGAACGAAACCTTAATTTCCCGTTTAAGATTCAATATTAAGGAGCACATGTACTTTTTGAAGGTACTGCTCATTGTATTGAATCTTGAATTGTCCAAGTTAGATAGTTTGGGAAGAAACTTTTCCTTCACTTGATTATAGTTACTTCTTAAATCTTATATCATATACTTGATAAAATTTTGTTGTGTAACATTTCCTTTTGTTCTCTGGGTGCACACTTGATTGTGGTACATGTCACCCACTTTCTAGTCGTACACTTGGAGACCAATAGGAAATGCTGCTGAAATTTTGTCAAGTATATGATGTGTGATTTTATGAGTACTATTTCATCAAGTGCTGAAATAGTGTCTTCTCGAATTGGATATGGCCAAACCATGTTAAGAGAGATGAGGATTTTGGAAATAACAGTACTAATGTGTCAAAATAACTTCAGTAATCATGGAACCTGATCGAAGTTGGATGTTATGAAGAAAGGATCACACTGGCCTTGTAAGTGAAGAATTCAAGAATGGAGTTATTAATTTCATTAAGGTCGCCAAAGGACACCCGATGGTTTTTGATGCATTAAGTCGCATTCCTTGTCTATGTGCAAAATGTAAAAACCATGTTTGGATGTAGTCATTTTTAGTAGAGAACCATCTGTATAAGTATGGATTTGTGGAGGGTTATGTAAATTGGACCATTCATGGTTAGGACAGATGGGGGGATAGTGGTTCAACTTCCATTATCCATGATGTTGAAGTAGAGACTAGGAATCCATACGTAGATATGGTTATGGATGCTGCGAGTGATATATTAAATCTAGAAGTTCAAGATTTGGAAGATGATCTGAATTCATCGGCTTCAAAGTTTTATGATTTGTTGAGAGATGCTGACGAACCTTTATGGGATGGTTTCCATAAGCACACGAAATTGTCAGCTATAACTCAACTCTTGAATCTGAAGTCAGAGTTCAATATGAGTGAGAGTTGTTATAATTGAATGATTGTCATAATTAAGAGCATGCTTCTAGAGTCAGAAAGGTTACCCGAAAATTATTATAGATCGAAGAGAATGGTTAATGAGTTGGGATTAGGATATGAGAAGATAAATGCATGTCCTAATCATTGCATGTTGTATTATGGAGAGTACACGGACAAGAGTGTTTACTCAGTGTGCTTAGTATGCGGACACCCACAATTTAAACTGAAGGTGGAATGTTCTAAAAATCAGAAGGATGTGTCATTCTCAATGTTGCGATATTTTCCCATTATTCTGAGACTCCAACGCCTGTTTATGTCCAAAAAGACTACACAATATATGCGCTGGCATACGGATGGAATGCGTCAATATAAATCAATGATCATGCATCCAGCTGACGCTGAGACCTGGAAACGTTTTGACGCCATCCATTCGACATTTGCACTAGAAACTCGAAATGTTAGGCTTGGCCTTTGTACAGACGGTTTTAATCCATTTAGTGGTTCAGTTACTCCATACTCATGCTGACCTATTTTTGTCACACCTTATAATTTTTCCCCAAGTATGTCTATGAGAAGGGAATACATATTCCTTACTCTTGTGATTCTTGGACTGAAGTCATCGGGTAAAAGTTTAGATGTCTATCTTAGACCCTTGATTGATGACTTAAAGATTTTATGGGACAATGGGGTGAATATTTTTTATGCGTGGAATAAGTAAAATTTCAATATGAAAGTAGCTTTGTTGTGGACAATAAGTGACTTTCTAACTTATGGAATGCTAAGTGGATGGAGCACTGGTGTGATGTGGAATACGATTAAGAATTATATCAAAAATAGTTGCCAAGTTCCACAAAAAATATAAAAATCTTGCAACCAGTTGTAGTAAGCAATGGTCGATCCACAGAGAACTAATTCAATTGACACTATCAATCTAATTCTTAAATTAAACTCTGATGAAAAATAAACAGTAAAAGTAAAAGGGGGGTTTTATTCATCAAGTAACAAAATGCAAATTCGATAGTAATTAGGAATAAATTCAAAACTAGAAACACCAATCCAAGGGCTTCAAATCAAGTGGCAAAGTAAATCATAGTTCAAAGAGAGTAAAATTATTTATGCAATTAATTCTGTTAATTCAAATTCAACTAGATAATCACCTAGAATTTAATCAACTAAAACAGAATCACAATCGCAATTCTTGATTAAGATTGAATTAAACACAATTTTGAATTAACATAGATTATCAATCGATGATCTATTCTCCATTAAATTCAGATTAATCAATCCAAATCTATCTTCAATTTTGAAATATAATCATAAATCAATTAAAGAAGGAGAAGAGGAAAGAACATAATTAGAAATCACAAATAAACAAAAGAACTCAAAACTCTAACCACAATCATTAAATTCCTTGGATTGATTGGATCTTTAGCCTTCCATGGCCATCACCATTGAAAAGATACAGATCAAAGAAGAGATAAAAATGAAATAGAGAAAACGAAAAGAGAGAAAAAAGGTTTCTTGATTCCTATCGTAAAACTCAAAAATCAGGATTCAGAAAGAGATGTACTTTCGTATTCTGCCTTAACCTATTTGTAACTGAAAATTATTCTGTAATTCCTAATCTAACCCTAGCCCAAACTGCAGCCCTCTGAATAAGCTTTTTAGAGACATATAATTTGTCTTATTTGGGTTTAAATTGAGAGAGTTAAGCCCAAATCAGTGAGGGAAGGTCCAAGCTTTATGACAGCAACAGCGTCCTAACTTTGAGGCTTAACTTTCGTCCTGAATCTAGCTGAATTAGAAAAACTACATTAGATGCAAAATTGCGTATCTTCGTCTCAGCTTTTAGAGGACACTAAGATCATCTAAATATGACATTTTTAGCCCAAGATATGGCCTGTACAAGACAAAAAAGTCAAAATGAGTTAAAATCTGAAAATTAATGAAGTTTTTACAATTTAGCTCAATGAAGACCAATCATCTAAAACTCATCTACAAACATAATATTGGATACAATTATCATCAATTAGGCCAAATATAAAGTAATAATGAATGCCTCAAAATTGATTGATCAAATTCCCCCACACTTGAACTTTTGCACTCCCGGGCAAAATACAAGAGACCAAAACTAGGGAATAAAGAAAAATAAATGCAAGAATGCAAGAAAAGTAAAAACTCATAAACTAAAAACTCTAAAAGACTCAAATTCCAATGACATTCAAGTATGCAAAAAGAGTAAGAAAACATTCAAGGGATCACAACATTTAAGAGAGAACAATTCTTTACACCTCAAACTAACATGCAAGGTATCTTCAAATTGAAAAGTATGAATTAAGAATGATAGATCCTCACAAGATACACTCTCAATCTCTCAAGTGTTTACAAGGTAAGTATTTCACTCAATTCAACCCATGAAAAATGAATTACCATAAGCTTGCTTATCTTCTACTTCTCCACTACTCAAACACATGCACATACAAATCAAGAGGACTTTGTTTAAGGTTGTAATGGGGCCAAGATAAGGGATGGAAATAATATAGATATGGTGAGATGAGCACCCAAGAGAATAAAAGAACATTAGGGAGGAACTCAATTGATAAACATGAAATTTTTATCCCCTCAAATCTATATAATGCACATGCTCTTTACATATTCCTTTCCTTTTTCTTTCTTTTCTTTTACAACCTTTCTTGAATTTCTTTTTCTTTTTCTTCGCAATTTTTATTTTCACCAACACCTTGCATATTACACATCAACTTGCACAACCCCCACACTTATCCTATTAACCACTTGCAAGTAAAAGAGCTCCTCCAATGAAAATGAACCAATGCTCTCCCATTCCCTAAGGTAAGGTAAAATCATGGTTTTTCACATAAGGCATATAATAAGCTAAGACAAAGAATAGGCAAATAGGCTCAAGGGGTTAATCAAAGGGAAATAATGCAAGGTTGACTATTTGGCCAAAGTAGTTAATCACAAAAGAATGCCTCAATCATGTTCATGTATGCAAGTGAAAATGTAGCCAAAAAAAAAATCAAAGCAAGTTCTAGAGTGATTAATATGACATGAGTGAAAATCACACAAGAAAGAAGAGAATGGCATAAATGCTAAATCCATCCATCAAAAGGCTCAAAATCTCACCAGGTATGCATCTATCAAACTCAATTAATTAATCAAACGTCAAAACCAAGCATGCCAAATTCAAGATGAAAGAAGAAATTTATAAATCATAACCTTGAATTTCAATTGCTTCAAACTCATAGACTTCACAAATCTCAAAACATCATTGGAAATCAAATAAAAACACAATTTTTTTTAAAACTAGAAAAGCAATTAAAACAGAACACAAAATGTCAATTCCTCCCCCACACTTAAATTCTACATTGTCCTCAATGTAAACTTCAACAATAAACAATCATTAATAAATCTAGGACAAGTAAGATAAAAGAGAAGGAAGAAACATCATTATCAACTGAAGTAACAGAGGTAGATGAAGAGATTTCCACCAGGATCCCATTGGCGAAAGCATAATAACCAATTTATGCTTGAAATAACATGAGAGCTTCCACCAGGGTCCCATTGGCTGAAGTATAATGACCAAGTTAAGCTTGAGGCATGATGGCTTCCACCGGGATCCCATTGGCCTTCCTTAATTTCCTTGGCTTCACCACTGAAAAGTAATACGTGCACTTCATCAACTTCATATGCATTGTTTCTAATGGACCATGGCCCAAAAACGAAATCCACTTCAGCAGTGTCTATCATTTGGTGTTCTTCTCCCTTCACTGAAAACTCTTCAGTAGCCTGCAATTCTATTTCTCTTTGTATCTTAGATCCTGCAACTGCATCAAAGGCATTATTGATAGATCCTTCAACAACATTAGCTTCTACACAAACAGAATCATCAGCTCTCAAGAATGCAAAAATTTCAGCACAAACAACATATATCATGCCACCATCACAATCAGTACATTAGTTGCAATGAGTATAATTATTGAAACCAATAAAATCAAGAAATTCATCACACAAGTCATCATACTGTCTCTCCACTAACTTAGGAAGGGGTTCAAGAATACTTACCTTGGGGGCCTTAGATTTTTCCCTCTCCTTACTTACCTCTTCAGGCTCTGTTTCTTTCTTTTCAATGGTTTGTGAAGGAGAGGTGGGTTCATCTAACGTCTTGCCACTGTGCAATGTGACAACACTAGGATCTTCCTTCACATCCTCTTATGGTTGTGAGGAAGTCCTTCGTAAATTTGGCTCGGAACTTGCCTTTGAGATCTCGTGGCTAACCGATCCATAGAGTTTTGCGAGATCATTACACTTGGCCTTTGTTTCTTGTTGGAACCGTATGTTATAAGTGGCCATTTGTCTTATTAGCTCCTCCAATGAAGGTTCGGGTTGCCAAGGATCTTGGACTTGCTTTGTTGTCTGGAAGGAAAGGTGTTTGCCAATCTTTGAAATTTCGGAAATTCATACTGCTGGAGGTTGATTTGAGGCTTGTCCATAACTCAAGTTAGGATAGTCCCACCACACTGGATAATATGTATTGGAGTAGGGGTTGTAGTTGTTGGAAGGTTGAGAATATCCCCATCGCCTCTACCTCCTCATTTGTGTCCACTAGGAAAGTGGGACACAAATCGATGATATGTCCAGGTGATAAGCAAATCCCACAAGCATCCATGATCAATGGACATAAACACCTACAAGACACTCAGAAAGAAAGCATCAAAAATTAAAAATAAAATAAAAATAGAGTAAAAATAGGAAACAAATCAATAGTGCAATTGGAAAATTAGTTCCCCGGCAACGGCGCCAAAATTTGGTGTGGTGTGGAATACGATTAAGAATTATATCAAAAATAGTTGCCAAGTTCCACCAAAAATATAAAAACCTTGCAACCAGTTGTAGTAAGCAATGATCGATCCACAGAGAACTAATTCAATTGACACTATCAATCTAATTCCTAAATTAAATTCTGATGAAAAATAAACAGTAAAAGTAAAAGGGGGGTTTTATTCATCAAGTAACAAAATGCAAATTCGATAGTAATTAGGAATAAATTCAAAACTAGAAACATCAATCCAAGGGCTTCAAATCAAGTGGCAAAGTAAATCATAGTTCAAAGAGAGTAAAATTATTTATGCAATTAACTCTGTTAATTCGAATTCAACTAGATAATCACCTAGAATTTGATCAACTAAAACAGAATCACAATCGCAATTCTTGATTAAGATTGAATTAAACATAATTTTGAATTAACATAGATTATCAATCGATGATCTATTCTCCATTAAATTCAGATTAATCAATCCAAATCTATCTTCAATTTTGAAATATAATCATAAATCAATTAAAGAAGGAGAAGAGGAAAGAACATAATTAGAAATCACAAATAAACAAAAGAACTCAAAACTCTAACCACAATCATTAAATTCCTTGGATTGATTGGATCTTTAGCCTTCCATGGCCATCACCATTGAAAAGATACAGATCAAAGAAGAGATAAAAATGAAATAGAGAAAACGAAAAGAGAGAAAAAAGGTTTCTTGATTCCTATCGTAAAACTCAAAAATCAGGATTCAGAAAGAGGTGTACTTTCGTATTCTGCCTTAACCTATTTGTAACTAAAAATTATTCTGTAATTCCTAATCTAACCCTAGCCCAAACTGCAGCCCTTTGAATAAGCTTTTCAGAGACATATAATTTGTCTTATTTGGGTTTAAATTGAGAGAGTTAAGCCCAAATCAGTGAGGGAAGGTCCAAGCTTTATGACAGCAACAGCGTCCTAACTTTGAGGCTCAATTTTCGCCCTGAATCCAGCTGAATTAGAAAAACTACATTAGATGCAAAATTGTGTATCTTCGTCTCAGCTTTCAGAGGACACCAAGATCATCCAAATATGACATTTGTAGCCCAAGATATGGCCTGTACAAGACAAAAAGGTCAAAATGAGTTAAAATCTAAAAATTAATGAAGTTTTTACAATTAAGCTCAATGAAGACCAATCATCTAAAACTCATCTACAAACATAATATTGGATACAATTATCATCAATTAGGCCAAATATAAACTAATAATGAATGCCTCAAAATTGATTGATCAAGCACTCATGAAAAACTTGCTTGTCCCTACTGTATGGAGAACAGTAAGTCATTTGTATTGAAGCACGGTAGGAAGTGTTGCTAGTTTGATTGCCATCGTTAGTATCTGCCACCTGAACATCCGTTTTGTAGTGATCGGTACTCTTTTAAGAAGAATTCAACAGTGTAAAGTTTTTTGTCATCACAGCGATTGAGTGGGACAAATGTCTTAAATAGAGTGACGCTGCTTGAGGAAGTCATTTTTGGCTTGAATTCACGTAATAAAAAACAACGTAGCTTTGGTCAGTTTCACAACTGGGTGAAGAAGAGCATATTTTAGGAATTTCCTTATTAGTCCACTAATCTAATACGACATAATTTGGATGTTATGCATATTGAGAAGAATGTGTTTGGGAATATCTTCAACATTGTTATAGACATAAAGGGTAAGATAAAAGACAATGCAAATGCAAGAGAAGATTTGAAGATGATATGCAAATGTCACACCTTAAAATTGATTGTTGAGAATGGCAAGTATAAAAAACTGAAGGCAACTTATGTGTTAAATGTCAATCAAAGGAGGACAGTGTGTGAATGGATAAAATAATTAAAATTTCCTTATGGGTATGCGTCAAACATTGCACGTTGCATTAATTTAGATGATAGGAAGATATATGGAATGAAAAGTCATGATTGTCATATTTTTATGCAAAGGTTAATTCCTCTAGCGTTTCGTTATATGTTACCTAAACCTATATGGGGAGCATTAATAGAGTTTAGCTTGTTCTTTAAAGAAATTTGTGCAACTGAAATACGTACTTCCATTATGGAGAATGCAGAGCTTTCCATTATTGAAACAGTTTGCAAGTTAAAGAAGATTTTTTTGCCAACATTCTTTGACGTGATGGAACATCTAGTTGTGCATCTCCCTTATAAAGCTAATGTTGGAGGACCCGTGCAATATAGATGGATATATCCCTTTGACAGGTGTATGTTGTACTTGAAAATGAAGGTTTGAAATAAGGCGAGAGTTGAAGGGTCTATTTGTGAAGCATATAATTTAGAAGAAATTTCTAATTTTACTTCCATGTATTTTGATCCACAAATATAGAAATGGCGCACTCAAGTTCCTCGAAACGACGATGGTGGGGAAGATATGACTAATGAATGCTTGTCTATTTTTAAACATCCATGCCACCTTATTAGGAGAGGTCGTAGTAGGTTCTTGACGGATGTGGAGCTTTAAATTGCTGAGACTTATGTACTTGTAAATTGTAGAGAAATAGAACCCTATCTCCAGTAAGTCTACTCACTAACTTAGTTATTTAATAAATTTCTAATTACATTATGTTCAATATTAATTGTTGTATTGATTAGACAATTCAAGGATTCGCTAAGGGAGATAAATTCTAGTATTTCTAAAGATCAAATATTGGAACTTCAGGATAAGGACTTCAGTAGGTGGTTAAAACATCTAGTGAGTCCTTTCATCCATAATCATATATATCATATAAAAAATAATGTTCATTATACCAATACTAAATGTTACAACTATCTGTTCTCTTTGTAATGATTCATAGGTAAATATAGGTCAAATTGAGGATCGAATGATTTGATAAATGAGTTATAATCCATCCAAGTATGTTACTTCTTACGATGGCTTAATAGTTAACGAGTATAAGTTCCATACTAAGGAGTACGAACAAAACTAAGTTACCATGAACAGTGGGGTATGCGTCAGAGGAAGTATATATAGCGAGAATGACTTAGATTATTATGGCATCGTTGAAGAGATATTAGAATTGTCATATCTAGGTCAGAACAAAGTATTTCTTTTACGGTGCCAGTGGTTTGACCCGATTAATGGAGTCAATGTTGATGAGAGATATAGATTGATTGATGTCAAGCACAAATCGAGGCTTTACTCAAATGAGCCATTTGTATTAGTTGAATAAGCACAACAAGTATACTATATAGTATACCCACAATGCGGGGGTCGAGCTAATGGGGAATGGTGGGCAGCTTGTAAGTTTAGAGTAAGACTCTTTGCGGCTGAAATATTCAATGATGAATATGATGGATCGAATGAGCTATCTGCTATCGATTACTACCAAGATGATGGATCCTTGAGAACACCTAATATCATCACAGATGATGGACTTCTTTCCTTGTTTGATGCATATGCCCCAATGGAAGAAGTGGACATAAATGAAATACGTAATCCAAATGATGTTCCATTTGTCGACTAATTCATTGATGACAACAAAGATGAAAATACTGAGTTCATAGATGAAGATGAGGAACTATATGATTCAAGCTCAAGTAGTAGCAGTTGAACTTTGTTTATGGTATTTACACTGAAATGTCATTTTTATATTTTACTCCATTCTTGACAATATTGATGTATATAGTTTGTTAACATGTTATGTTTCATTATTGCAGACATTTGTCATGGTAATCTGAGGTAAGGGCAATGGACGTGGTCGAAGGAGAGGCCGCAACAATCCACCTGAGTGTTCTCAACCACACATTGGTTCACCACCACTGCAGCCTTCTCCACGCTCCCCAGGTATACCTATATAATAATCTTTTTATTGTTAACTCTTGATTTATATGTATTTATGAATTCAGATTGCCTATAATTATGTTAGGTGTTATTTCAGCTATTAACCCCTTAGCCATTGGTGACCCATCAACTGTTGTCCTACTTTTCACTACTGTCCCTGTCCTTGTCTCACCCTCACTGTCGATGTCTCTATCCCACACCCCGCTGTGCCTCTAACTAGCGACCCAATTTCTATGCCTTCAAGTGGATCCCAAGCAGAAACTGATAGAAGGCCATTTATATCTGTGGAGGATGTCTCTCAACCATGAGTAACAATGAATATCATGTTTTATTACATTTATTTTACTTTTAGATTATTAACATGTCATGGACTTGTAGGAGGAGGTGTGTCCCGCAGTCTGTGACTCATGAGATTATAGTCATTGTGATCACACGGATACCCATTCCAGCTGAAAAATAGAAAAATTATCTTGTTAACATGAAGGATGAACTATTTCAGGATTTTATGATAAATAATTATGTTTCTAGCCTCATTGTATTATGCAATTATCTATATACAGAAATATACTAACATGACTTTGTTTTAGAATAAATATTGATTTGCATCAGATTATGATCTTTGCATGGCAAGAACTATTTAGGACGGAACATGCATGGACTGCTATTCAGATGATTTGAAGAATCATAGAAAGACAATCATGAAAAAGTTGGGGACATCAAACATTGCTGACCTTAAGGGCCATGGGCCCCCAACTTTGAAGTCAGAAGTGTGGGATGACTTAGTTGACATTTGGTTAACACCAGAGTGGCAAAAGGAGTCTGTTGTTGGTCAAAGCAAAAAGTCTCATTCTTTGGTCGAAGCAACAGAAGCGATTGTGCGATGCTATGTTGCTGCTATGCAGCTCAATAAGCTTCGGTCAACATAAGAAGCAAATGGTAATATAGAATTTCTTATGTGTTTGTTGCAATATCCTAATAATTCTATATTATATTATTGTATAATTATAGTACAAGTGAGTTAATGTTCTAGCAGCTTGTAGGTTGTGTTATATTTTTGGCTGTATGAATCTAAATTGCATGAGGTTGGTCCTATTTTATAAATAAGACACAAGGTTTCTTGTAGTAAAGATTTTAGAATTTTATATTCTAATAGATATTGATTACAGGAGGCAGAGCTGAATCATCCAGTCCCTTTCAGAGATGTGTATGAAAGTGTGCATAAGAGGAAAAATGGAGAATATGTCACTCAACGCTCGAAGAACTTCATTGTAGGTGTCTTTAAAATTAAAACTAATCATATTTGTTAAATAATTGATTATTTTGATAAAGTTTTCTAGGTTTTTCATTTCAGGACTCTTATGACACCACGATATTAGACGAGTATGGAGAAGACTTTTCACTGTATCCTATGGTAGATCAGGTGGTGTGGATGGAGGTGACGGATCCTAACAAAAAGGGACGAGTCCATGTCATGAGTCACAGTTTAGGTATTAACATTCATAGATCTAGCTCTTGTTCATCTTCACAGGTTGGTGGCTCCTCCTGCACTGTTCCGACACAAGCCATAAAAGAAGCTGTTAATGAAGTGATGGCTTCCTTTGTCTAGACGCAGCTGGTGCCTATCCTCCGTGAGATTGTTGGCTCCCAAGTAGGAAGTGGTGTGCTGCAGACACCATCACAAAGCGATGCAGTTGGGGATGATCATGAAGTTGATGATCATGGGGTTAATTTGGATTGATTAGTTGTGTTTGTTGATGATAGGGCTAATTTGTTTAGAACTATTTATATTAACTTAGACTTTTTGATTAGTTATCCTTTCTTTGTAGAACTTGTTTTAATCTTACTAATGCAATTATGATATTTTGTTACTTTGTACAACTTATTTGCTGGGATTTTCTATTTGGGTTGAAATATTTATATACAAGTATAATTTTAAAATATATCAATTATTATTATAAAATTAATTTTGGTTAGCTAGGGAATAGCTACGGAATTGCTATGGATTAACTACGGAATTGCTACGGATTAGCGATGGAATTGCTATGGATAATTGCTAGGGAATAGCTACGGAATTGTTACGGATAATTGCTATGGATTAGCTACGAATTTTCTATGACTTTAGCAATATAATAGTTAGGAAATAGTTATAGAATTGCTAGGGATAATTAGCTACAAATTAGGTACATAATTTTTATGGATGTAGCAATATAATAGCTAGGAAATAGCTATGGAATTGCTACAAATTGTTAACATCAACTATGGATTAACTACAGAATTGCTATGGAATTTTTCGTAGCTAATTACCTACGAAAATGAAGGAAAATCTAAATGAAAATTAGCTACAACTTAGCTTCGGATTAGCTACAGAAATTTAAAAATTAGTTACGGATTAGCTACGAAAATTTTTGGTAGCTAATTAGCTACAAGATTTGGACTACGGACTAATCCGTAATTCTTGTTGTGTGCCTGAGTCAAATGAATTGATTAAACAAATTTCTAATGAGTCAGAAGAACTCTTAGTTTGAAGATGGTAATCTACAATGGCCTCAATCCCTTCAACTTTCTCATTTTCATCATGGACTTCTTGTGATTGCTTGCACATATTGAAAACATTAAGCTCCAGTGTCATATTTCTAAATGTTAGGTTATCACTCCATTTCTGTAATTTATCAAAGTATTAGATGTTGCTAAAAATAGGCGACCTAAAATAATAGGAATTGACTTATCACTATTAACCATAAATTCAGTTTTCAAGATAATAAATTTCACAGGATATATGAATTTATCAACTTGTACCAACACATCTTCTACTATTCCTTTTAGAATTTTAATTGATTTATCATCAAGTAGAAAAGTTATAGAAGTTGGTTTTAACTCACCTAGGTTGAGTTGCTGATAAACTGAATATGGAAGCAAGTTAACACTAGCACTAAGATCAAGCGAAGCTTATTCAATTTTATGTTCTCCAATAATGCATGAAACTATAGGACAACCAGAGTCTTTATATTTCTGGGCATTATTATTCTGAAGAATGGAGCTTACCTATTCAGTCAAAAAGGCTTTCTTTTTCACATTTAATTTCCTTTTAACAATGCACAAGTCCTTCAAAAATTTGGCATAAGAAGGAACCTATTTGATAGCATCTAACAGAGGAATATTGACCTTTACTTGTTTAAAATTTTCAAAAATTTTAGTGTTGTGGCTCAATTTCTTTGAATTGTTTAATACTTGAGGAAATGAAGGTGAAGGCTAGAGTTTCGTCTCCTTTTGGCCAGGTGACTTATCAATCTCTTCCTTATCTTGGGGATTGATTCATCATCTCTCTCATAAGGTTCAGAAATTTTTTTTTCAACAACCTTTCCACTCCTAAGAGTTATTACTTACTTGACTTAATTTATTTGTTGGCTTTCTGAACTACCCTCATTTAGACTATACTGACCTTTGGGATTTGGTTGAGGTTGAGAAGGAAATTTTCCTTTCTCATGAATGGTGAGTGCAGAAGCAAATTTAGCAAGAGCGTCTTTTCTGTCAATCATGGCTTGAGTGTTTTGGTTATTAATGACCTCTTACTTTTCCATGAATGCATGCAATATTACTACAAGATTTTTCCTGTATGGTGGGACATAAGGTGCATATCCTTGAGAATTTTGAGAGTCCAGTTACGCCTGACGAGGAGGTGGTTGCATAAATTGTCCTGATTATTATTCTTCCAACTAAAGTTCGGGTGATTTCTCCATCTCGGATTGTATGAATCTGAAAAAGAATAGGTGAATGACTTTTTAAAATTGTTCATTGCATTTGCTTGCTTATGCACAACTTCTTTAAAAATAAGAATTTTTGGACATTCATTTGTTGAGTGTCCTAATTCATCACAAATGCCACAAATTTCTTCATTTTGCATATATTTGATTTCTTTTACTTTCCCTGATTTCATGACTTCAATCTTTCTAGCAAAACTGGCAAACCTAACATTTAGATCTTCTTCTTGACTAAGGTAATATTTTCCTTTACTAGCACTTGCAATGTTAGATCTAATTAAATTTTCAGAAGGATTAGTATCATGCCAAGATTGAGAATTCTCAACCAAATGGTCTAAATATTCTAAAGTTTCTTTAGGTTCTTTATCAAGGAATTCGTCATTGCACATTGTTTCCACGAATTATTTAGTTTCAGATGTTAACCTTCATAAAAAAAACTTATAGTGCGCCATTTTTCAAAATCATATTGTGGGCAAGAATTTAACGAATTTTTAAAACGTTCCCAACTTTGAAAATATGCTTTATTTAAATTTTGAGAAAATTTTTGGATTTGTCTTTTCAAAGTATTAGTTTTATATGTTGGAAAAATCTTTTTTAAAAACTCACTTTGCATTTCTTGCCATGTACTAATTGATATTGGTTACAAAGCGTTAAGCCAAGTTTTTGTTTTATCTTTTAAAGAAAAAGAAAACAATTTAAGTTTAACAATTTTTTCAGTGCAATTTTGATCAATGAAAGTGATACATACTTCCTCAAATTCTTTTAGATGTAAATATGAGTTTTCAGATTCTAAACCATGGAAATTAGGAAGTAATGAAATCATACCTGGATTAAATTTAAAATTATTAGCATTAAGTGAAAAGATAAAACATGATGGACTAGAATTTCAAGATGGTTGCAAATATTCATGCATGGTGGTAGGGTCAAAACGTGTTGCCCATTTGCTAACCGCAAGTGCACGGGTCGCACAAGTAATACAGATACAGAGTAAAAGTTCGTTCCCACGAGGATATTCGATTATAAAGCTAAGTACCAACCAATAGCTTAATCAATTCTAGACAAGGACATAAAAATAGGAAAATAATATAAAAACAATCTAACCTACAAAAGCAATAAACCTAAAAGCGGTTAGGTTTCAGGAAATCCTCCTTCACCCCCTACATCTATCAACAACATGCAATTCCCCTCATAAACACAAATGCATTGATTAGGTTAGCTTGAGAATCTTCATTAGTCAAAAGCCTATGTCTAGGTCAATCAACCCTGGTTTCAATTGCCCAACTCACTAAGTTTCCTTGAGAGCCAATGCAACTTCCACTCATGAATGATCTATTCTCAATCATACACTATACATGGTTAATAGGTATATTTCTATCCTATTAATGAATCAACTCATCCAAGCTAATTGAACTCGCCGAACATGTATCAACCATACCATATCCATATCAACAAATCCCTATGTCTAGTTCATTTGCTAATATTGAGATCATGCAATTGAGGCCAACCAAGAACAAGCATTAAACACAGATAATGATTGAACCATAATCAAACATCCACACAAACTTAGAGAAGAACACATCATTAATATAAATAAAAGGATTCAAAGTATTCCTAAACAAAGCTTAGCTATACAAAAGATAAGGAAGAGAAGAGAGAAAGGGAAAAGAGAGAAAGAAGCTAATTGATTTGTCTCTGAAGCTTGAATCCTCCTTCAATCCTTTGATCCTTAACTCCAATCCACCAGCAATGAAGATCTAGCTAAGCTATCTAACCTAAAACTAACTAAAACTAACTAAAACTATCAAAACCTAAAAAAACTAGAAATGGCCAAATGGCGAAACAGAAAAGCGAGAGAGATTCTGAGAAAAATGTGTAAAATCTTATTTATAAGCTCAGCAACCACCTCCATGCCGCGACGCCCATATATGCACGCCGCGGCGCACAATGGGTCAGTCTATTTACGTTGCAGCGCCCACTTCACTAGGTCGCGGCGCTCTTGCCCCGGGTCCAAGTATGACCAGGCTAAAAATCCTCTTTGCGCCGCGGCGTGCTCTGCCTTGCGCCGCGGCGTTACTTGCTGGAATGCCAATTTGGCTTCCTCTTCCTCTTTAAGCTCATTTGCTCAATATTTAATCTTGTTTGGAGCCCCTCCTATCATAGAGAAAATACCAAATCAATAATATATATAAATTTACTCAATCCATGATCATTAAAGCTCAGTTTTGCATAATAACACATCAGAAAGGCTTGGATTCTGAATATATCAAATATAAGCACAAAACCCTCCAAATATGCATTTAAACAAGGACAAAGCATTCATTCTAGCACAAGGATAGGGCACAAATAACTGCATTCTATGTAGCTATCACATAGTTTGCAACGGTTGATTTTCATGATCAACATGTACACTTTCATTTTCAGCCATTGTGTTTAATGTATATGATTGTGATTCAAATAGATTAATATATAAAGTACTAGGATTAATTTTAACTAAACGACCAGAATTTGAGTCACAATACCAATTAAGCATAAATATGTGACTTAAAATAGGAAAAAAAATAAAAATATCTATGGAGCTCAACCTTCCATAATAAAAAAATATATTAACAAGTAGGCGGTAAATTTATCAAGGTAATAAAAAATATTAACAAATAGGTGATAAACCAGTCATCAAATATGATACAACTAGAAAATTAAAAGAGTAGAGAAAGAATATACTACATGGTGAAGTTTACTTAAAGAAAAAAAAACCTCAATAAACTTGTTCTTCAAATCAAGTCCTCGGCAATGACACTGATGCGGAATTGATATGTGTTGCAAACTCAAGTGCAAGTTGTCTCAAGTAATAAATTCTCAAGAATCCAAGGTCGATCCACAGGGAATTGATGAAGAAATTTTTTTTGAGATAATAAAAGGATTTGTCATAATAATAAATGTGATAAAACTTATTCACAATTAAAAAGGATTTTGTTAGGCTAGGAGATCCACTCTTGGTAAGTAAATTAAAGACAAGATTAATTTTTTTTATAACTCAATTAGAATACACGCATAATAGAGGTTCTAATCGAAAAATACAGCATTCAAAGTTCATTTAAGATTATATATATAATTATTTATGGTTCCTTTAATTATCTACTAATGCCAACACTTGTAAATGAGTTCAAGTATTCATTGTGCCAAACTCTTGTCTACTATAAATCAAGATCTCCACCTTACAAGGAGAGTTTCTAAATTGATTGGAAACAAAATACAATACATATAATGATTACTTGATAATATATCATTCAAGCACAAGAAAGAGATTCTTATTTCATTACCAAAAACTTCGCTCTTTCACCCAAGTAAAATGAAAATTAGTTACTCATAAACAAGAAGAAAGAAAGAGAGAAGAAGAAGATGATGAACATAATTCTATTTAGAACAAAAGAAAACTACAACAAGAGAAACAAATACTACAACAACAAGATCTTGATCTCTAAACTAAGATGATTCTAATAAGCAATTAATGGTGCCCTTTTATAGAGTATGAAGGGAACACAATGACAAGAGAGTTGTTTATGAGTGGGTGGATTAGTGGAACATGACAATGGATTTGTTAATAAGTTGGTGGATTGTTGTCATGCTTGTCTCCCTACATAACTAATTCAGTTGTCGTCATACGACTATAACTCTATCATAACGTTACCTATTGCGTAAGTGGTCTTCATAAAAGTTGAAGGGTTTTGTCTCAAATTTCCAACGCCACCAGTTTCATCTCAATTTGACCCCTACAAACCAAAATATGGCCTAATCTTTGCACAATATTTGGGTTCCAGTAACAGCACATCTGTTCTGACTTCTAGGCCCAATATGACCTACTAGACATCTGACTATGCTCTTGCGTTCTTCATCAAAGTTGTAGATTTGGGTCTTAGATTTTATTTGGGTTAGTTTGATGTCAATTGAACTCCTATAACTCAAGAAATGAGCTGATGAGTGTGTTAAGGTCAAGCTGTCATGATCAGATTTCTAACTCTTGTTTTCACTTCAATTTAAATTATCCAAACGTGTGATTCCTCTCTTGAGGTCTTCATGAAACTTGTATAGAATTGTCTTAGCTTTCCTACAAGACTAGAATCACATCAATCAAATATTTGTAACTCAGATTATAGCCAATTTACTAAACACTGCCAAATAGACAAATTAAAGTCAATTCATGCAATAATTCTTTCAATGATCTAATTAGGCCCAATATAATAAAATGTGACAAAACCAACTTAATTAAGCCTAATTGAGTCTTAAGAAGCCCAATGAGAGGGTTATTAAATGAATAAAATATATTGCTATTAGTCAGAATGCAGTAATGGTTCCCATATCACATTGCCTAGGTAACCGCTCTGATAACAAAACTGTAACATCCTACTCTAATTTTATGATTTTAATTATTTTTCTTTTATATATTAAAATCTAATTTAGAACTAGATGTTACAAAAGTACTACTGATATTATCATTAGATTTTATGTACAATATTTTACATAGTTTTCTTGAGGATACATCCTTCAAAGTTAGTTATATGTACATGCATTATTTAAGTTAGGCACTTATTTTACAAAAATGAAGCTTATAAAAACCTTTACAAGGTGCTACTATTTACATATTTACAAATATTATTTACTATAACTACTCATCAAAAAGTAGGATTATCAGAAATAGATCCCCTAGAGTAACAGTAAAAACATAATCTCCTAGCTCTGACATATATACTTGTTAAACTCGAAAATCAACCTGAACTCTTACAATCAGCATTATCTAAAATATCACGCCAAATATGTGAGATAATTAAAAATCTCAATAGGAAAAAACAAAAATAACAATAAGTTTGAACTAATAATATTCCAGTCGTCTCAAGTACGGAAAACATTTTGCACTCTTTACGACTCTTTCTTTCTTAAACCATATCTAAGAGTCCAATCATATAAATTTATGACAAAAAATTTAGTAATCAAAGGAGTAAATAATGCAAAAAGAAAGTATAAGTAATTCCATAAAAATGAAAGAGTAAGAAATTCATAATAACTCCATATTAAAAAATAAGTAGCTCAATAGTTTCTCTTCATCATTACCCAAAAATTTTCTTCTCATCTCATTTCAATGCTCTCAACCAAATGTGCATATTTCTCTTCATCATGGTGTCTTTCAATACTCTAATCATGATCATAATAATAATTTATGATTAAGGTGTCTCTTAATCCTCTAATGATGGTCACAATAATAATGTCTAATCGAGGAATCTTCAATATTCTCTAATAATGAGGCATCCCTCAATGTTCTCTGATCATGGTCACAATAATCTCTAGTTAGGGCGTCCCTAATAATCTCTAATCATGGTCACAATATTTCTTTGCACATTGATTCATTTTTATCTATGAGATAATATTTCAAAAATGCTTTCTCCATAAAAAAATACTTTCTCCATAGAATAACTTTTAACATAAAAATAACTTGTAAAAGATAGGAACACTAAGGAAGAACTTTAATGAAGATTAAAAGTTAACCCAACTCGATATAAAGAACAATCATACGTATAAATTCATTTAATTGAAGAATTTGTGAAAAGAATAAAAAATGATAACAAAATGATTCTTGTTCAAAAGGAAGAACATTCTGGTGTTTGTTATTCGAATAACACTATAATTTTCTCAATTAAAATGGTTTTTATTTGAATAGACAAGGAATCTATTCGAATAAATCCATTAAAATCTTAATTTTAAAAATGTCAAATTTTATTCGAATAAAGAAAAATTTATTTGAATAAATCATTAAAAAATAGTATTTTAAGTTTTTTTTTGCAAGCTTTATTCGAATAAAACTAAAGCTTATCTGAATAAATCATTCGAAATCACATTACAAAAACTAGTGAGAGCCATTTCTTGCCATTCTTTATTTCAAGCTAAATAGAGCAATTGACAATGGATGCAAGGAATGAATTAAAAGATATGGGTAAAAGAAATAAAGAAGAAAGAGTGGGTTTTTGCTAATTCCTACCATTTTCACATAATTAAAATAGGTAGACAAAGTTGTTGAGAATGGAGGAGATGAGTTGCAGAAAATAGAGCTTTTGATTTTGGTAAGTTGGATGGGTGTTTTGGGGACAAGAAAGGGAAGGTGGTGTGATATTTATGGGGCCAAAATTAAGCTTGTCTCATCTAGTAGAATGATATAAGAATGATGTGGGAAGCTTTGTTGTCAAAACAAGAAGCAACCTTCACAAAAATCTCCTTCTGAAATTCTAAACTGAAATTCTAAAATTTTCTTCCTTAAACACGTTTCTTTCTTCTGTTTATTCATTTCGTTGCCACCTATTGTTCTGTAATCATTGCTGAAACTTAATCAAGATCTCAAGAGCTCCCCTTAATGACACACGTTTATGCTAACATCATATACTTATATCACCTTCAATAAATTCTTGGACCCTTGTTTCTTCTTGGTCGTGCTTCATTAGATATTTGACTTAATCCTTTACCACTTGTTTATGCAATCATTGCTTCTTCCCCCTATCATGATTTCAAGAGTTCCCTTAACGACACTTGTTCTTGCTGATATTTCTTTGCTTACCAATCTCATTTCTTCAAGTTAGTTCCTTTGGAACTAGTTGAATTGAAGAACTAAAAGTAATGAGAACTGAATGAAAACTAAGTTTTCATTCTGGTTTCATGCAATGTGGTTTTCATTTTTTACTGGCATCAACTTCTTTATTTGAATAACAGGAACTTTATTCTAATAAAGTGACATGTTTTCTCCTATATATTTGCATAGCAGAAACTCTATTCAAATAACTATCTGGTTATTCGAATAGAATGACTTTTACTTAAATAATTTTATTCGGAAAGTTATATCTTATTTATTTTGTAAGTTGTACTTTTTAATATTTTTGGGGATGTTACACAATGTAATGCCATTGGAACTGAAGGGAAGATTATCTATGTTTAATGAATGAGTATAGGAACTTGGAGCATTAGTATAAGAAAAGTAAAATTTATTTTGATCTTTAATAAATTGCTCTCACTCGTCGTAAAAGATTTTCGTATTAGATCTCTCTTGATGAGCTAGGATAGAAATGTTGGCAACTATTTGAAAAGTATGACTTTTTTTAAGTAATGTTCCTTATGAAATACAACAATCATCATCCATATATTTAACAATTAAATACTTAGATTTTCTTATATTTTTGTGCATTTTTTCTTTTGCTAGATGATAGCCACATTGTACAGTGGTCAGCCTATATGTCTTCTTCAATCTAGAGACCTCTTTGGATTAGAAAAGTTGTAGGTTCAGATTTCTGGATTGGAGAAGGTATATGAGTTGACTTCTATAAGATTTGACTATCATCGATTGTTTGGAAGAGTGTACATAAGAATGTTAATAAAATTTGTGTATTTAACATTTGAAGACAATGATGATGATTGCTATATTTTACAAAGAAAATTGCTTTTGAAAAAATTGTACTTCTCAAATTGTAGCGAGCAAAACTAGTATCCTAATTCATCAGGAGAGAAACCAACACAAAAGTTTTTTAAACATGAGTGAGATCGATTTAAGAACTTAAGAGAAAAATGACTTTTTTTTATACCGACGCTCTTAGTTTTTAAATTGATTCATTAAATTTTGATAGTCTTTCCTTGAGTTTCATATTATATTACCTTAAATAAAGAAATATATATATGCTTTTACTTGTCATTATCATCCCATTCGAAATCCTAATTTCACTCTCGTCCAAATTCCCTTGACATTAAGCTTTTGCTGCTACTCTTTAAAAAATAGTTACATGATTATAAGCAAACACATGCTTTCTGTGCCACTAATAAGGGTAATTGTAACATTCAATTTTTCATAAAATATCTTTATGAAGAATAAATTTTAATTTCTTTAATTCAAATATTTTATTTGATTTTATTTTACAATAGTTGCTACTAATAAGAAGAGATTAAAAATATTCTAATAAATATATTTATGAATTAATTATTATTTTAATATAAAAATATATCCTAAATATCTAAGTGTCATCATTACTAAAGATAAAAATATAAAATGTAATCATTACTTTAATTTTAAAAAAAATGGTGCTACGTTGCACCTAGAGGATTAGTGCAACACACTCCTTTGACATCACCTCGACATCATCAAAAGCCATTTATTATGGCTATAAAAAAGGGAATGAAGTGTGGGGGAATGAAGTGAAAGAGAGGGGAGAGAGAAGAGAGAGAGAGAGAGAGAGAGAGAGAGAGAGAGAGAGAGAGAGAGAGAGAGAGAGAGAGAGAGAGAGAGAGAGAGAGAGAGAAAAAAGTGTGGCGAGGGAGAGAAAAGAAGAGAAATAAAGAGAGAGAGAGAGAGAGAGAGAGAGAGAGAGAGAGAGAGAGAGAGAGGAGAAAGATAAAGAGAAGAAAAGAAGAAGAAAGAGGAAGAGAAAAGATAGGAAAAAGAGGAAAATCTATACAAGGTAAAAACTAAACTCTCTTTTAAAAATAAAATCATGGCATTAAATATGTTCATAGTTAATTAGTAATAGGTATGATTATATGTTTTATTAGTAATTAATTTATTACTTTAATATTTTGTGCACATTATTATTCTTGTTAAATTAATTATGCACATTTAATGTTGTTAGATTATAATATTTGCTTTTGTGCTTAGCTTTGAATTTCTTATGGTACTTGACAAAATTTAGAGTTATTATAATTTGAATATTGACTCTCTCATGGAACTAATATTATAATCTATAAAAACTAAATTGTCATTCAAAACTTAAGCTAAATAAATATTCGTAATTACATTGAGATATTGTTACCTTGGCTGGAGGACATTTTATGACTTTTGGAAGGAAAGTACTATTGTACAATGAACATATATGCTTGATTTACATGGACTTTCTCATATTTACCTTGGCTTGGGAACAATTTTATGACCTTTATATTGATCATTGCAATGAAAGGACTTTTGTGCAATGAATACACTATCAAGTTCAGGATAAACTATGGACCATGATGAAGACCTGATAAAATATGGATTATGATGAGAACCTGACAAATTATGGATTGTGATGTAGACTTTTAAAAGAATTATTAAATTACTTTTAAATCAAAGTTGGTCCATTGGAGAATTGATATTTAAATTTAATAACTCTAAGTTTTGTGAATTTTATTTAATTGTCATGATTTATAAACTTGTAGATGATAAATTTATTTATGATATATTGGTGATTTGCATTGCTTATGTTTATATGTGATGACAAACAAGTGATTCAAGGAAAAGTTTGCACCTAACCATTGAGAAGGCAGAGGGATAGATGTCTTTTTATGTTACTTACTTTGGTTAGTGTGGGTATGTTTAGCTTTATTGTCATGATGTTAAAGTAACACCAAAGATAGGATGGATTCCCTATGGAAGTGAAGGCTTTTAAGTAAAATGTGAAACAAGCAGACATAGAAAGAAAAAGAAAAGAAAAAAGGTGGATTCCCTGTGATGAGGAACTTACTTGCTGATGTTTGGAACTTGCTTTCTGATGTTTGAAAAACTTGCTGATGTTTGAATATAATGTTGTATTTCATGATTTATTTAGCATTTGTTCCGTTAAGCTGTTGAAATCATTTTATTCTTGTCATACTTTGGTTGCCAAATGGTTTTCTGTGTACTTTATATAGCTGAAACTCACCATGTGTTTTCAAATATTTTATAACTGTACATTTCCTATTGAAAATTTTCTATTCTCACTCTGTTCATTATGATTTCAGACCAACACATGACGCATTATGGATATCATTATTAACTGTGCATGGATTCTAGTTCCAAGGAGGAGGGGATATATATATATATATATTAGAGTTATTAAAAATATATGCATTTTTGGTTAAATAATGACTCTGATATATGTAAGCTAAATAATGACTCTGTTACTGGATTTCTTAATTAAAACTCATGTTTCTGATTTTGTTTCTTTACTTACTATTGTTTCTTTCTCTTGTTTTGATTTCAATCTCTGTTCTTTCGATTTTTATTTATGGAGTAAACTCACTAATGTTATCTCATTATGTTAATGAATCAATATGCTAGAAAAATAATTATTATGACCATGATTAGAGTGATTAAGGGTAATATCCACAATTAGAAATTTTGTTATTAGATTAAAATTTATTAAGGGGGTTACAGTAATAGTCTTGGGACTACCCTCTCAACTATCCTAATTCTAAAAGCATTGAACACAATATTATCCAAATATTTCTCTCCATGATACTCTATTATAATGTCATTTTCATTGGTGTCATCATTCTTGATAAAAAAAAATCATTTGCTTTTGGTTTCTTTTTTATTCCCTAACTTCTCCACCAGGGGCTTCTGTTCGCTAGAAAATTATGTCATAAAATTGTGTAAATTCATTATTAAAATTTGTAATACTTTTCTCCTTCTTCTTTTTTTTATATATCTTATTACCTAGTTTTGTCCTCATCATCATAAGAGGTGAAACCGTTTTAGTACGCAAACTTTCAATCATATCAACCACTTGAAATTGTTATTGTTAGAGTTATCATCTTCACTATTAGTGAAAGATGAAAGATGAGTAGAGTAGTCAAATCTCGAACTATTGAAAGTCACTTATATAGTGATTCCAGCAAAATATTTGTCGAAAATTTCTAGTTGATTTTTCCGTCGAATAATATAATGGTCTGACATGCTGCCAATTTTTTTTCCAATAACCAAATTTGCTAGTAATTTATAGCACATTGTTTATTTCGACAAGCATTTTTCCAGGAAATAAAAATCCTCCAGAAATTTCAATTTCCAACAGATTTTGAGTAATTACTTGCGAATATGGCTACCAATAATTTACGAATTTCTTGCAGTGAATATGCCTGTGGTGTTTATCTAGGCACGCTTAAATAGAGGGGATAAGGACTTGAAAAAGGTCTAAGATAATGGGTCAGATTAACCTGAAGGATGAGAGCCCTGGTCCTAGCCCAAAGGGCCCAATACAGTTCGCAGCTCCCAACTTGGGCAATCAGTGATGATAGCTCTAACTTGTACTATTGATGATTATACTTATCCAAGCTTATTGGGCCTAAACACTCCACAACCCCCGAACTCGGACAATCACAAGGTGAATGGTTGAGCTTTTCCGAGCTCGTCACAATTTTCTTGCTTCTTCCTTAGGTAACCTCCTGAGGTGAGTGGTGAGGTGATTTGACTTTGCTCTTAGTGTTACAAGTTTCTATTCATTCCTTGGGTTATTTGACCATTAATAAGAAACCAAGTATTAATAGTCACATAACCAAAATAATGAATAGAAACTGGAAACAATAGGAGCAAAGTCAGATCACTTTTCAAGTTTCTATTCGTTCTTTTGGTTATTTGATTTCTAACAAAAAAACCAAGTATTAATAGTCAGATAACAAAAAGAGCGAATAGAAACTTGAAACGCCAAGAGCAAAGTCGGATCACTTCACCACTCACCTCGGGAGGTTACCCAAGGACAAAATCAAAAAATTACGACGAGTTAGGAAAAGCTTTGTCATTCACCTTGTGATTGCTCAAGTTGGGGGCTGTGGACTGTCCATACCTAATAAGTTCGGATAAGTCTTATCATTGCTAGTATAAGCTCAGACTATCATCACTGATTATCCAAACTAGGGGCTATGGACCATACTAAGCCTTTTAGGCCAAGACTGAGACTCTCATCTCCCAGGCTAACCCAACCGACTATCTTAGATCTTTTACGAGGCCTTATCCCATTTATTTAAGCATGCCAAGGTTAAATAAAACCCCAAGGCATATTCACTTCTCGGCCTTTACTCTTGTCACTTTCTTCACTCTAAGATTGACTTGGGCATAGAAACATCTTTGTAAGATCCCCCACTCGCCTCCAACTGATGGCCAATGTGGAGTTCTTCGGCGTCGTCAAGCTGTTCAAAGACCACTCCCTCATATTGAAAATGGAACACTACCCAAAGAAAGAGTTTTAAATTTTAATGGTTTACTTTAAAAAGATAATAAAGATTGAAACATAGCAAAATATGAAGACCTTTACATTAGTTGTGCTTCCGCTGAAAGGGAGGTCTTAGTACGCAACTGGACAGGATGTTTCAGCAATTTTATAAGAACTCCAAAATGGCTTTTCGTTTATCCCAAAGCACGAGGAAGTGGGTATCTTCCAAATGGAGAGGGACCATCACAAATATTAAATGTGGATGGCCTCCTGTCATTAACTTGATAGTTGATAACCCATATGAATTATATTCGTATAGGTTGAAAACATCAATGTCCATTTCCATTTTTTCGTTGCATAAAGGACCCTACCATTAAAGTTGGTCAGTGTTAATAACAGGAATGCACTTAAAATCGCATAAAGAAAAGCAGAAATGGAGGCATCTGCAAGATATAAAAGGTTAAAATGTAATTATGCAAGGCGAATGATGATGACGATATTTTTTGCACTTTGCGTCCTTAATTTTATTAATACAAGCAAAAAAAAACCGAGCATAAGACTAAAATACTTAAAATAAATCACAGGAAAGAGACACCAAATTTAAAGAAAAGGAAAATGCAAGAGGGGAAAAAAAAGTGGAATGAAAACCAACAGCATACGAGACAGAGACAGAGCAATCCTAATGTTTCGAATATATGAGTACGGAATGTACACAAATATAATAAAAATTTAAAATAGGAGTATAATAGAAAATATGAATTGAAATACTTAATTATAGTATATAAAAATTTATTCATAAGCTGATGTCACGTTTGTTTCACAGGTGATTTTATTCTATACTTATTCCCCTATTTGTTGTTAAAAAAAATATGGAATATATATAATTTCATGTCTCATTTCATATAATTAGGAATAGAGTATGGAATCCATTTTCTCTTATAAGAGAAATTGTCGTGTAAACTTAGTTTATTAGTAATGACTGTGGTAGAGAGCAATTATCTCGAAAACTATACAGAAAAGCAGCCATCGATGGTAAAGAGGAAAAAAAAAGTGAAAGAGAGGAAGAGAAAGAAAAATGAAGGGTGAGGATTAAATTTCTGACATATGTGAGAAAATATTTATGTAAGTAACATTTATACATGTCGTGAAAAATTATGCAGTTGAAAATGATTTATACATGTTGTGAAAAATATGCTAATAGAAAATTTACACATAATCATTTTCAAGTACATAATTTTTCACGCTAAATAGCTGTTTTGCATTTAAGTGATAATTTGTCAATTTTCTATTAGTTTAGGCTGTACAACTTTTTAAGCTTATGTTATATTTGATAGACAAAATGATAATTTCATAAAATAAGAAATAATAAGAATAAAATGGAACAAGCTGGGAT
The DNA here is from genome assembly GCA_029884595.1 of Ormosia semicastrata. Taxonomy (NCBI): domain Eukaryota; kingdom Viridiplantae; phylum Streptophyta; class Magnoliopsida; order Fabales; family Fabaceae; genus Ormosia; species Ormosia semicastrata. Next base: position 5,103,444 of record JAQQTO010000029.1, read on the forward strand.
GGAATGTTCATTATTCCCACTCCGCAGTTTGATAACTGTCGGAAAGAAATTCCTTTCCAAGCCATTTCAAGTTGATCAAGCCTAAAAGTTGATCAAAATGACATAAATACTTCTCATAAGAAAAATAAAGATTAACTTTTCTCATGTATATTATTCGAATTTAATCTTTTATAACTTGATAACAAAACAAGTTATTGTTAAAAAATAGCAAATATTATTTTATTTATGATAAAAAGATTAAAACGTATGATTTTTTGATAAGATAATATATATTTCTATAATATATTTTTTGTTATGTTTTGGATAGTAATTGTTTTTTACAGTACTAATTATTTTTATTATTTGTTTACATATTTGCATATTTTTATTTCATTTTTAGTTTAGTACGAGTATTTAAAATTTATTATAAGTCATAAAGCATAGGTTAGGGATGCAAGAAATCATAGTTACTAAATTCAGTTCGATAATCGACTTGGTTGATGCACATTGTCATTAGTTTAATAAATGAATTATTGATCAAATCGAATAATATAAAATAAATATATAAATTTTTAATAAAAAATAATATATAATTTTTATAAATACAATTTAGTTCTTAACTAAATAAAATTCACAAATTACAATTATATAAAAATTATTTAATTCTATGTGAAAATAATGATTTGATGCTTATTAAAATTATACATTTTTGCCTTTTGTTTTTACTTTTTGTTTTCTGATTTATATATTATATGTCAACGGTTTTTTTTACGGGAATGTTAAGTCTTAATAAGACTTGAAGATAAATTTTCACCAAAAAGAAAAAAAAAACTTAAAGATAAAAAGGAATGGTACAAGTTATGCCACGTCACCCAACATTTACCCCACCTACTTTTATTCTTATATTTTCAATAGTCAAAAATTCAAATTTCAAAATGATAACACTAGAAGACGAAAATCTCTCAAAGTCCCAAACTTCTCTCTCTTCTTATCCACTCTGTGTTATGCCCTTTGCAATAATGGCCGTCTAAGAACGGCCTCCGCATAACAATAGTCTCCGAGTTCATGAGTTTAAGCTGAGAATGGCTTAAGTTGTTCCAAATAACAATGGCCGTCCGAGTTGAGTTTAAGAATGGCTATGGCAATCCGGGATACAAGCTAACCGGCGACTACAACTACAAGCAAACAGCGACTACAAGTGAAGGTCACCTAGCCGAGTCACTTTGATTTGACCGTGTCACCGATTTTTAGGAAATCCAGTCAAGTTGAGTCAGTTTCTATCGGCTCCATTACATGTCCGATCCAAATACTAACTTGGATCGGTTGACTGATCGGTATCCGAATTTTATAACACTACTAGAAACAATATTGAGATATTGATATGTTAAATTTAATTAAAAGTAATAACTGTCATACTATAAAATAATTAAGGGTATGTTAGGAAAAGAAATTAAATCTCATTCCATGGAACTTGGAATCACCAATTCTACATCTCTGAGGAAATATTGAGAATATTGATTTTTGGTTCCATGAAATGAGCCATAGACTAAACCAATCCATTTTTTTCTTAATTACTAATATATATCATAATGTTTATTACATGGAATAAAGCATGGAATAAAACTACACTTTTTACATACCAAATGTGACATTAGTATACATAAAAATCTTCTTCTAGAAAGGTACAATTTGGATTTCAAGTTCCATGGAATGTGTTTATATTTATATTTTTTTGTTGATATATGAACATAAAATCTTGCCAATTAATGCACGACCATTGCTATGGTACATCCTATTAAGTTTAAGTGTACCATACACCCTTGACCTTTATCAGTAAAAGTAGGTTTTTTTTTTGACAGGTTGCCTCTTTTTTTTTCAGACTTTATTGTTCATACCAGAGATGGCTTTCACTATTCACACGAAAAGTCACTATTCGTGCCAGAAAATGTACTGTTTATGCCAGAAATTTACTGTTCATCGATCTGGAAAAGACTGATACTGTTTATTTTTTTTAAGTTACACAACTGTATAAATAATACTATTAAAAATAATAATAGTTAAAATTGTATCAATCTTTTATTTTTTCATCAATAACTGTACATACTAAAAATCTTATAGTATATGTAAAATGTTATTAATTAAAATCTGTAAGATTTTCGGTATGTCTGATTGTTTATTTAAAAAATAAAAGACCGATACAATTTTAATTAGTATTATTTTAAATAATATTATTTATATAGTTGTGCAACTTAAAAAAAAAATAAATATATAACGTTAAAAAAAGTGGTGACAAGCTCTTTGGTGGTCGTTAGCGGTAAACGATTGGTAAATAGATGATGACGGTGACTAAAAACCATAAAAAAAACATAAAACTAAAAAAAATGTAAAATAAAAAAAATATAAAACAAAAAAAAGGAAACCTGCTTAGCAGGTTTCCTGTAATTAATCCAAGTCATTGATTATTTTTATGATTAAATCAATGGTTTAGATCACATGGTGTATCATACACCCTCCAAAGGAGGGTGTATATTAGAAATGACCATTAATGCACATGGAAAATGAGTAGCACGTGGAAACTACATGGCAGTACTGAGATTGCTAATAGTGGCTAAGTTATTAAACAAAGAAATTTTTACCTAAACTCTGAGCATCTAGATAGGTGCACCAGACTAATTAAGACTTAATATTTTTATAATCTTTGTGTCACATAATTAATTTTACAAAGATCCATAAAAATAATAAGTCTTGATTAGTCTGGTGCACTCAACTTGAGTGCTCATAGTTTAAGTAAGAATTTCTCAATTAAACAAAGGCCCATATCAATGGTGCTGATGCTATCAAAACGAAGTGGCTGGAGAAATAAGAAAAGGCAGTATACTGAAATTGCCTAAGGAAGAGAAGTTATCGGTAAGCCTTGGAAAATAAGTAAGCAACTCAATAATTGATAACAAATTAGTAGTACTAAAGCTACTAAAGATAAAAGAGGCAGTACTAAAGCTATCTATGGTGCTGTTGACAACATTGAAAATATTGAGCTAAAGAAGCAGTTAGTAGTACTAATACTCTCAATAGATGGATTATTCAACATATTAAGATTGTGAACATACACAAGTCTTGGAGCTTGTACGTATTGGTTGCATAGTGATATTAATGATGTTGTTGAATAAAGCTCGAGAAAAGGACTTAGTAGAATGAACGAACCTCCAACAGTGCTCATAGACATGAATGTGTGACGGTTACCATTAGAGAAGCAGAGATATGCTGCTCACTGTATGTGATTATGTTCTAGAAAAGAGATAGTTATTTGAACATGTGCTGGACATGTGACGAGTTACTAAAAAGAAATGGTAGTTTTTTCCATGCCGTGAAGCTAAATTATGCCTGCTATAAACTAGGAGCACTAATAGCAAGGGGGTGAACGTGCATAATGAAAGAAGAATACAAAGGAGCTGTTGATAACTATCAAAGATGCGTGGATTGATCTCATGGAATACAGTGCTTATGTGTCGCAATCCCGCATCAGTAGTAGTTATATTATGTATCTACAAATAGGAGGTCCGAACACTACATATTCCTCACTTACAGCAGACAACGAGTTATGGACCACCCTTTTTCATTTCTAATGCTTAGTTCATAGATCTTGCTCTTAGTTTGTAAATTTCTTTTAACTTGTTCAAACTAATTAGTTCAAGTTAATTTTAGGTTCTTATTCAATTCGTGCTTTTCATTTCATTATTTTCATTACTGTTTGAATCTTATTACTCAACATCTCTTAACGCTACCATACTGAAAACATTTACTTGAGGATCCTATCAAGCTTCATGAATTCGATAATGCTGAGGTTGTTGCACAGTCAAAACAACAGAAAGAGAGATAGTTCTTCTTTTTATTCCAGTTAAGGGACCAAAATTGAAATTAAATTGGCCACGCGTGTTAATTAAGGTCAATAAACTTTTTACTCTAAAACCAAATTTTTTTTGGGGTAAAAAAAATCTTTTTTTTATCATATCCTTATTTATTTTGCGAGGTTAAACTTGACATACTTAAATTCCATTAACAATAATGATTGCTGTCATTGAAATATTTAAATAATAGGTGAGATAATTAAAAGTTTAATATATATATTATACTTACTTTTTAAATAACGATAAATATATATATATAGTTCTTGTCTTTTTCAATGATATTATTTTTTTGTTGTGAAGTTATATAAAAAAACCCAGACTTGATAATTGTTCTGAATAATATCTACTCATATGAAAAAAAAGCATTTTTAAAATGAGAAAACAAATAAGAAAGTGTCATTTTTAGAAAATCTTTCTTAATTATTTTTATAAATATATGTTTTAAAATTTTCACAATTTAAAAGATTTTAGAGATCTTACGCATTTGAATAACTAGAAGAAAACATATATTATTTAATTTTTCGTAATTCTTTTTAATTTAATTTCTTTTGATTTCATTTAAAGTTGAAGGACGACGGTCCTCTCTGTTAGTGTTTCCTGAACGACAACATTGGATTAATAAAAATGGACGAGCCATCTTTGACCGAATTTTAGCTTAGTTTGTTTGTTTTCCATTGGGCTTAGGCCCTCCAATATTACCAAACAAAAAACAAAAAAAAAAGATGAGCCATACCCAAATCGTGTTAAGTCGTATTTAGCAGTATTTACTAGAATGTGATTTGACACATAAACTTCAGTCAAATATTTATAAAAATTCACTAAAAATAAATAAAATATTGTATTATATACTACGTATTTAATACTAACAAAGCACGATATCCTTTAGTTAAAAAAAAAAGGACATCTTTTTAATTGTTTTCTTACGTCATTGCATTACGCAATCATATCATCCCTCCGGCATCTGGGATCATCTACTCTTGCAAAGTGGCTGCATTAAAGTAGAAATAGAGACATAGGGACAAATCCGACATTGGCTTGGCATTCTTATCCAATAAGGATTTCTATCTATAGAATTTTTTATTTTTTAAATAGCTCTATGGTACTGCTTTGTAAGCTTTAATGAATACAAGTTGTTTGGTGCTGAACTCAATTCTGATATAACGTTGAACTCCTTAGGGCATGAGATCCTTCACCAGCATTTTCCTTGAGTGTTGGAGTAGGGAAGTTGAATACCGGTAAAGATATTCTATTAAAGCTCAAGTAAGTTAAGATTATGATGGTGAGATAATAAGGAAAATATCCTTACTATGAAGTTACAGTACCTTATTTATATAAGAAAATGGTACGTAAACACCATCAAATTGAGAGAGATAAGGAGGTTATTTCAACTGGGGAAAAAAAACTTTATAACATATTCCTAACCAAGAGATGACTATCTCCAATGTTCTTAAGCAAGGGATATTCCTTTTGTCCTTTATGGAGAGTCACTATCAACACTACAAGTGGACTTGACCTATTAAGGCCCAAATTTCAATATGAAACATTGCTCCTAAGTCGATGCTTTCGTGGGCATCAAAATGTCGAGCTCCGATCTCATAGGCTTTGGGTCCGAAGTTACTACTGTCTCCGTTCTCCGTGATGCCACCAGGCTTAGGCGAGTTACGCACAACCACGGGGGATGGGGATTTGGTGTTGTGTCCTCTCAGAGCCAGGCAAGTAGGCTCTTGGCTATGGAGATGAGAAGCGAAACGAAGGAATTGATGTTCTTTCATCGAGGCCCAAGGTCTCGATTGCTACGATTCATCGTGATTTTTATTTGAGGGCCGACTACGCCCATAGGGAGTGTCGTTTAGTTTGGCCTGTAATGTTTCACTTTTTAAGTAGATTGTCATTGTCGAAGTTTTATTGTTGTTTAGTATTAATTAAAGTGTATTGGTTTCTTATCAGTTTTTGCTACAAGTTTTGATTATTGTCTTAGTGAGGGGTAATTTCTTTTTTAATTTTTTTTGGTCTTAATCATTTTCACACACACACACACCTCTCATCAACTTATGATCTAGGCCAAAACTGGTGAAGTCAACTTATGATCTAAGCCAAAACTGGTTGAGTTGAGCGCATGGAGAGGGGGATAATTTTGATTTTGACAACGGGAACCTCTTCACCTTTACCATCACCAAGGGCCTAGGCTGCACGTCCTTGGTTGCAAAAGGTTACACACAGGTCTAAACACTTATGCAAAAGCATGTATAATTGAACAATGATTACATCTAAGCTATTAAAGTGAGAACTCTTGGAAATTCTTAGCTCTGATTTAAGAAAGTGTTTTTTTAATTCAAAACTGTGTTGAGTTGTTAAAACCAAATATGCTAATGAAGAGCGCATGGAGAGGAGACGTCTCATCAACTTATGATCCAGAGCAAAACTGGTTAAGTTGTTAAAACCAAATATACTAATGAAGAGCTCATGGAGATGGGGATAATTTTGATTTTGACAGCGGGAACCTCTTCACCTTTACCATCACCAAGGGCCTAAGCTTCACGTCCTTGGCTGCAAAAAGTTACACCCATGTCTAAACACTTACGCAAAAGCATGTATGAGTGAACAATATGATTACATCTAAACTATTAAAGTGAAAATTCATGGAAATTCTTAGCTCTGATGTAAGAAAGTTTTTTTTTTTATTCTCAATAAAGATACGTTTAATTGATTAATTGGAACAACAAATGATTTACATCAAAGGTAAGATCTGAAATTTCCTTGGTACCTAAAAGATCCTAAATTTCCTTTAAATTCTATCTCATCAAATTATAACTTTATGCATCAAAATTAAGCTCTTTTTTTACTGGGAGAAAGGAAAAGGTATAGAAGATTTAAGTCCTTCACCATCTTGCCGGTAAAATTAACTAGCTATGTATCCTTCCAATTTTTTGTTAGCATAAATTAAATCAGATTTAAAAAAGCAAATAATAATAAGGGAAAAAAATACTTCTGTTCACATATCACAACTTAAAATTTAGAAATCAAAATGCCTGACATTTTGGTGTCCAGGACTTAAAATTATATTTCTATAGCCAAAATGTTCCTCTGAGCATCCATTATCAAGTGAAATACGCATGTATGATCAACTGATGTATCAGATTCAGATCCTTGTAACCTTTGCAAAGCTCTAGTAGTACACAATAATATAATAATAATAAATTTTGATCGGTTGGACTTATAGCTGTCAAAACAGGTCGGCCCAACCCGAATGGGTCGGATTATTTTTGGACTGGACCACATCGGGCCATGTAAGTTTCGGATTGATATTTTGTCAGCTCAACCCACCTCTTTTCAATATAAACGGGTCAGGCTGACCCAGCTCATTGCAGACTGACCCATTTGAACTGATTCATTTGGGTTATTTTTAGTTTTAAATTGATATTTTATTAGCTCAATCCATCTATTTTATCAAGTTATTCATACCATCCATCAGGTTTAACCCATTTTAACGACTCTAATTTTAGACTATTAAGTTTAGTATTGCTATTGCTTTATAAAAGCTACTTACGAAAGTCAAAGATAAGGCTTACAATAAAAAATACTTAAAAACTGGAAACACATGATGGAAAACCAGTATCATATGCACTCTTTTTATTTTTTATTTTTTATTTTTTTTAAGATTTTCCATAATGGCACGTGAAGATTTGATGGTAACTTCATGTGTTTGTAGTTAAAAAAATTTAACCCAAAATACTACTGAAAATCAATTAATCGAAACTTGAAGAAAAACCCTCTTCTGCCTCTTCCTCATTGCACATGATTCCATGCGATTCTTGACAGAATAAAGAATCTAAAGAGATGGGACTGGACCCAAAACTTGGAGGAAAAAGAAAGAGCGTAGGAAGAGAGAGAATTACATGTTACAACATGGCAAGACATATGATAATTAAAGAAAATTAATTTGTTAAGAAATTGAGTTTTGATTAATTAAGAGATTCTTTTCATTAATTGAATGATTAAAAATTAAATTAAAATAAAAGTTTTAAAATTATTTTATTATTTATGATAGATTATTAAATTAAATAAAGTCAAATTCTTAATATTTTAATTTTGTGTGTTTACATCTTTAATATATTTTGTATTCGTATATTCTATTATCTCTTTTTCTTCTTAATTTAATGCACTCTTGTGTTTTTTTATCTTTTTTTAATTTTGTGTCTTTAATTATTTTGAATCACTCTTAATTATTAGTTACTTAGGTAATATTAATATTAGAGAAGTGATATTTGATAAACTAATTCTTCATAGAAACGATATTGTACTCACTCTCTATTATTTATTAGATCCATGCCCTTGCGATAATATTACCTAAATTAATACATAATCACATATATCGCAATCAATTTCAATGACAAAATTTAAGTAGAAAATAATTTGTTTGATTGAAGAAATACTTATAGAATAGATAATTAAGGAGATAAGAAAAAGACTTAGAGCTCACTTAGATGTACTTTTTTAGATTAAAAAAGACTTTTTAAGAAAAATAGTATTTTTATTCATTTTTGAGATGTTTGGATGAACTTTTTAAAAGAAAGAAAAAATACTAGAAAAAACACAAATTGTCTGATCTTTAGAAGTTAGATTTTGGTGTTTATAAGAAAAGATATTTTCAATAATATAAAAAACCTATTCGAATTAAAAAACACACTTTTCTAATATTAGATCCAAACATAAAATAGCATTTAATTTTTTAAAAGACCTTTTTAAAAAAGATCACGTAAAAAAAAATCTTTCAAAATATAAGCACATATAAGATAATAAATATGAGGATGGCATGTGCCTATATATTCTAAACCCTATTAGAAAATAGTTTGAGTCAAACTTGTACATCAGAAACTCAGTTGCAAAAGCTTGCGGCCATTACAGGTTGGACAGAAAGGCCCATATTAACCATAAGGTTCATAACTTCAACTTAGGGATTAGGGTTACGATTTAGGGTTTCTTTATTCTTAAACATATAAGGTATAAATGTTCATTGGACGAGTTTACATAACCTATACCCGCTAAGAATTGTTTTGATTAAACCAATTGGTTGAACACTTAAAACACATATCAAAATGACAACACTAAGTATAGCACTTTATCTTTTTTCTGTAAATTAATAATCACATTTCTTTCACTACTTAACTTTTAATATTTTTTATTCTCAAATGACAACTTTGGAAAATGTAAAGGCAACTCTATAAAAAAATTTAGTATTTCATTTTTATTTCTTTTGGCTAGAATGACAAGTTTCATAAAATACTCTGTATCTTCACCAAAACAAAGACACTTATAATAAGTAACACGCATACTTCTTGAGGCCTAGGTGGTCTCTGTCCTAATTGAGAATATGAGGATTTAGACTAGGGATGACAATTTTACTGTTTTCGTAGACTGCGGGTAATACTCGTGACGGGGATGGGTAATCAGTTAAATTCTCCCCGCAGAATATAAATACCCGTTTAGTATTATCTCCGTTTAATAAACGGGGCGGGGTGTGGGGTGGTTCCTCAGATCCAGTCTCATAAAAATTTATATAAATATTTTATAAAAAATTATTAAAAAATTTAATTATATAAATTTAAATATTATAAAGTTATATAAATTAAAAATATTTTAGGTGTTTGACATTATTTTTAAATTAAGTTGTATTGAAAATTTTTTGAAAAATTATAGTATTATACTTTTTTTTATTTTTTATTATTTTATTTTATTTTATTTTTTTTTTTTTTATAATTTATTGAATACCCGCGGATATTCACGGATCTTCGTTCTGCATGAGAAAGAAAGATAAAATCTGATACCGCATGCAGATATGGAGCGGGGACGGGCGGGAGCAGATATTATTCGTGGGGGGGGGCCGAAGCTACTACCGTCCGTCCGCCTCATTCTTATCCCTAATTTAGACTCATATTATGTCGTTATATGTCCTTTATTAGTCGTTTATTAATTGACAAAAAATAATTTCTCACACTTTGTACTATATTATTTTAAAAAGAATTAAACAAATTTACAATGAACGAAAAAAAGGAAAATTCTTCATTCAAATAAGAAATAAATAAGATATTCTGCTATTTAATTTACAATTATTGTGAAGGAATTAAACAATGAAAATAGATGGTAAGTGCTTGATCAAATTTATCAGAGCAAGTACGATCAATGAACACAAGAATGATTCGAGTTAATCGTATTTTTTATTGTACACGATTTTTAAAATTCGGATACTAAAAGTACCTGTACTTGATGTGTAAGTACTCGTTTGATCTTAAACCCGTATTAGACAAAAAATGATAATTATTCATATTTTTTAAAAATTATAATTAAATAAAAAAAATAATAAAATAAATAAATATGATGAATGATATTAAAAAATAAAAATATATATATATACTATTTATAGTAAGAATATCATAATTATATTAGATATGCTATAAAACTTCTAAGAGTGTTAAATCACGATGTCCCCATATTTAATAAGAAATACGTCGTCTGTATCCTAAGAGAGAATATGAAGACTCTGACACATATTATGTTGTTATATTTCATTCATTAGTGGTTCATTAACTGATATGACTGATTTGTCACATTTTATTTATTTATTTATTTTTATTTTTAATAATTAAACTTATTTTTGAAAAATTTAAAAGAATGAAAAAAAAATTCTTGATAAAAATAAGAAAATAATCTATTTTATTTTTTGTTATTAATTTCATTTTAAGCATTGACTTTTTTTCGTCTACCTCTTAAAATATTTTCGAACTGCATATATCCTCCAACACTAACCCCTCACTAAGAGTATCTAGAAACATCTCGTGTTGTGTACACAATTAATAGAGCAATTACTATACTGGTTCTAAGTTCAAAATTGCGTAGACTTAGGAAGTCCTACCTTTAATAATCCTTTATTACACCATTTAAAAAGCCGCACTTCTATAATAACACAAATGATGATGTCCTACAGGTAGTCTATCATTTCGTATGCAATGGCTGACATTCTATTGCACGATGAGGGTATTGCAAGCTAACATTGGGGTTTGTAATTTGATTTTTTTTCCTTCTAAATGGCCCAATTCTGAGCTGTTTGCAACATTTTTTAGGTCACAACCCATATACAAGCAACTGCTGTAAATTTCTTAGGATTGGGCCTATTATTCATACTTCAAAACCGGATATGTCCCCCAAAAAAGGATTGGGCCTATTATTCATACTTCCAGTCTCTGTAGCCAATGTGGTAATAAAGTGCCCAAGTTTTAGTCATGATTTAGCGTTAGCCATTCCTAGGCAATTTGAATATGCCTATTGATGTACTTATGTTTGTGTTTATTTTGTTTGCTGGAATTGCTAGGCTTGGGCCTTTATTAACATTAATATTAAATGATTCTCAACCATGTCCACACAAAAAATTTGGGTGGCAAATGAAAATATAAAAAAATTTAAAAAACCAGGTATTTATATTTAGTACTAAACCAATATTAAGATACTGAAATATTTATATTCCATAGGCCATAGATCATCAACCTGCCATAGGCCATATATCATGAACCTCGTCTGGTTTATAAACACTGAACCATTAATGAGTTAAAATAAACACTGAAATTCCATCTCTGATCAAGACAAAACAAATAAAAAAAATGTCAACTCTGGTACAAATGTTGTACTCCTTAATCTGACTAGTTCAATTGCAGTAAGCTACATATGATATCCTGACCAATAATGACATGATAAATTGTCATTTGTCTTTTAAACGTCTATTTGCATCGATGTGGAAGACAAAATTAGTATCCAAAGATTAGTATCCCCAAATAAGAATTTAATATGATATGACTGTAGATGTACTAAAATGCTTAATTTTGCAATACAGAAAGTGTTTTAGACCATAATTTGGGATCATGCTCAATGGATTTACCCGACCCACAATATGCCGGAGTCTGTCGTTAGCACCCCAACAGAGATTCGTTTATGGCACGTAGATGAGATCTTAGTTCTATGCATATCAGACCATAACATTGGGTAGCAGTAACACTATCACAAGATCTGCGCAATGGATAAATCATGAGAATATATGTCATTATCAATCATGATCTTGCATAATAATAATACTCATAACCGCCTTTAGTTGTCCTTAATTGTAGTATTAACATTCCAATATTATAGGGATCATCTGCAACTATAACGAGATTATATTTCTCAATTCAACCTCTATAAATACCAGACTTATTCATTTTCTAAAGGTAGCTTATCATTCTCTACATAAACCCTAACTGTGCACAGTCTGACTTGAGCGTTGGATTGCCTTTGCAAGTACCAACCCCCTGTTTCAACACATTTTGCTGCTGCTGCGCAAGGAATAAATCACCATGACGTGCCTATCTGAAGTACACCTCAGTATCCACTACTTAACATTGGCGCCATCTGCAAGAGTCCATAAACTTCTATTCCGACTCAATCATGGTGAACATGAGACAGAACTTGAGAAGAGGAGACGCTGCGCAAACCACTGCAGGTCAAAGGTGAGGACCAGCGGCGCAACGTCTTCCCCATCCAGTTCCACCACTAGTTGTTGAAACATCTGCTGCGAGAAACCAGGCACCCAACACAATGCCTCTATGCAATGGGTATGAAACCTCGCTTTCTGACGAGAGTCCTCACTCATCGTGCAAGGTTCTTGTGAGGGAAAGACTTGGAATCCGTGTGCAAAGGGCCAATTCTGACGTTCATGGGTCCAGAATCCTAGTGCACCAATGCCTGAGACCCACGAACGACGTTGCCGACGACCGAGTTTCCCGTCCAGAAGGTATGGCTCGATCCAACATATCCAGAAACTGATTATAGGAATTGGTGCAATAACAAATGGCAATGTTGGAAGAGCAATACCGTAGATTAGAGGATTTGGGACGATCTGCGAATGAAGGCCAACCCAGAATGCAACGTCAAAATGGAAGGTGGAACACGACTGATGACTAGGGGAGAATGCTGCATTCCAACGTCGAAATGTCCAATATTGTTAACAACAACTCGGACCTTGACAATCAAAAGCAACCCTTCTCTGCTCAGCTTATAGAGTTTCAGGTTCGAAGGAATTTTAAATTTCCATTCAACGTGGAACTCTATGACAAGACACGGACCCTCAGGAGCACATAGACATCTACGTCCAATCAATGTGCTTCCATGGGGGAACCTCGCAGTTACTATACTGTGCTTTCCCTTTTTCCCTGAAAAAGGGAGCCTTTAGATGGTTTGTGACTTTGCCACAGGGATCCATCACCAACTTGCCGGACCTTAGACATTGTTTCTTGCTCCAATACACTACTAGCAAGGAATAACCCAAGTACATTGAATCTCTCTTTGAGATTAGCCAAGGGTGCGATGAGCCCCTTCGTGAATATCTTAAGAGGTTTAATAAAGCTAGTATTAATATGGAGGACTTTGACGATAAAATTGCCCTCCATTACACCAAAAGTGGACTCAGACTAGTTCCAAGATTTTTGTGTCTTTGAAAAAAAAAAGGCCAGACAACATGGAAGAACTTCGACAATGATCCTTGAAGTACATAACCCTTGAAGAGTTTACTAAGGCATAGAGGGGTTTTGAGAAAGATGAGTCATCTCACTAGAAAGTCAATAACTCCTCGCAGCCCTAGAACTCTTCTAAGAAAGATGCACCCCAAGGCAAATACTCTAATTACACTTCTCTGAACACCTCGCGTGAAACAATCTTAAGGGAGGTGTTACAGAAAAAGTTCCAGGGCATTAAGAGGCCACTCCTTTGAAGAAACATACACAGAAGGATTGCACCAAACACTGTACATGGCACAAGAGCTATGGCCATGACACTGAAGATTGTTACCAACTCTGTGATGCTATCGAGTTCCTGATTAGGGCTAGACGGCTGGAGCAGTACATCAGCCATATCCAAAAGGATGGACGCCGCAGAAGACAAAGAGAAAGAAGATGCAACCCTCAATGGAGCCCATCTCCACGCCAAAAAGAAGGACCTGGAGACCCAAGATGAGATCCTGGAGTCCACTTTACCGCGATACAAATAACTAGCAAGACAAGAATAGGGATTATCCATCCGATGACAATGATAACCACTATGTCCAACCCAACAAACCCATCAACACTATTGTAGGAGGATTCGTAGGTGGTGGGTCATCCAATGGTGCCCGGAAGAAAGGTCTAAGGATGGTAGTATTGAGCGTCTCCCATTGTGCACCATCACGGTTCGGAGAATGGAAGGCACCCCCTATACCTTTACATACGAAGATTACGATGGGATTATCCCAGATAATAACGACCCATTGGTCGTTTCAGGAATAATCTCTAATACTGAGGTCCGGCGCATCTTTGTTGACTAAGGGAGCTCAACTAATATCATGTTCATGGACTTGTATCAGAAGCTGGAAGTTCCACGCTCAGAGCTGACTCCCTATATTGATGAGCTTATAGGATTCACTGGTGAGAAGATCACTTTGGTAGGATACTTTGAGAGACACTTAAGCTGGGGACCACTAAACTCTTTAGGACTGTCAAGGTCAGGTTTCTGGTCATGGACTTCCCCTCGGCATATAACATCATCTTGGGTCATCTTGCTTTGAATGCCTTGGGTGCCATGGTATCCATTACCCACCTGGCCATGAAGTTTCTCAACAAAAGCGACAAGGTTATCATAATTAAGGGTGACCAAATTGCCACCCAAAAATGCTATAATGAAAGCCTCCGATTTTACAGGGTCCCCAAGAAAGCAAAAGCTAGCACATTTAGCTCGACTCTAGATCAAGTCAACATCCTTATGACTGAGCTAGATGTTTGAAAAGAAATCAAGGGTACCAGACCCCAGCCGGAGGGTGAACTACAGTCGCTCCAACTTGGTACTAAGCCGGATCAGGTCACTAAGATCAAAGCGAACTTGGAAGAAGAGGAAAAGCACCAACTGACAGCTGATTAAGCTCTTGCACAAAAACAAAGACCTCTTCACCTGGACGTCCTCTGACATGCCTAGACTTGACCTCTCCTTCATCTGTCATTGCCTGTCTAACAAGGTAGATACTAGGCCGATCTCCTAGAAGAAAAGAAAAGTTGGCCCAGAGAGGTAATAAGTTATCGAAGAACAAGTGAAAGAGTTGTTTAGTGCTGGCTTCATCAGAGAAGTACCTTATACCACATGGCTGTCTATCGTGGTCCTAGTGAAGAAGTCAAATAAGAAGTGGAGGATGTGTGTGGACTATACTGACTTAAGCAAGGCCTGCCTTAAAGATCCGTACCCACTTCCCAATATAGATAAATTGGTTAACAATTCCTCAGGCTTCTGTTTGCTGTCATTCATGGACGCATACTCCAGGTACAACCAAATCCCAATGTACATTGGGGATGAAGATAAGATCACCTTCATCACTAACAAGGCAAGTTATGTTACAGAGTTATGCCATTTGGTCTAAAAAATACAGGAGCCACCTACCAGAGAACGATGAATAAGGTCTTTGAAGACCAAGTGGGGAAGATGCTGGAGGTTTACATTGATAACATGATTGTGAAGACCTCACAAGGCAAATCAAATATTGCGGACCTTGAAGAAGTGTTTGCACAACTCTGAAAGTATGATATGAGACTTAACCTGAAAAAGTACACCTTCGGGGTCCAAACAAGCAAGTTCTTAGGCTTTATGCTGACTCACCATAGAATTGAGGCTAATCTAGATAAATGTAAAGCTGTGCTCAACATCCGTAGCCCTCAGAATATTAAAGAGGTGTAGTAGTTGACTAGCTAGATAGTGGCCCTCACACATTTCCTTGCGAAAATCGCTCACAAATCCCTTCCCTTATTTATATTACTCAAAAAGGAGAAGGATTTTGAGCAGACTCAGGAATGCGAGCATGTCTTTTCCTCTTTAAAGAATCTTTTATCCTCTCCTCCTACACTAACAAGACCAAAACCCGATGAGGCACTATACTTGTAGCTTTTAGTTCATGAAAAGGCTATAAGCTCAGTGTTAATCCGGGAGACAATAGAGGGAAAGAAGTCGGTCTACTCCGTAAGCAAGGTTTTGCAAGGCCTAGAGTTCTGCTACTAGAAGATTGAAAAAGTTTCCTTTGCACTTATCACCATGGCCCGAAGGCTGAGACAATATTTCTAGTGCCATCACGTGGTAGTAAGGACAGACTAACCTATCCACCAGGTGTTGCATAAGTTAGACTTAGCAGCGAGAATGATTGCTTGGTCCATTGAGCTTTCTGAGTTCGGAATCACATATGAGCCTCGGTTAGCAATAAAGGCCTAGGGGCTCTTTAACTTTCTAGCTGGAAGAACTCATTTCGGACCCTAATGACCTCGAAGGAATTTCCTGGACCATATTCGTTGGTGGATCCTCAAACCCCAAGGGAAGTGGTACCGGGGTGATTTTGGAAAATTTTGAAAGAGTGATAGTGGAAAACTCCCTGAAATTCGAGTTCCCAACTTCAAACAATCAGGCATAGCATAAAGCATGTATTGTGGGACTGGTAATGGCCAAGGATATGGGAGCGACTAAAATCAAACTTTGCAGTGACTCCCAACTTATGACCTCCCAGATCTGGGGTGATTATCAAGCCAAGGAGCCCCTCCTTCAGAGATATTTAGCCAAGGTACAAAAACTCCTCAAAAGCTTCTAGGATGCCAAGATTGAGCACATACCCAGGGAGCAGAACTCCAAGGTAGATCTTCTGTCCAAATTGGTCAGCCCTAAGAGCTCGGGAAATAACTGTTCTATGATCCAAGAGACCCTCTCTCAACCTTCCACCATGGACGCAACCATTTTCCAAGTGGAAGAAGAGTGTACTTGGATCACCCTAATCATAGAGTATCTACAGTCCAGAGCCAGGCCCTCTGATTCGAAGGAAACCTTTAAACTAGTCAAGACTGCAGTCAAGTACACCATCTATGATGGGCAGTTATATCAACATGGGTTTTCCTCACCTCTCCTTAAATGTCTCACACCAAAAGAAGTAGAATATGTACTGGTTAATGTTCACGAGGGGAGCTGTGGACATGACTTAGAAGGCAAAGCCTTATCTTTGAAAGCGCTCAGGGCTAGATACTATTGACCTACGATAGAAGCTCTAGATACTATTGACCTACGATAGAAGCTAACTCCTTTGCACATGTTTGAGTTTGTGATAAATGGTAGCATCACTTGGACCACTATCAAGCTCCCCGAGAGGAACTATCCATGACGTTTATACCTTGACCATTCTTTAGATGGGGTATGGATATATTGGGTTTGTTTCATCAAGCACCTAGATAGTTGAAGTACTTGGTTGTGGCCGTGGATTACTTCATAAGATGGATCAAGGCAAAACCCTTAGTCATGATCACCTCTGCCTGGGTCCAAAGGATCACATAGCGCCACATCATCACCAGGTTTAGGGTTTTTGAGTCCATTATGATTGACAATGGAACCTAGTTCAAAGATAAGGATTTCGAAGAGCTACTTACCAGGCTAAAAATCAAGCATCATTGCAGTTCCGTCGAGAACCCCGAGACAAATGGACAAGCTAAAAAAGCCTCTAACTGGGTTATTGTCCGTGGAATTAAAAGAAGGTTGGACGAAGCTATGGAAAACTTGGCTGAATAGTGAGACCATATCCTCTGGGCCTACCGAACTACGCCTCACTCGACAATGGGTGAAACTCCCTTTAAACTCACTTATGGGTGTGAGGTTATGATTCTATTAGAAATTAGGTAGCCAAGTTGGCGTCTTCATCAGTTTTCACCTGATAGCAACCCCAGATTGATCAGAGAAGACTTGGATCTTCGGGAAGAAAGAAGGCACGTTACTCACATACGCAATGTCGCTATCAAATAAAAGATGGCGGCTCGTTATAATTTGAAGGTTATCCCAAGGACATTCCAGCCAGGGGACTTAGTACTCCGAAGAGCGGATATCAGAGGTAGGAATACCTCCCAAAGGAAGTTAGCCCCTAATTGGAAAGACCCCTACCATATTGTTATCAGCACTAACAAAGGATCTTATACTTTGGAGACATTAATAGGCAAGCTGATCAAAAACTATTGGAATACGGACAAACTTAGAAAGTACTATAGCTAGGTGCTCTTCAAGGCCTACTCTCTTAATTTACTTTGTTTGGTCAGCCCTAATTTTGGTGATTATATGCCTTGTACGGACTTCAGTCCTTCGATCTATCAATAAAATAGAGTTATTCATACATCTTGCATTATCTAAAGTCTCAAAGGAATCTCAAGCTAGAATCCGCCTTGAGAATGTCCACTGAGCCTATTCCTTATAGGATCTGGATTTTAACAACTTAAAGACCCTAAAGCCAGAAAATGCCTTGAGATTTTCTTGAGCCCGTTCCCTATAGGATCTGAGGTCTCTTAAGAGTCTAGGTTAAAATGAATAACCCACAAAACTCATTTGTGCATTTTGGTCATGAGTTATGGGCCCATGCCTAATGCTCAATACCTGGTCATGACTATTTTGTGGTTGTGAAATTAATTGGCCACACAGGTTACGATATCTGTGATCTGTCATCAGGTACCTACTATGAATGTCTTATCTTAAACAAGTCCTGAAGTCAAAAAATCCTAAGTATTAGGAGATTTTCCGCAATAGACCGTAAATATTAAATACCCCAATTATGGATCACCTTAAATTTTTTACTAAGTCCTAAGAGGAATTCTGAGTGCTCAAATGTGTTGGGCGTGGACCCCAGACCAAGGCTTTAATTAAAATAAAAAATTCTCCTAAGTCTCTAAATGATCTTCAAGTGCACATTTATAATGGGCATTGGACCCAGTACGGACCATGGATAAGAAATGCATATGATGACAAGCAATGAAAGCAAAAGGAATGAATGAAATGTACCCCGATAATCGGGGTAATTGTCTTTATAAAAAATAAAATGCCCACGAAGGGGGCAATGAGATGTGATAAATAGAGGAAAAGAGGGGAAGTCATTATTCAACTTCATTTTCTTCCAGGCTTTGATGGCCTCCATTGAATGCTCCGCTATCACCTTTCGTCAGATCGAGCACGCCAAGTGAAGGTCTGACAATGGGGACTACGGTTGTAGAAACCTCAGTGGCAGCTTAACTTGCCTCCATTGCCGTCACTAGGCGATCACCCCAAACTACCATTTCAGGATTCAATCCTTCTAAGTCCAGGGTGACATCTAGATTGAAGTGTTGAACCTGGATTACAGCATTTGGAACTGCTCACCATTGATATTTATGCAGATGGCCTCCAGCTCCTCATTATCTTTTCTCAGTTGTGTTATTTCTTCTAGAAGACCTTGAATTTGAGCTTGGTAGTCGGCGTTGGCCTTTTCGGAGATAGCCCATTCTCTCTAGAGCTTGGACCTAGAATCATCTAGCTTTTTTTTTTTCAGGTCTTGGGCCTTTGTTTTAGCATCCTTCCCACCCTTAAGGGCTAGCTCAAGCTTTCGGGCTCCCTTTGCCTCGACTGCCCTCAGTTTCTTGGCTGACTTTTCCCTCTGCGAAGGTATGGAATCGTGATAGAGTCTCTCGAACATCCCTCTAGGGTGATGTACTTCACCACCTCATCACTTAAGAGCTTCCTGTCGATGAACCCTACAGGTTCCGCATGCCCTGTGATCAGGGGCATTGGGTCTTGCTTTTCATCATCTATCTCTACTGCTATCCTCTTTCTCCGATCCTCCGCACTAATACCTTCAGTCATCTTTCTATTCCTCCTCTAAAGAGGTTGGGTAGGAGAATCTAGCTGACCAGGTTCCACTTAAATAATGTGGTCTAGGGCAACAGGAGCTGGAGCAATGGGTGCGGGAGCGTTAAAGAGTTCGGCCCCCTTTCCTTGTCTTAAAGGCTTGGAAGGTGGCAAGAGACGCTCTAGATGCCATGCTTTTTGCAACAAAACATGAAAAGTAAACAAGTGTGAAATAATTGAAAAGAAAATATTGAAAGTGAAAGGTCAAAACAAACTACTTACTATTGCTTGACCTACCCAGTATAGCCCTAACAATTTCATCATTGAAGATTTCTAGAAGTTCCTTACACGAAATTAACCTAATTTCTTAAGCCCATAAGTTCATGAACTCGATGCACTCTCTGTCATCTTGGTCAAGATCGCACATTTCCTTTTAATTAACCCAAGGGGGGGTGCTCCATGCTAGGGTTGTCCAGTACAAGTTGAATACCAGCTCCCTTTTGGCATCCAGAAAGAATGGATGGGTATTTGGCGCCACCATTAACTTGAAGAACTTCTGTTTGAAGTCTTTGAAGCTATCCTAGAAGACCTCAAACACTTTTCGTTTGGACTATGACCAAATCGTGAGCCAATTTTTTTGGTAGGTCCTTTCTCCCTGGGGACACCATCGGGTGAACAGATAGAAAAATGCCTTCTCAGAATATCACAGCCCGACTACTCGGCAGAATCTCTCGAAGGTAAGAATATTTTCCCAACTTTTGGGGTGAAGCTGGGACGGGGTCACGTTGAGGGTATGGACCGCTATTTGGAATTCGTTATGCATCCACCTCTCGGCCTGAACATACTCTTTCATTCTCCTCTAGTGTTAGAATTTGATATTCATGGTCCCCCGGGCCATCATTTGTCAACGTCAAATATTCCTTGAGCTCATCAAGCTTCACCGTAGCCCATAATATGGACTCTTTGTTTCAAGCATTGTCCCCTACCCAAGGGTATACAGTCCTCTCGGGGGCAAGCACTAAAGGCCACTCAACAACTAGCCTCCTCTATATTGTCGCTCTTTTCCTTGCCATAGAACACCTGGAAACACCCACAGTGGCCGATAAATATTATCAATTTCAAGAAAATTAGTCTACAGATTCAAACATGGAGAGTTGAACTATGGAGGGAGACAATGGTAGTCCACATCCAAAGCCACCATACCTTACCAAAACTACGGCCTCCACGCCCTCGAAAGCCAAAGCCTCAGTCGGACACCTCTGCTACTTACTGCACGACATAGAGTGTGCCCCACAGAGCAAAACCACAAAATGAACTTTAAAATGTAGGTATCCCTACCCACTTTGCTAGAAAATGAAAGGGAATACCCTAAGGAAGAAACCCTCTATCTTAAAGATGATAAAAACAACAAGAATAAAGGGTAGAAGTCAACGTGCCTAAAAAAAAAACAAAGGAATTGAGTGATGAAGGGGAGTGAAAATTACTGAAAATTGTTGGAAACTGCTCTAAACTGCTTGAAACAACACTTCTCCGTTGAGGAAAACCACCAGAAATCACTTCAGGTCGCTGGAATTTGGAAAGGAATAGTAAAAATAAGGAAGAGACGCTTTAACCCTATTCATAGAGGCCAGACAGTTAGGGGGTGTAACACCCTAATACTAGTACTAATGACATGCCTAGGGTCATGTCTTAGTGATTAGCATTAGTGATGTCACTTTAAAATTGATAACAAGTTTATGAAAATAAAATTTAACTTATACGAAAATATGAAACTATGGAAAATTTAACCTATTCATAGAGGCCAGACTGTTCATCATGGCACGTATAAGCCTAACCACGTATACCCACTTAAAATGTGCCACGTGGATCCCATAATAGTTGAAAAATGTAACACCTTAATACGAATTATCATAAAATAAATAAAATATTCCAAAATAAATCGCATTAGATATGTCACTTCTAGAAATGTGAAAAATAAAATTTCATAATAACTTACACAGTCATTATAGAGAGCCACGAATGATCAAAAAGTTATATATACAACTATCACTGGCTAAGACGCTATATAGTGTACATAAGCTTTTCTACAACTAGAAATATACACATATACAAACTGGTTTATAAAAAAACAAAACACTAATCTAAGTCTTCTGGTTCTTCTTTTCCTTGCCCTGATCCTTTTTTGGGACTTTACTTGGATTTATATGGAACATACAGGGGTGAGAAATCACAAATTTCTCAGTATAAGTATACCAATACCAACAGTTAATCATTCACAACAAATAAATCAACTGAACTCATAAACACATTCGATGTAAAAAGAATATTTGATAATCAATAATATCAAAGAATCGTCCATACAATCCTAAGGTATTATTGAACAAATAACTAAATAGTTAATTGATTAAGCCATGACAATTGCCCATACAAGTGTCAACCATGCAATGCATTATGTTATGTATTATGGTTATGCTCAAACAAAGTCCACGTATTATGGAAGTGAAATGTCAATGCAAGTTTTAAAGTTAAAAACACAAGCTATTTACTTATTTTCCCCCAAGAATCACGTTCCTTGTATATACTAAGTAGGACAGGCATCCTGCCCTAACACTACATTGTGATGTATGGACTGGTTTCCTTTACAAAAGTAAGAGTAACGACACCAACTCCATACATCGGTAATCCTGACCGTACAAGAAAACCTGCAAGGAGAATTCGGATCCAATACCTCATTCTCAAGTCATATGGTGTTGCATACCATTTAAGGTTACAAAACATAGGAAAACAAACAAATTTCAGGTTTGAAAACCAAATATCCGAGCCACATATCAAACACTAGAACATAAGAATCTTAGCCTTACTTATCTAACAAAGTGGAAAGAACCATGATACTAGCACTTTTGTATCTAGAACCTCACAACATCACTTCCCAAGTGATTGCTAAGTCAACCTCATGATGGACAAGGTTCTAGATATTCCTTATGGCATTCTATCTCTCAAAGAACACCTAACACTTCTCAAATTCTCATATATGGTAAGAGGTCATTCTCTCCAAGAAATACCTCCATTAGTGTCTCAACTCACCTAGAAAGGCATATATGAGTGATCCCAACACTTAGGAAATCCAAAAACATTAAGAACACATTTCTTGCAAAGTTCTGGACCTCACGCCTAGGCTTGACATTCCCACGCCTAGGCGTGGCTTATGTCCTGTCTCGTGCCTAGGCTTGGTTTTACCACGCCTAGGCATGATGCTCTCTGTCTCACCTGGACCAAAAACTGATCAATCCACACCTAGGCATGGCCAAGCTGCGCCTAGGCGTGGTCAATTCTGTAGAAAATTATGCAGAATTGAGCCACTGTTCCATTGGCTCCAAAATAGTTTCCAATCATGTAAACTTGCATTTTAAGTGTTTTATAACTCTAATCATGGTCTCTCAACATGTTAGAATCATTAAACACAAATTAAACTCATTAAACATGGATTTGAAACCAATTAAGCCAACAAACATCCAAAAACCTAAAATGCTAATCAAATAGGCCTTTGGACATCCTCCAAGCTAAACCAGCAACCATGGCACCCAATGAGTTGGAAAGGCTCTAACTCAACTCTTAGGGTCTAGAACCAAGTTAAAAACAAAGATTTGGCTCACTAAACCACAAATTCCTATCCAAGAACCATAAGTTCATCAAAATGAGCATAAGAGATAAAATGGATACAAACCCCTTACCTTGAGTAGCAAAGATGGTGGTGATGATGAAGATGATCACAAATCCTCAAGCTTGCCTTTTCCCTTTGATCTCTTATTTTCCCTTTCCTCTTCTTTCTTTTGTTTTCCCTTTTTTTCTCCTTTCTCTTTCGCTGCTTTTGCTTCTGCTTTCCCCAGCCATGAAGAGAAAAGAATGAAGTGAGAAATAATAAACTAATAGCCAAGAAAAGGCTGAAACTGTGGATAGTTAAGGACCAAACATTATGACATTGATAATTTCTGATCTGTTAAAAACATCAAAATTTAGCTAAATCAACTTTTTCAAGTTCCAACAACTTTAAAATAAATACTAAGATTCATTGAAAAAGTTATTTCACCAGTATCATAATTTTTCATATCTGTGACTAGTCAATCCAATATTAAAACACACAACCAGTATGCCTAAAAATACCAAACAGACTTCGATTATTCTCAAACTTTAACCACATCACAGAAAACATATTTGTGACTTAAAAATAAATTATCCATATTTATTTCCATTATCTAAGCCATTTACGCTAATAACTCGGCCATTTTAAGCTACTTTTCACTTTTTGACTTGCAGCAAGTGCCTAAACTAATTCAGATTGTCACAAAAATAAACAGGCATGTTAAACAAGTATTAAGTTACCTCTGTAACTATTTACAAGTCTAACATGTTGAAGAGGATGTTACAAAAAGGATGGTTACGCAGAAAACTAAACGTCACGCAAGCCCTGCAGTTAAGTAATAATTTTTTATATGGACCTCGAATTTTTTCTGCGAACCTCGGCTACATCCTAGAATGTCCACTTATGGTCCACTAATGCGTGGACTCTATCCAGACTACGGCGCTTTCACAAATGTCAAATGACTTTGTTGTAAACGTGCCCAGATTAGAGTTCTTAACCCGGTAGGATAACACGAACCACAACTTCATGAGAAGCATAGATACCATCACCAGGGGGCATTAAGGCTTTTATCTTGCTACTTCACTATTTGAATTAAGCATCAAGTTGGGGGTAACACGACATATTGTTATATGATAGCATTGGACTCACCCTATAAGAAAAAGAAAAAAGCAGGAATGGAAAAATTGAAGATACGAGTCACAAGATTCAGAAAAAAGAGTTTTATTATTATTATTCACATTCCATACATCGTCAGCTCTAACAAAAAAGAGTACATAAACTATTAAGTCAAGAATGCCCACTGGAGAGAGCTAGAAAAGAAGCCAAACAAAAATAGTGATGATGACGATGACCACCAACCACCGACCACGACCACCTCCAAGGTTCTTGCAGACAACAACACTCATCTCTTCCTTGCTAGCCAATAGAAGAATGTTTTACAATCACTTTGAGTTGCTCCCAGAGGGTTTTCTATCCTTAGAGCCCTCCTGCATACCCAACTGCACTTAGGAAGAGAAACTATTAAGGCACTTGACTAAGTGCCTCCACAACAGTCGGGAAAGGAGGAGAACGAAGTGCAAAATACCTCCATGCATCACAAGAACTAGACAAAAGTAGCGAGTCTTCCCGGAACAGGAAGAAAGGTTGTATATTCCTGTGTAAGCCGGGAGAGAAAGGCTTTTGCTGCCCAGATGCATGTTGACCAGCCCACATAGGGCAATTACTTGGTTCTCACCAAGACATTACACCGAGAAAGAAAGGCCTCTGCTGGAGAGACTGGAAGTAAAGGGAACACCTTTAAGGATTTTGTGAAGAACAGAAAGATGGTTTCAGATGGAGGCAAAGCTCTCCACTTGCATACAAGAAAGGGGAGAGAAATCATTTTCTGGAAAGAGCTCATTCTCAAATAGAATGTGAAAACTAAAGGGATGCCAGCCTCAATGCAAACACTCCCTATTTATAGAGGGAATAGAGCATTCTGATTGGCCCTTAAGAAGGCAAACTGATTGCACATTCAAAGTCACGTTTTAATGCTCCCTTTTTGTGATTGGCCATGGGAATAGCAGGAAGTTAGGAAAAAGTATGAAACTGCTATCCTTTTTTAATGGAATTTTTATTTCCAATGAAGTCAAAACGAAGGTTCCCCAAGCAAGCTCAGATTATTACAAACTGCAAAGTAAAAGCTGCAAGAAAGGACAAAGACCCTGTGAACTACATATAGGGGCAATATATGACACACCTCAGATGGCGGAATGACAAAGTGAGCAGAGCAATCCATCTCAGATCCCGACCTTACACGTTAACCCCAAAGGCATACTATGATGTATAACGAACCTCGACCCTTTGGAAAACATCGTGAGATCCAGCGTTGACTGACTTGGATCCCTTTATGCACTGCGTGTCCTGTGCTCCTATTAAACTTGGTACGTTGACACTTAGTTGTCCCATCTAAGCGCCAAAATGGGGGCAATTGTTTTAGATCGTGATCTGAGATCATGTCCAATGGATCTACCCGACCCACAATATACCGGAGTCCATCGTTAGCACCTCAACAGGGATTCACTTATGGCACATAGATAAGATCCCGGTTCTATGCATATCAGACCATGACATTGGGTAGCAGCAACACTATCGTGAGAATTAGGCAATGGATAAATCCTGAGAATATCTGTTATTATCAATCATGATATTGCGTAATAATAGCACCCATAACCTCCTTTAGCTACCCTTAATTGGAATATCAACATTCTGATATTATAGGGATCCTCTGCAACTATAACGAGATCATATCTCCTAATCCAACCTCTATAAATACTAGGCTTATTCATCTTCTATAGGTAACTTATCATTCTTTGCATAAACCTTAATTGTGCACAGCCTAACTTGAGCATCGAAGTGTCTTTACAGGTACCAACCCCCCTATTTCAACATGCTCTACTGCTGCTGTGCAAGGAGGAAACTACTGTGACGTGCCTATCTTAGTTACACATTAGTATCTACTACTGAATAGAAAGTGAAAGTAAAAAAACATCAAGCCTAAATAGTTAATCAATGCAAAAAGGTTATCTCCATGTCCGTTACATCCTGTTTGTTGAATTGCTTGGGAAAGGATAAGGAAATTCACCAATACAATAGTTACACAGTTCAATTCTCCCCTAAAACGAAGTAAAGTATCCCCATCACCATGAATACAAGATACTGAAGTTTCAATCTTCTTTTGACATAAGGCAAAATGAGAGAATATTTAGCAAACATGAACTTATCCATTTTGAACTTATCCATTTTTCATTTTAGGATCATGAACCTGTGAACCATGGCACAACCTTCCACCATGTTGATTTTCAAAGCCACCAAAATACTGCCAAAAACTAACCCATTATTAGCATAATCAAAAAGTAAAAATAAAAATAAAAATATAGGTTCATAAAATATATTACTTGTAATAGCCATAAGCCAACAAACTTGAGGATACATTCCACTATTATGAGGAAAAAATGGAACTTGGGGAATATAGGGGTATACGGGAACTCCAACATATTGCGCAAAATATGGAAATCGTTGGCTGGCAGGTATATAACTAGAGGGTAAAGTAGGACCTATAACTGAAGTTGTGGTCGTATGAATATCTTCACCACCTCTACTCAAAAAACCATGCTGCATCAAATTCTGTGTGAATCAAAATGAAGAATGTAACTAAATCTTTTCCTATCATAAATTACAGAAAGGCATTACATGAATGAAATTGTATCAAAGTAATGTCAATAATTAATTACGTTATCCATTCCATTATGTTGATTGACAATTGGGTCATGTGCGTCTGTTTGTAACTCGTCTACTTTTGGGGGCTTACTCTGTCATAAGAATTGAGAAATGAAGTTAACCTTTCAGTGCTCAAATATAACTAAACTCACTTGTTCAAGTTGACAACAATATTTGGAGGGTCTTAAGATAAAACTCTATAAAAAAAGAGAGAGTAGAGATTCATACTATGGTTGAAAATAATGCTTTAATGAATAATCACTATACAATAGTATATCTTTTTTATTAAATGGCCAAGACATAGTCCTTAATTGAAATTTGGGTTGAAGCGGTCACTTGCTTCTTCCTTTTTTTAGGATTATTAGCATCAACTTTTTGTTCCACCTTCTGAAAATAAAATCGAAAAACAAAATCTAAGTCAAACAAAAAATCTACTTACAATTAAAACACAAACTACAATTGAGTTTTGAAATCACATTGTTGTCATTCATATTAGAAGTTTGAATCAAAGTAGTGTTCCACGTTTGATCCTCCCCCAGATCCACATCATCCTACAAGTTACATAAATACAACACTTAAAAAGAATAATATGCACAAACAGTATGACAAATGCAAAATCATGCATAATTTATAACAATTTCACCTTATGAAATTCTCTTGTGTCAGTATCATTATCTGCACTTGAATTGTCATCCATAACATTACAATCTCCCTCCCCATTGAGAAGATCTAGACATTTTCGAATTATATGTCAAGTTCAATGTCAATTTGAGCACTGTCTCCTCTTCCTCCCATACTTCTTCTTAGTCGGAGCACCTTTCATCTTCACCAACCTAAGATCACCAACCACCTTTGCAGAAGTATTTTCTTTGCTACTAGTATCAAGGCGCTTCTCTAACTTAACAGTCAACTTGAATATCTCATCTCTACTAAATGTAAAATCATCTTTGTTTTTGGCACCAAGTTGGCAAAGCTTGTTACACGTAGTTGATAATGCTCTAAACTAGGTCAACATTTTCTATGTCACCCTGCTTTGCTGGAGTAGAGGAGATGTAATCACTCTTGGCAGTCTTTGTCAATCGTTTGAAAATTAAACTATTTGGAACAGAATCTTTGTGTTCATGCTTCAAAGCACAAAACATATGACCTAGGGGTAGGGATGGAAATAGGTCAGCCGACTTGTCAGGGGCCTGTGGCCTGGCCTGTTTTAGGCCTGACCTGTTTAGAAAATGAGCCAGACTCAGGTCTTTTTAAAAGCCTGTTTCATTTAGTAGGCCAGGTCTGGCCTCTCAGCAAAGCCTGTTAGGCCTATTAGGCCGGCCTGTTTATATTTATTTATAAAATTATATTTTATTTTTTTTTCAATGGCCTTTCAAGGCCTGTTTAAAGGCTTAGGCCTATTTGAGGCCTATATGAAGGCCTTGGCCTGTTGGCCTATTTAGAGGCCTTAATATAAATCAGGCTTCTAAACAGACTTGTGTCGGGCCAGTTTCTTAAACAAAGCCAGCCGGCCCAAAAAAAGCCTTTGACAGGTAACAGGCCAAGCTCAAGTCAAATATTTGTAACACAGGCCTGGCCTATTTAGGGTGAAGTCTGGCCTGGCCTGGCCTGTTTTCATCCCTACCTAGGGGTGTCCGTGGGTTGGGTTGGGTGGGTTCAGCATCATTTTTGGACCCAACCCGCGTAAGAGATTTTTTCCCTCGACCCGACCTGACCCGACTAGATCAAGAGATTTTCTTCACTCGACCGACCCAACCTGACCTGCTCAAGAGTGGGTTGGGTTGGGTTCAACCCGTGGGTTCGACATTTTAAAAACAATTCTTGAAAAAAAAAATCAAAATATAAAATCTAACAAATTAACATCATAAGTCTCAATATTAAATAAACTAAATACCATAAGTCAATAAGTGCATAACAAATTAACAACTAATAAGTCTTACTAAGTCTTGAATAAATTAAACAAAACTAGTCATAAGTTAAACAACAAATTAGTCTAACCAATCAAAATCAGTGTCATCACGCATGTCATATAAATTATGAACAACATAATCATTGACTTCACTCTTTATTTTATCCATATACCTTTTATCATCTAAACGATCCATTGATTTTTCAATACAACGGTCACTTAGATGTATCGAGAGTCTTATGAACTTATTTTCTTTGTTCACTTTTAGAGTAATATCATAATGCTACACTTAAACTTGATTAGAACAACATAAAAATGAGGAAAAAACATCCTAAAATGCCACCATGGGTATTTAGGATCCATGGACATGTCATAGAACTCTGCATGACGGTGTGCCCTCCTTTCTTCCTTAGTCTACACAATCAACAAGACAATTGTCAAATAACATACAAATTTAAACTCAACAATGAAATAATAAGTTCATAAGAATTAGAAAGTCAACCATTAAACCACAAACAGCTAAAAGAATCAATGTTTAAGACCCACAATTTCTTCTCTAACAGCTGACATATCTAACATACCAAAAAAGTATTAACAATTAGTAATAGACAATTAATAATTCATTAAACAAATTGAATGAGTTCTGTATAACACACTACCAGCTTCAAGCTTCTCAATAGCATCCATCTGAACCCGTAAATCTATAGGTTTCTTAGTAGTCCTCAACTAATTTTGAGCACAAATCAATGCTTCAACAGTGGTAGGTTGCAAAGAACTACAAAAAAGGTCAAGAACTCGCCCTCCAGTACTAAATGCTGACTCAGATGAAAATGTAGAAACAAAAATTGCTAAGATATCCTTAGCAATGAATGAAAGAACATGATACTTGTTGGTCTTTTCTCTCCACCATGTAAGAATATCAAAGCCATCAACATCATCCTCCACATCATCCTCATTGTACCTCTCAAGCTCATTCTTTTTTACCGCATGTTGTTTTTTCTTCACTTTCAATCTAAACTCGGATTTATAACTATCATTATCATCTTCAATATCATCATCACGTGTAAAGGAAGGAACATCAGATGACATGCAACTAGAATCACTAGCATCAAGAGGAATAGGATGCATTTGTTGATAATGTTCAAACAATATCCTCATAACATCATCCAACCTCTTCATAATTTTCACACTCAATTTCAAGTCATATATCTTTTTCAAGCAAAACTCAACATAATCCATTTTATACCTTGGATCAAGGACAATAGCCATAAGCAATAAGTAATTTAGAGGACCATCAATGTTATCCCAATATTTATTTAGCTTCATTTTCATAGAAATGGCCATCTCCTTCAAAATTGGATCATTCCATCTAATCCACTTCTTTATAAACTTATTGATGTCACATAATTTATGAAAGAAAGTATTTGAAGTAACATGCAATGATCTAGAAAAAGTAAGAGTAGCATCATAAAAAACCTTCAAAAATTTAATAATGAGAGTGAGTGTTACAGATTGGAGGTGAGTGGAAACTGATTTTACAAAAAAAAAAAGGTCGTGGGTGGGTTAGGTTGTGCAGGTTAGAAATGTTCTAACCCGTTACCCAACCCATACACTGTGGGTTGAACATTTTTCAACCCGACCCAACCTGTGAACCCAACCTAACCCGCATTTTATGGATTGGGTTGGGTCAAAACCCGCGAGTTCATGGGTCAACTCGACCCGCTGGATACCCCTAATGACAGTAGGGGATACCTTTAGGAATTAACGAGTACATGGATCAAATTAAGCAAACAAAGTAGAGAAAGTGAAATCAATCAGATGAGATAGGGGTAACCCCTTCATTTTCAATAAGAAGCTTGTGACCAATCTTATAAGAAGCATAGGCATCAATACATGCATATTCAACTTGAGTTTCGGTCAGCACCTTTGATTACCATTCACTAGTAAACATATCCTTTGACTTCTTCATATTAAGACCTGATGAGTGTAAAATGCATTCATCTTTTGAGTTTATTTATTAGGATTTTTAACTTATATTTATTTAGTTTTTGTTTATTTTTAATTTTTAATTTAATTTTAAATAATTATCTCTTCACCTAGGATTATTTGAAATTTTAAGATAAATCATCAGATTTTGTGTAAAAATAAGAAATTCCTATAGATAAATATTTAAATGATCAGAGTAATTTGAGATAAGAATTATGTCATTTATTTATGATATCAAGTGAAATCGGAACCCTAACACTTTAATATCATTGTCTTTCTTCGACGTTTACTTGATTAATTTTGCTTTTGATTATTTTGCTTGCTTTCTTTGTTAGTGATTTAAATCGAATTTGCTTTCTTAAATCTCACTTTTTGATAGCTTAAATAATGTCAATTTGACGAATTTGGTAATTGGCAACATAATCCTCGAGAGAATGATACCTCTACTCATTCTTTATTGTTTTTGCGATTTAATATACTTGCCAATATCACAACAAGTTTTTGGCGTCGTTGCCGGGAATTATTGATTGTTAATATTAAATAGTAGTTAAAAATGCACTAATTTAAGCATTTATTTATCTTTGTTTATTTTTATTTTTAATTGTTTTTTTAATTTTAATTATTTTTATATTTATATATGATTATTTTTCTTGTTTAATTTATTTTTATTATTTAATTTTGTTTTTAATTTGGTTTTATTTATTGATTCTTGTTTTCTTTGTTTACTTTTATTTTTAATTACTTTTCAGTACTTCACTCTTGGTTGCTTGTTTGTTTATGCGAGATATTGTGAATCCGGAAGAATTAATTTTTGATTCGAAAATTGAAAAAGTAGAAAGAACAAACAGAAAAGTAGCAAGAAAAAGACTTGAAGAAGAAAAAATGGCTGAAAATAATGAAGAATGTAGACGCACTTAGGCAGAATATGCAATTTGTCTACTGAAAGGGTTACAACGAGTATAATGCGACCTACCATACAAGCAAATAATTTTGAGATCAAACCAACTCTTCTACAGCTGGTGCAATAAGATCAGTTTGGGGGTCATTAATCAGAAGACCCCAATTTGCACATTAACAATTTCTTGAGCTCTGCGATACCATAAAGTATAATGGAGCAAGTGATGATGCCATCAGGCTAAGGCTTTTCCCATTCTCTTTTAAGGGATAAAGCTAAGAGCTGGCTACAAGCCCAACCTCAAGGGAGCATCACTACTTTGGATGGTTTAGTCAACAAATTCCTTACTCGATACTTTCCTCCATCTATGTTTGTCAAGATAAGGAGTGAGATTGCATGTTTCATTCAAAATCAGAGAGAATCTTTGTATGAAGCTTGGGAGAGATTCAAGGAATTGCTGAGAAGATGTCCTCACCACGCATTTGAGATTTGGCAGTAAGTCCAAATCTTTTATAATGGTCTGAATCACTCTACCAGGGCTATGGTTGACGCATCTACAAGTGGGTCTCTATATACTAAAACTCTTGAAAAGACTCAAGAACTGTTTGAGACCATAGTTACTAATGAATATCAAATGCCTAGTGGAAGGTTTGTAATTAAACAGGGAGTTATGGAGCTTAGCACCCTTGATGCCTTACTTGCACAAAATAAAAATCTTTCGCAGCATATCGCCAACCTCACTAGCAACTTGGCAATATACAGGTAAGCTCTGTAAACCATCAAATTTTAATTTGCTATTTTTGTGGAGGTAATCATGTTAATGGTGCGTGTAAGGAAAACAAATCAGGTGTTATTCCTCAAGAGCAAGTCAATTCCATGGGTAATCCTTCAAGACCTCAAGGTAACCCATATTCAAACACATATAATCCAGGGTGGAGGAATCATCCAAACTTTTCATGGACCAATCAGAATATGCTAAGACCACCACCACCTCCATATCAACAACCATCTTCACAACCTTAACAAGAAAAGTGTAATATCCTAATATTTACTATCCAGATATATTGTCATATAAAAGAATAATTAATATTGATCATGCCACTTCTAACATCCAACCATTAACCCATATCATTCATATATAATGAGTAAATATAGGAAGCCACGATAACAAAAGTTATCTATATACATCACTGCCTCCAAGGCATATTGTAATACATAAACTTTTACAACAACAAAAATTAGCATATTATACAAGCTTTATCATCAAAAACCTTATAACTATACTAATCTTCATTCATCTTCTCCTTCCCTTTTAAAGAACTAGCACCTGAATTTACATGGAAACATAATCAGGGTGAGAAATAACATATCTCAGTAGAAGTATTCCAAAACCAGTATATATACATATACATTCAGATAATAAACTCAATTATCAAAAATAACACTTCAATCACAAAAGCAAACTACATCTCTATCTCAGAGATATGCAATAGCCCATATAACTGTAATGCATGAATATGTCATGATAGCAACTGCCCATACAATCACCATGCTATGCCAAATTATGTCTAGTATTTATGCCTATGTAATATCCTAAGCATGAAATGAATAATGTTATGATACCAAGTCCATGGCAATGTCATGTCATGCATGAGTCTCGAACAAAACAAAAGAACCCGGTTCCATAAGCTTTGAACAAGCACTGGAACCCATTTCTAGTAGTCTTCATCCTGAGAAGTGAGGGAATTGAACTGTCCTCATCAACGCGGTCTTCAATAATGATCACTATGATAGGAAGAATTGGTTACCTACTCATTCAAAATCATATTTGATCACAACAATGATCTTTGTGATAGGAAGAATTGATTGCCTTCTCATTCAAAATCACATTAGATCACTTACAATGAGGACTCAACCTCATCAATATAGCTATGGAACAACAATAATGCTAATTACTACAATAACTAGCAAGTCAATTGATTTATGTTCCTAACTACAAACATGAAATACAATGATGTTAAATACCATAATAATTAACATACCAATTGATTTACATTCACCACATATTCACTTCATTAGATACTCCTATTAGAGTCCCAACACACTTTAGGAAACATATACTAATGATCCAATCTAGCTAAGAACTTGAAAACATAAAAAATGATATTTTTAAAGATTTTGACCTTAGGCACGAGCCATGTCTGATTACACGCCCCCCTCGTGTCTTGCTCTGTGAGCATTGTTCACAAATTTCAACTAGCAGAGAGGGACACGCCCCCATGTATTCGGACACGGGCCATGTTTCTCAACCAGAAACACTACAGCAACTTCTGCAGAACCATGAAACTATTCCAATGGTTCTTTCTCCTCCTCCAATCACTCAAACTTCACATTCAAGTGATTTCCAACCTTCCACAAGGTTCATCTACACATAGCAACTCTTATTCAACTTTGATTTCACTCAAAACCAAAGATCTAGGATAATCATCCAATACAAAACCTAAAACCCCAAACCTCCACTTAATTGGAATTAAAGGTATACAAGGGCTAGAAATCCATTTCTACACACCCAACAACTCATAAACAAGTCATCCTCAAGTTCTCCAACAAGACACATCAAGCCAAAACTCATGAACAAGATGAAGAAAATAGGAAAATCATTTAAGAAAAAAGTTTCCCCTACCTCAATTCCTAGAAATGAAGTCAGTTAACCATTCTTCTGCAAAGCTAAGCTCTCTCCCTTGTTTGGTTGTTGATCCTTCTCCCTTACCACCTTGATTTCCCTTCTCCTTTGCTTTTCCTGTGGCATCCGTGAGATGAGGATGTGAAAATGAGAAACACTTCTCATTTTAGTCTTAAATAGGCCAAGAAACAAAAACAAGGGTCGTGCCCCTCACATTTGGTCACTTAAGTGACTACTATTCACCCGAACAGTTAAGAACGCTTAGTTATCATCAAAACAAGTTTCCCAACTTCCAACAAGATTTAAAATAAATCCTAAGATTCATTAAAAAATATCATTACACCATTTTCACATTTTTCCAAAATTGCTGGGGGTCAATCCGGCGCTAAAACACACAACCAGTATGCTTAAAAATGCCAAACTAACTCTAATAAATCTCAAACTTTAACCACATCTACTTCCACATATTTGTGACCTAGAAACAAGTTCTCCATACTTATTTCCACTAACTAAGCAGTTTAAGTTAAAACTAGGGCTGAAAACAACTATATTTCATACATAGAGCTATAGCAAAGTGACTAAACGTACTCAGAAGGTCACAAAAATTTATAGGAATGATAATAAGGTATTAGGCTACCTCCGTAACCATATACAAGTCTATCATACTTCCACAGGTGTTACAAAAAGCCATCCAATCTTAAAAGTATTGTTAAAAAACTTGCTCGTAGCACCAGCAATTTCATGCAGGAATCAAGGGCCAATTTCAAGAACCAAGAGACAGTCATCTGAAGTCTGGAAAATCAAGTAGGTAAGATAGCAAGAGAGCTTGCAGAAAGACCTCCAAGTACCTTACCCAGTGACACAATGGTCAATCCAAAGGAGAATTGTAGCGTAATCACTTTGAGAAGTGGCAAGACTTTGGATAGACAAGTGAAAGAAGCACCAAGTTCTTTAGGAATTGAGAAAGAGAAAATTGATGTTCCCTATAACACCTTGGAAAACATGTTAGGCTTGTATATGGATACAGAGGTAGCCTAATACCTGCTTAACATGTCTATTTAATTTTGTGACTTTCTGAGCATGTTTAGTTACTTTACTGTAACACTATTTGTCAAAAATATCTTAAACTGCTCAGTTAGTGGAAATAAATATGGAGACTTTATTTCTAGGTCAAAAATGTATGAATTGTACTATAATTAAAATCTAAAGATAATCAAAGTTAATTTGGTATTTTTAAACATACTGAGTGTGTGTTTTAATACTAAATTGACTAGTCACAAATATGAGAAAATGTGATAATGGTGCAATAAGATTTTTATTGAATCTCCAGATTTATTTTAAGTTTGTTGCAAGTTAGGAATCTAGATTCGGTGGAATCTGAGTGTTCTTAGCAGATCGAGATTTTTGGTAACTTTTAGTGATTGGCTATAAGAAGCCAATTCTGACTTCTTCTCTTCATTTCTCTCACGGCAGCTAGGAGCAAAAATAGAAAAGCAAAAGGAGGAAAGGGGAAATGTGGGGGAGAAGGAGAAAGGAGGAGGAAAAGCTAGAGGACCAAGGACCAAGCTTGAAGGAGGATCTAAGAGCAAGATCAATGCTTTAAGATCTTCATCTCAGCTACTAAAGGTAGGGGTTTTTGAGCTTGAAACGTCATCTTTTTCTCATTTTCCATGTTATTGTTTGAGGTTTAATATGCCAAAATGAGTACTTGAAGTGTTTTAAGTGATTTTCTTGCTTGGATAAGTTTTAAATGGTGTTTATGACTTGTTCATGCTAAAGATTGGATTAGAAACTAGAAATTCTTCATTTGGACCATTAAAGTTCAAAGTATTGATTTTTAGGAGTTTAGAATAGGGATTTAGTGTTTTGATCCATTTTTGATGAAATCAATTGGTGTTTTAAGTTTCCTTCATGTTTGTGAACTTGTTTGGGACTTGAAATCACCTAAAGATTGGATTGGAGTGGGCAAAATCCAAGAATTTGGCTAATGGAACAGTGCCACGATTTTGCAGAGTGAGCTGCAGAGTTTCTGGTTGAGAAACACGACCTGTGTCCGAAGACATGGGGGCGTGTCCTTCTCTACTTATTCTATTTTGTGAAATAGTGCTAATAGAGCAAGACACAGGGGGTGTGTAATCAAAGATGGCCCATGTCTGAGGCCAGAATCTTTAAAAATATTATTTTTTATGTTTTCAAGTTCTTGGCTAGTTGGGATCACTCATGTATGCCTTTTAAAGTGTGTTGAGGCACTAATAGAGATAATTCTTGGATAGAATGATCACCTAGTATATATGAGAAGTTTGGAAAACCCTTAGGCACCCAAGGTGATGGATTTGCCTTAGGATGAGGTTAAAGAACCTTTAGGCATCCAAAGTGTGAAAATGCCTTATGATAGACTCGTGAGGCCCTAGACAATCATAGTGAGGTAGAGTGTCAAGGGGTAATGTCATTGGAAACCTTAGGCTTCCATGGTGTGATAGAATGCCATAGAATAATATTAGGAACCTTGAGCATCCAAGTGTGTTAAAATGCAGCAAGGAAGTGTTTAGAACCTTGTTCAACATGGGGTTGACTTTGGATTTACTTGTGAAGTGATGATGTAGGGCTCTAGATACAAAACCATTAGTGTTGAGACACAACTAGTGGTAGTTCTTGGAGAGAATTGTAACACCCTCCTTAGGGCGTCACACTTCTTGTTACTCATTTACCAAATTACCCTTTTTATTATGATTCGTGCTTGTAATATAAATACGAGTTATAAAATTTCTTGATGATAGTAATATAAACTTAGTGAAAATTAAAACATTACAACATCATCACAATCTAATTTTACATTATATATATAAGTCGTAGTATTATCACACTTTAATATTTACAAATTGGACTCTAAAAATATTTACACATTAATTAAATTACATAATGCCCAAGTAACTCTAAACATGCAGAGCCCTCAAACGGGTTCTCCTCAGACTCCTCAACAGGGAGGAATCCAACTTGACACAAAATATATAATACTAACCGTACCCGGAGTACGATAGTAAGCTTCCTATTACTGTTTATGTGAGAAATACATTTTCCAACAAGCTCGACGCACTATGCCTCCGGTTCCCATAAACCTTACGAAAAACTCAGCATCTCCATCTCTTTAGAACTCAACTTCGTTCTTGAAAATCTGATCTTCCTTGCGTTCCCACTCAACGTCTTGCTCAATCTCTTTACAATTATAAATATAATACAGAAATAGACAGACAAAGAGGTGAGATCACCTACGCCAATACCAGTATGGTAGCAATGAAGATCAAAACATACAAATTCTCATACCATACATCATACATAATTACAATCATATCATCAATATCATTTATCTAACACATATCATATCTCATATTAACACATCATACATAATTACAATTATGCTACCAACATCATTTATCATCATAATTCATAATTACATCCATGTCCTTATCAATATTCACTTATTCAAAATCAATAATTATGATAATACTCTCAGTATCTCTGTGTATGCATCTAGACTCATGTACCTAGACTCAATTTTCCTACTCCATGGAGCTAAAACTCAGTCGGAAAGAGTGATCGAAAAGAATCTGTCTCGCACAACATGCCTCAGACCACGTGCTCATTCTCTTTGCTCATTTATCATTTGCTCATTTAGCATTTGCACATCTAGCATATGCATCACGGTCTTTATCGATCTCGATTATGGATAGTGTCTTGGTCCGGATCATCGGTGTGTTGCATCGGTCTAACCTACGGTACGAAGCTTTATTCTCTCGTCCATTGTAGGCAACCCGCACCCCGATGCCCCAAGGTCAACGAGTGACCTACACTACGCACATCGCACCCACTCATGAGGTGTGTTCTTTCCTTCTTTCGACAATCAGAATCAGTCTTATTCAGCCCATCGGACTTTTTTAATTGCATAATCAAATGCACCTTTCTCAATTCAATTCATTCTCTCATCTTCTCAATTCAATTTTCTTTATCTCATATTCGGGGTCCTCATATAGTCCCAAAAATATTATTACTGTAATTTTATCGCGAAACCATATTTTTCGCATTTTCTCAAATCATGTATCAATTTTTTTTTTTTTCATTTCTCAATCACGTAAAATACTCTTCACACGTTTTAAATCAAGAATACTAGTTTCCTCAGTTAACACCAAAACTCAACTTCATTTTTCATATTTGCATTATACTCCTCATTCAAATAATATTTTCAAAACAAGTCCTCATAAAAGTCACATTTACAAAATAGTCCCTTGAAAAATTCATATTTTACGAAATCATCCCTCATAAAATTCATATTTACAAAATAGTCCCTTAAAAATTCATATTTACAAAATAGTTTTTCATAAAATTCCTTTTTACGAAATAATCTTTCATAAAATTCAAAATTTACAACATAGTCTCTCATAAAAATCCTATTGACGAAATAGTCCTTCATAAAATCACATTTACGAAATAGTTTCTCATACAAATTATATTTATGAAATAGTCCCTCAAAAATCATATTTACAAATTAGTTCCTCTAAAATATAATATATACAATATAACCATTCAAAAATCAATAATTACAACATGGCCCCATTAAACACAAAAATTACAATATTGCCCCTATAAAATTATAATTTGTATTGTTTCTCCAAAATTATTTCATCTTGTTGTATTTGACTCTTCTAAATTCAATTCCTTTTCTTTCAAATCCCAAATTCTCAGTTTAATCCATCATATTATTCACATCCTAATTTACACATACACTTACATGCATTCAGTTTCATACATACAAACATTTATCAAAACAATAAATATATTATCACACATGCAATCATAATTTTCAAAGCCATAAACATCACAATCACAAATATGAAATCACCAATAACACAATCACAACTAAAGAAGAAATTAAACAATAAGTGAATAAACCCTTAGGGATTTTTCACCAGACACAACCATTTCCACACCACCAAAACTTGGTTGGTGAGGTTAAATCTCCCTCTTACCTCTTGAAGAACCTCCAAAGCTCCTTGTATGTCTCCTTCAAGCAAACTCCCTCCACCAAGAGCTTCTTCAAGGCTTCAAACTTTAACTTTGAAGAACAAGATAGAAAATAGATGATTCAAGCTTTCTAAGCTTTCCTCCTTTCTTTGAGACTTTGTTCACCTCCTCTTTAGGAAGAAGGTTGAAGAAGCTTTGAACAAGATAGAATGGGTTTTGTGGCAAAACCTTATGAAGAAGAAATGATTAGAGTAGGTTTTGAATCAAAACAAAATCCAAGAGATGAATGTTTTAAAGGATGGATGGTGTGAGTTCTAGGTGGTGACCGATTGGAAGAAAAGAAAATGAAAGAGAGAGGCGTGAGTTTTCCTTTGGAACTTTTGAGAGAAATGAATCTATGTTTGAGAAGTAGAAAAGTGAAGAGTGAGGACGTTCGGGAAAAGCTGCTAGCCGTGTGATTTTCTTGTGAAATTTGGAATGCTTTACGTGAGTAATTATCCAAATTCTGATTGCATAAGGACAGCTGCTGCCTTGGGATAAACTTAAATAAAGTTAGAATTTACATGAAGTAAAATATCTACTTCTGAATGCACGTGGCTGATGTCATTCTTTTGACTTTCAAGGCTTTTAGATTGTTCAAGAACCTTGTAGAACCTCCTTCAAGCTGCTACGTGACCGACGTAAAACCCCTCCAAAATGCTGCATGAACGTGAGTTTTCAAGGATAATTTTCGACAAAAATCAACCTGACAGAATGATGTAAAATGGGAGAACGTTATTTTCCAAGAATGGCTAAATATCAAGTTCTGTCGGATGGGAATTCTGTCGAACGAAGATCAAAATTGTCGAATGAACTTAAAAGGTCAACAGAATCCTAATTCGTCGGACAGATGTTGATGTTGGAGAAATCTTCCAATTGTCGAATCGACGAAATATTATATGATCAGAAGATCAAATTCGACGGATTTTGACATTAGAGAAGTTTTTCTACTGAAATCAGGAATTCTTATTCGACGGTCGTTAGCACCATAATTCGACGAACATTATCATTCAAATTCGACGGACATTGGTATCCTCACTCGACGAAAATTGACATTTCCGCTTAGCAAATACTAGCATCCTCACTCGACGGAAATTGACATTCTAACTCAACAGACATGAGCATCCTAACTCGACGGAAATTGATATTCTAACTCAACGGACATGAGTATCCTCACTCGACGGAAATTGACTTGAGTATTAATTTCGACAGGTATGGTCGAGTTCATACTCGACGGATTTTAACATTTTACTAAGTGATCAGGATATCAAATTCGACAGGTTTGGCCAAAAGTTCATACTCGACGGATTTTAACATGGTACCAAATAGTAAGAAGATTAAATTCGACGTATTTGGGTCGAAGTCCAAATTCGATGGATATGACATTGTCTTAAAAGATCCTATTTCGACGGATTTTGGCATTGTTTTAGAAGGTCCATTTCGACGAATATAAACATCTTCATTTTAACATTGGTAAAATCGTCCGACAAGATTTAGGGAAAAGAAGAACCAAGTTGTTTTCCCTAACTGATTCTCTGCTAACAGCAACATCCAGCGTTTTGTCAAATCCGACGACATCTTCCATGTTTTTGAATAGATAGTCTTTGTCGAAATAGATGATCTTGGTCGAGATACATAGTCTTGGTCGAAAGAGGCCTCTGATTCAAAAATTGAGAGTCAACTTCATCCAAATTTTGAGGTATTTTGGGTTCTGTCGAATTACCGATTATATTGTCGGAAAATGCTCTGAAGTGTCGAATTCAACTCACTATTTAACTTATGCTTGCATTCAATAATTAAATCCGACGGGATCAAAATGTTAGGAAAATTTCTTTAAGTGTTTGGATCTTGTCCAAATTATGTCGATGTCAAGACCTTCAAAAATCTTGGATTGTTGAATGAGTTACGTGAGATTGATCTTTTGGATCTCTATAAGGCTTGAGAGAGAGAGTCTATCGACAGGAATATATTCATAAAACTGTCGAGCTTTATTTGTCGGAATAGGCTTGAAATTAAATTAGTATCGACAAGAATCTATTCTCAAAAGAAATTGTCGAATTATATTTGTCGAAACAGGTTTTGAAATGAAAGCCATTTGGGAAAATATTGAGGAACTTCTGTCGGATTGGGATTTCAGAATTTTTGGTCGAATTGGAAATTCAATTTTGGTCGGTTGAGTATAATGGCAACTTAAACTATACCAGGTCAAAATAACTCATAGCAATAACAGCTATGCATCAAGCAACATACATTTATCAGTAAAATAGAATTATTTTACAGATAAATTCTAAAAATTAATAAATTCTTTTCTGTGTTACTCAGATTCGGGTTAAGTAAGATCCCCGTCTCTAAATACTCGAGACAAGAATTTCCTACCGATTATTATTTTCTTGACCAGGAGCAAATCACACAAAATAATCACAAATAGTATCGGAATAATCAAATTATTTTTATAATGCACAGAAAACACAAAGTAGTGTAATTCTGTCAACTCTTGCAACATAGTCTAAAATTTGGGGTGTTACAACTCTCCCCCTCTAAAATAAGTTTCGTCCTCGAAACTTGGCACACTTAAAATAAAAATGGATACTACTCTCTTATCTTATCTTCTAATTCCCATGTTACTTCACCACGTATATTGTTCCAAACCACTGTAACCAATGCGATTTCATTATCTCGAAGTTACTTTGTCCTTTGATCTTCAATCTTGACTAGAAACATCTCGTAGGTTGAATTTTCCTTCATTTGTACGATGTCCAACAGAGTATCCGATACTGTCTAATAAACTTCAGAGTGGGTTTCCTCGACTTAATCACTCGTCCATCTCTTGTCATAGGTGTCACACGTAGAGACACATGGTCACCTTCTTCAAATTCAAGCGGTCTTCGTCTTTTATCTTCATACTCTTTTGCTACATCTGAGTTGTCCTCATCTTGTCTTAGATCGTCTTTACTTTCTTAGTGGGCTGTCGCACAATTTCTGGTTCCACGATGTTACTTTCACCAGTACGATACCAACGCAAAGGTGTCATCCCCATGCTCGAACGAAACTATCGTTGTATATGAATTCTATCAATACCAGAAATTCATCTTAACAAGTCCTTTGAAAATTCTAACTATTCGTCTCTTCTCGATGTCCAAGCCTTTCTTGATTGAACAGGTACTTCAAGCCTTTGAATTTATTGTGAACTTGATAGGAAAGAAAACGTCTTCAGATTTTCCTTGCAAAACAACTATCGCGTATCCTAAAACGTAACTCGAATAATTCTTCTCATGCGCATTCCACTGCCTTGAAGTATACGTCACCGCCTTTCCATTTGAATTTATCACTTCATCTAAATCCACAAGTTGAACTTCTTCTAACGGAGTTTACGTTTGACTAATTTTACACACAACTCCTTCTTTTTCTTCAAAATTGAAGAACTGCTTTGAGATTCTTCAGCATGTTCCTTTGAATTTCAAGAATAGGTCAAAATATTGCCAATAATGACAAATTTGCCAGATGAAAAAGAAAGATCCTATTTATAGAATTCACGGACATCGTCAAAACATTTCCTACCCCGAATGGTTGTACTGACTATTCATAGTTCTTGTAACGTATCTGAAATATTATCTTGGAACATTCTCTACCTTCACTCGAATCTGATAACAACCAGTACACAAGATGATCTTGGAACGAAGAATGATTCCTTTCATTTGATCTTCTGGCTCCCTTGTCGTCACATCATCCTAGATTTTCTTCATCAAGATAAGTTGTTCTACTGGCCTATTTTTACTCTTAACAGAAACTGTCTCATAGATCAAGTTTTCTTCTAATTGTACTGTATTTGATATTATAACACAAGTTGAATCAGGAATGATCCTTTTTAATTGAGATACATGAAAGACACTATGAAGGTCATAAGGAAAAGTAATAAGACTTTTCAGTAAGTTACTAGATTAGTCCAACAAAGAATTTAAAATGGTCTAATAGATTTTCAAAATGAACATGGTCCAATAATTTTAGAAAGGAACTTTTCGGATTCAAATCCAAAAATTTCAGGTCAAGGAAACACTACGATTACATTGTAACAATTTAGTAGGATATGGTTGGAAAATAACCACTCCAGTTATAAAATCAAGCTCTTAAATAGATGTGATTTTGGATAAACGAATCAAATCAACATAAAATATTTGATATTCAATAGATGCAAGATAGAATTAGAAAATTTAAGTATAACCAACAAGTTTAACAAGAAGAGTAGAAATACTCAAATCACATTATAACAAAGACACGGATAAGTCAAATTGATTTACTCAGTCTATTTGAAAAAGAAATAGACAAACCAGAGTAATAGAAGAGTTTCAAACTCAAATAATAACAGGATAGTTTTATACAAACTCA
This sequence comes from Ormosia semicastrata, assembly GCA_029884595.1. NCBI lineage: Eukaryota > Viridiplantae > Streptophyta > Magnoliopsida > Fabales > Fabaceae > Ormosia > Ormosia semicastrata. The sequence goes on from JAQQTO010000029.1 coordinate 5,147,337, forward strand.
AGTGGTAAGAACAAGTTTAGAAGTTGACGTAGTATTATGAAAAGAACAAAACACAGATAACCCCAAAAGATTTACACAGTCACAGGTTACAAAAGACTGGGTTACTTTACGCATCATACAGTACAACTTCAAGATTACCCCTTTTATGGCACAATTTCCTTACTCTTTAAGTTTTTTGTATTTGAACGTTCTCACTACACTCCTTGCACCAGCTCTTTCTTCTTCTTCTTCTTGAGATTTTGAATTACGTGCATCACTAATGAAAAGTTCCATCTTCAATTGATCACAATCTTTGGAGAAATGTCCAAGCTTCCCACATCGATAACAAATAACCCCTTTATGTTGACAATCTTTAGTGAGATGATCTTTTCCACACTTGAAACATTTCAGTGATGATACCACAGTCTGACCAAAATTATTGCCACTAGTACTTCCTCTCTTTGTTTGTTGTTGCTTCCTCAGTGGTTGTACACACTGCTTTTGCTGAACACGATCGACCTTTCGCTTCCTTCCATCTTGAATTATCGAAGGTTCTAAGTTACAGTTTCTCACATCTGATGGCTGCTCCAATCCTAGTAAGCTGTGAAGTTCGATTATCAGTTCCTGTTGCTGAGTGATCATCTGTCTCTGTTGTACTGCTACTTCAATCATCTTTTGCATTACACTTCTAGCTGCAGCTATACGATCTTCATCACGTCTCGCATCCTCATGCTCATGTTCGCTTCGTTCCATTATCTTTCTTCAAAGATAAACAAAAATCAAAACATGAAGAACTAAACGTAACTATTTCACATAACATCGTCTCCTTTTGGAAACCAAAACATATCTCTGTGTCCAACATCAGAGATTCACACAAGACAAACAAGACAAGCCTACCCACAAACCCAAAAGACTCTAACTTGGGCTCGATACCAACTAATGTAACACCCTCCTTAGGGCCACACTTCTTGTTACTCATTTACCAAATTACCCTTTTATTATGATTCGTGCGTAATATAAATACGAGTTATAAAATTTCTTGATGATAGTAATATAAACTTAGTGAAAATTAAAACATTACAACATCATCACAATCTAATTTTACATTATATATATAAGTCGTAGTATTATCACACTTTAATATTTACAAATTGGACTCTAAAAATATTTACACATTAATTAAATTACATAATGCCCAAGTAACTCTAAACATGCAGAGCCCTCAAACGGGTTCTCCTCGAGACTCCTCAACGGGGAGGAATCCAACTTGACACAAAATATATAATACTAACTGTACCAGGAGTACGATAGTAAGCTTCCTATTACTGTTTATGTGAGAAATACATTTTCCAACAAGCTCGACGCACTATGCCTCCGGTTCCCATAAACCTTACGAAAAACTCAGCATCTCCATCTCTTTAGAACTCAACTTCGTTCTTGAAAATCTGATCTTCCTTGCGTTCCCACTCAACGTCTTGCTCAATCTCTTTACAATTATAAATATAATACAGAAATAGACAGACAAAGAGGTGAGATCACCTACGCCAATACCAGTATGGTAGCAATGAAGATCAAAACATACAAATTCTCATACCATACATCATACATAATTACAATCATATCATCAATATCATTTATCTAACACATATCATATCTCATATTAACACATCATACATAATTACAATTATGCTACCAACATCATTTATCATCATAATTCATAATTACATCCATGTCCTTATCAATATTCACTTATCAAAATCAATAATTATGATAATACTCTCAGTATCTCTGTGTATGCATCTAGACTCATGTACCTAGACTCAATTTTCCTACTCCATGGAGCTAAAACTCAGGTCGGAAAGAGTGATCGAAAAGAATCTGTCTGCACAACATGCCTCAGACCACGTGCTCATTCTCTTTGCTCATTTATCATTTGCTCATTTAGCATTTGCACATCTAGCATATGCATCACAGTCTTTATCAGATCTCGATTATGGATAGTGTCTTGGTCCGGATCATCGGTGTGTTGCATCGGTCTAACCTACGGTACAGAAGCTTTATTCTCTGTCCATTGTAGGCAACCCGCACCCCGATGCCCCCAAGGTCAACGAGTGACCTACACTACGCACATCGCACCCACTCAGGAGGTGTGTTCTTTCCTTCTTTCGGCAATCAGAATCAGTCTTATTCAGCCCATCGGACTTTTTTAATTGCACAATCAAATGCACCTTTCTCAGTTCAATTCAGTCTCTCATCTTCTCAATTCAATTTTCTTTATCTCATATTCGGGGTCCTCATATAGTCCCAAAAATATTATTACTGTAATTTTATCGCGAAACCATATTTTTCGCATTTTCTCAAATCATGTATCAATTTTTTTTTTTTTTCATTTCTCAATCACGTAAAATACTCTTCACACGTTTTAAATCAAGAATACTAGTTTCCTCAGTTAACACCAAAACTCAACTTCATTTTTCATATTTGCATTATACTCCTCATTCAAATAATATTTTCAAAACAGTCCCTCATAAAAGTCACATTTACAAAATAGTCCCTTGAAAAATTCATATTTTACGAAATCATCCCTCATAAAATTCATATTTACAAAATAGTCCCTTAAAAATTCATATTTACAAAATAGTTTTTCATAAAATTCCTTTTTACGAAATAATCTTTCATAAAATTCAAAATTTACAACATAGTCTCTCATAAAAATCCTATTGACGAAATAGTCCTTCATAAAATCACATTTACGAAATAGTTTCTCATACAAATTATATTTATGAAATAGTCCCTCAAAAATCATATTTACAAATTAGTTCCTCTAAAATATAATATATACAATATAACCATTCAAAAATCAATAATTACAACATGGCCCCATTAAACACAAAAATTACAATATTGCCCCTATAAAATTATAATTTGTATTGTTTCTCCAAAATTATTTCATCTTGTTGTATTTGACTCTTCTAAATTCAATTCCTTTTCTTTCAAATCCCAAATTCTCAGTTTAATCCATCATATTATTCACATCCTAATTTACACATACACTTACATGCATTCAGTTTCATACATACAAACATTTATCAAAACAATAAATATATTATCACACATGCAATCATAATTTTCAAAGCCATAAACATCACAATCACAAATATGAAATCACCAATAACACAATCACAACTAAAGAAGAAATTAAACAATAAGTGAATAAACCCTTAGGGATTTTTCACCATAGATAACCATTTCCACACCACCAAAACTTGGTTGGTGAGGTTAAATCTCCCTCTTACCTCTTGAAGAACCTCCAAAGCTCCTTGTATGTCTCCTTCAAGCAAACTCCCTCCACCAAGAGCTTCTTCAAGGCTTCAAACTTTAACTTTGAAGAACAAGATAGAAAATAGATGATTCAAGCTTTCTAAGCTTTCCTCCTTTCTTTGAGACTTTGTTCACCTCCTCTTTAGGAAGAAGGTTGAAGAAGCTTTGAACAAGATAGAATGGGTTTTGTGGCAAAACCTTATGAAGAAGAAATGATTAGAGTAGGTTTTGAATCAAAACAAAATCCAAGAGATGAATGTTTTAAAGGATGGATGGTGTGAGTTCTAGGTGGTGACCGATTGGAAGAAAAGAAAATGAAAGAGAGAGGCGTGAGTTTTCCTTTGGAACTTTTGAGAGAAATGAATCTATGTTTGAGAAGTAGAAAAGTGAAGAGTGAGGACGTTCGGGAAAAGCTGCTAGCCGTGTGATTTTCTTGTGAAATTTGGAATGCTTTACGTGAGTAATTATCCAAATTCTGATTGCATAAGGATGAATAATTTCTTTGCCTTGGGATAAACTTAAATAAAGTTAGAATTTACATGAAGTAAAATATCTACTTCTGAATGCACGTGGCTGATGTCATTCTTTTGACTTTCAAGGCTTTTAGATTGTTCAAGAACCTTGTAGAACCTCCTTCAAGCTGCTACGTGACCGACGTAAAACCCCTCCAAAATGCTGCATGAACGTGAGTTTTCAAGGATAATTTTCGACAAAAATCAACTTTGACGAGAATGATGTAAAATGGGAGAACGTTATTTTCCAAGAATGGCTAAATATCAAGTTCTGTCGGATGGGAATTCTGTCGAACGAAGATCAAAATTGTCGAATGAACTTAAAAGGTCAACAGAATCCTAATTCGTCGGACAGATGTTGATGTTGGAGAAATCTTCCAATTGTCGAATCGACGAAATATTATATGATCAGAAGATCAAATTCGACGGATTTTGACATTAGAGAAGTTTTTCTACTGAAATCAGGAATTCTTATTCGACGGTCGTTAGCACCATAATTCGACGAACATTATCATTCAAATTCGACGGACATTGGTATCCTCACTCGACGAAAATTGACATTTCCGCTTAGCAAATACTAGCATCCTCACTCGACGAAAATTGACATTCTAACTCAACAGACATGAGCATCCTAACTCGACGGAAATTGATATTCTAACTCAACGGACATGAGTATCCTCACTCGACGGAAATTGACTTGAGTATTAATTTCGACAGGTATGGTCAGGAGTTCATACTCGACGGATTTTAACATTTTACTAAGTGATCAGGATATCAAATTCGACAAGTTTGGCCAAAAGTTCATACTCGACGGATTTTAACATGGTACCAAATAGTAAGAAGATTAAATTCGACGTATTTGGGTCGAAGTCCAAATTCGATGGATATGACATTGTCTTAAAAGATCCTATTTCGACGGATTTTGGCATTGTTTTAGAAGGTCCATTTCGACGAATATAAACATCTTCATTTTAACATTGGTAAAATCGTCCGACAAGATTTAGGGAAAAGAAGAACCAAGTTGTTTTCCCTAACTGATTCTCTGCTAACAGCAACATCCAGCGTTTTGTCAAATCCGACGACATCTTCCATGTTTTTGAATAGATAGTCTTTGTCGAAATAGATGATCTTGGTCGAGATACATAGTCTTGGTCGAAAGAGGCCTCTGATTCAAAAATTGAGAGTCAACTTCATCCAAATTTTGAGGTATTTTGGGTTCTGTCGAATTACCGATTATATTGTCGGGAAAATGCTCTGAAGTGTCGAATTCAACTCACTATTTAACTTATGCTTGCATTCAGTAATTAAATCCGACGGGATCAAAATGTTAGGAAAATTTCTTTAAGTGTTTGGATCTTGTCCAAATTCTGTCGATGTCAAGACCTTCAAAAATCTTGGATTGTCGAATGAGTTACGTGAGATTGATCTTTTGGATCTCTATAAGGCTTGAGAGAGACCGAGTCTATCGACAGGAATATATTCATAAAACTGTCGAGCTTTATTTGTCGGAATAGGCTTGAAATTAAATTAGTATCGACAAGAATCTATTCTCAAAAGAAATTGTCGAATTATATTTGTCGAAACAGGTTTTGAAATGAAAGCCATTTGGGAAAATATTGAGGAACTTCTGTCGGATTGGGATTTCCAGAATTTTTGGTCGAATTGGAAATTCCAGAATTTTGGTCGGTTGAGTATAATGGCAACTTAAACTATACCAGGTCAAAATAACTCATAGCAATAACAGCTATGCATCAAGCAACATACATTTATCAGTAAAATAGAATTATTTTACAGATAAATTCTAAAAATTAATAAATTCTTTTCTGTGTTACTCAGATTCGGGTTAAGTAAGATCCCCCGTCTCTAAATACTCAGACAAGAATTTCCCATTTCGAAAATTATTATTTTCTTGACCAGGAGCAAATCACACAAAATAATCACAAATAGTATCGGAATAATCAAATTATTTTTATAATGCACAGAAAACACAAAGTAGTGTAATTCTGTCAACTCTTGCAACATAGTCTAAAATTTGGGGTGTTACAAGAATAACCACTTATCTTAGGTGAAGGGTTTTGAATACTAGAGACATGAATATGTTCCTTTATGTGATAGAGTTGAGCTAGGGGATCATGTATTCTAGTTAGAGCTTTTTACTTAGTTAAGGTGAATCTTAGGTTAGGATTTGTGAAACCTTAGGCATCCTTTGAGAAGTAGAATGTTGTAGGTCAATACCTATAACCTTGAGCAATAGGAGATTGCCTTGTGAATCACTTGTGAAGTGATGAAGTGAGGTGTTAGGTATTATAAGCTAAGTGTGCTTAGCTTGTTGGTTATGTTGTTATGCATAGGTTGCTTCTTTGTGTGAAAAATAGAGCCGAATATGCATGGATGACATTTTACTCCCTTGTGAGATGAGGTTGAGGTATAGGAAGTACTAGAAACATGACTTTGCTTCTTAAGCGGTAAGTGAGCTTAGTTATGGGATTTGCTAGTTTTCCTTAGTCAGTTGGTTAGTAAGGACTTAGTGATGATTAAATGTATTTGTGAAATACATTGCATATATTCTTTTCAAACTTGCTATGTCTTGTTTTCTATGTATTGTAACCTTAGATGGTGTGCATAACCATATGGCCTAGGAATGAGGTGTTAGATCCAAATTCTCCTTGTGGGTTTGCTTGTATAGTCAGGGTTACCGGTATAGGGGTAGTAGCAGTACTCTTATGGTTGTGAGAGGAAGGTACTCACCTATTACCAAGTGGGTTTAGACTTGTAGGCTTACCTTACTCAGCATATACAAAGGACGCGGTTCCTGGGAAACAAGTAAGTGACATGTTTTTCTAAAACTAAAATCTGCATTTGCATTGCATCATCATATTTTTAGGACTTTGTGTGAGCATAACCATACATCATAACATAAAGCATTGCATTTGTTGACGGCTGTATGGGCGGTTGCCTTGCTTGTGGATTGGTAGCTCGATGATATCTTACTATTGTATGGGCGGTTGTTTGATATCATTAATTGTTCGGTATTAGTGAAAGATAGGATTTTAGCTTGCCTTGTGAATGTCACATAGCGTATGTATATGTTCTGATAGTATTGAGCAATGGCTCATATATCTGTTGCAGGCTTAATCTTATGTTTGTAGTATGGTTTGTTCATTGTGATGAATGAACACTAGTTTTGGAATACTTATATTGAGAAATTATGATTTCTCACCCCGATTGTGTTTTCATGTAAATCCAGGTACAGGTAAGGGAAGCAGAAGGAGCAGAAGAACTAGCGTAGTTTATTTTTTTTTCTTGCAATAAATATGTTGTATATTTATTTCCTACTACCTTGAGTTTGTAAAAATTATGTATTATAGTTTTCCTTGAGAGGCTGATGATGTATATATATGGCTTTTTGTTGTTCAGGCTCTCTATATTTATTTATGTGAATGAATGGTATGGGTTTAATTGGTTGTTTAGGTTAGAAGTAGCTTGCTAGTATTGCTTATCCAAGTATATGTGCAATATACTAGGTTATCGGTATTAGGATGTTACATTCCCCATGCTGTTGTCTCAATTCAAGATGGCAATAAAGAAAGAGAGGTTGAGAAGAAAAAATAACCTAAGTGGCGGAGAAAGAAGAAAGATCGTGAGCAGAACACAATATATGAACCATCACTATATGCCATGATCCCATTCCTGTAGAGGTTGAAAAAGGACAACCAAGAGAGACAATTCTTGAAGTTCTTAGACATCTTCAAGAAGCTTCAAATAAACATCTCCTTTACTGAAGCACTAGAGCAAATGCCTTCCTATGCTAAGTTCATGAAAGAGTTGTTATCAAAGAAGAGGAAACTCAAAGAAGATGAGACTGTGACACTTACTGAAGAGTGCAGCGCTATAATTCAGAGAAAACTGCCACCTAAATTAAAAGATCTAGGTAGTTTCACCATTCCTTGCACTATTAGGAAGCTGAATATTAGGAAAGCTCTTTGTGATCTTAGGACAAGCATAAATCTCATGCTGATATAGATGATGCACAAGCTAGGAATTGAAAAGGTAAAGTGATCAATGATCTCCTTTCAACTAGCAGATCGATTTATCAAGCACCCTTACTGTATAGTCGAATATGTGTTAGTTAAGGTAGATAAATTTATTTTCCTGGTTGATTTTGTGATTTTGGATATAGATGAGGATGCTGACATTCCTCTTATTCTTGGAAGACCGTTTTTGGCGACTTCAGGAGCTGTGATTGATGAACCTAGGGGTGAACTCATATTGAGAGCGGATGAAGACCATGTGACAGTCAATGTCTTTGGGGATGCTAAATCTTCTTCGATGTCAAATCTCTATGCCCCTATCAATATCATTCAAGCTAAGAAGCATGAAATCTTATCTATTAAAAAACCCCACCATTATACACAGTTGATGTTGATCCTCCTAAGACTCAAGTTGTCGAAACAGAGAAAGGTCCTCCCATAATCTATGGTTCATTGCAAACCTATCCATTATCTATTGATTAATTGAAACCACCATGGCCTAGTGAAATCTATCATGCCAAAGCATATTTGGGACAACCAGTCCCAAGTAGAGTTCAAAATACCTTTGGAGGCATTTCCAAGGTCATTGACAAAGGGTGGAAGCATTGCTTGAAAAGGAGAAGGCGTTATCCCAATTCTTTTGCTTTAAGCCACTTTGAACAAAAGGCAACGTTGAGCTAATGATATTAAACAAGCGCTTCTTGGGAGCAACCCAAGTTTTTTTTTTACTATTTTATCCTTTCAATTTTGGTTAGTTATTTGTTTTTGTTATTATTTTGTTATTCCTTATTTTATTGACTAACATTTTTCTATTTTGAAGTTAATTTTAAGTTAGTTTAAGTACCTCCCGAGTTCGGAGCCTTTGTAGCGGGATATATATAGTTGTCGGCCACCAAAAAGATTTTTCTTCTCTTTCCTTTAGCATCTTATTTCTGCATTTATTTATTTGTTCTTATTGATTTTATTTTGTCAACATCACCCAATTTCTACTTTTTGCTAGTATTGTGTTTTTAGTCATTTTGTTAAAACTGTGCATACCAGTGTATTGAATTGAATATCTGATGATTGCTTGAACTGTGGATTGATATCTTTTCTTGGGATATCGCATGAGAATTCAGGAGTTGTATTTATCTCTATTGCAACAATTATGTATGAATGCATTTCCCATCTTTATGTTTAATAGACCTTGAAATATAAATGCATGTTAAGCTTAGAGAAAGTTTATGGGAATGTATGTGTGTGGATTACTTGCATCTAGAAGTTGTTAGATTATCTCTTGAGGTGAAATTCTAGACAATGCATGATCAAGGAAATGATAAAGTCATTCTTTGGACTGTTTTGAGCCTTTCAAGCCAACCTTAAAAGTATTATATCCTTCAGTCCCATTTTGCAACCTTGTTATTACTTGACCTTTATTTCTTTTCTTTACTCACATTTTCCTTTCTCATACCCATAAAAAAAGAAAAAAAAATCCCTTTTACACACCCTTTGTTGAGTGCATATCTTGTATTATTTATTATTCAAGTTTTAGTTATTTTTGTGCATGAAGTATGTAAGGAGCTATAAAAAAAAAGTTCACCCAATGTGTTGCAAAGAAATAAGTTTGGGAGTGGAGGTTATTAAAAAAAAAAGAAAAGAAAAGAAATTAAAAGAGAAAAAAATAAAGAAATAAAGTGTTGATTCTTATGCTCCATTTTGCACTTGTTCAATATTTTTGAGACTTGAAATTTGAAATTCGCATGGTTTTGTTTCTCAACTTTTGTTTTCTTTATCCTACCCTTTCTTTCTTAACCTTCACCCTTAAGCTTACATTACAAGCTTTAAAAGATCCTTTTGATCATTGGCTATGTGCTGTTTACATTAGTGGAGAGAGAGATGAAAAATAACCCTATAGATGCGAGTCTGATGTGTATTTGTATTTTTATAAACCTATCCGAGCTTGTACTTTACTAGTAGGAATTGGTTTTATATTCATGTTTATGGAAAGTCATTTATGTATAAAAATTGCATGTGAGGGACGATATAACAATTGGATTATACATGTGTGACACCTTAAAATGAGATTGTGAAGTAGTTTATAAGGATATGAATGATTTGTAATAACTAGTATTGCCATTTTTGAGTCTGCATGTTTTGAGTTTTAGTTCTTTTCTTTTCTTTTCTTGTTTTTAATTCTTTTTTTTATTGCTTAAGGACAAGCAATATTTAAGTTTGGGGGTATTTGATGAGTGTAAAATGCACTTATCTTTTGGGTTTATTTATTAGGATTTTTAACTTATATTTATTTACTTTTTGTTTATTTTCATTTATTTTATATTTTTAATTTATTTTTAAATAATTATCTCTTCACCTAGGATTATTTTAATTTTTAGGATAAAATATCAGATTTTGTACAAAAATAAGAAATTATTAAAGATAAATATTTGAAGGATCTGAGTATTTTGAGATAAGAATTATGCCATTTATTTATGATATCAAGTGAAATCGGAACCCTAACACTTTAATATCATTGTCTTTCTTTGACGTTTACTTGATTAATTTTGCTTTTCATTATTTTGCTTGCTTTCTTTGTTAGTGATTTAAATCTAAATTTATTTTCTTAAATATCACTTTTTGATAGCTTAAATAGTTTCAATTTAACGAATTTGGTAATTGGCAACATAGTCCTCAAGGGAATGATACTCTACTCATTCTTTATTACTTTTGTGATTTGGTGCACTTGTAAATATTACAACAAGACCCACCAGCTCCTTCGCCAAATATTTTAGCCCTAGAAATGGAAACTGACCAAGCCATTGTGTCTTTGCCAAGGTGGATACATCTATGCCATTTGTGCACTCCAACCCATAATTGTTCTTAAGCTTCTTAATATTGAGTTCAACCCCAACCTCAACAAATTTAAAGTCAGAGTCCATCAGAAATCTCTGAGAGACTAGGGAATATCATCTATATGGAACAACTAAAACATCAGGCACTTGTCCTCAATATACAATTGCAAAATTGTAACTTTCATCTTCCTGTTTTGGTCACTTGTCCATTTAGTATCCAACCCAACTACCATTTGGTTTCCATCATATTTTGATGAAACTAGCTGAACCTATTCCTTTGAAACTATCAACCGTAACTAATCACTAATTGCTATACAAATAATATAAATATAATTTCTCTAATTTTTCCCAGGGCTAGCTCAAGAGAGATGGTGACTTAAAGCTAAACTTTGATAATAAAGCCATTAATTTATTTAATAAAAAATTAATATAATGCATATTGCAAATTGCATACACAAACGATGCACACAACACGCATAAACTACGCACGCTACATGCATAAATGATGCAAGCTACCTCGAATGATAACACACGTTGTAGGCACAACGATGATTGTTGCACATATAGACAACACACACACACGTCACTCATTCTACCCAAATATATTCTCATAAACAAGAAATGAAATTCATTTAGTATTAGATTATTATGAATAAATATAATCATTATATAAATTATAATCATAATATTATTTAAATGTAGGGCCTAAAATTTTGAAAAAGGTTTAGGTCTCAAACAACGGCTTTATTGACTTTATGGTTCAGCCACCTATGATTTTCCCCCTTAATAGATATAAACTATGTCATGTGATCTTTGTAACACCCTGAAAAAACATGTTAGGTTTATATATGGTTACAAAGGTAGCCTAATACTTACTTAACATGTTTGTGTAGTTTTGTGACTTTCTGAGCACGTTTAGACACTTTGCTGTAACACTATGTATGAAATATAACTGTTATTTGCTCAAAAAGTGGCTTAAACTGCTTAGTTAGTGGAAATAAATGTGGAGAGTTTGTTTCCAAGTCACAAATGTGGGAACTGTGCTACAATTAAAGTTTGAGGTTAATCGGAGTTAATTTGACATTTTTAAGCATACTGGTTGTGTATTTTAGTGTCGGATTGAGCCCTAGCTGATATGAAAATATCAATTTTTGGTGAAACATGATTTTTAATGAATTTTAGGATTTATTTTAAATATGTTGGAAGTTAGGAAGCTGAATTTGGTGAAATCTGAGTGTTCGTAACAGATAAGAGTTTTAGTGCTTTTTGTGAGAAGCCAAAATTGGCTCTTCTTTATAAGTTGTCCTATAGCAGGTGAGAAGGAAAAAAAAAAAATAGAAACAGAGAAGAGAAAAGAGAAGAGAGAAAGAAGGATAAATCAAGAGGAAAGCATGAATTGGAGAGCTTGGATCCATCCTTAGCCATCTTCAAGACCTTGAGGTAGGGGGAAATCTTGTTTTGATGCTTTTTTTTTTTGTCAAAGAGAGGCTTAAAGAGGAAATGGGGTTTTTGAGGTTTGATAAGTGATTTGGTGATTTATGTGGTAAATCTTGATGTGGATAGATTAGTTGAGTTAGAAACTGATTTATTGATGTGCAAGGATGAAGTTTTCATTATTTGGAAGCCTTAATCCCCATTTAGGTTAGTTTTGGGGGTTTTAGGTCATGGTTGGGGTTTTGAATCATAAGTGTTGAATTAAGTGAAATTGAATTTGTTTAAGAGTTGCTATGTGTAGTTGGATCATGTTAGAGGTTGGAAATAACTTGAAATGGGATTTTGAGTGATTGTAAGAGGGTTTAGTTCCAATGAAATAGTACCCGTATCTACAAAATTCTGCAGATTTTGGTTTCTGCAGATGACGTCGCGGCGTGGCACTTAGAGTGTCGCAGCATTGGGAAGAACAAGGGATGCGCACTGCGGTGTGGCACATGGGTGTCGTGGCGTGGGCAGTGTTTCTTGCGAGTACTTGAACCCGAGGCTTGGGCGCTGCGGCGTGGCACAGGGTATGCCGTGACATTAGTGCTAGAGAACAACTGTGAGTTGTGTTTGATGCTCTGGATCATTCCAGTGGCGTAGTTTTCTTCTTTTATGCTTCTCAGTGAGTGATGAGACTCTAATAGGAGTATTAAATAAGGATGTAAATGATCTGAATTATAATGATTTATGGTGCTAATTATGTGGGATAACTAGTCATGATTGTACACAAATATTGTGTATTATGATGAATTGAGGGAATGAGTTTTCCTAAGTGTTGGAATCACTCTTGTGTGCTCTTTTAAGAGTGATAAGGTATTTTTAGAAGGATTTGATGAAGTGTTGTGAAATGAACTTGAAATGCATATAAATCAATTGTGAAACTAGTTATGGGAAATAATTAATAATTGTTTTGCATGAGATGTTTGTGGAGCATATTGAGGTGCGTGATATCCTCTCTATGTGATTGTTGATTTGAAATGCTAATTATGAGAGTTTAATTAGTCATGATGATATACTTGAGTGTATGAGTGCCTTTTGAAAAGTATAAGCCCCGTAGATGTAGGTGATTGCTTTTTGAAAGGTGTGAGCCCCGTAGATGTGGCTGATCTATATTAGGTAAGGTGGATTGTATCCTTCCTAATATAGTGATTTTGAGGATGGATTTCCTTATTTATTATCGATAACTGTGTAGTTGATAGACTTCACTACCCAGGGGGGATGGATTTCCTCTGTGATAATGATGTTTGCTGGATTGACTTCTATTGCTTGTTCAAGGTTATGGTTGAGACTTCCATTACTTTGTTCAGGACTCATGCATTCATGACATTACCATGGAATTAGAGGTTCTTGGATATGGTGTCATACATTATTCATTTTCATGCTTAAGATTTTACATAGGCATAAACATTAGATATAACTTAGCATAGCATGACGATTGTATGGGTAGTTGCTATCATATAACATTTTCATACATTGCAATTGTATGGGCGATTACATGTCTCTGATATGAAGATGTTTGCTTCTATGATGAAGTGTTATTTTGATAATTGTAAATATTATCCGAATGTGTATATTTGTATATGTATATGCTAGTATTGGAATACTTCTACTAAGATATTTTTCTCACCCCGATTGTATTGCCATGTAAATCCAAGTGCGAGATCTTCAAAAAGGAAAGAAGAAGTTGTGTGCAGATTAGTATAGTTATAGGCTTTTGTTGATAATGCTTGTATATTATGCTAGATTTTGTTATAAAAGCTTATGTATTACAATATGCCTTTGAGGCAATGAGGCATACATGTAGCTGTTCATTCGTGGCTCATATCTTCTATATAATGTTGGTATGTTATATTGGAAATTGCATAACTGTAGTAAGTAACATGCTTGAATCTAATCATTGTGATATACTTTGGTTATATTATGGTTATTAAATTTGGGATGTTATAATCTTGGCAATCCAAATGTAGATATAAAATTAATAGGTTAGCATTAAATTAAATAGTTATAATAGTGATAATAAATAATTAATAATTTGTTCATTTTAATTGTATTTGAGGTTATTATAACCATGCTATGTTTTTTCTACCATGATAATAGTTAATCAATTTGAGAATCATTTTAAAAATTAATTTTAAAATAAAAATCTTAAATTAATGTTGCTCAAGTGTGATAATGTTAAAATGTAAAATTTTAATATCATTGATTAGATCATTTGTTTATCAAAATTTCATAAATTATACCCTAATTATCCTTAAAGCCTATTGTTAAGTGATCAACATATTATGGTTTAAAAGTCTCCTATATATCAACAAGGGTTTAGTAAGAGAGCTACATTTCTAAGGAGAAGACCAAAGTTCAAATCTTGGAGAAGACAATTATTGAGAAAGCTTCCTAGACAGTGTCTGAAGCTTAGTCTCACAACAATGCTTGTGGGATACCTAGTCAAATAAAAATCTCCTATTTATTGTGTTTTACACCCAACTATGAGTGCGCTCTATATAATATAATGTAAGACTTAATAACATGGGGCTCATGATGGTTGTTTGTTAGGCTTATATGCTATAATAAAATGCATTGATTCTTATGAAGAATTAGTCTTATTATTTTAAATATAAAATATTTGTGCAGCACAAAGATTTAGGCAACACAAATTTCTCTATAAATTGAGGTTGTGTCCATTAGTCTCAACACTAACATAATCTCTCATTGAGAAGTTCTTGATTTCTCGAACAAGTAGGTTGACACTAGTGTTACATAATAATGTAAAAGATTTATAAATGCAACTATGAAATAGAAAAAAAGAGAGATAAAAAAGTGCTTAACTTGATATAATAATAATTTGTCAAATGTTGAGAGAAGAGATAAATGAAAGAAAAGCTATTGATAGTATTTATCAAATGCTATAAATTTTATACAAATTGTTGAAATCAACAAATTCAAGACTACAAGGATTTTAAATTTGTTTAAGGGTGAAAATTGAAGTAGAAATTAAAAGAACAAACATGTAAAAAAAATGACTCTTCAAATGCCAAACAACTAAGTAATTTATAATTGAGCTAAAATCGTATATCCACAGTGTGCCCATTAGCACCAAAAGGTGATAACAAAAAAGAAACACAAATGTCATGTGTCAATATTTGTCCATATATCTATAAAGATTGAAAATTATTGGCACCACAAAATTAGTTTTGCTATCTAGCTTGAAAGTCTTTAAATTGCGAAGGCATAAAGTAAAAAAAGGTTGTAATATCCTTAGGAATTAACGGGTACATGGATCAAATTAAGAAAACAAAGCAGAGAAAGTGAAATCAATTAGATGGGGCAGGTGTAACCCCTTCATTTTCAATAAGAAGCTTGTGACCAATCTTATAAGAAGCATAGGCATCAATGCATGCATATTCAACTTGACCTTTAGTTAGCTCCTTTGGTTGCCATTCACTAGTACACACATCCTTTGACTTATTCATATTAAGACCCACCAGCTCCTTTGCCAAACATTTTAGCCCTGGAAAAGGAAACCGACCAAGCTATTGTGTCTTTGCCAAGGTGGATACATTTATGTCATTTGTGCACTCCAACCTATAATCATTCTTAAGCTTCTTAATATCGAGTTCAACCCTAACCACAACAACTTTGAAGTCAGATTCTGTCAGAAAGCTCCTGAGAGACCAGGGAATATCATCTATATAGAACAACTCAAAGATCAGGCAGTTGTCCTCAACAGACAGTTTCTGAATTATAACTTTTATCTTCTTATTTTGGTCATTCAGTATCTGTAACATTCTCTTTTTAGCATGTTATACTAGTTTATGTTTACAAAGGTAGCATAATACTTGTTTGACATGTGTATAAATTTTTGTGATAAACTGAGTTAGTTTAGGCACTTTGTTGCAACCTAGAGTATAAAAAGTAACTTAAAATGACTCAGATAGTAGTATAAATGGCTAAGTTGAGGGAAATAAATCTAGAGAATTTGTTTCTAAGTCACAAATAGGTGTAAGAGGATGTAGTTAAAATTTGAGAATAATTAAAGTTGGTTTGGTATTTTAGGCATACTAGTTGTACATTTAATATCGGATTGACTAGCAGCAGATATGGAAAGATAAGATAATGGTGAAATAATAATTTAGATGAATCTTAGTATTTATTCTAAACTTGTTGGAAGTTAGAAAACTTGATTTAGCTAAATCTAAGTGTTCTTAGCGAATCAGGAAGTATCAATGAAATACTTAAGTAATGTAAGTCATATATGACAGCCCCTTATATTGACTTCCAATATCTGATATTTCACTCACCTTTCCATTCTTTTTCGCTCACTTCTCTCTCACGAAATAGTAAGGACAGTAGCAGAAAACAAGGAAACCAATGAGGAAAAGCTTAAGGAGGAAGAGGAAAAGAGAAAGAAAGGGAAAGACAAAGCAAAGATTAAACAATCACCATCACAAAGGACTTGAGGTAAGGGATTCTAATGTTAGATTTCATCTTTTTCCTTCATCTATTCTATTAGTTGATGTTAGGTCATTAGATGGAGAAAATGAGTTTTGAAGAGTAAAAATTTGTTTTCTTTGTTTAATTCTTGTTTTCATTGCTTGGAATTAGCCATTTCAGTTTAATGAGAGCAAGGGGATTGAATTTGTCTTTAGACATGGTTAGATATTTCCTTGAGTTAGAACTTAGGAAATGGTAAGTTAGTATGTGATTTTGACCACTAATCCAAGTTTAAGTGAACCATTAAGTTATATAAGTATTACAACATTTTTAGAGGGTGTTGATGGTTTTAGAAATCAACTAGGAGCAATTTTCGGAAGATTGGAAACTGCTATGTTCCAATGGAATAGTAGCAGAATTCTACAGATTCTACTTTAGGCAA
This sequence comes from Ormosia semicastrata, assembly GCA_029884595.1. Taxonomy (NCBI): domain Eukaryota; kingdom Viridiplantae; phylum Streptophyta; class Magnoliopsida; order Fabales; family Fabaceae; genus Ormosia; species Ormosia semicastrata. Next base: position 5,164,354 of record JAQQTO010000029.1, read on the forward strand.
CCAGTGCTCAAGTGCTGAGAACTGAGCACCCAGGCGCACACAGCCCAAAAAGCTGATGCGCGTAGCAAGGCATTAGCACCCAGAAGCTAAATGCTGAGTGCCCAGGTACCAGTGATAGAACAGAACAGAGCAATGTTCTACCCAGCCAGCGCCTATGCCCTAGAGAAGGGGCACCTAGGCGCTGGTTCCAGAAATATCAAAGTCCATTTTATTGACACTTTGAGCTTCTCAATTAGTTGAGATCATTAATATATGTTTTCTTAAATGTATCAAGACACTTTTAGGGATATTTCACAAAGTAAATATATAACCACCTAGCATATAAGAACAAGTTTGAGTTTTTAGGCTTCTCAAGAGTTATGGATTGCTAAAAATAAGTGTGTAGGACCTTAAGCACATTAGTGTGGCTTAAAATACTGCTTGTGTTGTGTTTGTAAGGTAAGGTAGATACAAGTTTGATACGTAAGTTAGACTTATCTTAGAGGCAAAATTTACTCTCTTCTAGTCAAAGTGGAATTAATTATGCAAGTTATTAGAGAAATACTTTATTACCTCATTACGTTAGGTTGAAATGGAGTATTAGTTAAAGTTGGTTCCTTTACTTGTCAAAGTTAAACCATAGTACAATTATCCTAATCAAGGGAGTGAGATAAACTCATTAACCCTGCAAAGTAGTGAGTAAAGCTCTTTTTTAGGGAGGTAATTGTGAGAGGAAAGTGTCGGTACAATACTTTACCTAAGACAAAGTAATGAGCTAAGCTATTTGTCAAGTAACATAAGGAGTATGATCAACATTTATGTAAGTGTAGTAAAGTGAGATAAACTTACTAACATGAGTCTTAGGATAAGTTAAATCCTAAGTTAGGCAATGAAGCGAGTTAAGCAATTTGCCAAGTATAGTTTATGTTATATAATTGTATGGGCGATTGTGTAATATCGAGATAGTTTAGACTTTTATACTGTGACTGGCATGTATCCGATGAAGAATATGTTTTGATGATAACAAACTCAAAGATGTTGCAAGATCAAGTCCAAGATTATCAAGACCATCAAGTATAGCTTTTAGGACTTTAATCTTTGTGTAAAGGTATATAAAGATTCACAAATAAGGTTAATCTTGCATTTTGTAATAGCACACAAGTTTTCAAGGCTTCAATATGGTTTTCAACTTCCAAAGAATTAATCACATCGTGTCCATAAATTTACAAGATCATATGGAATCAAGAGGAACATTTTAAAAAAGCTCAAAACATGTTTTCAAATGTATTATTCGAATAAGGAGTCCCTTATTCGAATAACACAAGTCAGTGATTCCAATTTAATCTCTCAGGAAAGGGCTTATTCGAATAAAGCCATGCATTATTCGAATAAGAGTTTCAAATATATTTTGGCACGAACAGGTTATTCGAATAACAAAAGTGTTATTCGAATAACACATCTCAGGAAGTCTGTTCATGAACTGGTTATTCGAATAACAGAGTTGTTATTCGAATAACAAGGCTTTCAAATAAAACCATGCTAAATTGGTTATTCGAATAACGATGTTGTTATTCGAATAACAGGAACTGAAGCTCATTTCTTCGAATGAGTTATTCGAATAACATTCATGTTATTCGAATAACGTGTTTTCCAGAAAGCAAATATTTATCTGGTTATTCGAATAACCAGGATGTTATTCGAATAACATACTACAGAGGAAAACACGGTGAAAGCTATTTCAAGCGTTATTCGAATAAGAAACATGTTATTCGAATAATGAAGATTTCCAGAAACAGAAATTAACGGATAGTAGCATAACATTTAATGCTCCAACCACCTCCAACGGCTCTAATCTTCAATGACTTATAAATAGAAGTTGTTGGGCATTTATGGGGGTTAGACAATCAATCTGAAAAACCTTGGTTGAGCATTAAAAATGAGCTTTCATCTATTTCTCCATTAATACTCTGTTTCTGAGCGTAAATCGTATAATATATACCAGTTGAGTTTCCAGTTGTAATATCTGCTCTTTCAAGAGAGTTTCTATCCATTCAAACTTTGTAACTTCTGTAGAGAGGGTGAGGCATCCCTCCAAACTGTAAAGGGTGAGGTATCCCTTGGAAAATAGAGGCTCAAGCATTAGGGTGAGGTATCCCATTGTGTTGAGTGCTCAAGGTTGTAGTGGTTTTCAAGCACCCATTGAAGCTTGGAGATACATAGTGGAAAATCTCAAGTTGTTGCTTGAGGAGTGGACGTAGATCACAAGTGGATTGGTGATTAAACCAGGATAAACGATCGTGTCTGGTTTTCTCTAAACCCTCCTCTGTTTATTTTGTGCACTGTTTCATTAATTTTCTTGGATATTGTCTCCGTAGGCTATCATATTTATAAGTAAGTGATTTCATCTCTTTCATCCAATCATCTCTAATTATTCAATAGCTTCAACGAAAATTAGTTATCAATCAATTTGCGAAAGATTTGCCAACTTGTTTTACTTACTCAATTCACCCCCCCTCTTGAGTATTGAGGCCACTTGGTAACAAGTGGTATCAGAGCTAGACTCTTGTATAAAGAGCTTAGCAGCTTCAAGAGAAGTGATGACTTCAAATGGTTTTTCAAATGAAGGTTCTTCTATAAATAGACCTCCTTATTTCAATGGGGATGGTTATGCCTATTGGAAAGAAAGGATAAAAATTTTTATTGAAGCTATTGACTTAGATGTGTGGGACGTCGTTGAAAATGGTGCTTTTGTCCCAACACAAACTAAGGATGGTGTGACAATTAATACACCTAGAAGTGATTTGACCGATGATGATAAAAAGAAGGTTCAATATAATTTGAGAGCCAAGAACATCATCACCACATCCTTGGGGTATGATGAATTCTTTAGGGTGTCAAATTGTAAGACCGCAAAAGAAATGTGGGATACCCTACAAGTAACTCATAAAGGTACTAGTGAGGTAAAATGATCTCGAATAAACACTCTTACTCATGAATATGAATTGTTTAGAATGAACCAAGGTGAGAGTATTCAAGATATGCAAAAGAGATTTACTCACATTGTTAATCATCTCATCTCATTGGGAAAGACATTTCCTAATGAGGATCTTATTAACAAAGTCTTGAGATGTCTAAGCAGGAATTGGCAACCCAAAGTAACGGCTATTGCGGAATCAAGAGATTTATCGACAATGTCTCTAGCCACCCTATTGGGGAAGCTTCAAGAACATGAGCTGGAACTAAATAGGCTCAACCAAAGTGAAGAGCATGATAAAAAGAAGAAGGGAATTGCGCTCAAAGCCACCTCTTCCTTACTTGAAGATGATGATGAAGATGGTGAAGAAGATGCTGAAAATATTGAATTAAGTAAGGAGAATCTTAGTCTTCTTGTGAGAAAGTTTGGAAGATTCTTGAAGAAAAAGGGATTTCAAAGAAGACCACCCTTTCCTCAAAAGAAAGCATATCACAAAGGAGAAGGATCCTCTACTCCTCCAAAATGCTATGAATACGGAAAACCGGGGCACATGAAAATGGAATGTCCTATATATCTCAAGAAGACGGAGAAATTTGAGAAAAGGCCCTCCAAGGAAAAGAAAGGAAGAAGAGCATACATAGCTTGGGAGGACAATGATTTAAGCTCTTCCGACGATTCGGAAAATGAAGAAGCTCATCTTTGCCTCATGGCTCAAGGAGAAGAAAGTGGAGAAAGCGACACCGAGGTAACCTCTTCTAACCTAGAACCTCCACATTCTTATGATGAATTGCAAGATGCCTTTCAAGAATTGCATGATGAATCTTTGAGGCTCACAAAAATGATTTTGTCTTCCAATAAAACAATCTCCCTATTGACAAAGAAAGTTTCCACTTTAACTAAGGAGATAAATGAACTTAAGATCGAAAATGAGACCTTAGGACTTATAGATGCTAATTCATTATGCATGACTTGTTCATCACATGATAATACATCTATATCATTACCTTGTTTATCATGTAAAGCTTTTGAAAAAGAAATTGAAGACTTGAACAACACTCTTGCAAAATTCACTTTTGGTAGAGACAACTTGAATGTGTTGTTAGGGAGACAAAAATGTGTTTTTCAAAAAGTCGGTTTGGGATTTAATCCAAACAACCATCAAAAGTCTTATAAGAACTTCTTTGTTTCCTCAAAAACTTCAAGTAGCCCCTTTGTTAAATGTTTTCATTGTGGTAGGAAAGGGCATAGTGCATCCACTTGCAATGTTAGAAAGAACATAAACACCAAGGTTGGAATTAAAAGGGTTTGGGTCCCTAAAAGCACCATACCTAATTCTAACACACAAGGACCCAAAACAATTTGGGTACCAAAAGTTAAATCTTGAATGTGTGTTGTAGGTGTGCTTGAAGACTAAGAGCTCAAGTTAGTATCTTGATAGTGGTTGCTCCAAGCACATGACCGGTGATGGCTCCAAGTTCTCCTCCCTTACACACAAGAAACATGGTCATGTCACATATGGTGACAACAACAAAGGGAAGATTCTTGGAATTGGCAAAGTTGGTAAGATCCCTTCATCATCTATTGATAATGTTTTACTTGTTGAAGGACTTAAACATAATTTACTTAGTATTAGTCAATTGTGTGATAAAGGAAATAGAGTTATATTTGATTCCTCTTGTTGCATAATTGAGGGAAAGGATGATAAGCAAGTTAAGTTTGTTGGTCATAGGGTCAATAACATATATATGATTAGTCTTGATGATATTTCCTCAAATGATGCTAAATGCTTTATGGGTAGAGAAAATGATTCATGGTTATGGCATAGAAGAATTGCTCACATTCACATGGATCACTTAAACAAATTGGTTTCTAAAGAACTAGTAATTGGTCTTCCAAAGCTCAAATTTGAAAAAGACAAACTTTGTGATGCATGTCAAAAGGAAAACAAGTAAAGGTCTCTTTCAAAGCTAAAAACATAGTTTCAACTTCTAGACCTTTACAACTTTTGCACATGGATCTTTTTGGACCCTCTAGAACTATGAGCTTTGGTGGGAATTACTATGCATTAGTGATTGTGGATGATTTTTCTAGATTTACATGGACATTATTCTTGGCCCACAAAAATGATGCTTTTCAATCATTTAGAAAACTTGCCAAAGTTATCCAAAACAAAAAAGGTTTTTGTATTGCATCCATAAGAAGTGATCATGGTGGTGAATTTGAAAATCATGAATTTGAAACTTTTTGTGATGAACATGGCATTGAGCATAGTTTTTTTGCCCCTAGAACACCACAACAAAATGGTGTTGTAGAAAGGAAAAAATTGATCTTTAGAGGAAATGACAAGAACTATGCTCAATGAGGCCAACCTTTTTAAGTATTTTTGGGCAGATGCGGTTAACACCGCTTGTTATGTTATGAATAGAGCCCTAATAAGGCCAATTTTAAAGAAAACTCCATATGAATTGTACAAAGGAAGGAAACCAAATGTTTCACATTTGCATGTCTTTGGATGTAAATGCTTTGTTTTGAATAATGGAAAAGATAACTTGGGGAAGTTTGATGCAAAATCTGATGAGGGAATATTCATTGGTTATTCTATTCATAGTAAGGCCTTTAGAGTCTATAATAAACGAACTATGACCATAGAAGAGTCCATACATGTTGCATTTGATGAAACTAACCCAAATGAGCCGAGAAAGGAGTTTGTTGATGATGTTGCAGAAATCTTGGCAAGGACGCACTTGGAGAATCAAGAGAAAGAGTCCAAGAAGGAAGAAGAGAGACACCTTGATCATACATGGCAAAAAGATTCAGAAATCTTGGATCTACCCAAGGAATGGAGGACTTCAAGATATCATCCTCTTGACAAGGTGATAGGTGATGTATCAAAAGGGGTAATCACTCGAAACTCACTTAGAGATGCATGTAATCACCTAGCCTTTGTTTCTCAAATTGAACCTAAAGACATAAGTGAGGCCATTAATGATGAACATTGGATCTTGGCCATGCAAGAAGAACTAAATTAATTTGAGAGAAATCAAGTTTGGGAATTAGTTCCAAGGCCCAATGATCATCCAATAATTGGCACCAAGTGGGTCTTTAGAAACAAACTTGATGAAACGGGGTTAATAATAAGAAATAAAGCTAGGCTTGTAGCTAAGGGTTATAATCAAGAAGAAGGCATAGACTATGAAGAAACTTATGCTCCCGTAGCTAGATTAGAGGTCATTAGAATGTTACTTGCATATGCTTGCATCATGGATTTCAAACTCTATCAAATGGATGTTAAAAGTGCCTTTTTAAATGGTTTTATACAAGAAGAGGTGTATGTGGAACAACCTCCTGGTTTTGAAGATTTTGAATTGCCCAACCATGTTTTTAAACTGAAAAAGGCCTTGTATGGCTTGAAACAAGCTCCTAGAGCTTGGTATGAAAGGTTGAGTAAGTTTCTTTTAGAAAAAAGTTTCTCTAGAGGCAAGGTTGACCCTACCCTGTTCATAAAACACAAAATGCATGACATACTTCTAATTCAAATCTATGTTGATGACATTATATTTGGAGCTACTAACAACTCTCTTTGTAAAGAATTTTCAAATATTATGCAAAGTGAATTTGAGATGTCTATGATAGGGGAGCTCAATTTCTTCCTTGGTCTCCAAATCAAGCAAACAAGGGAAGGAACGTTCATAAGCCAATCCAAGTATTGCAAGGAGCTGCTCAAGAAGTTTGGAATGAACAATGCCAAGCATATAGCTACTCCTATGGGCACCTCTTGCTATTTGGACAAAGATGAAGGAGGTAAATCGGTAGAAATTACAAAATATAGAGGTATGATTGGCTCACTCCTTTATCTCACTACAAGTAGGCTTGATATAATGTTTAGTGTATGCATGTGTGCTAGATATCAAGCTAATCCTAAAGAATCACACCTAAGTGCTGTTAAAAGAATAATGAAATATCTAATGGGCACATCATAAATGGGTTTATGGTACCCTAAAGGTGCCTCATGTAGTCTTATTGGATATTCCGATTCTGATTTTGCTGGATGCAAAATGGATCGAAAGAGCACTAGTGGGACATGCCACTTGCTTGAAGCTCACTAGTTTCTTGGCACAACAAGAAACAAAATAAGTGTGGCATTGTCCACAGTTGAAATTTGAATATGTTGCAGCTGGGAGTTCTTTGTGCTCAAGTCCTTTGGATGAAACAGCAACTCTTGGACTATGGTCTTGAGCTTGATCACATTCCCATAAAGTGTGATAATACTAGTGCAATCAACTTGTCAAAAAATCCCATTTTGCATTCTAGAACTAAACATATTGAAATAAGACATCATTTCATTAGAGATCATGTTCAAAAGGGTGATTGCACACTTGAATTTGTTGAAACAACCAAGTAACTAGCTGACATTTTCACTAAACCCCTAGCAAAAGAAGCATTTTTCTACATTAGAAATGAACTTGGCATTTTGGAACAATCATGCATATATTGACATTTTGATGCATCACATCTTATTGCTTTCTGCATAATAATGCCATCTTGCTGTATAATTTCTGAGCTATTAATCATATTTAAATCCAAAACTGACTTGAGCGTTAGAGATTTCCCCTAAGTTATTTTGCAGGTGCTCCTCATGATTCAAGTTTCCCAAACAACTCAACAATCTCAAATTTGAGATCCTTGGTAAAAATAGCACTCTTGCAAAATTGAGTAATGTGAAACATAATATGCTGAGATTATATATGCTCGTATGATAATTTTGAATTGATTTTGTATGTTCTGGAACTGATTTGAATTGATTTTGTATGTTCTGGAACTGATTTGAATTGATTTTGCATGTTCTGGAATTGATTTGAATGATTTGAAGTTGATTCTATGTTATTTGGAATTAAACTGGCATGTCTATTGTCCTATAATTTGCTGCATGTCACTAACTTTTTTTTCGCATGCCTTATTCGAATAAGAAGCCTCTTATTCGAATAAGAAGTCTGTTATTCGAATAAAACATGACAGCAAAACCCAGTTATTGTTCAAACACGGTCACATTATTCGAATAAGGATTCCCTTATTCGAATAACACTTCACAGTATGTCCCATCATGCTGTCGTTTTTAACTGGTTATTCGAATAACCAATTGGTTATTCGAATAAAGCATGTCAGTGGGCACAGCCATTTTCATGTTATTCGAATAACACTTTTGTTATTCGAATAACAAAAGACAGAAGAATTCACCAAAATCTGCGCTACTACGCTGTTATTCGAATAACAGCATTGTTATTCGAATAACGCTTGGCAGTGAGCCAAGACGTTTCAGGTACCACTCCATTATTCGAATAACACCACTATTATTCGAATAACACGCGGTTTATAAAAGGGGTCCCGAGGTTACTCTGCCATTTCATACATTCTCTCTTTTCCCACCTTTCTATGTTCTCTCCTCCTCATAACTGTCCATCTCCTCCTTCTCTTCATCACCCACCAAAATTCAACCATGGCTTCATCCTCAAAACGACCACGCAGCAAGACCGCTCCCACCAACAACCCAATTGACCTTCGTCGACTCTCGTCAAACACTAATGATCTCAAGCGCTTCAGGGAAGAGTTCTGGACCAGAGACATCATCCCACCCAAATACATGGACCATCAATTCTTCGAGGACGATGGTGGATTTAACTTCCTCGATGATCTCTCCCATCGGGCGTACTGGCACTTTGCAGCCTACAAGGACTCCATTTTCCCGCATTTGGTGAAAATGTTTTATCGCAACCCGAAGTGGACGGTCCAAATCATCTCTCGAGGTCAAGGACCAAGAAATTGTCATCACTCCCGTTGATTGGATGACTCTCTTCAATTTGGACGCCACCGGTGCTGCGCAAGAGAGCCGACAGCAGGCCCTACGTGAAAGCGTATAGAAGAGAGGAAGCCGTGTCCCTCGGTGAAACTCGGCAAAGCCCGGTCCAAAGTTGGTCTAAAGTGTGGAATGTTGAAAAGCCAAAAGAGGTCGCTTCACTACTCATACGCCCATATTCTCGCTCCTCGTGGAGGCAACTACACCTATCTCACCGAGGATGACATCTTCCTTCTCTCGGGTGCCGAAGAAGAACCGGAAGATCAGCGGCCAAATTTCATTAGCAAATATATCTTTGAAGGTCAAGACGACCAAAAATTGTGACTCGCCATACGCTCTAATTATCTCATCTTTTTCAAGAAATACTCCTTGCTCCGCCGACATCGAAAGGACAAGGTGCCTCGAACCACTTCAACATCTTCGGTGAATTTACTCGAAGAAGATGAAGATAGTTCCAGAGACGATGTTGGAGGATGGGTATACCCCGATGAGTGGAAGAAGGCTGCAGTGAGACGAAGACATTGCCGATGACCCCTGCTCCCCGCCGAATGCTTTGTAGCCCCTGCTCCTGCTCTAGTAACTCTGGAAAGCATCATGACAACTTTGCTTGACAACCGCGGTTACATGGAACACACCTTTTCTATTCTCTTTGACAGAATAGAAGGTGTTGAACGCGAGCTTGCTGCATTGCGAACTGGACCTCCTGCCCCTCCACCAGACTCCCCTCCTCCTCCACTAGACACTTACTTTTGATTATAGGACTTTAGTTTTGCCTTCTTTATGTTTTTGATGTATCTCTGGCATAATTTATATCTGAAGTTGTACATCTTGACTATAATTGCCAACATTGAATAAAGAATAAATTGTTTTTCCTACTGACTTTGCAATCTCTGAGCCTGATCTTGCCTTCCAATATGATTGTTTACATTCTTGGTTCAAAAGTATACAGGCATTTTATGGGTTTATGCATGTCTTGTTATGCATGTCTTGCCCCATCTTTTTGATCATGACAAAAGGGGGAGAAGAACAAAATAAGCTAAAAGTTAAGTTTACTCTGTTCATTTGCACTTAAAGATAAACATAATCACTTCTGACATTTTTGGTTTTGGAGATTGTGTTGAGAAATGACAGATCGAAAGACTCTTTTAAAAAGGATCAAGAGACTCCAAAAGAAAGGGGGAGCTGCGCTTATCTCTGATAAATAATGCTCCTCTTACAAACCAGAGGGGGAGTAAGTCTCCATGATTAAGACTGTGATTTCCCATAAACTAACTTTTTCTCAATGGTTATTTGTCATCATCAAAAAGGGGGAGAATGTGACTGGCATGTATCCGATGAAGAATATGTTTTGATGATAACAAACTCAAAGATGTTGCAAGATCAAGTCCAAGATTATCAAGACCATCAAGTATAGCTTTTAGGACTTTAATCTTTGTGTAAAGGTATATAAAGATTCACAAATAAGGTTAATCTTGCATTTTGTAATAGCACACAAGTTTTCAAGGCTTCAATATGGTTTTTAACTTCCAAAGAATTAATCACATCGTGTCCATAAATTTACAAGATCATATGGAATCAAGAGGAATATTTTAAAAAAGCTCAAAACATGTTTTCAAATGTATTATTCGAATAAGGAGTCCCTTATTCGAATAACACAAGTCAGTGATTCCAATTTAATCTCTCGGGAAAGGGCTTATTCGAATAAAGCCATGCCTTATTCGATAAGAGTTTCAAATATATTTTGGCACGAACAGGTTATTCGAATAACAAAAGTGTTATTCGAATAACACATCTCAGGAAGTCTGTTCATGAACTGGTTATTCGAATAACAGAGTTGTTATTCGAATAACAAGGCTTTCAAATAAAACCATGCTAAATTGGTTATTCGAATAACGATGTTGTTATTCGAATAACAGGAACTGAAGCTCATTTCTTCGAATGAGTTATTCGAATAACATTCATGTTATTCGAATAACGTGTTTTCCAGAAAGTAAATATTTATCTGGTTATTCGAATAACCAGGATGTTATTCGAATAACATACTACAGAGGAAAACACGGTGAAAGTTATTTCAAGCGTTATTCGAATAAGAAACATGTTATTCGAATAATGAAGATTTCCAGAAACAGAAATTAACAGATAGTAGCATAACATTTAATGCTCCAACCACCTCCAACGGCTCTAATCTTTAATGACTTATAAATAGAAGTTGTTGGGCATTTATGGGAGTTAGACAATCAATCTGAAAAACCTTGGTTAAGCATTAAAAACGAGCTTTCATCTATTTCTCCATTAATACTCTGTTTCTGAGCGTAAATCATATAATATATACCAGTTGAGTTTCCAGTTGTAATATCTGCTCTTTCAAGAGAGTTTCTATCCATTCAAACTTTGTAACTTCTGTAGAGAGGGTGAGACATCCCTCCAAACTGTAAAGGGTGAGGTATCCCTTGAAAAATAGAGGCTCAAGCATTAGGGTGAGGTATCCCATTGTGTTGAGTGCTCAAGGTTGTAGTGGTTTTCAAGCACCCATTGAAGCTTGGAGATACATAGTGGAAAATCTCAAGTTGTTGCTTGAGGACTGGACGTAGATCACAAGTGGATTGGTGATTGAACCAGGATAAACGATCGTGTTTGGTTTTCTCTAAACCCTCCTCTGTTTATTTTGTGCACTGTTTCATTAATTTTCTTAGATATTGTCTCCGTAGGCTATCATATTTATAAGTAAGTGATTTCATCTCTTTCATCCAATCATCTCTAATTATTCAATAGCTTCAACGAAAATTAGTTATCAATCAATTTGCGAAAGATTTGCCAACTTGTTTTACTTACTCAATTCACCCCCCCTCTTGAGTATTGAGGCCACTTGGTAACATATACGTTATATAGTTGTATGGGCGATTGTATGATGTTATTATAGTTTATATTTATTTGTAATTTACATTAATGATTGCGATGAGATACTTGTATATTACTGAGAATTTTTATGTTCTCACCCCTTTCTACGTTTTCATGGTAAAAGTTGGTCAAGACCCGTGTAAAAGGTTAAAGAAAATGAAGAAAGAGCAACAAGACTAGATAGTTTTAGTTTTTGTTGTATAAAAAACTCTTGTACATTTTACTTTGAGTTGTAGTTTGTTGTATGTATAACACTATGCCCTTTGAGGCTTTTGATGTATATATGTATGACCTACTTTTATCATGGCTCTCCATATTTAATTGTTTAATTATATGAGATTAGAATGATAGTAAGAATAGAAGTAACTTGATTAATGCTTTATATCTTTATATATGTAAGTCATATCAAGATATTTGTATTAGGGTGTTACATTATGGTATCAGAGCAGTTCATCCTATTGAGTCAGGGTATGGACTGACTATGCATAGGCATGTTAGTAGTTTTGACGTGTGTTGTACATTTCTTATCTCTTTTATGAGATGGTTGCATAATTGCATTTAGTTTGGATGTTATTAGCTACTGTTGCACTATTACACGGTATTGAGACTAATCAACTTAATATTTAATGTCTTGTATGTATAGGAAACTATGACTTCTCCTAGGCAAACTAGAGGAAATGAGAATTCTTTTGGTGACAGCCCTAGCTTGACCAAGGCTTTCATGGAAATGGCCAAAGCTATATAAGATCAAACAACCGTTACAAATAGAATGTTGGAGAGGTTGGAAACAGATCGACCTCAACAACTAGCACCACCACTAGTTCAGCCCGAGCAACCAGTCCAAGAGGTTCCAGTTGGAAGAAATCAAAACTTCCAAGACCGCTCAGAGTTCAGGAAGTCTACTGCATCATCCTACAGAGGTGAGTACGACCTAGTCAGAGCTGAGGGTTGGCTTAAGGAAATGGAGAAGATTTTCACAGTTATGACTTTCTCAGATGAGCAGAGAATGTTCTTTGCTTCCTACATATTAGAGGGGGAGGTAGAGGATTGGTGGACAGATGTTAAGAAAGTTTTTGATGCGTCAGGAACTCAGGTTACTTGGGAAATCTTCAATGGATCTTTCCTAGAAAGTTTTCCACCTAGAATTTGCACAATGCAAAAGAGATAGAGTTCTTGAAGCTAGAGCAGGGCAGCTTGTCGATTGGTCAGTACGTGGCTAAATTTAATGAGTTATCGAAATTCTCATCCTACATCATATTCCACACAGATGAGAAGTGGAAGTGTGCAAAGTTTGAGGAAGGACTGAGAGAGGATATCCAAAAAGCTATCAGACCCTTTGAGATCTGAGACATTATGTCCTTGGTGATCAAGTGTTGGATAGTGGAATCAGGTTGTTTGCAACCTCAACCAGAGCAGAGAACACCAAACTTCCAAAAGAGAAAGAGGTTTGATGATAAGAAGTGTACTCCTAAACCAAGTTACCCATAAGATAATGGTAAGTAGGTCTAAGGAGGAGTAGGGGGGCTTAAATGTCCTAAGTGTGGGAGACAACATGAAGATAGGCCTTGCTTGGCAGGGCAATCAATTTGTTATACATGTGGACAGCCGGGGCATATGTCTAGAGATTGCCCATAGAAGTAGAAAATTACTTTCACCCTAAACCGCAAGCAGCAGGAAGCGTTTAAACTCAGAGCAGTAAAGAAGTATTCCAGTCTCCAAATTTGATTCAAGGTAAATGCATAATCCATAATCACATTTTAACTGTTTTATAAATTAAGGAGCATTCTACTTCTTTATTTCTTGTGATTGTGTGAAATTACTAGATTTGCCTATGACAGACCTTCCTTTTGACTTATCTGTTTCCACTCCCACTAGTAAATCAGTTTTAACTTCTAAAGTTTATTTGGATTGTTGTATAAAGTTAGAAGATATGATATTCTTTCTGAATCTTATCTGTTTACCTTAGTAGATATTGATGTTATTCTTGGCATAGATTGGTTGCCCTCCAACCATGTAGTTTTAAACTGTTTAGATAAAATCCTTGTGTTTATGTCAGACATATCTACTACAGTTGTCCCTTCTGAGTCAATGTATCTCAGTGCAAACCAAGTAAATCACTGTTTAGAGGAGGGAGCTCAAGGGTATGTTCTTTTTTTCTCTCTTAGTATAGAGGTTGAGCAGAGTTTAGATGATATACCAATAGTGAAGGAGTATCCAAAAGTATTCCCGAGAGATATAGTGGAGTTGCCACCCACGAAAGAAGTAGAGTTTTCTATAGATTTAGTACAGGGGTCGGGACCTATTTCTATAGCACCCTATAGGATGGCACCTTTAGAACTAGCAGAGCTTAAAAAGTAAATAGAGGAATTGTTAGAGAAACAATTCATTAGGCCGAGTGTTTCTCGTTGGGGAGCACCTGTCTTGTTAGTGAAAAAGAAAGATGGTACCATGAGATTTTGCGTAGATTATAGGCAATTGAATAGGGTAACCATCAAGAATAAGTATCCGTTGCCTAGGACAGAAGATCTGATGGATCGGTTAAAGGGAGCATCGGTGTTCTTAAAGATTGATCTAAGGTTAGGATATCACCAAATAAGGGTTAGGGATGAGGATATTCATGAAACTGCTTTCAAGACTAGGTATAGGCATTATGAGTACCTTATGATGTCCTTTGGATTGACAAATGCACTAGCAGTATTCATAGACTACATGAACATGATTTTTAGACCTTACCTAGATCATTTTATAGTAGTGTTTATAGATAATATCCTAATCTATTCCTAGACAATGTAAGAACATGAGTTGCATATCATAACAGTCTTAGAGATCCTTAGGGAAAAGAAACCATTTGCAAAGCTATCAAAGTGTAAGTTTTGGCTTACAGAAGTTTAGTTTTTGGGGTATTCGATCTCTTAAGGAGGGATTTCAGTAGACTCTAGTAAAGTTGAAGCAGTGTTGCAGTAGGAGAGACCCACCATTGTGACAGAGATCAAGAGTTTTATAGGCTTAGTTGGGTATTATAGGAGATTCATTAGTGAATTCACTCAGTTAGCACTACCCTTGACTAGATTAACTAGGAAATGTAGTACTTTTGTTTGGACTCAAGAGAATGAGGATAGTTTCCAAGAGCTTAAGATGAGGTTGACTACTATACTAGTTTTGGTGATTTTGGATCCATAAGAGAACTTTGAGGGATTTTGTGATGCTTCAAAGAAGGGCTTAGGGTGTTTTCTAATGCAATATAGGTGAGTAATTGCTTATGCATCAAGGCAGTTGAGGTCTCACGAGGAGACTTATCCCACTCATGATCTAGAATTAGCAGCAGTAGTATTTGCCTTAAAGATATGGAGACATTATCTTTACGAAGTTAAATTTAAGGTGTTCAACGACTATAAGAGTTTAAAATACTTATTTGATCAGAATAAGTTGAACATGAGACAAAGAAGATGAATGGAGTTTTTAGAAGATTATGACTTTAAGCTTAAGTATAATCCGGGTTAGGCCAATATAGTGGCTGATGCACTAAGTAGGAAATCCCTACATGTGTCTTTGATAATGGTTCAAGAGGGTCAGCTTCTTGAGAGGTTTAGAGACTTGAGTCTTAGGGTAACTGTGACACCACAGAGTCTCTTTATGAGTAGGGTGGACATAGTTAGTGACCTGAGAGCTCAAATTCTAGAAGTTCAAAGCAAGGATGAAAACCTAAGTGAGATAAGAGAGTAGATCTTCTTAGGGGATCAGTTAGAGTTTGATATGACAGATGATGGAGTGATTACGTTGAGAAATAGACTTTGCATTCCAAGAGTTTCTGCAATCAAATAAGAGATCCTAGAGGAGGCTTATAGGAGTCAATACACCATCCATCTCTGAGCCACTAAGATGTATCAAGATTTAAGAAGGATGTTTAGGTGGCCAAGAATGAAGAAGGAAATAGCAGAGTTTGTGTCTAGGTGCTTGGTGTACCAGAAAGTTAAGATAAAGAACCAAAAACCTTTAGGACCTCTCCAATATTTAACAATTCTTTAATGGAAGTGGGAGAACATCGTAATGAATTTTGTGATGGGTTTCCCTAGGACTCAGTTAGGACATGATACAATTTGGGTCATAGTGGATAGACTAACCAAGTCTGCTCAATTCTTACTAATGAGAATGAACTACTCCTTAGATAAACTAGCTCATATGTATTTACAGGAGATAGTTAGGTTGCATGGAGTTTCCCTCAATATAGTTTTAGATAGAGATCCTAGATTTATATCTAGATTTTGGGGAGCCTTGCAAAAGATCTTCAGGGCTAGGCTAAGTCTTAGTACAATATACCACCTACAAACTGATGGACAATCAGAGAGGATATCCAAACCTTAGAGGATATGCTCAGAGCATGTGTACTAGATCAGCAGGGTAGTTGGGATAGACTCTTGCCTTTAGTGGAATTTGCCTATAACAATAGTTATCATACCAATATAGGGATGGCACCGTATGAGGCACTTTATAGTAGGAAGTATAGGTCACCATTATGTTGGTATGAGGTTAGAGAGAAAACTATTCTAGGACCTGAGTTAGTACAATAGACTTCAGAGCATATCAGAGTAATCAGAGATGGGATGGTTGTAGCTCAAAATAGGCAAAAGAGTTATGCTAATAGAAAGAGGAGACTTCTAGAGTTTGAAAAGGGTGAACATGTTTTCTTGAGAATCACTCCTACAACTAGAATTAGTAGAGCATTGTACAAGGAAGTTAAACTCTTATTTCATTGGTCTCTATCAAATTCTAAAAAGAATCGAACATGAAGCCTATCAGATAGCCCTTCCACCTAGTTTGTCAAACCTTTATAATGTCTTTCATGTATCCCAACTCAGAAAGTACAATCCAAATCTTTCACACATCATAAGAAATGAATCTATATAGTTAAGATATGATTTGTCTACGTCCGGTTGAGGATTATAGACAGAGGGGTCAAAGAGCTCAGAGGTAAATAGATTCCTCTAGTAAAGGTAATCTGGGGTGAAGCAGGCACAGAGGATACTAAATGGGAGTTAGCGTCCCGCATGCAGCTTGAGGTACGCAATCTTGGGGACAAAATTTTAAAAAGGAGGGGAGGAATATAACATCCTCTTTTTATCATGTTAGACTAGTTTATAGTTACAATGATAGCATAACACTTGTTTGACATGTGTATTAATTTTTGTGATAAAGTGATTTAGTTTAAACACTTTGTTGCAATATAGAGTGTGAAAAGTAGCTTAAAATGACTCAGATAGTAGCATAAATGGCTAAGTTGAGGGAAATAAATCTAGAGAATTTGTTTCTAATTCACAAATAAGTGTAAGAGGATGTAGTTAAAATTTGAGAATAATCATAGTTGGTTTCGTATTTTTAGTCATACTGGTTGTGCATTTAATGTCAGATTGACTAGCAGCTAATATGAAAAAATAAGATAATGGTGAAACAATAATTTAGATGAATCTTCGTATTTATTCTAAACTTGTTGAAAGTTAAAAAACTTGATTTAGCTAAATCGAAGTGTTCTTAGTAGATCAGGAAGTATGAGTGAAATACTTAAGTGATATAAATCATATACAACAGCCCCTTATATTGACTTCCAATATCTGATATTTCACTCACTTTTCCACTCTTTTTCACTCACTTCTCTCTCACGAAACAGCAAGGGTAGCAATAGAAAACAAGGAAACCAAAGAGGAAAAGCTTAAGGAGGAAGAGGAAAGGAGAAAGAAAGGGAAATGCAAAGCAATCTCACCATCACAAAGGACTTGAGGTAGGGGATTCTAACCTTAAATTTCATCTCTTTCCTTCATCTATTTTATTGGTTGATGTTAGGTTATTAGATGGAGAAAATAAGTTTTCAAGAGTAAAAATTTGTTTTCTTTGTTAGATTCTTGTTTTCATTGCTTGGAATTAGCTATTTCAGTTTAATGAGAGCAAAGGGATTAAATTTGTCTTTAGACTTGGTTAGATAGTTCCATGAGTTGGAACTTAGGAAATGGTAAGTAAGTATGTGATTTTGATCACTAATCCAAGTTAAGTGAACCATTAAGTTGTATAAGTGTTACAACATTTTTAGAGGGTGTTGGCGGTATTAGAAATCACCTAGGAGTAATTTTTGGAAGATTGGAAACTGTTATATTCCAATGGAGCAATAACAGAATTCTACAAAATTCTACAGATTCTGCTTCAAGCAACTAGCACTCAAGCCTTAAGAGTTGAGTGCCCAGGCGTGCACAGCCCAGAGAGCTGATGCGCGTAGCAGGACATTGGGTGCCCATGCACTAGATGCTGAGCACCTAGGCGCCAACGACATAACAAAACAAAGCAATGCTCTGCCCAGCCAACGCCTAGGCACTGGAGAGGGGGCACCTAGGCGCTGGTTCCAGAAATGGCAAAGTCCATTTTATGGACACTTTGAGCTTCTCAATTAGTTGAGATCATAAATATATGCTTTCTTAAGTGTGTCAAGACACTTTTAGGGATATTTCACAAAGGAAATATATAACCACCTAGCATATAAGAACAACTTTGAGTTTTTAGACTTTTCAAGAGTTATGGATTGCTTAAAATAAGTGTTTAGGACCTTTAGCACATTAGTGTGACTTAGAATATCACTTGCGCTGTGTTTGTAAGGTAAGCTAGATACAAGTTTGATACGTAAGTTAGACTTATCTTAGAGGCATAATTTACTCTCTTCTAGTCAAAGTGGAATTAACTATGTAAGTTGTTAGAGAAATACTTTATTACCTTATTAAGTTAGGTTGAAATGGAGTATTAGTTAAAGTTAGTTCCTTTACTTGTTAAAGTTGAACCATAGTACAATTATCATAATTAAGGGAGTGAGATAAACTCCTTAACCTTTTAAAATAGAGAGTAAAGTTCTTTGTTAAGGAGGTAATTGCAAGAGGAAAATATCGATACAACACTTTACCTAAGACAAAGTAATGAGCTAAGCTATTTGTCAAGTAACATAAGGAGTACGATCAACCCTTATGTAAGTCTAGTAAAGTGAGATAAACTTACAACACGAGTTTTAGGATGAGTTAAATCCTAAGTTAGGCAATGAAGCGAGTTAACAATTTGCAAAGTATAGTTGGTGTTATACAGTTGTATAGGTGATTGTGTAATATTGAGATAGTTTAGATTTATATACGTTATACAGTTGTATGGCCGATTCTATAATGTTGTTACAGTTTATATTTATTTGCAGTTTATATTAATGATTGCCATGAGATACTTGTATATTACTGAGAATTTTTATGTTCTCACTCCTTTCTATGTTTACATGGTAAAATCAAGTCAAGACCTGTGTAAAGGGTTAAAGAAAATGAAGAAAGAGCAACAAGACTAGATAAGTTTAGTTTTTGTGGTATGAACAACTCTTGTACATTTTACTTTGAGTTGTAGTTTGTTGTATATATAATACTATGCCCTTTTGAGGCTTTTGATGTATATATGTATGATCTACTTTTATCGTGGTTCTCCATATTTAATTATTTAATTATATGAGATTAGAATGATAGTAAGAATAGAAGTAATATGATTAATACTTTATATCTTTATATATATAAGTCATATTGAGATATTTGTATTAGGGTGTTACAATATCCAACCCAACTACCATTTGGTTTCCACCATATTTTGATGAAACTAGCTGAACCCATTCCTCTGCTATTTTGGATTTATCAATAACTGTTGTTTCAACGGTTAATCCATCACAAAGCACCAGGTATTTTTAGGTTTTGAGGTTGAACATCACGGTGGAGTTGGTGTCACTTGTAGCCATGGCCATATTCCAATTAAAACCTTTGGTCAAGAAAACAGATAAGTTAATTTGGTTAAGGGAACGTGGATAAAGTGATCGCCGTGAACCTTTGCAGGTAGGAGTGAAAGGTCATATCCTTTCTTACCATTTTTTAAAATTATTTTTAAATCATAAATAATTTGATTAATAAAATAAAACTATTATTTCTTATGCTCCAATGCTATCACCGTGATAAATTAAAGAGAAAAATTATGAGAAGCCTGACTAAATGTTTTATGTTAAATATATCATACTTACATGAATTAATCATCAATAAATCATTATCAATTAATATCGATGCAATATATAAAAGAAGAACTTGGTTGGTGAAATTTTGCCAAGTGACAACTATAGATTGTGCCACCAATGTATCCCATTAAAAAGAATTAAAAGAAAATATAAAATTTTTTGTCAATTATTATTAAGCTACCAACATAATTTAAATTTGAATTTTAATACCATCCTTTTAAAGAAAAATGAATTGAAAATATAAATTATTTCAATATTCTTTCTTACAAGTGTCATTTATATATTGTGTCACTAATGACTCATTACAAAATTGAAATTGAATTTTCATTGTTATTATCTTATTAATTTAATTATATATATATATATATATATATATATATATGTATGTATATAGGAAAAAATTAGATATTTTTAATAGAATAAAAATAATTTTGCTCATACAAAAATAAAACCAAGGGAGTTAGTAGCAGTTATAGCCCTTTTGAAATTTATAAAATATTCTCAAAATTTTATATATAAACTTGATATTTGATGCCCTCAAAAAATAAAATAAATATTTAAACTTTAACATGAAATTTTTGCATTACTCATGATCACTTATAAAAATTATAAATGTATTTTTTATAATAATAAAAATAATTATTATATATTTAACCCAAAATAATTATAATTTATTATTTTTATATATTTTAATTTTTTATAATCCATGCATCGCACGAGTGTTATCCTAATATATATATATATATATATATATATATATATATATATATATATATATATATATATATATTTAGATTTTAGTTGCACCATGCACATAAATGGGTAAAATGAGCTAGCTAGCTACCTGTCTTGTAGATTGAGGAAAAAGGCAAAATGCGAAGAGAAAGTTTGGAGAGAAAGAGAGAGGGGGGAGACGGAAATAACAGGGGGAGATACATAAAGAAATTAATTAGCTTAGCTAAAACGACTTAAATAACTTTGAGTTTTTCTTATTATTTTAATAGAGAACTTGAAATCCCTATTTATCCACTAGAAAAATTTATCCTTTTCAATATTTTTTGTTGTGTTGTGTGACAAGTAGAGGTGGAAATAGGTCGAATCTGTTCGTCAGGGGCCTATGGCCTGACCTGCCTGAGGTCTGACCTGACCTAGTCTGTTTACTAAATAAGCTAGGCCAAGACTTTTTTAAAAGTTTGTTTAACTAAAAAGGTCAGGTCTCAGGCCATTTAATAGACTTTTTAAGCTTGGTAGGTAGGCCTGTCCTATTTAATTATATATAATATAATATATATTATTATATTAATTATAAATAATTATAATTATTAATTTATTATAATATATAAATATATTTTTTAATTAAATTTTAATAAAAGTCAATAATTAAAACTTAAATTAATAAGTTAGAATAGAAATAACATATAGATGTTCACCTATTAATTTTATAGATGCTCACTACTTTCTTGCTCTGATCTTTGATCGATGTGGGACTTGAAAGACTAGAGTAAGAAAGTGAGCAACTTGATATATCTCCAAGTCTCACATCGACCAAAAATTAGAGTAAGAAAGTAGGAAACATTTATAACACTCACCCCTTACTTTTATTGATGCTCACTATTTTCTTACTCTAATCTTTGGTCGATGTGGGACTTGAAAGACTAGAGTAAGAAAGTGAGCAACTTGGTATATCTCTAAGTCTCACATCAACCAAAGACTAGAGTAAGAAAGTAGTGAGTATCTATAAAATTAGAAGGTGAGTGTTAAATTATAACAAAGGCCTATTGGCTTTGAGTAGGCCCGTTGGCTTATTTCAAGGCTTAGGCCTGTTAGTTTGTGTAAAGGCATATTGACTTATTTAAAGGTAGGTCTGTTAGCCTATGTAAGACATGTTGACCTATTTAAAGGTAAGTCTGTTAATCTATGTAAAAGCCTGTTGGCCTATTTAAAGGTAGGCCTGTTAGCCTATTTAAAGGCCTCATTGTAAAGTAGGCCTTTAAATAGGCTTTCAGGCCAGACTAGACTTTTAAAAAGATCAGGCCAGGCCTTAAAAATCAGCCTATTATAGGCTCATAGGTCAGACTCAGGCCTTATAATTGGGATACAGGCCAGACCTGTTTAAGGTAAAGCCTGACCTGTTACCACCCCTAGTGACAAGGATATCCTCAAGCTAATTTTTTGCGTCAGTCGAGATTAAATCTCTTTCCAAGGGATCTTAACGACACACCCCTTAAATTGGCCTCATGCATTTAGAGGAATTAATTAATTCCCCTTGGGGTTTGTCCAAGGTTCAAACCAAGTCGTCAAGGCAGTGCAAGTCATGTGATGAAAACATTTTGTTAGTTGACCGGTGGAATGATTTGCTTGCAAATTTAATAAAATTTAAGAACCTCTTATCTGATTTGAAAGATCGGGTGGTTATTTTAAAACAGAAATTTTTTTTAAAGATATCTATATTTTTTTCCTTAAGAAAATGCATCTATGTACAATTTGTGAAAAGAAGTTTAACATGCTAATAATTGCAATTTTCATTATACTAGGAACAGATCACCTACAATGATTATCAATAAATATATACATACCTCTTGAAGTCATGCAAAGAATGTCAAACAACAAGATCTTCCCCGCTTGCTTTCATGAGAAATCAACAAACTTTGAAGAGAGAGTATGTGAGCCGTTATGAATAAGAGTAGAGGGTTGGGGGACACAAATCTGAAAAATAAAACTAAAAAAGAAGCAAATATGATACATGATTTGTGAAAAGAAAAAAACTGATTAAAAGTTATAATGGGTATAACATTACTTGTAATTATCATTATACTAGAAATAGATTACTTGAATTGGTTATCAATGGATTTGAACATACCTCTTGAAGTCTTGGAAAAAAATGTCAAAACACCAGTGTCAACCTAATTGTTTGAGAAATCAAGAGCTTCTCGATGAAAAAGTATGTTAGTGTGGAGACTAGTGGACTAAACCTCAATTTATAGAGAAATTTGCTTTGCCTAAATTGTTGTGCTGCATAAATATTTTATATTTAAAATAATGATACTAATTATTCATAAGAATCTATCTAATTTGTTATAGCATCTAAGCCTAATTGACAATCATCATGAGCCCCATGTTATGAAGTCTAACATCATAATATATAGAGCACACTCATAGTTGGGCGTAAAACACAATAAATAGGAGTTTTTTTCTTTGACTATATATCTCATAGGTATTGCTGTGAGACTAACTTTCAAGACTTGCAATTATCATTATACTAGAAATAGATCATGTTCTGAGCCGTGATCTGGGACACTAGTCCCATGGGTCAACCCGGCATGCATCCAGGTGGAGTTCGCTGTTGACACCCTTACAGGAATTCACTCATGATACACTGTTGAGATCTTGACACAATGTATGCCAGATCACGAAATTGGGTAGCAGCAACATTACCATAGGATTTACGCAGTGGATGAATCCCACGATTATCCGTAATTGCCAATCACAATCTTGTGAAATAATAATGTCGATAACCGCCTTTAACTATTCATAACTGTAGTATCAACATTCTGGTTTTATAGGGATCTTTTGCAACAATTAAGAGAATGTGTTTCCCTATTCAACCTCTATAAAAATTAGGCTCAATCACCTTCAATAGGTAACTATTACTCTTTTACTTAAACCTTACTTGTGTATAGTCTAACTTGAGTGTTAGAGTGCCTTTGTAGGTACTAACCACCCCCGTTTTAGCACGCTTCGATGCTGCTTAAGGAAGAAAACAATCATATATGTCTATTCAGGTAAACCTCAGTATCCACTACTAAACATTGGAGTCGTCTATGAGAATCTTTAAATTCTTATTCCCATCTAGGCAAAGAATCCTAATGCATCAATGCCTGGGACATAGGAACAATGATGCAAATGATCGTGTGTCCCGCCCAGAGGGCACGGTTCAATTTGACATGTCCGAAGCCCATATGCTATTGAGATAGCATATCAAGACTATCAAATTAAATCAATTTATAAACCAATTCACCAAAATACTTGTAGTATAAGGCACAACTGGGTCAAGCCCTTGGATCACTCTAATTAAGCAATCAAATTAAGAGGTTGATAGGGAAAAAATGGTTGCAAAATTAATTAACAGAAAATAATTAAAAATTGTAAACAGAATTAAGTAAACAACCAATCCAAGGAAATCAACTAATCTTGAATTTAATCCATCATTGATTACTACGAATCCATTCGATTGCTAATTAGATTCTTGGTCTTAGATCATATCAAGAAGCCTTAAGATGATCCACGAATTCTCTACTAGATAAGCATCCAGAATTTAATTAATCAAGGTTAAATGAATTAAGCACCCATCTAATCCTAAATTAATCTAAAACTCAAAATTCAACTAAGCTTAACAAACAACATCCGAGAAGCCTTTGATGCATTGTTTAGTCTCAGTAATCCTCATTAAACATGTAGTAATTATGCAATTATCACATCAACATCCAAATCAAATTAGGTAATTCAATTCAAATTTAACATAATAAAAAAGGAACTTGATTAATAAGTAAAAATAAACTTGATTAACAAGTAAAAGATAAACTTGATCAACAAGTAAAAGAGAAACTTGATTAGTAATTTAATATAAAATAATCAAAACAAGATCTCAAAATTAAACATCAAGATTGTCAATTCCTATGATTGATTTAAAATGGTCTAGCCCCTCTAATAATGGAAGAGAAAAATAGAAAAGAAAGAAAACTAGAGAGAAAGGAGAAGAAGAAAAATGAAGAGAGAAAGTGCAAGCAAGAGCGGCTAGTAGAAAATGAGGGTTAAGTTTTATGGTTACTGCTGTTGCTTAAATAACTATCTCTAAAATTAAAAATCCAAGTTTCCCCTATCTTAGGAATAATCATCTTACTCTTAGTTTCAATTGGACACTTAATTTGCATAATTTGGACTTAGGATGAGAGAGTCATGCCCAAAACAGTATTAACAGCTCTCTAAACCCATCAATCGACTTCAAAGGGTTAAAACACTATCCAAACATCACCATTTTAATAAATGATCGCATAAGAATTGAATATCTATGTCTTAGATTTCATATGGAATCATTTTCAACAACAAATGACACCTGCAGCCTAAATTATGGCTAAATCTTTGTACATTATCTAGGTTCCAATGACAACATCTCTATTTTGACTTTGTGGCCTAATCTGACCCATTAGACATCTGATTCAGCCATTGAGCTCTTCATCAAAATTGTAGATCTTTTTCTCAATTTTCCTACATGATAAAATTTATAATTTTTAGATATCTAGAGCTCAAGTTATGCTTAAAATACAGAAATAGTGTAAAATTCTCAATAATGCTAAAATATACAATTAAGCTCAATTTGAACCCAAACTTATAAAATGTGGTCAAAACCAATTAATTAGGCATATAAGAGGTCTAAGAGACTAAATATGAGAGTTAACTAATATATAAAAATTGTGTTTATCAGTGTGACAACAAGCGATAATGTTGGAAGAGCAACGTCGCATAATAAAAAATCTGCAATGATTTGTACACTAAGACCAGTCTTGACTACACCAAGATGATGGAAGGGGGAGTGCGGCCAACGACCCGAGAAGAATGCCACACACTGATGCCGAAATGTCCAATGTTGTTAATAATAACCCAGACCCCAACGATCAGGAGCAGCCCGTCTCTACTCAACTAATGGAATATAGAGTTCTTAGAAACTTAAAGTTTCCAGCCAACGTGGAACTCTATGATAGGACTATGGATCCTCAGGAACACATAAACGTCTATGTTCGATCTATACAATTCTATAGGGGATCCCTACATTTTATATGTCGTGCTTTCCTCCTCTCCTTAAAAAAGGCAACCCTCAGATGGTTTGTAACCCTACCACCGACATCAATCACCGGTTGGCAGGGCCTCAGACAGTGATTCTTGCTGCAGAACACCACTAGCAAAGGGCAACCCAAATCTATTGAATCTCTTTTTGAGATTCACTAAGGGTGCGATGAGCCCTTTGAGAATACCTTAAGAGGTTTAATACGACTTGTATCAATGTGGAGATCCTCGATGAGAGGATTGCTCTCCACTATGCCATAAGCGGCCTCTGGACTGACTCCCAGTTTTTTTAGTCTTTGGTGAAGAAAAAACTAGAGAACATAGAAGAATTTCTCCAGTGGTCCCAAAAGTACATAACCTTGGAGGAGCTTACTAAGGCTAAGAGGAGCCTGTGAGCCCTATCACTAAAAGGGTAATCATAACTCCTCACAGCCCCAGAATTCCTCTAAGGACGATCCACCATGTACAACAATTCTGAGGGAAGTGTTTCAGACTGAGTTTTGGGATATTAAGAGGCCAACTCGTCTGAAGAAACAAGCACATAATGATCATACTAAGCATTGCTCATGGCACAAGTGTTACAGCCACAAGACTGAAGACTGCTTCCAACTTTGTGACGCTATTGAATCCCTAATTAGGGCAGGATAGCTAGATCAGTATATTAGCCATGTCCAAAACAATGGACGCCATGGAGGACGAAGTGAAAGAAGACGCAACCCTTGGTGGAGCCTGTTTTCGCTCCAAAGAAGAAGGACCCAGAGTCCTAGGAGAAGTTCCTGAACTCCACCTCGTCATGATACTAACAATTGGTAGGATTAAAACCAAAATACTCCGTCAAACGATAACGATAACCGCCATACCCAGGTCAATTGTACCATTAATACTATTACAGGTGGTTTTGCAGGCGGTAGGTCATCTAACGGAGCCTAAAAAAAAGCACTAAGGATGACAGTATTGAGCGTCTCCCACTCCACACCCAAACCATAGGCCGAAGATCGAAAGGCACCCCTCATCTCCTTTTTCAGATGAAGACTAGGGCTACATTATGCTAGATGATACGATCCACTAGTGGTCTTTGGGATAATCTCTAATGCCGAGGTCTGGAGCATTTTCGTGGACTAAGGAAGTTCAGCTGACATAATGTTCATGAAGCTATAGAGAAGCTAGAATTTCCATATTCAGAGCTGATCCTCTATAATGGCGAGTCACCGATTTCACTAGTGAAAAGATAACTACGACAGGGTATGTTGAGACTTACCTGACCTTGGGGAGCAGCAAGCTCTTCAAGACTGTCAAAATCAAGTTTCTGGTGGTGAATTGCCCTTAGCATATAACATCATCTTGGGCTATTGTGCATTGAATGCGCTTAGCGCCGTCGTGTCTACCACCTTTCTAGCCATAAAATTCCTCAGTAAAAATAGTGAGGTTGTTACGGTTAAGTAGGACCAGATCATGGTGCGTAAGTGCTATAATGAGAGTCTCAAAATCAGCAAGACCCCTAAAAAAGTAGAAGCCAGCACATCTGACCCAGTTCCAGACCAAGTCAATATTCTTATGACCAAGTTAGATGTGTGAGAGGAGATCCGGGATACCAGACCCCAACTAGAGGGAGAACTACAGCCACTCCAACTTGGTGTCAAGCCAGATCTAGTCACCAAGATTGGAGCAAACTTGGAGGAAGAAGAAAAGCGCCAATTGATTGAGCTTTTGGAGAAAAATGAAGACTTCTTTGCCTGGATGTCCTCCAATATGCCTAGGCTTGACCCCACCTTCATCTGCCATCACCTGTCTATAAAGAAAGATGTGAGGCCGATCTCTCAGAAGAAGAGAAAGGTTAAGCTAGAAAAATAGTTGGTTATTGAATAACAAATCAAGGAACTGCTCAGTGCCGGCTTCATCAGGGAAATATCCTATACCACATGGCTATCCAATGTAGTTCTGGTGAAGAAATCAAATGGGAAGTGGAGAATGTGCGTGGGCTACACGGACTTGAACAAAGCCTGCCCCAAAGATCTATATCCACTTCCCAATGTGGATAAATTAGTTGACAACTCCTTCGAATTCCGTCTGTTGTCTTTCATGGACGCGTACTCCAGGTACAACCAAATCCTAATGTACCCTGTAGATGAAGACAAGACCGCCTTCATCACTAATAGGGCAACCTACTGCTATAAGGTTATGCCTTTTGGACTAAATAATGCAGGAACTACTTATTAGAGAATGATTAATAAGGTCTTTGAAGGCCAAGTGAGAAAAATGTTGGAGGTGTATATTGATGACATGATAGTGAAGACCCCACAAGATGAATCATATATTGCAGACCTCGAAAAGGTATTTGCATAACTCTGAAAACATAACATGAGGCTCAACCCAGAGAAATGCGCCTTCGGGATCTAAGTAGATAAATTCTTAGGCTTCATACTGACTCATCTTGGGATCGAGGCGAACCCAGATAAATGACAAGTGGTGTTCAGCATGCGTAGGCCACAGAACATTGAGGAAGTGCAACAGTTGACAAGCCAGATTATAGGCCTCACACGTTTTCGTACCAAAGCTGCTCATAAATCTCTTCCCTTTTTCAGGTTGCTCAAAAAGGGAAAAGATTTTGAATGGACTCATGAGTGTGAGGATGCCTTTACATATTTGAAGAACCTTTTGTCCTCTCATTCTATACTGACAAGACTCGAACCCGGTAAGACATTGTACTTGTACCTTTCAGTTCATGAAGAGGCTATAAGTTTAGTATTGATCCAGGAGATGGCAGAGGGACAGAAGTCGGTCTACTTCGTGAGCAAGGTGTTGCAAGGCCCTGAACTTCACTATAAAAAAATATATAAGGTCATATTTGTGCTTATCACCACAACCAAAAGACTTAGACAATACTTCCAGTATCATCCCGTGGTGGTGAGGATAGACTAACCTATCTGATAGATACTGCACAAGTCAGACCTAGCAAGAAGAATGATTACTTGGACCATTGAGCTTTTTGAGTTCGGAATCATATATGAGCCTCGATAGGAAATCAAGGTTTAAGCACTTTCAGATTTCCTGGCAGAGCTCACACCGGACCCCGGTGACCCTAAGGGAATTTCTTGGACCATATTCGTTGATGGTTCTTAGAATCCCAAGGGGAGTGGTGTTGGGGTAATCTTGAAAAATTCTAAAGGAGTAACAGTAGAGAACTCCCAGAAATTGCCAACTTTGAACAATCAGGCGGAGTATGAAGCATGCAACATCGAACTAGTAATCGTCAAAGATATAGGGGTAGCTAATATCACACTTTACAATGACTCTCAACTTGTGACCTCCCAGATCCGAAGCAACTATCAAGCCAAAGAGCCCCTCCTTTAGAAATACATGGCCAAAGTCTAAGAGCTCCTAAAAAAATTTCAAGTTGCTAAGATAAAGCACATTCCCAGGGAGTAAAACTCCAAGGCAGACCTCCTGTCCAAACTGGCCAACATCAAGAGCCTGGGCAACAACTGTTTCGTTATCCAGGAGACCCTTTCTCAACCATCCATCATGGACATAGACATTTTCCAAGTGGAAGGAGAGGAGCGTACTTGGCTCACCCCGACAGTGGAGTACTTACAGTCCAGAACCCAGCCCGACGATCCAAAGGAAGCCTCCAAGCTGGTCAGAACTGTGGTCCGGTACACTATCTACAATGGATAGTTATACTGTCGTGGGTTCTCTTTACCTCTCCTAAAGTGCCTTATGCTAAAGGAGGCAAAATATGTTTTGGTTGAGCTCCATGAAGGGAGCTGTGGATACCACTTGGGAGGCAAAGCCTTAGATCTGAAAGCACTTAAGGCATGACACTATTAGCTAACAATGGAAGCCGTATGTCCAAGTTTGTGATAAATGTCAATGACATTCAGACCATTATCAAGCTCCCCCTAAAGAGCTATCCACAACGTCCATACCCTGGCCATTCTATAGAGAGGATATGGATATCTTGGGTCCATTCCCTCAAGCACCTAGACAACTGAAATACTTGGTGATGACCGTGGATTATTTCACCAAATGGATCGAAGCAGAGCCCCTAGTCACGATCACATTTGACAAGATCCAATAGTTCACTTAGCATCACATCATCACTAGGTTTGAGGTTCTGGAGTCCATTGTGACAGATAACAGAACCTAATTCAAAGATAAAGGTTTCAAAGAACTAGTTGCTAAGCTAAAAATCAAGCATCATTGCAGTTCTGTTGAGAATCCCAAGATAAATGGATAAGCTGAAGCCACCAATTGGGTTATTATTTGAGGAATTAAAAGAAAGTTGGATGAAGCCAAGGGAAATTGGGCTGTCCAACTAGACCATGTCCTCTAGGCCTACCGGACTACGCCTCACTCCAGAATAGGTGAAACCCCCTTTAAACTCACTTATGGGTGTGAGACTATAATCTCGGCGGAGATAGCGGAACCCAATTGGCATCATCAGCAGTTCTCAACCGACGATAATCCTGGATTGATCAGGGAAGACTTGGACCTTCTAGAAGAAAGAAGGCGCATGACTTACATATGCGATGCCACCATCAAATAGAAAATGGTGGCTCGATACAACTTAAAGGTTTTTCCAAGAAAATTAGAACAATGTGATATAGTACTTCAGAGAGTGAACATAGGTGATAGGAATGTCTCCCAAGGGAAGTTAGCCCCAAATTGGAAAGGCCCTTACCGGATCATAATCATTACTGAAGGGAGCTTACACTCTAGAGACACTAACAGGCAAGCTGATCAAAAACTATTAGAATGCAGACAAACTCAAAACGTAATATAACTAAGTGCCTTTTAAGGCCTAGTCTCCTAGTTTACTCTATGTTTTATCTGCCCCAGTTTTTATGGGTATACATTGTATGGACTTCAGTCCTTCATTCAATCAATAAAATGAGGGAATTATTTGTTTACATCTACTTACACTCTCTTTAAAGTCTCAAAGACCCTCAAGTCGAACTCCGCCTTAAGAATGTCTACAAAGCCTACTCCTTATGGGACCTGGGGTTTCTTAGATTCCAAGTTAAGAGGAATAACCCACAAAATTCTTTTACGTATTTTTGTCATGAGTTATGGGCCCACACCTAAATCCTTAATGTTTGGCTATAACCATTTTATGGTTATGAAATTATTTGGCAACACGAGTTACGTCATCCATAGTCTGCCATTAGGTACCTTCCATGGATGTCATATGTTAAATTGGTTTTAAACTTGAAAATTCTTAAGTGTTTGGTGATTTTCTTAACTAGACTGTTAACACTAAAGACTCCAATTATGGATCACATTTTTATTTTACCTATGTTCTCAAAGAAATTCTGAGTGCTCTAGTTTTGCGGCATTAGATCCTGGACCAAGGTTTTTATGCGATTGAAATCCTCCTAAGTCCTAAAATGGTTACCAAATGTACATTGATGATGGGCGTTGGACCCACTATGAACCATGGAAATAATAAGTAAATAATACATGCAACGCAGGGATAATGCAAGCAATTATATTAAAACCTGGGAGTTGGGGAAATTATCTTTACAAAAATAAAATGCCCTACACAGGGGGCAAGAGAGAGAAGAAAAGCGAGAGAAGATCAAGCTCTAGTAACAACTTCCTCTGGGCTTTGACTATCCATTCTAACTACTCCGCCATCACCTTCGAAAGTTAGATCAAGGATACTAGTTAAAGGCCTGACAGTAGGAACCCGAAACAGTTTGATTGGCCCCCTCCACCTTTACCAGGCAACAGTCCTGGATTAGCATCTCAAGGTTCATTCCTTCCAAGGCCAAGGTGACCTCGGGATTGAAGTGCTGGAATTGGGCAACAGTATTTTGGAGTTATTCACCACTGATGCTTGTGCAGATTATCACCAACTTCGTATTATCCTTTTCTAGTTGCGCCAGCCCGGTCTGGAGATCCTGGATCTCAACTTGGTGACCGACAATGGTTTTTTCGGAATTGGTCCTCTCCCTCTTGAGCTTGGATTTGGAGTCTGCCAGTTTCTTCTTCAGCTCATTCACCTTTGATGTAGCATCATCTTAGGCCTTTTCAGATTCCTTCTTGGCCTTGAGAGCTAAGACAAGTTTTTGAGCTCCTTCTGCTTTGGCCACCCTTAGCCTTTTGGCCAATTGATAACTTCTGAAAATAAAGTTATTTCACTTGATTTTGAATGTATATGAGCATGCTATCCTTAAGTTTTATAGGCCAAAGGTTCAATTCATGCATGACTTTAATGATTTAAGCTTGTTAACTCAAATGATTGAGAATTGAATCTTTGAGGATTTTATTTAAAGAAATTGGATTGATCATGATTTGATGGACTTTGACATTGTCTTGATGTAGGTATTCAACATGGAAAAGTTTTGGAAGGGCCAAGGAACTCAAAAAGGAGCTCAAATTTGAAAAAAAAATTAAACAAATAGATGCTGCTGCCAACCCACGCCTAGGCTTGACAAAACCACGCCTAGGCTTGACAAACCCACACTTAGGCGTGGAAAAACCAAGCCTAGGCGTGGCACTCTTAGATTTTCAGGAATTTCAGACAGAGATACTCACGCTTAGGCGTGTAAAAGTCACGCCTAGGCGTGGCCAGCACCTGACAGCACATGTTTCATAACCACGCCTAGGTGTGGGAAAAACACGCCTAGGTATGGGAAAAGCCCTGGTCCACGAATTTGGCCCTTTTTATCTAATTTTTTAGGGCATTCTGGAGGGGGAGTTTTGGGGACCAAGCACGAAATCCCTAGAAAAAGTGGGAGGAGGAGAAAATCACTCAAGATAGAGGTGACTCAAGTGAAGAATCAAGATCAAGGAAGGAAGATCAAGCTTGGATTCTCTCCACTTTTGTTCATTCTTTCCCTTTTCTCTCTTGATTTATAATTTGATGGGTTCTATGATTCCATATGTTTTCTCTTCTTTTATGATGTGTAGCTAAATCTTAATCTAGGGGCTCTCTAGGATCTTGTCATGGATTTGAATATCTAGTAAATTTGTTGGGTTTCTATCAATGAAATTGGTTTTGTTCTTTCATATCTATGCTTAATTCTTGTTGTTGATTCGCCATCAATTGCATAATTTCAGTATTCTAATTGAACTAGAAATAGGGTGTTGTGAATATGGATATGATATGGTTGATGTATGTTCAATTACATTCTATTGGGTTGAGTGTGTTGATTAGCTAATGGGATGGACACATACCCATTAGTCATGCATAGCAAGTGTTTGATAATTGGTCTCAATGAGTGATTCTTATGCTAATTCACATGGACACATAGTGGATTAACTAGGTTTCACATGGGTAATTGTTCTAGACATAGGCTTTTATCTATTGCTTGTTTAGCTAACAAAACCAACTCATTGTTAGATGTTTGTGAATTGCAAGTTATTCATTGAAGTAACAAGTGAATAGGGACCCCTAGACTTTAATCATTCTCATATTCTCTTGTGGAATTGGTGATTGGTGTTTTCTTATTTTGTTTCACTTAAATTGTTATTTTAATTACAACCCATTCTCCTTCATTTGCTTAGATAAAAATTTGTGAATTTTGGTTAAGTTTAACATTCTTCTAATTATTCAATCCTTTGGGACACGATACTCTAACTCTCCTTTATATTACTTGTCAACCCGTGCGCTTGCGGATTTACGGACCAACAAGTTTTTTGTGATAACATCTGAAAATAAAATTATTTCACTTGATTTTGAATGTATATGAGCATGCTATCCTTAAGTTTTATAGGCCAAAGGTTCAATTCATGCATGACTTTAATGATTTAAGCTTGTTAACTCAAATGATTGAGAATTGAATCTTTGAGGATTTCATTTAAAGAAATTGGATTGATCATGATTTGATGGACTTTGACATTATCTTGATGTAGGTATTCAACATGGAAAAGCTTTGGAAGGGCCAAGGAACTCAAAAAGGAGCTCAAATTTGGGGAAAAAAAAGCAAAAAAATAGATGTTGCTGTCGACCCACGCCTAGGCTTGACAAAACCACACCTAGGTGTGGAAAAGCCAAGCCTAGACGTGGCACTCTCAGATTTTCAGGAATTTCAGACAGAGATACTCACGCTTAGGCGTGTAAAAGTCACGCCTAGGCGTGGCCAGCACCTGACAGCACGTGTTTCATAACCACGCCTAGGCGTGGGAAAAGCCCTGGTCAACAAATTTGGCCCCTTTAATCTAATTTTTTAGGGCATTCTGGCGGGGAAGTTTTGGGACCAAGCATGAAATCCCTAGATAAAGTGGGAGAAGGAGAAAATCACTCAAGATAGAGGTGACTCAAGTGAAGAATCAAGATCAAGGAAGGAAGATCAAGCTTGAATTCTCTCCACTTTTGTTTATTCTTTCCCTTTTCTCTCTTGATTTGTAACTTGATGGGTTCTATGATTCCATATGTTTTCTCTTCTTTTATGATGTGTAGCTAAATCTTAATCTAGGGGCTCTCTAGGATCTTGTTATGGATTTGAATATCTAGTTAATTTGTTAGGTTTCTATCAATGAAATTGGTTTTATTCTTCCATATCTATGCTTAATGCTTGTTATTGATTGGCCATCAATTGCATAATTTTAGTATTCCAATTGAACTAGAAATAAGGTATTGTGAATATAGATATGATATGGTTGATGTATGTTCAATTACATTCTACTGGGTTGAGTATGTTGATTAGCTAATGGGATGGACACATACCCATTAGTCATGCATAGCAAGTGTTTGATAATTGGTCTCAATGAGTGATTCTTATGCTAATTCACATGGACACATAATGGATTAACTAGGTTTCACATAGGTAATTGTCCTAGACATAGGCTTTTATCTATTGCTTGTTTTAGCTAACAAAACCAACTCATTGTTAGATGCTTGTGAATTGCAAGTTATTCATTGAAGTAACAAGTGAATAGGGACCCCTAGACTTTATTCATTCTCATCTGCTCTTGTGGAATTGGTGTTTAGTGTTTTCTTATTTTGTTTCTCTTAAATTGTTATTTTAATTGCAACCCATTCTCCTTCATTTGCTTAGATAAAAATTTGTGAATTTTGGTTAAGTTTAACATTCTTCTAATTATTCAATCCCTTGAGACACGATACTCTAACTCTCCTTTATATTACTTGTCGACCCGTGCGCTTGCGAATTTACAGACCAACAAGTTTTTGGTGCCGTTGCCGGGGATTGAATTTAGATTTTGTGTTACTTTTTAATTGAATTCACAACTCTTATTTCAAGTTTTGTTTGTTTGTTTTTTGTTTTACAGGTACTTGCCTCTTGTATGCAAAGGACTCAAAGTGTATCTCGATTTTCTTACGATCTTGAGATCGAGAGGACCTTTCGTAAATTGCTAAGAGAACAATAAGTGCAAGGGCAAACACTAAACTTGGACAGCGAATTTGAGATGGCAGAAGAAGCAAATGCTGAAAGACTCCTTCGAGAGTATGCTACTCCAAATGCTAGAGACATCCGATCTAGCATTAGAAGGCCAGCTGTACACGCACAAACTTTTGAGATCAAGCCTGCTATTATCCAGATGGTTCAGAATAATTTACAATTTACGGATCTACCCCATGAGGATCCTAATGCTCATCTAGCTAACTTTCTGGAGATTTGTGATACTTTTAAGCATCAAGGGATGACTGATGATGCGTCTCGCTTAAGGCTCTTCTCTTTTTCCTTGAGAGATAGGACCAAGGCTTGGCTTCACTCCTTACCTGAGCATTCCATCACTACTTGGGAAGTGCTAGCCCAGAAGTTTCTGAATCGATTCTTCCCTCCCATGAAGTCAATGAAGTACAGAAATGATATCTTGTCCTTTAGGTAGTTTGAAGGAGAAACATTATATAAGGCTTGGGAGCGCTTTAAGGAGATGTTGAGGAAGTACCCCCATCATGGCATAGCAAAATGGATGTTACTCTATACCTTCTATAATAGCTTGACAACATCCATTCGATCTATAATTGATGCAGCAGCTGGAGGGACTCTCATGAGCAAGACTGTAGACATTGCCTACAACCTTTTGGAGGAAATGGCCACTAATAACTATCAGTGGCCAGCAGAGAGGATTACTCCTAGGAGAGTGGCAGTCGGTATACGTGAAGTTGATGCTCTCACATCACTTTCAGCTCAAGTGGCAACATTATCCAAGAAGTTTGACACCATGATAGTTAATTTAGTGGTGAGTGGAGCTAATATCTCAGCTGAGATTTGTGATCATTGTGGGGACCGTCACTCTACTGCGAGTTGCACAGCTAGCCTGGAGAGTGTGCAATATGCCAGTCAGTTCCACGCAAGTAGTCACAATAATGTTTTGGGCAACACTTATAATCCTACTTGGAGGAACCATCCTAATCTTTCTTGGGGTGGAAATTCTCAAGGTCCTTCTTCTTCCTATCAGCCCAGAGAAGCACCACATGCCCCTCCAAGTTTCCAATAACAGAGCTCCCCTCAATCCCAAGGTTCAACTTCAACTTCCAATTTGGAGAAGATGTTTGCTCAGTTCATGACTAGCCAACAAGAGTATATGACTAAAACTGATTCAAGGCTTGCTTCCCATGATGCCTTGATGCAAAGTCAAGCAGCTTCCTTGAGGAATCTTGAGACTCAAGTTAGTCAACTAGCCCAAGCTCTAAACAATAGGCCCCAAGGCACTTTTCCAAGCGACACCATTAATAATCCAAAAGGTGCCCCTCTTGAGCATTGCAAGGCTATATCATTGAGGAGTGGGAAGGAAATTGAAGGAAATTCAAAGATCAAGCTACTTGAGAAAGAAGTTGAGGTGGCACAAGATGAAGTGGTTTTGAGCAAAGAAGTGGAGAAAAATGAGGAAATTGCAAAGGGGAAGGTTGAAGACAAGAAGAAGGAGGACAAGCTGTATACACCACCTCCACCTTTCCCAAACCAGTTAGCTAAGCAAAAGCTTGATGCTCAATTTCAAACATTTCTGGAGATTTTCAAGAAACTTCACATTAACATACCATTTGCTGAGGCTTTGGAAAAAATGCCTAGTTATGTGAAGTTCATGAAGGACATCTTGTCCAAGAAGAGAAAGCTTGGTGAGTTTGAAACTGTTGCTCTTACGGAGGAATGTAGTGCTATATTGCAAAATAAACTTCCTCCCAAGCTTAAAAATCCCGGAAGCTTCATCATTCCTTGCACTATTAGTGAGAAATTCTCTGGTCGAGCATTATGTGATTTAGGGGCCAGTGTAAATCTTATGCCCTTTTCAATATATCAAAGACTAGGTTTGGGGGAGGTAAAATCGACTTCTGTTACTTTGCAACTAGCTGACCGTTCCCTCACATACCCTAAGGGAGTCATTGAAGATGTCTTGGTCAAGGTGGACAAGTTCAATTTTCTATCTGATTTCATCATCCTAGATATGGAGGAAGATAGAAATGTCCCTATCATCCTTGGAAAACCATTCCTTGCAACTGGAGGAACTCTTATTGATGTTCAAAAAGAGGAGCTTACCATGAGAGTACAAGATCAAGAGGTAACTTTTAATATTTTCAAAGTAATGAAATTACCTCAAGATCTTAAAGAATGTTCGTATGTGAATGTGCTTGGTGAGATGGGAACTAAAAGAGTTAGTGCAAATGTCTCGTGTGACCCTTTTGAAGCTTCTCTGCTTTCTATATGTGAAACGGAAGATGAGGAATTGAGAGAGCTCAAGTTATTACCATCTCATTTAAGCTATGCATATCTTGGTGATAAAGCTACATCTCTCAGTTACCAGAGAAAGTCCAGCCTAGGACTATAAACGGGGTGCTTCTTGGGAGGCAACCCAAGTTCTTTACTTTTTCTTTATTTTTCTTTATTACTGTTTTTACATTCCTAGTTTAGTTATCTACCTGCTTTTGATTCTGTTGATTTTTGAATTCTTGTTTACATTTGATTTTGTTTACCTTATCTTTTTAGCTTTGCATTTACCTTATCTTTTTGATGAAGTAGTTTTGATGGATTTGAGAGAGTTTGTTTAAGATTAGTGGGCTGCCTGGAATTTTGCACTAATTTGATGAGTGTGTTTGGTGGCATTTTTGAATTTGTGCATGCCAGTATGCTAATTTGAGTATCCAATGATTGTGTGGATCAAAGATGTGCCTCATTGTATGGGAAACCACATGTAGAAATTCAAATGTTGTGCTTACACTTGTTATCATAAATGTGTGTGAGTGTATTTCCCTGTTGTATGTGTGGTGGACCTTGAAATATGAATGAAATGCATGATTGGAGAAATTTTATGATTGGCATGTGTAAAGTCAATTTGCTTCTTAGAGGCTTGTCTGATTCCCTTTCGAGGTGAAATCTTAGGCGATGCATTTTTGAGGAAATGACTAGGGCGATTCTTTGGACCGATTGGGCCTTTTCATGCCAACCTTAACTGAATGAGTTCCCTAGTTCCCCTTTTGAAGCCCAGTGTGCGTGTGTGTGGCCTAATTTTTCTTTCTTAAAACCCACACTATCCACCCTTCACCCCTGCTTGTGTTAAGAAAATATCTTACCCTCATTACAGGTCCTTTGTTGAACACATAATTGGGCATTTTTTGTTGGTGTGAGTCAAAGTGTTTTGCATGATACTAGGAAAGCAAGATCTATTTGGAATAAACTCTTGTTAAAAAAAGTATAAAAAGAAAAGAAAGAAAAATGCGTGAGCTGCACAAAATGCAACCCCTTTTTGCAAAGGAAATAAATATGTACATATGTTTTTCAAAAAAAAAAAGAGAAAAAGAAAGAAAAAGAAAGAAAAAGAAAAAAATGGAATAAAGAGAGTTAATTTTTCATATTGGATCCTTTTGTACATCTTGCATGCTTGGCTTGATTCAATTGAAATGTGTAATTATGTGTTTGATATTTGAATTTAATTCATTCCCCTTCTTTCTTAACCATTACCCTTAGCCTCACATTACAAGCTTAAAAGACCCTTATGATCTTTGATTTTGTGTTGCCTACATTAGTGGAGAAAGGGATGAAAGACATTCTTTTGAGAGTGCATGTGCATTTTATAAATTCATCCATCTTGCTCTTCAAGATTAAGAAAGGGTCTTAAACACATGAGTTTGGGAAATCATTCATGTACAATAATTGTATTCAAGGGTAATCATGATGATTGGAAATTTCTTGCATATGTGAACCTTGTGTGAGGTTGAGAAATGATTTCTGAGGGTATGAATGATGATTGGAAGCTGGATATGCTCTAGTTCAAATTGTCCCATGTTTTCTATTCTTTGTATTGGAGTGTATTCTTTCTTCCCTTGCTTGGATTAGTTTGCTCGAGGACTAGCAAATCTATAGGTTTGGGGGTGTGATAACATCTGAAAATGAAGTTATTTCACTTGATTTTGAATGTATATGAGCATGTTATCCTTAAGTTTTATAGGCCAAAGGTTCAATTCATGCATGACTTTAATGATTTAAGCTTGTTAACTCAAATGATTGAGAATTGAATCTTTGAGGATTTTATTTAAAGAAATTGGATTGATCATGATTTGATGGACTTTGACATTGTCTTGATGTAGCTATTCAACATGGAAAAGCTTTGGAAGGGCCAAGGAACTCAAAAAGGAGCTCAAATTTGGAAAAAAAAAGTAAAAAAATAGATGCTGCTGCCAGCCCACGCCTAGGCTTGACAAAACCACACTTAGGCTTGACAAACCCACGCCTAGGCGTGGAAAAACCAAGCCTAGGCGTGGCACTCTCAAATTTTCAAGAATTTCAGAGAGAGACACTCACGCTTAGGCATGTAAAAGTCACGCCTAGGCGTGGCCAGCACCTGACAGCACGTGTTTCATAACCACGCCTAGGCGTGGGAAAAGCCCTAGTCCACGAATTTGGCCCATTTTATCTAATTTTTGAGGGCATTCTAGAGGGGGAGTTTTGGGGACCAAGCACGAAATCCCTAAAGAGAGTGGGAGGAGGAGAAAATCACTCAAGATAGAGGTGACTCAAGTGAAGAATCAAGATCAAGGAAGGAAGATCAAGCTTGGATTCTCTCCACTTTTGTTCATTCTTTCCCTTTTCTCTCTTGATTTGTAACTTGATGGGTTCTATGATTCCATATGTTTTCTCTTCTTTTATGATGTGTAGCTAAATCTTAATCTAGGGGCTCTCTAGGATCTTGTTATGGATTTGAATATCTAGTAAATTTGTTGGGTTTCTATCAATGAAATTGGTTTTGTTCTTCCATATCTATGCTTAATGCTTGTTGTTGATTGGCCATCAATTGCATAATTTTAGTATTCCAATTGAACTAGAAATAGGGTGTTGTGAATATGGATATGATATGGTTGATGTATGTTCAATTACATTCTATTGGGTTGAGTGTGTTGATTAGCTAATGGGATGGACACATACCCATTAGTCATGCATAGCAAGTGTTTGATAATTGGTCTCAATGAGTGATTCTTATGCTAATTCACATGGACACATAGTGGATTAACTAGGTTTCACATGGGTAATTGTTCTAGACATAGACTTTTATCTATTGCTTGTTTTAGCTAACAAAACCAACTCATTGTTAGATGCTTGTGAATTGCAAGTTATTCATTGAAGTAACAAGTGAATAGGGACCCCTAGACTTTAATCATTCTCATATTCTCTTGTGGAATTGGTGTTTGGTGTTTTCTTATTTTGTTTCTCTTAAATTGTTATTTTAATTGCAACCCATTCTTCTTCGTTTGCTTGGATAAAAATTTGTGAATTTTGGTTAAGTTTAACATTCTTCTAATTATTCAATCCCTTGGGACACGATACTCTAACTCTCCTTTATATTACTTGTCGACCCGTGCGCTTGCGAATTTATAAGGGATTGAATAATTAGAAGAATGTTAAACTTAACCAAAATTCACAAACTTTTATCCAAGCAAACGAAGGAGAATGGGTTGCAATTAAAATAACAATTTAAGATAAACAAAATAAGAAAACACCAAACACCAATTCCACAAGAGAAGATAAGAATGATTAAAGTCTAGGGGTCCCTATTCACTTGTTACTTCAATGAATAACTTGCAATTCACAAGCGTTATGTCTAGGACAATTACCTATTCACTTGTTACTTCAATGATTAAAGTCTAGTTGGTTTTGTTAGCTAAAACAAGCAATAGATAAAAGCCTATGTTTAGGACAATTACCCATATGAAACCTAGTTAATCCACTAAGTGTCCATGTGAATTAGCATAAGAATCACTCATTGAGACCAATTATCAAACACTTGCTATACATGACTAATGGGTATGTGTCCATCCTATTAGCTAATCAACACACTCAACCTAATAGAATGTAATTGAACATACATCAACCATATCATATCCATATTCACAACACCCTATTTCTAGTTCAATTGGAATACTAAAATTATGCAATTGATGGCGAATCAACAACAAGCATTAAGCATAGATATGGAAGAACAAAACCAATTTCATTGATAAAAACCTAACAAATTTACTAGATATTCAAATCCATAACAAGATCCTAGAGAGCTCCTAGATTAAGATTTAGCTACACATCATAAAAGAAGAGAAAACATGTGGAATCATAGAACCCATCAAGTTACAAATCAAGAGAGAAAAGGGAAAGAATGAACAAAAGTGGAGAGAATCCAAGCTTGATCTTCCTTCCTTGATCTTGATTCTTCACTTGAGTCACCTCTATCTTGAGTGATTTTCTCCTCCTCCTACTTTCTCTTGGGATTTCGTGCTTGGTCCCAAAACTCCCCTTCTAGAATGCCCTAAAAAATTAGATAAAAAGGGCCAAATTCGTGGACCAGGGCTTTTCCCACACCTAGGCGTG
This sequence comes from Ormosia semicastrata, assembly GCA_029884595.1. Lineage (NCBI taxonomy): Eukaryota > Viridiplantae > Streptophyta > Magnoliopsida > Fabales > Fabaceae > Ormosia > Ormosia semicastrata. The sequence goes on from JAQQTO010000029.1 coordinate 5,205,714, forward strand.
TTTTTCCCACGCCTAGGCGTGATTATGAAACACGTGCTGTCAAGTGCTAGCCACGTCTAGGCATGACTTTTACACGCCTATGCGTGAGTGTCTCTGTCTGAAATTCTTGAAAATTTGAGAGTGCCACGCCTAGGCTTGGTTTTTCCACGCCTAGGCGTGGTTTTGTCAAGCCTAGGCGTGGGTTGGCAGGAGCATCTATTTTTTTGCTTTTTTTTTCCAAATTTGAGCTCCTTTTTAAGTTCCTTAGCCCTTCCAAAGCTTTTCCATGTTGAATACCTACATCAAGACAATGTCAAAGTCCATCAAATCATGATCAATCCAATTTCTTTAAATAAAATCCTCAAAGATTCAATTCTCAATCATTTGAGTTAACAAGCTTAAATCATTAAAGTCATACATGAATTGAACCTTTGGCCTATAAAACTTAAGGATAGCATGCTCATATACATTCAAAATCAAGTGAAATAACTTCATTTTCAGAAGTTATCACAAAAAACTTATTAGTCTGTAAATCTGCAAGCACACGGGTCGACAAGTAATATAAAGGAGAGTTACAGCATCGTGTCCCAAAGGATTGAATAATTAGAAGAATGTTAAACTTAACCAAAATTCACAAATTTTTATCCAAGCAAACGAAGGAGAATGGGTTACAATTAAAATAACAATTTAAGATAAACAAAATAAGAAAACACCAAACACTAATTCCACAGGAGAAAATGAGAATGATTAAAGTCTAAGGGTCCCTATTCACTTGTTACTTCAATGAATAACTTACAATTCACAAGCATCTAACAGTAAGTTAGTTTTGTTAGCTAAAACAAACAATAAATTAAAGCCTATGTCTAGGACAATTACCCATGTGAAACCTAGTTAATCCACTATGTGTCCATGTGAATTAGCATAAGAATCATTCATTGAGATCAATTATCAAACACTTGCTATGCATGACTAATGTGTATGTGTCCATCCCATTAGCTAATCAACACACTTAACCCAATAGAATGTAATTAAACATACATCAACCATATCATATCCATATTCACAACACCCTATTTCTAGTTCAATTGGAATACTAAAATTATGTAATTGATGGCCAATCAACAACAAGCATTAAGCATAGATATGGAAGAACAAAACTAATTTCATTGATAGAAACCCAACAAATTTACTAGATATTCAAATCCATAATAAGATCCTAGAGAGCCCTTAGATTAAGATTTAGCTACACATCATAAAAGAAGAGAAAACATATGGAATCATAGAACCCATCAAGTTACAAATCAAGAGAGAAAAGGGAAAGAATGAACAAAAATGGAGAGAATCTAAGCTTGATCTTCCTTCCTTGATCTTGATTCTTCACTTGAGTCACCTCTATCTTGAGTGATTTTCTCCTCCTCCCACTTTCTCTAGGGATTTCGTGCTTGGTCCCCAAAACTCCCCCTCCAGAATGCCCTAAAAAATTAGATAAAAATGGCCAAATTCGCAGACCAGGGCTTTTCCCACGCCTAGGCGTGTTTTTCCCACGCCTAGGCGTGGTTATGAAACACGTGCTGTCAGGTGCTGGCCACGCCTAGGCGTGACTTTTACACGCCTAAGCGTGAGTGTCTCTGTCTGAAATTCCTGAAAATCTAAGAGTGCCACGCCTAGGCTTGGTTTTTCCATGCCTAGGCGTGGGTTTGTCTAGCCTAGGCGTGGTTTTGTCAAGCCTAGGCATGGGTTGGCAGCAGCATCTATTTTTTTTGCTTTTTTTTCCAAATTTGAGTTCCTTTTTGAGTTCCTTGGCCCTTCCAAAGCTTTTCCATGTTGAATACCTACATCAAGATAATGTCGAAGTCCATTAAATCATGATCAATCCAATTTCTTTAAATAAAATCCTCAAAGATTCAATTCTCAATCATTTGAGTTAACAAGCTTAAATCATTAAAGTTATGCATGAATTGAACCTTTGGCCTATAAAACTTAAGGATAGCATGCTCATATACATTCAAAATCAAGTGAAATAACTTCATTTTCAGAAGTTATCACCAATCCCCTCTCATACTCCCCCAAGCTCCTTTTAAGGTAGTAGGCTTCAATAACGACTCAGAGTCTGAAGGTCTGAAGCCTCGGTAGAATCTCAAGCGGACTCTTTTGGATAATGTGTTTCACGACCTAGTCATCCAGGAGTTTCCAGTCGATGAACACTCTGGGCTCTATGTCCTCTTTAAACAGGGAAATCTGACCTTCTTCTTCTTTATCCACCTTCATGGCTACCGGCTTTTCGCGATCCATTACCTTACTACCTTTGACAACCTTTCTCTTCCTCTTTTAAAGGGGCTAAACAGGAGATTCTGGCTGATCTGAAGCCACCTCAATAACAAGATCTCAGGCAGCAAAAGCCAGAGCAATATGTACAGGAGTGTTAGAAGTTTCGGCCCCCTTTTCCCAGCCTTAAAAACTTGAAGGGCCAAAAGAGATTATTCAAATGTTATGCTTTGCTCAAAATTAGAAAAGCACAAGTTAAAAATAACAAGAAAGGAAATACCAAAAAAAAAAAGCAAAGGCGAAATACGACCTATGCTCTACCTAATATAGCCTCAAGAGTTTTGTCATCAGTGGCATCTAGAATATCCTTACAAGAAACACGTCAGACTTCCTCCATCCACGTGCTGATGAAATCTACACACTCAGTGTCGTCCAAACTAAGTTCGAACTTCTCCGTCTCGATGGGAGTGTCCCAAGCTAGCATGGTTCAGTACAAGTGGAACACTGGGGTCCCGTCACCCTCCTCAAAGAATGGACAGACCCTGAGTATCCCCATCAACTTAAAGAACTTAGCCGTATAGTTCTTAAAGCTATCTTGGAAGACATCTAAGACCTTCCGTCTACCTCTTGAACAGAGTGTGAGCTAGTTCTTCTGTGCTGCCTTTCCTCCTTGGAAGGACCATCGAGTGAAGAAATAGAAGAATGCTTTCTTCGTATATCGTAGTTTGACCACTTCGTAAAACCTTTCGAAGGCAAGGATGAAACCCCAACTGTTGGGGTGAAACTGTGATGGAGCCATGTTCAGAGTACAGAGCAAGACAATTTGGAAGTTGATGAATGGAAGCCAGAGCCCCAGTCGAAGGAAGAAGTCATCATACAAAAATATGAAGTGTTTGCCTTCTGTTCGGGATAACCATACTCTCTCATCCTCTCTTGGAGCCAAGATCCGGTTCTCGTGGTCTAGTGGCCCACCTTCTGTTAGCTCCAGGTAACTCGCAAAGTTCTCAACATTTGTGATAGTCTAATGCATGGACATGCTCCCCCAAACGTTATCTCCCACCTAGGGGTACGTGTTTCTCTTGGGAACATATATCATGGGCCTCTCTCTAACTAGTCTTCCTTGTCGTGCTACTCGTCTCCTCGCCATGGAATCCCTAGAAACACCCAAAGGCTGGTAAGGTGTTATAAGAATAAAAAATGTTTCAAAAGTCTATAAATTCAAACATGGAGGGGGGCAGACCGCGAAGGGAACCCATAAAAGTCCACATCCACCTTTGCCCTCCATCTCCAAAACTAAGGACACCGACCTCCACATCTTTAAAGTTCTAAACCTGACTTGGGCACCTTTACCGCTCACGGTGAGGGTGCTCCACATAGCGACACCATTGAATGGACCAAGAAATGCAAGTATCTATACTCATTTTTCTAGAAAAAGAGAGGAAATACTCTAAAACCAAGAAGACAGAAACTCTATATCCTAGGATAATGCTAAAAATAGCAAAAACAGAGTAGAATGAGACATACCTTAAAGAAATAGAGAAAATTTTTATCTGGAAGAAGTTAAATCGCTAGAAACTGCTGAAAACCACTATCAACTGCTTGAAATAGTAATCGCTTTAGGTCGTCAGAGATTGGAGAGAAACAATAAAAGTGTGGAAGAGGCGTTCTTAGCCCCTATTTATAGAGGCAAGATGGTTAGGGGGTAATTCTATCCAAACACTTCAGATTTCAAAAACCCTAACAGCTTTCAGAAACGATAAAAGTGTGGAAGAGGCGCGCGAAACCTTAATAGTGACTCCCAATCAGAACATGCCACATGGACAATACAGCTTTCACAGCAGTTGAAGCGACAGTTTACTCAGAAAGCCAAACATCACCCAAGCCTAGCTGTTTTGATTGTGAATTTTTTCTACAAACCCATGTTACATACTAGAATGTCCACCTCTGATCATTTAATGCCTAGGTGGTGTTCAGATCATGGCATGCCCACGAGTGTCAAGGGACTTAGCCTTGATAGCACCTCCAGTTAACATTTGATCCCTTAAGGGCACTGCGGACTCCGACTTCTTGTAAAGCACGGATCTTGGGATCACAGGGCATTAGAAACTTATCTTGATACTTAGCCATATTAGCTATTCATCAAGCTGGGGTCAACCTGACGTGGCTAAGCATATTTTTACATGATAAGCGTTGGACTCATCTCGATGAAAGAAATAGACAGGGAAAAGTAGAATATTCAAAAATGAAAACTTTTTATTCTTTTTCTATACATTGTCAGCTCTACAAATAGGACCTATAAACTACTTTAATACAAGAATGCCCACTGGAGAAAGCCACAAAGGAAGCTAAATAAGACAATGATGATGATGATGATCACTAACCACAACCACCTCCACGGTTCTTCCAGAAACCAACACCCATCTCTTCCCTATTGGCCAACATGAGCAAAATGCTTCACTCCAAAAGATTGTTCCACCCCAAGAGCAGGCTTCAAAATCCTACATATCTAGTTGCACACTGAGGTGAAACTAAAGCACTTGGCTAGTACCTTTGGTTGCAGTCAGGAGGCAAAGGAGTGAGACCAGTAAACCTCCATGCCTCATAAGAACTATAGCAAAAATGGTGAATCCTCCCAGCAAGTGCAAAAAGGTTGCACATTTCTGCATACGCCTAGAAAGAAAGGCTTTTGTTGCCCAAAGACATGTTGACTAACTTGCGTAGGTCAGTTACTTAGTCCTCACCGAACCATTACATCCGGTAAGAAAGGCCTCAATCAGATAAATATGTTAGGAAAAGGAAACACCTTTTAGAATTTGAGGAATAAATGAAAAAAAAATATTTCAGAAAGAAACATGGCTCTTAACAAATGACAACCTCATTACAAGCATCCCTTATTTATAGAGGGAATAAAGCATTCTAATTGGTGCTTAAGAAGGCGATATGGCTGTGCGATCGAGGCCATATTTTAATACTCCTCACTTTGTAATTGGCCACGAGAGTAGCGAGTAGTTGGGAAACAACATGCAACTGATATCTTCTTTAAAGTGTTTTTTAATTCCCAATAAATTCAAACTAGTGGTTCCCAAGCAAGCACAGACTACTACAAATCACAGAGTAAATGGTGCAAAAAAAAGGACATCAGAGACCCCTTACACTACACATAGGGGCAATTCAGATGGCGGAATGACAACGTAAGTAAAGCAATCTAACTTGGATCCCGACCTTACTCGTTAACTTTGGAAGCTTACTATGATGTATCACGGACTTCGACCATTTGGAAAAAATATTGTAAGATCCAACGTTAACACTGATTAGGATTCCTTTGTCCATTGCATGTCGTGTGCTCTTACAAACTCAGATATCTTAACACTTAGTTATCCTATCAAAGAGCTAAGCTGGGCGCAACTAGTCCAGACCGTGATCCGGGATCCTGCCCATGGGTCTACCCGGTACGCATTTGGCCAGAGTTCATCATTGATACCCCAGCAGGAATTCACTTGGCACGCGGTTGAGATCCTAGTACTATGCATGATGGACCACGACATTGGATAACAGTAATAACCGTGTGAGATTTACGCAGTGGATAAATCGTATGATTATGTAATTGTCAATCATGATCTTGCATAATAATAGCACCCATAATCACCTTTGACTTCTCATAACTGTAGTATCAACATTCCAATCTTATAGGGATCCTCTGCAACAATTAAGGGAACGTATCTCCCTATTCCAATTCTATAAATATCAGGCTTAATCACCTTCAACAGGTAACTATTACTTTTTAGCTAAAATCTTAATTGTGCATAGTCTAACTTGAGCATTGGAATACCTTTGCAAGTACCAGCCACCCCCGTTTCAACATGCTCCGCTTCTGCGTAAGGAGGAAAACACTAGTACATGCCTATCCAAGTACATGTTAGTATCCATTACTGGATATTAGTAAATGTCAGTGTAAATTTCTCTACACTGATAATGCATACCACTTTAGTTCTTTGATTTAAAAAGAAAACTTATAGTCAAAAAATATACAAAGTGATCTTTTAATATATTTTTCCTCTGTTAATAGAAATTTTTTTTAAATGTGAAATAAATTAATCTAAACATACTTATGAAATTATAAAAAATAACAAAGATGCTCATATTCAAAATTTAATATTTATATATAACTCATTTCTTTAGTATATAATTATATGATTTAATTTTGTTTCATTTGTTTATCACAATATTTGTATGCACTTTTAATTTAAGTTTATATACATAATTTAATATTTACATGTAAGTTGTGTAAATAAAAAAATTCTAATTCTAATTTATCTTTTTATGTTAATTGATTGGTTTTTATGATATGAAAAATTATATAATCCTTACTCTTTGTCTTTTTGCTTTAACAAATTTGTTAATAATTTTCAAACTCAATATTAATTGTATTTTGATAAGTTTTCTCTTAAGATTTTAACAAAGCCCTATTAAAATTGTAGATATACTTAATTTGTGTATAAATCATTAGATTAAGAAAAATGCTAACTACAAATCACCTTCATGCTCACATCTTCACGTCTATATAGGTGACATAATCAAAGTGTAGGTGGGTGAAAAGCGAGAAGATTCAAGTTGTAATCAAATGATGAAAACTGTGCAGGTGTGGGGTGATATGTATGTATGTGTATAATGATCATTAACTTGAAAAAAAATGTAAATAAATATAGTGTTAGACAAGCCTTATAATGGTGCATTGGGTAAGCTTCTTCATGAACAGAACACTTCCACGAGTAGAATATACTAGAAAACATAACAGAACTCAACATTCTTCTTCTCCATCTTCTCCTCTTCATTTTTCCTTCCTTTGGCCATGGATTTCACCTAGTTTTCCCATAGATTTCACCATTGACACAACCTCCTTGTTGGTGAGGTGCTTACCTGTGAGTTGTTAGTGGTGGGTGCTGTATTTTTAGGAGAAACCCAAGCTACCCACTTCCTTCCTTATTGTGTTTTGGCTTCTTACGGTATTCCTAAGGCTCACATCTTTTTCTATTTCATAGATTTAGGTAGTTTTACAAGGGGTATTGGGATTTAGAGGAGTTACCACTACAACCTATGGTTTGAAATTAGGGCTTTCTTGAATATAAACAATTATTGACTTTCTTGTGATTCTAAATGTTGATTATTGATATTTATGCCTTGTTTATGGTCTTAGATTCGTTGGAGACTTCTCCTGTGGCTAACGTTAGCTCCACAACACCATAACCTTTGAACCCAAGTTGTTGGCTTCTTAAGTGAGTTGATAACTTAAGCTATGACATGTTTTCATGAATTTTGCATATCTATCATGTATTTACTTTATCATATACAGTTTAGTATTGCTCAATTGAGGTACTTTATGAACATATTGATCTCTTGATATTTTAGAACACTTGCATTTTGGGACAAGCCCTTTGAAACTTTTGATTTGTTAAAGGATTATGTTTACAACACCTTATTGATATAAATGATTACTGTTGAATTTTCTAATGATGTTTGAAAAGTTACAATGATGTTTGGAAATTGAACTTCTTGATGGGTATTTCAAAATTTATGAATTTTGAACATATTGGAACATTGGAATACGTATTGTGGTCATGTATTTGAATATTGGAATACATATTAGAACATTTGGATTCAAATCAAGTATGTTTTCTTGGGAGGAAACTTTGATAGGATATTTTAGCTAACGACAGTAGACATTAGCCTTAGTGCACCTTGGTTCGAACCCCAACTAGCAGGGGAGTTGCTAGCCCAGCATGACTAGCCCTCACGGTCAGCTTAAAATTAGCTCCAGTTGGTAGGTAATGATTGGACCCTTTGAGGGGTATATTCATTGATGAATTAATTGGATAATTGATTCTAGATTAAGGACTTTCCAATTAAAGTTATCTATATGACTGTTTTATATTGTGAACTCACATTTGATTCACACTATGTATTATGTTCTATGATTATTTTGAAATGATGATATTTATGTCACGTGTTATTTATAGTACATACTTTAAAATGAAAGCATATTGAATTCAAAAGAAAAAACTTGTACTTATACTTGTCCCAATTCTATTGTGGTTTAGGTTATCTCTCATAGAGTCTTGTGACTCACCCCCTTATCTCCATGTTTTTTCATATTCTAGCTCTGAGAAGGTTCTGAGTTCCTCCACTTGATAGGAGGTGTTACTTATTTTGGTGAGCCCTACACATGTTCATGTAGGAAACTTCTTTTATTGTTTATCTTTTATTTTTTTGGTACACTTGGATTAATGTATAAATCTTTAGATGTAATTGTTAGACCATTTGTGTACTGCAAATGTACAGATTATTCAAGTAATACAGTGAAGAATAAAGTTCGTTCCCATGAGGATATTGGCTTCTAAAATCAAGTACCAACCAATAGCTTAATTAATTCTATTCAAGAACATAAAAATAGATAAAGTGCAAATAAACTAAATTTAAACTACAAAGCAATAAAAATAATGTTTAGAGCTTTAGAAAATCCTTCTTCACCTCCTATTTTTCAACTAAAAACATGCAATTCTTATAAGCAACATCAATGAAATGATTAAGTTAGCTTGAGAATCTGATTTAGGTAAAAGCATATGTCTAGCATAATTAGTCATAGCTTCATTTACCAAAAACTCCTTAGTTTGATGCAAAATTCATTCATGAATGATCTATTCTCAATCACACACGATGCATGGTTAAAAGATATATTTCTATTTAGTTAGCGAATCAACTTATCCAAGCCAATTGAATGAAATCGAATATGCATCAACCATACATTAGATCTAAAATCTAAATTCCTATGTCTAGGCTCATCAGATTTCAACAAATCACTTAAAAGTTGATCAAACAATCAAGAGCATTAAGCACTATATGATTGAACAAAACCAAACATCAATATATATTTAAAAGATTATAAAATCATTAATATTCATAGGAGGATCCTAAGTCATCCATAAATACAGCTTAGCTAATCATTGAACACGAAAATACAACTACAAAAATCATGCTCAAAAGATAAGGAAAAGAGAAATGAGAAATGAGAAGGAAGGAAACTCTTAAGATGTCATCATTTATGTTTGAATCATCTTCCCTAAGGAAGATGACCTCCATCCTTGCCTCCTTAGACTCTTTCAGCCTTCAACCAGTAAAACCTAGCGCAGCTTCTCTAAACTAAGTAAAGCTCTCGCATAAAATCTAATAAAACAGTATTTATAGGCGCAGAAAAATAGGGCACGCCGCGGCTCCAACATGACAACATCGCGGCGTGCCCTCATTTAGGTCACAGATGTCGTGGCATCCAATTCTTAGCATTGCAGCGCTCTAGCCTCAGGTCTTTGTACTGATGTAGGAGAATCCACCAACACCGCGGCATTAAATTTCCCACGTCCCGGCATTTCTTGATCATCTGCAGAATTTTGCAACAAATATCACTCCAGCACCACGGCATTCATTTCCTATGTTAAGACTTTACTTGCTAAGATGCAAATTTGACTTTCTATTCTATTTTTGACTCAAATGCTCCATATATCATCTTGTTTGGAGCCCTTCCTATAATAAAGAAATCACCAAATTAATAAAATATATAAATTCACTTAATCTCTTACCAAATAACACAGTTTGCTCAAAAACACATAGGAAGGTATCCAGATTAGAATATAACAAATATTAGCTTAAAACCTTTCAAATATGCATTGTAAACAAGAACTAAGCATTCTTTTAGCATAGAAATAGGACACAAATAACTTTATTCTATGAAGTTATTAGTAATCCATCATCTACAGGCAGGATCGAGTTTTTGTTGTTGTTTTTATTTTGGAATATTTGTTTAGATATGTATTTATCACTGTTGAGCATCCTATGGACCCAATGGTAATAAGAAAATAAAAAATGTATATGATTGTGTTGTTTATAGGATATGGTATTTTTGGGATGTTCTAGTTTTAGAGGAAACTATGTCAAATTTTTGAAAGAATCTTTGTATTCAATATATTATGTTTAATGGTTCCATTAGGCTTGCTAAGTTGGCTAGTCCACCTATGCCCCGGTCATGGCCCAAGGTTTGGGTCATGACAGTAAAAAGGCCTCTATTTATAGCTAAAATTTAAAATAGCAATTGGTAGAAAGCAAAGGCAATAATTAATGACACTATAGGATTTAGTTCCTATGGCTGGCACCCTGTATACCACCAATTGAGTGATAACAAATGTAGCCTTTTTCAAATTAGCTACATCAAATACAACACTTGTTGGGGGCATATTTTAGGGGCATTTTGAAATTTTGGTAACATGAAAAAAGAGACAAGAAATCATAAGAGTGAAATAATAAGTAGAAGTAACATGTGGCCAAGGAAAGGAGTCGACATCAAAAAATGTTTGACACAGAAAGGGAGGTCGACAAGAAAGGAAAAGTCGACATTAGCTGGAATTCATGTTGATCAAAGTAAAGGGCACCAACCACCTGGAATCTCCAAGAAAATTGTCTGGAATCACTCTTAACTGCCGAAAACATGTCATGAAGAAGAAAATATAGAGGTTAATCTTTAAAGGAGAGGTCAACTACTGCAAAAGGCACCTAAAACCTCAGAAGTTTCAAAATTCAAAAAGAAGCAGGAGACCAAAGGAAGTAAAAATAGTAAAATTGAAGAAGAAAAACAGGGTTGATACTCATAACTCCTCACACACATTGCAGGAAAAATGTCCCTCAAGTGCCTTTAGTTCATTTGTTTATTTTTTCCTTCTTTTGTTTGTGTTCTTTAGTTCATTTTACCCTTTGTTGTTTTGTCATTTGTTGCAACACTTACAATTCTATAAGTTATACTCTTTTTTTCCAGTTAAATCAAATTACTATTTCTCATAAATGTTAGTGACATTCTACGTTTCGTCAACTCAACACTTGCATTCACAAATATAAACACTGTGCGAAAGCAGAGAGCCCATAAAAGGAAGAGATTTCCCTCTCTGAATTAAGATTCTAGAATCACACTATCATTTAGATTGTCGAAATTTGACAAAAACAATAGGCAAGGTTTGTTTTAATAGTATATTTGACTTTGTTTATGATACTTTTTCCAATTACTAGTATTTATGCATGTTTGTGAAGAAAAACAAGGATGTGATATTCCCTAATATGATTGAAAGCGATGTGGTATTCCCTAAAAAATTGATGAAAGGAATGTAGTATTCTCCAACAAAACTGGAGGGGGATGCAATATTCCCCCAACAAGTGGTACATGGTAAAAAATGGGTAGTCAAGAGTAAAAGATTCATAGTGTAACGAGTGTAAAATAATACCTAGGAAAAATGGATATTTTGGCCCCTTATCTATTTTATTTTATTTTATTTGGTTGTATAAAACTTCTTTTTTTCAATTTAGTTCCTTAAGTTTAACATCATCACTTAATGTGGTCCTTTGTCACGATTCCATCACCATACTAACGAAAAGTAATGATGTGTCACTAACGATGATAACATGACTGTGATATAGAGATGATGTGGCTTTGACATGACATCACCGATTAGTAATATGCCATCACTTATGTTAGTGAGGCGACTGATTTGTTACTAAAGACCACATTGGTTGACAATTCTAAACTTAAGGAACCAAATTGACCAAAAAAAATTATAGGACCAAATTGAAAAAAGAAATAAAGATAAGCAACCAAAATATCTTTGGGCAATTCTATAGTACCCTAATGGTTATGATACCCAGGGTGAGTTGTCAAGTATTCATTGAATGATGATTTTATAATAAATGTTTAAAAATAACCCATAGAAAATAAAATGTTTGACAACTCACCATGAGTATCGTAGAAATGCCCACTATCCATTTTGCCTAATACTTAAATGTATGCATCATCAATTATTATCATTATACAATAAGGTTGTGTTTGGAATGAATTAAAATGAGAAATGATTTGATTTGATTTGATTTGAATTGATTTGATTTAATTTAGAAATCAAATTTTATGTTTGGAACTTTAAAAAAAAATAAGAATTGAATTGATTTAGAAATCAAATTTTGTATTTGAAATTCATTAAAATGAGAATTAATTTGATTTAATTTTATTATTTTACATTTTAACCCTCATGAGAGATGGTTAGAGGTAGTTACTAAGGGTAAATTAGTCTATTTATTTTAAATCAAATCAAATCCTATCAAATTTGATGAAATTTCTAAAACAAAAGGATTGAAATCCATGAGATTTTAGAAATCAAATCATTTCCTATTTTTTAATATTCCAAACACAAGATTTAATTAAATTTGATTTACAAATCAAATCATTTCTTATTTTTTTTACATTCCAAACACACTCTAAGAGTTGTTATGGTAATGCTTATAGGTATGATATTTTGAGTGAGTTATTAAGTATTTTTTATTTATGATTATCATAAATATTTATAAATTTATTAAATATTAATAACAAATACTAAATTGTTTGATAACTCACCCTAATTATCAAATCTAAAAAACAAATATGGGTACTAGAGTAATGCCCTTATGCAATAGTAACCTGTAATTGTATATTTTGGTCTTACATGATTTTTTCACACTTTTTAGGTGTGAGACTAATTTTAACTCAAAATACTAAGATTGTCCCTCCCAATAAGTACTTTTCCACAAGCTCACATTATAAAGATCCCTCAATAGTTAAATTCAAGTTTGCATTCTATTAAATATAACTATTTATAAGCCTTTATCTAATAACTTAAGTTTTTAGGAGAGTTAGTCTTTAAACCAAAAAAAAAAATTCTAACTCTTTATATCAATTATGTAAGATATAAAACTATTAGAGTTGATTCTTTAACACTTTCCTCTTGAGTCACCCCATAATTGATACGCCACATGTTTTTTTAATAAGTATTATCCGAGTAGCTTGTACGTAAAAATATGAAGTACACCTTCGTAAACAATTTTAAAGGCATATTCCTATGTTAGCATGATATATTTAAGAGAATTAATTTAAATGTTAATTTAATATTTAAATTTGAGTAGTTAAAATAAGAAATACACCTTCAAAAGGAGAAAACTTAGGTAAAGTTCCTTAAGTGCTTGTGGTGCTTGTCTCCAATAGAAACATGACATGTGTTTTATTTTTTAATTACTTAATTATTATTTTTAAAATTTTTATTAATGAGTTATAAAAAAATATACACATGTCATGTTTTTATTGGAGACAAGCACCACAAGCACCTAAAGAACTTTACCTAAGTTTTATCCCCTTCAAAATTACTAGATTACAGTATATAAAGGTAAGTCAAATTAATTTATTAGTCCTTATACTTTTTAAAAAATTTCAATTAGGTCTTTGCATATATATATATATATATATATATATACACGCTCTTACAATAATATATATGAATTTGCAAATGGATTCGTATAGCTATTTAAAAATAAAAATTAATTAAGTCTTTCAACCCACCTACTATTATTTGTATATATTTGATTTTGATTCATTTATAAAAAATATTTTTCAAAAATTCTCTCAATTAGATTTTAATTATAAATTATTTTTTAATACAAAAATAAAATAATCTAAATATACACTATGTCGTGTAACATATAGCTATCTAATTAAAAAAATTAAAAGCTATACCAACTCATTTATAAAATTTTAAATTATGACAACTTATTCAAAAAATTTATAGAAAAAAAAAGCAAGAGATTAATCTACTTCTATTTATTAAATTATAGTATATTATTTTGAGAGTGACTTAATCTCTTACTTTACTCTCGATTAAAAAATGATATATGTCATTCTTAACTTCTATTCTTTTAAATTTTAAATTTAATTATTGTGCATATTTTTTAAAATTTTATTCATTTTTCTTTATTAATTTATTTTTTAAATTCTACCTAATAAATTTCAAAGAACCATGCAATGCACTATATATATACTTATTAATTTAATAATTAAAGTTATTATAACATACACAGTGGATCTAAAAATCCCTCCAGAAGAAATGAGACATTTTTTTAGGTACATAACGAGACATTTTTTTTATGTGCTTTCTCTGATACCCTATTATATGGAGGGGTTTAGGAACCCTTCTTAAGTGGACCAACCTATTTAAGACATGTGTCATGTATTTTCCACCTCATTAAACCAGTTTCCTATTTTCTTTTAATGGCCAACCATATTTTTTTTACAAGCTTTGCCACAAGGATTATTTAATAAAATTCAATAATTTTTTAGATTGAAATCCCCAAACACAAATCCAATCGCTTTATTAGACCCTTAAAACAACTATCCCCAAATTTCCCCCGATCTTAGAACACTAACCTCGGCCATATTTATACAAATAGAGGATTTCATCTCCCATATTGTCTTCCCCTCGTTGAGTCATTGCCCACCAAATTCGAATTTCACCTTTGTTCGTGCCCCTGTACTGGTTCGTCACATTCCCAATCGAAATTCATCTACTGGGGTTCGTTCGCCAGAGCAGCTCCAACTACTCAAGCTCGAGCACTGCAGGTTCGTATCTTTGTCCTATTTTTATTGCATTTTTTTGGTCAATTTATGTTTGTGTTCATATATGAAGGGTGAATTGAAATCCCTAGGTCGAATTTGAGTATTCAATCTCCCATGGCAAAATTTCCCCTATTCTATGTTCCCTAAATCCCTTATTCTTTATCCCTCATTATATGCTTATTGAATTTGAATTTTCATAGTTTAATTTGTTTTCTCTCAAGTTTTATGTAATGAGGATTCTTATGTGATGACCTCTGTCATAAGTTTGTGCTTCTTGGCTTTTCATAGATGTATATCTCATTTAATAATATATAGAATCATTTGTTTTTGGAAGGGGGTTTGAGTGATGATAGCAATATAGTTTATTCATTTAATAATCCTCTCAGTGGGCTTCTTAAGGTTCAATTAGGCTTAATTAAGTTGGTTTTGTTATATTTTATGATATTAGACCTTATTG
The DNA here is from genome assembly GCA_029884595.1 of Ormosia semicastrata. NCBI lineage: Eukaryota > Viridiplantae > Streptophyta > Magnoliopsida > Fabales > Fabaceae > Ormosia > Ormosia semicastrata. Next base: position 5,220,911 of record JAQQTO010000029.1, read on the forward strand.
GATCATTGAAGGAATTATTGCATGAATTAGTCTTAATTTGTCTATTTGGCAGCGTTCAGTAAATTGACTATAATATGAGTTGCAAATATTTGATTGATGTGATTCTAGTCTTGTAGGAAAGTTAAGTCAATTCTCTACAAGTTTCATAAAGACCTCAAGAGAAGAATCACACGTTTGGATAATTTAAATTAAAGTGGAAGCAAGAGTCAGAATTCTAATCTTGATAGTTTGACATCTGTGCACTCATTAGCCCATTTCTTGAACTATAAGAGTTCAATTGACACCAAACTAAGCTCAAATGAAATTAAGACCCAAATCTACAACTTTCATGAAGAATACAAGAGTTGGATCGGATGTCTAGTAGGTCATATTGGGCCTAGAAATCAGAATAGAGGTGTTGTTGTTAGAACCCAAATACTGTGCAAAGATTGAGTCATATCTTGGGCTGTAGGAGTCAGATTGAGCTGAAACTAGTGGCATTGGAAAGCAGAGACAAAACCCTTCAACTTTCATGAAGAAAACTTATGTAATAGGTGACATTATGACAGAGTTATAGTCATGTGAAGACAGCTAAATTGGTTAAGTAAGGAGACAAGCATGGCAATAAATTTTTACTCATCCACCCACTCATTAAAAAACTCTATTGTCATGTTCCGCTTATCCACCCACTCATCCACCTAATTATTAAATAGCTCCCTTGTCATTTTGTACCCTTCATCCTCTATAAAAGGCACCATTGGTTGCTCATTAGAATCATCTTGGTTTAGAGATCAAGATCCTGTTCTTGTATTATTTGTTTCTCTTGTTGTAATTTTCTTTTATTCTAATTAGAAGTTATGTTCATTTCCTTCTTCTTTTATCTTTCTTTCTTCTTGTTTATGAGTAACTAATTCTCATTTTTCTTGGGTGAAAAAGGTGAAGCTTTTGGTAATGAAATAAGGTTAGATTAATCTCTTTCTTGTGCTTAAATGATATATTATCAAGTGATCATTATATGTGTTGTATTTTGTTTTCAATCATTTTAGAAACCCTCATTGTAGAGTGGAGATCTTGATTTTTTGTAGACAAGAGTTTGGTACAATGAATGTTAGAACCCATTTACAAGTGTTGCAGTTAGAAACTCTCATTGTAAAGTGGAGATCTTGATTCGTTGTAGACAAGAGATTGGCACAATGAATACTTGAACTTATTTACAAGTGTTGGCGTTAATAGATAATTAAAGAAACTATAATATAATTATGTATATAATATTAAATGAACTTTAAATATTGTATTTTTCTATTAGAACCTCTGTTATGTGTGGATTTTAATTGAGTTATAAAAAGAAATAATATTGACCTTAATTTATATACCAAGAGTGGATCTCATAGCCCAAGCAAATCATTTTCATTATGAACAAGTTTTATTACCTTTATTGTTGTAACAAATCCTTTTCTTACCTCCAAGAAGTTTTCTTCATCAATTCCCTATGGATCAACCTCGGACTCTCGATAATTTATTACTTGAGACAACCTACACTTGGGTTTGCAACAATATCAATTCGTATCAAGTGATCTGAAATTTGAGATGGGTTTTGAGGTATTTGTAGTTTGAAAGTGAAAACCATATATTGTAGGGGTTATTTGGGAAGTGAATGTAATTCCACAACCTTTGTATCATGTGTATAGGTTAACTAACTCTTTTGCTGAATTGCAATTGTTAGACATAGAGAAACAAGGACATAGGAAAAAAGTATGGAGAAAGTTTCTATATATTCTAAGAATTATCTTGGAATTTCTAAATTAATCAGTGTGTACAAGAGGATTCCTTATTTATAGGAGAGGGAGTTTATATAAAGAATGAAATATAATCAAATATAATCAAAATAATATCTCTAATTATGTGCAAATCAAATCCCTAAGATAACACAAAATCAAGCTTGATTTAATTCTGAGACATGTTCTAGATATTCTAACACTCCCCCCCTCAAAGCTAAAGCTTCTAAGCTTTAGATTCTTACAATTAGATACATGAAAATAAAATAAACTAAAAATATTCTAAAAACACAATGTCGAGATCTTAGAGAAGCCAAGAGGCACAAACTGCATTTGTGATGGAACCATCTATATTTGCAAAAATCTCTAATGGGAATGGAGCCAAACTACATCTGGGATGGAACCAATCTACATTTAGCTAAACAATGAAGACGAAGCCAATCTACTAGACAGAACTAATCAGAGGCTAAAGTAGCGGAGATGAAGCCAGTATCTCAGGCTAGATCAGACGGAACTAATCAGTGAAACTGAACAAAGATGCATATCGGAGATACATATTGGAGACTGGAATCTAGGATAGTAATCGAAGACTAGAATCTAGGATAGTAATCGGAGTCTAGAATCTAGGACAAAAATCAGAGTCTGGAACGGAATCTAGAATCTAGGACAGTAATCGGAGTTTGGAACAGAGTCTAGATTCTAAGACGGTGGCTATGGCAACTGAGTCTGGAATGGAGTGATGAAAAAATATTGATGATGAGCTGAAGGATTGTCAGAATATCTAGAACATGGCATGAGAGGTGACTAATCAGACTTCTGGATTTTTCAGGAACTATGTAGCAGAATAGTGATGGGACATGTCACGAATGATGGTACCTCACTTATACTATCTTTGAAATAGAGAAACAAGGACACAAGAAAAAAGCATGGAAAAGGTTTTTGCATATTCTCTGAATTATCTCTGAATTTTTGAATTAATCAATATGTACAAGTAGATTCCCTATTTATAGGAGAAAGAGTCTATATAAATAAGGAAATATAATCAAAATAGTATCTCTAATTATGTATGAATTAAATCCTTAAGATAACACAAAATCAACCCTAATTTGATTCTAAGATATGTTTTAGATATTCTAACTGGAGATAGAAAATAACACTTATATGTTTCTTATGCACAATATCCACCATTATAGAAACCATTTTAAGATGAGGAATAATTGAAATGATCCTGATTTATTAATTCTCCCCATTGACTTAAAATGGCATAGTATTTAGTTAGTAAATGAAAATAAATGTTCATGATACTAGATTTGATGTATACATTTTGCTCACTTAATGTGGTGTCAATTTTTTCTAGAAACATTAGGAAAAAAATAGATTATTTGTACTGCCACTTGTATATCTTCTTATTGCTAATAATAGTCTTGTGTTGTTGTTTACCAACTTGCTTATAGTTAGGTCATGCATATTTTAATGTGAAATTACTTTGTTATTGTTAATTATAAAGTCTGATTGTTGGGATTTGGCCCTAGTTGTTTCTTGGTTAGGTATAAGTTATTCTTTGACACCAAATCTCTACATATGACCCTTTGTACTTTAGATCGTCTAGCTTTTCAGTTTATCTCTTTTATATGTCATTATCCTTAAGTGATACACTCACTAGCATATAATATTATTTGTTTAAGGCAGCTGATGTTAGGTTCTCCATATGAGTTGCATGAGAAGATCAATGATAACTTATATGTGTCAATAATTTTGTTTGCCTTTTTTATCTTTAAGTTGGGTAATGAGGTTGGATGGGGCTTTTGGTGTACCCTTTAAATGCTTAAGACTCAAAAATGTTTAAATATGTGATGAAGTAATTTCTAACTTTGAAAGTGTTTATGATCCAAACCTGTTTTTGTATCTTTTGAGCTTAATGCTACACTACTCATGATTGTTTTAGTATTGGTTCCTTCTTTGCCATATTAGTTATTACTTTATATATATATATATATAATGTGACAAAAGGTATAACCACTATTTGATTACCTTCAACTTTGTTCTTGAAAATGTATTTAGTACTCCTAGTAACTGTACTTATGCAATTAATTTTATATTCTAAGTGTTCCTCAATTGTTTATTTTTTTCCTGCTTCATTAAAAATCCAATTTTTTATTTATTATTTTTTATAAAAAGTGGTTGCATTATGTTTTGAACAGAGTAAGTTGGTTTTTCATTAAAGGTTCCAAATTCCCAAATAAATTAAATAATTAGGCTCTTACGGGTTTATCCCACTAAGAATTAGTACTTAGGGTGGCTAGCTGATTTGATTTGAATGTTTTTATCTCTGTTTAGACTAAGATTTCTAAGGTTCCATGCATTAAACCATTTCAAACAATTTTTACTATATTGATTTTCATTTCATTCCACCTATCTTCTGACTAGTAAATTGGATGGTAGTTTTTGTTCCGAAGATAATTTCTATGGCTTCCTAATCATTCACATCTCCTAGTCATGATGCTGGAATGGCTGGTGCAAGAGTTTGTTATTATGGACAGATTGCAACTATTAAAACTTTATGGTTTGACAATAAACTGGGTAGAAAATGTTACAAGTGCCCTAGCTTAATTGGAAGAAAAAGTGTATGTATGGTATTTTTTGAATTAGTGTTATTTTACTTTTGGCTTATTTTTTCTCGAATGGCCCCTTGATAAATGCATATGTTTGTATTTTTTGATAGGCGTGCGACTATTTTGATTGGGCTAATTCGCTTGTTGGAAATTCGACACCAGAACCATCCAGTCTTAGTAAAGACTTTGACATGATTCAAAATGAATTTGAAATAGAGAAAAGGGAGTAAGAATTACAGCTAGTGAAGAAAGAAACTGACTTTGAAAAGCTATAAGTGGTGGAATCTAAATGCAAGAAAAGAAAGGAGATGTTAGAATTACAGCTGGTAAAGAAAGAATTTGATTTTGAAAAGCTTCAAGTCATGGCAGCTGAATGCAAGAAAAGAAAGGAGATGTACCTGAATTTTCTTTTAGTAACTTGGTTTTTTATTGCTTTTGTTTGTGTTTTAGGGGTTTTGCATATGTAAATGAATTGTTTATGACGTAGTAGTGACCAATATTGAAAAGTTGGAGAAGGAACTTAATAATATTTTAGTAATTCTTATATGTGGACTTGAAGATTTACTAGGGTCGGATGCCCGCATGAGAAGCATAGACGATATGAATGCATCCAAATTTCCCCAGGGCCCGTAGACCCATCATATGCCTCTACAGTTGGGGGCTTAAAGCCTTTGGGCAGAGAGACTCCCACAATGAAGTCGGAGAACAAGTGATTAAAATGATAAGGGTCCCCTGGAGGTGTGAGGGGCCTGAGGCCACGAAGGGCTTCTACTCTCTTTGTGATTCACGATCTCCAGCTGGTTGTGGGCCAACCCATAGGTCGCGCTCCACACGAAACCTCATATTGTTTTCTGTTACTCGTTCTCGCGACATCAGTTGCATGAGCTCAATGATATGTTGTTGTTTCTTAGTGAGCATGTCAAAGAGTTCTTGGTTGGTTGGAGGTTGTCGAGTTGAAGCACCCACTCCCGAAGTTGGTTGTGCTGGGAAGAGGACAAGTTGAGGCTCCTAGGTCTCAACTTGCACTCGCTTTATCGTGGAACGTAGATGAGTAACAAGCAGTTGTCCTTTGTGAGCTTGGCTTGATGTCATGGAGGCTTTATCACTATCTCACTCTTGTTCACGTTCCCTTTGCACATATTAGTTGTGAAAGAGAATGTAGGATTAGCAGTTTACCCACTGATGGTGCCAATGTTCCATTTTGAACTCTAAGTTAACGTTGAACTCCTTAGGGTATGAGATCCTTCATCAATAGCTCCCTTGAGTATTGAAGTTGGGGGGTTGGGTACCTACAAAGACACTCTAACACTCAAGTAAGCTAGGGCTATAATGGTGAGATAACAAGGATAAGATCCTTACCATGAAGCTACAGTGTCCTATTTATATGAGGAAGAGATACGTAGGCACCATTAGATTAAGAGGGGTAAGGAGGTCATTTGAACTAGGGGGAAGGAAACTTCCCAGCACCTTCCTAGCCAAGAGTTGACTCTCTCCAATGCCCCTAAGCAAGGGACATTCCTTTTGTCCCTTATGGAGAGTCACTATCAGCACTGTAAGTGGGCTTGGCCCATTGAGGCCCAAATCCCAATGTGGAACACTGCCCCCAAGTCGATGCTTTGGTGGGCATCAAAGTGCCGAACTCCGATCTCATGGGCTTTGGGTCTAGAGTTACTACTGTCTTTCTTCTCCGTGATGCCCACAAACCTAGACAAGTTATGTGCGACCATGGGGATAGGGATTTGGTGTTGTGTCCTTTTAAAGCCATGTAGGTAGGCTCTTGGCTATGGGCACGAGAAGCAAAATGAAAGAATTGATAACAAGGAGAACATCATTACCATGAAGCTGCAGTGCCTTATTTATATGAGGATGAGGTATATAGGCACCCCAGATTAAGAGGGGTAAAGAGGTCATTTCAGTTGGAGGAAGGAAACTTAGCACATTCCTAGCCAAGAGTTGACTTTCTCCAATGTCCCTAAGCAGGGGACATTCTTATTTTCCCTTTTGGAGGGTCACGATCAGCACTACAAGTGAGCTTGGCCTATTGAAGCCCAAATCTCAGTGTGAAACAAGGGCAAAGTATATGGGAAAAGTTAATTGTACAAATAGTGCGTGCAAAATATACACTAAGAGCAAGTGCACTCTATCACCAAGTAATATAGGACTATGAGTCCAAGTTATCGATCCCACGAGGAATAAATGATAATTACTAAAGTTGTAAAACTCTTATGTTATTTAGACAGTCGAAAGTGTACGCAAGATCCAAATTTAGAATAGAAAACTAATGAGGAAAATAAAAAGAACAATTAAATAAAGAAAAGATAAACAAAGATAGAGAGATGCTAGGGCGCAAAGTTCACTTGAGTCTCATTATTAGGATCTTCTTTCAATTATGATACAGGTAATTCTTTTGCTAATATTATCTTATAAGCTATTGAATCCCAATGGTCATGGATGAAACAATATTCTATTCTTAATTTAATCCACCTATTTGGTCATTTAGTTGAATTAATCAAGAATGCATTAAGTTCCAATTTCAAGATATGAACTAACAACCCGTCAATTCCATTGGTAGGAGAAATTGATGTTTGGTCATTCACCAATATAATCTCAGGCTTACCATATAGATCCACCCATTGAGTGCGGATGGTCACGGGTCAAACAATGAATTAATGATGTCACAAGTGATCAAGTTATGACAAGAATTCAAGCAATATAGTAAACCCACAAAGAAATTACCATAATCAATTTAGAAATCAGATTCACATAATTAAGAACGCAAGATCCCCCATAGCCCTAGCTATGAATTTAACCACACATTTTTAATACAAACAAACTCATAATAAGATATAGATCCATGAAGAAATAGCAAAAGAAATAAGAGAAATAGAAAGAAAGAGAGATCAAAAACCCCTTTTGTAGAAATTCAGATCTTCAAGCCTCCAAGAAAAATCCTTCCTTTCTTCAGATCAATCCTTCTTTTCTTCAGATCTGCCCCTCCTTTCTTTAGATCTCTAATTCTATGCCTCCTCTCTCCTTCTCCAAGGAGTTGCAGCTGCTCCTCTAGGTCTCCACCCCCTTCAAAACGTGCCAAGAATGTCAATATATAGGCCCCCAACACAAACTTCGCGCAGAAGTTTGCAATAATTGAGTTCTGGAGGTCATACACGGCCGTGTATGACACTGAGTTGGGGGTCCAAAATTCACTATTTCAAATGCAAAGTCAGAGGCATACACGGCCTAGGCCGTGTATTCTCACACGGCCGTGTATTTTTACGTAATCTAGGCCCTGTATTCTGACGCAGACCCTATATTCTGACTCTGGCCCTATAATCTAATTTTCAAGCCCAATACAACCTATTAGACCTCTAAATCTGGAAAAGTATTCAACATGAAAGTTGTAGATTTGGATCTTAACTATCAATCATCAAAATTTCAGCTTATTTGACAACTTGTAGCTCGAGATATACCATAAACAGTACGTAAAGGTCAAGTTGTCAGGATCAGCACCGTAGTTCCTGCTTCAACTCCAATTTGAGTTATCCAAACGTATGATTGGACCTTTAAGGTCTTCATGAAAGTAGTAGAGAATTGTCTTAGCTTTCCTACAAGACCAAAATCACATCAATCAGATATTTGAAACTCAAATTATAGCTAGTTTACTGAACATTGTCAAAGAGATAAATTATGGCTAAGTTATGCAATAATTCCTTCAATGATCCACTATATCTCTCCAAATGCATTAAATCTTTCTAGATTTTCAAAACGAAGATAATGATAAGGATCCATTTAAAATTATTTCATAATTACAAGCAAATCACCCTCATTTGTTCAATTAAATGTTATAAAATATAGGCTTATCAACTCCCCCACACTTGAGCTTTTGCTTGTCCTCAAGCAAAGAATAGGGGTCAACAGCAAGATCAATCTTAACATCCAGAAACATAAATCAAGGGAAATTCCAAAGTTCAAGATCAGTAATCAAATCCAATCAATCAAGATCATTCAGCAATTTTAAACAATAAGATGCTTTAGCCTAGCTTGCAACTGTTTTCTTTACCAAGCATATGAGATCACTCATCTTTCTATCGCTCAAGTGTTTAAAGGACAAAGAAATCACTCAAATTTCTCTTGAAAAATGCAATACCATAGGCTTGTTTATCAATCTCATCTCCACTTTCAAGTTTACATACAATCACAAGAATCAAAAGGACTTTCCTTTGGTTGTAACGGGGCCAAGGGTATAATGAAAGATAGGAAGAAAGGATAAAATAGGGTAAAGAATGCTCATGAATAAATTAATACAAAGCAGAATCAGGCTGAAAAGATGATAGATAGAGCATGATGCTCAAGAATATAACAACTTTTCACTTTCAACCCAATATTTTCATTATTCTTCACCAACAATTCTTTTCTTTTCTTTCCTTTTCATTCATCATTTTTTTCTTTTCCAAACTTTTTTTTTTAAACCCTTGAAGATAAAAGCAACCTTTCAAGACCTTTCAATCAACACATCAATTGCTCCAAAGCATTCAACCTGATTATTCAATTGGGTATTCAAAGAAATCAATTTCAGGCTCAAATGGGGCAATTAAGGGATTATTTAATCAATGTAACTCTGGAAGTCAAGAAAGAATTAAGCCTAATTGCCTTAATCATATTCAAGTATGCACATGAGTCATTAAAATTTCAACAAGATATCAAAGCAAGTTCTAGCGCACATCAATCAAAAGAAAATTCACTCTAGAAGGAAAATAGGACTTTATTTATGAAAAATCCAATCATTAAAGCTTAAAACTCACTTTCTGATTAAGTTGATAAAGAAAACAGAAACAAGCAGGCATGACTCAAAGATGCTGAATTTCACTTTTGTCAATTGAACAAGATTACTTCACACAAAATAATCTCATAATTAACATATTCCCCTTTCAAACATATTTATATCAACTCAGAATAAATCAAGCGATTAACACACAATTCCAGCTTAACTATCAGCAATACTCAAGTGTTAATCAGTTGTGCAAATTATTTTTTTTCAGAGTACAGTACCAAGTACATTACCACTCCCCCGCACTTAATATTAACATTGTCCTCAATGTGAAAGAGAGATAAATAAAGAGTAAAGAAAAGAGCAATACAACCTGATGAGGCATGAGACATAGCAGGCAGAAAAACAATATAACAGTCAGTGCTACAACAGAATCTGAAAAATCACAGAACACATGAGTAGAAACACAAACTAGGGTCTTTTAAAGTCAGATTCCCAAGACTGTAATACTTATGTTCACCCCTAAAAAGATTCCACAAATAAGAAGTTCATAATGCACAAGTTCACATGAATGAGTCTCAAGAGTATGACTCTTTACTCAGCCATTCGAAATGAATTGAATTTTTATCTCCTCAGTTTGTGGACATTATCTTCAAATTGCAACTTTAAAACAAAGATAACCAAAATAACTAAAAGAAGAGACAACAAGGAAGAAACACAGGTTGCCTCCTGTATAGCGCTTGTTTAAGGTCACGAGCCTGACGATGAACTTGTACTAAGACTAAGTAAGGCAGATAGAGTGGTTCTCAATTTCCACTCCTTTTTCATAGTGCTTTACTCTTTGCCCATTTATCTTGAAAGATTGTTGTCCTTTTTTCCTCACTTCAAGCACACCATATGGTAACACTCTAATGACCTCATATGGTCCATACCATTTTGACCGCAGTTTACCTGGAAATAGATGAAGTCGTGAGTTATAAACAAGAATTTGATCCCCAATCTTAAACTTACGCTGTTGGATCCGCATGTCATGCCATTTTTTTGTTTTCTCCTTATAGAGCTTGGCATTCTCAAATGCCTCAAGACGAAATTCATCCAACTCATTGAGCTGCTCACGTCTTTGTGCACCTGTAGCATTCATATCAAAATTCAAAAATTTAAGTGCCCAATATGCTCTATGTTCTAGTTCCACAGGTAAGTGACAGGCTTTACCAAACACAAGTTTATAAGGAGACATGCCAATGGGTGTTTTGAAAGCAGTTCTGTAGGCCCATAATGCATCATCTAACTTCAAAGACCAATCTTTACGAGATGCATTAACAGTTCTTTCCAAAATCTTTTTCAATTCGCGGTTTGAAACTTCTACTTGGCCACTTGTTTGTGGATGATAAGGAGTGGCGACTTTATGGGTGACACCATATTTGCTCAAAAGATTATCAAATTGCTTGTTACAAAAATGTGTGCCACCATCACTTATGATTGCTCGAGGTGTACCAAATCTAGTAAAAATGTTTCATTTCATAAACTTCACCACCATTTGAGCAACATTAGTAGGCAATGCCACAGCTTCAACCCATTTAGAAACATAATCCACAGCAACCAGAATGTATTGATTAGAAAAAGACTTTGGGAAAGGACCCATAAAATCAATTCCCCAGACATCAAAATGTTCACAAACCAAAATGCCATTCAATGGCATATCCTGTCTCCTAGAGATGTTTCCACTGCACTGACATTTGTCACAAGATTGAGCAAATTCAAATGCATCCTTAAACAATGATGGCCAATAAAACCCACATTGTAACACCTTGTGTGCAGTTCTACTTGGACCAAAATGGCCACCAGTTTCCCTAGAATGACAATGTTCAAGAATGGAATGACTTTCACTACCATGAATGCATCTTCTAATAACATTATCAGCACAAATCCTAAACAAGTATGGGTCCTCCCACAAATAATGCTTAACATCAGATAAGAATTTCTTCTTTTGTTGATAATTGAGATCAGGTGGGATGGTATTACCTGCAAGGAAGTTAACAAAATCAGCATACCATGGTAAAGTGGAGACTGCAAAGAGGTGCTCATCAGGAAATGATTCATTTATAGCTTGCTCGGTAGAGGGCTCTAACACCTCCTCATCCAATCGAGATAGGTGATCAGCTACAAGATTCTCTGTACCCTTTTTATCATGTATCTCAATATCAAATTCTTGTAGCAAAAGAACCCACCGAATCATTCTCGACTTAGCATCCTGTTTGGAAAGCAAATACTTAATAGCAGAATGGTCAGTATAACAAATAACCTTAGAAAGAATAAGGTAAGGGCAAAATTTATCAAAAGCAAATACTACTGCTAGCAATTCTTTTTCAGTGGTAGTGTAATTTCTTTGTGCCACATTCAGAGGGCGGCTAGCATAGTAAATGGTTTGGAAAACTTTACCTTTCCTTTGGCCCAAGACAGCCCCAACTGCTATATCACTTGCATCACACATTAATTCAAATGGTAAGGACCAATCAGGGGCAACAATGATGGGTGCACTAATTAATTTTTCCTTTAAGACAAGAAATGCTTTTAAACAAGAATCAGAAAAATCAAATGGTGCATCCTTCATTAAGAGGTTAGTCATTGGTTTGGCAATTTTTGAAAAGTCTTTGATAAACCTCCGATAAAAACCTCGCATGCCCAGAAAGCTTTGAATGGCCCTAATGATTTAGGTGGGGGCAATTTTGTAATTACTTCCACCTTTGCCGGATCAACTTCCAAACCTTTGGGCGAAATCTTATGCCCCAAAACATTGCACTCTTGTACCATGAATTGACATTTTTCCCAGTTCAAGACAAGGTTAGTGTTCCTGCATCTCTCCAAAACCAAATTAAGATTATGCAAACAATCATCAAAGGAAGGGCCAAACACAGAGAAATCATCCATGAAAATTTCAATACAATCCTCTATCAAGTCAGAAAAAATAGCCATCATACACCGCTGAAAAGTAGCCGGTGCATTACATAACCCAAAAGGCATCCGTCTATGTAACATCCCGAAAATTCATTATTTTGTTAAAAACGATCATTTTATAATATTTGTAATTTTTAAGAATTTTTGTGGAATTTTCTGGAGATGATGAATGTTGTAATATATTCTTCGTTTTATGTGTGTGCTGAGTGGAGCCGGGAGAATAGAATATTTTCCCTGAAGCTGGTAAACCTTGGACTGTCAACGTGTCAACGGGGGATCTTACTAAACCCGAGTCTGGGCACAGTTTACGAGGTCTACATTTTTTTGAGGTTTTATCTGCTAATGTAATAAATCATCTGTCAGAGGTATGTAATCAAGGAGACAAGCTTACTATGCACTTCATAGAGAAGCGTGCGAAGCTTCTCAAGGAAGCTTCTTTGAATCATTTTTTATCATTTCTCTCTCCTCCCATTTTGTGCTGCACATTTGAATTAAGGGATCTAATTCATTTTTCATCCACACATTTTCCTCCTCCTGTACGTAGCACTCACTATTCACTCATCTTTCTCTCTTTCCATTTCTCCTTACAAAGAAGCACCATCCACCCACATTCACATTTTTATCTTCCAAAGCGTCACACTCCTAGCACCATTTCGTGTTTGGAGAAACACCATATCGAGGGAATCATCTTCAAAGTTCTACATTTTCTTCATCTTCATTTTCCTCCACGGTTGAAGTTTAAAGGTTGGAACTTTAAGGTAAAGTCCTTAGCTTTTTCCTCATCTCTCCTCATTTTCGTAACTTGTCATTTTGATGACCATGGGTATCCATTTCAACACTTGATTCTTATTTTGGTGAGCTTGAATGTTCAAGGATCTCTTGGAAGCTGAAAACATAATTTCTGACTAAAAAGGAGTAGCCTTTCTTTGTGCTTCTCCAAGGTAAGAGGAAGACACTCCTCCTCAACCTATTTTAGCATTTAGGAACGTCTGTGATTGGTGTTGAGGGTCATTCTACTTTTGTATGTTGTTTTGTATTGCATCCGTGCTATTTGATTGTTTGAGTTTTGAATATATATATATATATCGGATGTATTGGAACGTGGAATAAGGAAGGGAATGAGTCCCGATTGGTTCTCGGATAGTTACGGTGTAGGCCAAGAAATTTGGAAACTTAATGAGAAAGCGGTAATAGTGTGAAATCGGCCAAAAATACGTCGAATGTGAAAACCTGGTCTTTTGGTGAAATGTTAAAATCCGTCGAGTATGAACTTCGGCCAAACTGTCGAATTTGATATCCTAATTACTTAGTAAAATGTTAAAATCGTCGAGTATGAACTTCCGCCAAACCTCGTCGAATTTGATATCCTAATTACTTAGTAAAATATTAAAATCCGTCGAGTTTAGACTTCGACCATTTAAAATCGAATGTCAAAACCCGTCGAGTTTAGATTTTCGACCACCAAACACAAAGTGAAAATCGTCGAGTTAGATCTTTGACCACTAAACACAATGTCAAAATCCGTCGAGTATGAACCCCGATCATGCCCGTCGAGATTGATCTTCCGACCAAAACCCGTCGAATAGAGTCCCCGGACACTTAGGAGAAAGCGCCCCAAAGTTAATAATCGTCGAGTTCGAGAGACAATGCCTGTCGAGTAGATGAATTTCTCTGCACCGTCGAAATTAGAGATTTCGACCAGTGTTTCATCGGTTCGACACTTGGGAGATTTTCTCCAACGTCGACACCTATACCCGTCGAATTGAGGCTTTTCCGACCCTCCGGAGGGTTCGACAGATTTTGATCTTCGTTCGACAGAACCCCCATCCGACGTAAATTGATTTCTTGCCAATCCTATTATAAAATGTTTTCCCATTCTTTCCTCCTCCTGTTACATTATTCTTCATCGAATGGCAGCTTCAATTATTCATAAAACGTATTGTCTTCGTCGAATTCAAAAGTATACCTATCACCCAACACCTAGTAATTGAAATCTGTGACTCAGTTTGTGATTCCGACCGTGTATTTTCCTGGACCCAAAAACCTTGGGACTAATAGAGGAATATTGATTATAAATAAATGGGATGACTAGAAATTACTTAGGGATGCATAAACAGGGAAGAACATGATAGTGTGAGATTTTGAGATCTTAGAATAACCTTCTAAGGGCATATGAATAAATTACCTAAGAGGATTTAAGTTAACTAAGAGAATTCCTTTAGAGACAAACTCTATAAGTAAAGCTAAACCTAAGTAAGAATTCATAATACGCTTTAAAATGTATTAATTTATTTAACAACAATATCATGCTATTGTGGGTCCATGTGGGTGACCATTGATTGGGTTAATTCTTACTTGGGCAAATTGTGATGTATGATGGAATAGTATGTAATAATGATCATACATGATTATGCATAGAGTCTGTATGCATTGTGAATGTCCGTTGGACTGTCGTAAGGCCTAGTTGCCTAGGAGTTGAACACACCTTAGTGCGGGTGCGAATAGACAAGTGGGGTCCTGTAGTTGGCCTTGAGGGCGTTGGGGCGCGGGTGTTTCACAAAGGGCAGTGGTAGCCCCTCCGGGACCGTGAGACAAACCGATGCAAACGCACCGACGATCCCGACCGGCCACATCCTATATCGAGATCTTGTGAGAATCTTTCTTGTATAAAGCCTTGTTGCGCAAAATGACTGATTATTTTCTGGAAAGCACTTGTTTTTATGGCTGACAAGATACTGGCATGTCTCCCTAATCATTCTCTCCGAGTGTTTTGTGTCTAGCTCCATGGAGTAGGATCTTGATTATTGAGGGCTCATGTGCATAGAGTTCGTGCATTATCTGCATTTATCATTATTATGGTTTGGTATTGATATATTGTGGATATACCTATGACTGCCTGGAACTATTTGCTTGATCATAACTGCTCTTGAATGTTTATTACCATTATTGTTGTTGTAAATGCTATGTGGGCGCTTTGCGCTGTTTGGTTTCTTGATGCTATAATTGGTAATGACGAAAGGATGTCTTACCTCTTTTTCCTTCCTGTCTCTCCATTCCTGTTTATCTGTACATTGCATCTCATCGAAGACAACTGTGAAGAACTGGAAGCTCCCAACTTCCCTGGTTTTTGGCCTTATCTCAACTGAGCGACTACAGAAGACTATGGAGCCCCGTACGCACAGATTTTTGGGAGATGTACGTCTGACTTTCTTAGGAGGAGTCTTTGGTATATCAACTATAGTTCTGAACGCTGTGTCTACACGGGAGATGTCTCGATATCACTAGCCTGGAGGCGCCACGAACCGCCTGTCTTCACCTGCTGTATTAGCCTACGTTTGGAATTTCAACTACCGATACGCGAGATGTGGGGCGATCGTTACTTCACCCGAGAGAGGACTCTTTTCGTTCTACTGGCTCGGGCCCCGTCCCGTGTCTCTCGCTATTCCTATGGTGATTTCCTCCGATGATGAGGAAGATCCCGAGGAAGATCCCGAGGAAGTCCCCGAGGACGACCCGAAGAGGACCACGAAGAGGATCCCGACACGATTCCTCCTCACTTGAGGGATTGATGTTACTCGTAGCTACCGAAGGCTACCAAGTATTTTATTTTGGGGGCCCGATGTTTTGTCCGTAATGGGGCATGTTCGATACCGTGGGGATGTGTATGTAATCCTTTGGGGGCAGGTATAGCTTTGCTTTTGATGTACCAGGTTTGTAACTAAATGTGTTGATAAACCTATATATATATATATGATGATGCAGATGTTAATTCCTATGCATGTTTTACTTCTGTTTGATCCTTTATTCCCATTGATGTCTCGTCAACATGGTTATTAATTATAAAAAAAAGTATATATATATAATATAACCGCCAATTAAAATACCCAACTATAATCTAGTGAATATACGCGTCTTATTAAAACGAACCGGGTCTTAACTCACCTAATTTTATTTCCGCATTGTAATCGACCATGTGACGTTCCCTTGGGAGGGGCGTTACAGTCTATATGCAAATGTACCATATGGGCATGTGAAAGTGGTTTTCTCTTGATCCTCAAGTGCCACAGGTATTTGCATATAGCCAGAATATCCGTCCAAGCAGAGAAAAATGCATGACCTGAAAGTTTCTCTAACATTTGATCAATGAAGGGTAAGGGAAAGTGATCTTTCCTAGTGGCATCATTTAATTTTCTATAATCAATGCATATACGCCACCCAGTCACGTTTCTCACAGTTATGAGTTCTTTCTTTTCATTTTCCATGACTGTTGTACCCCTTTTTTTTTGCACTACTTGTACTGGACTCACCCAAGGACTATCAGAAATGGGGTAAATGATACCTGCATCGAGCAGCTTTATTATCTCATTCTTTACAACCTCTTTCATGTTTGGGTTGAGCCGCCTTTGTGGTTGCACAAGGGGCTTGTTTTGTGCCTCCATGTGGATTCTGTGGGTGCAAATGGTAGGGCTGATGCCCATAATGTCATGAATGGTCCACCCAAATGCTTTTTTGTTCTCTCTTAACACTCTCATGAGTTTTTCCTCCATTGGACCTGAAAGCAAAACAAAAATAATCACAGGTAAATTTGACAGAGGATCCAGAAAAGCATACTTTAAATTGGAAGGTAGGGGCTTGAGCTCAAGTTCAGGAGGCTCCTCAATTGAAGGCTTTGGAGTAGGTATGTTTTTCCTATCCAAATCCTCATAATACCCCTAATTTCTTCTATTGTCCCCAGACATGCCAACTTCTAACCGCGTTACCATTTCTTTGACCTTTTCATCATCCTCAAGGTCAGGATTGACCATGATCAAGATCTTTTCCAGAACGTCATCAATAACTGAATCCTGCAAACATGAACTCATAGCACTATCCACAATATCAATAGAATTAATGCAATTACATGAATCATAGGAACTAGGATACTTAATAGAATTAAAGACATTAAAAACAACTTCTTCATCATTTAATTGCAAGGTTAACTTCCCTTGATAGACATCAATCATAGTCTTCCCAGTAGCAAGGAATGGTCGCCCAAGTATGATTAGGACCTCAGAATTATCCTCCATGTCTAACACAATAAAATCAGCTGGAAAAATGAACTTGTCCACCTTCACCAGGACATCCTCCAATACATCATGAGGATAAGTAATGGATCTATCAGCCAACTGCAGTGAAATGTTGGTAGGCTTTGGTTCATGCATTCCCAGTTTCTTAAACACAGATAAAGGTATCAAATTAATACTAGCACCTAAATCACATAATGCTTTTTCAAAATGAGAATTACCAATAGAGTAAGGAATAGTAAAACTCTCTGGATCTTTTAACTTTGGTGGTAATTTCTTTAAGAGAATGGCAGAGCACTCCTCATTCAATCTGACTGTCTAATATTCCTCAAGCTTGTGTTTGTTTGAAAGTATCTCCTTCAAGAATTTTGAATATTTTGGCATTTGAGAGATAACTTCCACAAAAGGAATGTTAATCTGTAATTTCTTGAACATCTCCAAGAATTTTGCAAATTGCTTGTCCTGCTTGGTATTCTGGAACCTCTGAGGAAATAGAATGGAAGACTTTTATGGCTCACTTACCTGTACCATGGGAGGCGCTTCACTGATCTTTTTATTTTCTATAGTATTTGGCCCATCAAGAGTATCTTCATGTTCTTGCATGTGTTCCTCTTTGTTCTTAGAATGATCTTCAAGCTCCTTACCGCTTCTCAGAGTGATTGCCTTTACCTATTCCTTTGGTTTAGGTTCAGTAGAGCTGGGCAAAGATCCTGGTGGCCTTTCTGACATCAGAGTAGTCAACTGACTGATTTGAGTTTCCATGGTCTTCATTCTAGCTTCTGAATTTTGCATGTACTTTATTACAAGATTTTCAAAGCTTGGCTTCTCTGCAGGTGCTTGAAAACCTGGAGGTGGTTGTGGGGCTCTCTGTTGATTCTGCTGATAGCTTTGTTGATTTCTCCATTTGAAATTAGGGTGGTCCCTCCAACCGGGATTGTAGGTGTTGGCATAAGGATTGTACTGCTACCGGTTGGGATTTCCAACAAAATTTACTGCTTCAGGTTCTGGGGCAAAGGGACTACTAACTTAACAGTTTGAACTTGTATGACCCTGTCCTCCACATGTGTCGCAAATAGTTGGTGGGGCTGCACTACTTGTTACCATCAAGGTTTCCACCTTCTTTATCAAAGCTTCTATTTGATTTAGAATGGTAGTAGAAGCGTCCACAACATGCACTCCTACTAGTTTCTTAAGAATTTGGCACTCATTTTGCCATTGATAACTATTCAGTGCCATTTCTTCAATCAATGCTTAGCTTTCAGTAGGTGTTTTCCTCCATATAGTACCTCCCGCAGCAGCATTAATGAGAGAACGGTTTGTAGAAGATAAACTGTTATAAAAAGTCTGGACTTGCTGCCACACGGGAAATCCATGGTGTGGATATCTCCTCAATAACTCTTGAAAGCGCTCCCAAGCTTCATAAAGAGTATTCATTTCAAACTGCACAAAAGAAGATATATCATTTCTTAACTTAGCAGATTTAGAAGGAGGAAAATACTTAGCTAGAAACTGTTGTGTCAATTAATCTCATGTAGTGATGGAACCCCTTGGAAGTGACGTTAACCATTGACTCGCCCTATCTCTAAGAGAGAAAGGAAATAGTCACAATCTGATTGCATCATCTGTCACTCCATTGTACTTGATAGTGTCACACAACTGCAAGAATCTAGCCAAATGCTGATTTGGATCATCTAAAGGTAATCCACCAAACTGTACAGAATTCTGAATCATGGAGATCAATGCAGGTTTGATCTCAAAATTGTTAGCCGCCACAGCTGGTCTTATAATACTTCCTCCATACCCTTCAGCAGTGGGCATAGAGTACTCAAGCATGGTTCGCTCTGCTGGGTTAGCTATTTCGTCATGATTCCCTTCAATTGCTGGTCCTTCCATTCTGTTTATGTCTTCTGTCACAGCTGAAATTTGAGTTTGCTTTCTTAACCTGCGAGCTGTTTTCTCAATTTCTGGATCAAATGTCAAATCAGGAAACTGAGAGCGAGTGAACATAAACAAGAAAAATGAACAAGTGAAAATTGCAGTGAAAAATTAATTAAAAATACATGAACAAAAATAATAAACAAAAATAAAATAAAAGAAAGATAAAATAAAAAAATGACAATAAAAACAAAACAGAAATATACAAAATAAGAAAATAAATACAAATAAGGTTAAATAAAGTTAAAAGCAAATAAAGATAAACAAAAGCAAAACACAATAATAAAAATAGATAAAATAAATTAAAATAAAAATTTCATCTAAATTAACTAGAATTTTACGCCTCTAATATTACCAAAATTATTCCCAACAACACGCCAAAAACTTGGTACGTGAAAAATATACACTAAGAGCAAGTGCACTCTATCGCCAAGTAATATAGGACTATGAGTCCAAGTTATCAATCCCACGAGGAATAAATGATAATTACTAAAGTTGTAAAACTCTTATGTTATTTAGACAGTCGAAAGTGTACGCAAGATCCAAATTTAAAATAGAAAACTAATGAGGAAAATAAAAAGAACAATTAAATAAAGAAAAGATAAACAAAGATAGAGAGATGCTAGGGCGCAAGGTTCACTTGAGTCTCAATATTAGGATCTTCTTTCAATTATGATACAGGTAATTCTTTTGCCAATATTATCTTATAAGCTATTGAATCCCAATAGTCATGGATGAAACAATATTCTATTCTTAATTTAATCCACCTATTTGGTCATTTAGTTGAATTAATCAAGAATGCATTAAGTTCCAATTTCAAGATATGAACTAACAACCCGTCAATGCCATTGGTAGGAGAAATTGATGTTTAGTCATTCACCAATATAATCCCAGGCTTACCATATAGATCCAGTCATTGAGTGCGGATGGTCACCGGTCAAATAATGAATTAATGAATGTCACAAGTGATCAAGTTATGACAAGAATTCAAGCAATATAGTAAACCCACAAAGAAATTACCATAATCAATTTAGAAATCAGATTCACATAATTAAGAACGCAAGATCCCCTATAGCCCTAGCTATGAATTTAACCACACATATTTAATACAAACAAACTCATAATAAGATATAGATCCATGAAGAAATAGCAAAAGAAATAAGAGAAATAGAAAGAAAGAGAGATCAAAAACCCCTTTTGTAGAAATTCAGATCTTCAAGCCTCCAAGAAAAATCCTTCTTTTCTTCAGATCAATCATTCTTTTCTTCAGATCTGCCCCTCCTTTCTTTAGATCTCTAATTCTATGCCTCCTCTCTCCTTCTCCAAGGAGTTGCAGCTGCTCCTCTAGGTCTCCACCCCCTTCAAAACGTGCCAAGAATGTCAATATATAGGCCCCCAACACAAACTTCGCGCAGAAGTTTGCAATAATTGAGTTCTGGAGGTCATACACGGCCGTGTATGCATACACGGCCTACACTGAGTTGGGGGTCCAAAATTCACTATTTCAAATGCAAAGTCAGAGGCATACACGGCCTAGGCCGTGTATTCTCATACGGCCGTGTATTTTTACGCAATCTAGGTCCTGTATTCTGACGCAGGCCCTGTATTCTGACTCTGGCCCTGTAATCTGACTTTCAAGCCC
Source organism: Ormosia semicastrata (assembly GCA_029884595.1). Taxonomy (NCBI): domain Eukaryota; kingdom Viridiplantae; phylum Streptophyta; class Magnoliopsida; order Fabales; family Fabaceae; genus Ormosia; species Ormosia semicastrata. The sequence continues at coordinate 5,241,637 of JAQQTO010000029.1, forward strand.
AATATGACCCATTAGACCTCTAAATCTGGAAAAGTGTTCAACATGAAAGTTGTAGATTTGGATCTTAAATATCAACCATCAAAATTTCAGCTCATTTGACAACTTGTAGCTCGAGATATGCCATGAACAGTATGCAAAGGTCAAGCTATTAGGATCAGCACCCTAGTTCTTGCTTCAACTCCAATTTGAGTTATCCAAACATGTGATTGGGCCTTTGAGGTCTTCATGAAAGTAGTAGAGAATTGTCTTAGCTTTCTTACAAGACCAAAATCACATCAATCAGATATTTGAAACTCAAATTATAGCTAGTTTACTGAATATTGTCAAAGAGATAAATTAAGGTTAAGTCATGCAATAATTCTTTCAATGATCCACTATATCTCTCCAAATGCATTAAATCTTTCTAGATTTGCAAAACGAAGATAATGATAAGGATCCATTTAAAATTATTTCATAATTACAAGCAAATCACCCTCATTTGTTCAATTAAATGTTATAAAATATAAGCTTATCAACAAACTTACAGAAGCTTCATAAATGGAATGATAGGCGTTGATTGGATGTCAAAACAGAAAGACAAAAAGAAGAAATAAAATGAGTTGTAATATTTTTAACATTTCTGAAATGTCTGTATAAAAATCTCTACAAATAGTAGCACTCCAAGTAAATAGGCCTGATAGTTTTCAGAACCAGACCAGACCAGATCAATTGGTTGGACCAAAAATATTGAGAATCAATTCTATCGATCCAATCAACTCTCAAAATCAGATTTTTAAAAACTAGTAAAAAAAATCATAAATCAGTTATAAACCGGTCAACCCCATTTGAACCAATCACGGTTCATATAGTTAAACCAGTCCTTTTGTTTTTTTGAAAAATCCAATTTAAAAAAGAATATATTTAAAACTTTTTAAGACATTAATTAAAAACCACTCATTTCTCTTCTCCTTATTTCCTATCATCCAAATATAGTGCAAAACTCATCATTTCTCCTCTTAATTTTTCCAATGTGGGACAAATAGTTGCTTTAATGCAATTAAGAGTTTGACTTCAATTTATAATGAGAAACTTCACTTCTTATCTTTTTTATTTAATGTGGGACTAGTATACGTTAAAAAATCATACTAGTATTAGTATAGTACTTTTAATTTAATATTTATTTACATAATAAATAAATTTAATTATGTTAAAAATATATTTTAATTTAATATTTTTCTTTGGTATTATTTATACAATTAACATGTGTATATTATATTTTTCTAACATATTGGTATATAATTAGTGATATTGCTAATACTAAAAAATTTCAACTCAACTAAATAATCAAAGTCAATCAACTGATAGTTGAGACAGATCACACAAGCAACTGCTACTTGTTCCAATTTATTAGGTTGTCTTAATAATAGACCTAGGCCTAGTGAATACGAGGGCTGCATGTGCCACTGAAAATTTAGAAATAATTTGATGATGAAAGGAGTGGATAAGCAATTGACCAAGTCAAAGTGGCTATAATTAGTTGAAACCTACATGATAACCAATTCCCATGAAAATAATGATAAGTCAAAGTGCTTAGGTTTATTGGGATGTTGAGCAGCTAACATATTAGAGTCATTTAAGTAGAAATCAAGATAAATAAGTGGGTTTGACCAGGTCAATAAATGTTTGGCTACTAAGAAATTGCATGGAAGCCATCTTCTTTGATGATAGAGGATAAGGTTAAAGTGGTCAGTTAGTGGACAACTTAGTTGACGTGGTAGTAATTACCACTCTGATTGTTGGCCATTAAAATATTATAAAATAGATAGAAAGCTTAGAAAACTAGGTAAATAGTTTTAGTGGGAGCTAATAGATAATTTTATATTCTATAAATAATTATTGTGAACTCAATTGTAAATAATAGAACCACTACTTAATCAATCAAACACAAGTTTTTATATTTTATTTATTCTTTATTTTCCAATCATTACTTTACTTTGTCACTTTACTTTCTACTTTCTTTATCTCATTCTTTACCATTTTTATGCCTTTATTTTCATTTTTAACGTTTACCAAATTTAATTTTTAACCGATCTTTCGACTAGACACTTCCTTTATATGCCTAAGAACCCATAGCTAAGGAACAGAATCTTTACTTTAACATTTATTGCTTTAGCATAGAGGATCAATCGTTTTGTAAGTTAGCCGATTTGCTTGACTAATCAAAAAATTTCGCAAACAGATACGGACTATTTTAGCATAAAAATTATACAAACTATATCTCACTCATTTTATTTTCCTTTATTGAATGGAAATCAGTGATTCCATTTTTCTTTGTTTGAAATCTCTATTGACAGATCTATTTTTTTTTTCCGGTGACTGTATTGACAGATTTCGATAGTATTTCCTTATTATGACCCTACACTTTGTAATCAACCAACTTTTAAAACTCTTACTCCACAAATCTTTTTTTTTTTTTGGTACAGCATTCCACAATTCAATTACGCAATTTGGCATGCTTGTATTTTTAAGTTGTTATACGTCCGACATTTCAAGTCCAACTATTCAGCCCTGAGATTCTATTTGGTGATTTATTATGGCCAAACTAGAAATACACATCTCAAGGGCTGGCAAGTTGACCATACAATAATAACAAATTGTTACTACCACCATCCATCTTGACCATAAGTCTTTATTATTCTTTTTCATTTATAATAATTAATATATACTAGATTTTACATGTGCGATGTACAGAGTAAATTAAGAATTAAATAATAAAATAAATATGATTATATTAAAAATAATTTTATTAAATAAAATATATATAATAATTCATCAAAAAAATATAAAATTTATAAGTTTAGTTTAAAAATACATAAAATATAATTTTTATTATATTTTCATAAAAAAATTTCACTCTAATATAAATACTAAAAAATTTAAATATAAATTGTTATAAAGCAACTTATAAACCTAAAAAAAATTTATAATATAAAAAAATCTTTATCTTCTAAATTAACAATTTAATTCAATAATTTTATAAAAATATTTTAATAAGCTAACTTAACTGAAAATTATATATAATTTAATTTAATTTATATAAGTCAAGTAGTAAGCAGTTTTGGAATGACAAAATCTCTTGGGAACGCCCCATTTAGGAACCCGAGTTTGGGAAATTTTTATATATATATATGTGTGTGTGTGTGTGTGTGTGTGTGTGTGCGTGTGTGTGTGTGTGTTAATACTTTATTCCTTTTACTTTTTTTCATCTGTATTTTTTATATTAATTTTAAATTAAAAAATATATCTCTATGAAGTAATTTGCAATAATTTTATTTATATCCCTACGATGCATTGAATATGATTTAATAAATTGAACAACTAATAAAAATATTTAATAATTTTAGAAAATAATATTCAAATGTAATATAATAAAAAAATTGAAAAAAATTATAGAATTTGGAATATAAGTTATTTTATTTTTAACCACATATCAATGGTATATTAAAATCATCTTAGAAAAAAATTAAAAAGAAAATGTGAGTATATTCTTTAACATTGACAATTTGTAACATTACTTTTATATAAGTATAATGAACAATAACATTATTTATGTTCGCGTGCTATGGATGAAGTTAATTAAGAATTGAGAAATAAAGATAAATATAATAAAATAATTTTATTAAATGAAATATATAGACATATATACAAAAAAAGAAATATATAGACAAAATTATCTAATATTAAAAATTCAATGCTCAATTATTCTACTAATTATTTTTGTATATTACATATTTATTCTTGATGTAACAACTTTTATTATTAGATACACATATGTTGAATAAAAATTAATTATACTTTGTCGAGTAGGGTTTCATTAACTTCATATACATTTTGATTGGATACCAATAAATTTTATTTTAATATATTTTTAGTGTAATTGAGAATCTTGAGTTATTCTAAGTACTTTCAACACTCGGTGTTTTGGACCGTGATCCAGGACACTAGTCCCATGGGTCAACCCGGCACGTATTTAGCCGGAGTCCGTTGTTAACACCTCTACATAAATTCACTTGTGGCACACAATTGAGATTCCAACACAACGGATGTCGGACAACAGCATTAGGTAGCAACAACATTATCGCGAGATTTACACAGTAGATGAATTCCACGTTATCCGTAACTATAAATTATGATCTTCCATAATAATAGAACTCATAATCGCCTTTAATAACTTATAACTACAGTATCAATATTTTAATTTTATAGGGATCCTCTCTAACAATCAAGGGAATGCATTTTCCTATCCACCATCTATAAATATCAGGCTCAATCACCTTCAACAAGTAACTATTGCTCTTTTTCTTAAACCCTACTTGTGCACAGCCTGACTTGAGCATGGAAGTCCCTTTGTAGGTATCAATCACCCTCGTTTCAACACGCTTTGATGCTGCTCAAGGAGGAAAACACTCATACGTACCTACTCAAGTAAACCTCAGTATCCACTATTGAACATTGGCTTCTTTTATGGGAATCTTTAAATTCCTATTCCCATCTAACCATGGTGAGCACAAGATAGAACTCAAAGAGAAGAGATGCTGCACGCGCCCCCACAGGTCAAAGGCGAGGTCCAGCGGCACCCCATCACCCTTACCCTATCACACCACCACACAATCACTGCGTGGCCTAGAATCAACCAATTGATGAAACCTCCACTGCGTGGAACCAGGAGCCTAACACTAGGCACCCACCCAATGGGCAAGAAACCTCACTTTCCGATGAAAGCCCACACCTATCACGCAAGACCTCTGTGAGCGATTGACTTGGTCCCCACGTGCATGGAGCTAATTCTAACGATCATGAGCCCGAAATCCCAGTGCATCAGCACTTGGGACACAGGAATAATGATGGTGATGATCGCGTGTCCCACCCAGAGGGCACGATTCAGTCTGATATGTCCAAAACCCTTTTGTTGGACATAGTGCAATGACAAGCGGTGATGCTAGAGGAGCAATATCGCGGACTAAAAAATTTGGAGCGATCTGTGCACGAGGGCCAATCCGGATCACACCAAGATGGCGGAAGGTGGAACATGGCCAACGGCTAAGGAAGAATGTTGCATGCTGATGCTGGAATGTCCAATGTTTTTAATAAAAACTCAAACCCTAGCAATCAAGAGTAGCCCTTCTCTGCCTAATCAATGGAGTATAGAATTCCCAGAAACTTCAAGTTTCCAGCCAATGTGGAACTCTACGACGGTGTTACGGACTCTCAGGAACACATAGATGTCTATGCTCAATCCATGCGCTTCCATTGGAGATTCCCACAATTGTTATGTCATGCCTTCCCTCTTTCCTTAAAAAAGGCGGCCCTCAGATGGTTCGTAATCCTACCACTAGAATCTGTCAGCAATTGGTAGGGCCTTAGACAACAGTTCTTGCTGCACTACACCACAAGCAATGAGCAACCTAAATCCATTGAATCTCTTTTTGAGATTTACCAAGGGCGTGATGAGCCCTTTCGCGAGTACTTTAAGAGGTTCAATACGACTTGTATTAATGTGGAGAACCTCGATGAAAGGATTTCCCTCTACTATGTCAGAAGCGACCTCCAAACCAACTCCTAATTTTTTTCAATCTTTGGCATAGAGAAAGTCAGAGAATATGGAAGAATTTTGGGAATGGTCCCAGAAGTATATAAACTTGGAGGAGGTTACTAAGTCTAAGAGGAGGCTGGAGATGGGTAAACCCTCTCACCAGAAAGGCAACCAGAATTCCTCTCAACCCCGGAACTCTTCTAAGGACGATCCACCCCGAACCAAATACTCAACCTATACCACTCTAAACAATCTATATGCAACAATTCTAAAGGAAGTGTTTCAGACTAAGTTCCGTGATATCAAGAGGCTGCCTCATTTGAAGAAATATGAACAAAAATATCATACAAAGTATTATTCATGGCACAAAAGCTACAACCACGACATAGAAGATTGCTTTCAACTTCGTGACACCATTAAGTCCCTAATTAAGGCAGGACGGCTGAATCAGTACATCAGCCACGTCCAAAACAATGGACACTGCAGAAAATGGAATGAAAGAAAAAGTAGCCCTAGTTCTAGACAGAGCCTGTCTTCACACCAAAGAAGGAGGTCCCAAAGTCCACATCGTCGTAATACTGACAATCAGCAGGATTAGAACTAGGACACACTGTCAGCTGATAATGCTAGCCACCATACCTAGATCAATTGAGCTATCAACACTATCGCTAGTGGTTTTCCAAGTGGTGGGTCATCCAACAGCACTCAGAAGAAAGCACTTAGGATGGCAGTGTTAAGCATCTCCCACTCCACACCCAAATCACAGGCCAGAGATCGGAAGGCACCCTCCATCTTCTTCTCAGTCGAAGACTACGTCGAGATTATTCCAAAAGACGATGATCCACTAGTTGTCTCTAAAATAATTTCTAATGTCAAGATCCAATGAATTTTTGTAGACCAATAGGAGTTCAGCTGATATTATGTTCATAGAACTATACGAAAAGATGGAGTTTTCAGACTCAGAGCTGATCCTCTACAATGGCGAACTCACCAATTTTACTAGTGAAAAAATACTCTGGTAGGGTATGTTAAGACTTACCTGACCCTGGGGAGCAATAAACTCTTCAGGACTTTCAAGGTCAAGTTTTTGGTCATGAACTATCCCTCGATATATAATATCATCTTGGACAGTCCTGCACTAAATGCACTTGGTGCTGTGGCTTCTATCATCAACTTGGCCATGGAATTCCTCAACAAGAACAATGAGGTTGTGACAGTCGAGGGGGACTAAATCATAGCACACAAATGTTATAATGAAAGCCCCAAAATCAGCAGGATCCCCAGGAGAGCGAAAGCTAGCATATCTAACCCACCTCTAGACCAAGTCAACATTCTTAAGACTAAGTTAGATGTACGAGAAGAAATCTGGGATACCAAACCCCAGTCGAAGGGTGAACTACAACTGCTCCATCTTGGTAGCAAGCTAGATCAAGTCACCAAGATTGGAGCAAATTTGGAGGAATAAGAGAGGTGCCAGTTGTAACATCCTAATAATGATAACCTAGTATATCGCACATATACCTGGATAAGCAGTATTAGCAATGCTACTTCTAACCTAAACAATAAAGTAAACCCATATCATTCATTCACCTAAATAAATATAAAGAGCCTGAACAAAAAAAAAACCATATATATACACCATCAGCCTCTCAAGGCAAACTGTAATACATAACTTTTACAAAGTCAAGGTAGCAGGAAATAAATATACAATATATTAATTGCAAGAAGCAAAATAAACTACGCTAGTTCTTTTGATCCTTCTGCTTCCCTTACTTGTACCTGGATTTACATGGAAACACAATTGGGGTGAGAAATCACAATTTCTTAGTATATGCAATTCCAAAACTAGCACTTAATTATTTAATAACAAATAACCAACTGAGCACATAAGGTTATGCCTACAATAGATAAATGAGCTACTGCTCAACATTATCTGAATATATGCATACTCTCTATGCAACATTATGAAGGCAAGCTATAATCCTATCCAACATATACGACAATCAATGATATCAAACAACCGCCCATACAATTGTGAGATATCATCGAGCAAGAAAACAACAAGCAAGGTAACTGCCCATACAGCTACCAACAAATGCAATGCTTTAAGATATGATGTATGGTTATGCTCACACAAAGTCTTAATAATATGATGATGTAATACAAATGCAGATTTTGGTTTTAGAAAACACATGTCATTAACTTATTTCCCAGGAACCCCCTGTTCCCTTGTATATACTGAGTAGGTTAGGCCTAAAATCATAAGCTCATTTGGTAATAGGTGAGTACTTTCCTCTCACCAACATAAGAGTACTATTACTACCCCCATACCAGTAACCCTGACTATAATGAGCTTCCGCTCTGAGAATCTAGGAGTAGTCCTTATTGCAAAGAATTCTTAGACTGATTACCTACAACTCTCTGGCCAAATGGTTGTGCACATCATATCAGGTTACAATACATGGGAAAATAGCAAGACAGCAAGTTTGAAAAGAAGATATGCAATGTATTTCGGATACACACAATCATCACTAGGTCCTCCCTAACCGAGTGACTAAGAAAAACTAGCAAACTAACCAACCAAGCTCACTTATCACATAAGGTGCAAGGTCGCATTTCTAGTCTTTCCTATACCTCAACCTCATCTCACAAGGGAGTAAAATGTCATCCATGCATCTCCAGCTTTACTTTCCACATAAAGAAGCAACCTATGCATGTCAACATAACCAACAAGCTAAGCGCACTTATCTTACAACACCTAATACCTCACTTCATTACTTTATAAGTGATTCACAAGGCAACCTCATGTTGCTCAAGGTTCTAGGTATTGACCTACGATATTCTACTGTTCAAAGGATGCCTAAGGTTTCACAAATCCTATCACGGGATTCACCTTTACCAAGTGAAAAGCTCTAACTAGAATACATGATCCCCTGGCTCAACTCTATCACATAAAGGAACCTATTCATGTCTCTAGTACTCAAAACCCTTCACCTAAGGTAAGTGGTTATTCTCTCCAAGAATTACCACTAGTTATGTCTCAACACTAATGGTTTTGTATCTAGAACCCTACAACATCACTTCACAAGTGAATCCAAAGTCAACCTCATGTTGAACAAGGTTCTAAACACTTCCTTATTGCATTCCAACACACTTGGATGCTCAAGGTTTCCAAGATTACTCTATGACATTCCATCACACTTTGAATGTCTAAGAATTTCCCAAACTTTTCATATATGCAAGTTAATAATTCTCTCCAAGAAATATCCCAAAAAGTGCCTCAATATATCCTAAAAGCCTTGCACAAATGATCCCAACAAGTAGAAAATTAAATTAGCATCACAATGCTAAGATCACAAATCTGCCTTGTATCAGCGCTTGAATGCGCTTGACCATGTTGAGTGCCAGCGCCTGGGCGCGCAAACACCATGGCGTGTTCTTCTAGGCAGCACGTGCTTAAGCGTGCAAAGCCCCAACGCTTGAGCGCTGAGTGCTTAGTAGCATTTGCTACATAATTTTGCAGCAATGGACACTGTTCCAATGGCCAAAAATACAAAATTTGATGACACCAAATTCATTTCTTGATGATTTTAAGTCCTAAATAATTTCACAAATATGAGGAAAACACAAAACACTAATTGATTTCATCAAAAATGGATCAAAATGCTAAATCACTCATCCAAACCCCCTAAATCAACACTTAGAGCATTTTAGGTCCAAATAGAGAATTTTCAGTTTCTAATCCAAACTATTAGCATGAACAAATCATAAACCACATTGAAAATTCATCCAAGCAAGAAAATCACTTAAAACACCACTAGAACTCAATTTGGCATATTCAACCTCAAATAAGTCTAACTTGAAAAATGAGTAGAAATGAAGTTTAAAGTATCAAGAACCCCTACCTCTTGTAGCTAAAAAGAAGATCTTGAAGCTTTTACCTTGCTCTTGGATCCTCCTTCAAGGTTGATCCATGGTCCTCTAGCTTTTTCTCCTCCTTTCTCCTTCTCCCCCATGGTTTCCCTTCTTTTTTTTTATGTTTCTGTTGTCATGGGAGAAATGAAGAGAAAAAGTCAGAATTGGCTTCTTATAGTCATTCATTAAAGGGTATCAAAAATCCTAATATGCAAAGAACACTTTGATTCCACCGAATCCAGGTTCCTAACTTCCAACAGATATAAACTAAATCCTAAGATTCATATAATACCTTGTTGTACCATTATCACAATTTTCTCTATCAATAACTAGTCAATCCAGTATGAAAACACACACCAAGTATGCTTAAAAATACCATACTAACTCCAATTATTCTTAAATTTTAATTGTAGCACAGTTCACACATTTGTGACCTAGAAATAAAGTCTCCACATTTATTTTCATTAACTGAGCAGTTTAAGTCATTTTCGGGGCTAATAACAATTATTTCTCACAAATAGTATTATAATAAAGTGACTAAACATGCTCAGAAAGTCACAAAATTAAGTAGACATGTTAAGCAGATATTAGGCTACCTCTGTATCTATATACAATCCTAACATGTTTTCCAAGGTGTTACACCAGTTGATTAAGCTTTTAGAGAAAAACAAAGACCTCTTTGCCTGGACGTCCTCCAACATGCCCAGGCTTGACTACGCCTTCATCTGCCATTATCTATCTATAAGGAAAGATGCGAGGCTGATCTCCCAAAAGAAGAGAAAGGTTGGACTAGAAAGACAACTGATCATTGAAGAACAAGTTAAGGAGCTGCTTAATGCCAGCTTCATCAGGGAGATAGCTTACACAACATGGCTATCTGATGTAATCCTGGTGAAGAAGTCAAATGGGAAGTGGAGAATGTGTGTGGATTACACGGATTTAAAAAAAACTTGCCCTAAAGATCCATACCTACTTCCCAACTTGGATAAACTGGTTGACAGCTCCTCTGACTTCCGTTTGCAGTATTTCATGGATGCATACTCCAAGTACAATCAGATCCCAATGTACCCTGGAGATGAAGACAAAATCGCTTTCATCACTAAGAAGACATGTTATTGTGACAAGGTTATGCCCTTCGGATTAAAAAATGTAAGAGCCACCAATCAGATAATGATGAATAAGGTTTTTAAAGACCAAGTGGGGAAAATGCTGGAGGTGTATATCAATGATATGATAGTAAAGACCCCACAGGTCGGATCACACATCTCGGACCTCGAAGAGGTGCTTGCACAATTCCATAAACATAACACGAGGCTCAATCAGGAGAAATGTGCCTTCGTGGTCCAAGCAAGTAAATTCTTGGGCTTTATGTTGACTCACCATGGGATCAAGGCAAATCTAGACAAATGCAAAGTAATGCTCAATATGCATAGCCCACAGAACATCAAGGAAGTGCAGCAACTGACAGATCAGATTGCGGCCCTCACACGTTTCTTTGCCAGAGTTGCTCACAAATCTCTTCCCCTCTTCAAATTGCTCAAAAAGGGGAAAGATTTTGGGTTAACTCAAGAGTGTGAGGATGCCTTTATATCTTTGAAGAATCTTCTGTCCTCTCCCCCCATTCTAATAAGATCGGAACTAGATGAGACACTATATGTGTACCTCTCAATTCACAAAGAGAGTAAAACTTTTGTGTTGATCCGAGAGACAACCTAGGGAAAGAAGTTGATCTACTTTGTAAACAATGTGTTGCAAGGCCCGAGCTCTGCTATCAGAAAATAGAGAAGGTTGCTTTTGCATTCATCACTATGGCCAGAGTGCTATCTTGTGATGGTGAGGACGGACTAACCTTTCCGCCAAATACTACATAAGCCAGACCTAGCAGGAAGAATGATCACCTAGTCCATAGAGCTTTCCAAGTTCGGGATTGCATTTGAGCCTTGGCTAGAAATTAAGGCTCAAGCGCTGTTAGACTTCCTGGTAGTGCTCACATCAGAGGAGCCCAGTAACCCTGAGGGAATCTCCTAGATCACATTCATTGATGGATCCTCAAACCCCAAGGGGAGTGGTGCCAAGTGATAAGGATTAGAGAACTCCCTGAAGTTTGAGTTCCCTGCTTCCAACAATAAGGAATAATACGAAGCATGCATTATCGGATTGGTGATTACTAAGGATATAGGAACGACTCCTAACTTGTGACCTCCCAGATCTGAGGTGATTATCAAGCCAAGGAGCCCTTCCTTCAAAAATACTTAGCAATAGTCCAAAGGCTCCTCAAAACTTTTCAGGTAGCCAAAATAGAACATATACCCAGGAAGTAGAATTCTAAGGTGAAATTCCTATCCAAACTAACTAGCACAAAAGGAAGCTACAAAGTTAGCCAGAACCGTGGTCCGGTACACTATCTATAATGGACAATTGTACTGCCATGGGTTCTCTTTACCTCTACTCAAATGCTTCACACAAATAGAGGCAGAATATGTTTTGGCTGAGGTCTATGAAGGGAGTTGTGGACACCACTTGGGGGACAAAGCCTTAGCTTTGAAGGCACTTAAGGCTGGATACTATTGGCCAACAATGGAAGTTGATTCCCTCGCGCATGTCCAGCGATACTCGGACCATTATCAAGCTCCTCCTAAAGAACTATCTACGACGTCTATACCCTGGTCATTCTATAGATAGGGTATGGATATCTTAGGTCTGTTCCCTTAAGAACCTGGACAACTGAAGTACTAGGTGGTAGCGGTGGATTATTTTACTAAATGGTTCGAAGAAGATCCTCTAGTCACGATTACCCCTGCTCGGATCTAGAAATTCACTTGGTGCCACATCATCACCAGGTTTGGGGTCCCGGAGTCTATTGTGACGGACAATGGAACCTAGTTCAAAGAAAAAGGTTTAGAAGAGCTACTTGTCGAGCTCAAAATCAAGCACCATTGTAGTTCTATTGAGAATCCCAAAACCAACAGACAAGCAAAAACCACCAACTAGGTTATTGTTCAAGGAATTAAAAGGAGGCTGGATGAAGCTAAGGGAAACTGGGTTAAATAACTAGACCATGTTTGGTGGGCCTACCAGACTATGCCTCACACCACAATAGGGTAAACCCCTTTCAAACTCACTATGGGTGTGAGGCTATAATCCCGGTGGAGATAAGGGAACTCAGTTGGCGTTATCAACAATTCTCACCTAACAGCAACCCTAGACTGATTAGAGAGGACTTAGATCTTCTGGAAGAAAGAAGGTGCGTCACTCACATACACGACGTCGCCATCAAACAGAAGATGGTAGCTCAATATAACTTGAGAGTTATTCTAAGAAAGTTTGAGTTGGGTGACCTAGTACTTTGAAGAGCAGACATCAATGGTAAGAATGCCTCCCAAGGGAAGTTAGCCCCAAATTGGGAAGGCCCTTACCGGATTGTGATCAGTACTGGCAATGAAGCTTACACCTTGGAGACTTTAACTGGAAAGCCAATCAAAAACTACTAGAATGCGAAAAAACTTAGAAAATACTATAACTAAGTGTCTTTTAAGGCTTAGTTTTAGTTTTCTTTACATTTGATCTGCCCCAATTTTTTATTATACATTGTATGGACTCTGGTCCTTTGCTCAATCAATAAAATAAGGATTATTTCTGCAATATCTGCTTATACTTTCTTTTTAAAGCTTTTAAGACCCTCAAGCTGAACTTTGTCTTGAGAATATTTATAGAGTCTGTTCCTTATGAGATCTGAGGTTTCTTAAAATTTAGGTTAAGAGGAATGACCAATGAAACCGACTTCTGTGATTTTTTTATGAGTTAAGGGTCCTTACCCAAATCCTTAACAGTTGGTCATAACCATTTTATGGTTATGCATAATTAATTGGCAACACAGGTTATAGCATCTGTGGTCCACCATTAGGTACCTACCGTGAATGTTTTATGTTAAATTGGTTATGAACTTGAAAATTCCCAAATGTTAGACAATTTTTTTGAACTAGATCGTTAACATTAAAGACCCCAGTTATGGTTCACCTTTTATTTTGCCTAAGTCCTCAATGAAATTCTGAATGCTCAAAAGATTGGGTGTTAGACCCTGAACTAAGGTTTCACGTGATTTTAATTCTCCTAAGTCTATAATTGGCTGTCAAATGTATATTAATGATGGGTGTTGGACCTAGTACGGACCATGGAAAAATAAATAAACATACATCACAAGTTATAAGGATAAAGCAAGTATATTTAGTACAGCTTAGCGACTAGAAAAATTGCCTTTACAAGAATAAAATGCCCCACGCAGGGGACAAAGGAAAATAGTAAGAGGAAATAGAACAAGCAAGTTAAGCTCCAGTAGCATCACCCTCTGAGCTTTGATGGTCCACACCCGCTGCACCACCATCCCCTTCAGCAGAAGTCACATTGAGGGTAGTAGTGGGAAGGACCCCAACAATAGCTTGATTGGCCTCTTGAGCTTCCTATGATGATACTAGATAGTCGTTGAGGATTACCTTCTCAGAGTTCAATTCGTCTAAGGCCAAGGCGACCCCGGGATTGATGAACTAGACTTGGGCGACTGTATTCTGAAATTGCTTACCCTAGGATCTTTCATCAACTGCGTACTATCCTTTTGTAGCTGCTCTACTCCAATCCGAAGATCCTAATTTTTAGCGCAAAGGTCAGTGATAGCCTTCCCAGCCTCTTCAGAGTAGGTCTTCTCCTTCCTGAGCTCGGCCTCAGAGTCTGTTAGTTTCTTCATCAACTCGTCAATTTTTTCTATGGCATCCTCCAAGGCATTTTGGGCCTTTTCTTTAGCCTTGAAGGCTAAGTCAAGCTTCTAGGCCCTCTCTTCCTCAACTGCCCTCTCCTTCTCGATCGTTTCCAGTTCAAATTGCTCCAAACTCCTTTGAAGGAAACAGGTTTTAGCAACAATTCAAAGTCCATAAGTCTGGGACCTTGATAGAATCTTGAGATATACTCTGGAGATGTGGGACACGACCTCATTATCCAAGAGCTGGAAGTCCATAAACAGTTTGAGCTCTGGATTCTTCCTATACAAGGCAATCAGACTTTACTCATCAGCCACCTCTATAGCCACCCTCTTTCCATGGTCCTCTACCCTACTGCCTTCAGCAACTTTCCTCTTCCGCCTTTAAAGGGGTTGAATAGGAGACCCTTGTTGATCCAGAAGTAACTCAATAACAGGGTCCTGGATAGCAGAGGTTGGAGCAATAAGTGCTGGAGCGTGAGAGGGTAACACCCTCTTTCCTCGCCTTCATGTCCTGGACGGAGAAAAGAGCTAGTCTAAATGTCATGCTTTCTACGAAACGGACAAAGCACAAGTTAGAAACAGTGGGAATATTATTCAAAAGAAAATCCTATAAGCAAAAAGTAAAGATGGACTATAACCTAAGTTCTACCTAGCATGGCCTCAAGGGTTTCATCATTAGTGGTATCTAAAATATCCTTACAAGAAATGAGTTGGACTTTCTTAGCCCACATATTGATGAATTTAACACAGTCGACATCCTCCCAGCTGAGTTCAGATCACTCCACCTCAATCATCTCAATTGGAGTGTCCCATGCCCATATAGTCTAGTACAGATCGAACACTAGAGTCCCATCAGTCTCCTTAAAGAATGGTTGAACTTCGGGTGCCACCATCAGCTTAAAGAACTTGTTCTTGAAGTTCTTAAAGCTTTCTTGGAAGACTTTAATGACTTTTCGTCCACCTTTAGCCCAAAGTGTGGGCCAATTTTTCTTTGCTGCTCTTTCCCCTTAGTGCGACCACTAAGTGAAGAAGTAGAAGAATGCCTTCATCGAGTACCATAGCCCAACCACCTCGACAAAACCTCTAGAAAGCAAGGTTGAAGTCACAGGTGTTAGGATAGAGTTAGGATGGTGCCACATTCATGTGACGGAGGATTCCAATCTAGAAATTGGTGAAGGGTAGTCAGAGCCCTAGTTGGCAGAACATGAAATGTCTACCCTCTGTTTAGGCTAAACACACTCTCTCTTCCTCTTCTGGAATAATGATCTGATAATCATGGTCCTGATTATGACCCTCTGTCAACTCCAAGTAGCTCGCGATATTTTCAACATCCTCCGTAGTCTGGATTGAGGACATGTTGCCCCAAACATCGTCTCCAACCTAGGGGTACATGTTCCTCCTGGGGACAAATATCATGGGAGACCTTTGCAGCCAGTTTCCTAGGCCCTACCATTAGTCTCCTCACCATAGAAGCCCTAGAAACACTCATAGAAGCCAATCAGGTGCTATCAAAATCAGAAGAATATTTAATTGTATACAGATTCAGACATAGAGGAGGGTGGATCATAGAGAAAAAGCCTATTAAAGTTATCTGCATCTGCCTCTGCCCTACGTCTCCAATTATCTACACCCTTTACAAACATCGGCCTCCATGCCCTCAAAGGTCTATAAACATAAGGTAGGTGCCTTCGCCACTCATGGCGCGATGGAGAAGGGTGCTTTAGAGAGCAGCACCATTGAGTGGACTAAGAACTACTGGTATCCCTATTCTTTTCACCAAAAAACAAGTACGGATACCCCAAAACAAAAAAAAACAAGATTTCTCCCTAGTGTTGACGTTAAGGATAGTAAGAACAAGGGGCAAGAGGACACATACCTTGACGAAATAAAGAGAGTTAATGATTGAAGGTTGGTTAGTTAGTGAAAATCGCTTGTAAACACCATTTCTCAATCGTGCACAGTTATCGAAAATCGCTTCAGGTCGCCAAAAATTTGATGGAGATAGCAAAAGTATAAAGGAGATGCCCTTAGCCCCTATTTATAGAGACAAGGCTGGGGGGCAATTCCACCCAAGCACTTTAGATTTCAAAACCCTTCATCATGGCCCGCGAAACCCTAACAACAGATCCCAATAAAAAAAAGTGCCACATGGACAATCACAGTTGTCACACCAGATAAAGTGATGATTTGCTCAAAAGTCAAACGTCATGCAAGCCTCACTGTTTTGAGTGCATATGTTTTCTACGGACCCCAGTTGCACCCCGTAATATCCACCTCTGATCACTTGTCGCGTGGACTATGGCACGTCCATGAGTATTAAGTGACTTAATCATGTTAACACCTCTAAATTAAAACTCTTGATCCCTTGGGAGCATTGCGTCCTCTAGCTTCAAGTAAAGCACAGATCCCATGACCTGGGGGCATTATGACTTACCTTGATACTTAGCTATGTTAGCTAAGCACCAAGCTGAGGGTAACATGACGAGGTTAAGAATATTTTTACATGATGAGCGTTGGACTCACCTTGGTGAAGGGAGCATACAATGAAAAATAAAACATTCAAAAAAGAAAACATTTTATTCACATTCCATACATCATCAACTTTACAAGAAGAACCTATAAGCCACGCTTATCCAAGAGTGACCACTTGAAGGAAGCCAAGAAGGTATCATGCAGAGATGATGATGATGATCAAGCACTGACCATGTCCACCTTAACGGTTCTTCAAGATGCGAGCACCTTTCTCCTTCTTTTTTTGAGAAACATGAGTAGAAGGCTTCACAATACCTCGTCTCTAAAACATCCCTGCTCACCAAGGCATAGCGAATACCTTTGGTAATAGTCAGTAGGGTAGAGGAAGGAGAACGGTGAAACCCCTCCATGCCTCATAGGAACTAGGCAGAAACCATGAGCCTACCAGTGAGCAAGATTTCACCCTACTAGTACATACGCTTGGAAGGAAAGGCTTCTACTGCTTGGAGACATGTCGACCAAGCCACACAAACCAGTTACTTGGCCCTCATAGTGCCATTACACTTAGAGAGAAAATCCTACACCAAAAAAAAAAGCATAGGGAAAAAAGAAAACACCTTTAAGGATTTCAGGAAGAACAGGAAGATGGTTTCAAAAAAGGGCATGACCCTCCACATGTTCACAAGAAACAAGAAAGAAATCATTCTCTAGAGAGGGTTCACTTTCAAACGTAACTGGAAAATGAAAGAAATAGTTGATAACCCCACTACAAACGTTCCTAATTTATAAAAGGAATAAGACATTCTGATTGGCCCCTGGAAAAGTGAGCTGGCTACACATTTGAGGCCACATTTTAATGCTCCCCCCGTTGTGACTGGCCACAAGGGCAGCGGGTAGTTAAAAACAAACATGAAACTGCTGCTATCATTAAGGCAGTTTTAATTCCTAATAAATTCAAAGCAATGATTCCCAAGTAGGCATAGACTATTACAAGCTGCAGAGTAAAGGCTGCTAAAAGGACATCAAACCCTGGATAGCGGAATAATGATATAAGCAGAGCAATCTAACTCAGATTCTAGTCTTACTCATTAGCCCTAAGAAATGTACAATGACATATCACGAACCTCGGCCCTTTGAAAAAAAATTTGCGAGATCCGGCACTAACACTATGACTTGGATCCCTTTGTCCATTACGTGTCGTGTGCTCCTATCAAACTTGGATATTAATAAACACAATTTTTATATATTATTTAATACTTATATTTAGTATCTTATAACTCTTATGTGCTTAATTGATTGATTTTGGTCGCATTTTATAAGTTTGGGTTCAAATTGGGCTTAATTGTATTTTTTAGCATTATTGAGAATTTTACACTGTTTCTATATTTTAGGCATTACTTGAGTTTTAGACATCTAAAAATTATGAATTTTATCTTGTAGAAAGTTGAGAGAGAGTTATATAACTTTGATGAGACCTTGAAGGCTAAATTGGATTTCCAGTGGGTTAAATTAGGCCACAAAGTTAGAACCAAGATGTTGTCACTGGAATTTGGATGATGTACAAAGATTGGGCCATAATTTGAGTCGTAGGTATATCGTTTATAGAACCATTGCCATATGAAATCTGAGATATAAATCTTCAATTATTATGAGACCACTTATCAAAAAGGTGACGTTTGGATGGTGTTTTAATTCTTTGAAGTCGGCTAATGGGTTTAGAGAACTGTTAAGAATGTTTTGGGCATAACTTTTTCATCTTAAGCTCAAATTATGCGAATTAGGTGTCCAATTAAAGTTATGAGGAAGAGGATTAACCATAAGTTGAGGGAAAACTTTAATTTTTAATTTTAGAGATAGTTATTTAAGCAGTAGCAGCAATCATGAAACTCAATCCTAATTTTCTCCTAGCTGCTCTTGTTTGCACTTCCTCTCTTCATCTTTCTTCTTCTCCTTTCTCTCTAGTTTTCTTTCTTTTCTATTTTTCCCTTTCAACCATGAAGGGCTAGACCTTTTTAAATCAATCTTAGGGATTGACAATCTTGATGTTTAATTCTGAGATCTTATTTTCATTATTTTACATTAAAATTGCTAATCATTTCTTTTTTAGTTGCTGATTAAGTTTATCTTTTACTTGTTGATCAAGTTTATCTTTTAGTTGCTAATCAAGTTCCTCTTTGATTTTGTTAAATCTGAATTGAATTGCTTAATTTAATTTGGATGTTGATGTGATAATTGAATAATTACCATTTGTTTAATGAGGATTACAGAGACTGAACAATACATCAAAGGCTTCTTAGATGTTGTTTGTTAAGCTTGGTTGAATTCTGGGTTTTAGATTAATTTAGGATTAGATGGCTACTTGATACAAATTGTGTATTGTTGCAAACCCAAGTGTAGGCTATCTCAAATAATAAATTCTTAGGAGTCTGAGGTCGATCCATAGGGAATTGATGAAGAAAATTTCTTTGAGATAAGGAAATGATTTGTCACAATAATAAAATTGATAAAACTTGTTCACAATTAAAAAGGATTTGCTTAGGCTAGGAGATCTACTCTTGGTAAGTAAATTAAGGATAAGATTAATTCTTTTTATAACTCAATTATAATCCATGTATAATGTAGGTTCCAATCAGAAAATACAGAATTTGAAGTTCATTTAAAGTTATATATGTAATTATACTATGGTTCTTTTAATTATCTACTAACGCCAACATTTGTAAATGAGTTCAAGCATTCATTGTGTCAATCTCTTGTCTACAACAAATCAAGATCTCCACTTTACAAGAAGGGTTAATAACACCAATACTTATAAATAGGTTCAAGCATTCATTATATTAATCTCTTGTCTACAAAAAATCAAAATCTGCACCTTACAAGGAATGTTTCTAAATTGATTAGAAATAAAATATAATACATATAATGATCACTTGATAATATACCATTCAAGCCCAAGAAAGAGATTAATCTAACCTTATTTCATTACCAAAAGCTTCACCCTTTCACCCAAGCAAAATAAAAATTAGTTACTCATAAACAAGAAGAAGAGAGGGAGAAGAAGAATGAGATGAACATAATTTCAATTTAGAACAAAAGAAAAATAAAACAAGAGAAACAAATAATACAAGAATAAGATCTTGATCTCTAAACTAAGATAATTCTAATGAGCAACCAATGGTGTCTTTTATAGAGCATGAAGGGGACAAAATAAGTGAATGGATGAGTGAAAAATGACAATAGAGTTGTTTAAAGAGTAGGTGGATGAGTGAAAAATTATTGTCATGCTTGTCTCCCCACTCAACCAATTCAGTTGCCTTCAGATGACTGTAACTCTATTATAACGTCACCTATTGCATAAGTGGTTTCATGAAAGTTGAAGGGTTTTGTCTCAGCTTTCCAATGCCACTGGCTTTAGTCCAATCCAACTCATACAGCTTAAGATATGGCCTAATCTTTATACAATGTTCGAGTTCCAATAATAGCACCTCTGTTCTGACTTCTAGACCCAATATGACCTATTAGACATCCGATCCAACTCTTTTCTTCTTCATAAAAGTTATAGATTTGGTTCTTAGCTTTCATTTGGGCTTAGTTTGGTGTCAATTAAACTCCTATAGCTCAAGCAATGGGTTGATGAGTGTGCATAGGTCAAGCTATCAGAATCAGAATTCTGACTTTTGCTTCCACTTCAATTTAAATTATCCAAACGTGTGATTCATCTCTTGAGATCTTCATTAAACTTGTAGAGAATTATCTTAGCTTTCCTACAAGACTAGAATCACATCAATCAAATATTTGAAATTTAGATTATAACTAATTTACTGAACATTGCCAAATAGACAAATTAAGGCTAATTCATGCAATAAATCCTTTAATGATCCAATTAGGCCCAATATCACAAAATGTGACAAAACTAACTTAATTAAACTTAATTGAACCTTAAGAAGCCCACTGAGAGGATTATTAAATGGATAAAATATATTACTATCAGTGCTTAATTTATTTAACCTTGATTAATTAAATTGTGTATGCTTATCTAGTAGAGAATTCATAGATCATCTTAAGGCTTCTTGATGTGATCTAAGATCAAGAATTTGATTAGTAATTGAATGGATTCGTACTGATAAATGATGGATTAAATTCAATATTAGTTTATTTTCATGGATTAGTTGTTTACTTAATTATGTTTACGATTTTTAATTACTTTTTGTTAATTAATTTTGTAACCCTTTTCCCCTATTAACCACTTAATTTGACTGTTGGATTAGAGTGATCCAAAGGCTCGACCCAGTTATGCCTTATACTACAAATATTTTAGTGAATCGATTTATAAATTAATTTAAATTGATAGTCTCGACCACTATCAAATATCTTGACACTTAGTTATCCCACCTAAGTGCTAAGCTGAGGGCAACTATTTTGGATCGTAATTTGAGACACTAGTCCCATGGGTCAACTCGGCATGCATTCGGCTGGAGTCCACTATTGACACCCCAGTAAGAATTCACTCGTGGCGGACTGTTAAGATCCTAACACAACGGATGTTGGACCATGACATTGAGTAGTAGCAACATTATCGCAAAATTTACACAGTGGATGAATCCCACGATTATCCATAACTGCCAATCATGATTTTGCATAATAATAATGCCCATAACTGCCTTTAATAGCTCATAATTGTAGTATCGATATTCTGATTTTATAGGGATCTTTTCCAATAATTAAGGGAACGTGTTTCCCTATCCGCCATCTATAAATATCAAGTTCAATCACCTTCATCTGGTAACTATTACTCTTTTACTTAAACCCTACTTATGCATAGTCTAATTTGAGCATTGGAGTCCCTTTGCAAGTACCAATTAGCCCCGTTTCAACACGATTCGCTACTGCTCAAGGAGGAAAACACTCATACATACCTACTCAAGTAAATCTCAGTATCCACTACTAAACACTTAGTGTAATCTTTATATCAAGTACTGAGCAAGTACCTTGTTTGTGAAGTTTCTAAAACTAACGGTTAAAAAGACAGTGAAAGCAATAGAGAATGATAGATTTAAGTGTATTGGTGTGTTATTTAAATAAGAGACGCTTGAAAATGAAATAGGAGGTAACTAAATTAATATATTGATTTAATTAAAAGAATTACTACAAATTATTGAACAATTCAAGAATTTTCATATTTCTTAAGATTTTTTATTATATTATTATTATTAAGATTTATTATCATATTTTAGAATTAAATAAAAATATTTTTTAATATATCTAGGGCATTACAAACTTATTTATACAAAATTTGTGGATTGATGAATTTGATTAATAATTTTTAAATGTTATTAACTATGACTAAATAACTTTACTTGTTTTAATCAAATTAAATAAAAGTTACTTTTTATTTTAATAACCATCAATACTATCGAAAGAAATAACCTGAAAGATATATAATGAAAAATATACATTATATATTTATATAGAAGGATCAAATTAATTTACACAACTAAAATAGGAAGGAATTAATTTGGGTTAATTATCCCAAATATTTGGACAATAATTGTCTAATGTTACTATATTAGTGAAAATTTCAATTGATGATTAAACTATAAAGCAAATAAAAATTACTTCATACAACAATTAATTAAAATTAACAAAGGAAGCAAATCAAAAATTAAACTACACAAAAAATAAAACCAAAAAACAAAAAGAAAGGATAATTATTCAGAGATTCTCACGTGAATCATCATCATCTTCTAAATCCTATGAAAGTGAAATAGGATGTAATCAAATTAATATATTGATTTAATTAAAAATAATTGATACAAATTGTTGAACAACTCAAGAATTTTTATATTTTCTTAAGATTTGTTATTATTTTATTATTATTAAGATTTGTTATCATATTTTAGACCTAAATAAAAATATTTTTTAATATATTTAGGACATTACAAACCTAATTATGTAAAATTTATAAACCGACGAATTTGATTAATATTTTTTAATGTTATTAGCTATGACTAAAGCACTTTACTTGTTTTAATCAAATTAAATAAAATTACTTTTTATTTTAATAATCATCAATACTATCAAAAGAAATAACCTAAAAAATATATAATGAATGATATACATTATATATTTATGTAGAATGATCAAGTTAATTTACACAACTAAAATAGGAAGGAAATATTTAGGTTAATTATCCTAAATATTTGTACAATAATTGCCTAATGTTACTATATTAGTGAAAATTCTAATTGATGATTAAACTATAAAGCAAATGAAGTAAGTGAAAAATTACTTCATACAACAATGAATTAAAATTAACAAATCAAGAATTAAGCTACATAGAAAATAAAACCCAAAAAAAGGGGACAATTACTTAGAGGTTCTCACGTGAATCATCATTATCTTCTAAATCCTTACATCAAACCTTTTCTAGCAAGGATCAAAGAAGCTAAAGAGCAAGTGACTCTTCTCCTTTTGATTATTGTTATTGGCCTTCTTAGTGAGGTTTTCATGTAGATTGATGTCCCCAAAGGTTGAATCTTGTGCTCGATAAAACAAAGTTGTACTCCGTTTCAACTCCTCATTCAAAGTCCCATTAGCAGCACACATTATTTCTAATCTCTCATACTTTGCAAGGCGTTACCGAATGCTCATGGATTTAATAATGGTTGGATCAAGTTGTGTGATTGGCAGTAGATTATTTTTCTAATCTCTCATACTTTACAAAGTTTCTCTGAGTGCTCGTGGATCTAAACATGGCTAGATCAAGTTGTGTGAAAAATAACATTTTGATTAGTAAATTAGCAATGTATAGATATGAAATAAAAATGGTTAGTGGGGAATGCAAGAATGACATAACTTGTAACATTTATCATAACTTGTTGTGTGCCATTGAGTGCAAGGGAAAAAAGGAGTGGTGGTTTGCCATGGAAGATTGTATCGGGTAAGAGAAGAATTCTATGCTGCAATATAAAACTCAGAAATGATGGAGCCTTAGTTCATCTATTTGATTTTTGTTTTTTTTATTTTAATAATTTTATAATTTTTAATTCTAATTGTTAACTGGTTTAGAAATGTTTTTATTTTCATATATGATAAGATTTTTTTTTAACATGGCATGACTTTTCTAATGTGACACACATTTACACTTTTCATTTAAATTGTAGCATGATATGCCACATGGTAGTTTTTGGGAGCACGTATTTGCCACATGACAACGTTTTATACATGTAATTCTATGTTAGAGTGACACATGTCATAATTTGAAGGCATGTACCTTCTCTCTATATATTATATTATATGATTATACGACTAGTCATTAGCAACAAACAAAGGGTTTTAAACATTTCACCTATACCCATTTTCCAACAAAATATCTCATATCCCCTCCAGGTTTAGATTTTGATAACATTTTGATCACCAGTGACTTGTTATATCAAAATCTAGCATTAGCATAAAAGTTAGAAATAGAAACAGGGAAATAAATACTAATAAATTTGTGTATATTTTAGAATGAATATATACAGGAGGGTTAGCCTCTATTTATACAAGAAGGCTGCTCTATAGAAAAGAAAAATAATAAAATATAATTATATACTAAATTAATTACAATCTTAATCAATCATCCCCAAAATTAATCATAATCAATCATAATCTCAATCACGCTAACATCCTAGAAGACCAAGGAGGAGTTGGCTAAGAAATAAAGCCTATGAAACAAAGTTCCTTTTATATACTTAATAATACAAAAAACAACAGCATAGTCAGTAGTGCGCGGAGCTGATATAAACTGACTGACTAAATGAATAGAAGGTGAAATGGAGTGATTTGGGCAAGATTTGAGAGAGAATTTGTAATTTTGGAAGAGGGGAGTCATGGAGGTAGAAAGAGAAAGTGGAGGTTGCAGGTAAAAATAGCATCTTCGCGCGCCGAAACCCTTTTAAAACCCCTTTGTAATCGATTACAATGGGGTTGTAATCGATTACACACGTTCTGGGTTCCTTGTAATTGATTACAAGGTTGGTGTAATCAATTACAAGCTTTCTGGAATGGTTGTAATCGATTACGTGGTATGTGTAATCAATTACAAGCATTCTGACTTTACTTGTAACGCTTGGCAGTGCCTTTTGTAATGAATTACAAAGTTTCTGTAATCGATTACAAGCTTGCTGAACTTGATTTTATCACTTCAAATAGTGGGAGACTTGTACCAAAACCTCCAAATTACTTCCAAAACTTTCAAAATCAATTTCAAACCTCATGTAAGCATGAAAGTTAACCAGTTCTTGATTCATAACACATGTTCTTGTAAAATTGTCACCTTTATTAAGGATCAAGCCAATCGAGCAGAAAAAATGCTTGTCCAGCTAATATGTTGATCCACTTAGAGGACTTAGTCATGATGGAGTACCTATAAAACAAACTTAGGGGAGCCTCCAATGCTCAAGTCAGTATTGGATTCAAAAATAACTAAAGCAAGTTAATCACGCAAGGAATTCAATAATGGAGCAAAGTATCAAATTATGCAGCAAAGTATCAAGTTATAACTCAAAATGACATATTATGCATTTTATAAAAGAGCTACTTGATGTACTTGAGGAAACAAAAAATTCTTGTAAGATTTTTGTTGGTTATTGGGATTATAATGCAAACCGGCCTTTTAGAAAACACATCTTTGTTTTCCTAGCAACACATTCAAGTTGTCTATTCCAAAAGTAAATTTTAAAATAGTATTTTTCAAATCCTCAATTTCATTTTCAAATGCTTTACATGATGAGCAAGATGAGGGTGTAGGTGCATTATCGTGTGAAGAACAAATCATACTTAATGAGTTAGAATCAATAAGTCCTAGAGTCTCATTCTCAATTTTGAGTTCATTAATCTCCTTGTTTAAAATAGAAATTTTGTTTACCAATAAGGAGATAGTTTTGTTGGAAGATAAAATCATTTTTGTGAGCCTCATGGATTCATTATGCAATTCTTCAAATGCATCTTGCAATTCATCTTAAGAAGGGGAAGAATCTAAGTTTGAGGATGTTACCTCCGTGTCATTTTCTTCTTCCTCTTCTCTTCTAGCCATGAGACAGAGATTGGCTTTTTCATTGTCTGGGCTATCAGTTGAATCTATGTCATTTTCATCCTAAGCTATGTAAGCTCTTCTTTCTTTCTTATCCTTTGAGGACCTCTTCTCGTATTTTTTCACTTTCCTTTGATAGATTGAACACTCCATCTTCATGTGTCCCGCTACTCTACATCCATAGGATTTAGGAGTGGATGGGGTTCTTTCCCCTTTGTGATAGGCATTTTTTTGGGGAAAGGGAGGTCTTCTTTGAGCTCCATTCTTCTTGAAGAATTTTCCAAATTTCTTTACTAGAAGACTAAGGTTCTTCTCATTTATTTCCAAGCCATCTCCATCATCTTCATCATCATCATCATCATCATTGACCATGGAGGAAATGGCCTTGAGAGCTATTCCTTTCTTTGTCTTGTCAAGCTCCTCACTTTGGTTGAGTCTATTCAATTCTAGTTCATATTCTTGGAGCTTGCCAAAAGTATGGCTAGGGTCATGGTTGAAAGATTTCTTGACTCTGCAATAGCTGTCACTTTAGGTTGCCAATGCTTGCTCAAACATCTTAACACTTTATTAATAAGATCTTTATTAGGAAAGCATTTCCCAATGAAGCAAGATAATTTGTAAAATGTGTGAACCATTTTTGCATTTCTTGAATGCTTTCACTTTAGTTCATTCCAAAAAGCTCATACTCATGAGTGAGAGTATTAATCCTTGATCTTTTCATTTCACTAGTACCCTCATGGGTTACTTGTAGAGTGTCCCACATTTCTTGGGCAGATTTACAATTTGAGACTCTGAAGAACTTATCATATCCCAAGGCTGTGGTAATTATGTTTTTGGCTCTCAAATTGTATTGGACATTTTTTTATCATCATCGGTCTATTCACTTCTTGGTGTATTAATTATTACACCATTAACAACTTGTGTGGGGACAAAAGGATAATTTTCAACAGTATCCCACACATCTAAGTAAATAGCTTCAATAAAAAATTTCATTCGTTCTTTCCAATAAGCATACTTATCCCCATTGAAAAAGTGAGGTTTATAGAGAAGAATTTTTTAAAAAATCATTTGAAGAGGCTATCACTTTCTCTTAAAACTACTAAACTCTTTACATAAGAGCCTAGCTCTAATACCACTTGTTACCAATTGACCTCAATACTCAATATGGGGGATGAATTGAGTTTGTAAAATATTTTTGCAAATCTTTCGCAAAACACTTGATTATTAATTTTTGTTGAAGCTATTGATTGATTGAAGTGAATAGATAAAAGAAATTGAATAACTCACTCCCAGATAAATAAGACAAGATAGAAAGTATTCAAGAAAGCATATAAGATTAAAGCACAAATGTAAAAAGATAGAGTTGAGAATATCAAACACAAGATTTATCTTGGTTCAGTCACTAATCCACTTGTGGCCTACATCCAGTTTTCGAGCAATCACTTAAGATTTTCTACTATATCTTCAAGCTTTAACGGGTTCTTACAACCTTTACACAATAGAGCACTCACCACACCTTGAGATACCTCACCCTTTGTGCTTGAGCCTCAACTTCAAGGAATACCTCACCCTTTACAACCTTGAGGGATACCTCACCTTTTTTACTAACAAGGGATACCTCACTTTCTTTACAAACAATGGATGGCTTACCCTTTTCTCTAGAAGGATACCTCACCCTCTTTACAACTTAAACAAAGTATAAATGAACTAAAACTCTCTCAAGAGTGGATATACAAATTGAAACCCTAGAATGCTCTTCAAGAATATCTCAAATTGTTGCAAAAACATAGCACAAATGATTCGAATATTGATTCACGGATTAGAGTGATAGAAATATGTTTTCAGTTGTTGGTTTGCCATTCATGATGACCCAAGTCATATATTTATAAAGTATTTGATCAAAGGAGCTGTTTGGTGTAATAAATGGAAACATTAAATGCCAGTAAAATAGTCATTAGCTAATGTCAGACCAGTTGTAATTGATTACATGGTCCATATAATCGATTACATTGCTCGTAGAACATGTTCTTGGCTTTCTGGGCAGGATGTAATCGATTATAACCTTCATGTAATTGATTAATAGCCTCTGTCAGAGATGCAATCGATTACAACCCTTGTGTAATCAATTACATGGCTTCTTCCAAACTTGTAATCGATTACAACATCAATGTAATCAATTACAAGGTCTCTGTTTGGCTTGTAATCAATTACTTCACTTGTGTAATCGATTACAATCTCACTTAAACATATTTTTTAACCCCAATTAAGCTTGATGGCCATTTCTAACTTAGAAAACACTTGGATTTATTAAGATATAAACATGAGTTACAAAATTCAAGATTAAAAACAACATTTCTTTAAAATATGAACTTTCAACTTCAAGTTGATTTAAAATGATCTATCAAAAATCATTTTGAGGTAGTTGAGATATATTGAGAGCATTTTACATTTAGATTCTATGACCTATAACCTCTACCAAATATACCTTTTTGAACTTGGTCTTCATCTTGACTTTGTTATCATCAAAAACTTCATTGATATGCTCCATGACATAAGCATTTACATTCTCCCCTTTTTTTTATGTTGACAAAACAACATAGGAAAAAGAGTATCATTTGTATTTATATGCCAGAGATTTAAGCACAACTCTCCCCTTTTCATATAAAAACTCCCCTGTACTCATGCAAACCATGCAGTAAATATGTTATCTTTAATACTCTCCCCCGTTGGCATTATAAAAAAGACATAAGCATTCAATATTGCACAATAATACTAACAAAATTTAAGTAGCATTTCAGCAACATTTAACATGATTAGCCTATAAAACCAATCATCAACAACGGAGAATAACATAGTATAATCATTTCAGCCCATACAGATCAATATCAGAGTATAATCAACAAATCAATAGCAAATGCTTTTGAAAATCAAATGACCAGATTGTATAATCATTAATACCAAAATATCCAGAGTCATACAAAATCATAAAAGTAGCAAAATGCTAATGGGTTAGGAAAAAATATAACAAAAAGAATCATCATGACCAAGCCCCATAGTCACTCCGTCACCTCGCCATCATTGTCACTGTCAGCAGCCACATTAACAAGATCGACATCATTATTATCTATGTCAAGATCATCCTCTGAGCCAAGAATCTCCTCATTATCATCACAAACTGTAGTTGTAGTACTAGAAGGCCCAACAAAGGATATGGGAGCAGGAGGGGTAGTAGAGAAGGTGGGAGCACTCGCATCTCTCTTGGGGACAAAACCCGGTCCCTCTAGGAAAGAACAAATAGAGGCTAACTCTCAATCAGAATGATCCATCCTCAGCTCAAGACGATCTACCTTCTACTCAATGCGATCCATCCTCACTCCCACTGTGGTCATCAAGCTGCACATCTCTTGAAGCAAAAGGTCCAAAGTGGGTAGAGTAGACTATGGTTGGTCCTCATCCTCATCAACATCCTCAGCCTCGTGAGGGATGTGTCCATACTCCCATGAATGAGATAGTACCATTTGTCATCGATCTTCCTCAACTAAAGCTTTTGCAGAGTATGCAGACCAATGGACTATAGCCCTTTAGAGCTTGTATCATTGGCTTCCCATCTAGAAAGATATGAAAATGCTCTAGAATAGCAATAACCAACATAGCATATGGAAGGGCATGGGTTTTCTTTTTGGCTTCCAACATGTGCTAAATGATATAATAGGCCCAATTGATTAGCCATCCAGTGTTCATAGCCCATAAAGTCAGCACATCATCCCTAAAAACTTAGGAGTAGTTTCCTCCCCTAGGAACCAATCCCCTAGCTACAAGGTAATGTAGTACCCTATTCTCTATAGTCAACCCAGTAGCCATTACCCTCTTTTATCCCTAGGTATCTCATATCCAACCCTCAGCAATGGAGTCAAAGTAGTCCTATAGTCATACTCATCTCCCCAAACATTTTCACGACCACAGAAATTCACACCATCAAAAGTCAACTAAGTTAGTCTAAACCATAAATCCTTCGAGATTCTTATCTGTTTCTTTTTTACTTTAGAAATTAGGCAATCATCCTCATAATTCAAATTTGCATAAAATACTTTAACTAAGTTTGGGTATATGTATTTCTTAATGCTTAAAAAGTCAATCAAACTAAGCCTTCGTATATTCTAAAGTTATCTAATAGTTCACTAGAGCAAAAGTCTTCGGTAAGATACTTGGGTGAGATAATTTTTCTTAACTGAAAATTTTTGCAGAAGTAATCAGCTTTCTTTGCGGTGCTGAAGTGTTGCGTGAGGTCCAACCCCGAAATAGTGAGTGGAGGAGCGTTGGATGACATTCCCACTGTGACCCCTGTTCTTGGTCTCTTGGCACAATTTGAGGATTCGGCCATTTTGGTGGAATAAGAGAAAATGAATAGGAGGAAGGTGGAGGGAAGGGGTTTCCAATGTGTTTGGTGGTGGAAAAAGGTGGAAAACTAGTGAGAAAGTGGTGGAATTTGCGGTTAGGCTTAGAGAGAGAAAGGGCTACGTGAAAGGAGATGGGGAAGAGTTTGGGGTGTTTTTGATTGAAATTGGTTTGGGGTTTTGGTAGAGAGGAAGTTTTTGAGTGAAAAGAATATGAAATGGAGTGATTTGGGCAAGATTTGAAAGAGAATTTATGATTTTGAGAGAGGAAAGTTGTGGCGGTAGAGAGAGAAAGGGTATATTGCAGATAAAAATGGCATCTTCGCACACTGAAACCCTTTTTAAGACCCCTTTTGTAATTGATTACATTGGGGTTGTAATCGATTACACATGTTCTGGGTTCCTTGTAATAGATTACAAGGTTGGTGTAATTGATGACAAGAATTTTGACTTTACTTGTAACGCTTGATAGAGCCTTTGTAATCGATTACAAAGTTCCTGTAATCGATTATAAGCTTATTGAACTTGATTTTCTCACGTCAAACAGCAGGAGACTTGCACCAAAACCTCCAAACTACTTCCAAAACTTCCCAAATCAATTTCAAACCTCATGTAAGCATGAAATTTAACCAGTTCTTGATTCATAACACATGTTCTGGCAAAAATGTCACCTTTGTTAAGGATCAAACCAATTGAGCAGAAAAATGGTTGTCCAACTAATATTTTGATCCACTTGGAGGACTTAGTCATGATGGAGTACCTGCAAAACAAACTTAGGGAAGCCTCCGACGCTCAAGTCCGTATTGGATTCAAAAATAACTAAAGCAATGTAATCACGCAAGGAATTCAATAATGCAGTAAAGTATCAAATTATGCATCAAAGTATCAAGTTATGCATCAAAATGACATATTATGCAGCAAATGACAGATTTATGCAACAAAATATCATATTATGTAGTAGCATGACAAGTTATGCAGCAAAATGATGAATCATGCAACAAAATTATACATTATGCAGTGAAAGTTAGATGTATGATTGATTCAATATGTGAAGTTCAACGATATTTTCATCAAATAAGCTATTTCAAACAAGAAGTGAACTTATTTAGAATATTATTACATGTAGAGATATTTTCAATATATAAAGCTAGAAAAGTACTACTTTAAGGCAAGTTAAAGCATAGAACAAGTCTCCACTTATCCAAAGGTTGCAAGTCTAAGCTTCTTCGAGACAAGGAAAAGAACTTGGAGTATTTTCTGGTCTTGTGCTTGGAGCAACCACTTTTAAGATTCTAAAGTTGGCTCTTAGCCTTCAAGCACACCTACAACACACTTCAATTTTTGTCTTTTGGTACTTAAATTTTCTTGGGTCCTTGTGTGTTAGTTTTAGGCAAGGTGCCCTTAGGGACCCAAACTATTTTAATCCTAACCTTGGTGTTCAAGTTCTTCCTAACATTGCATGTTAAGGCACTATGCCCTTTCCTCCCACAATGAAAGTATTTGATAAATGGGCTACTTGATGTACTTAAGGAAACAAAGAAATTATTGTAATATTTTTTATGGTTATTGGGATTATATCCCAAACTGACTTTTTGGAAAACACATCTTTGTTTCCCTTGCAACACATTTAAGTTGTCTATTCCAAAAGTAAATTTTGAAAGAGTGTTTTTCAAATCCTCAATTTCATTTTCAAATGTTTTACATGATGAGCAAGATGATGGTGTAGGTGCATGATGATGTAAAGAAGAAATCATACATGATGAGTTAGCATCAATAAGTCCTAGAGTCTCATTCTCAATTTTGAGTTCATTAGTCTCCTTGTTTAAAATAGAAATTTTGTTTATCAATAAGGAGATAGTTTTGTTGGAAGATAAAATCATTTTTGTAAGCCTCATGGATTCATTATGCAATTCTTCAAATGCATGTTATAATTCATCATAAGAAGGGGAAGAATCTTTGAGGATATTGCCTCTGTGTCATCTTCTTCTTCCTCTTCTCCTCTAGCCATGAGACAGAGATTAGATTTTTCATTGTCTGAACTGTCAATTGAATCTATGTCATTTTCATCCTAAGTTATGTAAGCTCTTCTTTCTTTCTTATCCTATGAGGATCTCTTCTCATATTTTTCCACTTTTCTTTAATAGATTGGACACTTCATCTTCATGTGTCCCGTTTCTCCACATTCATAGCATTTAAGAGTTGATGAGGTTCCCTCCCATTTGTGATAGACAATCTTTTAAGGGAAAGGGAGGCTTCTTTGAACTCCATTCTTCTTGGAGAATCTTACTAATTTCTTTACTAGAAGATTAAGGTTCTTCTCATTTATTTCCAAGTCATCTCCATCATTGACCATGGAGGAAGTGACCTTGAGAGCTATTCCTTTCTTTTTCTTGTCAAGCTCCTCACTTTGGTTGAGTCTACTCAATTCCAGTTCATGTTCTTGGAGCTTGCCAAAAAGTGCAACTAGGGTCATGGTTGAAAGATTTCTTGACTCTGCAATAGCCGTCACTTTAGGTTATCAATGCCTGCTCAAATATCTTAATACTTTGTTAATAAGATCTTCATTAGGAAAAGTCTTTTCCAATGAAGTAAGATGATTTATAATATGTGTGAACCGTTTTTGTATTTCTTGAATGCTTTCACCTTAGTTCATTCTAAAAAAGCTCATACTCATGAGTGGGAGTATAAACATGGCCTCTGCCAGACTTTTAATCAATTATAACCTCAATGTAATCAATTACAAGGCTTCTGTCTGGCTTGTAATCGATTATTTCACTTATGAAATCGATTACATTCTCACTTAAACACATTTTTCAAGCCCAAATAAGCTTAATGGCCATTTCCAACTTAGAAAACACTTGGATTTGTTAATATATAAACATGAGTTACAAAATCCAAGATTAAAAACAACATTTCTTTAAAATATGAACTTTCAACTTCAAGTTAATTTAAAAAGATCTTTCAAAAACCATTTTAAGATAGTTGAGATATATTAAGAGTATTTTACATTTAGATTCTAAGACCTATAGCCTATACCAAATATACCTCTTTGAACTTGGTCTTCATCTTGACTTTGTTATCATCAAAAACTTCATTGATATGGTCCATGACATAAGCATTCACAAAGTATAGTACCATCCAAATATGTAAACCTGACATTAGGCTCCAGAGGAGTAGACTCGGTGCAACTGTCTAAAAGACCGACTCGAGAAATACGATCTGAAGCATATTTAGCTTGGGACAAATAAATACCATTAATAGAGAAAAGAACCTTAAGACCCAAAAAATAACTGAAAGGGCTAAGATCCTTCATATCAAAATTGTAGCTCAAGAATGCTTTAAGATCAGCAATTCCAGAAGTATCATCACCTGTAATAATCATGTCATCAACATAAAGAAGCAGTAATATAATGTCACTATCATTTTTTTGGATAAAGAGAGCTAAATCATAAGAACTAGAGGAGAACCTTAGCTGACTGATGGTGGAATTGAACTTAGCAAACCAAGCTCGAGGAGCTTGTTTAAGACCATACAAGGCTTTGTGAAGAAGACAGACCTTGTTAGGTGGACAAGAATAACCAGGCGCTGGTTGTTTGTGCCTATTTAGGCCGCAAGTACATGGGTCATACAAGTAATAAAGTGTGAAGTAGGGTATCATTCCCACGAGGACAAAGGCTAATTCTAATGCTAATTATTAACCAATAATTTATGTAATTCTATTCAAGAACATTCAAATTAGGAAAGTGTGTTTAAGCTAATTAAAAGACTCGAATGCTGTAAATTGGGAATTAGGTTGATGATTAGAGAATAGAAAATCCTTCTTCACCCCCTACTTCAATTAATAATAAGCAATCCTTATAAGCAACATAAATGAAAGGATTAGGTTAGCTTGAGAAACTAACTTAGTTAAAAGCCTATGTTTAGGTCAATTAACAATGTTTCATTTACCTAATTCACTATGTTTCCATGAGAACTAGTGCAAAATCCACTCATTAAGGACTATTCTCAAACACCTGTTATGCATGGCCAAGAAGTATATTTCTATCTCATTAACGAATTAACTCATCCCACCATGACAATGAAATTAAACATGCATCAACCATACCTATGATCTCAAATCCAAATTCCTATGTCTAGATTCATTGGATTTCAACAAATCACTTAAAAGTTAATTAAACAATCAAGAGCATTAAGATTCATATGATTGAACAAAACCAAATCATCTATATACAAAATTATTCAATATCCATAGGAGGATCCAAAGGAATCCCTATACACAGCTTAGATACTCATTGAACATGAAAATCTATCACAAATAATCATGTTTATGATAATGGAAAAGATAAAGTAGAAGGAATAGAAGAGGAAAGCTCAATGATGGTGATCTTTGATGCTTGAATCTTCCTCCAAGATGAAGATGGCCTCCAACCTTGGCTACTTCTATTTCCTTTCAACCCAACAATAATAACATAGCAGTTGTGTTCTCAAAATGTAAAAAACCTTATGCAAAAATATGATAAAACAGTATTTATAGGCCCAGAAATGTGCTTCACGCCACGGTGTTACACATCTTACGCCGCGGCGTGTGTGTAAATTAGGTCACCACACTGCAGCATACACTCCTTTGCACCACGACGTTCAAGCCTCGGGTTCAATATATTGAAGCAGGGGAATGCACCACATTGCACTATGAACCTGCCTGCGCCGCGGCATGAGATGTTGAATTGCTCCTTTGGCTTTCTCTTCCAATTTTGGTCCAAGTCTTCCACAAATCCACTTGCTTGGAACCCTTCCTGCAATAGAGAAATCGCTAAATTAATAAAAGTTGAAAAAATACTTAATCGCCTGAAGAATACACAAGATTTCCTCAATTTTATATAGGAAGATATCAAAATAGAATTTGACAAATATAAGCCTAAAATCTTCTATATATGCATAATAATAAGAACTAAGCTATCAATATAGCACAGATATAGGGCACAAATAACTACATTTCATGGAGTTATTAGTGGTTGCATATAGACTTCCTCTTCTAAATTACCATTGAGAAAGGCGTTCTTCACATCCATCTAATTAAGAGTCTAGTTGTGGGTGGCAGCAATAGCAAGAAAATTACAAACAAAAGTGATACAAGCAACTAGAGCAAAGATTTCTTCATAATCAATCCTATATTCATGAGTAAAACCTCTGGCCAACAAGCATGTCTTATAATGATCAACAGATCCATCAGAGCAAGTTTTAATGTTATAAACTCATTTACATCCGACAAGAGCCTTATCATAAGGAAGATCAACCATTTTCCAAGTACAATTATTCTCCAAAGCCTGTAATTCTTCTTTCATAGCCGTTAGCCATGGCAACCATCACCCAAGAAGGGGGTGAATTAGGTGATTACAAATTTTCAAAACACCTTTGAGAAATTAAGCATTTTGAATAACTCAATTAATAGATGCAGCGAAATAAGTTTAACAAAGGTGCAACTATTAGAGATTTCATAAATACCACTTGGGCTATAGGATAAATCAAGCAAATAAGCTGGATATCAAATTCAATTCAAGCATATATAATTAAAGCGTAAATGTAAAGGAGATAGAGTTAAGAAGATCAAATACAAGATTTATCCTGGTTCAGCCACCAATCCACTTGTGGCCTATGTTCATTCCTTAAGCAATCACTTGAGATTTTCCACTATATCTTCAAGTTTTAATGGGTACTTGTAACCTTTACACAATAAAGCACTCACCACATCTTGGGATACCTCACCCTTTGTGCTTGAGCCTCAACTTCAAGGGATACCTCACCTTTTACAACCTTGAGGGATACCTCACCCTCTTTACTAATAAGGGATACATCACCCTTACAACTTTGAGGGATACATCATCCTTTTCTCTAGAAGGATACTTTACTCTTTTCTCTCTTAAGGGATACCTCACCCTCTTACAATGATTTCAAAATGACGAGAAAGATTAGAAACTCTCATAAGAGTATATATACAACTTGAAGAACAAAGTATGGATGATAAGAAACTCTCTCAAGAGTGGATAATACAAATTGAAGCTCTATGGGTATCAAGGATTCACACTTTATAACTCAAAATATGATTTTGATTATTCAAGGATCAAATCACGTGTTCAAGAGTTGTAAAAGCTTTAAAAATCACTTATATATAGAGCCCAAGTGATAAAATAGCCGTTGGTGGTGTTTAGAAATGATTTTTTTTATGAAAACTAGCCGTTTATAGCCGTTGGGAACATTTTTGGGCACTTGGTAATCGATTACACACTTTTGATAATCGATTACATGGCCTCTGCCAAAGTTGTAATCGATTATAGGACTTGTGTAATCGATTACATCACTTCTGGTTTTGAAAACTGACTTTAAAAGGTCATAACTTCTTCATTTCTTATCCGATTAAAGCAAATGACCATTCATTGGAAAGATCTTTGAGTCTATTTTCATATGAAAGAAGTTTTAAAACAAAAATCAAAGTATTTTAAAAGTTATAATCAAAATAGTAACTAAATATCAGTTTTTCAAAACTCAAACTTAACTATTTTTCATAGTTTAAAACAAATGGTCATAACTTCTTCATTTCTTATCCGTTTAAAGCAAATGACTACTCATTGGAAAGATCTTTGAGTCTATTTTCATATGAAATAAGTTTTAGACAAAACTTAAAGTATTTTGAAAGATATGATAAAAAGAGTAATCAAAGGTTAGTTTTACAAAACACAAACTTGACTATTTTTCAAAGGTTTGAACTACCACTAAGACTAACTTTTCAAAAATAGTTTGTTGGACATTTTAGAATGTAAGAAACACTTTTAAAGATATTAAAACATATTTGAGTTTAGTGTGATTCTTTTTTACCTTTACATAAGATCTAAGTCCTATAGGCTATTCTTGAAGAACCTTGGGACTTGATCTTTTGCCATCATCAATTTTTGATGTAATCCAAGTTTTCAAAAATTTCTTCTCTTCAAATATTACAAATGCTTGTACATCTTATCATTCTCATTCTTCTTGAGTTGAACATAATAATGATCTTTTTCTTTCTTGTTACAATGCTCACTCTTTGTACTTGAACTATCCTACAAAGTATTACTCACTTACAACAAGCATAGTTAGTCCAAATTCATAATTCAATATCTTAATATGTATGATTCATAAATGTATAATTCTAATTAGTCTAACATGCATATAAGACTTTCATAGGCACATCCAAATAAGATATTTAGAATTACTAATAGATATGCTTTATATAGGATGTAACAAAGAATATATGCAAAGTGTTCTTTTTATCTTGTATTTGTTATCATCAAAACTTCACATATTAAACCATTTGGGGCAAACTTATTTTCACAATCTCTCCCTTTTTGGTGATGATAAATCACCAAAGAAAAATATGCAATATAGAAGAATAGATATTCATGTAAACATTTCAAACAATAAGTACAAGAACATATTTTTCTTTTTAATTTTCACTCCCCCTATTTGACATCAACAATAAAGGCTTAGAAAGAAAAGATAATATTTTCACTCCCTTTATAGATAAAACTCGTGTTATCAAAAAGAGTAGGATCATCAAAACCCAAAAACTTCTTCAAGTTATTCAAATCATAACTATCTCCCCGTATTTAATTCTACGTATGATTCAAGAAGAGAGAGATGAAACAAGCATTCTTTCAAGATATAAAAGATTATTCATGTAATGCTTGTTACATTTTGGTACATCAACATTTAGCATATGATAGCAATAAGCTTAAGAAATTATGTCTAGCATATAATATCTTGCATACCACATGATAAATAAGTACCACTTGATATCACTTATTAGGAGTTACAAAATATTCGTGTAAGATCATGGAATTAAGGTCTTCAAATGAAAGATCATACAACTTGTCACATATCAAGCATTTCTCAATGAAAAAGTCAAAAGATAAAGTCAAAAGATATTGAAGTTTAAGAATGTTTACCTTCTTTCATTGATAGAGGGAAAGAGAATAAAAGATGATATTTATTGACATGTTAATAGTATTAACAATAAAATACTTCATGCTAAATAATGATGTAAACTAAGAGATATAAGCAACAATTTAAGAACTAGGCTCCCCCTCAAAATATGCATATTATCAAAATATAAAACATAATAGTTTAACATAGTTATGCATATTTTCTTAGTCAACAAGGACATGGAAGAAAGATATATAAGATAAAAAGGATAAACAATCATTACGAATTAACAAATAATTATAACAAGTTATAAGAAAAAAAGATAAACTCCCCCTTATTAAAGCACAAGATAGATAAAGAGAAATATGTATACCAAAATCATGTAAGCACATTACCATAAAGTAAAGCAATGCAAAAGGTACATATTCTTAATCTATCAAACAAAAACTATTTTTAAAATTTTCTCTCCTTTTCAAAAATTTTTTTACAAGAACACAATATATTTTCAAAAGAATTTTAGAAGGGTAGAGAGGTTTTATATATTAAATCACATATTCCTTGAGAGTGATCAAATCCAAGTCAAAGAAACATTTAAAAGTACATATCCTCTCTTTCTCATTAAACAAAAGCCTTGAGAAAATAAAACACTTTAAAGAACAAGGCTTATTTTTTGAAGTATTAAGATGGGCTTTATAGAATATTTCAAAAAATTTATTTGGAAACTTTCTTAAGCATTCTCTCAAGATTTAATAAAATATTTCAAAGCAAATGAAGAGAATACTACATTTATAACACGTATCCAATGATTTCCAAATTTTTAAGACAATTAGGAGGTGAAAATACTTTCAAGGTCTTAAGACAAGTTCAAATGATTCTCAAGGATATGAAATTTTAAAAGCTTCTTTCAAATATGATAAGAGATTTTGCTTTAAAAAGAAAACTTTTTAGTCAAACCATAAACTTTTTTCGAAACAAGTGCATGATTCTTATAAGTGTTACACTACTAAGAGACCATAGATCAAGAGAATCATAGATATCAAACATTCACTTGAAAAAAATATGCTATAGGGATCAAAGCATGTATAAAACTAACATCATTCACCCTATATGCAATGAAAAAATTAGCAAGTTAATATCCAATTAGGAACTTTGTGAATGCTAAGAATACTTCTCATGTAAAGAAAGCATCTAATCATTTAAGATCAATTTATTAACAAGTATCATACAATTCATAGCATAAAGAATACCACAATAGCTTAGAGATAGAGATACTTATTGAGAGAGTGATGCTTCTTTAGAATGTTCTTCATCTATTGTCCATTGAGTTTGTGTTTTCTTCCATTGAGTATTTCATTTCATTGCACTTGAAGAAAGTCTCCTCATGTCCCTCTCCATCCAACTTTTCTCTTTATCCACTTATGCTTGTATGTAAAAATTTTGATGGCTATATTTGAAGCACATAAAGATACTTCCAAAGCTAACTCTAAAAGTTCTCTAAAACATAGGTTAGCATCAAATATTATTTAAGCTCATTTACAAGCATAATTTAGATTGATATATAATGTAAAATATGTACTATATTATCAACCATACATAGTTAGTTCTAATGAGAATGTAAGAAGTACATATGCACTTGAATTAAAAAAAAATGGTTTAAGCATTTTAAGGCATGACTCAAGTTTATCAAGAAAAACTTAATTATCTTCAAAGTATAAATAAGCATTTTGGGGCAAACAATGATCATGTAAGGCATGTAATATCAAGTAAAGAATTCTAGTATACACACATGCCAATAGCATGCTTACTTTTATGATATATAGACAATTTTAAGTGAAAAAGGTTGTTCCTGTGCTGAAAACCTTTTTAAAGTTGTTGTGTAATTGATTACAATGGGTGTGTAATCGATTACCAGCCCTCTGGAATACTTGTAATCAATTACAAGTTTGGTATAATCGATTACCATCTTTCTGAGAACCTTGTAATCGATTACAAGGTTGGTGTAATCGATTACTTGCTTGACAGAACCTTTGTAATCAATTACAAAGGTCTAGTGATCGATTACCAGTTTTCTAAAACTCAATTTTTGCATTTTAAATAGTAAATGACTAATCTTAAAGTTCTAAAATTAGTTTCAAAATGTCTCAAAGCAATTTCAAACATCATGAAAGCATACCTAGGCATTGTAGAATCTTATGTTATAATAAGAATAAACATAATCATATGCTAAATATAATATTCCAATTTTACTAAGT
The DNA here is from genome assembly GCA_029884595.1 of Ormosia semicastrata. NCBI lineage: Eukaryota > Viridiplantae > Streptophyta > Magnoliopsida > Fabales > Fabaceae > Ormosia > Ormosia semicastrata. The sequence continues at coordinate 5,282,015 of JAQQTO010000029.1, forward strand.
ATACATGATTCTATCCTTTACCTAAGGCCTACAAGGAATATACCTCATATTCATTATCTTTTTAAGTGAATGTCCATAAGAGGTAAAAACTTTTGATACATTGGCCTTGGTAATCAATAAAACTTTTTTTCTTACCCATTGCTTCTCTTTTGGTGTTTTGAACTTTACAAGTTTCACATTTTGTACTTGAGAAGTTTTGGTTGAAGCCATCTTCCTTCTTTGATCAAAACTTCTACCATTGGGCTTTGGAAGCATTTTTCTTGATGATTCCTCTTTCCTTTGACCAATTAGTCCATCCTTTTAAGAAATTTTCTGCATAATTGAAACACTAGGAGGACATTTTGGTACCTACTTCATCTTAGGTCCTTAAATGTTAGTACAAAAACTTTTAAGACTTTTAGGAACCCAAACCATGTTATTTCTCATATAAGGATTTTTTTTATAATTGCATAAATGATAAATATGTCCTAGATGACCACAAAAATTATAAACAATTGAATTTAATTATGGTTTGGTCCTTTGAAGATCATCTTTGGAAAACTTAAGCCTTTTGTTGTTATTACATTCTATACTATTTTTTGCCGCAAGCCTTGCTTGGATTTTTATGTGGAATAACATAAATTTTATTCTCATTAACAAGCATAGAATGTAAGCAATTAGAATCATTAGCTTTGACAAATTCGAAAGATAAGTCCTCAACTTGATTTTCTAAATTAATGCACTTTTCACAATAAGTTGAGGTTTCACATTTCGAAGACATTTCCTTATCAAGAAAAGCATAATCATTCTTCAAAGTTCAAATTTCGTTTTCAATTGAGAAAATGTTTTCCAAACAAGATAAGTTTTTCTTTTCTAAAAACAACAAGCCATCATACAATTTATCATATGCACATTGTAGCTCATCATAAGAAGGACTATAATCTAGTTTAGCATTATTTACCTTAAAGTCCTTTTTAGCCATATATGAAGGAGTCTTAATTTCTAGCATTCTTGGCTCTTTAAGGGAATCATCATCATCCTTATTATTCTGCATCAAAGCTTCATGAGTTTATACCATTTGGTTTTGCTTTGCCATCTCTTCAAATTGAGCATCATCATCATCAAGAGGTATTGGTCTCCCTTCAATAGTTTGAACATCTTTTTTAGGGCATTTTTCATGACAAGATTCCTTCAATGACTTTTGCTCTTCTTGCTCTCTATATATAACTTTATGCAAAAAATCATTATTAGCAAGATAGATAACATCAAGAGCATCTCATATATCTTTAGCATTAGAGCAACTCTTAATTTCAGTATAAGCATCATCATTTAAACTACTTCTCAAAATTTGCATAGCTCTAATGTTCAATGCAAAGCATTTTTTGTCATAGGCATTCCATGTTTGTTTTGATTTGTAAGTAAATCCATCAAACATAATATCTCACAAATCAAGATCAATAAATTGCATATAAAATTCTATTCTAGCTTTCTAATAAATAAAATTCACACCATCCAAAAATGGTGGTTTATTAATTTCAAAACCTTCTATTTTGAAAAGCTTTTAATGGTTGCCAACAAACAAGAATCTTTAACTCTAAGCGGTTAAGCTTTCAACAGAGCATGAAGCTTTAATACCATTTGTTAGCCATGGCCATCACCCAAGAGGGGGTGAATTGAGTGATTACAAATTTTTAAAACACCTTCGAGAAATTAAGCATTTTGAATAACTCAATTAATAGATGCAACAGAATAAGTTTAACAAAGGTTCAACTATTAAATATTTCACAAATACCACTTGGGCTATAGGATAAATCAAGCAAATAAGCTAGATATCAAATTCAACTCAAGCATATATAATTAAAGCGCAAATGTAAAGGAGATAGAGTTGAAAAGATCAAACACAAGATTTATCCTAGTTCAGCCACCAATCCACTTGTGCCCTATGTCCAGTCCTCAAGCAATCACTTGAGATTTTTCACTATATCTTCAAGTTTCAATAGGTACTTGTAACCTTACACAATAGAGCACTCACCACACCTTGGGATACCTCACCCTTTGTGCTTGAGCCTCAACTTCAAGGGATACCTCACCCTTTACAACCTTGAGGGATACCTTACCCTCTTTACCAACAAGGGATACCTCACCCTTACAACTTTGAGGGATACCTCACCTTTTTATCTAGAGGGATACCTTACCCTTTTCTCTCTAGAACGATACCTCACCCTCTTACAATGATTTCAAGATGAAGAGAAAGATTAGAAACTCTCACAAGAGTAGATATACAACTTGAAGAACAAAGTATGGATGATAAAAAATTCTCTCAAAAGTGGATAATACAAATTGAAGCTCTATGGGTATCAAGGATTCACACTTTAAAACTCAAAATATGATTTTGATTATTCAAGGATCAAATCAAGTGTTCAAGAGTTGTAAAAGCTTCAAAAATCACTTATATATAGAGCCCAATTGATAAAATAGCCGTTGGTGGTATTTAGAATTGATTTTTTATGAAAACTAGCTCTTTATAACCGTTAGGAACGTTTCTGGGCACTTGGTAACTGATTACACACTTTTGGTAATCGATTACATGGCCTCTTCCAAAGTTGTAATCGATTACAGGACTTGTGTAATCGATTACATCACTTCTGGTTTTGAAAACTGACTTTAAAAGGTCATAATTTCTTCATTTCTTATCTGATTAAAGCAAATGACCACTCATTGGAAATATCTTTGAGTATATTTTCATATGAAATAAGTTTCAGAATAAAACTCAAAATATTTTGAAAGTTATAATCAAAATAGTAACTAAAGGTCAATTTTTCAAAACTCAAACTTAACTATTTTTCATAGTTTAAAGCAAATGGTCATAATTTCTTCATTTCTTATCCGTTTAAAGCAAATGTCCACTCATTAGAAAGATCTTTAAGTCTATTTTCATATGAAATAAGTTTTAGACAAAACTCAAATTATTTTGAAAGATATGATAAAAAGAGTAACTAAAGGTCAGTTTTACAAAACACAAACTTGACTATTTTTCAAAGGTTTGAACTACCACCAAGACTAATTTTCCAAAAATAGTTTGTTGGGCATTTTAGAATATAAGAAACATTTTTAAAGATGTTAAAACATATTTGAGTTTAGTGTGATTCCTTTTTAACTTTACATAAGATCTAAGTCTTATAGGTTATTCTTGAAGAACCTTGGGACTTGATCTTTTGCCATCATCAATTCTTGATGTAATTCAAGCTTCCAAAATTTTCTTCTCTTCAAATATTGCAAATGTTTAGAACATCTTATCATTCTCATTCTTCTTGAGTTGAGCATAATTGTGATTTTTTACTTTCTTATTACAATGCTCACTCTTAGTACTTAGACTATCCTACAAAGTATTACTCACTTAAAACAAGCATAGTTAGTCCAAATTCATAATTCAATATCTTAATATGTATGATTCATAAATGTATAATTCTAGTTAGTCTAACATGCATATAAGACTTTCATAGGCACATCCAAATAAGACATTTATTAATTACTAATAGATATGCTCTATATAGGATGCAACAAAAAACATATGTAAAGTGTTCTTTTTATCTTGTATTTGTCATCATCAAAACTTCACATATTAAACTATTTGGGGTAGACTTATTTCCACAATAACTTGTTGCCAACGAGAATTAATGGATACCTCTAAATTTGACTGCGGTTCATAAAGGTGAAGCATGGTAGAAAAATAATGATAATCACGAAGGTAAGTGAGAAGGTTTCTTACCCAAGAGGGACGAATGACAGTGTTGGATGCAAAATCAATGGTCGGGATAGTGTTAGCGGGATGAGATAAAATTTCAGACGATGATGAGAACTCACTAGGAGAATCGAAAGAGGAACTTAGAGGTGGAGAACCTATCTCAGACACATCTGAAGACTCTGTATCAGAATCATATGGAGAAAGATTAATAGATGGTGTAGTGAACAAAGGGGTAGAAGTGGAAGGAATGGACTTGAACTGAGATAGTGAGGAGAATAAAGTATCCTCCCATAAGACAACATGACCAGAAATATGAATGTGCTGAGAGACTGGATCCCAACAGCGATAGCCTTTGTGTTCAGTACCATAACTAAGGAAGCAACAAAGATGGACATGTGGGTCAAGCTTAGTGTGCTCATGAGGTTGAAGAAGAACAAAACAAGCACAACCAAATACTTTGATAGAATTGTAGTTTGGAGGTATGTGGTGATGATGTTCGTAAGGAGATACATTACCAAGAACAGAGGAAGGAAGATGATTGATAACATAGGCAGCAGTAAAAGTAGCTTCACCTCACATACATTTGGGACAAGATGATGAAATGAGCATAGCTCCAACGGAGTCAAGAATGTGTCAATGTTTCCTTTCAGCACGACCATTTTGCTGAGATGTACTAGGACATGAAAACTCATAAAAGGTTCCCTATTCAGCAAGAAAAGTGAGTAGTTTTGAATCGCGATATTCAGAGACATTATTTCAACGAAAAACCTCAATTATCTTTGAAAATTGAGCTTTAATCATGGTGGCAAATGTAATGTAGATTTGGGGAAGTTCAAAATAGTTTTTCATTAAATATTTTCTAAGTGAAACGTAAATAGTTATCAATAAAAATCATAAAATATCGACAATCTCTCATAGTGGGTGTAGGAGTTGGACCCCAAACATCATAATGCACAAGATCAAAAGAGGAAATAGAAATAGAATTACTTTTATTAAAAAATAAGGCAGGTTGTTTAGCTGTTTGACAAAAAGTACAATGCAAAGATTCTTCTTTGACAGATCCTAAAACATCTTGAGAAATGAGAGGTTGTAATTTACTAAGAAAACTGTGACCTAGACATTAATGCCACAGCTAAAGAAGAAAGGAAGTAGAAGCAGCATAAAGAGTTGACACAGAAGATGAAGGAACATGGAGGGTAGTGAGCTCAAACAATCATTCAATTTTACGACCATTCCCAATTATCTGTCCCATCCATGGATCCTGCATAGAACAACCAGCAGAGGAAAAAGTAAGTATATAACCAAGGTTAAATAATTGACCAATAGAAATAAGATTAAAGTTTAATTTGGGAAAAAGGTAAGTTTCTGATAGGCTAAGGGTAGGTAGGGAGATGAGACCCTTATGACTTACTTCCATAAGAGACCTATCAACAATATAAATAAAATGAATGTTATCTCTAGAGGAAAGGAAAGAAAATGCATAGGATGAGGAAGTCATATGATTACAACATATAGAATCAAAATACCAACAATTATTACCTAGTGCAGTTGCTAAGGCAGTAAAAGTATTACCAGATTGAGAAAGTATTTGCTTAAGAAAAGACACAAGATCAGTAGTGGAAAAAGAGATTTGGAAAGCAGAGAGTGAGGCATCGTCGACAACTGAAGCTACAAGAACAAGCTTGGAGGAGGAATTGGTACAAGGTTGAAACTTACTCTGATCAGGTCTTTGTGGACAAGTAAGACACTGCTCAATCAAATGTCTTAGAAGTTTGTAGTATCTGCATATCAGAGAGGGCCAGTGGGGAGCAATATGACCCTTCTTCTTATAAGTCCAACATTCTATGGTGGGACATTCAGCAAAAACATGGCTAGGTTTACAGCAGTGACTGTAGAATTTGCCCTTCTGATGAGTAACTACAAAGGCCAAATATGCTTTAGGTCAAAAAAGATCCAATCTAGTTTCTTCTAACTTCAAACGAGGAAGGGCATCTTCAAGTGCGGGCAGGGGATCCTAATGTAGTAGAGAAGCTTGAACAAGCTCATAGTCATCAGTGAGAGTCATCAGAAACTGGGTAATCCTGGTGTGGCCACGGTACTCCTCATATAACTTAGCATCACTATTGTGTTTCAAGGTTGGCTCACATAAAATCAGTTGATCCCAGATAGCTTCCATTCGAGCCAGAAACTCGTACACAGCTTGTCCAGGTTCTTATTTTAGACTTTTGAGTTCCTTCAACAACTGATACTGATGAGATCATTTCTTGAGATGATCTCATACCTCTTTGATAGTGTCAAAGCATATAAGCTACAGATGAATGCTGGAGTAGAGGTGTTTCGAAACTAGGTGATAATCTGATGATTTTTGCTATCCCAATCTTCTAATTTATTAGCAAACTTCTCATCAGTGTCATCTTCAACTTTGATAGGGCAAGTAATATCACATGTGACATATCGCCAAAGTCTTCGGCCTTTCAGAAAGCCATGCACATCATACTTTTCCATAGTAGCAGAGAAGAAGAATAGCAAAAAGTGCATTTTTGGGGCTAAATTGACAGAAAATGACATCAAAAATAGAAATATCTCACTGAAAAAACCTTAAAAAGGAGTCTAGTGCCATGTCACCAGGGCGAACTGGTCAACAGGTCGCGAAGTGGGTCGCAAAGCTGGTCGCTGGTCTTAGTTGGTATCTAGAGCATAAGACACACGCGTAGAGGGGAAGGACAGCGTGTGCAGCGATGAAATTTTGAGGACCGGTAAATTGGCAGACAACGATTCCAACAATGCAGGCGATGTCAAAAATGGAGGTCTGGGGAGCGACGAACCAAAAACGGCATCAGTGAGAGATTTTAGAGCAACAACAGCGAACCAGTGGGCAGACAGACGATGTGCGAACGGTGACAGAACTGCGAGTGCATGGTGACGGAGCGGTGGACAATGGTGGTCTAAAGCGATGTCTGAACGAAGGTCAAGTGAGTGTCTAAATGAAGAGGCACAGCGACGGTCTGGAGTAGTGTCTGAACGGAGGTCTGAAGTGGTGAAGGATTGGACCGAGAGCCAAGACTCTCTGATACCAAGTTAGAACAGAAACAAGGAGACAAATACTAATAAATTTAGGGTTAGCCTCTATTTATACAATAATGTTGTTGTACAGAAAAGAAAAATAACAAAATATAATTATGTATTAAATTAATTAATTACAATCTCAATCAATCATTCCTAAAATCAACCATAATCAATTATAATCTCAATCACACTAACAATAAGAAAAAAGGCAAGCATTAATAAATTGGTTTTTTGATACTTAACAAATAAAGATATTCACTATGTTTATGTTTGTAATCAACTTAAATTGAAAATAATTTTATTTGATTTAGAAATTAAATTTTGTATTTGAAACTTATTATAAAAAATAGGATTTGAATTCATTTAAAAATTCTTATATTTGAAATATATTAAAATGAGAATTGATTTCATTTCATTTTAATATTTTACATTTTACAGTTTTACATTTATAAAAGGTAGTTAGTAAAGATAAAATTATCTATTTATTTAAAATTAAATCAAATTCTAACAAATTTTTTTTATAGTTGGTAGGATTTCTAAATCAAAAACAATAAAATCCATAAAATTTTAAAAATTAAATCATTTTTTTAACATTCTAAACATAATATCTAATTTACAAATAAAATCATTCTTCCTTTTTTGACATTACAAACACACTTAGAAAACTCACTGATTTAGACCTTGTCATGTGAATTTTTATAAGGACAAAATTTGTAAGATCATGTGCAGAGTTCTCTAGTTGAACTAATATTATCAGATTCCATGCAACAAACTTTATTGTTCTCAGCTTTCATCTGTTGCGTTTTTCATCTTTATGAAAAGCTGTTTGGGCCATATACTTGGTTTTTGCATTTTTCAAGGATGAGAATGTGAGATGGCTAAACAAACTAATTCAAAATCTGATGATTGTAGAAGAGCTGGGGGCACTCGAGGAACGACTCTTAGTTCACGGCCCAGGCAAAAACAGCAAATGCCTTTAAAAAAGAGAACTTGGGCTTTGATCAGACCCAAGTTAAGGGTGCACTGGGCTCACTGCAACAAACAACTAGTCTAACAAACACTGAAAGTATACCAAAAAAAAAAAGCACTGAAAGAGAATTTGATAAGTAGCAGTAACCCTTTCAGTGTTCTTAATTTACATTACTAGAGTACACTAATTGAGGTGAACACTTTAGGGTGACAATAAGAAGTTTTCTTACATCCTCCTGGAGTGAGAGAGAGGAAGGGAGTGAGAGAGAAATGATGAGCGGAGATTCCTGGAGTAAGAAAAGTTTTTACTCCAGGAGGATGTAACAATTTTTCATGGAAAATTGGAAATAATATAGACGTAGATGATCAAGATTATTACTGATAGATTGATCTTGTCACAACGCAACAAGATGTCATAGGCCGTACACTAGCTATATCTGAATGGAAGAGCCACTGGCACTGCCATGGAAATACACTGTTATTACCATTGCTGTATCGGATCGTAGTAAGCAAGAGATGCTTTTCTTTTAGCTGAATAGCAAGAGACGCATTGATACAGAGAACAAGAGTCCAAGTGAAGTAGACATGACAGACACTATTGAGCTATAGCTCAAATGATATTTCCTAGCCCAATCAAAAGTGAAGGCTTGGGATTTGATTCCCATCCCCCAAAACAAACAAAGCCAGTCTCCCCAAACTATCTATCAGGAAAAAAAAAAGAGTGGACATAACAAAGGTCAGGGAGCAAATAATTCATTCTCGGCCGTTTTGACGTTTCAGAGAACCTACAAATGAATATTATGCCTAAACATGCGCTTAAGTTTTACCATTTTTCATTGTTCCCTTGACATTCCTCCAAACAGTACTTTTTACACAGGATGGAGGAGAGTAATTCATCCTATGTTTGGAATTTTTTCATTAATGAAACAGAATGTAATGAATAAGGAATGGTTGAAAAAAAAAAGAAAAGAATGAAACAAAATTATTTTATTTTTTGTTTAAAAGATTAATAATAAAATAGAATAAAATTCGGTTATTTTGTTTGAGTTAAATCATAAAAGAATAAAACAGAATGTAAAATATTTATTTATAAGTTTATAAATTTATTTTTTCTCATTTATCCAATTTTAAAAAATCAAAAATTTAATATTTGAGAAAAAAAGATGGAGAATAATTCTCCTTAAATTCATTTCTCTTCTTATTTAATATTAAACTCTTAAATAATAGAGATTATTTTTCATTCCCTCATTTTCAGTTATCCAAACACATTTTCAGGTGAGCCCTCACCTCAAATCAGTAGGTTTTTGAATGCTAAAATGTTAGGAGCCTATAATCTTCAATGAAGGGAAATGAAAATGAAACAGTGATATGACCTTGGCATGTGTTTCTTATCCACAAAGTAATACGGGTCATCTTTCAGCGCAGAAGAAAACATTAAAAACTTTCACCACAATGTGCAAGGCTATATAACTTGAAAGGAGATATTAAGAAGGTACAAATGAAGGAGAAATTCTAAGCTCCTCCATGATTATTATTCTAGATAGTTTTATAATATATTTAATATAATCATATTTTATTTTTCAATCTAATGAGATATATAGTTATAAATGACTAGTGTTACATTTTTATTAAATTGATGTAATACTTTGGGACGATTCAAGAATTTCTCCAAATGAAGGCCATTATAGCTTACCCATCTTTTTTTTCCTTAGGTACCATATCCAGGATGATACAATAGAAAATCCCACAAATGAAATTAATCTGGAGCCCTCTACCGAATTGGAATTGCAGCAAAGAACGAGATTCTTCCATAGAACGTTTAGTTCATCACCTAAAATTCTATATCATGCAGCTCCAACAAACCGAACCTAATGTCGATTTTCAAAAACCTAACCAAGATACAGACCTCAGATCAACAACTTTTAAATAAGTCAATAAGTCTTTAAATAGGCTAATAGACCTACTTTTAAATAAGTCAACAACTTTTACATAGATTAACATGTTTAAACTTTAAAATAGACCAACGAACCTAAGCATTTAAATAAGTCAACAAGTGTAACAAGTCTATATATTTTTTTGTTATAACTTAATACTCACATTTTATTTTTATAGATATTTATTACTTTCTTATTTTAATTTTTGATCGATGTGAGACTTAAACATATACACCTCCCTTGTTCCTCGTTTTTCTTCTCCTTAAAAGTGATGGAAATGGCATAAATTCCAAAGTTGGTAAGAATTCGTTTTCTGCTTTTCCTTTCTTATAACTGTTCATTGAATTCTAGGTCTTTCTTCGGTTGCTTCAATTTCAATCATTTAGGCACTTGCAGCTTCCTTCTTATAAAGCATAATCCTTGTCTCTGTCTGTGTTCTGGGTTGTTGGGTTTGGCTTATTTTGGCAAAATCAAAATCAAGTTTGGGCCCAGTGTTTACAAAATCAAAATCAATAAAAAGTTACCAAGCGATTTAATCAAAGCACAATTTGATTCACGGATGCGTTATTTTATTTTACACAAATGCACTCTATTTTATTTTATTCAGTGTACCTTCTATTGTATTTATTTTAATACATATTACAGTTAGCCATTCTATTTTTCATTGTTTGCTTTGAGCAATGCAACTTGCGAAATCTGACAGCCCACGCCAAAGATCACTTGCATATTTTTTTTTCAAGGGGTATTAATAAAGTTTAATGTTATATGGTTACTTCGTCACTTTGCAGCTTTTTGATCGCTCTAGTTTATTGTATGGAGAGTTAGTTAGATTTGTCTTGCAGTTGCTTGGAATCAGAACTAAGCCCAAGAATATTAGGATTTGTGTTTCAATGACTTGCATATCAGTACACAGCTGACAAAGCTGATAACTTTGTGAATGAAGAGTTCTAGAGTGTTGATCCTTGAAGAAAACTAGATAAACACATTAAACCTTGCAAAGCAATAAAATGTGCAAAATATTAACAAATAGAAATTACAAGAAGCAAAAGAAAGCACAACAAAAATTATAGGGAACAAAAGAAGGTACATTAATACCATATGATAATGAAATAGAGATTGGAGAGACGTTAATATTATAACTTATATATCTCTAAATTTTATATCGATCAAAAAATTAGATCAAAAAAATGATGAATATTTATAAAAATAAAGATAAGTATTAAATTATAATAAATTATAATATATTATTTTTATTTTAATTTATTAATTTAAGTTTTAATTACTGATTTTTATTAAAATTTAAATAAAAAATATATTAATATATTATAATAAATTAATAATTATAATTATTATAATTATAATAATATATATTATATATATATATAATTAATCAAACTGAATAAATCTATCAAATCTAAAAAACTTATTAAATAAACTAAAACTTGACATTTTTAATTGAATAAACTTTTAAATAAATATTGACTTAACTTGTTTAACTTGTTTAGTAAACATATCAATAAGGTAAATACAGTCTAACCTACTTTCACTCTTATACCTTACCCATCCTTTTTTTTTTTCCTTAGGTACCATACCCACTATGATACAATAGAGAACCCCACAAATGAAATTAATCTCGAGCCCGCTACCGAACTGGAATTGCAGCAAAGAACGAGATTCTCCCATAGAACTTTTAGTTCATCACCTAAATTTCTACTACATGCAGCTCCAACAAACCGAAGCTAATGTCCATTTTCAAAAACCTAACCAAGATACATACCTCAGATCAATTTTCACATTGCCCTTTGATAGATTAACAACTTCACAATATGATTAGTATAATTTAACTTAAAACAGCCCATACTAGCAAGTAGCGCAGTAGAATTCATATTCATCATTTTCCCAGAGATAGTTGTTTAAACACAATAATATTAAATCTATTTAACTAGGAAGCTTATCATAACCTTAGATCTAAAACATGTAAGCGATCATACTGCAAATTAAAATAAAGAAACTTAACTCCTCAAATATAGCAGAACGAAAAACAATATCCAAAATCTCAATGCTCCAAAACAAAACGCATCGAAGAAAAAATAAAAAATAAAAAGCCCTAATTTCTCGTAAACCGATACCAATTAAATCAAGCAGTTAGAACAACGGCTCCTCCAGCCTCCTTAATCTTCTTCTCGGCAATCTTGGACACGAGTTTGGCCTTAACCACCACAGGCTGGTTCAGAGGCAAGACCCCTTTGCCCAAAACCTTAAAGTACCCGAACTGGGTGACATCGATCAAGGGGGCTTTGCTATTATCCTTGGAGGCTTTTTCCTTCACGTCTTGGGGAACCAAGGACCATAGCTTATCGATGTTGACAATTGGGCAATAAAACTTGTTGCGGAGCTTGTGGAAATAGCGCATACCGACCTTGCCGAAGTAACCGGGGTGGTACTTGTCGAAGAGGATCCGGTGGTGGTGCATGCCTCCGGCGTTGCCTCGGCCTCCCGGGTGCTTCCGGTGCTTGCCGATTCGGCCGTGACCGGCGCTGACGTGGCCCCTCTTCTTCCTGTTCTTCTTGAACCTCGTCGTCATTTTCTTCTTCTTCTTCTTGTCTCTCTCTTCCCCTTTTTCCTGCGTCTGAGGGTTGGAGCGGCGAAAGAGAGTAAATTAAATTAGGGTTCGGGGAGTTATAAGTGAAGCTGTTACTCTTGATTTTACTATTTTGACCCTCCCGATAAATAATGAATATAATTTTAAAAAAAAGAGTTGTTATTAAAAGTTAAGATTTTATTCCAGATAATAATAAAAAATTTTGATCAAATCTAAATATGCTTTTGTCAGCGAATAAATATGTTTTGTTGCTCTTACTTTATTTCAGTCGCATCGAACACAATTATTTTTTATGCCTTCTACTATCGTAAAAGTCCTTATAAATAAGCTAATTAAGATTTTATCGTTGAAAAAAAGTTTAAGAAGATTTTGTGGAAATTTTATTGTAAATATCATTTTCTTAGTTATTATTAACTTATTACTATACAAGTGTCATAAATTTTGGAATAATATTATATTTTTTACAAGTTTTTTTAATAAATTTTTTAATATTAAATAAAAAATATTAAATAAAAAATAAATATATTTAATATTTTATAAAATATATAAAAATATTTAATATTTTTTTATTTAATAATTAAAAAATTTAGTAAGAAGATAAAATATTTTTCTAAATTTTGATTTGTGAGCCTTTAATCCTTTTATGGGCATCAGCCAAAATCAAAGGATCCAGGAGGGCGCTACGTTGCAACGCACACGGAAGTCGTTCGTTGGGAGAGCTCCTTGCAAAACTGGCCAGATGAGAAATTTAATTTTTTCCGGAGGTCGAACCTTCCTGACCCAGGACCAAGAGATTTCCTCGTCCCAAATCCTGCACCTACGAAGAAGCCACAGATATCTGGAAGCAGCAGAATACTCGCCTGAAAAGTTCCTACTCCAGACCCAGCTATCTAGTGTCCCACTAAAGGAAGGCATAGGAGTAGCCAAAATCTGATTCTTCAACTCGAGGGATCAACGTCATCAGCGAGTAAAGGTTCCAAGAGCTATTCTCCCAAAGATCTTTAACTCTTGGTTTCACTAACCGTGTATTTGGATATTTTTTTATTAATAAAAAGAAATAAAATAAGTAGGAGTGGATCAAAAAGAGAAGGAAATGAATAAAATATAATTACCATTTTCTTTATTTAAAAGTTTTATTAACATAATGAAACAGAACTTCATTACCCATACGTTCCTCTCATTTCACCTCAATTTTGAGGAGAATAAAAGTTATATATTTGAGAAGAATATAGAGGAAATAATTCTCCATGTATTATTTTCCTTTCTTATATATTTTAAAATTCTCAAACAATTTTTTTTTTTAAGTAGAGAAGTTTATTTCTCGTTTCTTCTCAATTATTTTCTCTTTTTGTTTCTTCATTACTTATCATCTAAATATAATATAAGGTTATGTTTAGATATTTAGTAATTGATAGAATAAAATAAAATGTGATAGGATGGAATAGAATGAGATAAAAATATCATTCCATTATTTGAATATTTTAGGATAGAATGGAATAAATGTATCATTCCATTGTTTGAGAAGTAGATAGAATAGTAAGAGGTATAACTTTATTTTTCCTAAATTATCTTTATTGTAAACACACCAATTTTAGGGTATGAGGTTAATGTAGTAAAATTTTAATTATAGTTATAATAAAAAAGATGATTTCATCTCATACCCCCCAAATTGGGGGAGAGAAAATTGATGATTTTTTGTGGGATGAGATGGGATCTATCCCATCCACTTCCATCTCATTCTATCATTTTTTAATATAACTAAACAATAAAACTTATCTCTATCTCATCTCATTACATTCCGTTCCATTCAATCTCACTAATTTAAATATAGCCTAGATGTTGTGACATTCCATTCTACTTAATCTCACCAATCCAAACATAGCCTAGATGTTGTGACAGTGACCGCAAAAAGCAATGAAAAAATTGAAAAACAAAATAATTTTAGAAGAATTGTCACTATCTATATTGAATTAGGAAAAAGTTGAAATTTTTTTAAAAAAATTAGAAAACTTGCTTACACAAACTAATCAGATTTAGAAGTGAGTTATGTATAAGAAAAGGTGATCACTTAATCTCATTACATCTCTAAACACATGTTTTAAGACAATTACTCTAAAGTTAATTATGCAAATTAAATAACTTAAATATATTTAATTCACCAAAAATAAAATAATAAACAATGGCTGACACTGCAAGAAATTCGTAAATTACTGATTGTCAAATTTGTCACTAATTCTCCTAAATTCTTTAGAAATTGAAAATTTCTAGCGAATTTTTGTTTACTAGAAAAACACTTACCGAAAATAGGAATCTACCAGAAATTACCAACAAATTTGGTCGCCCAAAAAAAATATCAATTTGTCAATTTGCCACATTTTTTAGCAGAATATTTGTCGAAAAATACCTATTATCTCAAACTTTTTTTGGCGGATATATAAGTGACTCTGAGCAGTCTGAGATTTAATTACTCTACTCATCTTTCGTCTGCCACTGATAGTGAGGATGATGACTCTAATAATAACATTTTCAAGCGGTTGATATGATCGAAGTTTGCTTATTGAAACTGTTCCACATCTTCTGATGATGAGGACAAGACTACGTAACAAAATATATATAAAAAAGGAAGGGAAAAAACATTACGAATTATAATAATGAATTTACATGATTTTATAAAGTAATTTTCTGGTGAACAAAATCCCCTTGGTGGAGAAGCTGAGGAATAAGAAATAAACCAAAAGCAAATGAAATTTTTTATTAAGAATGATTACACTAATGAAAATGACATTATACCATAATATCATGGAGACAATACTTGGATAATATTGTGTGCTCAACTTTAGCCTTGTTGGTGGCACAAAAAGCATGTGTCTGCTTGCTGTCGTGTAACGAATTTTAAAGAATAGTAGAAAAACCTAATCTCAAGAAAATATAGACGGGAATGAAATTAAGATTTCGAGAGTGATGATTATGACAAGTAAAAGCATATATATATTTCTCTTATACAATGTAATACAATATGAACTTAAGGAAAGATTGTCCAACTTTAACAAATCAATTTAGAAACTAGGAGTGTCTATATTAAAAAATAAAGTCATTTTCTTTGAGCTCTTGAATCGATCGCGCTCGTGTTTAAAAAAACTTTGTGTTGGTTTCTCTCCTGATGAAGTGGGATACTAATTTTGCTCGCTACAATTTGAGAACCACAACTTTTTCAAAAGCAATGTTTGTTGTGAAATATATCAATTATCATTATTGTCTTCAACTATTAAATATACAAATTTTATTAACATTCTTACGTATGTTTTTCCATACAATTGATGATAGCCAAATCTTACAGAAGTTAACTTATATACCTTTTCCAATTAAGAAATCTAGACTTACAACTTCACCAATCGAAAGATGTCTCTAGATTAGAGAAGGCATATGAGTTGACCACTGTACGATGTGGCTATCTATCATCAAGCATAAGGAAAGGTGTAAAAAATGTTAATAAAATTGGAGTATTTAGTTATTGAAGACAAAGATGATGATTGATGTATTTCGTAAGAAGTATTACTCATAAAAGTTGCACTTTTCTATAATTGCCAGCATTTCTATCATAGCTCATGTTAGGGTCAAAACGTGTTGCCCATTTGCTAACCGCAAGTGCATGGATCGCATAAGTAATACAGATACAGAGTAAAAGTTCGTTCCCACGAGGATATTCGATTATAAAGCTAAGTACCAACCAATAGCTTAATCAATTCTAGACAAGGACATAAAAATAAGAAATTAAAAAACTAAACTAATCTAACCTACAAAAGCAATAAACATAAACACGGTTAGGTTTCAAGAAATCCTCCTTCACCCAATACATCTATCAACAACATGCAATTCCCCTCATAAACACAAATGCATTAATAGAATCTTCATTAGTCAAAAGCCTATGTCTAGGTCAATCAACCCTGGTTTCTACTTGCCTAACTCACTAAGTTTCCTTGAGAGCCAGAACAACTTCCACTCATGAACGATCTATTCTCAATCACACACTATACATGGCCAATAGGTATATTTCTATCCTATTAACAAATCAACTCATCCAAGCCAATTGAACTCGCCGAACATGCATCAATCATACCATCTCCATATCAACAAATCCATATGTCTAATTCATTTGCCAATATTAGGATCATGCAATTGAGGCCAACCAAGAACAAGTATTAAACACAGATAATGATTGAACTATAATCAAACATCCACACAAACTTAGAGAAGAACACATAATTAGTATATATAAAAGGATTCAAAGTATTCCTAAACAAAGCTTAGCTATACAATAGATAAGGAAGAGAAGAGAGAAAGGGAAGAGAGAGAAAGAAGCTCATTGATTTGTCTCTGAAGCTTAAATCCTCCTTCAATCCTTTGATCCTTGACTCCAATCCACTAGCAATGAAGATCTAGCCAAGCTATCTAACCTAAAACTAACCTAAAACTAACTAAAAGAGAGAAACTATAAATGGAAATGGCCAAAACGGCCAGAACCCTGAAAAACTAAGAGAGATTTAGAGAAAAACGCATAAAATCTTATTTATAAGCTCAGCAGCAGCCTCCATGCCGCGGCGCCCACATACTCACGTCGCGGCGCCCAATGGGTCAGTCTATTTTGCGGCGCCTATTTCATCTAGGTCGCGACGCTCTTGCCTCGGGTCCAAGTATGGCCTGGCTGAAAATCCTCTCAGCGCCGCGGCGTGCTCTGCCTTGCGCCGCGGTGTTGACCACTGAATTGCTAATTTGACTTTCTCTTCCTCTTTAAGCTCAATTGCTCCATATTTAACCTTGTTTGGAATCCTTCCTAACATAGAGAAAATATCAAATCAGTAACATATATAAATCTACCTAATCCATGATCATTAAAGCTCAGTTTTGCACAATAACATATCAGAAAGGCTTAGATTCAGAATATATCAAATATAAGCACAAAACCCTCCAAATATGCATTTAAACAAGGACCAAGCATTCATTCTAGCACAAGGATAGGGCACAAATAACTGCATTCTATGTAGCTATTAGCTCACTAGGAGAGATCTAATATGAAAATCTTTTAATACGAGCTAGAGTAATTTATTAAAGATCAAAAGAAATTCTTCTTTTCTTGATATTGATGCTCTTTGTTCTTAAACTCATTCATTAAACATGGATAGTTTTCCCTTGAGTTCCAATGGTATTACATTATATAAGAAAAATACATCTACTCTACTTGTCATCATAATCACTTTCAAAACCCTAATCTCAACTTCAACCAAATACCCTTAAAATTATTTTTCTCTCAATTAACTACTCTCCAAAACTCGATAAACGAGTCTAAGGAGACACACTCTTTAGGTATCACCAGCAAGGGCTATAGTCTAGGCACTACCCACTCAACTTTCCCAATCCTAGTGATATTAAGCTCACGATTCTATCTGGCATATCCTCTCCACGAGACTCTTGTATAATGTCATTTTCATTGTTGAAATCACTATTTGTATCAATTTCGTCTTCTTTTGATTTTTGTCTTATTCTCTAATTGCTCTACCATGCACCTTCTGTCGGTTAGAAAATCTACATAAAAAAACATGCAAATTTATTTTTTGAATCTGCAATATTTTTCTTCTTCATTTTCTTATATCACTATACCTAGTCTTCTCCTTATCATCATAAGAGGTGGATTCATGTCATTACTCAAACTTTATATCACATTTACTACATGATAATATTATCACTAGAGCCATTATCCTTACTACTAGTGGATGACAAAAGATAAGTTACTTAAACAATCAAATCTCGGACTGCTCAGAGCCACTTAACCTATCATGCAAAACTAACATCATTTAAATTAAGGTTTAAAGCTTCTTAATTTAGTAGAGCATTAATTATTTCAATAATTCAAACATAACAACATATTAAATTAAATTAAATTTGGATAAGTAAAATAAGTAAAATAAAGAAACACTAACTTGTATGCAATTTAGTTAAAATCTTTATTAATGTAAAAATGTTTAAAATGACTTTATTATGATTTTTTTATGGTGATTTTGGAGAATTAAAGTCATATTTTGAGTTACAATTTTAAACTAATTTAATTAAAAATTATTCTAAATTTTAATAAGTGCTCTTTATTTGAATTTTTTAGTAGATTTAAAAATATAAGGGTTTCTACTTTAACTCTTAATCTATTTGACATTTCCTATTTCAAGTTAATAGGCTTTTTGAAAATATCATTATAATGGAATTAATAAATTATTGCTAACTTAGTTAATTATTAATTATATATATAATTCACATTTTTTTACTTTCTTCTATTTTATATTTTATTACATTATATTATACATTATTAACTTATTAAAATTTTAAAATTAAGATTAATGTTAATATTAATTAATAACTAATAATTATTTTACTTTAATATATAAATTATTAAATTAATTAATTAAATTAAATAATTAATAATTATTCAATATTTTCACTTAAAATTTTAATATTTAATATTTCTTATTACAATTTTACCACAATTTTTTAAATTTTCAAATTAACACATTAGGTTATAATTTATACTTCTAATTAAGGGATTCTCCCTAGTTTGGTCACAATTCTATGTTTTCCATTTTACCATTCTAATTTAATATAAATTATAATATTAATCTTATTTAATGTAAAGTTATGAGTCAAATCCTATGACAACATAATAGAGAATTATCTATCGTAACAATATACAAACACTAACAAATAACAAATAACAATATATCATGCATATAAATATACATTACAAGTATACACATGAACACATATATTCAAAATATAAATACAATATATATATATATATATACATACATACATACATATATACATATATACATACATATTATTAAGAAATATAAATACAATATATATACATATATGCAATACTCCAGCCACGTCTGATTCCATGAACCCACACCCATGTCCCAAGGACCACATCTTGGTCACATGGGCCATCAACCCCGATGACTCCCATTGTTAAAGCTCAAGTCTTCCTGACCTTTAGGGGCAACAACCATTATCGCCGCAAGAGTCAAGGACTGACATTTTTTATGGAGGCGGCACCCAAAGGATAGAGCTCAATGGTAGACGAGGAGAGGAAGGGGAGAGTGGACAAAGAACAGGGAGAGAATGGACAGAGAGGACAGAGAAAAGGGAGAGGAAGGAGGAGAAAGTCGTAGAAATGGAAGAGAAATGAGCCACACTCAACTCTTAAAAAGAGATTCTGGTAGATTATGATTCACTGGAAATATCTTTCGTCGAATATTTTCAAATTTTAGATGGCTAATCGGCCCGAATCATCAGAAAACATAACAGGTTCGTTACCCGAGTAACTAGCATGAAATTTTTGGCAAATAATCTTTTGAAAATTGGGCGGCGCTCCTCCTCGGAAGTTGTAGGAGTTTTTCGACAGAATTAATCTATTGAAAATCTAGAAAAATGAAATCAATATATTTACTAGCAAATAATCTACCAGAAATGTAAAATTTTTTGTGGGGTTTATGTTTCCAGGAGATTAATCCACTGAAAATTTATTTTCTTTCATTTAATAATTTTTTCTCGAAGTTTGGTTTCCAGTGGATATTTTTATCAGAATTTTTTTGGATTACCGATGGCATGGATTCCGCTAGAAAAATCCGCCACTAATCGTCGAATGTCTTGTAGTGTGGATAAATAAACAAATAATTAATAATCATGAAAAGAAATGACAATATTTACAAGCAAGAAAAAAAATAAAATAAAAATGGAACATGAATTCAAATATTTGCAAGATAAAGAAAGGGAAAAAAAATCAAGATCAAACTAAATTACAAAAATTTACAGTTTGACTTGATTTTCAACTTACGTATCTCCTTAAGTACAATGAAGAGTTTAAAACCAATGTATTTTTTTAAAAAATAAGTGTGGGTAAATTAATTTTAATAAAAAAAGTCAAGAATAAATTATTTAGCAATACATTATTTTAAGAAAAGCAACATGCCAAGAAAACATAAGAAAGTAAGAGACTTAGGCAAATACAAGTCAATTGAAAAAACAAAAAAAGTCAACTAAAGCTCAAAAGAGTCAACCAAAAAAATAAAAGTTGTTTCTAAATTTTTATTTATTTATTATTATTTTTATCAACCCAAACAAGAAAATGGCCCTATCAATTTAAAAATGAAACTAATTTAAAATATAAATACCTTACACCCAGCCTAAAGAATTAATAACTAAACTAAGTTAACAAATAAATAAGTTAAATTGAACAACACAAGTATATTAAAAAAAAAAAAAGAAGAATAAAAAGGAGTAAAAAAGTTACCTCCAAGAAATACATAAACACTATGCTTGAAAGGTGTGGTGCATAGGATTCCACGTGTTCAGCCCACGAAAAATTAATTTACTAAAATCTTCGGACTCTATATTTAGTACTAAACTCAAGTGTGTAATATTCTGGATGATTCAAACACTTGAGGATCAACTGTAATTGGCTATTGACCTATGAAGACTTTGTTTTGATGATAACAAACATAAAGATGTTGCAAAATCAAGTCCAAGACCTTCAAGAATAGCATTAGGACTTAGATCATTATGTAAAGGTATAAAGTGGTTCACACTAATGCTCTACAAAATGTTTTTCAAAGCAAACAAATAGCACATATGTTTTCAAGGCTTCAAAATGGCTTTTGGTTTCCAAAGAAACAACCATTAAGTGCCCAAAAGCTTATAAGATCATTTGGAATCAATTGGCATTGTTTAAAAGCTATATGAAATGATTTTCAATTGGCTTATTCAAGTAAAAGTTTCTTTATTCGAATAACCAAAGTCAGAGAAGCCAAGAATTTCATCTGATTAAGCTTTATTCAAATAAAGCCTTGCTTTATTCGAATAAATGTTCAAAATTAGCTTAGGCATGCATGGTTTATTCAAATAAGCAAGGTGTTATTCGAATAACACGTTTTCTAGAAATCAGATCTTAAAAGGTTTATTCGAATAACAAGTTTGTTATTTGAATAACACGTTTATCAGAAAACAGGTTTTAAAAGAGTTATTTGAATAACATAAGTGTTATTCGAATAACACGTTCTAGAGCAAAATTACCTTCGTGCTATTTGAAGCTTTATTCGAATAACAAAGTTGTTATTCGAATAAATGCTTATACCAGAAATAGAATTAATGGCTAGTTTGAAGCATTTAATGCTCCAACCAACCACCCAATGACTCTAATATTTAATGGGCTATAAATACAAGTTGTTGGGCATTTATGGATGTTAGAAAATCAATCTGAAAACCTTGGTTGATCATTAATATGAGCTTTCATAGCCTTTTCATTATATACTTTATTTTGAGCTTCAATGTGTGAATTCATATACCTATTGAGCTTCAAGTTGTATTATCCAGTCTTGAGAAAGTTTCATTTTATCTACACTTTGTTTAATCTGTAAAAGAAAGAGTATCCCTGTGAGGTATCCCTCAAAGTTGACTCAAGCACAAAGGTGAGGTATCCCAAGGAGTGGTGAGTGCTCTATTGTGTAAAGGTTGCAAGCATCTGTTGAAACTTGAAGATATAGTGGAAAATCTCGAGTGATTACTTGAGAATTAGATGTAGGCCACAAGTGGATTAGTGGCTAAATCAGGATAAACCTTGTATTTGATCTTCTAAACTCAACTCATTTACATTTGTATATTTACTTTACATGCTTGCTTGAACGCTCTCTGTTTTGGTTTATTCATTTGTAAGTGAAAGTATTTAATATTCTCTATCCATTCATCTGTATCAATCAATAGCTTCAACAAAAATTGATAATAAAGTGTTTTGCAAAAGATTTACAAAAATATTTTACAAACTCAATTCACACCCTGCTTGAGTATTGAGGCCACTTAGTAACAAGTGATATCAAAGTTAGATTCTTGTGTAAAGAGCTTAGCAGCTTTAAGAGAAGTGATGACTTCAAATGTTTTTCATCTGAAAGTTCTTCTATAAATAGAATTCCCTACTTCAATGGGGATGGTTATGCCTATTGGAAAGAAATGATGAAGCTATTTATTGAAGCTATTAATCTTGATGTGTAGGACGTTGTTGGAAATGGCCCCTTTGTTCTCACATATATCATTGATGGTGTAAGAATCAATGCACCAAGAAATGAATAGACCAATGAAGACAAGAAAAAGGTCTAATACAATTTGAGAGTCAAGAACATTATTACTACTTCCTTGGGGTATAATAAATTCTTTAGGGTGTCAAATTATAAAATCACCCAAGAAATGTGAGATACTTTACAAGTGACCCATGATGGTACAAGTGAAGTAAAAAGATCAAGAATAAATACTCTCACTCATGAGTATGAGTTGTTTAGAATGAACCAAGGAGAAAGCATTCAAGAAATACAAAAGAGGTTCACACACATAGTAAATTATCTTGCTTCATTGGGAAAGACATTTCCTAATCAAGATCTTATTAAAAGAGTCTTGAAATGCTTGAGCAGGAATTGGCAACCCAAAATAACAGCTATTGCAGAATCAAGGAACTTATCAACAATGACACTAGCCACTTTATTTGGGAAGCTCCAAGAACATGAATTGGAACTAAATTAGCTCAATCAAAATGAGGAGCTTGATAAGAGAAAAATGGGATTGCACTAAAAGCCACCTCCTCCACAATTGAAGAAGATGATGAAAATGATGGAGATGGAATAGAAAATCTTGAGTTAAATGAGGAGAATTTTAGTCTCCTTGTAAGAAAGTTTGAAATATTTCTCAAGAAGAAAAGAATTCAAAGGAGGCTACCTTTCCCTCCTAAGAAGACCTATTATAAAAGGGAAGGAATCTCATATACTCCAACATGCTATGAATACAGAAAACTAAGACACATGAAGATGGAGTGTCCCGTTTATCAAAAGAAGATAGAAATTTGAAAGGAGACCCTCTAAAGAAAAGAAAGGAATAAGAGTTTACATTTCTTAGGATGACAATGAATATGGACTCCACTGATAGCTCGGACAATGAGGAAGCTCATCTATGCCTTATGGCTAAAGGAAAAGAAGATGAAGAAATTGACATAGAGGTAACTTCTTCTAACCTTGACTCTTTACCTTCCTATAGTGGATTACAAGATGCATTTGAGGAGTTGTATGATGAATCCATGAGGCTCATAAAATTAGTTTCATCTTCCAAGAAAACAATCTCCTCTTTGGAAAATAAAATTTCTATGTTAAACAAGGAGATTGAAGAACTTAAAATTGAAAATGAGACTCTAAGACTTATTGATACTAACTCATCATGTATGATTTGTTCTTCACATAATAATGCACTCACACCCTCATCTTGCTCATCATGTAAAGCATTTGAAAATGAAATTGAGGATTTGAAAAACACTCTTTCAAAATTTACTTTTAGAAGAGACAACTTGAATGTGTTGCTAGGGAAGAAAGATATGTTTTCCAAAAGGCCAGTTTAGGGTATAATCCCAATAACTAATAAAAGTCATACAAGAACTTCTTTATTTCCTTAAGTACATCGAGTAATCCCTTTATCAAATGCTTTCATTATGAGAAGAACGAACATAGTGCCTCAATATGCAATGTTAGGAAGAACATAAACACCAAGGTTGGAAATAAAATAGTTTGGGTCCCTAAAGACACCTTGCTTAAATCTAACACACAAGAACCTAAGAAAATTTGGGTACTAAAGGTTAAAATCTAAATGTGTGTTATAGGTATGCTTGAAGGTCAAGAACTCAAGTTAGTATCTTGATAGTGGATGCTTCAAGCATATGACCAGTGATAGCTCCAGGTTTTCCCTCCTTGTCCCCAAGAAAAATGGATATGTAACATATGGTGACAACAATAAGGGAAGATCCTTGAAGTTGACAAAGTTAATAAAATCCCTTCCTCCTCTATTGATAATATTTCACTTGTTGAAGGACTCAAACATAATTTTCTTAGTATAAGTCAATTATGTGATAAAGGAAATAGAGTTATTTTTTATTCTAATTATTGCATAATTGAAGGAAAAGATGATAAGTAAGTTAAGTTTATTGGTCATAGGGTCAATAGCATATACATGATTAGCCTTGATGATATATCTTCAAATGATGCAAAATATTTTATGAGTAAGGAAGATGGTTTATGGTTATGGCATAGAAGAATTGCTCGTATTCACATGGATCACTTAAATAAGTTAGTCTCAAAAGAGTTAGTAATTGGATTTCTAAAACTCAAATTTGAAAAAGATAAATTTTGTGATGTATGTCAAAAGGAAAAGCAAGTAAAGGTCTCTTTTAAAGCTAAAAACGTTGTTTCAACTACTAGACCTTTACAACTTTTGCACATGAATCTTTTTGGTCATTCTAGAACAATGAGCTTTGGTGGGAATTACTATGCACTAGTGATTGTAGATGATTTTTCTAAGTTCACATGGGCATTATTCTTATCTCACAAAAATGATGTTTTTCTATCTTTTAAGAGACTTGTCAAAGTTATCCAAAATGAAAAAGTTTTTTGCATTACATCCATAAGAAGTGATCATGGTGGTGAGTTTGAAAACCATGATTTTGAAACCTTTTTTTGATGGCATTAAGCATAATTTTTCTGCCCATAGAACTCCACAACAAAATGAAGTTGTAGAAAGAAAAAATTAATTTTTAGTAGAAATGGCAAGAACTATGCTCAATGACGCTAACCTTCTTAAGTACTTTTGGACAAATGTGGTAAATACTGCTTGTTATGTTATGAATAAGGCCCTAATAAGGCCAATTTTAAAGAAAACTCCCAATGAGTTGTACAAGGGAAGCAAGCCAAATGTTTCACACTTTCATGTCTTTTGATGTACATGTTTTGTTTTGAATAATGGAAATGATAACTTGGGAAAGTTTGATGCCAAATTGGATGAAAATCTTAGGATGAAGGTTTTAGAGTTTATAATAAAAAGAACTATGACCATTGAAGAGCCAATTCATGTTGCATTTGATGAAACTAACCTGAATGGTCCGAGAAAGGATTTGGTTGATGATGTTTCAGAAATCTTGGCAAGAGCACACTTGGAAAATGTAACATCCCGAATTTAATAACCATAATATAACCAAAGTATACACAGTGATTAGATTCAGGCCTACTAATTACTACTACTAAGCATTTTCAAATATAACAAAGTCATATATATATAGAAAATATGAGTCACGAATGGATATATTTATTACACAACATCTGTATTTCTCATAAATATAAAACGTACTCAAATTAAAAGAAACTACCTAGCTACACTAAGCTAAGAACTCCAAGCTCCTGCATATCTTCATTTTCCACAAGTTTTCCTCCTTGAAATCATTATGGAAACACACACACACAAGGTGAGAATCACACATTCTCAGTAGTTAAATCCATAAAACATGTCATTACAATCATTCCAGTCATTTTGGGAAAAAACACATTTCTAGCTCAGGTTTCATACTCATCAAGCTAGAAAGGTGACAAAACCTAAAAATCATGTCCTTTCTCTTCTCGAAATAGATTCTCATTTTATAAGTTTGTGTAAAAACTTATTTATTACAAATAGTTTTCATGTGATCACCACACTCACGTAAACATCATCTCTATCTCAAAGACACCAAAGCATCATCTCCATCACAGAGACACAACAACAATATCTCCATCTCAGAGATATATCAACAATAACAACAACAACATCTCCATCTCAAAGATACGTAACTGCCCATACAATTGTAATGTCATGAGTTCATGTCATGAAGGCAACCGCCCATATAATTGTCATGCTATGCCAAATTATGTCTAATGTTTATGCCTATGTAATAACTTAAGTATGAAATGAGTAATGTTATGATACCAAATCTATGGTCATGTCATAAATGCATGAATCCTGAACAAAGTAATGGAAGTCACATCCATAAACCTTGAACAAGCACTAGAAATCCATCCAGCAAAATTCTCTTTGAGTAGTGAAGCCCATCAACTACACAATCATCATTATCACAGAGGAAATCCATCATCCCCGGATAGTGAATTCCATCAACTTCACGGTTATCGATAATTAACAAGGAAATCCATCCTCAAAACCATAAGGAAATTCATCCTTAATATCACAACAAACATAGAGAGGATATTACCCATCTCAAATAAGTTTCACAAACATCTTATGCAATATAATTACTAATTACTTCCCATAATTAGCTATATAATTGATTTATATGCATTTCAAATTCATTTCAAAAACACTTCATCAAATACTTCTAAAAATACCTTAATACTCTTCAAAGAGCATACATGAGTGATTCCAACACTTAGGGAAGCTCATTTCCTCAATTCATCACAACACACAATATATGTATATATAATCATGTCTAATTATTTCTCATAATTAATATTACAAATAAACTTGATTCAATACATTCACTCTTCATTAAATATTCCTATTAGAGTTCTCAACACTCACCAAAAAGCATAGAAGAAAAAATGACATTATTCTCAGGTTCAATTGCATCATACAGTAATTTCTATCTAAAACTGGAGCTCACGTCGCGGCACACCACAGCCACACTGCGGCGCCCAACTCTTTGCCTCTCCTCACGCCGTGGAATACACATGGCCACGCTACAATGCCCTGCTCACAGGTTCCATTTCTAGAAGTTCATCACTCACACGCCATTGCGTGTCACATCTTGTGCCACAGCGCAAGCAGCAGAACATGGATTCTGCAGAATTTTGTAGATCTGGGCATTGTTCCATTGGAACTTACCCTCCTCCAATCACTCAAATCTCACATAAAAGTGATTTCCAACCTTTGCCAAAGTCCATTAACACATTCCAACTCTTATTTCACTTTGATTTCACTCAAAACCATAAATGATGAATCAATCAACCACTTAAACCCTAAAACCCTATTTTCAACACAAATGGTAACCAAAGGAATCTAAGAGCTGAAAAACCATCTCAATACATCCAAAAACTTAAGATAAGCCATATCCAAGTTCAACAACAAGAAATGGGCCAAGAACCCACAAAACAACCCTTCAAACCCCTTTCCCCCACCATGCCAACACATGAAACAAGATGAAGAAAATGGAAACAAAGGGTCAAACAAAGTCGCTCTACCTCAAGATCAAGAAGATGAAGATGAAGCCAAGCCTCCACTTGAGTCCTCTTTCTTCTTCTTCTTCTCTTCCTCTTTTTCTTCTCCTTTGGTTTCTCTATTTTCTCTTCTCTTTTCTATTTTATGCTTTCCCAACTGTGGGATATTTTATAGAGAAGTCAACTTTGGTTTCTCATTAAATAGGCACTAAAAACTTTGATATGCTAAGAACACTTAGATTTCACCAAATCCAGTTTCCTAACTTCCAACAAGTTTAAAATAAATCTTAAAATTTATCAAAAATCTTGTTTCACCATTTTCATATCAGCTGCTAGCCAAACTGACATTAAAACACACAACCAGTATGTTTAAAAATGTCAAACTAACTTTGATTATCCTCAAACTTTAACTGTAGCACAATTCCCTCATTTGTGACCTAAAAACAAATTCTCCACATTTATTTCTATTAACTAACCAGTTTAAGCCACTTCCAGAGCTAATAACAGCTATATTTCCTATAGTGGTACAGTAAATTACCTAAATGTGCTCAGACAGTTACAAAACTTAACAGGCATGATAAACAGGTAATAAGCTACCTCTATAACCGTATACAAGTCTATCGTATTTTCTAGGATGTTACAGAAAATAAGGAGAAAGAATCCAAGAAGCAAGAAAAAAGCTCATTTGATCCCCCAAGGCAAGAGGATTCACAAATCATGGACTTTCTCAAGGAATGGAGAACATCAAGATATCATCATCTTGACAAAGTAATAGGTGATGTATCAAAAGGGGTAACTACTCGTAACTCTCTTAGAGATGCATGTAATCATATGATTTTTGTTTGTCGAGTTGATCCTAAAGACATAAATGAGGCCATTAATGATGAACATTGGATCTTGGCCATGCAAGATGAACTAAACTAATTTAAGAGAACTCAAGTTTGGGAATTAGTTCCAAAACTTAATGATAATCCCATAATTGGTACCAAATGGGTCTTTAGGAACAAACTTGATAAAATATGCTTAATAATAAAAAATAAAGTTAGACTTTGTGCTAAGGGTTATAATCAAGAAGAATGCATAGATTATGAGGAAACATATGCTCCCGTAGCTAGATTAGAGGTCATAAGAATGCTACTTGCATATGCATGCATCATGGATTTCAAACTTCATCAAATAGATGTCAAAAGTACTTTCTTAAATGGTTTTATACAAGAAGAGGTGTGTGTTAAACAACCTCCTGGTTTTGAAAACTTTGAACTGCCCAACCATGTTTTTAAATTGAAAAAGGCCTTGTATGACTTAAAACAAGCTCCTAGAGCTTGGTATGAGAGGTTAAGCAAGTTTCTTTTAGAAAAAAACTTCTCTAGAGGAAATGTTGACACTACTCTTTTCATGAAGCATAAAAAGTATGACATACTTTTTGTTCAAATATATGTTGATGATATAATATTTGGTGCTACTAATGAGTCTCTTTTGCAAGGAGTTTGATAACATTATGCAAAATGAGTTTGAAATGTCTAATGATAGGCGAGCTTAACTTCTTCTTTGGACTTCAAATCAAGCAAATAAGGGATGAGACTTTCATAAGACAATCCAAGTATTTCAAAGAGCTGCTCAAAAAGTTTGGAATGGACAACACCAAGCATATGACTACACCTATGAGCATCTCTTATTATTTGGACAAGGATAAAGAAGGTAAATCTATACAAATCTCAAAATATAGAGGTATGATTAGCTCACTCCTTTATCTTATAGCAAGTAAACCAAACATTATGTTTAGTGTGTGCATGTGTGCTATATTTCAAGCAAATCCTAAAGAATCACACCTATGTACTATAAAAAGAATTATGAAATACCTAATAGGTACTTCACAAATGGATTTTTGGTACTCTATGGGTGCCTTATGTAACCTAATTATTTATTCTGATTCTGATTTTGCTGGATGCAAAATGGATAGGAAAAGTACTGGTGGGACATGCCACTTACATGGAAGCTCACTAGTTTATTGGCATAATAAGAAACAAAATAGTGTGGCATTATCTGCAGCTGAAGCTGAATATGTTGCAGCTAGGAATTGTTGTGCTCAAATCCTTTGGATAAAGTAACAACTTTTAGACTATGGTCTTTAGCTTGATCACATCCCTATAAGATGTGATAACACTAGTGCAATCAATTTGTCTAAAAATCTCATTTTCCACTCAAGAACAAAGTACATAGAAATAAGGCACCACTTCATTAGAGATCATGTTCAAAAAAGTGATTGCATGCTTGAATTTGTAGAAACAATTAAACAACTTACTGATATCTTCACTAAGCATTTGGCAAAAGAAGCATTTTTTTGCATATGGAGAAAATTAGGCATAAGTGATCAATCATACATATGAATGAATGCTTGTATTTATTACTTTATCATTAATTTATTCCTCTTGAATTATTACTGACTTGAGCGTCAGAGGTATCCTAAAATTTGTTTTGCAGGTACTCCATCAATTGGGTAAGAAATTTCCTCTCAATCTTCTGTTCAAAATGAGTTTACTGGTGTTTTCATTGTAATCTTATTCGAATAAAAATTTTCTTATTCAAATAGCATATCTCTGAAGGCACCAAAATCTGATATTTTACATGTTTTATTCAAATAAGGAATACCTTAATCGAATAACGCTTGACAGAAGCGTTTTTAAAATCCTGATGTTTTTTGTGTTATTCGAATAACACCATTGTTATTCAAATAAAGCTTGGCAGAAGGCCAAGTTTGGTTGTTATGTTATTTGAATAACATATATGTTATTCAAATAACGCTTGGCAGAGAGCCAAGACCTTTGAGCTATGACGCTGTTATTCGAATAACAACATTGTTATTTGAATAACGCTTAGCAGTGAGCTAAGACATTTTAGTTACCACATTGTTATTTGAATAACATAAGTGTTATTCGAATAAAACGTGGGCTATATATATGGGGTCTGAGCGTTTTCACTCCTCATTTCTTATTTTCTCTCAATTTTCCCTCACCCTCTGGCTTTCCTCTCTCCGTGTCTCCACGACCCAGTAGCCACCCCTTCACCAAAAATCTTTATTTTTGCACCTTCCATTCTCACTTTTCTCTCTCTCTCTCTCCAAGCCACCATCCTCACAACCCAAACACCTTACCCAAAACCTTCAAAAGATTCATCCATGGCTTCTTCCTCCAAATTCCCATGCACCAAAAATGCTCCCTGTAATAACCTATTAGATCTTTGAAGATTTTCTTCAAATGATGATGATTTGAAACGCTTCAGGAAAAATTTCTGGAACAGAGATCTTGTGCAACCCAAGCACTTTGATCTGGAATTCTTCGTAAACGACAAAGGATTTGAGTTTCTGGATCACCTAGACCACTAAGGCATGCTTAAGTTGTGCTGCTACAAGGACACCATCCTCCTGGACCTCGTGAAGATGTTTTACTGCAACTTAAGGTTGGATGGTCTCAACATCATCTCAGAAGTCAAGGATCAGCAAATTGTGATTATTTCAGAAGATTGGATGGAGTTCTTTGACTTGAGAGCAACTAGCACTGCCATTGAGAAAGATAGCAGGCCACATGTGAAGGACTACAAGAAGGAGGATGCTATGCCACTGATTGTGAAACCTGGTACGCAGTGGCCTAAGATTGGGTTGAAGAGTGGCACGCTCAAAAGTCAGGATAGGCTGCTCCATTATGCGTATGAGCACATTCTTATCCCTCGTAGAGGTAACTACGCCTATCTGATTGAGGACAATATTTTCATGGTTTGGGTACTGCGCAAAGGCTGGAAGATCAATTGACCCAACTTCGTTAGGAAGCATATGATGAAGGCATAAAGCAAGGAAAATTTTGACTTGCCTTATGCTCTGCTAATTTCTGCCTTTCTCAAGAAGCACTCATTGGTCAGGGATATTGAGCGACTAGTCAAGTTCAATCACTTTAATGTCTTTGGATCTTACACTCTGAAGAAACTAAAGATGGTTCTAGATGATGAAGGCGGCTGGGTATACCCAGATAAACTGGAGGAAGCTGGAGCTGATGAGGCAGCTAAAGGTGCTCCGGCAGAAGGTGCTGCTACTGAAGGTGCTCTTGCTACTACTGATGTTGGTCCAGTCACCTTAGAGCAAATAATGACAACATTGCTTGACAATCATGCTTACATGGAGAACACCTATTCTGTTATGCTTGATAGAATAGAAGTTGTTGAATGTGAGCTAGCAACACTGTGAGCCTTGTAACCAGATCAAGCGCCTAACTCCCCTCCTCCACCACCGGATGCATACTTTTAGTATTCATAGTTCATAGGATCCTTGTTTTTGTTTCTTTGCTTGTATTGGTTGTTTTTTAATGTAAACATAAATGTAATTGGCCAAATTATGAATGAATGACAAATTAATCTTTGCTTGCATTGTTGTGTTCAAATTAATCTTATTTATGTTTAGCCATGTCTTTAAGTGATAAATTTATTGCCTTCAATAAAAAATAGCATGTTGAACTTAATTGAATATCATTTGCTTATGCTTTGACTTTCTCTTACCCCATCTTTTTTATTATGACAAAAGGGGGAGAAGAAGCTAAAGAGATCTCATTTTTTTGGAATGCTTTTGAGAAAAGACAAGAAAATATAAACCGGATCTTGGGATTCCAAAAGTAAGGGGGAGCTATGCATAACTCTACATTAAATTCACCTTTTACCAAAAAGAGGGGCAGTAAGTCTCTCTAATAACGTTGTGAATTCCAATTTATGAAACTAATTTTTTTCTCAATGGTTGTTTGTCATCATCAAAAAGGAAAAGAATGTAATTAGCTATTGACCTATGAAGACTTTGTTTTGATGATAACAAACATAAAGATGTTGCAAGATCAAGTCCAAGACCTTCAAGAATAACTTTAGGACTTAGATCATTATGTAAAGGTATAAAGTGGTTCACACTAATGCTCTACAAAATGTTTTTCAAAGAAAACAAATAGCATGTATGTTTTCAAGGCTTCAAAATGGTTTTTGGTTTCCAAAGAAACAACCATTAAGTGCCTAAAAGCTTATAAGATCATTTGGAATCAATTGACATTGTTTAAAAGCTATATGAAATGATTTCCAAATGGCTTATTCGAATAAGGGTTTCTTTATTCGAATAACGAAAGTTAGAGAAGCCAAGAATTCCATCTGATCAAGCTTTATTCGAATAAAGTAGGAATTCGAATAAAGGTACAAAATTAGCTTGGGTGCACATGGTTTATTCGAATAACCAAAGTATTATTCGAATAACACGTTTTCTAAAAACCAGATCTTAAATGGTTTATTCGAATAACAGGTTTGTTATTCGAATAATACGTTTTTCAGAAAAAAAGTTTTAAAAGGGTTATTCAAATAACGTAAGTGTTATTCGAATAACACGTTCTAGAGGCAAAATTATCTTCGTGCTATTTGAAACTTTATTCGAATAATAAAGTTGTTATTTGAATAAATGTTTATACCAGAAATAGAATTAACGGCTAGTTTGAAGCATTTAATGCTCCAACCAACCATCCAACGACTCTAATCTTTAATAGGCTATAAATACAAGTTGTTAGGCATTTATGGAGGTTATAAAATCAATCTGAAAACCTTGGTTGAGCATTAATACGAGTTTTCACAATCTTTTCATTACATACTCTGTTTTGAGCTTCAAAGTGTGAATCCATATACTCATTGAGCTTCAAGTTGTATTATTCACTCTTGAGAGAGTTTCATTTCATCTACACTTTGTTTAATCTGTAAAAGATGGTGAGGTATCCCTCAAAGTTGTAAAGGTGAGGTATCCCTTGAAGTTGAGGCTCAAACACAAAGGTTGAGGTATCTTAAGGTGTGGTGAGTACGTGTAAAGGTTGCAAGAACCTATTGAAACTTGAAGATATAGTGAAAAATCTCGGGTGATTACTTGAAGACTTGACGTAAGCCACAAGTGAATTGGTGGCTGAATTAGGATAAACCTTGTATTTGATCTTCTAAACTCAACTCATTTACATTTGTATATTTATTTTACATGCTTGCTTAAACACTCTCTATTTTGGTTTATTCATTTGTGAGTGAAAGTATTCAATTTTCTCTATCAATTCATCTCTATCAATCAATAGCTTCAACGAAAATTGATAATCAAGTGTTTTGCAAAAGATTTGAGAAAATATTTTACAAACTCAATTCACCTCCCTCTTGAGTATTGAGGCTACTTGGTAACATCAACTCTTTATAAATGAGGTGGGGAGGGTGAAAGAACATGATTTCTCCGATGTTTGACTTAGTGGAGGGAATAATTTTTTAATGTGGGATTTTATGTATAAAAGATATGAATGCACATTTTTTCTCTTTCTTTTTTATGTTTTTTCTTCTTTTTTTTATTTTTTTTCATAAAACCTAGACAAAATTGGGTGCTGGCAGTAGCCCCATTTGCTTATCCTTATGAATAGAAAGGTCAAACAAAATAAAAAAAAGCAACCAATTTTGACCAAGCAACAACTAACCTCAAATTAAAACACAAACAAACTTGGTAACTATAGATTTAATGAAAAATTGGTCGTTCAAAACACAAAACAAGTATGCTAGGCAACTCAAGGCCTAAACAACCAAATAAGGCAATTCAATTCCTAAACAAAGAAAACCACACAACTCAAGGCCCAAAGATAACATCGGGCTATTCAAAAACCCGTAACAGATATGCTAGATAGCTCAAGACCTAGTAACATGAAATAAGGTTATTCAGAAACTTGAAACAAATAAAACCAGATAACTCAAGGCCTAAAGATGAGATCAGGTTATGCGGAAACCCACAATAGACACACCAGGTAACTCAAGACCTAATAACACAAAATTAGGTTATCCAAAATTTGAAACAAACAAAACCAGGCAACTCAAAGCCTAATGAAAACATTGGGTTGTTCAAAAACCCATAAAAGCACACTAGTGATTTAAGACCTAGTAACAAATATCGAGTTATTCAAAAACCCAAAATATGCAAACTAGACTGTTCAAATATCTAGTAATAGATCATCAAGTTGTTCAAAAACTCGAAATATACAAACTTGATTATTCAAAAGTCTAGTAATAGATTATCGAGTTATTTAAAAACTTGAAATATGCTAACTAGACTATTCAAAAGTCTAGCAATAAATTGTCGAGTTGTTCAAAAACTTAAAATATAAAAATCATGTTGTTCAAAAACACAATAATATTGCATCAACATGTTGAGATAATGAAAAAATTTCTTGCAAAATTGCAAATTTAAATGATTCTTCATGCTAAACATCAATTAAAATATTTGAGTTCAAAATTCAATGTCTCACATAAATGCAACATTTGAATTGATGAAAAAAGTTATTTCAAATTCAAAACCCAAGAAAAATCTAAATTAGAAAGCATTTCCCATAAAATAATGCCATGTTTTCAGAATCAGGATCAAAGGGGTTACTTGATATCGCCTCTAAACTATGTTGAATGGTTGAAGTTGGTGGCTTTTGCTTGTGCTGTGGCGGCGGAGTGGGAGTGGTATACTTGTAAGACACTCCGATGCTCAAGTTAGGGTTTGCATTAGGAAGGAGAGAGTCTACGAGAGTTGATGCTTACCTGAGTGGCTTAACCTTGTATTTATGGAGTATGATTACTTGAAATCTTACAGGGGAAGTAATATCTAAAGAGATATTGCTTCCATATAACTAGAATAGGTAGTTATGGAGGGACTTGATCCCTAAATATCCTTATTGATGAGTGATTCTGTTAGGATATGGTAATTATCCTGTTAGTGGGCCATTAATCATGAGAGTCGCAATAGCTTGAGGCCTTGATTGGGCTAGCCAAGTTGGGCATGCTCATGTTGGACCTGGATCTGAGATACCAATCCAGAACATCCAACAATTACATAAACACAATATAATATTTTTTATGTCTGGATCATCAATAGCACGAAATCCATAAAACAAAATAAAAAATCTAATAAATATACACACAAGTGGAATGGCCTAGTGGTTGGGTGGATACATCTATATGCAAAGGACTTGAAATCAATTCTCAACTTGTAACATTTGTTCATCTTTGCATAGTTTAAACTTGTTGAATTGTGACCAGTTTACCGGTTCAAAGACCAATTCTTGACTTTTCGATTTTTAGGGGTTACTGGACTGACCATATGAACGATTTAGAGTCGTACTTGTCGGTTCTGGGGGATTACCAAACTGACCATATGTCACAATCAAACTAGTTAGTGCCAGTCTAGTCCAATTTTCAAATCATTGATCCAATGTAAGCAATAATATTTTTCATGGTCAATCTTTTTTTAATATTATTTTGTGGTTGGACATTTTTTTTATTTTTGTTTGGCTTAAATATGTTTTTGGTCCCCAAAATTTAGCGAATTTTCCTTTTGGTTCCTTATTTTTAAAACATTCCAAATGAGTCCCTCAAAAAAATGTTTCATTCCCGGTTAGTCCCTCTGTTATCTACCTACGTTGATGCTCATGTGATGTATGACATGGCACTCATAATTCTACATGGCATATGACGTGACATTCATGATCTAATGTAGACATTAACAACCGAATGACTAAAAAATGAGGGACTAAAATAAAAAATCACAATATTTAGAGGAACTAAAATCAAAAGTCGCTATATTTAAAGAAAATAAATACATATTTAACTTGAGAATTGTTCATCAATAATACATCAACTAGAAACTTTACCCATATACATAATTTTCTTCAACTTAGAAACTTCACCTCTAAACATATTTTTCTTCAACTGAGAAACTCCACTTCTAAGCAACTCATCAACCCAAAATCCATCACCTTAAAATACCAAGTAATTAGCCTTTAAGTTACTCAAAGCTTCCAAAACTACTATGGCTATAACACTCGCTACCATGGCTTCTCAACTTGTAACATTTGTTGATTTTTGCATGTAAATAGTTTAAACATGCTGAACCGTGACCGGTTTACCAGTTTAGAGACCAATTCTTGACTTTTCGATTTTGGGGGGTTACCAGACTGACAATATGAACGATTCACAGTCAAACTTTTTGGTTTTGGGGGGTTTACCAAACTGACCATATGAACGATTCACAGTCAAACTAGTTGGAACGGCCAGTCTAGTCCAATTTTGAAAACATTGATCCAATGTAAGCAATAATATTTTTCATGGTCAATCTTTTTTATTATTATTTTGTGGTTGGGCATCTTTTTATTTTTGTTTGGCTTAAATATGTTTTTGGTCCCCTAAAATTTAGTAATTTTTCCTTTTGATGCCCCATTTTTTAAACATACCAAATGAGTCCCTCAAAAAAATGTTTCATTCCTGGTTAGTCCCTCTGTTATCTACCTACATGGGTGCTCATGTGACGTATGGCATGGCACTTATAATTTTACATGGCGTATGACGTGACACTCATGATCTAATGTAGACATTAACAACCCAATGACTAAAAAATGAGGGACTAAAATAAAAAATCACAATATTTAGAGGAACTAAAACCAAAAGTTGCTATATTTAAAGGAAATAAATATATATTTAACTTGGGAATCGTTCATCAATAATACACCAACCAGAAACTTCACCCATATACATAATTTTCTTCAACCTAGAAACTTCACCTCTAAACATATTTTTCTTCAACTGAGAAACTCCACTTCTAAGCAACTCATCGATCCAGAATCCATCACTTTAAAATACCAAGTAATTAGCCTTTAAGTTACTCAAAGTTTCCAAAACTACCATGGCTAGAAAACTAGCATAATACTAAATACAACCCAAATTGAATATCAATATTACTGAGTCCATTCACACATATTCATTTTCATCAAACCTCTAACAAAACCACCAAGTGTCAAAAACTACCTACTTGAGACCCATTACACCTCAAGACTATCCTTGCCATAATCCAATTTTCTTGAATGCAAAAAACCTACGTCTAAGCAATTCATCGATTAGAATCCATCACCTTAGCTCATGGTGATCATGTTCTCGATTGAGTGATGGTGGTTTTATTGGTTCTATGGTAGAATAAAGGCAAGGAAATTTTTGTGGGCTTTAGGTGGCAGTGCGTGTTGTTTTATGATGTGGAGGGACGAACTTGAGGTGTGATGGGTGGCGTCGGTACTTACTGTTGATGGCTTATCTCTAAGATCATGAAACAAAGGCACATAGAGTTCACAGCAATGGTGGTATCTACTACATAGAGGCTATGAATTTGGTGACTCGGCAATAGCTCCGAGGATGGTCTCTATAGAGGTGTAATAGACCTCAAATGGATGGTTATGAATGTTTGGTAGTTCAGTTAAAGGTTTGATGAAAATGAGTTCTATGTGAATGGATAGGGTAATATTGATATTTAATTTAAATTGTATTTTGTATTATATAAGTGTTGTAGCCATGATAGTTTTAGATGCTTTGGATAGCTTAAAAGTTGATCACTTAATGTTTTAAGAGATAAATTTTAGGTCGATGAGTTGCTTAGATATGAAATTTTTCAATTGAAGAAAAATGTGTTTATAGATAAAGTTTAAAGGTTAAAGAAAATTATGTATATGGGTAAAGTTTCTAATTAATATATTATTGATGAACAAGTCAAATGCTGGTGTAATTGTATCTGAAGTGTTTTTCAATCGAAGTTTCATCGAAAAAAAAAAAATCCATGTTCACTGTGAGTCTGTGACAAAAAGGATAAAAAAAAAAATCAATGTCCACTCAAAGGCAATGACAGGTGAAATCTTGAGCCTTGACTAAGCACTGAAGAGGATAAGATTAAACATCAAAATTCTGAACCAAATTGATGCTGATTAATATAGTTGATTTGCGTCTTGGATATCCAAACTTGAGAAGCCATACGTCATTAGAAAAAATCACTACCCAAAATCTTAATATCATTTATCTTACTAGTACAATCAAAAGACACAGACAACAAATGTCGGCAACGATTTATTCACACAAAAACAAACAAATTACAGTGAAACATTTAATAACTAAGTATTGGTTGGTCCGTGTTGCATCCTAAAAGTTCTAGGTTCGAATATCAATAGCCTATGCCCCGTTATACAATCTAGGATTTTGCTAAGTTAAGAAATTAAAATAAAAAATTTTTTTAGATAAAATTAAAATATTTAATATATTAAAAATTAAAAAAATTATTATTTACCTTGATTTTATTTAAAAATATATTTTAACTTTTTTTTTAAATAATTGTTAGTAAAACTCTACAATCTATAATAATTTCTTTTTAAAGAAAAATCAGATATAAAAACTTATACTAAAATGTTATCGACCATACAGGTATAAATCAAAGTCTTGATAGCAATAGCTATGAACAAATATCTCTGTTATTTTTGTCTTATTGTAACACAAATCCTCCATAAGGAGGAGGAGGACCACAGTCTTAGACTCTTAACATTTTTTTTTTAATTTGTTTTGGATAAGAAGTTAGAACCTTTTGGGATAATGTTTTCTGATACGTCAGAACCATTTGGGATAGCAAGCTAACAACCATGCTCTTCCTGTAACAGAAGTAGCCCATATAATGTGACAGTATCCTTTCCACGGAGAGAGAAGACAATGGGTCTTGCGGCCAGCCAATGATAGGAATTCAGGAGATGATGCTGTTGACGACGCCCCTGTTCTAGGTAACAGAAGAGAATCTCAGGTCAGGTTAGTAAAATAGATCACTCCCTTAAACCTTGTACATGTCTATACACGATTACACGTGGCACATGCGTGGCAAGTCCTCAGCTCTCCACCTGCTCAGCATTATATAAAGTCATAACAATCTATAATCAATCAAATATGATATAATATAATATATAATATAAAAAAAAAAATCTTCATTTGTAGAGCCTGTTAAGTGATAGTTTTATTTTGTGATATCAATACTTCAATAAAATTATGACAAATGACGTGCTAATTGAGTGATATATGGCTTACTCAATTATTAAATAAATAAATTCAAATTTTAAATTTTTATTAACTTAAATTTATGGTTAAAAAAATTATTAATATTTATTACTTCAATATTCATTATTTCAATTTTATTAATTTAATATTTATTGTATTTGGTCAAATTCTTTCATAATTAATATTAGTACTTTTCAAATTCTATCGTAATATTATACTTAAATATATAACAACAATAACAACACAAGCACAATTAAAAAGTGAAAACTCACCAATTTAATAACTGAACTATATATATGCGCTAAAATGATTGTGAAAAATACTAATTATTACGTTAAAAAAGTGGAACTGCTAATTATATCCAATTATTTATTTGTTTCTTTGATATGTTATTTCATGTGTGCATGCATTGAATTTAATATTTATACTCACAATATGACATTTGCTTGAGATCTTAAATTCCTTAGTTTGTTTATAATGAGCAATACATAAATTATCTTATAATATTACCTTTTTTTACACTTATATGGTATTAATACTTTTTTAGAGAAATGAGTCAAATATGTAGGAAAAATTCCATGGTTCATCCAAATGTAAGTATAAAACTCATTACATTATTAATAAAGTCAAGCTCATTAAATGATGTATTAATATTAGATATAAAGTAAAACTATTTTATAATGACAACGTATCAAAAATTAAACTCTATATATATATATATATATATATATATATATATATATATATATATATATATATATATATCATTCTTTTTCTTCTATTTAAATGAATTGTAAATAATTAAAATAATAATGATTAAACTTAATTGCGTTAACACAAAAAAATAATAAACTCTTTCTATCATTTTAATTTAATAAAATACTCATCTTCGACTAAAACATGTCATATCAGATTTAAATTACTTTTTTTTAAAATAAAAGTATAATTTTTAAATCTATTATTTTTTTGTTTTTTATTTATATATTTTATTGTACAATCTTTTATATTAACTCGTCCAACATATGAGTGTAAAGCTAGTACATAAGTAAATAAATGGTTAATTTAGTGGTAAAAAAGTATGTAATATATGAATAGATGCACAATTATATATTCAAATTAATCTAAGTGGGAGTAACTTGACGTAAAGATTATTTAACCATAATAAAGAAAAATATATATATGGGATGTGTTAAGAGTGCCACATCACCTGTCTCAATCTTTCAGGTGCAGTTTATATATTTGTTAAGTCACTCTATTTAATGTTAATTAATTTTAAGTTGGAATCTCACATGATATCAGAGTTAAGATCTCATATTTGTTTCTGCCTACTTCACTAGGCTTGTTTATTTCTACCTGTTTCGTCTAGATATCTGTGAAGAGGGGTATTAAGAGTCTCACATTGTCTGTCTTAATCTTTCAAGTGCGGTTTATATATCTGTTGAACCACTTCACTTAATGTCAATTGATTTTAAGTTAGAATTTCACAATATAAGTTATTATTATAAGAATAATATTATTCACATATACTTATATTTATATCACTTTATATTTATATAATTTTTTTATATAATTATAATTTATCTTTATTTTTTTAACTACTTTAATTCTATCAAATATTACTAATATAAGATAATGTGCATTTAAAAGATGTGTAGCTATCATTATTATTATTTTAAATCGCAGTGTCTTGGTATGTGGGAACCTTGATGAGTTAGAAGCATGTGAGGTGCATTCTTAAACGGTGGCCTGTGGAACCAGGTAACTACACGCGTAGCAAGCATAGCAGAACAGTAAAAAGAAGCATGGTGCTGTGTTATTGTCTTGTTCAAGATGTGGTGATGCATCCATAGGGAGAATATGGGGGAGAAGGTCAGGGACTCGGCCAACACTACTGAATAAATTGATTACCATATATAATATCTTTTCATAACACTGTTTGATTTGGTATATTCATCATAACAAACAGTGGATCCCGCAATAAGAGCAGTGCCTAGTTATTATGGCTATATGACAATATCAAAATGGTTTTTTAATAATGTAATGTAATTACAAATAAGTATTTAATTTTAAAAATAATAAAACCGAATTAAATATTTAATTGAAACAATTATAAATTTATTTTAAAATTATACATTGACATTTTTTCAAATTAACGAACCTCTAACTATTATAATTTTTTAAAATAAATTAATTATTTAAACTGTTAATTTTATCTTCACTAATTAATTTATTTTATGTATATATTTTAAGTAAAAGTAATAAGAAAATATCAAAATTAATCTAATTTATCTTTGATTTGTTCTAAATATGAAAATTGATTTATAAATTAATTCTTAATCATATTTTTTATAATGAGTTTTAAATATAAAAATTTATAAATCAAATTAAATTAAACATATTTAAATTGTTCGAAATAGAGTAAGTATATTAATGAAGATATTATAAAACGTTAGATTATATGATTGTCTTCATGAGTTAATCTTGGTATTGTGTTAAAGTTTATTTGAAAATTGGAAAACTGATAAATACAGCTAAAAGTACTAGAAAGAAGTTAAGAAAGGAA
This sequence comes from Ormosia semicastrata, assembly GCA_029884595.1. Lineage (NCBI taxonomy): Eukaryota > Viridiplantae > Streptophyta > Magnoliopsida > Fabales > Fabaceae > Ormosia > Ormosia semicastrata. The sequence goes on from JAQQTO010000029.1 coordinate 5,323,878, forward strand.
AATACTTACCATGCGTCACGTAACCTCTCACATTTCTCATATTTGCTTTGGTGATAAAATTAAAATATAAATATGTAAAAAAAAGTAAAATTAATTATAATAATATAACCAATATCAATATAATGATATATAAAATAAAAGAAGAACATGATTTATGAATTTCTGTCAAGTGTCAGCTATAAGTTGTATTACTAATGTTATTTAAATTTGAATTTTATTATTATCTTATTAAAAAATTTAAAAAATATATAAAATATTAGAAAACATCATCCAGTCATCATAAATTTTTACTCAGTTGCAAATAGTCATCCAAACTTTTAAATCTTATAATTTAGTCTCTAAACTACATTAGTTCATGCAATTATAGTCTTTCGTAGTTCGTCCAATCTAAGTTAGCCAACTAATGGAACATTGTGTAATGAGAAATTCTAAAATACTCTCAGAGTATATGCTCTGGACATGTTTATAACCGTTTATATTTAATTTAATAATATTTTATTATGTAATCTAACGATATGTATGGTATAAGTATCATATGTTACAATTTGGATGAAATATTGTAGTAAGAACTTTTTGTGCGTCACATGCAAATACGTAAGTCATTAATGAATTTACCACATCAATTAATTACTTACGTGCTTATACGTGACAAAATGCTTCGTTAATCAGCTGATTGAGATTGAACAAAGGATTAATTGCAATAATTAAAGTAGCTTAAGGACTAAATTGAGAGATTTGAAAGTTTAAGATGAATGTTTGTGAATGAGTGAAAAGTTTAGGATGATTGGATGTTATTTTTCCACTAAGAAACTTTGCCAATTGTTGTTGTGCCACAAATGTAATTTTTGAAATTGAATTTTAATATTATTCTTTTAAAAAAAATTAAAAGAAAATGTAAATTATTTTAGGGTTCTTTCTTACACGTGTCATTTTTAAATTATGTCACCAATGACTCATTACAAATTTGAATTTGAATTTCATTGTGTGTGTGTATATATATATATATAATGAAAGCTTTTCTAAGATATCTTTTTATAGAATAAAAATAATATTTTATGGTATCAAACCATACTATAATATATAGAGATTAAGTCAATGAAGTTAGTAGTAGTCGCAACCCTTAAAGTTCAAAACACACTTTTAATAATTTTTTAAATTTTAAAATATTTTCAATTTTTTTATATAAACTTAATATTTGACGCCTTTAAAAAATTTAAATAAATATTTGAACGTCAACAAAAGAATTTTGCATAACTTATAATCACATATAAAAATTATAAATGCATTTTTATAATAATAAAATAATTATTATGTATATTTGTAAATATTTTATTTTTTATAATCTCATACAACGCATGAATGCTATTTTAGTATATATAAATATGCATATCATTATTCGTTTAAAAATAAAATGCCATCCTCAATCAAAGATTCTTTTGGAAGAACACACACCATATAAATTCACATTATCTTTTTCAAAAAGCAAATATAATGTGGTGCTTCTTCCTAACAGGTCATACATCTTGTAACGAATTTCAAACAAGATGGTACACACATTTTTTTGATATGGACTCATTTCCAACCCACTTGCCAACAGAATATTGCCTAACATGATATCATTATAAAGAATTTGTCGTCAGTCATAGGTTTTATGGTATCTTATGGTCACAATTGAATGGTGATTGTGTTTTCAAATCCACAAGAAAGTCAATAAAGGAAGACTAAACCTCAACTTTAATTCTTAAAAGATTAGATGCGGGTTAAATTAGTCTTTGAAAGATGAAAATTTTTATTTTAGTCTTTGAAAGATGTATTTGTACGTCATTTTAGTCTCCATATCCTATCATATTAGTCCCCAATTAGAGACCAAACTGACATATATATTGATCTTTCAGGGACCAAAATAGAAGTTTTCATGTTTCACTAACTAATTCAACATGAGCCTGATCTTTCAGAGATTAAAGTGGAGATTTAGTCAATAAAAAAAAAGAATGAAAGATGCTAAATCAAAGGAGAAAAAAAGAAAAGAAAAAAGTTGGAATATGATTGCTATTTCTTGGTTTCTTTATGTTATCCCAAAATTAATCTAAACTCAAGCTAGTGTGGCAAAAAATTTCACATAATCTTAGGATAGAACACAAATTCTCCTTTCATCAAGTTAAGGAGAGAAAAGTCTAAATTCAACTAAGTTAACAAAATGATCTAATTTATTAATAACTTACTTTGGCTATTTAAGGCTACTAGAAATGTCAAAGTTGACTTTTCTTTTGAAAAAATAAGTGCTCACAATTAATTCAGTATTTTAAGGTTTATTTGTTAACTCTTAAGTTCACGATTTATGTATTTATTAAGTTATTTGTATCTTTATATTTTTAATTAGTCACCTAGAATTTATTTCTCATTAGTTTCTAGGTTAACTTAATTGAGTCAAGTTTAGAACTATCTAGGGAGCCTATAAATATATACCTTTGTTCATGAGCTAGAAAAGTGAAGTCAAGTGATGCAATTTAGATTAAGTTTACAAGTCTCTTCTTTGTACTTTTCTCTTGTCCACATTTTTTGGTGGGTTTTTTTTGTGATTGTTTATCTTCACACTTTAGTTGTCAATCTTGGACTAGTGCGACCTAGTTTACACTAACATTTTCTCACATGATATTAAAGCTCTAAGGAGCTTTTGGCACTTAGCAAGATCCTTTGTTGAAGATTATAATTCAGTGTTCCAAAAGATGGATGTGAGTGGACAAAGGTCTTTTGTTGGTATGAAATTGTTAAATCATGTCAATTTCAAAGTATGGAAGTCATATATGAATTCTTATCTCCTTGGTGCAAGCTTATGAGATGTATTAGGTTGAGACAACACTACAATTTCAGAAGAAGATGAAGAAAATGACAATAAACTCAAGCAAAGGAAGAAGTTGAATGCCAAGGCTGAGTTTACTTTAAAGAGATCAATTTCTTCTTCTTTATTTGACCATGTTATTTGCTACAAATCAGCAAGTGAGATTTGACAAACTCTTGATAAATTATTCAACAAGAAGGATATGACTCATTTGCAATTGCTTGACAATTGGCTAATGCTAAGCAAGGTGATATTTGTGACGCCCCTTTTTCTAAAGGGAACGTCTCACCTTCAATTACAATGCGAAAATAAAATTATGTGAGTTAAGACCCGGTTCATTTTAATAATATGTACATTTACTTGATTATAGTTGAGTAATTAAATTGGCGAGTATATTTTTTTTTTTGTTACATTAACGTTAACGATAATCAATATCTACGGTGTGATTTAAACATACATGAGAAATTAACATTTCATTTATATATATATATATATATATATATATATATATATATAATTATCAAACTGTTTAGTTACAAAGCCTGGCATATCAAAAAGCAAAACTATACCGCCCCAAAGGATTATACATACATATCCCTACGGTATCGAGAGAATATATGACCCACTATAGACAAAACATCGTGCCCCCAAAATAAAAATCGGTTAGCTACGAGTAAGGTTCCCTCAAGTGAGGAGGAATCGAGTCGGGATCCTCTTCGGGGTCGTCCTCGGGAACTTCTTCGGGATCTTCCTCAGGATCTTCTTCGTCAGAGGAAATCACCATAGGAATCGCAGAGTCACGGGACGGGGCCCGAGCTGTGGAACGAAAAGAGTCTTCCCACGGAGTGAAATAACGGTCACCCCACATCTCGCGTATCGGTAGTTGAAACTCCAAACGTAAACTAATACAGCAGGTGAAGACAGGCGGCTTGTGGCGTCTCCAGGCTAGAGATATCGACACATCCCCTGTATAGACGCAACGCTCAGAACCATAGTTGATGTACCAGCACTCTGGTCCTCCCAAGAAAGTCAGGCGTACATCTCCCAAAAATCTCTGCGTGCGTGGCTCCATATTCTTCTGCAATCGCTCAGTCGAGATGAGGCCAAAAACCGGGGAAGTCGGGAGCTTAGGTTCCTTGCAGTTATCTTCTATTGAACGCAGTATACGGACAAAACAGTAGTGGAGAGACAGAGAAGAGGTAAGACATCCTACCATCATTACCAATTATAGCATCGAGAAACCAAACGGCGCAAAGCGCCCACATAGCATTTATGACAGCAATAATGGTAATAATCATTCAATAGCAATTATGATTAACCAAATAGTTCCAGGAAGTCGTATACATATAGATATATCAGAGGTACAACAGTTCCAATTATTTAATAACAATGTATGCCAGATAATTCATGGACTCACTATGCACACGTGCCCTCAATAACCAAAATCCTACTCCATGGAGCTAGACATAAAACAGTCGGAGAGAACGATCAGGAGGTATATCGTATTCCTTGGTGCGCCTGTGCCCTCAAGTGCTATAATTCTCAAATTATCATCGTGCACATCATGGCATTTTACAAGACATTCTACACAGATCTCGATATAGATGGCGTCTCGGTTCGGATCGTCGGTGTGTTTGCATCGATGCCCCGCCCCAAGACAGAGAGCTACCGGTGCCCATTGTGAGGTACCCGCACCCTGACGCCCCCAAGGTCAACGAGTAACCTACACTTGTCTATTCGCACCCGCACAAAGGTATAAGTTCAACTCCTAGGCTACCGGCCTTAACCAAGTCCAACGGACAATCTCTTTCTTTTTGTTCAATGCATGACATAATCATACTCTTCATGACCAACTAGGTCCATCATGCTTCAAATGCATGTCATATCATTTAACAACAAGAATTGATCTCATTCACGGATCCACAACAAGCCAATAGTACATTTTAAGGATAACCACAATTTCCATTCATAGTCATGATAGAAGTCAACCATTAAATTCATTATGTGCCTCACAAGCTCGCCCATACTCATGTTCTTCCCTGTTTATGAATCCATAACTAATTTCTAGTCATCCAATTATTTATGATTAATATGTTTTTATTAATCCAAAGGTTTTAAATCCAGGAAGATACACGGCCTGAATCACCAACAAAGCCACGAAATTAATTGCTAGGTGTTGGGTGATAAACTATATTGTTGAATTCGACAGAGACAGGGTATTTGGTGACAAATTGAGGCTGCCATTCGATGAAAAATGACATGGCAGAAGAATGAAAGATGGGGGAACATTTTATAACAAGATTTGCTAAAAATCAATTTCCGTCGGATGGAGGTTCTGTCGAACGGAGATCAAAATTGTCAAATTATTCCAGAAGATCAGCAGAAGTCCTAATTCGATGAACATGGGTGTCGACATTGGAGAAATCTCCCAAGTGTCGAACCGACGAAGAACACTATGGTCAGAAACTCTAATTCGACGAATCTTGACATTCTACTCGACGAATATTAACTTTGGGAAGCTTCTGTTAAATGGACAGAAAATCTACTCGACGAGTATGTCTCTCTATGGGTATTGGCATTCTAACTCGACGAATATGTCACTCGACGGATGTGGTCATTTAAATTCGACGAATTTTGCATTGGAGGAGTTTCTCTCCTAAGTGGTCAGAAACTCTAATTCGACGGGTTTGGCCTGAAGATGAATTTCGACGGACATGGTCAGGAGTTCATACTCGACGAATTTTAACATTTTACTAAGTGATCAAGATGTCAAATTCAATGGGTTTGGCCAGGAGTTCATACTCGACAGATTCTAACATTTTACTAAGTGGTCAAGATGTCAAATTCGACGGGTTTGGCTAGGAGTTCATACTCGACAGATTTTGACACTACACTTTATGGTCAGAAACTCAAGTTATTACCATTTCTCACCAAGAATCCCAAAATTTTAGTCTCAAAGCGTGGCTATCCGAGAGCCAGCCCGACGGCATTCCTTCCAGATTATACATTCCAGCACATACAGATATATCAAAACACACAAAATAATCAACTAGCATATATACATCACCAACAGCATACAAACAAAGATGACTCCCAGTACCAATCACAAACGACGTCCCTAAATGCTAAAAGAGGTTGAGGAGGAGTGTCTTCCTCTTACCTTGGAGAAGCACAAAGAAAGGTTGCTCCTTTTTGGTCAGGATTTCGTTTTCAGCTTCCAGGAAATCCTTAAACATTTAAACGTGTAAAATCAGAACCCAACATTGAAATGAATACCCATGGTCATCAAAATGACAGTGGGTTACGAGAATGAGAGGGGAGGAAGAAAAGCTAAGAGCTTTACCTTAAAGCTCCAACCTTTAAGCTTCAAAGACGTAAGAGAATGAAGATGGAGAAAATGGCAGAACTTTGAAGATGATTTCCTCAATGATGGTGGTCCTCCAACCACAAAATAGTGCTAGGATTATGACGGTTTGAAGAACAAAATGGAGGTGTGGGTGGATGGTGTTGCTGCTGTAGGGTGAAAGAGAAGAGAGAAAGATGAGTGAATAGTAGCTGCGTATTGGGAGCAGGGGAAATGTCAAGAAGAAAATGAATTAGACCCCTTAATTCAAACGTGCTGCACAAAATGGGAGGAGAGAGAAATAATAAAAAGATAATGATTGGAGGAAGCTTCCTTGAGAAGCTTCGCGCGCTCCTCAATAAAGTACATAGTAAGCTTGTCTCCAAATTAAATACATCGATGATGATTAATTACACTGTGGAATTATTTTCTCAGTGAATAAAATTTACAATTGATAAAAATAATATTTTATTATTCATCAGATAATTTTATGATACCACAATTTTATTTAACAGATAAAACCTTGAAAAATGCAAACCTCGCAAACTGTGTCCAGCCTCGGGTTTAGTAAGATCCCCCGTCGATACATTGACAGTTCAAGGTTTACCAGCCTCAGGGAAAATATTCTATTTTCCCCGGCTCCGCTCAGTGTGCACGCAAAATGAAAAATATATTAAAATATTCATCATTTCCCAGAAAAATCCACAAAAATTCTTAAAAATCATAAATATTATAAAATGATCATTTATGATGAAATAAAGAATTTTCGGGATGTTACAATATTTCAATTTATCAATTTTTTCTACAGATTAAAAACCTTTGTTAAGATATTTTTTTTGCTAGATCTAGATGAGCCAATTTCTAATGCAAGGATGAAGTGTCATATTATTCGTGGTTTGAATCTGGAGTACACTCCTTTTATCACATCAATTCAAGGATGGGTTCAACAACCATCCTTGGAGGAGTTTGAGAATCTCTTGTCATCACAAAAATTTTTAGCTATGCAAATGGTTGGTGTCCCCTTGAAAGAAGATGAAGGAAATGTCTTACTTGCAAACAAGAAGAAGAATTTTAGAAGACAAGGAAAAAGGGGTGAATCTTCTTTCTCAGAGAGATTTCCTAGTAAGTTTTCAAATGTTGCTACTAAACCTTCTAAAAGCTATAAAAAGACTTTCAAATGTTATCGTTGCACTATGCTTAGCCATATTAAGAAGAATTATCGCGTAAGATTTAAAGGAAGCTAATGTAGCTAGGGTAGAGAAGAAAGAAGAAGATTGGGACAATTGCTTCATAGCAAAGATTGGCTCAAATGTTTTGGCCTCCATCAACTTTGACAAAGATCTAATCATATATTCTGGCTGTGGTAATAATTTAACTGGTGATACTTCAATGTTCACAACTCTTCGTCCTTATGGTGGAAATGGTGACTTCATTACAAGTGACAACATAGTTCATTCTGTAGAACAAGAAAGGAGTGTGGTGATCAAGATCAAAGGAGATGACCCAATCACACTTAACAATGTCTATTAAGTTCCCAGTGTGAAGAAGAATCTCTTTTAAGTAACTAATGATGTAGATGCAAGTAATTATTTATCGTTTGGCCCTCATGATGTTAAAATCCTTTGAAATATTAAGGAGTTAAAAGTTTATGTTGTCCATACCAGTTAGAGGGTTGAAGATTTTTTTGTTTTGTCGACTTCTATTACTTATGTGGAGAAGATGAGTGGTAACAATAATGCATCTATTTGTTATGCTAGACTTGGTCATATTAACATGTCAAAATTGAAAGTTATAGTGCAGAAGAACTTGGTTAATGGGTTGCATAAGTTAACTAATTTTGGTGGAGGAGAGATTTGTGAAGGCTGCCAATATGGTAAGTCTCATCATCTTCCATTTGATAAATCTCTCTCAAGGTGCAAAGCTCCATTCGAATTAGTCCATAGTGACTTGATGAGTCCAACTGGAAATCCTTCATATTTTGGTTTTCACTATATGTTTTCAATTTTTTTATGATTTTTCAAGATTCAGTTAGATTTATTTTGTGAAGCTCAAGTCAAAAGTTTTCTCCAAGTTTTTGGAGTTCAAGGCTCTTATGGAAGGTGAACTTGGCAACAAAATAAGAAGGCTACAAACTGACAATGAAAGATAATTTACTTCCAATGACTTCTTTTCTTTTTGTAGAGATCATGGCATAAAAATGAGCTCTCATGTGTAGAAATGGCATAGCAAAATAGGGTGATTGAGAGGACGACTAGACACCTTGTGGAGAGTTGTAATAGTTGGCTTCACGCCAAGAATTTACCCTTGGCCTTATGGGCAGAGGGTATAAAGTTAGTTGCGTATGTAATCAAGTGTATGCCTCTTAGTTCTATTAATATAAAAACTCCCTATGAGTTGCTATTTAATTTGGTGAAAAACCTACTGTCCAGTATTTTTGAGTTTTTGGTTCTATTTGCTATGTTCATGTTCTGAATTTTCAAAGAAACAATTTAGATGCAAAGGCAAAGAAATGTATTTTTGTTCGCTATGATGAAAGGAGGAAAGGTTGGAGGTGCATGAGTCCTAACTCTCACAAATTTATTGTCTCAAGGGATGTAGTTTTTTATGAAGTCTCATCTTTTTATGGTGTAAATCGAATGCCACTTGAGCAAAAGAAATCTAATCATGTTGAGTTTGAGGTGTCATCTTTGTCTTTCATTTCAGATACATCATCATTAGAGGAGCAAGGTGAAAGGGGGAGATCTAATTTTCATCAAAGTAATTGTAAATCCCCAATGCTAGATGTTAATAATGGTGGTGCTGGTGGAAGCTCAAGACCAAAGAGAAGTATTGTTAAGCCAGCCCATTATAGAGATGAAAACCTTATTAGTACTTATTCCTGTTTCTTTGCTAACCCAATTGATGAAGAAGAGCTTTCTGTTTTGATGAAGCTAAAGGTGTTGAAAAATGGGCATATTCTAGATGAGGAAATGAATGCCTTAAAGAAGAATGAAACTTGGGATCTTGTGCCTAAACCCAAAGATGTTCATCTTGTTACTTGCAAATGAGTGTATAAGTTCAAGAAAAAAGCTTTGAATACTCTCCAAGAGTTAGTTTGAGCAAGTAAGGGAGAAACTTGGAGTAGTTTCCAAAAAATCACTTTGAGGGGGAGTGTTGGGAATGGAAAAGTTGATTTTTCTTTGGAAAAATAAGTGCTCACAATTAATTTAGTATTTTAAGGTTCGTTTGTTTACTATTGGGTTCATGATTCATGTATTTACTAAGTTATTTGTATCTTTATATTTCTAATAAGTCACCTAGAATTTATTTCTCATTAGTTTCTAGGTTAGTTTAATTGAATCAAGTTTAGAACTATCAAAGGAGCCTATAAATATTGATGATCACATATTTGATACATTAATAAGCCTTCATTTTTAGTCATTTACACTCTCCATGTACTTAATTGATTGATTTTGATTATGTTTTGTAAGTTTTGACTCAAATTGGACTTAATTGAATTTTTCAGCATAATTTATGTCTTACGTTATTTCTGTATTTGGGCTATATCTTAGGATGTAGGTGGTATTTGGAGTTGATTCTAGTGGCATTTAAAAGATAAGAGAGAGTTCTACAACTTTTATGAAGACCTCAAAGGCCCAATCACACGAGTAGATAACTCAAATTGGGGTTGAAACAAAAACTAGAGTGCTGTTCCTGACAGCTTGACCTATGTATATTGTTTATATTATTTTTAGGGATAGAAGTTGTTAAATGGGCTGAAATTTGGATTTTGAATAGTTAAGACCCATATCTACAACTTTCATGTTGAACATTTTTCTAGAATCGGACTCCTTGAAGGTGATATTGGGCTTGGAAGTCAGAACAGAGGAGCTGTGACTGGGCTTGGGCAGTGTGCAGTAATTTGAAGGTATCTAGAGTTATAGAAATGATATTGGACTCAAACTAAAGCCATTTGAAAGCTAAGATCCAGGCCTACAACTTTTATGAAGACCACTTGGTTCAAAAATGACGAATGTAATGACTTCAGAGCTGAATGATTTCGGAGACAATGAATCTCTATAATTTTCCACTCACCAAAAGTCATTTGGCATTTTTCACTCATTTTTCACTCATCCACCCACTAATGACTCAGCCCACTTATCATTTTGTATCTCTAATCCTCTATAAAAGGGGTCCTTGGCAGATCATTGAAGGAAGTTAGGTGTTAGTTACCAAAATGATGCCATTTTGTTACTAGGTTTTCTTGTAGTAATTTTCCTTTGTTCTAAATTAAATTCATGTTCTTCTTCTTCTTCTTCTTCTTCTCTTTCTTTCTTCTTATTTATGAGTAACTAAGTTTCATTTTACTTGGGTGAAAGGGTGAAACTCTTGGTAATAAAGTAAGGTTAGATTTATTTTTCTCTTGTACTTAAATGATTTATATTTTCTAGTAACCATTATACGTATTATAATTTGTTTCTTATAATTTAGAAATCATCTTTGTAAAGAGGAGTTCTTGATTTGTTGTAGACAAAATATTAGCACAATGAATACTTTGACCCATTTATAAGTGGTGGTAATATTTTTAGGAAACATAATATAATTACGTATATTATTTTAAATGGACTTTTAATGTTGTATTTTTCGATTGGAACCTCCACGTTGCAAGGATTCTAATTGAGTTATAAAAGAAATTAATCTTACCTTTACTTTATTTACTAAGAGTGGATCTTTTAACCCCAAGTAAATAATTTTTATCGTAGTAACAAAATATTTACTTCACCTTAATTAATCTTCAACAATTCCTTGTGGATCGACCTCGGACTCCCGAGAAATTTATTACTTGAGACAACCTGCACTTGGGTTCGCAATGCAACAATTAATCCCGCATGAAGTTTGTAAACTTGTTTGAAACTAAAAATTGTGCATCAAGTTTTTGGCGCCGTTGCCGAGAATTTGATTTGAAGACTGAATTTCTGGTGTAAAAATTTTGTATATATACTAACATACTAACTAGTGGGGGAACCTCTCCCTTTTTAATTTCTGTGCATACTAACTTGTGGGGGAAACTCTCCCTTTTATTTTACACACTAACTTAGTGGGGGAACCTCTCCCTTTTATTTATTTATTTTTTGTACGTAACTTAGTGGGGGAACCTCTCTTTTTTTTTGTACTTTATTAACTTAGTGGGGGAATATCTCTTTTTATTTTTTAATCTTTAATCATTAATGAAATAATCTTTCTTCTTCTCTTCTCTCTCTCTACGAGCAAAAAATTGACTCATTGATTCTCGGGTTTTCATATTTTAAATTTACTTTCTGTAATTTATTTTCTGCATTTTAATTTCTGTACAGTGGGGGAAATTCTCCCGTTTATTCTCTTGTACATATTAACTTAGTGGGGGTAACTCTCCCTTTTTTTGTACATTACTTTTTGTATTTTATTACTAACTTACTAACTATCTAACTTTTTACTTTATCAGCTACCTAACTTTTTAATTTCATTACTTCTAACATTTTAATTTATCTGTATACTAACTTTTTAATTTCTATGCTTATTAACATATTTGGTGGTTGGTTTATACCACACATTTGTTAATATTTAATGGACGGTTTATACTGCTATCTTGTACATTTTATTTTATACTGTAAGTTACTTGTTTATGCTTAATTGGTATCGTGATTTAAATTCTGGTCGTTTGGTTAGAGTTAATCCAGGTACTTTACATATTGATTTGTTTGAATCACAATCACACACATTAAGCACAATGACTGAAAATGAAAGTGTGCATGATGAACATGAAAATCAACCGTTGCGAACCATGCGTGAGTATTTGCAACCATCTCGAAATTCTAGTCCATCATGTTTTATCTTTCCACTCAATGCCAACAATTTTAGATTCAAATCAAGTATGATTTCTTTACTTCCTAATTTCCAAGGTTTAGAATCTAAAAGCTCATATTTACATCTGAAAGAATTTGAGGAAGTATGTACCGCTTTTCATGATCAAACTTGCACTGAAGAGGTTGTTAAGCTTAAATTATTTCCTTTTTCTTTGAAAGATAAAGCAAAAACTTGGCTTAACACTTTGAAACCAACATCAATTGGCACATGGCAAGAAATGCAATGTGAGTTTTTGAAGAAATTTTTTCCAACACATAAAATCAATGCTTTGAAAAGACAAATCCAAAATTTTTCCCACAATTCAAATGAAGCATATTTTTAAAGTTGGGAACATTTTAAAGATTTGTTGAATTCTTGCCCACATCATGGTTTTGAAAAATGGCGCACTATAAGCTTCTTTTATGAAGGGTTAACACTCGAAACCAAACAATTTGTGGAAACAATATGCAATGGTGAATTTCTTGATAAAGAACCTGAAGAAACTTTAGACTATTTAGACCATTTGGCTGAAAATTCTCGATCTTGGCATGGTACTAATCCTTCTGAAAATTCAATTAGATTTAACGTTGCAAATGCTAGTAAAGGAAAATATCATCTTAGTCAAGAAGAAGATCTAAATGCAAGGTTTGCTAGTTTGGCTAGATAGATTGAAGCCATGGAATCAGGGAAAGTAAAAGAAATCAAATCTGTGCAAAATGAAGAAATTTGTGGCATTTGTGATGAATTAGGACACTCAACAAATGAATGTCCAAAACTTCCTATTTTTAAAGAAGTTGTGCATGAGCAAGTAAATGCAATGAATAATTTTAAAAAGCCATTCATTTCTTCTTTTTCAGATACATACAATCCGGGATGGAGAAATTACCTGAACTTCAGTTGGAGGAATAACAACTAGCCACAATTCATGCAACCACCACCTCCTCAGGCATAGCAAGATTCTCAAAATCCTCAAGGATATGCACCCTATGTCCCACCATATAGGAATAACCTTGAAGGAACATTGCATGCATTCATGGAAAAGCAAGATGCCATTTTTAATCAAAACACTCAAATCATGATTGACATAAAAGACACTCTTGCTAAACTTTCTTCTGCACTCACCATTCATGAGAAAGAAAAATTTCCTTCTCAACCTCAACTAAATCTCAAGGGTCAATACAGTCTAAATGATGGTAATTCAGAAAACCAACAAATAGATCAAGTCAAGTCAGTGATAACTCTTAGGAATGGAAAGGTTGTTGAAGAAAGTAAGGAGATAAAGAGCCAAGTGTCCAAAGTGATGAACTCCTTGAGTGTGAATGAGCTAGAGGATGTGGAAAAGAATCAAGATAGTAGTGATGCTGAGCTACCCAAGGAACCTGAGGTGACAAAAAATCTTGTTAAGCTAAAAAATGATGACAAGGGCCACCAGACATACATGATTGACTCAATCATGGATAGGGGAGTTTCTACAACCCATGATTTTGATCCCCTTGAGAATTTTCTTGTCAATTTTGAGTTTGATTCTATCAGTAATTCTTCTGATGTAGTTGATATTTCTAATTTTTTTTATAAAACTCAAGATCATGACACTCAGGCATGCCAACCAAAGTTTAAGGAGTTTCCTAAGAAATATTGGAACATTGCTGATAAAAAAGTTGTTTGTCCCTTGGTTTGTTCTTATAAAGTTAATTTGGAAGAAGGTAAATGATCAGCGGTTGAAGCTATAACTTGAGTTGAAGGATCCAGATATAGCAGAGACTTTGGTAGACGATCCTGTCTACCAAAGTTGAGGTAAGTTTTTAGTATTTCATGTTTTTATTGAGTCGGCTTAAGTGCCTCCCAAATTTCAGAGTCTTTGTATGGGGATATAAATAGTGTCGGCCAACAAAAAAAATATAAAACAAAAAAAAACCCAAAAAAAAAAAATTTGTTTGCATGCTTGTTTATTTCATTTTTTTTGTCATTGCTAACCATTGTCAAGATGTAGTTATTCTCTTCTCGTCTAAGCATTTCGGGTATGTGACTTCTCCTCATTACTTTGTTTAATTTTGTCCCAATAATTTCTTTGATGTATATTGATGATTATTTCTTCAGTCTTGATTTAATTGTTAACATTGATGACAATGTTGTGATCTGGTTGGGGGGAAGGATAGTTGTGTAAAAAAAAACCAAAAAAAAAATTTTAGGAAGTGTGTGTATTAATATGTTTGTTGTGTTTATATGTTTGTCAGTAATTTACTAAACCAGTTAAGGATGACAGAGTAAGGAGTAAATTTTACTCTTGAGACGCATCTTAGTTGGGGTAGACAACTAGTTGTGTCGAAGTAGCAATTCAAATTCTGGGAAATTTGCATGATTGAGTAAATTGTCTTCTTTCTTAAAATTCATATGCTTGGTTATGGATGTTGAATTGCTGGACTGAGAATGATAGAATTATGCCTTGTGAGATTTTGAGCCTATTGATGCATGGATTAAACATTTGTACCATTCTTTTCTTTCTTGTGTGAATTTCACTCATGGAATTGTTACTCTAGAATTTGCTTTGATTCTTTTTGAGACTACATTTTCATATGCATATATAAATATGATTGAGGCATTTTTCTTGAAATAGCTACTTTAATCAAATAGCCAGCCTTGTTTAACAGCATGTTGTCTCAATATGATATCAAGCACTCTTATGACTTCTTAGAAATTCTCTGATTCCTGCCAATATAAAGCATTAGAAATGACCTATTTCCCCTTACTTAACCCCATTGAGCTTATTTGACTATTCTTTGTTTCGAACTCATTATGTGTCTTAAATGAAAAATCATGTTCTTACTTATGGAATAAGAGAACATTAGCTTTATCATTCGATGAGTTCTTGAACAAGTGTGGGGGTGTGCGTGCAGAATGGTTAAAAAATGTATATATGATGTTCATTTTGTAAAAAAAAAAATATTAAAAAAATAAAAAATATCAATAAAAAATGTAAAAAGAAGAGGGTCAACAAGGTAATAAAGGAAAAGAAAAGAATATGTAAAGGGAATTTGTATTAGGTGGAGTTGGGATGAACTTTCATGCTTGTTAATTGAACTCAGCTCTCATGCTCTTTTATTCTCTGATATTTAACTTGTCATATCCATATTACCTCCTCCTTTACCTTGACCCCATTACAACATTGAATAAAGTCCCCATGATTTTTGTGTGCATGTGTTCTGAGTAGTGGAGAAGTAGAAGATAAGCAAGCTTATGGTAGTGCAATTTTCATAGGTTGAATTGAGTGAAATACCTACCTTTTAAACACTTAAGGGATTGAGAGTGAATCTTGTGAAAATCTCTCATTCTTGACTCATGCTTTTCAATTGAAATATCCTTACTTGTTGATTTGAGATGTGAAGAAATATTACCTCATGAATGTTTTGATTATTTGAATGATTGGTTGCTCTTCATTTTTAAATATTATTAGAAATTAAGTCTTTTAGAGTGTTTAACTTTTGAGTCTGTTTCATTTTTTTTAGTTTTGGTCTTGTGTTTTACCTAGGAGTGCAAAAAGCTAAGTGTGGGAGAATTTGATGATCACATATTTGATACATTAATAAGCCTTTATTTTTAGTCATTTACACTCTCCATGTACTTAATTGATTGATTTTGATTATATTTTGTAAGTTTGGACTCAAATTGGACTTAATTGAATTTTTTGGCATAATTTATGTCTTACGTTATTTCTGTATTTGGGCTATATCTTGGGATGTAGGTGGTATTTGGAGTTGATTCTAGTGGCATTTGAAAGATAAGAGATAGTTCTACAACTTTTATGAAGACCTCAAAGGCCCAATCACATGAGTAGATAACTCAAATTGGGGTTGAAACAAGAACTAGAGTGCTGTTCCTGACAGGTTGACCTATGTGTACTGTTCATATCATTTTTCAGGATAGAAGTTGTCAAATGGGCTGAAATTTGGATTCTGAATAGTTAATACTCATCTCTACAAATTTCATGTTGAACACTTTTCCAGAATCGGACTCCTTGAAGGTGATATTGGGCTTGGAAGTCAGAACAGAGGAGCTGTGATTGGGCTTAGGCAGTGTGCAGTAATTTGAACGTATCTGGAGTTATAGAAATGATATTGGATTCAAACTAAAGCCATTTGAAATCTAAGATCCAGGCCTACAACTTTCATGAAGACCACTCGGTTCAAAAATAACAAATGCAATGACTTCAGAGCTGCATGATTTCGGAGACAAGGAATCTCCATAATTTTCCACTCACCAAAAGTCATTTGACATTTTTCACTCATTTTCCACTCATCCACCCACTAATAACTCAGCCCACTTATCATTTTGTATCTCTCATCCTCTATAAAAGGGATTCTTGGTAGATCATTGAAGGAAATTAGGTGTTAGTTACCAAAATGATGTCATTTTGTTACTAAGTTTTCTTGTAGTAATTTTCTTTTGTTCTAAATTAAAGTCATGTTCTTCTTCTTCTTCTTCTCTCTTTCTTTCTTCTTATCTATGAGTAACTAAGTTTCATTTTACTTGGGTGAAAGGGTGAAGCTCTTGATAATAACTTAAGGTTAGATTTATTCTTCTCTTGTGCTTAAATGATTTATATTTTCTAGTAACCATTAAACGTATTATAATTTGTTTCTTATAATTTAGAAACCATCTTTGTAAAGAGGAGTTCTTGATTTGTTGTAGACAAAATATTGGCACAATGAATACTTTAACCCATTTATAAGTGGTGGTAATATTTTTAGGAAACATAATATAATTACGTATATTATTTTAATTGGACTTTTAATGTTGTATTTTTCGATTGGAACCTCCACGTTGCGAGAATTCTAATTGAGTTATAAAAGAAATTAATCTTACCTTTACTTTATTTACCAAGAGTGGATCTTTTACCCCAAGTAAATAATTTTTATCGTAGTAACAAAATATTTACTTCATCTTAATTAATCTTCAACAATTCCTTGTGGATCGACCTCGGACTCCCGAGAAATTTATTACTTGAGACAACCTGTACTTGAGTTCTCAATGCAACAATTAATCCCGCATCAAGTTTGTAAACTTACTTGAAACTAAAAATTGTGCATCAAGTTTTTGGCGCCGTTGCCGGGGACTTGATTTGAAGACTGAATTTCTAGTGTAAAAATTTTATATATATACTAATTTACTAATTAGTGGGGGAACCTCTCCCTTTTTAATTTCTGTGCATACTAACTTATGGGAAAAAATCTCCCTTTTATTTTACACACTAACTTAGTGGGGGAATTTGAAGCCATGGAATCAGGGAAAGTAAAAGAAATCAAATTTGTGCAAAATGAAGAAATTTGTGGCATTTGTGATGAATTAGGACACTCAACAAATGAATGTCCAAAACTTCCTGTTTTTAAAGAAGTTGTGCATGAGCAAGTAAATGCAATGAACAATTTTAAAAAGCCATTCATTTCTTTTTTTTTAGATACATACAATCCGGAATGGAAAAATCACCCGAACTTCAGTTGGAGGAATAGCAACCAGCCACAATTCATGCACCACCACCTCCTAAAGAATGTGCACCAAGATTCTCAAAATCCTCAAGGATATGCACCCTTGCAGAACCAGGTTTCTTCTTTTCAGAAAATACATACAATGGAGAGAAATAGTTGGAGGAATAGTAACCACCACTTATTCATGCAACCAAGATTCTCAAAATCCTCAAGGATATACACCCTATGTCCCACCATATAGGAATAACCTTAAAGAAACATTGTATGCATTCATGGAAAAGCAAGATGCCATTTTTAATCAAAACACTCAAATCATGATTGACATAAAAGATACTCTTACTAAACTTTCTTCTGCACTCACCATTCATGAGAAAGAAAAATTTCCTTCTCAACCTCAACTAAATCCCAAGGGTCAATACAGTCTAAATGATGGTAATTCAGAAAACCAACAAATAGATCAAGTCAAGTCAGTGATAACCCTTAGGAATGGAAAGGTTGTTGAAGAAAGTAAGGAGATAAAGAGCCAAGTGTCCAAAGTGATGAACTCCTTGAGTGTGAATGAGCTAGAGGATGTGGAAAAGAATCAAGATAGTAGTGATGCTGAGCTACCCAAGGAACCTGAGGTGACAAAAAGTCTTGTTAAGCCAGAAAATGATGACGAGGGCAACCAGACATACATGATTGACTCAATCATGGATAGGGGAGTTTCTACAACCCATGATTTTGATCCCCTTGAGAATTTTCTTGTCAATTCTGAGTTTGATTCTATCAGTAATTCCTCTGATGTAGTTGATATTTCTACTTTTTTTTATAAAACTCAAGATCATGACACTCAGGCATGGCAACCAAAGTTTAAGGAGTTTCCTAAGAAAGGTTGGAACATTGCTGATAAAAAAGGTGTTTGTCCCTTGGTTTGTTCTTATAAAATTAATTTGGAAGAAGGTAAATGGTCAGCGATTGAAGCTATAACTTGAGTTGAAGGATCCAGATATAGCAGAGACTTTGGTAGACGATCATGTCTACCAAAGCTGTAAGTTTTTAGTATTTCATGTTTTTATTGAGTCGGCTTAAGTGCCTCCCAAATTTCAGAGTCTTTGTATGGGGATGTAAATAGTGTCGGCCAACAAAAAAAATATAAAACAAAAAAAACCAAAAAAAAAATTTGTTTGCATGCTTGTTTATTTCATTTTTTTTTCATTGCTAACCATTGTCAAGATGTAGTTATTCTCTTCTCGTCTAAGCATTTCGTGTATGTGACTTCTCCTCATTACTTTGTTTAATTTTGTCCCAATAATTTCTTTGATGTATATTGATGATTATTTCTTCAGTCTTGATTTAATTGTTAACATTGAGGACAATGTTGTGATCTGGTTGGGGGGAAGGATAGTTGTGTAAAAAAAAACCAAAAAAATTTTTTTAGGAAGTGTGTGTATTAATATGTTTGTTGTGTTTATATATTTGTCAGTAATTTAGTAAACCAGTTAAGGATGGCAGAGTAAGGAGTAAATTTTACTATTAAGACGCATCTTAGTTGGGGTAGACAACTAGTTTGTGTGGAAGTAGCAATTCAAATTCAGGAAAATTTGCATGATTGAGTAAATTGTCTTCTTTCTTAAAATTCACATGCTTAGTTATAGATGTTGAATTGGTGTACTGAGAATGATAGAATTATGCCTTGTGAGATTTTGAGCCTATTGATGAATGGATTAAACATTTGTACCATTCTTTTCTTTCTTGTGTAAATTTCACTCATGGAATTGTTACTCTAGAACTTGCTTTGATTCTTTTTGAGACTACATTTTCATATGCATACATAAATATGATTGAGGCATTTTTCTTGAAATAGCTAGTTTAATCAAATAGCCAGCCTTGTTTAGCAGCATGTTGTCTCAATATGATATCAAGCACTCTTATGACTTCTTGGAAATTCTCTGATTCCTGCCAATATAAAGCATTAGAAATGACCTATTTCCCCTTACTTAACCCCATTGAGCTTATTTGACTATTCTTTGTTTCGAACTTATTATGTGTCTTAAATGAAAAATCATGTTCTTACTTATGGAATAAGAGAACATTAGCTTTATCATTCGATGAGTTCTTGAACAAGTGTGGGGGTGTGTGTGCAGAATGGTTAAAAAAAATGTATATATGATGTTCTTTTTGTAAAAAAAAAAAAAAAAAAAATCAATAAAAAAAATGTAAAAAGAAGAGGGTCAACAAGGTAATAAAGGAAAGGAAAAAAATATGTAAAGGAAATTTATATTAGGTGAAGTTGGGATGAACTTTTATGCTTATTAATTGAACTCAGTTCTCTTGCTCTTTTATTCTCCGATATTTAACTTGTCATATCCATATTACCTCCTCCTTTACCTTGACCCCATTACAACATTGAATAAAGTCCTCATGATTTGTGTGTGCATGTGTTCTGAGTAGTGGAGAAGTAAAAGATAAGCAAGCTTATGGTAGTGCAATTTTCATGGGTTGAATTGAGTGAAATACCTACCTTTTAAACACTTAAGGGATTGAGAGTGAATCTTGTGAAAATCTCTCATTCTTGACTCATGCTTTTCAATTGAAATATCCTTACTTGTTAATTTGATATGTGAAGAAATATTACCTCATGAATGTTTTGATTATTTGAATGATTGGTTGCTCTTCATTTTTAAATATTATTAGAAATTAAGTCTTTTAGAGTGTTTAACTTTTGAATATGTTTCATTTTTTTTAGTTTTGGTCTTGTATTTTGCCCAGGAGTACAAAAAGCTAAGTATAGAGGAATTTGATGATCACATATTTGATACATTAATAATCCTTCATTTTTAGTCATTTACACTCTCCATGTACTTAATTGATTGATTTTGATTATGTTTTGTAAGTTTGGACTCAAATTGGACTTAATTGAATTTTTTAGCATAATTTATGTCTTACGTTATTTCTGTATTTGGGCTATATCTTGGGATGTAGGTGGTATTTGGAGTTGATTCTAGTGGCATTTGAAAGATAAGAGAGAGTTCTACAACTTTCATGAAGACCTCAAAGGCCCAATCACACGAGTAGATAAATCAAATTAGGGTTGAAACAAGAACTAGAGTGTTGTTTCTGACAGCTTGACCTATGTGTACTGTTCATATCATTTTTCGGGATAGAAGTTGTCAAATGGGCTGAAATTTGGATGCTGAATAGTTAAGACCCATATCTACAAATTTCATGTTGAACACTTTTCCAGAATCGGACTCCTTGAAGGTGATATTGGGCTTGGAAGTCAGAACGGAGGAGCTGTGATTGGGCTTAGGCAGTGTGCAGTAATTTGAACGTATCTGGAGTTATAGAAATGATATTGGACTCAAACTAAAGCCATTTGAAATCTAAGATCCAGGCCTACAACTTTCATGAAGACCACTCGGTTCAAAAATAACGAATGCAATGACTTCAGAGCTGCATGATTTCAGAGACAAGGAATCTCCATAATTTTCCACTCACCAAAAGTCATTTGGCATTTTCCATTCATTTTCCACTCATCCACCCACTAATAACTCAGCCCACTTATCATTTTGTATCTCTCATCCTCTATAAAAGGGATTCTTGGTAGATCATTGAAGGAAGTTAGGTGTTAGTTACCAAAATGATGTCATTTTGTTACTAGGTTTTCTTGTAGTAATTTTCTTTTGTTCTAAATTAAAGTCATGTTCTTCTTCTTCTTCTTCTCTCTTTCTTTCTTCTTATCTATGAGTAACTAAGTTTCATTTTACTTGGGTGAAAGGGTGAAGCTCTTGATAATAACTTAAGGTTAGATTTATTCTTCTCTTGTGCTTAAATGATTTATATTTTCTAGTAACCATTATACGTATTATAATTTGTTTCTTATAATTTAGAAACCATCTTTGTAAAGAGGAGTTCTTGATTTGTTGTAGACAAAATATTGGCACAATGAATGCTTTAACCCATTTATAAGTGGTGGTAATATTTTTAGAAAACATAATATAATTACGTATATTATTTTAAATGGACTTTTAATGTTGTATTTTTCGATTGGACCCTCCACGTTGCGAGGATTCTAATTTAGTTATAAAAAAAATTAATCTTACCTTTACTTTATTTACCAAGAATGGATCTTTTAACCCAAGTAAATAATTTTTACCGTAGTAATAAAATATTTACTTCACTTTAATTAATCTTCAACAATTCCTTGTGGATCGACCTCGGACTCCCGAGAAATTTATTACTTGAGACAACCTGCATTTGGGTTCGCAATGCAACAATTAATCCCGCATCAAGTTTGTAAACTTGTTTGAAACTAAAAATTGTGCATCAAATATATACCTTTGTTCATGAACAAGAAATCTGAAGTTAAGTGAAGTAATTCAAATTAAGTTCACAAGTCTCTTCTTCATATTTTTCTCTTATCCACATTTTTAGTGGTTTCTTTTGTGATTGCTAAGAGTCTCACATCATCTGCCTCAATATTTTGGGTGCAGTTTATATATATGTTGGGCCACTTCACTTAATGTCAATTGGTTTTAGGCTGAAATCTCAATTCAAAAATATTCTTTCAATATGATATCAGAGTCATGATATCCACCTTGAAGAGAGTTTCTTTTTTTTTTTTCACTATGTAGAGTTCATGTAACTCACAGAATCGTTATTCACGACCTTTAAACCCAGATCTAATTTTCACCTCAAACCCAGACTTTTCCCATTATCTGCTCCATTCAGACATTGCTCCAAACTTCGTTCTGATGGCAAGACTCTGTTTCAAACTCTGTTCTCGTTGTAGAGTCTAGACTTCGATCTAGACTCCAGACTCCAGACTCAATCATTATCCTGGCCGATTCTACACTCTGGTTTCCAAACTCAAGTTGATTTCTTCTATACCCACTTGAGTTTGAGGGGGGATGTTAGCATGATTAATTATAAGTGAGTTATGATTAATCACGATTGATTTTAGGGATGATTGTAATTGATTTAGTGTATAATTAAATTGATTTAGTATATATATTATATATTATTATTATTTTTTGTACAAGTAGTCTTCTTCTATAAATAGAGGCTAATTCTCCTATATACATTCATTCATAAATATACTCAAATTACCAATATTTGTCTCCTTATTTTTGTTTCTCACACGGTATCAGAGTCAAGATTCCATCTTTGTCACCTACTTCGTTAAGTTTGTTTTTGCCTACTTCGTTAGGGTTGTTTCCGTCTACTTCGATAGGCTCGCCTGTTCCGTCCAAGCATTTATGGAAGGGGTGTTAAGAGTCCCATATCACCTGCCTCAATATTTCAGATGTGATTTATATATCTGTTTGGTTACTCCACTTAATGTCAATTAGTTTTAAGTTAGAATCTCACGTGGTATCAAAGTCAAGATCCCATTTTCGTTGCCTACTTCGTTAGGCTTGTTCCCGCCTACTTCGTTAGGCTCGCTTGTTCCATCCAGGTATTTATGGATGGAAGGTGTTAAGAGTCTCATATCATCTGCCTCGATATTTCGGGTGTAGTTTATATATCTGTTGAGTCATTTCACTTAATACCAATCGATTTTAGGTTGGAATCTCATATTGATTGTTTATCTTCATACTTTAGTTGTCTAACTTGGACAAATGTAACTTAATCTACACTATCATTTTTTTCACAAAGGTTTTTTTATACAAGTATGTTCAATAACTAACTAACAATATAACTAACTAATCTAAAGTACACTAATTACAATTACAATCATATTATCTTAGTTAGTTAGTGCTTGGTGTACCGTAAGAAAATTTTAACACACAATAAACCAGTACCTAAATAAAAGTATAACAATTTTTTTAAAATCAAAATACTTTTAAACATAATTAATATAAATAACATTTTATACATGTAAGGGCGTAACTTAATAGGGGCAGTTGGTCCCCAAAATTTCTATGATTTTTAGACTCTTTATCTCATGCAATTTATTAAGCATGTGTTAATTGTGCTAGCTATTGTTTCATGTTTACAAGGTAAAAAAAAAAAAGGTACTTCTAACCTGCATGTTTAACCTAATATGATGCTTTGTTTGCTCTCTCTTTTAATTATAACTAGTGTTTTAGCCCGTGCATAGCAATAATACATATTATTATTATTGAAGAATATAGTTCTAGATAATTAGTATATATTTAATATTATTATTCATACATACTAAATAATAACATTGTTATTAAACTTTAAACATATATAATAGTTTAATATAATTTAATGTCCTTACTAAGTTGATATTGTAAAATACTTCTCTAAATAATACATCAATTTTAGTACATTAGATTATTATTCTTCCTTGGTACAAGTTAATATTTACAATCCATTTTGAGCCACAACTAAAAATTGAGTATGGTAAGTCTAATTCAACATGAGAAACACATTGTCCTCGATTCTTGTTTATTAATATTGCAAAAGAAATAAGAAATAATTAATAGTTAGGAAATAGATTGTGCATACTTTATTACTCCTCTCTTGAGTTTAGATTCTTTTTTGGAATAAAAATTTAGTTTTCAGACTTAAAAAAAAGTTTAATTAAATTCTAACACACTAACTTTACTAATGTCTTAGTTGTTTTATAAATAAGTTTATTATTCCAGCAAACGAATAAAATAATTCATTAATTAAAATCATTTTTCACTATCTTTACAACTTGCAAAATCAAAATTAGAATACTCTAAAAGTTATAGCATTGTAAAAGGATAATATCTAAAAGGTGTTTTTATTAAAGTGCATTTATTTTATGGTTCACATAATGAATTTAATATTATGTATTACTAAAGTCATTCATGTAACACCCTCCGTAGGGAATTACATTTTAAACTAACTCCTTAAAATTTAACCCAAGTACTAACAGAATTACATAGTATAAATATCTGAGTTTCAAAATTTTCTTTTATGCGGAAGTCATAAACTTATCAGAAAACGAAGAACACTAAGCATATAGAAATGAATAATACTCTTTACCTATAAATACATAATTTTACAAAATGCAAATACATAAAGCTTATGTATTCCAAATAATAAGTACAGCTACCATATAAATATTGAACCTAACCCAGTACCAAAAACTTGAAGAATAGGTTCCTGCACCCGATCTTCCTCTCAGTCCTCTTCCGGGTCTTCCTCCAATGGTAAATTCCCTGGCTGGGGTATGTTTCGAGGAACGAGAGTCCGAGCAGAAGATACCTCGGAGTCCTCCCTAGGAGAATAATAAATATTGCCCCACAAATCCCCCATAGGCATATGAAATTCTAAATATACAGTAGCATCAAAAATAAAAGTAACGACCCCATGGTAGGTCCTACTCATGGAAATAGTAATATCTCCATAATACTCTACGCGTTCGGTATCCCAGTGAATATACCACGCATTCGTACCTCAATGAAACTGTATACTAGTATAACCTATCAGGTTCCTCCTCGTTGCCATCTCTGTCTTTACAGTCATAATCAGAAAATAGAAAACAGGTAGAATAATACAATAAAGAGATGAGATCCCCTACATCAAATACCAAAATGGCAGCAAGGAAACAGTAATAATAATAAATTCATACAGTGCAGATACAATAATTACAGTCATGATATATCTTAACAGATAACTCATTGAATATGCATACATATATTTATATATTTCATAGCAGTATGTCTTCAGTCTATGCATATGCACAAGGACTAGACCCCTACTCCATGGAGCTAAAACAAACATCAGAGAGAATGATTCAGGAAAACCTGTCTGTATATCATCAGCCTCAATATAAGTGCTTTAATGTTGCAATACGACTTATACATGACAGTCTACACCGTATCTGGAAAGAAATAGTGTCTCAGTCAGGATCGTTGGTGCGTTTGCATCAGTTTGATCCATGGCACAGTGGTGCTACCTACTGGCCATTGCAGAAAACCCGCGCCCCGACGCCCCCTAGGTTAACACATGACCTATACTACGCAATTCTCACCCGCACAAAAATGTAATTCAATCTCCTAGGCATACAACCTTAACAAACAAAGTCACAATAACTTTGATAATGCATGTTCAAATGCTTTCATAAATAGTAATTTATAACTACGTGCCTTTCACGTAAAAACAAGCTACTGCTGGGCTAGGATATTAACTGACGTATCCGGGTCCAATATGTCGGCCCAACAGTAAAACTTACTATTTTTTTCAAAAGTGAAGTATTTTTACTGAATTTCACAAACGTATAGTATAGCTACTGTATTTTACAAATGTATAGTATTTCTATTGTATTTTACAGACATACAGTATTTCTACTATATTTTAAAAACATATAATACTTTTGTTAAGTTAATAAATCGCGTAAACTTTTACGTCATTTTTCAAATGCGTAAAAAATTTTAAAATGCTTTCTTAATCGCGTAAATAAAAATCATCATTTTTAAAATGTGTAAGAGTTTTTTAACGTATTTTTAATCACGTAAAACATTTTATTAATATTATAAGCTCAATTTAAAACTTACTATATTTAATATAGAAATTAAACTTTAATTCCAACGTATTCTTACAAAACCTCCTCTAAATAATATTTTTTTTATGTTTCTCATGAAAATCTATATTATCAAGATATTACCAAAAAATATTTTTCCAGTGCCTTTATTAAAACTTTCTTAAATAAAATACTTTAGATTTAAAACTCGCCCTTCAAAAATTTATTTCCATCACAATAGCCAAAAATCATTTTTTTAGTAATAAAATTTATTTAATCTCCTTTTGATTTTATAAATCCATAACTCATGTTTTTTTTATCACCTAATCAACTAAGTTCTCAATTAATAAATTATTTTAATCATGAATACTCATTTTTAAGCTATATGGCCGTGAGCCATAGAGAACTTTTGGATCCAAAAATCATTTCTTTATCACATGATTTATAGTATATAAAGGATTTCAACCATCAAATCATGTTATAACGATTTCATGCTTACTATAGTAATCATATAAACACATAATCAAGCAAGCATAAATTACGAAATTCACACCAACAAGTGAATAAATCCTCACATGGATTTATCACCAATCAAAACACAAATTCGTTTCTCACCACCAAAATGGTTTGATGAGGTTAATTTCCCTCTTACCTTAGATGAAGATCGAAGTTCCTTTGCTACTCCTTGAAATAATTTTGACCACAAAAAAGATCCTTAAAACAAATCAAACATAAATTTATTAACATCTAAGGCTTAATATAAGATGACCATAGATCAAGATCATGGTCTAGAAATTAAAAATAAAATTTAGAAGTGAAGATCAAAAACTTCACCTAGAATCCTTCAAACTTCAAACCTTGTGAAACGGTCGAAGATGAATGATTTACGAGAAACTCACAACATGAAAGTTTCTTAGGATGGTGTGTAGGTTCAAGATCTATGGTTACTTTGAATTGATAAAGCTTGGAGAGAAATTACAAGGGCTTGGCCATGGGTATAGAGAAGAGAAAAGATGAGAATTTGGTAATGGCTCTTGATTGTTGTAGTTCTTGAAAGTTATGCATTGATGAGTTTATATAGAAGATGAAATCAACTAGATCAATAAAGAAGGCCCTAGATCTCGCTCCAAAATCGTGAGCTACCCTAGCAAGTAGAGTTGTCATTTTATTTTTTTAATCTTACCTCTCATTGGTTAATATTAAAGCATAACCATTTTTTTGACTTTTAGGTAAAGTTATTCTAGAAGCTATTTTTCTATTGGTTAATAGTGAAATGAGTCACAAATTGTATTGGTCTAGAATTTGGTCTAAGTTCATTATTAGGTTTTTACCGATGGCTATTTACCAATATCAAAAGTTACTACCAGTAAAAACTCGTAATGATTGTTCATCAGGTAAAAGAATGTCCTAGAATTTACCCATCGGGTAAAATTTCAAAAAAGGAATATTTCAAAATCTATTCCCGATTTCGGGTTTAGTAAGATCCTCCAGCTTTGTTTGTCCCAAAATAGGCTGCAAGTGCACGGGTCATCCAAGTAATAACGTGTAAAGTAAAGATCGTTCCCTCGAGGATAAGTTTACTTCCAATGCTAGGTATTAACCAATAGCTTACCTAATTCTATCCAAGAACATAAAAATAGGAAAGCAATAAACTAAACTAATCTAATCTACCAAAGCAATAAAGATAAAAGTGGTTAGGTTTCAGGAAATCCTCCTTCACCTCCTACATCTATCAACAACATGCAATCCTCCTCATAAACACAAATGCATTGATTAGGTTAGCTTGAGAATCTGATGTAGTCAAAAGCCTATGTCTAGGTCAATCAACCCTGGTTTCTACTTGCCTAACTCACCAAGTTTCCTTGAAAGCTAGTACAACATCCACTCATGAACGATCTATTCTCAATCACACACTATACATGGCTAATAGGTATATTCCTATCCTATTAACGAATCAACTCATCGCCGAACATGTATCAACCACACCATATCCATATCAACAAATCCCTATGTCTAGTTTATTTGCCAATATTAGGATCATGCAATCGAGGCCAACCAAGAACAAGCATTAAACACAGATAATGATTGAACCATAATCAAACATCCACATAAACTTAGAGAAGAACACATTATTAATATAAATAAAAGGATCCAAAATATCCCTAAATACAGCTCAGTTATACAATGAACATGAAAATACAAGTAAACTCATATTCAAGGAAGATAATGAAGAGAAGAGAGAAAGGAAAAAGAGAAAGAAAGCTCAATGATTTGTCTCTGAAGCTTGAATCCTCCTCCATCCTTGTTCCTAGCCTCCAATCTACCATCAATGGAGATTTAGCCAAAGCTTTCTAACCTAAAACTAACTAAATCCTAAACTAAAAGAGAGAAAACTAAAAAGCAATGGCTAAGGCAGCCAAGAGAAAGAGAAAAACGTGAAAAATCCTATTTATAGGCTCAACTCGCTGCCGTGCGCCCCGGCCCCCACTTACGAGCGCCTAGGCCCGCGTTGAGTTGGTTACAGAGAGCCGCGGCCCTCGTTAGTGAGCGCCGCGGCCCCCACTAGGTCGGTTGGCTGGCACCCCGGCCCCCATTAGTGAGCGCCTAGGCCCTCGCGCCTCGGGATCAAATATGGAATTTCTGATGATGCGCCTTTGCGCCGCGGCGCACACTACCTTGCGCCGCGGCGCTGACTTGCTAAAATGCCAATTTGGCTTCCTCTTTCACTTTAAGCTCACATGCTCCACATTTAACCTTATTTGGAACCCTTCCTAACATGGAGAAAATACTAAATCAGTAACATATATAAATCTACTTAATCCATAACAATTAAAGCTCAATTTTGCATAATAACACATCGAAAAGCATCAGAATCAGAATATATCAAATATAAGCACAAAACCTCCAAATATGCATTATTAACAAGGACTAAGCATTCATTCTAGCACAGAAATAGGGCACAAATAACTGTATTTTATTGAGTTATCAGGCTCCGTGTGAATAGTTAAAATTTTCCCGGGCCCAAATTTTTTTTTATTTTTCTGGCTTTGTTTTCAAACACACAAAAGTCTAAAAATAATAATAATAAAATAATCAATTAATCAATTAATTCACAAAAATCATAGAAATTATATAACAGAGAAAGAAATAAATTTTGAGGTGTTACAACTCTCCCTCTCTAAAAAGAATTTCACCCTCGAAATTTATCATACCTTAGAATAACTGCGGATATTGTTCTTTCATTTTGTCGTCCAGTTCCCAAGTTGCATCACCAGTCACATCATTCCAAATTACCTTTATTAAGGCAATTTCTTTACCTTTGAGTTGTTTCATGACAACTGTCGAGATTATCAAATTTAAATCAATTTATAACCGATTTACCAAAACTGCTTGTAGCATAAGGTAACACCGGGTCGAGCCCGTAGATCACTCTAATTATGAAGTCAGATTAAGAGGTTAATAAATAGGGGGGAAAAGTTTTGCAAGTTTAAACAACAAAGAATAATTAAAATGAGTAAACAAGATTGAGAAAACAACCAATCCAAGAGAATTAACAAATCTTGATTTTAATCCATCCTTGATCTTTATAGATCGATTCAACTATCAACCAAATCCTTGGTCTTAGATCACATCAAGACGCCTCTCAATGATCCATGGATCTTCTACTAGAAACGCTTCTAGAATTCAATTAATTAAGGTTAGACAAATTAAGCATCCATCCAAAACCCAAATTAACTTAAAAATCAAGATCCAACCAAGCTAAATATTTCATCAAATACCTTTAATAAATTATTTAACCTCTGAATTCATCTCTTGACATATGACAATTACGCAATTAACATATACAAATTCCAATCAAATTAAGCATTAAATCAGAATTTAAACAAGAGAAGAAGAGAAAGAGAAACTTGATTAATAGATGAATATATAACAATTAAAACAAAATCTCAAGATTAATCATCAAGACTATCAATCTCTTGGATTGATTAAAGAAGTTTAGCTCTCCATAGCCATCACCATTGGAGAACCTTCAACAACCATACAAAATGAAAATAACAAAGAGAGAGAAGGAGAGGAAGAGAAGAAGAGAATTCTCCAAAATGAAACACTAAAACTTTAATTATAACAACACTTCTACATAAAAGCTCTACATACATAATGATCTACATAGCCTCCCTTTTATAGAGGGTTTAGAGGTACAAAATGTCAAAAGGGGCTGAGTCATGGTGGTTGAGTGGAGTAGGTGGATGAGTGGAAAATGTTGAATGACTTTTGGTGAGTGGAAAATTATGGAGATTCTTTGTCTCCGAAATCATGCAGCTCTGAAGTCATTGCATTCGTCATTTTTGAGCCAAGTGGTCTTCATGAAGATTGTAGGTCTGGATCTTAGCTTTCAAATGGCTTTGGTTTGAGCCCAATATCATTTCTATAGCTCCAGTTATGTTCAAATTACTGCACACTATTCAGGCCCAGTCGCAGCTCCTCTGTTCAGACTTCCAAGCCCAATATCACCTCCAAGGAGTCTGAATCGGGAAAAGTATTCAACATGAAAGTTGTAGATTTGAGTCTTAACTATCAACCATCAAAATTTCAGCCTATTCTACAACTTTCACTACGAGCAGTGTAATGAACAGTACACATAGGTCATTCTGCCAGGAGCAACACTTTAGTTCTTGATTCAATGCCAATTTGAGCCATCCAAACGTGTGATTGAGTCTTTGATGTCTTCATGAAGATTGTAGAACTCTCTCTTATCTTTAGAATGACATAAGTTTCACCTTAAACATCCACCTACAGCCCAAGATATGACCCAAATACAGAATTAGTGTAAGACGTAAATCATGCTGAAAAATTCAATTAAATCTATTTTGAGTTCAAAACATACAAAACATAACCAAACTTAATTTATTAAGTGCACAGAGAGTGTAAATGACTAAAAATGAAGGCTTATTAATGCATCAAATATGTGAACATCAAATTCTCCCACACTTAGCTTTTTGCACTTCTGGGCAAAACACACAAAAACAAAATAAAACAGACTCAAAAGTTAAACATTCTAAAAGACTCAATTTCTAATAATATTTAAGAATGAAGAGCAATTGATAATTCAAGTGATCAAAACATTTATGAGGTAACACATCTTCACATCTTAAATCAACAAGCAAGGATACTTCAATTGAAAAGCATGAGTAAAGAATGATAGATCCTCATATAATTCACTCTCAATCTCTCAAGTGTTTAAAAGGTAGGTATTACACTCAATTCAACTCATGAAAATTGCACTACCATAAGCTTGCTTATCTTCTACTTCTCCACTACTCAGAACACATGCACACACAAATCATGAGGACTTTATTCAAGGTTGTAATGGGGTCAAGGTAAAGGAGAAGGTAATATGGATATGACAAGTTAAACACCAAAGAGAATAAAAGAACATGAAAGTTTGAGTTCAATTATCGATCATGAAAGTTCATCCCAACTTCATCTAATACAAATTCCCTTTACATATTATTTTCCATTCCTTTATTGCCTTGTTGACCCTTTTTTTTTTTTTTTATATATATATATATTTTTTGAATTTTTTTATATGTATATATTTTTTTTTTTTTTTTTTTTTTTTTTTAAAAAAAATAACATCATATATACATTTTTCAACCATTCTGCATACACACCCCACATTTGTTCATGAACTCATCCAATGGCAAAGCTAATGTTCTCTTATTCCCTAAGACTAAGTAAGAACATGGTTTTTTTTTTTTCATTTAAGAAACATAATGAGTTAAAGAATAATCAAATAAGCTCAAAGGGGTTAAGCAAGGGGAAATATGCAAGGTTGGCTGTTTGGTTAAACTAGCTAATTAAGAAAGAGGGCCTCAATCATGTTCATGCGTGCAAGTGAAACGTAGCCTCAAAAAGAGTCAAAGCAAGTTCTAGAGTGATCATTAACATGAGTGAAAATCACACAAGAAAGAAGAGAATAGCATAAATGTTGAATCCATCCATTAGGCTCAAAATCTCACAAGGTATGCATCTATCAAACTCAATTCATCAATTCAATCATCCATAACCAAGCATATCAGTTCAAGAAGGAAGAAAAGTTATTCAATCATGCAATGAACCCTTTTTTTTGTTTTTTTTTTTTTGTTTTTTTTAACAACAAAACAAAACAAAAAATGCTAAAATCTCTTCCCCACACTTAATATAACATTGTCCTTAATGTGAAAGAGAGAGATAGAAAAGAGCAACACAACCTGATAAGAAGTGAATCAACGCCAAGCAGGAAAAGAAGCACACTGTCAGTGCCACATCAGACCTCTGCCACCAATTAAGATGCGTCTCAAGAGTAGAATTACTCCTTACTCGCCATCCTTAACTGGTTAGAAAATTACTGAAAAACATATAAACACAATAAACATATTAATACATACACACATTTTTTTTCACAACTCTACACACGACAAACATAAACACACTTACTAAAATTTTTTTTTTTTTTAGTCACACAACTATCCTTCCCCCCAACTAGATCATAACATTGTCCTCAATGTTAAAAAAAATAGAAAGGAAAAAGATAGAGGATAGTACCTGTTACTGCAATTACGGAAAAGAGAAACCTTACACAAATATAAACAGAAACAAAGTACGATGAATAAAACTAAAGAGAAAGGAAAGTCATAGATGAAGTGTCAGGTCACACTGTTGTTTCTTGCTGCCTCCCTTGTTGTTGTCTCGCTTTTCTTGCCTGTCGACCAATCTATCTCGGGCACACCTTGGATCAGTTCATAAACAAAGGCTTCCAATTTATCAATTAACTCATCAACAGTGGAAACCGAGATAAGGAGTTGTCTTTCAGAAGGTGTGACAAATTTCTGTTCCACAGCATGGTCAACAAAAGATAACAAATTATTAAAGAAATTATTAACATTCAACAAATCTATGGGTTTATGGTGGATGTTCAGTTGGGCCCAAGAAACAACTTGAAAGACTTCTTCCAAAGTACCAAAACCACCAGGTAAGGCTATGAAGGCATCAGAGTTGTCAAGCATTGCCTTCATTCGTTCATGCATAGATGATACTTGAATTTCCTGTCCAATTGTCTTTCCAACGAAGTTCCTTCGAGTTAAAGGTTCAGGAATGACACCTAAAACTTGACCACCTCTTAGAAATGCGACGGTGTCTGCCCCCATTAACCCAAGGCAACCTCCCCATATACTACAATAATGTTCCTCGCAGTAAGTGTTCTACCAAGAGTGGTTGCTGCGTTGACAAACTCTAAACTCTTCCCATAATGTGTCCCACAAAATACACAGATACTAACAAGTCTACGAACAGAAGAAGAAGAAGCTCCCTCCATCTCTACACTCACACTCTCTGTGAATGATTAAGAGTTGCAGGAAAGTGAAGAAAATGGAGTGTTTAAATAGGGAAGAGAATAGAAAAAATAATAGCTCCTATATGAGTAGGTTGGCTGTTGTCAGAAAACTTTTGAATTTTTTTTTTTGTTTTTTTTTTTTTTTTTTTAATGTTTTTTTTTTAAATAATAAATGCATAAGATAATATACAGATTGTTGTGATTGTGGCTCACATCTTCCTCTCGGTTTTACGTCCGTAAACGGCTTAAACGCCTTCTATGAGTCGGGGATAGGCTTCCCATCCAATTTTCTTATAAATTGGCAAACACGGTCTTTTTGAGTCGATTCGAAGACTATAACGCTCTTGCTCGTCCTTGAAGAGATTCCACAAACGAAGAAGTTCACGCTGCACAATTCCACAAATGCGTCTCAAGAGTCAATAAGATATTATCTAATGACTCCTTACTCGATCCATTCTTAATGAAGAATATTTTATCTTCTCTGTTTACGAAACCATTCCCAAAGAACGACATTGCGTGTTGCAATTCCATCGTGCACACTTGTAACAAAAGTGCATTTTTTGCTCTTCTCTTTTTCGAAAATGAACTTTTACCGAGACCAGGCATGTATCGGACAAATGAATCGGAAGATTCACCACTAAACGAACCTTTGCTTCGATTATCCAACAGATATCTTCGGGATGCCCTTGTACATTAACAATCTCAATCTCTCACACCTAGCTTTGTAAATTTTGGTTAGAACATTTTTATGAACGAAGGGAAATACTTTTTTAGATTTGAAAGAATGACATCCATTTTGAAAGAGAAGAAATCGAGTTATTATGGGAAACTGAAAGACAAACCGACTCGAGAGTCACGAAATACCGTTATCCGCCGTTTAACCTAGGAACCGAAAGAAGCGCAAAAAGAAGAAACAAATTAAAATAAATTCTACTCATAACAAGGATTAGAAAGGAGATGGATTCTACCTCAACAAACTTGATGTTCAGAAATGGTTTGAGTCTTTTTGCTTTATAAATTTTTTTATTTTTTATTTTTATATATATATATATATATTTTTTTTTTATTATTTTTTTTATGCATCATTTATTGATTCCGCAATTCATGCAAGTGCAATTTGCGTAACTTGGAAGCATCATTTTTCTTTCAGAAATGGACCCCAATTTTTGACAATGTTCGCAACTTTTGTAAAAAGTATAACTGCCCTTGAATAATATGGCCAATAAAATTCATACTGCAAGATTTTGCAGCTGTTTTCTTTGAAGAAAAATGACCTCCACATGCTTCTGAATGACAAAATTCAATGACACTACTTACCTCATTGTCGGGTACAAATCTCCAAAAGATTTGATCAGGACAATAATTGAACAAATATGGGTCAGCACAATAGAAATTTTTTTTTAACTCAATCAATTTTTTTTTTCATTGAGGCGGCATCTTACTTATCAAGTGGGGTAGACGACTTCTTGCAAGTGGACCTCCTCCAAAATATCCTCTTGAGCTCCCTCATAAAATGGTTTGAGGCGATGTCCATTGACTGTGAAAGCTTTTGTAGTAGTCTCACTTGTAACCTGCACAGCACCATAAGGAAAAATCTTAGTAACAACAAATGGACCAAGCCACCTAGATCCGAGCTTTAGGGCATGAGTTTGAGGCGGGAAGGAGAACTTTTTGACCAATCTTAAATGTTTTTCTCATGATCTTCTTATCATGGAAGGCTTTAGTCTTCTTTTTATAAAGTGTGGAACTCTTATATGCCTTCAAGCGAATCTTCTCCAATTCCTGCAACTGTAGCTTCCTCTCCATGCCTACTTGGTTTAGGTTCAAGTTGCACATTTTTATCGCCCAAAATGCATAATACTCAATTTTCACTGGCAGGTGGCATGCTTTGCCAAAAACAATCCAATAAGGAGACATCCCAATCGAGTCTTATAGGCGGTCCTATAAGCCCATAAAGCATCCTCAAGCCTTTTGCTCCGTCCTTTTTCGTTAGGTTGAACTGTTTTTCAAGTATCCGCTTGATCTCTCTGTTGGAAACCTCGGCTTGCCCATTAGTGGGGATGATAAGGTGTAGAAACTCTATGCAAGACTCCATACTTTTTCATCAAGGCTTCCATGCTTCGATTACAGAAATGTGAACCCTGATCACTAATGATGGCTTTTGGGACTCTAAACCTGCAGAAAATATGTGATCTAACAAAATCCACAACAACCTTGGAATCATCAGTCCGAGTGGCTTTTGCCTCCACCCATTTAGATACATAATCCACAGCAAGCAAAATGTAAACAAAACCAAATGACACAGGAAAAGGACCCATAAAATCAATACCCCAAACATCAAATATTTCACAGAACAACAAAGGTTGTTGGGGCATCTCATTCCTACGAGAAATATTCCCTGTTTCTCGGCATTGTTCACAAGATTTACAAAACAAATATGCATCACGAAATAGAGTGGGCCAATATAATCCGAGTCCAAAACTTTCCTAGTGTACGAGTAGGTCCAAAATGTCCCCCACAAAAAGTGCATGACAAAAACTAAGAACAGAATCAAACTCATGATCAGGAATACATCTCCTAATGACTTGGTCACTACAAAATCTCCACAAATAAGGGTCATCCCACACATAATATTTTGACTCACTTTTTAGTTTATCAATCTGTGCCTTAGTAAAATGTGCAGGTAGTGCTCTAGCAACCAAGAAATTAACCAAATCTGCAAACCAAGGGATATTACCTTGTATCTTGAAAAGTTGTTCATCAGGGAAGGCATCATGGATAGGAGAAGAATCTGCCTCTCTTTCAATCCGACTCAAGTGATCTGCCACAAGGTTCTCTGCTCCACTCTTATCTCTGATATCAATATCAAACTCCTGTAAGAGCAACATCCACCTAATCAACCTTGGCTTTGCATCGGGCTTTTTCGGAGAAACTTCAAAGCCGCATGATCCGAAAATACAACCACTCTAGAACCAAGCAAATATGATCGAAATTTATCTAAAGCAAAAACAATTGCTAAAAGTTCCTTTTCGGTTGTAGTAGTTGGCTTGTGCAAAGCATCTAAAGTCCTCGAAGCATAGGAAATGACATGAGGTACTTTGCCGACTCTTCGTGCAAGGACAGCTCCCAATGCATAATTAGAGGCATCACACATGAGTTCAAATGGGAGTGTCCAATCTCGGTGGTTGGATGATAGGAGTGGTGGTCAAAGCTCCTTTAAGGCAATCAAAAGCTTCTCTCGCACTTGCCATCAAAATCAAAAGCAACATCTTTCGCAACAAGTTAGACAGGGGAAGGGCCTTTTTCTTTGAAATCCCGAATGAACCGCTTGTAGAAACCCGCATGGCCAAGAAAAAGAACGAACCTCTCGCACGCAAGGGGGTAAGGCAATTGGGAAATAACATCAATTTTAGCAGGATCTACTTCTATACCCTTCTGAGAGATGATATGGCCTAAGACTATGCCCTGTTCTACCATAAAATGACACTTCTCATAATTAAGAACAAGATTAGTCTCAATGCATCGATGCAAGACTCTATCCAGACTATCTAAACATGCATCAAAGGAAGAGCCATAGACAGTAAAATCATCCATAAACACATCCATGCAACTCTCTAAAAATTCAGAGAAGATACTGACCATACACCTTTGAAAGGTTCCCGGAGCGTTGCACAGACCAAAGGGCATTCTCCTGTATGCAAATGTTCCAAATGGACAGGTGAAAGTGGTCTTCTCTTGGTCTTCTGGGGCTATATGAATCTGAAAATAGCCCGAATATCCATCCAAGAAACAGTAATGCGACTTGCCAGCCAGTCTCTCCAACATCTGATCAATGAAAGGCAATGGAAAATGATCTTTCCTAGTGGCCTGGTTAAGCCGCCTATAATCAATGCACACCCGCCTAAACTGTTCTGGATTCTTGTGGGTAGGAGCTCATTGTTCGATTTACAATTACCGTGACTCAGATTTCTTTGGAACCACTTGCACCGGGCTCACCCATTTACTTGTCGGATATGGGATAAATAATGCCACTTTGTAGCAAGCTTGGTCACTTCCTTCTTCACCACATCCAGAATCAAGGGATTTAGTCTCTTTTGGGGTTGCCTCACTGGCTTGGTATTTTCCTCCAGTAAAATCCTATGCATACATATGGAGGGACTAATACCAGGAATGTCTGCAAGTGTCCATCCAATAGCACGCTTATGTTGCCTCAAAACCCGCATCAATTTTTCTTCTTGTTCAGTTAGATTCTTAGCGACAATCATCGCGACTTCTCACCATCTTCCAAATATGCATATTTAAGGTGGTCCGCAAAGTCTTTAGCTAAGGATGGGGATGCACAATAGAAGGCAAGCTATTTGAAACAAGCAACTCAAGAAGATTAAATTGACATAATTTTGACTCATATTTTCATATCTTTGCATCGACGGTCAAACAAACACAGCATCATCACTCACAATGCATAAATCTCAAAGACATGCAAAGACATGGTCCAAGATATCAAGCTTAACACATATATCACAAGTGACAGAATCTAGAAAGTTAGCAATATCGTGGAATTCAACACTCATATCGGCAGATAAGTATCATCAACCAAAGATTTCAATCACATCAACATGAAAAAGCGAATGCTCCTCAAGGGGATGTCTCATGGCATCAAAAATGTTAAATCTGTACCACATCTCCACCAAATTCCATAGAAAGGGTGCCAAGATGCACGTCTATCTTGGTTTTGGCTATTTTGAGGAATGGTCTTCCTAGAATCAATGGAGCATGATTTGTTGAAGACTCATCTTCCATGTCCAGAATGTAGAAGTCCGCTGAAAAAATTAGCTCATTTACTCGCACTAACACATCTTCCAGCACTCCTGCAGGGTGAGCAGTAGTCCTGTTTGCCAGCTGAATCACTATACCAGTGGGGTGTAAGGTGCCAATGTTCAAAGACTTATACACTGACGTAGGCATGACATTAATAGAAGCACCCAAATCTAGCATTGCATGGTCAAACCTGGAATTACCTATAGTGCAAGGGATTGTGAAAGTTCCAGGATCTTTACATTTCTTTGGCATGCTTGGCTGAATCATCGCAGAAACATTTCTGCCCATACTGACTTTCTCAGTACCTTTAAGTCTTCTCTTGTGAGTACACAACTCCTTGAGAAATTTGGCATACTTGGGAATTTGTTTGATTGCATCTAGGAAGGGAATATTGATTTCCACATTCCTGAATGTCTCCATGACTTCCTTCTCTTTTTCGCATGCGCTATCCGCTTGACCGTGTCACTCTGTTTGGGAAGGGTAGTGGAATGTTCAAGTCGAATTCTCGCACATTTCTTCCGGATGGGGCATCTAGTTCATGCGAATTGTGTTGTGTCTGATCAATCTCTGGCTGCTGCAATGGGAGCTCTGGTTGTGGCAGACTAGGACCATCAATTTCTTTGCCACTTCTCAAGGTAATAGCACTTACATTGCCTCTTGGGTTACTGACTGTTTGTGAAGGCAATTGACTCGAACCTTGACTTTTCAATTCACTCACGGTGGTGGCCAATTGCCCAATCTGAGTTTGCAGGTTCTGAATGGTGGCATTGACATTCTGCTGGAATTGAATATTATTTGTGGCCATTTGTTTCATCAAATCTTCCAATGATGGCTCGGATGGATTGGTTGTAGGACTTGGCAACATAAGGGGCTGCTGCACAGGTGGCTGCACAGTTTGTTGTTGTCTGAATGCAGGTGGTTGGTATTTGTTGCTAGGACCTACAGCTTGGTATCTGAATTGCTGCTGCTGTTGGGGTTGTTGTTGTTGACTAGAATTCCCATATCTCAAGTTAGGATGGTCCCTCCAACTAGGGTTATAAGTATTAGAAAATGGATCATATCTTGCCGTCTTGGGATTGCTGATATTGAGGTCTACTAGGAAAAATGCCACCGCCGCAACCGATCGTTTCGGGAAACGCGGAACCACCATCCCGAAGTGTGGGGCATACATCAAGAGGGATGAGATGAGCAAGAGCAAATGCTACACACCCTGCGGTGTTCTTGTACGTAACCTGGTACTTGTTGTCCCATCGCTAATTGCCTCACCAAAGAAGTCAATTCATCAAGTCTATGTTCCATTCTTTGTTGATCGACTTGAGATGATTGAATTTCATTGACTCCTCCTGGTTGAGGTAAGGACTCTGTGCCAAATTGTTGAGCATTGTCGCCATATTTGCTATCAAATCTCTCTTTAAAGTAGGGTTTTATCCACCAATGCACCTCCAGATGTGGCATCCACCATACTTCTATCCATCGACAGCAAGCCTTCATAGAAATATTGAATCAAGAGCTGATCACTAATTTGATGGTGGGGACAACTCGAACATAGCTTTTTGAATCTCTCCCAATACTCATGCAAGGTCTCACCAGTCATTTGCCTTATACCACAAATGTCTTTTCTAATGGCAAATACAAGCCTGGATGCAGGGAAGAACCTCTCCAAGAATAATTTCTTCATATCATCCCAACTCGTGACAGAACCTGGTGAAAGGTAGAACAAAACCAATCCTTGGCTACATCAGCAAGAGAGAAAGGGAATGCCCTCAACTTGATATGCTCCTCAGAGATTCCCTGCGGCTTCATGGTTGAACGGAACCACATGGAACTCCTTTAAGTGCTTATGGGGATCTTCACCTGTAAGACCATGAAACTTGGGCAACAAGTGTATCAATCCAGATTTTAACTCAAAGTCAGCATCAAGATTAGGATATTGAATGCACAAAGACTGGTAAGTTACATCAGGAGCAGCAAGTTCTTTAAGGGTCCTATTTTGCCTGTTATCAGCCATGAATTTAGAATCACTTAAGATCTCAAGTGCACTTTCAGATTCAATGTCATAACTAAATTCAGACTCAATTCTTTCACTTAGCCTACGAGTTCTAATCAACCTATGTAATGTTCTATCAATCTCAGGATCAAATTCAAGCAAGATATCAGGATTAGACCTAGTCATGCATTAATCAAAACACAAAAATAAAATAAAATAAGTAAACAAGTAAAATACACTAGACAACTCTAAAAATATACCAAAATAAATCTAATTGACTAATGAAATGATTTTTAAAAATTATAGGACTTGTACAGTATGAAAACTACACAAAAATGAAACTAAAAAATGCAATAAAAAATATTAAAAAAATGAAAAACTGGTCTAAACGATGGATTTTGGAAAAACCAGGGGTGACCTCACAGTTTACTGTGAGTCTTGTTTATTAGGCCGTTTTCCTTCAACTGACCAAGTTTCAGCTCATTCTGGGCACATTTCCTGTCAGTACGAAATTCTGCAAAATGACCCGTAATCACCCGTTTTCTCCTAAAAATCACCAAAACACAGCAACACAAAGGTTAGTGAGGGATTAGTAGTTAAATATACTCTTAATAAGATTGAACAA
The DNA here is from genome assembly GCA_029884595.1 of Ormosia semicastrata. Taxonomy (NCBI): domain Eukaryota; kingdom Viridiplantae; phylum Streptophyta; class Magnoliopsida; order Fabales; family Fabaceae; genus Ormosia; species Ormosia semicastrata. Next base: position 5,364,650 of record JAQQTO010000029.1, read on the forward strand.
AATCAGAATGATCCCCGGCAACGGCGCCAAAAATTTGACAACTGTCGAGATTATCAAATTTAAATCAATTTATAACCGATTTACCAAAACTGCTTGTAGCATAAGGTAACACCGGGTCGAGCCCGTAGATCACTCTAATTATGAAGTCAGATTAAGAGGTTAATAAATAGGAGGAAAAGTTTTGCAAGTTTAAACAACAAAGAATAATTAAAATGAGTAAACAAGATTGAGAAAACAACCAATCCAAGAGAATTAACAAATCTTGATTTTAATCCATCCTTGATCTTTATAGATCGATTCAACTATCAACCAAATCCTTGGTCTTAGATCACATCAAGACGTCTCTCAATGATCCATGGATCTTCTACTAGAAACGCTTCTAGAATTCAATTAATTAAGGTTAGACAAATTAAGCATCCATCCAAAACCCAAATTAACTTAAAAATCAAGATCCAACCAAGCTAAATATTTCATCAAATACCTTTAATAAATTATTTAACCTCTGAATTCATCTCTTGACATATGACAATTACGCAATTAACATATACAAATTCCAATCAAATTAAGCATTAAATCAGAATTTAAACAAGAGAAGAAGAGAAAGAGAAACTTGATTAATAGATGAATATATAACAATTAAAACAAAATCTCAAGATTAATCATCAAGACTGTCAATCTCTTGGATTGATTAAAGAAGTTTAGCTCTCCATAGCCATCACCATTGGAGAACCTTCAACAACCATACAAAATGAAAATAACAAAGAGAGAGAAGGAGAGGAAGAGAAGAAGAGAATTCTCCAAAATGAAACACTAAAACTTTAATTATAACAACACTTCTACATAAAAGCTCTACATACATAATGATCTGCATAGCCTCCCTTTTATAGAGGGTTTAGAGGTACAAAATGTCAAAAGGGGCTGAGTCATGGTGGTTGAGTGGAGTAGGTGGATGAGTGGAGTAGGTGGATGAGTGGAAAATGTTGAATGACTTTTGGTGAGTGAAAAATTATGGAGATTCTTTGTCTCCGAAATCATGCAGCTCTGAAGTCATTGCATTCGTCATTTTTGAGCCAAGTGGTCTTCATGAAGATTGTAGGTCTGGATCTTAGCTTTCAAATGGCTTTAGTTTGAGCCCAATATCATTTCTATAGCTCCAGTTATGTTCAAATTACTGTACACTATTCAGGCCCAGTAGCAGCTCCTCTGTTCAGACTTCCAAGCCCAATATCACCTCCAAGGAGTCTGAATCGGGAAAAGTATTCAACATGAAAGTTGTAGATTTGAGTCTTAACTATCAACCATAAAAATTTCAACCTATTCTACAACTTTCACTACGAGCAGTGTAATGAACAGTACACATAGGTCATTCTGCCAGGAGCAACACTTTAGTTCTTGATTCAATGCCAATTTGAGCCATCCAAACGTGTGATTGAGTCTTTGATGTCTTTATGAAGATTGTAGAGCTCTCTCTTATCTTTAGAATGACATAAGTTTCACCTTAAACATCCACCTACAGCCCAAGATATGACCCAAATACAGAATTAGTGTAAGACGTAAATCATGCCGAAAAATTCAATTAAATCTATTTTGAGTTCAAAACATACAAAACATAACCAAACTTAATTTATTAAGTGCACGGAGAGTGTAAATGACTAAAAATGAAGGCTTATTAATGCATCAAATATGTGAACATCATTTCACTCGCCTATCTTCGATCTTAACAGGAAGTGTCTCATAGGTCAAGTTTTCTTTTAATTGTACTGTATCTGGTGCTATAACATGATTTGGATCAGGAATATACTTTCGCAATTGCGATACATGGAAGACATTATGAAAGTTAAAAAAAAAGGTGGTAAAGCTATTTGGTATACTACTGGACCTATCCGATGAAGAATTTGATATGGTCCGATGAATTTAGGAGTGAGCTTTCTGGATTTAATAACACGTCTGACCCCAGTCGTGGGTGTGACTCTCAAAAACACATGTTCGCCTTCCTCAAATTCAAGAGGTCTCCTCCTTTTGTCAGCATAACTCTTTTGTCAACTTTGAGTTGTCCCTATTTTATCCTGGATTACCTTAACCTTTTCCATTGTTTGTTGCACAAGTTCAGGTCCTAACACAAGATTTTCCCTATCCTGATACCAGCACAAAAGCGTTCTACACCTTCGTCCATATAAAGCTTCATAGGGTGTCATCCCTATGCTGGAGTGAAAACTATTATTATAGGTGAATTCTATCAAAGGTAAGAATTCATCCCACCTCCTAGTATGTTCCAAGACACAAGCTCTTAATAGATCTTCTAATGATTGAATAGTCCTCTCAGATTGACCATCTATTTGTGGATGATAAGCAGAACTTAGATGAAGTTTTGTTCCCATTGCTTCTTACAGACTCTGCTAAAATCTTGACGTAAACCTCGGGTCTCGATAAGAAATAATACTTGAGGGTACACCGTGAAGTCTAACAATCTCACCAATATACAATTGAGCTAATCTCTCAATTGAATACTTTATATTAATGGGTAAAAAATGTGCTGACTGTGTAAGGTAATCAACGATCACCCATATGGAATCATAACCCTTTCGAGTCCTTGGTAATCCAACAACAAAGTCCATTATGATGCCATCCCATTTCCATTCTGGAATAGCTGGCGGTTGTAACGTTCCTGAAGGTTTCTGATGTTCTATTTTAGCTTTTTGACAAACTAAATAGGATGCTACATACTCGGTTACATCACTCTTCAATCCTTGCCACCAGTATAACTACTTCAAATCCTAGTACATCTTGGTTGCTCCAGGATGCATGCTCAATTTACTCTTATGGGCTTCATCAAGAATCAATCTCCTAAGTTCTGGGTCACTTGGTACACAAATTCTATTTCTGAACCTTAGAATTCCATCCATTCCTTCCACAAATTCGGATACAATACCTTGCTTCCCTAGCTCTTTCTCATCTTGCAAGTATTGATCACTTCGTTGTTTATCTTGAATTTCATCCATGAATTCATTCGAAATAGTGATCATATTCAAACAAAGTCTTCCTGGTGTATATTCCACAGACAACTGCATATCCCTGAATTGCTCTATCAATTCTCTTTCCTTGATCATCATAGCAGAAACACTAAGTATCTTCCTACTCAAAGCATCTGCTACAATGTTTGCTTTTTCGGGATGATACTAAAGTTGAAAATCGTAATCTTTCAAAAATTCTAACCACCTCATTTGCCTTATATTCAGCTCATTTTGATCAAATAGGTACTTCAAATTCTTGTGATCACTGAAGACGTTAAACGTTGCTCCATACAGAAAATGCCTCTATATCTTCAATGCAAACACAACAACAGCTAACTCCAAATCGTGGGTAAGGTAATTCTTCTTATGCGTTTTCAATTGCCTCGAAGCATATGCTACTACCTTTCGATTTTGCATAAGCACACACCCCAAACCCTGATACGAAGCATCACAATAAACCTCAAAAGGTTCATTGAGATCAGGTAAAATCAACACTGGTGAAGTGGTCAATCGTTTTTTCAACTATTGAAAACTCTTTTCACATGCATCAGTCCATGCAAAAGTTTGATTCTTCTGAGTAAGTTGGGTAAGAGATCCTACTATTTTGAAAAATCCCTTGATGAATCTTTGGTAATATCCAGCTAATCCTACAAAACTACGATTCTCCGTTAGGGTCTTCGGTCTTTCCCATTGAAGAATTGTTTCAACTTTCAATGGATCCACTGAAATTCCTTTATTAGAAATCACGTGACCCAAAAATTAAACTTCCTCCAACCAAAATTCACACTTTAACAGCTTCGCATACAACTGTTTCTCTTTCAGAATCTGAAGAACCATATTGAGATGTTCTGCATGTTCCTCCTGATTTCGAGAATAGATCAGAATGTCGTCAATGAAAATAATGACAAATTTGTCTAGATAAGGACGAAAGATTCTATTCATGTAATCTATGAATATCATAGGAGCATTCGTCACTCCAAACGACATTACAAGGTATTCATAATGCCCATAGCGTGTTCAAAATGTTGTCTTTGGAACATCCACAGCTTTTACGCGAATCTAGTGATAACCAGAACGTAAATCAATCTTAGAGAAAACAACAGCTCCTTTTAGTTGATGCTCCAAATTATCAATCCTCGGAAGTGAATACTTATTCTTGATCGTAATTTTGTTCAATTGGCGATAATCCACACATAAACGAGAAGTTTCATCCTTCTTCTTAACTAACAACACTGGAACTCCCCATGGTGACACACTAGGTCTCACAAACTATTTTTCCATCAATTCCTCCAACTGTTTCTTTAGCTCATCTAATTCTAATAGTGACATCTGATATGGTGCCATAGATATAAGACCAGATCCTGGTACACGATCGATAGAAAATTCTATCTCTCGCTCCAGTGGTATTCCAGGTATATCATCAGGAAAAACTTTGGAAAACTCATTAGCTACAGGAATAGTATTCACATTGGTTTCACTCTCGACCTCAAAGGAAAACAGTAACATGTACCCTTGAGCTCCTTCTCTCAAAGAAGCTTTAACTTGGTTGGCCGTCAAAAATCCAGAAATCTTAGTTTCATGGAATACTAAAGTTTTATTAGAACAGTCTAACAGGATATGGTTAGAAGATAATCAATCTATTCCTAAGATTACATCAATTTGTGAAAGAGGTAAACAAATCAAATTGACAGAAAAATTATGATCTTTAACAGTAATAGGACAATTTAAACAGACTTAAGTGGTAATAACAGGTTTAGCAGTGGATGTAGAAATAATCAAGTCAAATGATAATGAAGACACAGTCAATCCTAGTTGATCCACATAGTCATAGGTAATAAAAGAATGGGTCGCCCCTGAGTCAAATAGTACAGTTAAAGGCTTAACTCCTATGACACAGTCTCCCTTGATAAGATCTTCAGATTGGGAGGCTTCAGCTCCACTCATCGTGTAGACTATTCCTCCTGCTTGAGGTCTCGAAGCACGTACATTACTCACGAAAGGCTCCATCTTTGGTTGTGTACAATCTCTGGAAATGTGTCTGGGCTTTCCGCACCTGAAACAGATTATTCCCTTGATCGTACAATCTTTCGTCAAGTAGTCTTTTCCACACTTCAAACATTTAGTTGAAGGTGTCACTGTCTGACCAAAACTACTACCACCATTACCTCCTCCAACTGTTTGCTGTTGCTGTTGATTCCCCGGTGGCCGTGAATACGGTTTCTATTGGAATCGATTAACATTGCTATTACCTCCCCTTTGGAACCGAGATGGTCCAAAGTTACGAGGTCTAATATCCTGAGATTGATCCAACTCTTCAATCCAGTGACACTTGTCCAACAAAGTTGGGAACTGACTAATTCCCAAAGATAAACTACTCTTTTCAATTCATGTCTCAATTCGTCTTCAAACTTCTGACACTTTCACTCCTCATTAGGCTAGAGTTGAAAGTACCGACAAAATTTTGATAGGCTTTTGATCCTAGCTGCATACTGATTGACCGTCATTCCCCCTTGTTTCAGTCCAAGAAACTCCATCTCTTTGGCGTGCCTCGTACTTGCTGAAAAATACTTCTCTAGAAATTTACTCCGAAAAACTTCCCATGTAATAGATCTTCCTTCAGCTTCCAACAACCGTTGAGTTCCTGTCCACCAATTCTCAGCATCTCCAACCAACATAAAAGTAGCATAAGTTACCTTCCTTTAAAAGTTTTCTCCAACTCCTTGATCCAAAGATCTGCTTTCTTGGGATCAAATTCGCCCCTAAATTGTGGTGGATGGTTGCGGTGAAACTCTGACAAATTCTGTGCCTCAATTGTCACCTCCTGTTATTGAGCAGCCCTCTAGTTTTGTTGTACTATCACATCAGCCATCCTTTGCATTGCTGCTACAGCGGCAACCATGCTATCATTGTCACGTCCGGTGTCCATGTGCGCACCTCTACCACGCACCATTTTCTTTCTTTAGACTAATCAGAACACAATGAAAAATAAGTACAATTAATCAAGCAATATTGTTTCCTTTTGGAAACCAAACACAAAGAAATACACAGCACAAACAAGACAGACCTAACTACAAACTTGACAGACTTAAACTTGGGCTCTGATACCAATTAATGTACCACCCTCCATAGGGAATTACATTTTAAACTAACTCCTTAAAAGTTAACCCAAGTAATAATAGAATTACATAGTATAAATATCCAAATTTCAAAATTTTCTTTTATGCAAAAGTCATAAACTTATCAGAAAACAAAGAACACTAAGCATATAGAACTGAATAATGCTCTTTACCTATACATACATCATTTTACAAAATGCAAATACATAAAGCTTACGTATTCCAAATAATAAGTACAGCTACCATATAAATACTGAACCTAACCCAGTACCAAAATCTTGAAGAATAGGTTCCTGCACCCGTTCTTCCTCTCGGTCCTCTTCTAGGTCTTCCTCTAATGGTAAATTCCCTAGCTGGGGTATGTTTCAAGGAATGGGAGTCTGAGCAGAAGATACCTCAGAGTCCTCCCTAGGAGAATAGTAAATATTGCCCCACAAATCCCCCATAGGCATATGAAATTCTAAATATACAATAGCATCAAAAGTAAAAGTAACGGCCCCATGGTAGGTCCTACTTATGGAAACAGTAATATCTCCATAATACTCTACGCATTCAGTATCCCAGTGAATACGCCACACATTCGTACCTCCATGAAACTGTATACTAGTATAACCTATCAGGTTCCTCCTCGTTGCCATCTCCATCTTTACAGTCATAATCAGAAAATAGAAAACAGGCAGAACAATACAACAAAGAGCTAAGATCCCCTACATCAAATACCAAAATGGCAGCAAGAAACAGTAATAATAATAAATTCATACAGTGCAGATACAATATTTATAGTCATGATATATTTTAACAGATAACATATTGAATATGCATACATATATTTATATATTTCATAGTAATATATCACCAATCTATGCATATGCACAATGAATAGACCCCTACTCCATGGGGCTAAAACAAACATCGGAGAGAATGATTCGGGAGAACCTGTCCGTATATCATTAGCCTCAATATAAGTGCTTTAATGTTCTCAATTTGTGCAATACGGCTTATACAAGACAGTCTACATTGTATCTGGAAATGAATAGTATCTCAGTCTGGATCGTCGGTGCGTTTGTATCGGTCTGATCCACGGCACAGTGGTGCTACCTACTGGCCATTGTGAAAAACTCGCGCCTCGACGCGCCCAAGGTCTACACATGACCTACACTACGCAATTCTCACCCGCACAAAGGTGTAATTCAATCTCCTAGGCATACAGCCTTAACAAACAAAGTCACAATGACTTTGATAATACATGTTCAAATGCTTTCATAAATAGTAATTTATAACTACGTGACTTTCATGTAAAAATAAGCCACTATTGGGCTAAAACGTCAACTGATGTATCCTGGTCCAATATGTCCGCCCAATAATAAACTTACTATTTTTCTCAAAAGTGAAGTATTTTTACTGTATTTCACAAACGTATAGTATAGCTACTGTATTTTATAAATGTATAGTATTTTTATTGTATTTTATAAACATACAATATTTCTACTGTATTTTAAAAACATATAATACTTTTGTTACGTTAATAAATTGCGTAAAACTTTTACGTCATTTTTTAATTGCATAAAAATTTTAAAACACTTTCTTAAACTCGTAAATAAAAATCATCATTTTTAAAATGTGTAAGAGTTTTTCAACGTATTTTTAATGGCATAAAACATTTTATTAATATTATAAGCTCAATTTAAAACTTACCATATTTAATATAGAAATTAAACTTTAATTCCAACATATTCTTACAAAGGGCCTGCATTTTGTTAACTAGGCCACTGTAATGTCTCCTAAGCGTCATGGTAGTGTTGGGATCAAGGACTCTTTGTTAGCCAACGTCTCACTACTTGGCACGTTTTCATGACAATTGTTGTAGGGGTCAAATAAGCTTTCGGTTCAGTTTTTGTCACACAAGTACTTATCAAACACAAACTTGCTAAATGCTCTTAGTAGCCGTGATTCCTTTTATGTTTGGTGGTCCATTCTTTATGCTAGTTATATACTTAAATCGGGCTTTGGCATTAGGATTGGGGCAAGGAATATTTCCTTTTGGTATGATAATTGGATGGAGAAGGGTCCCTTATGCTCTCAAGTTCCTTTCATAAACATTTTTGGTACTAGCCTTAGAGTGAAGGATGTCTGGGTAGATACTGGCTGGGACTTTAGCTTGTTAAACACTTATTTTCCTGTTGGGGTTATGAACCATATGAATACTATTGCTTTGGACATTTTTTATGTGTTAGATGATTGCTTTTATTAGAAATACCGCCCCTCTAGAGGCTATACGTTTACCTCTGCTTATAAATGGTTTATCACTATGAATCGCGGGGACCTTTCCATCGAGTCATGGTCTTAGGTATGGAAATTACCATCACCAGAAAAGTATGGTTTCTAGTCTAGCTTTACGAATGTGTTACGATTTTGCCATCACCTTGCGGTATCTGCTATATGAAGTAAGTGTCAACTCTATGATGAGACCACTCTCCACTGCTTTCGGGATTTCCTGGTGACCATCCTTGTCTAGCATAAGCTTGGTTTTACAGTGCATTCAAACTTTTTTGCCCTTTCCACTAAGGAGTGGATTCATTGACTCTCTAATTCCTATGGTTGTCTCTTCTTTGCAGCTTTGTGGGAAATATGATGCAGTAGAAATATAGTCGTGTTTGAGGAGAGGCAAACCCCTTTGGATGAGCTCATACGAAAGTTATTCTATATTTATGATTTATTCTAGTACTTGCTAGTTGTCAGAGGCAGACCTACACGTCAATGTTTAGTTTCGTCGTCCTTTCCTCCAATTGGGTTCTGTAAACTTAATGTTAACGGGAGCTCATTGGGTAACCCTAGTAACATAGCTTATGTTAGGTTACTACATGATGAGAATGACTATTGGTTTATGGGATTCGCTGGTTTGGTAGGTGTGGCCACCAACCTTGTGGCAGAACTCTTTGCATTGAGGTAAAAGTTATGTATTGTTTATTATGAAAAATGCTTTATTTCAAAAGAATAAATGTCCCACATTGGTTGGAAGTAAGTCTTTGAATAAGTTTAAAAATAATTTAGTCTTATCTGAGTTTTGACCTGGTCTATTCCAACGGTCATATTTAAATGGACATATTCCAACGGACATATTCCAATTGACATATTCCGACGGTCATATTCCAACGACCAAAATCTGTTTTCTATAAATTCCATCCATTTATTAAGTTTTTTAGAATAACTACTTTCTCTTCTTTAGATTTCCACTTCTATTCTCTTTCTCTACTGAGTTACGTGATTTAAAATTTTCTTGCAGTTCTTGAAGCCCTGTCAAACAAGAAGAGCCTGTAGTAACCTAGAGAATTTTTGTTTATACTGAAATAATCCTTGAGGGCAATGCTTTGCACGCTACATGTTTTATAGTTTTGTTGTCTCATTTAATTACAGGTTTTGTTTCAGGCTTCATGGTTGATAATAATCTTAAGGATTATTGCTGCACGTCAATACTATCCATGCAATATTTAATTTTACCTGTCCATTTACTTTTTTATTATTTTTCCTACAATCTCCGTGATACTGATATAACTTATTTTAAATGTGGGGTTTTTATGAGGAAATGGGTAAAACAGTGGAAAGGGAAAGAGAAGCTCGTGGTGGAGGCGGCGTAGAGGTGCACGATGTGGCATGACGACGACTGGCGTACGATGAGATCTAGATCGTGACTTTCTGGAACAGTGTGGCGCAATGAATACGGTGCCACCCAGATCCGCCATAGAGCTCTTCTCGGATCCACTGGACTCCCACTCGCTTTGGTTCAAGCCCGCTTCATTCCTCTCCCCAGACTTTGACTCCAGATCGTACATTTCAGAGCTCCGAACCTTCGTCCCCTTCGACACTCTCCGCTCGGAGCTCCACAACTACCTTTCCTCCCTCAACCACGAGCTTATCGATCTCATCAATCGTGCCTACGTCCGGTGGGGTCACTGGCTCGAGCAATGGTGGGCGATGGCGTAGGCTTATTCATGGTGTTGCAGATCTGGGCATGGCAGATCTGTTTTGGCTTGGGGCAGAGGGAGAACGGCGACAGAGACCTGTGTATGTGGCGGATTGTGCATGATGGTTTTGTGGCTTGAGATTCTGTGTGGCTTGGTGGATTCGCTGCTCAAGGATGACAGAGGTGGTGGCTTTCTCGGTTCTAGGTTGTAGTGATGGTTTCGTTAGCAATGGCTTGTAGCGGATCTGTGTGATGGAGGCTGTGGCAGAGACAAGATGGTGGAGCAAATTTGGGTTTTGGTCCACAGTGGAGGTGAAGTACTCGGGTGGTGCTGCACGGGTTATAGTTAGGGTGCGTGGATGGTCGGAACGTGACACATGGTGGTGGAACTAGGTTGGACTCGGTTGATGGCATGACTACTGCAAGGACGTGGTTTGAAGATAGTGATAAGAACCTTTGAATGGCTAAAATCTCATCGAGTAAGAAAGAGGGAAACAGAGAATTCGATGTGGAGAGTGAGAAGAGACTAAAGACGCCACTCCGCTGCTGCACCGCACGCTGTCGTAGTCCAGCCACTAGGTACGGGCACCACTTTTGGGTTTGAGTTATAAGTTCTGGCTTCTTATGAGTTCTGTTATGGATTTACTTGATTCTGAGTTATAATATGAGTCTTATTATTGATTTTGAGTAAAATGATGAGTGAGATTGGTTTAAATTTTGAGTTATGAATTCTGCATTTTTGTGTTATTAGTTCTTGGTTTTGAATAAAAAAAATTTTGAGTTAAGTCTTAAAATTTGTAAACCATTTTGATGACAAAAGTGAGTTTTGAAACTGGGTGCTTGGTCCACATGGATTTGATTATCTGATGTTCTGTTTTGATTGCACACAAACTGCTTGAAAAACAATGCCAAGCTTACTTATGACCATACTGATGCATTGTTTGCTTGCTGGTTAATCTATTGATTTTATGTTTGGTCTTTCTTCATTAGAATTATATAACATGTGCAACCTCAATATATGGTTAAGTCTTGTATCAGATTATTCATTACTAGACTTGTAATATGCGAACTTGATGATTCTAAAAGTTTTGTGCTTTATTTAAATAAATAGGCGGTGGCTGATAGGTTCGAATTATATGGGTTTTTTACAATAATTTGGTGCTCTATCTGTTTCACAATTAATCCCACAAGTATATGATGTATTTTTTTTATGTGATGTGAATGTGAGTTTGGAGAATGACTTGGTATAAATATCTTAAATTGTGGGGGTGTCTAACTAAAATTCTTTTACCTGAACCAAGGAAGAGATAATGTGTACTTCTAATTCTATGAAATAATTTTTAGAAAGATATTTTCTGCTGTTATATATGGAGTGTAAAGCAAGTGAGAATTTTTTTTTTGTTGAAGCTCAACCTCAAATATGTATAATGGGTAGTACCTTTGAGTTGGACATTATACTCTTATTGCTAGTCTTTGTTTTTATGTTGAAGTTGTTTTAAATTCAAATCATGATTTAATGAGATTAGAAGTGAATTAAAAGGCTACTGAGTTTAGAATATGATATGATAGTCTGAGATCTAGTAGTGGTGCATCTCAATCTGAAAATGCTCAAATATTGGTAGCATTTATGTACTTGATTTTGCATGTGTTATAAATTGATTGAGTAAATACACACATAATCCTTATAATGAGTTTGAAAATTAAAATAGAGCATTGAATGCTTCATATAATGTCTTACATTGTATCTCATATATCCTTGTTGTCTTTGAGATATTATTAACTCGGTTATGTGACATGCATAGCTATATATGTATAGAGTGTGATAACCATGATCTAGATGTACATGATCAAGTATTTGATGATGCTTGCATGAATGAATTCCATGTCCCTATTGCACTATAAGATTAGTTGAGATTGATGAGACAATGGACTAAGAGCCATGATGTTGAATTTGAGATGTGGACATGATGATCATAATGCTAAATAAATCATTGATTCAAATGAGACTAAATCTACAAGTGGGTTTATTTTTAACCTCAATGGAGGTGATGTCGCTTGGAAGTCTTCCAAGTAGACTTGTATAGCCAGATCTACAATAGAGGCCGAGTTTATTAACTTGGTAGGATCTGAGGCTGATTGACTAAGAAATCTCTTAGCAGATATTTCTTTATGGAAGAAACCTAAAGATATAGATTCTTCAAAGTCTATGATTGCCAAAATGGCAAATAGTAAGAGCAAACAAAATGTGTATAATGAAAATAGTGACATATATATATACGTCACAATTTTGTGAAGCATATGCTAGAAGATGCAATTAAATCCATTGATTATGTGAAGTCATAAGGAAATTTGGTCAATCTTTTGACAAAATCTTTGTGTAGAAAATTAATAAATACCACATCAAGGGGAATGAGACTTAAGCCAATTTGAAAATGACAGTGATGGTAACCTAACTTTTATGAGTGGAGATCCCGTGAAAAAAGTTCATATGGGAAATAACAAGTCACTTGTTAGTACTGTTAACACCTTGTTTGTCCCTTCATATGGTATGAGAAGCATGAGAAGTGCTAGACTGCATTTAATGAGAGGATAAGTTAAATGCTTTTATTGAATTTCATATCCTTGATAGGTGGTGTATAAAGTACAGTATACACTTGATGAAATCACCTATATGAGTGTGGAGTGAGGCCGCTCCTATGAGAAAATGGCATAGTCTCTAGAGCACCATGAACAACCAGGCACGCACATGGCCGAAAAGTGCAAAATTGCATTAACAGCAAGAGATAAATGAGGATGTAAATATGATCAAGTGGGATTCTAATTTATGTAACACCCCCTTCTAAAAAGAAAAAGAGCGTTACGTTTCAGACTAACTCCTTTTCCAATGGAATTAAAACCTTACTCAAATTATGAAATAATTAACATTATAAAATATGAGTTTTAAAATCCCTTTTTAAATGAATGACATAAAAGTAATGGAAGAATTAACCCAAGGTATAATTAGATCCTATAAGTGTCCTAAAATTAAGGAAAATAAATATAATTTATAAAATTCAGATAAGGTAATTAAGTTAAAATAATTAGATTAGAAAATCATAGATTTACTTTAATTATTAGTAAAAATTTAATTTAGAGCTTAAATTATTATATAAGCTCATAATTATATTAGAATAAATTGTGAGCATTTTAAACTATAAATTAGTCACAAAATGATAAGTAGGAAATTATGATTATTCCGAGACCAATGAGATTTCATACAAAAGAGGCTAGTTACCTATCCATGGTCTTATTGGCCATGAAAAATTTAGCATCATGATTGCTAACATAAAACACTAATATAAAATTATAACCTAGAAACTATATCTACTACCTACCATAACTAAAATTCAAAATGATCAACTCGTATTGGTCACACTCTCATCCAATGGCCTAAAGGCCAAATCATGGTTATGCTTGGATATTTAGTAATTAATGGAATAGAATGGAATAGAATGAGATAGAATGGGATAGGATGGAATGAAATGAGATAAAAGTATCATTCCATAATTTGGATATTTTAGGATGGAATAGAGTAAAGTTACCATTCCATTGTTTGGGAAGTGGATGGAATGGTAAGAGTTATAACTTTATTTTTTCTAAATTACCCTTATTACAAACACATTATTTTTAGGGTACGAGATTAATGTAGTAAAATCCTAATTATAATTATAATAGAAAAGATGATTCCATCTCATACCCCCCAAATTTGGGGGAGAAGAAAATTAATGGTTTGTGGTGGGATGGGATGAGATCCATCCCACCCTCTTCTATCACATTCCACCATTTTTTAACATAACTAAACAATGGAACCTATCTTCATCGCATTTCATTCCATTCCATTTCACTCAATCCCACCAATGCAAACATAGCCTAGTGTGTTGTGTGTTAGTGAAGGCGGTGGAAGAAAGAAGGAATAGAAACTAGAGTGGGAGAAGAACCAAGAAGAGGAGAAGAGAAAAAGATGATAGCTAAAGCTCTTCATCCATGCATGGAGGTCTAGGAGTGATTTTTCTCAAGCTGCCATAGATAGGAAAAACTTTCACCAACTCCAGCTCTATCCATCAAGCCCCATAACTTCATCATCCACCATCATCTCTTCCTTCCACCCGAGAGCCTAGGTGAGAGGTAGGTGGAAACTTTTACTCAACTCATTCTTTTTCCTTCTTTGTATCTTGATTATGAAAAGTTGATGGTAAAATTGTTGCTAAATTGAATTACATGTGTTTGGTGATAAATGAGGTTCTCAGATTTCATGTGAGGACTGAGACTCTACTTCTTGATCTAGGCTCTTCCCAATTTTATTGAATTAGGAGTATTATGTGATAAATTAGATGTTTACTTAGGTGAATATTATTATGGTTTGGGATTATGGTTGGTCTCGAGTATGGCAGGGTAGGCGTGGAAATGGCAAAAGGAAATAGATGTTGGCTACTTTAAAGCAATTAACAAATAAAGATATGATCATACAATGCACCTTATAGTGTATTTGCGTTGGTGTTGGTGTTGTTGAATTCTAATTGGAATGATGGAAGTATTTGTTGTCATATGCTACCCAATTAATTGGTAACCTTTATGCTTAAGTTATTGTTGAATCTTGATGAAATTTTTATGAACCATGGCTACCCTGCTGTGAACAAGTTTTTATCACATAAATACCTTGCTTTGTAGTTGGATTTTGATTGATAATGGTAAAAATGCCTACTGTCATGTTGAGGCCAAAATTCATGAGCATGAAAAAGCTATGTGTAGTTGCAAAATTGGCCTAGAATGTAAATAATGTATACTTCCCTATTTTTGCACTTTGATTTGACAAGTTTAATGTTATTTCTCTAGTTAAAATAATGGGATGGCAAAGTTAAGCCAAAGTTAGCTGAAGGTGCTGGTTGTAGTAGTGAGTAATCAAGGATCATGGATTCAAGATTTTAAATTCCCCACTTGAGCTTTATATCTATTTATTATTAATTTAGTGTTTTGTTACTTAGAAAATGAACTATAATAATAATAATGAGGATCCAAGGGTTTGGTATTGAACCCGGGATAACCCTTCATGGAACCTATGATGTTAGTAAGCTAAGTAAATTGGATGTAATGTTTACTCAACTAAATGATTTTTTTTTGGCAACTCAAAATCCTGTTAGTCGTTGTTAAAATGCTCTTTTAAGGAAATCCAAGATCATTCGGCCTCTCCATGATCTTGATTACATGAGTTGCCAAATGGCACATATTTTGTAATATTTATGTAAGATTCCTATGGCTTTTATGCCTATATGAATAGAGGTTAGAACACATATGTGATGTTGAAACCCAAATGAATGAGTTGGGGTTAAGGGAAGTAATGGACTGAGAGTTATGATGTTATGTTTTAGAAACCTTTAACATGGATATCATGATATATTGGCTCATGAGTGATTATCTTGTTCATAGACTCGGCCAAAGTAATGATGAATTTACATGTTTATATTCTTAAGGAGCATTATGTGCTATTTTTCTTATAAGTCATGGTAAATGGAATGAATGTGTTTATGTATGAGCTAGCTTACTTATCATGCAAGAAAAGTAATGAGAGAGAAAACCCATGGTAAGGGAGATGATCTCCAAACCGATAAGAAAGGCCCTCGGCAAGGAAGGTGATCTCATAGAATGCATAATAATACCCCATGGAACTTAGTTTCCCCCAAAGAAAAAAAGAAAGAAAGAAGGTAGAGAAGGCCCCAGACATATGTATATGAGAGCTCTTAGGTAGAACTTATGCGGGAGTTATGCATATATGATTATGAAAGAATGATGAATGACATTGACAAGTAACTAGCAGAAGATGAATAATTGTTATATGCATTACATGTACTTTATGTGTTTATGAAAAATAAAAAAAATGATTTTCTATGGCTTGATATAGTTGGAAGCACCATGAAGGTTTCACTTAATTTTCATTTAAAAATTTACTACTAAGAATTTATTTCCAGATTCTCACCTCATTCTGTGGCGTTTCTAGAGGCAAGTGATTTACCAATTGAGTAGGATGCCTCTGCTCACTATTTTTATGGAGGTAGAGTACGGGTGGACCTTCTCACCTGAGACTAGAAGCTCTACGTTCTATCTGCAAGTCTCTATCAGTACTGCCATGACCACCTAACTAATATGTATTCCAAAAGGCTTACTGATATGGCTCCAATTTTTTTTATGTGTATATTTATATAGTTGAGGTATGGGTGTCATCTTTTGAATGTGATATCTATGACTGTTACTATTTACTCCTTAAGCACTACCTAACTAATATGAACATGTTAACCTGAGCATGAATGCCAACGTAAATCATTTGTAAAAATGTGTTTGTGCTTGTGTGTAAGAGTAGATAAACCAGTTAGTAAACTCAAACTCAAAAGTTTATAAGTTTTAAGGTCCTTCCAACGGGGAGTAAGAATTTAAATTAATTTAGAATTAAGAAACTAGATTTTCTAAAGGAGCGCGAGATCATCAATTTATGATTGATCAGCTTTGGGAGGAAAATAACAGAATATCACCTTCTTATAACCATCAGAAGATCAGTAATGAATATTATTAAACATAATGAGTAATCAGTTTAATGTGATAAGTATGAACAGAAGAAAATTTTACGTAACATTTTTGGTTTACTCACAATTTTGTGTTAAGAAACCTTAAACGAAATTGGATAAGCTAGGGTGTTATGTAAACTAAATGAAGCAAAATTCATTTTTTTTATGTTCATTGAAAAAACAATTTTTTTATGAAAAACAAAACTCATAACTAACTATAAGGTCGTAACTTTTTCTATGTTCTTTCTTACTTATTTCTAATGAGCTTAATTTCAATGTATTATTAATATTTTTTATCCTATTATTTAATTATATATTACTATTTACCTATTTAAACTCTAATTGCCCCTTCAAAATTTGTAAACAACTTCTGCCTCTTATAAAATAATTGTAAAGAGCTCAAGAGACATAGAAGAACTAGACAAGAAAATAGAGAGAATAAAGGTGGTAATTAATTTATATCTAAAAGCGTATAATAATAGGCACCTTAAAGGGGTATTTATAAACTAAAGGTGAGGTATTCATTCAAAACTAAAACCAATCTTTATTAGATACAAGTCTTCCTATAATTTAATACTAATCCAAATGATAAGTTCAAATACAAATCATGATAAGATAAAAATGGACATTGACTTTTATAACATTAATTCCCTGCTGGATGTCTATTAGGGATATATCTCATTAAAACCTTACAAAGAAAAAATTCAGTGAAAAAAAATCTTAATAAAAGAAAACAAAGTATAATATCCTTTGTATGGGAATTGCCTCATTAAAAACATTATTAAGGAAAATCTAGTAGGCAAAAACTTAATTAAGAAAAAAGAGTACTACATTTCCCTTTCTCTTAATAACATCACTTAAGGTCCCTAAATCAATGTATCCTCCCCCTCTTGGAAGTATAACTTAAAGTCTCTAAATTGAGGCATTTCAATTTTTTGCACTAACTTATTGAATAACAAAGTAGGAAATGACTCTGCAAACAAATATGCTAAGTTATTGCTAGAACGAATTTGTCGGACATCAATTCATCTATACAAAAATTATTGTGTTCATATAAAATAGTTGAAGTTTCTCTATCATAAGGCAATCTATATGATATTTGAATTTACTGAATCATTATTCTTAATATGAAATATTCACAACTTATATGCAAAAAATAATTAATTATAACATAGACTCATATAAAATAACCACATATACGTTATTTATTGAAGATATCAAAATGTAATTGCATCCATCATTGGAGAATAAACTTTTCCATAGTCAATATTGAGTTATGCTTCATACCTCATGACCTTATTTAACCTCATTTCATTTTCTCATGAGCACCTGTTTGTATCCCATAGATTTTACATTTTTTGGGGTTCAAACTTCAAGTCTATTAAAAACTCTTCTAGGGTTCAAACTTCATTTTTAAAATCCTCACATTTTACAAGTGAGTTTAATTTACTTGAAAGACATTTTTCTTTCTTGGCCAATCATTTCAATGTCAACATTCTTCGATGGTTCTAATTTCATGATTCTTATTCTCATAATATTGCACACTATATTATATTCAAATACATTATCGATAATTATTTTCGTTTGATTCCATCTTTTTCATATAGAGACATAATTTCTTGAGATCTCATTTCTTTAGTATTTTCAGGTACTTGAACTTCTTATAGCATTTGAAATATTTCAAAAGTTCTGACTACTTCAGGAGTCTTAATTATGTCTCTAATAACCTCTTTATAAAGAGTGTCCTTTTTAGGATTATTTGTCTCCTTAATAAAATTATTTGCTTCATTTTCATTTATGGGGTTTTATCTTTGGAATCGATTGATCAACTATGCTTTTGATGTGCCTTCCATTCATGGAGCATTTATAGCTGGTATAGGATTTAGTTATCCTTTTTTATAAAGATGCATCTAGCAATTCATTTACTATACTTTGCAAATATATTATCATATTGCCTTGATTGAGAATCTAAATTATATAATGGTAATGCATTTCGAGTAATTTCTTTCCTAGCTACCTATTCACACCCCCTAATGTTGAAAACACTTGTATCCAACATATAATCCCAACCTTTCTTTGGAGACCCATTATAGTGCGATGTGATGGAACAGTCATAACTATATTGCACAAATTTGCTTTTCTGAGTATGCTACTCATAAATTAATTGATTGAGTTTGTGAACTCTTAGAGATGGTTTATGTGTATCAATGTGATTTTTAAAGTGTTTCACCAATCTTAGAACAACTCCTCTAGACCTATTAAAATGAAATCCTAGTGTATGCGTTCTAAGAGAGATGATTTAGACATTCCTTGTTAACCCTTTAGTCTTTTTACCCACTTGTCTCATATTTTTCCTTAGTAGCCCTTTGAAACTTGAACACATTTAGCTTATTTTTCTTTCATTTAACCCACATATTATTTACCTTTTTAGCCTAAACACTAGTCCTACTATATGTGAGAAGGAGTTTTGTCAGAAAGTGAGAAACTAATTAGGAGACATATGCATAAACAAAAGGAGAGAAAAATGAACAAAAATAGTAGCATGAAAAGTGAAAAAATCCACCCACAAGTATACAAAGAAATAAGTGTGGGGTTGGTAATAAAAAGAAAATAAAAATATTGTTAAATAACCAAGCATGGATGAGAGCTGGCGATGTGTGGGTTAGGCCCACGGTCACAAGTTTGAGTCTAAGTGAAGTCGTTCTACTTTAGAAGAAAAAAAAAAGAAGGAAAGATGAGGAAATATGTTAGTTTGTGCAAAAGAAGAAAATTCCCCTTATTATTACCATTGCTTATTCTTTGTTAGTTTTGATCTTTCTTGCTATGATTTCTATCACTTTTATGAATTCCTTATGCTTTCTTTGTTTGTTAGCCATAACCTTTTGACCCCATTACAACTTTATGAAAGACCTTTTGATTTCTTATATGTGTACACTATATTAGTGGAAGTAGGGATAGTGGTTTTTTGCCTATGGGATTTGGGAGTTCAATAAATTCATATTTCCTGATATGTGTAAACTCATCCAAGATGTATAGATTCATGAGATTGGTTTGTGATGACATATTTAGTATAAGTTATTTGTATCTTGTTAAGCTTGAATGCATGATTGGATAATCCTACCCTTAGCACTTGAATGAACTATCATTGCATCGATCTTCTATAGGTTATCTTTTGAAATCTAGACTTGCAAATTATTGTCACCTCAAAAGAAATATCCTTGATTTTTGTTTAAAATTTGTTTTTCATTTATTGAGGACAAACAATTGTTTCAAGTATGAGACTATTTGGTGAATGGGTAAAATACACACTTCTTATGCTTGATTTGATATAGATTTATATGAATTTTATGAGGATTTATGCTTCTTTATTAAATTCTCATTAGTAACTTATGATTGGCCTCTCTATGTGTTTATATTCAAAAGAGATGTTTTGATATGGTTTTATAAATATTTGGTTGATTGTATTCCAAAGGAGTTAAGTTCAGAATCAAGATCGCTAAGATTCACGTAATTCTTGACCTTTGTGTAGTAAAATGGACGTAACTTGAGTTACAGAGGGTTGAAATGACATAATTTCAATAGTGTTGGAAAGCTAATAAAGAGAGCTATAACTTTTATAAAGACAACTAAGGCCGAATCCTACTCTAGAGATCCACACGACTTGTGTGAGTTCACAGGGAGGGGGCGTGTGAGACATCAGGAAGCCACTCGTGTGCCACACGCCCTTCCCCCATGGGAAAGTCCCAAGCCACACTGAGAGGGGCGTGTGATGTTGCAAAAACAAAAAGTTTCCTAAATTCAATAAGTATTTTTCATTACTTAGGGACCAATTGAGGAGGTTGAGTGAAGAATACACCTCTATTAAGGTAAATCTCTTATAAAAAGAATAAGGATTGAAGGATTGAAGAGGCATTTGGGTGATTAGAGAGGCAACAAGAATTGAGGAATAAGGGTTAGAGGTAAGAACAAAGGAGAAGAGGCATCCATTGAAGACAACCTTTCTTTCTTTTTTTCTTCTTTTTCTACTTTTATTTTCTCTTATCTTAAGATTGATTTATGGTTGTATCTCTATCTTTTAATCTTGTTTGTGATTTAATTATCATGTTTGGGTAAATCCCTTTTTCTAGTATTAGGATGAAACTCTTTAATCTATAATGTTGAATACTTTATTTCTCTTTTTATTAATGAGATAATTATTATTTTTTATTCTTTCTTAGTGTTTTTAATGCTTAAGGTATAATGTGCACCATACTTGCATGATTTTAGGCATTAGGTGAATGATTGAGAGATGAAGTCTAATGCTTAATAATCTAAGAATTGAACTTGGAAATTAAGACCTAGAGATAGGCTTGATCTTTCGAGGGTTAACAGAATATCACATAACTTAATGAGTTTTAGCTAATTTAATTATCATGAGAATGATGCTGATTTAGTTTTAGCGCATTTTAAGTGTCAAGAGATTGGACTTTAAATAATTTAGGATAGTTTGCCATAAAAAACATAGTTAATCATTAATAAAGGAGAATCAATGTTATTCATAATGGGTAATTATAGTAGATTCATAATCTTAGGGCTATAATACTTGGTTGACCTCTATCTCTTTACTCTTGTTAGTTATGTTAGTTGTTTTATTATTTTTTAATTTCTTTCAATTTATTTTATATTGTTATTTTTATTCACTTAAATAATTAAAGTTGTCGTAATTTGGTAATCACATGATCCTCAAGAAAATGATACTCAACTCATCACTTTATTACTTATTGACAACCTGTGCACTTGCGAAAAATTCACAGCATTTACTCCCCCTAATGTTGGAGACACTTGAATCCAACCTATAATCCTAACCTTTCTTTAGGGACTCATTATGCTACTATATGGTAGAACAATCATGATTATGTCACACATATTAAAATTATTTTATGAGAAATATTTGACTTCTGACCAATATCTAACTATAAAGGGTATGATTTATAGTAAATTGTTGGCCTTATACCAATAAATGTTGCAGTATTTAAAATAGCATACTCCTAAGTTAAATATGGAGTTTTGTTCTCATGAAATTATATAAGTATCAATTGGAAGCATATGAACACAAATAACAGGGTGTTCAATATTTATACTAATGTCTATACAATAATCAGTAAAAGTATGATATGCATATTCACCAACATTATCAAGACATATATTCTTAATTACATTATCTAAAAGTTTTGCTTTTAATTAAATAACTTTCGCAAGTAATCTCACAAATGCCAAATTATGAGTAATAATAAGCACACATGCAACCATCTTATAAATGCATTTATAAAAACCATAAAGGCCCATTTCACATGGTAAATTAATTGGTCACAAATATCACCTTGATTGGTGATGACCTTATAATTAATTTACATTGAGAACATTCGGCACATGAAAACCATTAGATTGAAGAATCTTCTAGTTCTTCAATGAATATTGATATGAATTTTTAATAATTTTTTTTTATTAATACAAGATGTCTTAACTAATCATGTCGAATAATAATAAAAATCATTTGAATTTGGAAACTTCTAGTTTACAAGAGTATAATAAACTTTTGTTTACAGTGACATATATTTCAATTATACTCAAAGTGTAATATAAACAAGAATAAAACGGGCAATATTTATAATATAGTTTCCTTACCCAAAATAATAATTCAATATTCTTCATACACAATCTCAATATGATATTCATTTTGACTAATACCTTTGAAACTCAACAAGTTTCCTTTGTGACTTTATAGACAATAATAATTTTTGTTACTTCAAGTAACAAACATTAGCTCTTCTGGAGCTCTCAATCATCTCTATACTATTAATAACTATATTAACATTAGTTTCTCCTATAATCTAAAATATTCAATGTCTTATGACTCAAATCTTATAAATAGCTAGTATATATATAGCTAGTGCAATTTCTTACAAAATTATGAACTACTAATACATATTTCATAAGAATCAAGTAGTGAAAAAAACATATATAGCACACCCTTTGTCATTAGAGGGAACATGAAGAAGAAAAAGAAGAAGACATTGAAAGACTCCCAATTTTTCTCTAAAATCCTTGTCTTGATAGCATTCTATAAGAGCACATTCAAGGCATGAGAAGTAGAGAATATTTTCTCTAACTTATCTTTGTCAGTAATATTTTTGTTCACACAATTTCAATTGAGAAATGATCGATTCTAAGATCTTTATCATGGTTATCATTTTTTTATGGTCATATTTATCTTTCAACTTATTTCAAAGATCGATTTTTTAGAGTAAAGTATTCATATTTCAATCCTTTATGAAGATGGTGGTAAAGGAAAACCATTGCTTTAACATAATCTTGCAATGTCTTTTGATTTGATTGTATTTCCCAGACTTATATAGAGTTCATATGGATTTCAGCCTTGGTCTAAATGTCTAGTTCTTTAACTATACTATAATTTTTCATATAAATATTGACTAACAAAAATAATTGATATGTGTGTAATTATGCAGAGATGCTTAATTTGATTTCCTTCTTTGTATAATATCAAAATCAATCAAGCACAATATGTAGTTTCTTCTATTATTTATGGATAAGACAAAATCGATAGTTTAAGAGTATTTCACAATTAATGATCATGAATGAAATAAAAAAGATATTTCATATTAAAAAAAACTTGAAGAAAGCCATAATGAAAAACAGAGTCACGAATTAGATTATTTCATAAAGAGAAAAGAAAACATTACTCTTTTAATAAAACCTCCATGTCATTCATATGATAAAGACTAGTACTAATAAAGTATTATAAAATAATTGTAAAGAAGTCAAGAGACAAAGAAGAACTAGAGAAGAAAATAAAGAGAGTAAATGAGGTAATTGATTAATATC
Source organism: Ormosia semicastrata (assembly GCA_029884595.1). Taxonomy (NCBI): domain Eukaryota; kingdom Viridiplantae; phylum Streptophyta; class Magnoliopsida; order Fabales; family Fabaceae; genus Ormosia; species Ormosia semicastrata. The sequence goes on from JAQQTO010000029.1 coordinate 5,388,213, forward strand.
AAAATGTGTGTAATAATAGATAACCAAAGGGGTTTGTATAACCTAAAGGTGAGATATTCAAAACTAAAATTAATCCTTGTCTAATACAAGCCTCTCTATAATTTAATCATAATTCAAATAATAAGTTCAAATATAAATTATGATAAGATAAAGTTGGATATTCACTTTCTTAGCACTGCCACTATTATACATATTTATTAAAATTATTTATAAAAATTTGATGTTACGTTGTTTTTTTTAAAAAAATTACATAAAATTTAATACATTTGCATATTTATTATTTTTATATTTTCATATAAATTATCTTTTTAGATGATTTTTTATATAAATTATTTGTTTATAAATATATATTATTATTATTATTATTATTATTATTATTATTATTATTATTATTATTATTATTATTATTATTATTATCTTGAAACTCAATTAATGAATAAGACAAACTTTCCAATGAATGATGGCAGAAGTAGGACTCATTCATAACATAAAAAAGAAAAATAATCATTTTACATATTTTTTAAAAGTGTAAGTATTATATATATATTTTTTAAAGATGTATAATTAAAAAAGAGAAAATAATAAAAAATAAGTATAATAAATAATATTAAATAAAGTATAAAATATATATATATATATATATTATTTATGGTAAAAATATAAGAGTTACATAAAAAATGAAACGTACAAATGCATTATAAAATGACATTTGTAACCAAATAGATTGGCAAAAAAATTCTAAATAATAGCAAGCAGAGGGAGTAAATATAAATTTGCTCAATCCTCGTCAGTGCAGTTCGTCTAGTAGGGATTAAGTTATCTGTAAAAATTTTATAAGTACAGATTAAACTCGAGAATTTGCCTTGACTTTAGACTGAGGCACTAAATAATAGCAAGAAGCAGAGGGAGTAAATATAAATTTGTTCAATCCTTGTCGGTGTAATTTGTCTCGTAGGGATTAAGTTATTATCTGTAAATTTCGTACACGTTAAACTTGAGAATCTGCCTTGACTTTAGACTGAGGCACCATCTCCTCAACATATATATATATATATATGAAAAAGTAATTTTAATTATATAATTATATATAAATAATTAAATTTAAAAATTATTTAAAAATTATATAATTATTTAAAAAAATTATATGTATTTATATTTTAATTTTGATTATTTATATAAAAATAATATATATTGTAAGAAATAAGAGAAGAGAATCTTGATTATTAAATTTTATATGAATGATTAATATTAAAATATAAATATATATGATTTTTTTAACTAATCATATGATTTTTAAATAATTTTTAATCTTGATAATCTATATATAAGTATATAATCAAAATTTACTACTCTCATAATAAAAATTTCTCTCACTAAATATGTCTCATATATAATTAACATATTTGATGAAAAAATATTTATTATAAAAAGTGAAATAATAATTTTAATTATTAAATTTTATATAAATGATCAAAATTAAAATATAAATATATATAACAATTTTAAAAAATTACATAATTTTTAAATAATTTTAATTTTAATTATTTATATATAATTATATGATCAATATTTAATAATTTTATCTTATTACAATTAAATTTTTTCTCACAAATATACCCTTCTCTCTATATATATATATATTTGTTCAAATCCCTATTCGCCATTCGTCATTCTAATCTTTAGAAACGTTGTGGGCCACGAAGCGTGACTCATCACTACAACACCTAAATGGGCCACCCATCCCCAGTTCATTGGACACCCACCTACTCCTACTCTATATTTCTTTAATTATTTATTTTCAAAACTACATAAACAACTTAGCTCTCCTTCTCGGAAAGCAAAAAAAAAAAAATATCCGCATAAAAATCCGAATAGGTATAGTCCGAATTGACAATAGTTAAACACTTAACAAACACTCCAAGGCGGTTCCCATCTTTTTGCTTTTTTTTTTTTTTTTATAATCATTATTAAGTCATTAATTAAAAAAAAAAAAATTTAAATAAAATTTCTTAAATATTTATAATATTTATTTTTAATAAAATTATAACATGTATTTTATTTTTTAATTATTTAATTATTATTTTTAAAATTTTATTTATAAATTATAAAAAAATATATACATATCATATTTCTATTAAAAATAAGTACCAGAAACACGTAAAAACTTTATTAAGTTTTGTACATAAAAAAACCAAGTAATTAGCGTGTGGACCCTCACTCCCTGTTTCGCCTATAAATACACCCCAAAATCACTGCCCAGTGTTTTCAAGCCCCAACGCTCCGGAGGAACACACTCCTTCCTTCCTTCCTTCCTCCTCGCTCTTCAGTTTTCTTTTTTTCTCTAGAATCTTCGAACCTTCTATCGTTTCCATTTAACTCGCCCAACTCACTGAGTCTCGAGAACGAGTCATGGAATCCAAACCCGGCCACTTTATCAAGTTCCTCTGTAGCTACGGCGGCAAGATCCTTCCACGCGCTACCGACGGCGAGCTCCGCTATGTCGGCGGTCACACCAGAGTACTCACCGTCGACCGTTCCATTTCGTTCTCAGGTTCGTTCCTTCGTTTTCTTTCACTCTCGAATTTCTCTCCTTTTTATATTTCGCGTGTTTTTTTTCACTTTCTGGTTTGTTCGTTAACCGATTCGTGCTGTGTGCGTTTCTCGTTGTGCAGAATTGATGGTGAAACTTGGAGAGTTGTGCGGTTCCTCTGTGACCTTGCGGTGCCAATTGCCCAACGGAGACTTGGAGACCTTGATTTCCGTCACCAGCGACGAAGATTTGGCTAACATAATCGAGGAATACGATCTAGCCTCGTCGAAATTACCTCATCCGTTGAAGATCAGAGCCGTTCTTTCACCGCCGAAATCGCTCAAGAAAGTGTCTCCTGCTCCGTCTTCTTCCTCCAGCGCCAGTCACTCTCCATCCAGATCGCCACACACCTCCGCCGAATCGCTGCCGTATGCGGCGTTGGCGTACCGCATCGGACGCCACCATCGCTCGCCGTCGCCGGTCGGGTATCCGATCGGCGTCCGTAGCGGCTCGGCGAAAGCTTGTTGCTACAACGGCCAGTTCGAGGGAAGCCCTAGGTTCCTGTACTGTGGGCCTCACTGCAATAACTACTGCCACTGAAGCGTAGCGAACCCATATATATATACACACAGTAAATACGAGGAACAAAATCACAAATACGAAGCTGATTCCTCAATATATGATGATGAAAAATATCACAGGACCCAGAAAAGAAAAGTAAAAAAAAAAAAGAAAAATAGCGAGAGATTAGCGGGCTATGAAATACGGTGGTTTTTATTTTATATTTAATTTTGATAAATTTTTGGACCTGGTTGTGGTTGAGGTTCTTATTTTGAATTGAGCCTGTATTCTTTCTTCGACTTGGTCGATGGGACTCTTTTTTAACAGTTAGGGTTCCTTTAACTGCCGTCTAATCCGGACTCAATTTTTTGTGACGTGTCCTGTGCCGTGCCGCTTTAGGTCGTGTTGATTCCGTTCAGTCGTTCACACAAGTCACTGGTCGTTTTGTGTGTTCATTGTGGTACTCGACTGTCGTTCAACTTTCATATATGATTATTAAACGGTAAGATTCCCTTAAATTTGTTGGTCAAATTATTGAGATTATTCTTGTTGATTTGTATTATTATTATATTATTGTTATTATTATTATTATTTATGTACTAATCTTTTGTGAGACCTTGTGGACTACTATTCTTCCAATTTGCAGGTGGGGATGTGTACATGTGGGGGATAGAGACATGATATGGTACCCGTAATGTGTTGGACTTGGGGGAAGAGGACAAAAGTTTGAACCTTCTTGAGAATGGGAAGACAACTTGGCTAACAGTGCAGGTTCAGTGGATTAAGGAACTTGAATATTTTTTTAATTATGAAAGATACACGACATTAATGTGGAGACCAGCTAAGAAAGAGAAAGAGATACTATAAATTTTAAATTGAATTGCAAAAATTATTTCTTCAAACACATTTACTAAAAAAACAAATAGTGCAATGATAAAGTTGATGACCGAAAGTCGAAACAGGTTGCTGCGGGTGGAGCAAGTCGGCTAGTTAGTTACTTGACAACATCACATGATTGAGGCATATTTTTTGGTAGCCTTCTGTGGGTTCAACAGCTTGATTTTATATGATTGAACGAAGTTGATGAATGGAATTGTTAAATAGCATAAGCTTGGAAGAATCAGCCCTGCCCTTGAAATGCAGGAGATCCAAAATAAATATTATTAAAATATACATGGATAAAAAATATAAAATAAATATTATTAAAATATACATGGATAATAAAAGAAAAAAATTAAATAAAACAAATCAAATTTATAAGACACTTGGTCGTCTTACAAAAATAAAAAAAAATATACATGAAAAACAATACAAGCCAAGGAGCCTACTAAAAATGCAAGCCCAGCTATCCAAGTGGGGGCCGCCTTAAACTAGCAGGACAAGTTAAATAAATGGACAATTTAGGTTAAATTTTTTAAATGCTTACGGTATTTTTCTCTCATAAAAGTATAATATGTATTTTATTTTTTAATAAAAATATAATATATATTTTAATATTTAGTCATTTTATTATTTTTTAAAGTTTTTATTAATGAGTTGTAAAAAATATACATATATCATGTTTTTATTTTAAAAAAATCATAAATACTTAAAGAATTTTATTTAAGTTTTATTTTATATAAATTTGGGTTGATAAAGATTTAATTGAGGTTTAATTCAAAACTTAATAATACTTAGATGACGTTAATTTTGAACATGAAATCAACTAATCATATAGACTTAATTATCTTTTTAATTTTTTTAAATATAATTATTTTTTGTTTTAATCTCTTTAAATTTTTTTTACCTTATTTTGATTTTTTTAAATTTTAAAACATGTAAAGTTAGTACTTAAAATGAGGACATAGAACTTGACTTGTCTGGAAAGTTAAAAGAATCAAAATGAAGTTAAAAATTTTAGAGAATTTAAAATTAAAAATAATTATATTTAGAGGAACTAAAAAAATAATTAAGCTTTATATATATATATATATATTACATTGGCTTGGCCACAAAGTTATATACAATGTTATACTTTTTTAAACCATTAATTATAATAAATTGAATAATTTAAATATAAAATCATTATTGAATATAAAACTAAAATTCACTAATTAAAATTTTGCTGAAACTCGAGTTTGATTAGACTCGAGCTGAACTCGAATATCAAGTGCTCGTGCTGGGCTCAGGTCTACTGCAACCTTAAGTCCAACCTTTGGAGTGGCTTGTCGAGTCCAATGCACATCAGATGTTGTTCATCTTGAGGCTATTATCGTTAGGCAGGGGATATCCTTTGTGTGGAGATGACTTTTTCGAGTTGCATGTAGAAGGGAACATTAATGAGGGAATAGCAAGTCTATTGAGAAAAACGAAGAAACATAGCTGTTTGGCACTCCAATTGCTTGATATCCAAAATGTCAAATGTGTGTTCACAATTAAAGTGTTGAGAATTTTCTTGGACATATGTGATGTTTGGTACACGGAATCTGATTGAAATGGAATGGGTTAAAACTGTTTGAATAGTAGAATTTAAGAAATTAATCCCTCAATTGCATTCAATCATCAAGTTTGGCTTATATATAAGTACTTAATGACTAATCACCTCTAACAAAATGTAACTAACTTCTGGGGAAAAAAAGAGCTAACCAATTTAACTGTCTAACTAACCTAATTGTCAATTAACAATAAAGATACTTAAAGATAATTAAGTTACAAATACAGTAGAATACACATGAAATACAACATGTCATAATACTCCCCCTCAAGGTGAGAAGTAAATGTCCTTAGTTCATAGCTTGGACAATCGATGATGAAATAGTGGAGCTTGAACTGGTTTGGTGAGAAGATCGGCCAATTGATGTTGAGACTTCACATGTACTAATTTTAGTTGTTGAAGAATTAAGTTTAGGACTAGGGAATAAGGAAAAGAGAGATATGGTTCTACACTAAAAATATTATTAAAAGATGTGATGTAATAATGTGATACGAAGTGATATAATGTGATACAAAAGACAAAACAATAACACTTATTTATACTAGACTCTATCCTTAATCAAATAAGGAAATAAATCAGGAAATATAACGAGATCAAAAAATAATTTCTAAGATTGTTTCCTCAATTAGATGACTAATTGATTTCACAATATATTCTAAGAATCGACTAAGATATCTTAAAGATACTCTAAATATATTCTAACACTCTCCCCTCAAGCTAAACTTTAGCTTGTTACAATTAAACACACCAAAAAGAAAATAAAACAACTATATAGCGTGTCAAAAGAAGCCAAACTGCATGAATGAAACCAACAGACCCAAACTGCATTTAGAATGGAAACAATCTACATATGAAAAAAGCTACAATGTGAATGGAGCTAAACTGCATCTGAGATTGAACCAATCTGCATTTGAGAAATCACAACTGCAATGGAGCCAATCTTTTAGCCTGGAACAAATGGAGACGAAGCTAATCTTTCACGCTAAAACAATGGAGACAAAGCCAATCTTTTAGGTTGGATTAGACGAAATTGATCGAGGCCAATCTTTTAGTCTAGATCAGATGGAACTAATCAAGAGCGCAACGGAGGAATGCAATGGACGAGTAGTCTATCATCAAATTGATCAAGATTGGAAGGTAACATATCAAGACTCAAAAAAAGGAGGTTGGGAGGAGACAAAGATGAGGAAAACAACAAAACTAAAATCTGGGTTAGATGGTTATTAGTAATGATTCAAATGAGTTTCATGAACTCTACACAACGGAAAGGAGAAACTCTCGCCAAAGTGAATACAATGGCTTTGGTACCATGTTGAAGAATTAGGTATATGGCTGGAGAATAAAGAAAAGAGAAAGATGACTGTAAACTGATAATATTATTGAAAGATGTGATGTGATACAATGTGATACGAAGTGATATGATATGATACAAAAGATAAAATAATAACCCTTATTTATACTAGACTCTATCCCTAATCCAATAAGGAAATAGATTAGGAAATATAATGAGATCAAGAAATAACTCCTAATATTATTTCCTCAATTAGATCACTAATTGATTTCACAATATATTTTAATAATCAACTAAGATATCTTAAAGATATTCTAAATATATTCTAACATTAGGAAAGTAGAATTTACTTTCTCCCTGATGAAATGACAGTCAATGTTTACATGTTTAGACCTTTCATGATGAGTTGTATTTGAAGCCAAATGAATGGTTGACTATTTATCATAGAAAATCATGGTAGAGGGAATAACAACTTCAAAATCCTGAAGCAGATAACAAATCCATGTCAATTCACTATCTACACAAGCAAGTGACCTATATTTAGCCTTTATTGATAATCTAGAAATAGTGGGCTATTTCTTTGACTTCTAGGATAAGAGTGAGTTGCCTAAAAAGACACAATACCTCGTAGTAGATCTTCTACTGTCAAGGCAACTACCCCAATCTACATTTGTAGAGGCAGTGAGATTCAGGGTATTCTTCAAAGGAAAAAATAGACCCTACCTAACCAGGTGACTTCTTCAAGTACTTTAAAAGGTGATGTACTACCTGTAAGTGTAAGGTCCTAGGACTGGACATAAATTGGCTCAATTTGTTCACAACATAATAAGTGTCTGGCCTAGAAACTATAACATACATCAACCTCCCTATGAGCCTTCTATACTCACCAACATCATCCAATATATCTCCATCAACAATAGATAACTTGGTGTTAGGATTCGTAGGGAGACTGAAAGGTTTGGAATCTAGGAAACCAGTGTCTTCAATGGGGGTTCATGTATATTTTGGTTGAGAAAGGAAATTTCCCTTTGATGAATTGGCTATTTCTAAGTCTAGAAAATATTTCAAGTCTCCCAACACTTTCAAATTAAACAATTTCTGTAAGGTAGCTTGAACATTGGGTAGCTTAGTAGCATTTGGACTTGCTACGATGATGCCATCAACATAGACAAGCAAATGACTAATGAAGAACCTGAACCTGAAGATAAAAGGGAATAGTCACTTTTGGAATGCTTAAAGCCATTGTTGATCAAGGTTGTGGAAAATTTGTGAAACCACTACCTAGAAGCCTATCTAAGGCTGTATATGGACTTTGTAATTGGCTATTGACCTTTGAAGATTGTTTTGATGATAAAAAAAAAAAAAAAACATGAAGATGATGGCAAGATCAAGTCTAAGACCTTCAAGAATAGCTTTAGGACTTAAATCTTTTTATAAAGGTAAAAAGGGATTCACACTTAAGCTCTAAACTTATTTTTCAAGAACTCAAATAGCACACATGGTTTCATGACTTTTAAAATGGTTTTTGGTTTCTTAACAAATAGCCTTTAAGTGCCTAAGAGGTTATTGGAACATTTGGAAACATTTGGTAAGTTTTAAAAGCTAATTAAAGTATTTTTCAAATAGGTTTATTCGAATAAAAGTTTTTCTTATTCGAATAACCAAAGTCAGAGAGCTAAGATTTCCAATCCATCAAGTCTTATTTGAATAAGACAAGGCCTTATTCAAATAAGAAATACAAAACAAGCTATATGCCCTTTTGGTTTTTAAAGGTTTATTCGAATAACACTATGGTTATTCGAATAACATGTTTCAAAAGCCATTTTCAGCTTGAGCCAAAAACACGTTTATTAGAATAAGGATTTACTTATTCAAATAACATGCTTCAGAAAATACTTCCTGTTGTGCTATAAGTGGGTTTATTTGAATAAGGATTTGCTTATTTGAATAAGCACAATTCCAAAATCAGAAAATAACGGCTAGTATGGCTGCATTTAATGCTCCAACCACCCCAACCGATCTTTAATGCTTTGGGCTATAAATACAAGTTGATGGACATTGAAGTCTATTAGGAAATCAATCTGAAAAACATTGTTGAGCATTAATACAAGTTCTTACAGCCTATTTCTATAAACCTCTATTTTTGAGCTTAAAGTGTGAGCATTCCTTTATACTCATTGAGTTTCAACTTGTATTATCTACTCTTGTAAGAGTTTCCCATTCATCTATACTTTGATTTTTTGTAAAGAATGTGATGTATCCCTCAAAGAATTGTAAATGTGAGGTATTCCTTGTTGTTAAAGCTCAAGCATAAAGAGTGAGACATCCAAAGGTATGTTGAGTACTCTAGTTTTTAAAGGCAGCAAGTACCTATTCAAACTTGAAGTAATAGTAAAAATTCTCAAGTGATTACTTGAGGACTAGATGTAGGTCACAAGAAGTAACTAAAATAGGATAAATATTACGTTTGCTCTTCTAAACTCAAACTCATTTACATTTGTGCTTTAATTTCATATGCTTGCTTGAATGCTCTCTATCTTGGCTAGTTCATCTGTGAGTAAAGCATTCTATCTTCTCTATCTATTCACCCCAATCAATCAATAGCTTTAACAAAAATTGATATTCAAGTATTTTGTAAAAAATTTACAAATTTTTTTTATAAACTTAATTCATCCCCTCTTGAGTATTGAAGCCACTTAGTAACAAATGGTATCAAAGATAGACTATTGTGTAAAAAGCTTAGCAACTTCAAGAGAAGTGATGACTTCTTCAAATGGTTTTTCATCGAAAGGATATTCTATAAATAGATCACCCTTTTTCAATAGGGATGATTATGTTTATTGGAAAGAACGAATAATTTTTTTTATTTAAACTATTAATTTAGATGTATGGGATGCTGTAGAAAATGATTCCTTTGTTCCCACACATGTTGGTAATGGTGTAAGGGTTAATACACCAAGAAGTGAATAGACCGATGAAGACAAAAAAAAATGTCTAATATAATTTGAGAGTCAAGAACATCATTACCACAACTTTGGGGTATGATAAATTCTTTAGGATTTCAAATTGTAAGACTGCCCAAGAAATGTGGGATACTTTACAAGTTACCCATGAGGGTACTAGTGAAGTGAAAAGGTCTAGAATATATACTCTCAATCATGAGTATGAACTTTTTAGAATGAACCAAGGAGAAAGCATTCAAGAAATGCAAAAGAGGTTCACACATATTGTAAATCATCTTACTTCATTGGGAAAGACTTTTCTTAATAAAGATCTTATTGACAAAGGTTTGAGGTATTTGAATAAGAATTAGTAATCCAAAGTGACGACTATTGCAGAGTCAAGAAATCTTTCAACAATGACATTGGTCATTCTATTTAGAAAGTTTCAAGAACATGAATTGCAGCTAAATAGACTCAATCAAAATGAGGAGCATGACAAGAAAAAGAAGGGAATTGCACTGAAGGCCACTTCCTCCATAATTGATGATGAAGATGATGGAGATGGTATGGAGAACTTTGAGCTAAATGAGGAGAATCTTAGTCTTCTTGTAAGAAGGTTTGAAAAAATCCTCAAGAAGAAGGGAATTCAAAGATGACCACCTTTCCCTCCAAAGAAGACCTATCATAAAGAGAATTGAACTTCATCCACACCAACTTGCTACAGATGTGGAAAACTGAAGTATATAAAGATGGAGTGTCTCATCTATCAAAAGAAGGAGGAGAAGTTTGAAAAGAGACATTCTAAGGAAAAGAAATGAAGGACAACCTACATTGCATGTGATGATAATGACATGAATTCCACAGATAGCTGGGATAATGAGGAAGTTCATCTATGTCTTATGGCTAGAGGAGAAGAAGAAGAAGAAGAATAAGAAGAAGAAAGTGACATGGAGGTAATTTCCTCTAACCTTGACTTTTCCCCTTCCTATAGTGAATTATAAGATGCATTTAAAGAGTTGCATGATGAGTCTATGAGGCTTACAAAATTAGTTTATTCATAAAAGAAAACAATCTCCTCTTTGAAAAACAAAATTTCTATTTTAAACAAGGAGATTAAGGAACTCAAAATTGAAAATGAGACTCTAGGACTAATTGATGCTAACTATTCATGCATGACTTGTTTTTCACATGAAAATGCATCTACATCCTCATCTTGCTCATCATATAAAGCATTTGAAAAAAAAAATTGAGGATTGGAAAAACTCTCTTTCAAAATTCACCTTTGGAAGAGACAACTTGAATATATTATCAAGGAAACAAAGATGTGTTTTCCAAAAAGCCAGTCTAGGGTATAATCCCAAAAACCAACACAAGCTTTACAAAAATTTCTTTGTTTCCTTAAGTACTTCAAGTAGTCATTTCATCAAATACTTTCATTGTGGGAAGAAATGGCATAGTATTTCAACATGTAATGTGAGGAAGAACATCAACACCAAAGTTGAGATTAGAATGGTTTTGGTCCCCAAGGGCACCTTGCCCAAAGCTAACACACAAGGACCCAAAAAAATTTGGGTACCAAAGGTTAAAAACTATATGTGTGTTGTAGGTGTGGTTGAAGACTAAGAGCTCAAATTGGTATCTTGATAGTAGTTGCTCCAAGCACATGACTGGAGATGACTCTAAGTTTTCCTTTATTGTCCCCAAGAAACATGGACATGTAACATATGGAGACAATAACAAAGAGAAGATCCTTGGAGTTGGAAAGGTAAGTAAAATCTTTTCCTCTTTTATTGATAATGTCTTACTTGTTGAAGGGCCTAAACATAACTTACTTAGCATTAGTCAATTGTGTAATAAAGGAAATAGAGTTATATTTGATTCTAATTGTTACATAATTGAAGGAAAAGATGATAAGCAAGTTAAGTTTGTTGGTCATAGGATCAATAATATATATATATGATTAGCCTTGATGATATATCTTTAAATGATACTAAATGTTTTATGAGTAGAGAAGATGATTCATGGTTATGATATAGAAGGATTACACACATTCACATGGATCACTTAAATAAGTTGGTCTCAAAAGAGCTAGTAATTGGACTACCCAAACTCAAATTTGAAAAAGATAAACTATTGATGCATGTCAAAAGGAAAAACAAATAAAGGTCTCTTTTAAAGTTAAAAATGTTGTTTCAACTTCTAAACCTTTAAAACTTTTGCACATAGATCATTTTGGATCCTCTAGAACAATGAGTGTTGGTAGGAATTACTATGCACTAATGATTGTAGATGATTTTTCTAGGCTTTTATGGATATTATTTCTATCTCATAAAAATGATGCTTTTCAAGCCTTTAAGAAACTTGCCGATGTTATCTAAAATGAAAAAGGGTTTTTGCATTGCATCCATAAGAAGTGATCATGGTGGTGAGTTTGAAAACCATGAGTTTGAAACCTTTGTGATGAATATGACATTGAACATAATTTTTCAGCCCCTAGAACTCTACAACAAAATGAAGTTGTAGAGGAGAAAAATATATCTTTAGAAGAAATGACAAAAACTATGTTCAGTGAGGTTAACCTTCCTAAGTATTTTTGGGAGGATGTCATAAGTACCGCTTGTTATGTAATGAATAAGGTCCTAATAAGACCAATTTTAAAAAAAAAACCCTATGAGCTATACAAAGGAAGAAAATCATTTGTTTCACACTTTCATGTCTTTAGATGTAAATGTTTTATTTTAAACAATGGAAAGGATAGCTTAGAGAAGTTTGATGCTAAATCGGATGAAGGTATATTTCTTAGTTATTCTAGCCATAGTAAAACTTTTAGAGTTTACAATAAAATAACTATGACCATAAAAGAGTCTATTCATGTTACTTTTGATGAAACTAACTCAAATGGACCGAGAAATAATTTTGTTGATAATGTTATAGAAATCTTGGAAAAAACATACTAGGAGAACAAGGATATAGAAGCCCAGATGCAAGAGGAAAGCCAATTTGTTCCCCTCAGACAAGATGGTTCACAAATCATGGACCTTCCCAAGGAATGGAAGACATCAAGATATCATCTTCTTGACAAGGTGATAGGTGATGTATCAAAAGGGATAACTACTCGAAATTCTCTTAGAGATGCATGTAACCATATGACTTTTGTTTCATAAAAAGTCTAAAGACCTAAACGAAGCTATTGATGATGAACATTAGATCTTGGTCATGCAAAAGGAACTAAATCAATTTGAAAGAAATTAAGTTTGAGAATTAGTTTCAAGGCCCAACGATCATCCTATAATTGGCACCAAATGGGTCTTTAAAAACAAACTTGATGAAACTGACCTAATAATAAGAAATAAAGTTAGGTTGGTTGCAAAAGTTTATAATCAAGAAGGAATAGATTATGAAGAAACCTATGCACCTGTAACTAGATTAGAGGCTATTAGAATGCTACTTGCATTTACATGCATCATGGGTTTCAAACTTTATCAAATGAATGTCAAAAGTGCTTTCTTAAATGGTTTTATACAAGAAGAAGTGTATGTGAAACAACCTCCTGATTATGAAAGTCATGAACTGCCCAACCATGTTTTTAAGTTGAAAAAGGCCTTGTATGACTTAAGACAAGTTCCTAGAACTTGATATGAAAGGTTGAGCAATTTCATTTTAGAAAAAAAGCTTTTCTAGAGAAAAGGTAAACACAACACTCTTCATCAAACATAAAAAGCATGACATACTCCTTATACAAATATATTTTGATCACATAATTTTCGGTGCTACTAATGAGTCTCTTTGTAAAAAGGTTGCCAATACCATGCAAAGTGAGTTTGAAATGTCAATGACGGGTGAGCTCAACTTCTTCCTTGGACTCCAAATCAAGCAAGCTAGGGATGAGACTTTCGTAAGTCAAGTCAAGTATTGCAAGGAGCTAGTCAAAAAGTTTGGAATGAAAAATACCAAGCATATGGCTACACCAATGGGAACCTTTTGTTATTTGAACAAGGATGGAGGTAAACTCGTAGAAATCACTAAGTATAGAAGTATGATTGGCTCTCTCCTTTATCTTATTACTAGTAGACCTGATATTATGTTTAGTGTGTGCATGTGTGCTAGATTTCAAGCTAATACTAAAAAATCGCACCTATGTGATGTAAAATGAATCATGAAATACCTAGTAGGTGATAAGCCTATATTTTATAGTCTTATACTGGATAAATTATGGTGATTTGCTTATATTTATTGGTGAATTTTAGATGGATCCTTATCATTGTCTTCGTTTTTGTTAGGTAATTACACATGAAAAAAGACCTGATGTCTAAACAAGGAGCAAAATTTGGATTCTGAAGCATCCTGACATTTCCTCAGTAATTGAGTCATATCTTGGGTTACAGAGATCGGATCGACGCACCATTTGTGGCATTGGAAAGCTAAGAAAAAAAGTTACAACTTTCATGAAGAACACTTCTGTGTGACTATTTTTAGGAGACACGACCGTTCTTGGTCACACGGTCGTGTCTCACTTACGGTGTGAGTTACGCAAATCTTGGTCACATAGCCGTGTCGAGCTTAGACATGGCCATGTGAGGTGTCCTGTGCGTAAAAAAAAATAGTTTTTCACCCTAAACATTATAAATAGAGGTAAATCCCTAAACCTGGAAGAGACTTTTGCGACCGACTTCTTGGTTGTGGCAGACTTTGAGAGCAGCAAAGGAGTCCTGTTTTTCTCTCAATCAAGGATTGGAGGCTAGACTTGGAAGATAAGAGCAAGAGTAATTGAAGTTCAACCATTGAAGTCTTTTTCTCCATCTTCATCTTCTCCATATTTTCTTTTTGTTTTGGAATCATAATTGTTTCTTTAACCTTTGTTCTTGATTGTAATACATTAGTCATGAGCGGCTAAACCCCTTTTTCTAAGATTAGGATGAAACTCCCTATTTCTCTATGTTGAATTGTTAATTTGATTCTTTGTTAATGGAAATTATTGTTCTTGATTCATTCTTAGTAATTGATACTTGGTAATCGATTACCAAGCTTCTGGCTTTTGAAAAATAGGTTTCTGCATGTCTGTAATCAATTACTAGGCCTTGGTAATTGATTGCCAACTTACAAAAAGTTGTTAATTGATTACTAAGTCATTGGATGAGATTACAATCATCCTAAAACCTACTTTTGAACCCAAAATAGCTTAGTAAACATTTCCAACTTTGAGCACTTGGATTTTTTAAAGATACAAACTTTGATTTTCATGACCCAAGGTTAAAACAATATTTGGTTAAAAAACTACCCACCAACTAAAATATTTTTCATGAAAAACTCTTTTAAAAATATTATAAAACATTTTGAGATATCAAGAAAGTTTCTCACATAAAGACCAGTCTTACAAACTATACCATTTAAGTTTTCTTTAGATTTGGTCTTTGTCTTGACTTTGTTATCATTGAAATCTTTATGACATAAGCATTCACAATTCAGACTATATACCAGGCTTCAATGGAGGAAGATGAAGAGTTTAATGGGGTTTAGTTAGAATAGGATTGGGTTTTTTTTTTTGTCAATAGAATGGAGTTGAGTTAAGCTTCTGGAACATGGCTAACTTTTTAAAATTTATAAAATAAAACTCCCAAGGTAGTTCTGTAAAAGACAAATATAAGAGGGACTAAATCAATAAAATTTATACTTAGACAACTTGGATGATAAGTTGGATATTATGCATTTATTTGTCTTATTTTGGTTGGGCCACTTAGGAAGGGTACTAGAACCCTTCCAAGTTTGCAGGAATCGGAGAAATCACCCTCTAATGGAGGATGTGGGTATGGTGTAATATTGTCTATGGGGTTCATGGGAAATTTTGAGACATCAAAGGACTAATATGATCAACATTTACAATTTCAAAAACTAAAATAATGTCATTTTTGGTGGGGGGAGAGGTTGCTTTGACATGTCCACATCCAACGTGTCATCTAGAGTACCACACGCACATCTCCATTAAGTTTAACTAACGTCAATTGGCGTTTGGACCAATTTGATTAACAGAGTGCAATTTTAAGGACCATAAGGTTAAATTCCTAATATCGGGGACTAATATGACCAACGCTTATAATTTTCGAGACTAAAATGATAGTTTACTTAATCAAAAAGCTTAGATCAGGATGATTGCTACTTGAGTCACTCTTCATCCAAAGAAAGGCGAAGTGACAAATAGTACCAGTACTTTTCTTGCCTTTGTCTGAACTCTTAAACTAGTATAACTTATACTGCTTTCTTCTTCCTTCACATTGGCCAAATAGAGGGCTAACTTGCTCAGAAAAGGGGAAGGGGAACCGATAAACAAGCACAATTTAAAGCATATAATAACATCTGAAATTTAACTCATGCTATTGTTGAGGCATCAGTTATGCTACTTGAAATATTCCCGGTTGATATATATTTGATTAAGCATAAGAAAGAGCATATATAAAGTATGATATGAATGTGGAGTCAGTACTCAGTAAAAAGATTTGGTCCAGCCATCTAGGCATACAAACAAAATACAAGTGGGTACTGATGTGCAGCTTCTTCAACCAGTTTCTTGCTCAAATTCTTCACCCTCAGATTCCTCCGCATTGTCAGCGTCGTCATCATCAGCTTCATTGTCGAAGTCTTCCTTATCATTTTCGTTAGTGGTTTTCCCTATCACAACCAGGTTGCTATTCATCTTCCTGATTTCATTGCACTGCAATGATTCATGCCAAAAATGACAGGGATGAGTAGGAGGCGATGGAAAATAAGAAAGAAAGAGATTCAGAGAGCACCTCCCTGTTCCTTGATGCCTATTATCCTCAGAACATTTCATATTTTACATACTTACATGTATATAAATATGTGTGCACTACCTTACTTCATGGATTATCCATGCATTCCAGAATACTAAGAAGTGTATGTGAACAACTACTGCACATATCTGACAACTAGTTCAAAATAATCAAACCTATGCAGCTAAGTTCAAGCAAATGTGGAAAAAGATTGTGATGCTAAAAATTAATAGCTTTTCTTTGAGGAGATTTTATTCTTATCTGATGACCCAAGATCTTGATCTTCCTAAAGATATGAAACTTTAGCTGCAAGATGCTAACAACATAAATATGTGCACATCAAAAACATATTTCACCTATTACCCCTTCAGAGGGAGAGAGAATTTTCTCATAAATTTCAGATTTAATTTCTGGATCCTAATGTTTAAAAGAGCACACAATTAATTTCTATCGCATTCATCCCAGGTAACTTTTGTCTCATATGTGAATTGTTAGCACTTGTGACCATTCATCCTAACTCATTTGTAAATAAAAGATGCTTTAAACGCTCTAATATTTCATAATTCATATTGTAACTGTTGCTTCTACTATTGTTTATCATCCATCTAATAGTATGAACTTCAGACTTTGGAATATTCCAAGAGATTCTTAGATGCACCCAAAACAAGAGATTTCTTTTATTCTGTATTACTAACACATCAGGCATAGCATTAAAAATGTAGTTAAAATAAGAGATAATGATGCCCCCAAGAGCCGATGTGTCACACATTAAATAGTACAGAGAATTTCTCCTTCCAAAAATCCCTCCAAAATGTCTGACAGAAATTCATGGAAGGCAAAACCACAGTTTAGGCAGGAAAAGTCACATATGATCACAAAATAAAAATATTTATCAATCAGAATTATATCACCGAATTCCCACTTGCCTCTCATCAAAAATGCCCAGGAGATGCAGTTTTGAATTAATTTTTCTATGTTAAAATCTAAGAAATCTGATAAGCCTAACAAAACTAACATAGAAAAACGAAAATCATCGGCACACAAGAAAATGATCATCATTATCCAGAATATCGAAGCAAGCACGAATATTTTTCACTTTATTCCATTTTGAGAGAAAAAGACGGGCTTGTTGACCAGATTAAGGTTAGAGCGTAGAAAGTACCTTTTCTTCAAAATCAGACTCCTCCATGGCGAGAAGGAGTTCTTCGTTATGGGGCTGAGGCCACTGAGAGGGTAGCAGAAACGACGTCGGAATCGTCCTTGTCGACAACGGATACTGCGTCATATACGCCGGGAACTGTAACATTTTTTGCTGTCTTTTTGCTTCTTCTTTTTTTCCCCTTCCCACTCTCTCTTGGTTAACAAATAACGAGTTACAACTCACAACGAATCCTCCTCTTTTGTCTTCACTCTTCACTCACCTCACCGGCTCACCGCTCCAAAACAAGCTTTGTTTGGCTCCTGGTTTACTTTATCCCGGTTTTATATCTACATCCGGATAACTTCTTCCTTTTTTTTTTTTTTTTGCTAATTGGGCTAACATCATATTTATTTATTTTATTTTTTTACAATACTATACATTATTATTACTAGAGATGTTCAGTAAGTTAGGTCAACTCATAAACTCATAAGTTTTGACCTAATTCAACTTATAAAAGTTGGGTTAGGTTTGCATGTTGGGTTAGTTTAGGAAATACCCTGACCCTGTAGAGTATGTGTTCGGTATTTGAAATATTTCAACTCACTCAAGTATTCTTTATTTTTTTAATAAAAGTTGTTTAGCCATGGTGACTTTTCATATTGCTTTATCATAACTTTTCTGTAGTGCTAATTAAATTTATGTATAGGCATTGTGGTCACATTCTCAGACCAAGAAAATAGAGATAAGAAGCTCATGAAGCATATAATAAACTATTACGATAAAAATTTAATGAATCGTTTGGATGATAAAGAATATTTTAAAAAAATTAAAAAAGAAACAAATGATTATGTCAATTCATATAATATATGTGATGACATTAACTTCAATTAATTAATGTTGTTTGTTTTTATGACTTTTAGAACCTGTTAGTTTACTTTAATTTATTTTAGACTTATATTAACTGTAAGACTTGTTATGTTCATTTAGCTTATTTGAAACTTACTATGTTTAAAACTAATTATGTAACTTTTTAGTTTATTTGAGATATATATTAATTTTAATTAGGATGTGTTATATGCAACTAATTTTCAGTTTCGCATTTTGACATTTATTTTAATAGAATTTTTTCAAAAAGCACATTGGACCGACAAGTTTGACTCAAGTTAGGTCGGGTTAATGGAAAAAATTCCTTCGACTCAACTGAACCCACTTATTTAATGAGTGGGTCAGGTCCCAAAATGCCACAAAACTCACGTACCCAGCAAACACCCCTAATTATTACTATAGAGATTGGGCTAAAATCCTTAGTAAATATTAGAATAAACTTCCAAATTCATCAATAAGAATATAAGCATCAAACACATTCGTCTATGATAATGGTGAAACTCTATCATGGTTGCTAAGCTACCACAAATGTAGGTTGTATTATTCCTTTTAGGGACTAATGTGTCTGATACTAACGGACTAATATGTTTAGTGCCTATGTGTATTCATGATTCCTTAGCGTGTGTTTGAGAGTTGGGGTCTTGGACAGTTTTGGAGTGAAATGAAAGTGATGACTTATTCTTTATTTTGAGTACACACTCTCTATATTTGAGATTTTTTTAAAATTAAGGAATAAAATAAAAGATTGTCATATAATCATTCAATTATCCATTATTTATTTTTATAAAAATTTTAGACTTAAATATATTTTTGGTCCCTATAAATATAGTACTTTTTTAATTTGGCCCTTCAAAAAAATTTTGTTTGATTTGTGTTCATGTAATTTTAAAAGTGAGTGAAATTGGTCATTGTTCTCATTTTAAAAGTGAGTGAAATTGGCTTAATTCAACCACCTTTTATTAAAATTTTCTTAACCCTTGAAATGAATGAAGGTTTAATATAAGGAAGTTGAATTAAGTCAATTTCACTTGCTTTTGAAATGAGGTTATGGACCAATTTCACTCGCTTTACAAAGAGAGGGAACCTGTGGGCCTTGAAATATGCAAAATGGATTTCATGAGGAGGCCTTGCATTTTTTCATGTTTTGAGCGGGACCTTTTTATGATTTAATCTGTTGTTGGTGCTTGTACTGCTCTGGTAACTTTGACTAAAGGGAAGCTTAGAAGGCAACCTAAATTGGCACTTCTGGCAGTTGACTCAGATGAAGTGCCATCCATGGGCAGACGCATCATTGAATCAAACTCAAATCATAAATCGGTGCCTACAAGTTGAACCAGAACTTCCTTCTGCAATTCACGTTGCTCCCTATTGCCACCATAATGATGCGCAATTTGGACTCAAACAACCCAAGAAATGGGTTAACTCGGTGCATCAAAACCAAGGACGTGTTCAAGGGTAGCAAGTGGAAATATGCATAAGTCTTTTCGACTCCACTTGGGTAAGGCACGTGTTCATGACTATTTTGGTGTAAGGACGTGCAACAGGGTTCATAACAATGAATATGGGCATGATTTGTGACTGATTTTTCTTAGAAATAGTAGCGAACACTAGGCTCATGCCCAGTACATAAATAGTGCGAGAGGAGCAGGAGATGAGGCCAGACAAAGCAACTTCATCTGAAAACCCATAATCTATTGTAACGGCTTCATCTGAACATCGGTTACCTCTTTGGCGCAATCATCAATGACGCTAAAGGGATCCCCAAAGGTCTCAAGGCCACTGAGTCCGGTGACTCGCTAAAGCTTCCGAGTCATCCAGGTTGGGGACTTGAAATATGCTTCGACGTTCCCTATAACTTGTTGACGAAGCTCGTGGCTGAAAGTGGTTGCGAGGGGAATATGACACTACGTAACTGATGACTTGGTCGTAACTGGTTGTTTGGCTGTGTAGGTCTCGGCATCAAGTGCAGCAAGGAGGCTGCCCTTCCGCCATTAATGGCGGATCGAGGTGCTGCTGGGTTGCTATGCCTCATATGAAAATGGTGGTTTTTCTTCCTCTAACCACCATGAACATAATCTTTTCTCGATGTCAATTCGTTGGGTTGTCGGGGCTGCAGGGAGACGATGGTGGAGTAGGTACGAGAACCTCTATAACCAAGGCTACGGGGTGAACACTGCAGCTCTGAGCACACCGTTGTTCAACAATGGCCTGAGTTGTGGTGCATGCTTCGAGATCAAGTGCGACCAAGACCCCTAGATGGTGCAATCCTAGAAGCCTTTTCATCATTATCTGACCTCTTTGATCACGATCGGCCTTATGCTCCCTTTGCATGTCATGATCTTTGCTGTTTCTGAGATGGCCATTAGACATCCTGGTAGTAAGTACCTGATGATTGACTAGTCTGAGTTTGACAAGGCGATCCCACCTTGGCTAATTCGCATGCTTTAGCTTTATTTGCTGAGCTCATTGATTTCAAACACATCTTAGATTCTGAGGGGCTCATTTGGCCCGTTAGAGTTGTCAGATCTCATAGACGCTGGAAGAAGATTATTGATTATTTTGTTGGGACTCCTGTTCGCACGTGCAAGGGTGAACGTTTCTTGGTGTGTGGTGGAATACCTTCTCGGTCCTAAGGGAATATGGTGTAACCCCGGAAGCCCTTTCATCGTTATCACGACCACAAACCTTGCCCACCGAACTTCACTCTCCCAGTGACAATGGTGCCCACTCAGTATATGTGTTTATTGCATTTAGAGTAGATGTTATTGTAGTAGCATGCAGTTTGAGGTGTGATGGAGGTGTGCTTCATCATGTCTTCGATTTGCCACTTTCGCATGGCTTGCACGGTCTCCTCTTTTCGCATGTCTTCTTGTCTCGTGACTGTGCGTGCGAGCAGCTGAGAGTGACTGTCGTGATTGAGAGTGGCTCCACTCCGTGGGATGGGGCTGACACGGTTCTCTCCTCAGACCCACAAAACCTTTCACATAGTCACCGTTCCTTGCTAGGAAAGTGATGAAAGCACGTCCTCTGGGGCCAACAATCTTAATGTCGCCAATGAGCACGAGTATGGACTGAGGTTGTTTCCATGGAGCATCTCAGACGCATTCTCCTAATGGTGATGTTGACGCTGCCT
This sequence comes from Ormosia semicastrata, assembly GCA_029884595.1. Taxonomy (NCBI): domain Eukaryota; kingdom Viridiplantae; phylum Streptophyta; class Magnoliopsida; order Fabales; family Fabaceae; genus Ormosia; species Ormosia semicastrata. The sequence continues at coordinate 5,409,954 of JAQQTO010000029.1, forward strand.
GCGAATGTTGGGAAAGTCTTCTGTGGATGTGAATCTCCTTGTAACTGTGACGTTAAAGTCCAAAACATGGAGATTTACCATCCAAGGAAGAAGAAGAGGGCATACATGGTGGTAGTCATTGTGGAAGAATTATGGAGGACGTGTGATGGTTGTGCTGGGAAGGCAACAACTCACAGACTGTGACTCCTCTGTGTCATTCGTGACTCCCCCGGTAACTCCAACGACTTACAGGCCTCTATGAACAAAGACCCTGCCCACGAATCTCGGTCCCTGCTCGTGCTCACTGACGGCATTAAGATTTCTAGCCCTAGAGGACGTGCCTTCGTCACTTTCCTGGTAGGGAACGGTGACTATGTGAAAGGTTTTGTGGGTCTGAGGAGAGAACCATGTCAGCCCCATCCCACGGAGTGGAGCCACTCTCAATCACGACAATCACTCTCAGCTGCTCGCACGTACAGTCGCGAGACAAGAAGGCATGCGAAAAGAGGAGACCGTGCAACCTATGCGAAAGTGGCGAAGGCTCGTCCTCTGGGGCCAGCAATCTTAATGTCGCTGGTGAGCACGAGCAGGGACCGAGATTCGTGGGCAAGGTCGCTGTTCATGGAGGCCTGTAAGTCGTTGGAGATACCGAGGGAGTCACAGACGACGCAGAGGAGTCACGATTTGTGAGTTGTTGCCTTCCCAGCACAACCATCACACGTCCTCCGTAATTCTGCCACAATGACTACCACCACGTACTCCCTCTTCTTCTTCCTTGGATGGTAAATCTCCATGTTTTGGACTTTAACATCACAGTTCTAAGGAGATTCACATCCACAAAATATTTTCCCAACATTCACAGGCAACGTCAACGACACCATTGGGAGAATGTGTCCAAGATGCTCCATGGAAACAACCTCGGTCCGTACTTGTGGGGGATGGCAGCGGCTATGGCCTGCTCGCGAAATGCGACGTCATGGCACCACCGCTTACCTTAACACGGAACCAGGGGATTGTCATGGTGATCATACTGCCGTAGAGTTAGGAGATTCGATAGCTTTATACATGGACTGGGAGTGGCCTTGGTGGCTGGCCTCCACTGGTGTTATATTGGCTGCGAACCACCCCTAAACCATCGCTGGACTTCATCAGCTCTGGTTGTTGCTCGATCTAACAGTGGGCTTGGTGAGATAGTGGCCGTTACAGCCACTAAGATAGGAAATCAACAATGGTTGTATCATGGTTGGTTCGCGTTGATTAGTGATAAATGGATCGTCAAATCTAGCATATGGTTTATGTGTTTGACGGATCCATATCTAGTGGTGGTGATGGTGGGATTTGAAGTTTATCGTTCCCACAGACGGTATCAATGTTCTGAAGTAAATTCAGAGGGTACCTGATATAGGCATGTATGTGGTGGACTCCTCCGTGGCACAGCTACTCCTGCGGTGGTGCGAGGGGGTGGGTACCTGTAAAAGGCACTCCGATGCTCAAGTTAGACTGTGCACATAGTAGACAGTCTATGTATTAGAGGAGATGCATACCTTTGAGACCTAACAATGCATTTATAAGAGCATTTTAGGATTTCTGCAATGCAGTTATTTAGGATTAGTATCCGTTAAGGATTGTGATCCATTTTAACTAATTTCGCTATTTATGTGGGATGTAATTAGCTTTCATATCTATCAAGGATACTTGAGAAATTAATGCCTAATAAATAGGCTGATATAATCTTCAAGATGGTGCGTAATAATATTTGGGTATTATTTTGGTGGGTTGGGTTGCTCTTATACTAATAAACCGAAATCTGGTCCAGAATACTATTCATTTTCCAATCAGATTTTTCCCTTAGTGTTCATTTGGCTCTTGGAATTGAGCATAAAATTAAAGTTTGGAATTAGATTTAGACTTCTTAATTCTAATTTTTACATTTGGAATGTCATATAGAATTGGAATTGTAATTCCATAAACTAATTCTATGAAATTAAAAAACAACTAAGTTAATTCATTTTCAATTCTTAGCCTATATCTTAAAAATTACTGATTCCATAACTTAAAAATTGAATTCTCTCTCTTTCTCTCCACATTTATTTATGAATAATCATATTTATTGATATTCTATATTTATATATAAATTTTTTATATTTATATAAAAGAATATTATAATAGCTATTTATTTTTTTCTAAAAAAAATTCATGAAAAATTTCTTTACAAAAAATATGATTGTTATATTATAAAAATATTATTGTATGAATATTTTTATTAATTTTAATTTTGTAAATAATATTTTAATGTTTTAGATCATACTTTTAAATAATAAAATTATAATTAAATTTAGAATTTTAATTTTTTATCCTAATTTTTTGACAACTCTAAACATAAAATTTAAAATTTTAGACTAATTCTAATTCTAAAAGAATTGAGATTAAAATAAAAATTCAATATTTCAATTCTAATTCTACTATCTAAATAGACTTTTATTATTTTTACTCTTCCTCTCCAAACATACCTTGAAAAAGCTCCTTACATGACTTGGGCCAAGCCTTTCCTGACCTCCACTTTTAAGTCCAATTGGTCATACCAAGTCCAAACAAGTCAGGATGGGTCTAGATTTTTAGGATTCTGGTCTTCTTTTTTTTTTTTCAAGTCCTGGTCCTATTCTAATTCCTTTCTTCTTAGTTAGCTCATTAATCAAATTACAAATCCATCACTAATGGCCCATCATGCCATTCACAGGCTTCTAGTGTCTCAATTATAAGTTCCTATTTCATATATATATATATATATAGAGGTGAAATTTTTGGTGCTATACAAACGTGTATTAATTCAAATGAAAGAATTTGTGTATTTTAAACATGTAATTTTAGATTTAATTCTAGAATTTATGTGTATGAAAATAGAAATAATATCGTTACAAAAAATTTTTGTTTAAGTATCTGAACGTATTTTAAATATTAATCTCTCACTTATCAAGTTAGAGAATACTCTAAAAAAAATTTTTTTGGTGTCACTGTACCAACCTCTCCTATAATATATATACTCTCGTAAATTTATGCCAACAAAAGTTTGATTTAGCTAGTGAGATGAAAGCACTTGGCCTAAGATTCGAACTGATCAACAATATCTCTTTAGTAAGAGATATGTAAATGCTCTTACCTTAAAAATAAGGTAACTTACTAAACTTTATGTTGTATTAAAAACACAGAAAAGAAAGAAAATATATATAAAAAGGTAACATCACTGAAAAATCATATTAAATTTAATGGAGCATAGTATAGATTTTAGTTATAGTTAATGATCTGAATTCCTTCATTTAATTATGTATTTTGAAATATACAAGATCCCTTACTTCCTCTAGAAACTAGATTGTCTCAGATCTTTGTCACCTGTTGAATGGAATTTTAATGTTCCTCACCTTGCAAAAGTTTCGCCCACTGCCAACTTCTTATACTTAAATGAGGAAAGCGATAAGAATCGCGCGCCAGCACTTATCCTGCTACTACTACTAGTTTCCCATTCCCAACCCCTTTGCCTAAAGTTCTCTCAAAGTCAAAACCGTTTTGGCACCGCAACCAAAACACAACAAACAAATCCACACGAAAACAAAATTTTAAGGAAAGATTCGGCCCCATAACAACCAAAGCTAAAAGAGTGTAAGACGTGAATCATGAATTCTGAGGAAATCATCTTTCATAAGTAAATGACTAACGAGCTTCCATTTGAACATTTGCCTAAATCTCAGGCAAACCGCCTCTTCAATTTCTCTCTCCCATTCCACACATTCTGATCACACCCCTCGTGTCATTTTCCTTCCACTTCCACGTCTTCTTCAGTCCCACTCTTACCCACCGAACCAAAAAAAGAAAAAACAACAAACCAATCTTTTCCTTTTACAGTAAAATACTAAAACCCCTTCACACCCTTTTCACCAACAAGTTTTCCTGCTTTTGCTTTATGTCTTCTTGCAAGTTGTGAATAGCCAAGTTTTAATATAAGCTATGTTGAGGCTCTATGTGTGTGTATTGGAAGCCAAAGACCTGCCCGTGAAGGACTCCTATGTGAAGCTTAAACTTGGCAAGTTTAAGTCCAAGACTAGGATATTGAGACACACGTGCAACCCCGCTTGGAACGAGGAGTTTGTTTTCAAGGTGCATGATAAAGAGGAGTACGAGCTTGTTGTCTCTGTTGTTAATTATAATGATGAATCCAGAGTGATCAATGGTTCTGTTGATTTTCTGGGTGAGATAAGGGTTCAAGTAGCTTCTGTTGTTTCTGAGGATAGGCAAACCTTGCCGCCCACGTGGTTCTCTCTTGAAAGTCCCAAGACTGGGAAATTTTTCAACAAATATTGTGGTTTGTTTCCCTTACTATGTTACTTGCATAAACTATGTAGTGATCATTGATCAATTATCTTTCTGAATTAGTTTTATTAGGTGGTCAAACTGTATTTGCTATTATGCTGTTTCTGAACTTCAAATATCTTTTTTCTGTAAAACTACAGAAAGAAAGCAATGAGGCTGCTTTAATAATTTGTCATCAAATTGAGAACATCTTTTGAAAATTTTATTTTGAAAAATTGGAAATTGTGAACTGCATAAATTAATTGTATCTGCGAAAGGAAACCTAGACATCATATGATCTTTCATGCACTTGGTTTCTGACAATTATTTTGCATTTGTGGCTAAAAAGTTAGATTCTTTCCCTCCATTATAGTTGCAGTATGCTGAAGCTTCACTAGTCATCATGGGTACATTTTAACATTCAATCTCGTGGTTCGTACTTTTTATAGCATGTCTAGAATTTATGTCTCTGCAAAGTAACACTTACTAAGGAATTTAATTGGAGAAGCGATAATAACAGGACAAAATCATGAGCTGGTGCTGCATTTCTCACTCTCATTGTTTCTGATTTTATTTTTTACACTGTTTTGTTCCTCACAGGTTAAACCACTGTTTTTGATTTCTTTCATAATTTTGGAACTGCAGTCCAACATATCAAACTGAATTTTAGCTCAATGTCTTGTATAATCAGGGAAAATTCTCCTTACCATTTTTCTTCATGGTAAAGGTCATGCTTCTTTTATCAATCACACACTTTCTCCAAATCCAACTGTTGCAATTGACGACTCAAAAGACTTGGAAAGTCCACACATTTCATCTCAGGCCCATTGTTGTAAAATGGGTGAAGGCAAACAGTTGTTGAAGGTTATTGCTGATCGTCTGGATAGGATTTTCAACAAGAAAGAAGGAAGCTCAAAAGCAGAGGATTCTTCAGAACCATCCAATTCATTATCTGATTATGAAGATAGTGTACAGGAAAATCCATCTCCTTGTAGCTTTGAAGAAGCCATTGCACTAATGGAGTCAAGAGATAACAAACCAGAAATGCCTGAAAATTTGCAGGGTGGTATTCTAGTAGATCAGATTTATGTAGTGTCTCCATATGATCTTAATGTGTTTCTTTTTGCACCCAATTCACAGTTTAGGAAAGATTTGGCAGCACTGCAGGGAACAATAAATGTTCAAGAGGGGCCTTGGGCTTGGAAACCTGGAGACATGTATTGTTTAACACGACTTGTTTCCTATACAAAAGCTGCTACAAAATTAGTTAAGGCTGTTAATGCCACTGAGGAGCAAACCTACATTAGAGTGACTAAAGAGGAATTTGTTGTACTTGTTAGTGTAAGTACGCCTGAGGTCCCATATGGCAATACATTTCGGATTGAATTGCTTTACAAGATAATGCCAGGACCAGGAGAGCTATCTTCTGGAGAAGAAACCTCCCATCTTGTGGTATCCTGGGGCATTGTCTTCCAACAAAGCACAATGATGAAAGGCATGATAGAAGGTGGGACTCGACAGGGGTTGAAGGAGAGTTTTAACCAGTTTTCCAACCTACTTGCTCAGAATTTTAAGGTGCTAGATAAGGCAGATTTATCAGACAAGGAACACTTGCTGGCAACTTTGCAAGCAGAAGAGCAGTGGAATTGGTGGCTGACAACCAAATACTTTTGGAATTTCACAGTTGTTTCCACCATTTTTATGTTTTTGTATGTGTTGGTGCATATTTCACGGTGTGGTCCAGGTGCACCTCAGGGCTTGGAATTTAAGGGGCTTGAATTACCAGATAGCTTTGGAGAGCTTGTTACGAGTGGAATTTTAATCATCCAGTTGCAGCGTGTTTATAATATGGTCTCTCACTTTGTGCAAGCTAGATTTCAAATGGGTATGCATATTATTTGAATCTACTGTCATGCTAGTTATCACTGTTAAGAGACTTCATCTGAGGTTTTACTTTTGAGTTCATTCTCTTCTAACAGGAACTGACCATGGCCTGAAAGCCCATGGCGATGGATGGGTTCTTACTGTGGCTTTAATTGATGGGGTTGACTTGGCATCCCTGGAGTCAACAGGATTGTCAGATCCCTATGTTGTTTTCACCTGCAATGGACAAACAAGGTCAAGCTCCGTCAAGCTTCAAACATCCGATCCTCAATGGAATGGTTTGGCCTTTTAACTTGGTACTTATCTGCATTAATTTTTCTTTTATGTGAATATATCTTTACTGGTATTCTCTACTGGTCTTTAAACTAATATGCAGAGATATTAGAGTTTGATGCTATGGAAGAACCACCATCAGTTTTAGATGTGGAAGTTTTTGATTTTGATGGTCCATTTGACCAGGATGTTTCACTTGGACATGCTGAGATCAATTTCCTAAAGCACACATCAACAGAATTGGCAGACATGCGGGTCTTGCTTGAAGGAAAGCTCGCTCAGTCTTCTCATTCAAAGTTGCATTTGAGGATTTTTTTGGACAATAATAAAGGAGTTGAAACAATCAAGGAATATTTGGAGAAGATGGAAAAGGAAGTAGGCAAAAAGGTAAGAACTAGGAATCTGACTTGCTCCCTTCCCCCTGTCCCATGTATATGCATTTCTTATTCACAACATGTATAATATAGTGTATATATATATATTATTAAACCAATTGGTTTTTTTCTGTTCGTGTTATAGAACATTGGAACTATTTATTGTATCTGACTAATAATGGGTGGATGGCAGTTGAATCTTCGATCACCTCAAAGGAATTCTACATTCCAGAAATTGTTTGGGTTGCCTCCGGAAGAATTTCTAATCAATGATTTCACATGTTACCTGAAGAGAAAAATGCCTTTACAGGTACTACATGTGGTTGACATATTTAAACACATACTTTTGATAAATACTTGCTGAATCTATAACACTTCAAAGTGGAGAATTGTTGGAAGAATATGTCATGATGAACTAACATATAATAATCTACTTGGTGATATTTAAGTAACGAACTCCATAAACTAAATAAAGGATGCCTTCCTGCTGCAGGGTCGGCTGTTTCTTTCGGCAAGGATTCTGGGGTTTTATGCCAATTTCTTTGGACACAAAACCAAATTTTTCTTCCTTTGGGAAGATATTGAAGACATACAAGTGCTTCCTCCATCATTGACATCATTAGGAAGCCCTACATTGGTTGTAATTCTGCGAAGAGGTCGAGGTCTTGATGCAAGGCATGGCGCAAAGACTCAAGATGAAGAAGGAAGACTTAGGTTTCATTTTCAATCATTTGTGTCATTTAGTGCTACCTTCAGGTATTAGTTGGGCAAGCTTATATTTCCAATCTTATCTACTGAGTTGATGGCATTTATTAACATTCAACTGAAACCACATTTTGTTTCTTTAAAAGAACAATAAGGGCCTTGTGGAGAACAAGAACACTGCACCCCTATCAGAAAGAACAACTTACAGAAGAGCATGAAGATCAAGAAGAAGGCTTTGTAATTCCTGAAGACTTTGGATCTATCCTGGACGATGAAGCAAAAATGTCCAAGATTTACTCAGCAGAACTTCCAATTAAGGCAAGCAATCAATTTCTAGTGCCACAATACTAAAACTTGCATGTTATTTGATTGATAAAACTGAAGATTAGTGGGGTATGGATGAGAAATAAAATTTACTCTAACCTTATATTTATACTTTGAAGTTTTGCTGCCTTCTGAAATAACATGAGAGAAGTTGTTCCTATTTAACTGCCAAGTCAAAAACCCTTTTTCAGCCTCTTGAGAGAATAATTTAAGAGTTTGAATTTGATCCACTATCAATGTAAAGTTTTTTACCCTACCATCCAATGATGTGTTAGCACATTATTAATAGAGTTTGACTTCCAAGGTGATTGTTGTAATAGTGAAACCTTTTTAATGATTTGGCAATACATGATTTGATGATATTCTAAAGAAGTATTACATTGACAATTGATCAAAATTAAATCCAAAATTTAATACCCCCTTATCTCCGCAAGTCAATTTAATTTTGTAATGAACTCTCCTTGTCCTTGGTTGTGATCTCTCCTTGGATTCTCTGACCTTCCTTCCTTCCAAAAGAAAGCAGAGGCTAGTTGTGCAAATTGTCTCGCAGTTTGCATATACAACTTATGGAATAGGAAACTTCTTTAGTAGATGAGTTAACAATTTCCTTCTTTAAGAATTAAGAATCTTGTGTACATAGTATTAACTTTTTATGGCTTCAATGTGTTGTGTTACTCTTGCACAGATGAGATCAGTGATGGGAATTTTTGATGGAGGAAACCTAGAGCATAAAATTATGCAGAGAACAGGATGTATGAACTATGAAACTTCTGCCTGGGAACTAGTAAAGCCTGATGTCTTTGAAAGGCATGTTTCTTACAAATTCAACCGGCATGTGTCAGTTTTTGGTGGTGAAGTCACATGCACACAACAAAAATTTTCAAATGCAGACACTGGAGGCTGGATTGTGAGTGAGGTTATGGCTCTTCATGGTGTCCCATTTGCTGATCACTTCCGTGTATGTTAGTTAAACGGGAAACTCAGTTTTACTGTATTCGTCATAAATTTAGTTCATCTTGTTCCACAGAAGGGAATCTGAAATTAGTTTTCTTTTCCTGATTTCTTCTCTGCCTGCAGATTCATTTTAGGTACGAAATTGAGAAATCTGCTCTTGGTGACTCTGCTTGCAAGTGTGATGCATACATTGGTATTATGTGGCTCAAGAGCTCTAAGTTTGAGCAAAGGATCAACCAGAACATAACAGCCAAGTTTACCCTTCGATTAAAGGAAATATTTGAACTGGTTCAAAAGGAGATTTTGTTAATGTCTCGGAACTCAAATGGGTAGTTCGGCCGGCTTTCAGCATTCAGTATTGGCTGCTAACACTGAAACACTAATAAAAGAGTAATATTGATTAGATAAAAATTGCATCAGGCAAAAGAAAAATGACTTTTCTGTAGAGCAATTAGATTTTATCTGAATTTGTTCAAAAAATATTCATTCTGTCTAAAATCAAATTTAATTGTACAGGCATATTTTATGTGTTTTCTTATCTCTTTATCACGACTCTAATATAATAAGTAGCAAACCCAACCCACCTCTAGTTGATGGATAGTATATTTGAGGAGTTATTCTTAATTAGTTACAATCTATTATAAATATTTAAATAATTATTTAACATGGATAAGAATGTGAAGTTCATGATAGAAATGTACTTAGTATCTTTAAAATTATTTTTACACATGTCAATAATTTAAGTACTTAATAAATAACGTGGCACATTGTACCAATCTAAGAATTTCTCATATACTTGTCACATGCATCTTAATTCTTAAATGTTAACGTATTTAAGATGTTTAGACTTGAGGAATTTGGGTATAAGATGTGTAGTTTAGGTATTTATACACTATATAACTAGTGAACCGTTTACATTAATGTGCCTCTTACTGTTGTTGTACACGTGTCACATGCTCATGTGTTTGGGTGGTTGCCGTTGACAGGAGAGAATGGGTTTAGAATTTTCAGAGGGGAGCACGTAGGTGTGATGTTGTTGCATTTATTGTACCATGTAATTTACATTTTAGTGTTAAAGTAGGAATTACTAGGTTGTAGGTGGGAGTATCTACATTGAGTCTATCCTAAATTTAGCTGTTGTAGTTTGAAGTGCGTGTGGTGTGGGGTTACTTGAATGAGGCTTATAAGAGTGGGAGCTGAACCCTGCTTTTCA